>OY288225.1:6250000-7500000 GCA_958449745.1 Ochropleura leucogaster
CTCGTTATATTCTGTGATGTAACATTCGCAAAAATGCAGATTACAAATGAATGCTCAATATATCAGATTTAGATGAAAAAGTAAATTAAAATTTATTTCCTTCAATTTGGATAATCAAAAAATCATAAAAGTAATTAACATGCACCTAGCAAGCCGTTTTTGTGTGTGTATATTTTTTTTTAAATAAAATTAAATGAAGTTGCTGTTTTTCCAACAAATTAATAACACCAAAATATCTCAGTTCTCCAACTAAACCTCTTCTCATCTTCCAGGAACGCATCGAAGACCTTCTAGCCCTCTCCCCGGAAGCGATCCTCCTCCGATGGGTGAACCACCAGCTGCAGAGCGCCGGCATCACTCGGCGCTGCACCAACTTCCAGCAGGACGTGGCCGACTCCGAGATCTACTCCTACCTCATGAAGCAGATCGCGCCCAACGACGCCGGCGTCACCTTGGACGCGCTCCGAGTACGTATAGATGCTCTATTTTAGCATGCCAATAGCGGTCCCTTTTGCCTAAAATCTTTTCACACCAATCAAAAATATATTTTACACTAGCAAACAATTTTTTTGCTGTTAACCTTTTGCACACCAGTGCACCCTCGACGCCAAGCGTAGTAAATATTTCATCATCATTTTCCTGCCCTTGACCCATTCTATTTGGGTCGGCGCAATACGTTTTCTTCTTTCATTCTCCCCTGTCAGACGTCACGGCATTATTTACTCTCCTTCATAAAATTCCATACACAATACATCCATTTTCTTTGACCTTTCTCTCCCTTTCAATTCATCAACATTCGAATCCATCACTCTTTTAGTCACATGTATGTGTTTCGTCCCTCCTCATTACATGTCCATACGCCTCCCTTTATTTTTTTCTATAACAGGCCCCGTAAACATTTAAATGTAATATTTACATTTTCGCTAGAGACAGTTGTAGTTGTCGATGGCATCTCACTTACGAGATCAAAGGCGTTTAAAAGGTTCTTCATTTATCGTTTTAGGAAAATTCATGTAACACTTGTTTCTATTGTCTACCTGTATAAGAACTAAAGGCATTTGCTCTCTCTCCAGGAAACCGACCACCTTCGTCGTGCAGAACTGATGCTCCAACAAGCCGCGAAGCTCCGTTGTCGCGCGTTCGTGACCCCGGCCGACGTCGTAGCCGGCGTGTACAAGCTGAACTTGGCCTTCGTCGCCAACCTGTTCAACCAGCACCCTGGCCTGCAGCGCACGGCTGACACCGAGGAGCTGCACCAGCTGGATGAGACCAGGGAGGAGAAGAGTGAGTACATTCTATACTTGTATGGATAGTCCCCGGACCGTTATCGGCGGATAATTTTCTGCTCGGTAGATATTATAGGGCAGGCGTGAGTTCGCAGGCGCAGGTACTCTCTTTGTTCCGTCACTCTCATAGTCTGATACGCGGCGGAGATAGATCAGGCGCAGAACCAACGGTTTAACGTGCTTTCCGAGGCACGGGGGTATCTCACCGCCATTTACCAAACTCCGGGCTGCTAATGTGATATTCCTAATGGAAAAACCCAATAACACTTTTTGCCCGAACTGGGAATCGAACCCAGGACTCCTTGGTCAGCAGTCGCGCTGGCGACCGCGATTCAGTGTTGCCAACTGGGTTTTAAGGTTCGGGGCTAAACAGAGTTAAAAAAAAGGGCTAGATGGGGGCTAAATTGCTTTTTTAATAAAAATAAATAAAAGAATTGAGTTTTGTTAACTATTGTTTACTTATTACATATATTTTTTGGAACACACTATCAAAAATTTAAAAACAATCTTATTTTATTAAAAAAAAATACAACTTAAATGTCCAAGTTCTCATCAGAGGATTCTTCGCCACATAAGATTACGCTCTCACTTTGTGCATAATGACATTGAAATTTGATGAATTTGAGTAATAGTTTGTGTGTGAGACTGTGATTGCGTTTAGTTTATGCTAAATTTTGTTTGAATTTAGGGTTTTCATTTGGGGGCTAGAAATAGGGCTAGGTGCTAAATAATTATTTTAAGGGCTAACAAAGCTAAAAAAGTGCTAGATCTAGCCCCGAAAGGGCTAAATTGGCAACTCTGCCGCGAGTCCAATGAAGCATTATGTATGTATGTAGTAGTGTACTGTTCACCAGCACCTTGATTCTGAACAATTGCACTAACTGGATGAGAAGAGCTGGAAAAGAATGTATTTTTTTAGGTCAAAGCATAAAGGAGATTGCCCGTTTTGTAAAGGAAGTTCGGTCCCAGTGGAAAATGCTTGTGCCCTTGAGTTATTTATTTTACCTTATAGTAAAAACATAGCATTTTCATAATCAGAAACATTTTTACATTTATTCACCCTGGTTCAGGAGATATCATTAATTTTCTGTTTAAAATATTTAGGTAATAATTACAAATTGACATAGACTAGGTATACATCACTATTACTATATGCAGATTTCCATACTATAAGCATGTTTATGCAAAAAGTAATGAAGACATAATTAGGTATACTGTAGACATAATCACGTATCGTAAATAATAACTACGTAAATACGGAATTCAAAACTCAACGTTTTGAATGACGGATCTCGGAACAAAGTACTGTGACATGCGCAAGTAAATGTTGCCAGATCAATTATTGTTAATCCATTAGTAAATCGATTTCAGTTTTTTTTATCTATTAAAACGACATACATTAAATATTTTACATAATTATACTCATACTTAACCTACACCTGTCTTCGTTCATTCCAGATATAATACGCTACAATAATAAGTACCTATGAAAAAAACAGGTTTTACACCATTCTAACTCCGCTTTGAAGTTGTAAAATATTGAGACGTAAACTAGCTTTAATAATTATTGTTAAAATATTTATTAATTATCGTTTTGTTTTGATATCGATTACTCCATTAATTACTTGTCATTTTTGATAGTAATTTGATTTCTGGCAACTTTTTTTTTGTACACCTATCAAACGGATGTCGATGTAATGTTTAACTATTAATAATAATTAACTTTATTCTCAGGGTGAAATAAATTGTATAAAAAATAATTTGTACACAAAAAAATAAATATTTTTTTTTGGTTATTATTCCAATCAGGCACACGATTGCACAAAAGGGACCTGCCCCGTGGCAATGTCCTTTGCATTATGATTATTAACTGCATTACAAACCTAACTTAGGTATGAGTTTAGGTGGACACCCCTTGTATTTTTTTCTACAAGTTAAGATCGCTAAAATGTAATTTTATGAATGAATGGCAAAAAAAGACAAATGTTTAACTTTGGCAAGTGGATAATGACTTCTTTAAACTTGTTGTATGATGTCTACTAAAAACTTGAACACCGTTACATTTAAAACTAAAAGTGTTTCAATATTTGCATGCATCAAGTACTTTAACAGCAAAAGTATTCACTCACTTTTATAAGAATTCATAATGAAGTTTTTATATACCCAACTCAACTTAAATACAAGCTTGTTAACAATGAACAGAGAAAAATAATTGGCAATAAACTGGCTGCAGTTTGCTAATGAGCCAAAGGAATCTCTAATATATTATGTTTACACTAGCTAGAGCTCGCGGCATCGCCCGCGTCATTACGAAAAAAAATCCTGTGTTATTCTAGACCATAATCTACTTCTATGCCAAATTTCATCAAGATCCGTTTAGCCGTTTTGATGTGAATAGCGTGTTTACTTGAGGTAAACACAATAGCCTTTTGAATAAAATATAATATGACTCGTCCCTATTGTTTCTGCCCAGTATCACTTACTCACTTAAGTATATCCATTCAACCAGTTTAAAGAATTCAACTCGCTTTATAACAATCGTCACTTACATGAGAACAATATAACATATAAGTATTATAATCCCAGCCTTTACGAGAAAAAATAAATGGGTTATTGTCAACAATATTACTCCATATGAAAGAAATTATAAAAATATACAATTCAGATAGCTTAGGCAACAAGCAATCGGAAAATGTTAAATTTAATTAATAAAATAACAGAATAAATTTTAAAATTGATTTCAAAGTTTTCACTTTTTTTAGTCTGTTGTTTTAAAGCGAAACAGTGTCCGCCATGATTATTACGTCTTAAGGTCATGTAAACAAAAAACTGACAACTGTCAACTGAGCAACTTACTATTTTTTTGTATTATAAAACTTTACATTTTATACACAGGACATCAAATAAATATTACATTTATTGTTGTATAATATTTATTTTTTCAAATATTTGAACAATGGCTGTTTTGCCCCACACTAGGTTTTTTTTCCAGTATTGTGGGTGCGTTAACAAACATTTAAACTCACATACACAAACAGCCAAACCCGAAACAACTAATTGTAGGTCATACAAATATTTGTTCCGTGCGGGGATCGCAACCGTGATGTTTTGTAATTTAATTTTGTTATTTTTTATAATGTTTACTGACCTATAACTCGTTTGTGTGGTGTAAAACTGTTAATTTGAGTTGGTTATCCTTACTAATATTATAAAAACGAAAGTGAGTTTGTTAGTTACGTCTTTCTTCACAGATTTTGATGAATATTAGAATTTTTCAGAAATTAGTAGTGACAGACCCTGGAGACGGACATAGGCTATTTTTTTTCCAAAAGTGAGAAATAAGGGAGAAAGAAGGAAGAAAAGAGAACACTTAGCTTTGCTTTTACAATAAATAAGACGCAAGGGCAAAAACTACAGGTAACCGGTACCTGCAAATCAAGAAAGGGGAACTGTGTACCCTGAATTTAACGCGAGCGAAGCCGCGGGGAAAAGCAAGTTAATAAATAAAGTAAAAATTGAATTAAACCTATTTTTTTTATTCACAGCATACCGTAACTGGATGAACTCGATGGGTGTGGCGCCGCACGTCAACTGGCTGTACTCAGACCTCACGGATGGGCTGGTCATCTTCCAGCTCTACGACATCATCAAGCCTGGCATCGTTAACTGGAAGAAGGTAAAAATTACTGCTTTCTTATATTCTTCTTTAGCTGACTGGCTGGCCCAGAACTGAGCCACGTGTTTGGTGATTTCTTGTAAGAGGTTTTATACCTTAACCAATGCTGACTGGATAACGTTCCAATAGTCAGGTCGTTTTAAAAAAGGAACTAAGAAAAACATAAGATAGGAAGTTTGATATGTAGCTTAAAATATAATCTTAAAAGGATATACTTATTTTTTAAAGTATTCTAGCCGGTTCTTGTTTGAGGTTGACAGAGAGCCAGTGATGATTTAAATGTTCAGCGTTGAAGTTATTTATTCTAATTACAAGCTCTAAATCCTATACAAGAATCAATTTAAATAACTGAAAGAATAGTATGTTTAAATCTGTACTTGGATGGTCTACTAACTTCACGCAAATTAAATCTTCTGCTGGAAGGTAATTCCAACACACTTATAATGTATACTTACACGTAAAAATCATTAGCGAACTTAATCCTTATATTTTATGCTTACAGGTGCATCGTCAATTCTCGAAGCTACGCAAATTCATGGAGCGACTGGAGAACTGCAACTACGCCGTGGAGCTCGGCCGACAGCTCGGCTTCTCGCTCGTCGGGATCGCCGGCGCTGACATCAACGAGGGCAATGCCACGCTCACGCTAGGTAAACTATGAACATATCTAATGCTAGCTGGCTCCCGCGGCTTCGCATGCGTGATGATCGAAAAAAAGGACGCATAGGATTATGTGTTATCCCAGACTATAATCTACCTCAGTACCAAACTTCATCAAGATCCGTTTAGCCGTTTCGTCGTGAAAGACTAACAAACATCCATACATCCATCCTTACAAACATTCGCATTTATAATATTAGTAGGACTAGTACAGCCATGTCAGTCAATACACTTCCTTAAATTGAAAATCGATTACCTACTCACTTCTTTGTTGATTATCGTTTAACATTTTGTTGCTCGTGATTGTAAATTCCCTTTACTAATGAGAACAGGAACCTTACTGAAAAATATCACTGTTTTGTCCTCTCAGTGGTAGCAAAATAAGTAAAGATTGTAATTTTGATCACAATACATTGAAAAATGATTGCATCTGTGCATTTAATGAAGTCAAATCAAATCAAATCATTTATTTCAATTAGACCATTACAGGCACTTTTGAATGTCAAGAAACAAAATGAATCTACAGTCCCGGTCACAAGGCATAATAACTTGTGAAAATACTGCAGTTGCCCATTCCAAAGCGTTGATCTCTATGGAGAAGAATGGGCAAGAAACTCCATGGACACTCTTTTAAATTCTAATATTTTTACAAAATAGTATTAGTACAATATAAAATAAAATAAAATAGTATTAATAATAATATTAGTACCTTTTTTGAAATATTTAAAAATGTAATTATATGTTGAAAAATAAAATATTAGTACAAGTACAATAACAGTCTGCAAATTGACACTTTTTTGTGAATTACATTTCGTAGTGCAACCTTGAGGTTGTCGTGTGCTTAAACGGGCAATTCCTGTGGATGCCTTGAAATTCAGGCCTCCAGCCGAGGAAAAAACTAAGCGACTACACGCTAAGGGCGTCGCCGGGGGAGGACAGTAAAGAGACAGGCAGGATCTGAATGATATTATTTGGGGCCTAGTTTGAAGTTACTGGCTCAGCTTAGCGGGTTGACTAGCAAGGGACGGGTCACACATGCACGTTTAATAAAAAACGCAAATTATGGACATTGCATACCATATTTGTCTAATGATTGCATGCTTAAGTAAACTGGAAAATCAAAAAAATAAGATATCACTTGTTTATGAATCGTGTTTTTTTTTTTGTTTATACCCTGTCTTTCACGAAATCTTTCTTATCTGAAATATATGACCTATTCCAGCGCTGATCTGGCAACTAATGCGCGCGTACACGCTGTCGGTGCTGACGCGACTGGCCAACACTGGCAACCCCATCATCGAGAAGGAGATCGTGCAGTGGGTCAACAACAAGCTCAGCACTGCTGGCAAATCTTCCAGCATCAGGAGTTTCCAGGTTTGAACCATATTTATTAAACATGGAAGACTTACAGCTGAAGAGAACGTAACAAAATTTTTCAAAAAAGACTGTCAGCCAATTACAACTCTTCGCTTATACAAACCCTAACAAAACTTAATTTAATGGACATTACAGTAGCATAATAAAACAGAACACGGACAAGAAAATAACTAATGCAGTAATTACTGCAGCTAAACACATATTACTCACACTATATATTGGCCTACTACTACTAAGTGAAAAAAAATCGGCTTCAGCACATCCTGGCCGAGGACACACTAGTGAGAAATATTTTGTGGGTTATTAAAATTACTTTTGTTCTCCACGAAAGAAAACAAAAAAGAAATGTTATGCTTTTTCTATCGTGTGTTTTGTAAGGTAGTCTGGTAGAAAATGCCCAAGGCATCAAGTCTGCCTTTGTACAGTTTTTACTTGTGTATAAATAATTAGCATAGTTCATTAATTTCACGAGCGCACATAATGTCGGATAACGCGCGTTTTTACCGACATAAACATTATGTTCACTGTTGTACTCCAATGATGTATTGTATATTTAGTGTGTCTCAACGTGTGCAGTTTTAATTCAACTTATATAGAACCATTTTTATATTAAATTAATGTTTCCAGGACGAGGTACTGGCTGACGGCAAGGTAGTGATCGACCTGATCGATGCCATCAAGCCTGGCTCCATCAACTACGACCTTGTACTGCCTGGAGGCAAAGAGGAGGTATGTTATCTATTAACCCCTCGCACGTCCGCAAACATTGCTTGAAAATGCCTCAAATGTCGAAGCAGTTTGTAGGTATAAAATTATTTTGGGTAGACGTTCACAAAAATTAAGATTTCGTCATTATACAGATAATAACACAATACAAATTATACCTTTTTGGATTCGTTATGAGTTTACCTGTATATTGGTATACATATCTAATAAATTAAAACTAACCTGACTTCACAGCGACGTGAAATGTTTTTATTTTGATATTTTTTTTCACATAACCTTGAAACTTGATCACAATACACCGAATTCACACACATATTCACCTAAATAACACTATATTACGATAACAAATATGTTCAGGCATTCATATTACACCGTATTTTACTTCCAAACATATTATTTGCAAACAAAAAAAAATATTTCCGAACAGAGCCGCACACGCACGACTTTGTGGCATTTATGGTATTTATGGTACCAAATTAGGTTGTGATCAAATAAATGTTACTCAAGGACTGTATTACTTACTAAAAACCATATTGTGTTGCTAAATGCGAAAAAACGCCAAAAAGTTACATCCAATCGCAACCGATTCCTTATGAGCCAACGGGTGCACACGCGACGTTTGAAGCAGTTTTCCTTATGAGCACCCGGGTGCTCATAAGGACGCTCGAGGGGTTAAACTTGCTAGCAAAAAAAAAGAAAAAGCATGCCTGCATGTGTTTGAGATGAAAATCGGTTGTCCACGGTACAAGGACATATCATGAGAAACAATGAGGTAAATGTTGTGATTTGCTCACATTTTCCACAAGTTTTGAGTGTGAAGGAAAGAGATAGCCGTCTGTAAGAATGGTAAGCCTAGAATGGAAGTGACTGCTGAGATGTGTCAGCACAATAAAATAAAATAAAACTAATAGTTTTTGTAATGTTGTCTTTAGGAGAACCTAGCCAACGCGAAGTACGCGATCTCCATGGCCCGTCGTTGCGGCGCGCGCGTGTACGCGCTGCCCGAGGACATCACGGAGCGCAAGCCCAAGCTCATCATGACGGTGTTCGCGTGCCTCATGGCGCTCGACTACATCCCCGCCATGGACGCGCCCGTTAAGGCGTAAGACTATCACTACATAAGCGTCTGCTACATTACACACGGAATTTGGGACTATTCAACAAATAACCATTTTTTTTTTCACCTAAAGGGCGAATTTCGCCAATAAAACTAAATTGAACACGGATCAGTACAGTTAAGCAGCGTTCAAGAACTTTTAGTGTTTTAATTGTTGTGGAAAATAAGACAGATTTTGAACATCGTTTTGATGTACTGATTGTAATTTCTCTGATGAAATCTGTTATAGATATTATGTCAGTTGAGCTGGGGCCGTATTTAGACGAGGTATTGTTATTTTTAGTCCAATGTGTATGAGAGAAATATCTATATCTTTTTAGCAATTGAAATAATTATAACTCCATCTTGTCATCAATGCGGTCTCTGCCTGCTTATTGCGAAGTAAATCCAAACAGCAATCAACTGTGCAAAAAGTTTATTAAATACGTAGTTTAAAATGACGTAGAAACCCAGAACTTTTTAATTTGAATCTTAAATCAATTACAAAAAAATAGTTCCCAATACCTGACTGTTTGTAGTAAGATATAAATAGATTGCGATGTAAGAGTCGTACTGTGTCGTCTTTCTGGAAATATTGACATTTAAATGCAATACAATAGCTTATTTATTCGTTTAAAAGTATAATATTTTCGTCAATTTGGTTTATATTCTTAAGCGACTGATTCGTTTAATGTTTTCCTCTTATAAGTTTATGAAATCAATTGATTTGATTTATTGATTTTGTATTCCTTCATAGAGTTGTAATGTTATTTTATATTGTCAATGTTTCCAGTTCACAAAGAGGGTTCATATTTACATTTTGAATTGTCTATGTGTCGTCATTTTTGTTTGTTGGTTTTTAAACGTTTTAAAAGGTTTTTCGATGCAGGAATTTGAACACTCCCCATTGACAAGCCTTTTAGCTGATGGGCAGGCATATAAAAATCACAAGGCATTTTTTTTTTAAATTAAGGACCTTTATAATACACATAAACTAAATGTTTTTATCAATATTCGACACAGTGCAACGTAAAATTAGCTATGGGAGTCACCGCACGTCAGAATAAGGACGTTTTTTGTTCCCATACTCTTAGAAGTTTGGGTTTTTATCTCAATAAGAAGTAACTAGTGACTAATAACTTTAAGGGGCCTAGGAAGGTTTGTAAATGGCTGTATTTCAATTATATAGCCATTTAATTTTAAACGAAATAATTACGATACCCACCTACTGGTACAATGGAAATGAACAGTTCTCTATATAAGAATAAGAATTTTATTTACAGTTTTATCATATAAATATCCTATGTGGCAACCAATCCGACCTAAGAATTAGTGGATTGACTTTGAGACGCGATAGTACCGTCCGTCGTTTGATCGAGTTACATAACTTGACCTAGTCGATTAAAATACAGCAAATATATGGATTTACGAAATTGGCTGTAATATGTCATGTATTTTGTCCTTTCCAATTTTATCGAACGATTTCATTCGCTATACCAAAGCGATAAGCATTTATTCGACTGAATATGAACTACATTCCAAATTATACAACATTTGTATGTCGTGTCTGGATGTGCACTAGTTAGGTGGGATAGCGTGGCGTCGCGGATACTAAATATGTTGGACAACAGAAAATAATCATGAGGTTATGTTTATCATTGTTAGCAGTTTAGATATAGCATGAACTTGCTTTCCTCAATATACAGGGAGACATATTGCTGTAATTTTAAATAATATTATATGAAAACCTAAAATAGATAATTTGTCAGCACATTTAGTATCAACGATCCCTCTCTACTTTCAACGATAATATTAAATAATATTCGTGTATGTGACCTAAGCATTATATTAAGTGTAACTTATTAAGTATATCAGACAAAACGTTTGCTATAAATCAATTACGTAATGTTTAATGACGTATTTAACCGAAAAACCGAACATTATAACGGCTTAAATAAATAGTACTTATGAATGATTAGTATTATAGACGCGTCGTCGTTTTTATAAATTTTTACAACGAATCGTATTGTGTTTATGAAAGTACGAAGTGGCGGTTGTATGTACTGAAGTAACCGTACTTTATTACATAAATATAACATGTAAAAAACTAGTTTTACGTACATGTTTACCGATTTTGGGGTACTTAAATGAGCCGCGAATTGATACGTTAAGAAACATATTTAAATATTGTGTTTAATTTGATCGACTTCCAAAAACACGTTGACATTCTTATAAGAATGTATTATTTTATTTTACCATAACTTTTTTATGTTTGGGTTGTCTGTGTACCGTTCGTCGTAATATATAAGATTTTGATCGCTTACTATGTGTGGGAATTGGCAATAAATGTGTATGTGGAATTGTTTATGTGATAATCTAAATATGAAACGCCATTACAGAAATATATACATAATATTGCGTAGCTTTATATGTTACATTCCTCAAATATCCTGCATTCCCCATTCATCGGCATTTTTAACACTAATTTCATTCTCAATTTATTAGTTTTAGAAATGTATATTTTCTTATGTTATATAAGTTATATTCTGTGAAATATTTTTTTAGCGTTTTATTAGATTAGTCTTCCCGAAGGATACAACGATATTTTACAATCATAATATTTTTTATTGTAAATTTTTATTTTGTTAGACGTTTTAAGGCTTTATTCAAGATTTTATTGATTACGTAATTTTTAGATTTTTATTTTGAAATCAAATAGGAGTTTTTAATTTCTTAACATTTAACGTGAAATCGTACTATATAATAAATTAATAACTATGATTACTCCACTGTATTTAGTGATGCTAGCTATCAGTAATGTTAATATACAAGAATGTGTAAGCCTAAAAATAAAACGGAATTGGTAAAACAGAGAAACTTTTTCATTTCCCATCCCTTGACGTGTCTTCAATGCAAGATAATTATAGGATTTGCTTTATGGGGTGCTTTATCCTTATTTATGTGGCAATTAAAGGTATGCAGCACATTTTTTTTTCATGCATTTGATGGCACACGGCAGGCAAGTTTGGTTCACATAGCTTTACACAAGGATACAAAGAAGATTCAGATGCTAATGGGATGCTTTTATATGCATATTGCTTGTCTGTGTAATAGATAAGGGATAACAAAGGTGAAATCTAACATAAGACAACAAAACAAGTGACGTGTTATTTGCAGGGACATGTCAGAATTCACCCGGTCAGGATATGACTACAGCCAACAAAATTCCATCACAACCATTGACGGGTATGTATCATCGAGCAATATTTAGAGATGTTTAAAGAAAGTAGATTTGTATACTTCTTTCTACCAGTAAATGTGGTATAGCTGTTAAAAATACCCTGAGCAATGGCGAAAAGTGTTGATAATTTTCACAAGTCAAAATACCTTCACGACCCACGTACTATTCAATGCATCCATCAGTATAATATTTTTAGTGCGTTTCTTTGAGTCCTTCCGAAAGACGTGATTTATTCGTGAAGACCTATCTTTAAACATTTTACGATTTTTTCTTCTCTCGTGTTTCTTGATTTACACTATTTCGACGTTATGGAAACGAGATGCTGCAAAGTAGCCAGAGGAACCCCTCATGTACACATTACTATAAGGTTTCATTCAGACGAAACGCATGCGACGCTTCCGCCTCGTACCAACCCCGCGGCCCACACCATGTTGCACCCACCCGTAAGATTAAATTATATTGAATACGCTGATTTTGTGCGTGGCTGGCGCAGTTCATCTGAACACATCCTAAATCTCTGTAAATGTGGATAGGTACAAAACTTAGGTCTTGTAAATATGATTTACAAGAGTACTCTGGATCAGTAGTTCTGCTTAATTAAAAAATAAGTAATAATAAAAAATTACAGGAATATAGTGGAGTCTCCTGACACGTGGAGTCGAGATGTCGAGCCTGAAGCTGAGGATGTCCTTGAACCTGAGGAAGATTTCGAGGTTATTGACCCCGAGGAAAGTGTGGAGGTCTTTGACACCGAAGAAAACGTAGATGTCATTGATCCCGAGGAAAGTGTGGAGGTCGTTGACCATGTCGAAGTGTCTGAAAAGCCTGTACCGCCGCCGAAACCAGAGAATATAGCGGTTATACAAAAATCCGCAGCAAATGAATAAGCATAAATAGGAGACCTATTTATTTTTGTATTTAAGCCTTTGATTGAACATAACTCAGTTATTTTAACGCACCAGCCCTAATATGCATATACATAGCAACTTGGAAAGGCGATTATAGATTACTGGAATGATTTTAAGTATGCTTTGATGAACGTATTATTTTGGAACTGACACATGAAAAAGGAATTTTCAGTTGAGTGGTCGTAATCGTGACTGTTCAAGCATAAGGTCCTGGGTTCAACTTCAGGTCAGGCAGTGTTATTAGGATTTCAAACAGGCATTTCTCAGTAGCAATCACGGAGTCTGCGAATTCTGCCAAGTTCATAGTAATAGGCTCCCTTATAACAAGAAACTGACGACTGAACTGACTGACGGGCCTGTTGGTCTAGTGGTTAGTGGCCCTGACTGCTGAGCCGGAGGTCGTGGGTTCGATTCCCACCCAGGACAAACTTTGTGTGATGAGCATGATTGTTTGTTCTGTGTCTGGGTGTGATTTATCTATAATATGTATGTATTTATAAATTATATAAGTATGTATATCAGTTGTCTGGTTACCATAACACAAGCTCTGCTTAGCTTGGGATCAGATAGCCGTGTGTGAGTTGTCCCAAGATATTTATTTATTTATTTATTAACTTGGCGAAATTAAGTAGTACTTGCTACATACATCTGTGCCACACCCTTCAAATGTAACAGACGTGATGTTATGATTGTTTTGTGGAATCGATATTTCCAGAGCAAGTCGCCTTTGTATTTTGCCGACTGTATTTTTATGCTCGTGCCTGTATTGATTGATTCACTGATATCATAGACGCATTTTTCCGAATAACATTGAACTTTCTTTGAAAAAATACCGTTTGTATATGGCTTGCTGCAACTGACACGTCTGTCGCGATTACAGTGAACTTAATTCTTGTTAAAATAAAGTTGTTTTTGGGCTGAAATAACAGTAAAAGAAGTGCTATATATATGCATGCATTACGAAGATAAAAAATAATAAGGTAATGCGTTCTATATTTTGATGGTATGTGTTTTATATTTTATCATACTTTTGTATTGGTTTGTGAAAGAAGTTTTGTTATTAAATGTTTGTAATAAAATGCTTATGCGTTTTATTTATTTACTTGTATTCTTCAAGTATTGGTTTCAGATTGAAAAGGAACAGTTTATCTTAAGTCACATGCACCATGCTAGTGAAAACAGTATAGTAGATCCTGGGAATTCTGACAAACAGCTACCCTACCATGACGTGTTAAAGCAGAACTTATTCCGCTGAGGGAAAGGGACAGAGCTATGCAGGGTGTCTAGCAAAATCTCTTTCACTCAGTGGAATAAGTTCTGCTTTAAGATGTCATAGTAGGCCTACAGGGGGTTCTGACAAAATGAAACACAAACATGAATAAAATTGTGATGATTTAATTCAATCCATAGCCGGCAACGAAAATTAATACTTTTACATACTTTAACATACATATCTTCTTGAGTGTTCTTTAAAACAAATGGTATAAAAATACAACACAATTCATGCTAGTGCAGAACACATGTTCATACAATATTGGAGTTTTTATAAGGCATTGCAAATATTTATATAAACATAGATATCAATTACGTTTTTTATCTGAAATATTTGCATATACACAACGTACAAATCAATCAATAACAATTTTGGTTATTTCACTATAAATAGCGAGTTTGGATTTAAAAAAAATATTTACATAGTTTACAACGATTGTTTGAGAAATAAAATGTTTTGTACAACATAACTGGGCTATTATCTAAACTAAGATGTAATAGTGTCTCAGGCTCGTCAGGAAACCGGGAGCTATCATAAATTTAGGATCTAGGCTATCATTATTACAATATATTAAAGCTACATTTATTTAAAGGTGGGAATCGATCAGTATAGTATTAGTTATAAGAAAGAATTATTAGTTAGGAATAGGAGCATTTTGAGCTTAAAAAGTATTTTGTTGCCAAATTTTTATTTTAAGGTTCCCTGACTTGATCAAATCCGCCATACTCGACACAGTAATTAATTTTGGAATGTTCTCATTAAAATACAAAGAAGGATTAACTAGATATGAGACCAACACTCGATAAAGAATGGTTTCTAACCATATTATGTATCTATTTAAGACTCTAGCCAAAACTATTTCGAAGCTTTGTAGACAAAAACTATTTTATTTAGATTTATTGCTTATCATGTAATATTTTCGTAAAAAAATGTTTTATATTAATGAATTGTAATACAAAAACCATCTTCATGCGTATTGGTATTAATGCTAATAAATGTAGTAATTTTCACATTTTAATTAATTTAATCTACAGTTTTTTGATAAGTTACATCAAACTTATTGAAATAAACTGCTCACTTTAGACAATTAATCGACTCATAATAATTTAATTCAATAAATAACGTCATTTTGTTAAAAAACTAATAAAGTATGAAATGACTTAACATTTTTTATTCCACATTTTTATTGTTCTAGAAAACAATAGAGTTGCAATGGAATATAAACGTAGGACATTCAATTTTCATACTCTTATTAAGTTTTTAGCGAATATTTGACTAAATTTAATATAAAAAATAATGAATATATTTAGAACCAATGTCGCAACGTATATAAAATCATTGTGATGGCAACTCAACACCCGCCCTCCCCCATTAACTACAATTTGTACAAGCGCAATCAAGCAATTCATTATTATCCTTCACCTAAACGATACAAGTTAGTTCAAAAGTTTCAACAGATTCGAGATTTTTAAACCGTTCAGCCTTTAGGTTATAAAGAGTGTATTTTTGCCAGTGTCTCTTATTGTGTTTGTCAAACAAGTTTGTATGACTGTGACAACATGTTAATAGACTTTATGGGACTAACTAACCATTCAATTACAAGGCATTTACAACATAATTTTGTTTGACAAACACAACAGTACTGAAAGTGAGATCTGTAGAGCGAACTCGAAAATTAACCTTATTTGTAAAACAATAATGTTCTTATTCGTATGATCACAGTCGCTTGTAGGGATATGCACATTAACTTTATACATATAAGGTTTATTTTCGGATAAAGAGCGAATTGGTTAAGTCTAGGTTCGTTCTAGATCTCAGCCTGACAACTCTCGTATTGTAGAACTGAGTTTTATGAGCAATTAACTAGAAGTTTCGACACCGTACGGTACACGTTAGAATAAAATCATCAATACCTAAGTGGGCCCAGCCCTTTGTTCATGTAAAATCACTAATTAAACGAAGTGATCACACATAGTTCTAGAGATACCTTTAATTAGTGTTAAGAGCTTGTTGTGATCTTAAAGTATTAATGAACTACGCATCCCTAAGTGATTCAATCGGTGATTAAGATGGTATATCTTACTGCCGCTCTCAAATTAATTGCTAAACTTGAATCAATCAATAACCTGTATTTTAATATATACTTGTCAATAACAGTTCTTAGTCAAGAATTCACTGATTTCACCAATATTAATAGTAATTCATTTATTTCTCACCACAATATTAAAAGATTACATGGATATTGTTTCGTAACTAATTTAAAGAGAACATACTATAATATTGTGGGAGACTGGTGCCTAAGCTAGGCTTATGACCTGTGTTATAGGACACGAGGATTTCACCAATGAAACTGAACGTGATTAAGTCTAAACGGAGTCAAAGATCTGCCAGTTCCATAGCAATTATAAAACTGAGGTTTGAAGGCATTTTTATTTGATTGCGTTCAGTTTGGTGAAATACGCCCTCAGTGACGTATCTGAGTACCGGAATCAAAAGATTAAACGATCGAATATCTTAACGATTCTTAATAAAAACCCATACACGAATATTTAGACCTTTAGAACTGTGTGTAACCACTTCAATATACGCTTAAATAATACTAATAAAGAAATATCACTGTAATAAGTATACTTACACCACGGCGCGACGCGTGAGTTGATAAATATACAGGTTCAAATGAAATTAGCTAACAAAACGCGTCAGATCGTAGGCATCGATTTTATCATTCGAGATAAAAAAAACCTGTGATTACTTAAAATTTATTGTAAACTACATAAAACAAACAAGAACTGAATTAATACAAGTAACGTAACTAGCTGGGATCATTGGTCCTACCTAAAATGTTTCAATATATTTTAACGGTTTTGCTAGCTAATTAAATTCGACCTTATACCATAACAATATTATGTAATAATGAACTACTTTAACAGAGAGCCTACTAACATTGAGTATACAAATTAACAATATTGCTTAATTAATAAACTTTGTAATCTTCCCAACAAAGAAAGAAATATGACAATAAAACCTACATAATAATGAATCAATTATACTAAACCACATTTTTTATGAATATCTCGGAAAATAAACTACTAAATAAAGCTTGGGTTCTCAATATATAGGACTGACAGTGTATTCGATGGCCGACTATTCGGTTTTTTTTTTTCAGATGATTTTATGATTCCGGGCGGAGCAGGGAGTAGTGTCAGACTTTGACTGACTAAAACCCACCCATGTTCCTTCTTCTGCCCTTCATGTTCCGAGGCCGCGGTATCTCTTTCGAACAAGCCTTAACCCCGGCAGGCGGAGGCCTAGAAGTTACCAATCGACTCCATAAAAATCGTGGCTGAACGTCCAGTAAATGCGTCGTCGCGGACAGTTTTATCGGGTGGTCCTTATGTGAACCTATTACTACATACATAATATGGCCAATTTGCATCCGACACCGTATTCGTTCCGGAGCCCTACCGTGTCCTTTGTGAACCCTAAGCTCTTACGGGAGCTCCTCACAGCGTTTAATGTCATTATTCATCATTGTCTTACCCTTATCCCTATTTCTTTTAAAAACAAGTGAATCGGAACTGTAAGGAAGAAACAGAAACATCTTCTATTTACAAAACCCATACATAGGATATCAGTGAATTACTGTTTGATTAATAATTTTATTTTTATTAAGCATTAAAATCTTCGTTATTTATCAACTCACGCCGTCGTGCAAAGAGTAATTTAAATTAACTGCTTAGTTAATCTAACAGCTCATTTTTATAGTTTAACCTCATAAGTAAAACGACAAATTGTATTTCTAAATCCATGAGAAATTAATTTGATAATTCGATCCACTTTTACAAGGTTCACTTCTTTCTGCCTAACCCATTGGGAATGATGAAGTGTTGTTATATCTATATCAGTTTATCCAAAGAGAGTAGAGTGGGGCCCTTGTCCACTGCTACCACATCTTGATGCTTCCCTACGTCGGCTTCAAGGAAATATTCCCTGAGCCAATACATCTACCGATTGTGGAGAGTTACTGCCTTTAAAAAGCTTTCATCTTCACACCCCTGCAGGATATACGGTCTCATAACCGAAGAACGTGGGTGATGCATTCGATATACCTTAAAAGCAGATAAAAATCTGGCTTGTTCTAGAACTAATTGCATTTGCAGATATGTCTCATCCACCAAACGGCAGAGAGCCACTAGACGAGCGTGGCCCACCTCCTCCCACTGATACCTGTCCCAACAATGGGACGTTATAGGCTAATGTTATCCCATATACCAGTATTGTTAGTTTAACTAAGCAGTATTTACCTCAACGTGGTCGGCGTACACATAACAACGCGGTGTCTCAGGACAAAATTGCAATATCACCTAAAATTCCACTAGCGATGCTGATTCTGACAAAATCAACCACATAATGACTTGCATTCATACCTGCAGTGGACAAAAAGAAAAGGAAATTAAACAAAATAATTAACTAAAGCAAAATAAATAAATACAAGTAAAGAGTATTGCAATTACGTCCGCCTATATATAAAAATTACAAATTAATATATATTTTTTTACATTATTTTTGCTGGCAACACAATGTTTCGTTTATACAAAACATTACAAGGTATACATAATATTATATTGATATGATTTGAGCAACCTCTAGACTGATGCAGCAATTTTATTTGTTATTGAAATAAAATATCAATTTACCTATAATTTTCACTTAAAATAAACTTAAGAAAACAAGATAACACAATAATATCGAAAGAAAAATTTCAATTGTTATAAAATCTTTTTAGTATGCCCCATCTCTCTAGAAGATGCTCTGTCTATAATACATACATACACGATATAGTACATAACAAAGCTTATATATAGTAATATTGTGAAGTGACTACAGTACAATAGCTTGTTGAAAATAATAGAAAACTCTATTGAAAATTATCTACGACTTTCATTTTATATTTTTATTGGTGTTTGGAAACCGAGAGATTGTTTAGACAAGTCTGAAACTTCGAGCTCTCTGACTCGAAATCAAATCGATTGTATTCTCCTTACTAGCGTGTCGATAACAAAATAAATTGAGTGAGCTCAAAAATCAGAGGCACGATTTGAGAAAAAATACAATCGAGTATTTTCTGGTTATCTGGTTTCACTATTTAGTAGATAACTTGTTTGTAGTTTAGTCAGTTTTACCAAGGAATGGTGTTTTATTAAGTTTTGTAGAATTAAAATCAAAATACGACTGAGATGTTAAATTATATTTTTTTAGAAACTTCTATTAGTATATTTAACAACACGCAACACTTTTGTTTTTGAAGTTCTTTCAATTCTCAAAAACTTAAGACTTCCAATAGTTCCAATACTAACTAAAACACTAACAACCACTTCTGTTTTCCTTATATACTTTTTATATAATATTTGTGTGTACATAAATAAATAAAACAATAAAAAAACCTTATGAATTTCCGAAAGGACTTAGTTAACTTTTGTATTTTTGTTTCTAGGTTCCTTTTTTCAAGGCCTGTGACACCACACGAGAGCTCTTGTATTCTATGTTTCACCATGTTTTAGAGAATGTAAGCCAAATTCGTACCAAAAATAAAAAAAAACTAGTTCTAGTTAATTCCCTGTGTCCAAACACCAGCATGTACTAATATTCGTCTATATACTTTCAATTAGAATCGTTTAATCTCTAAGTAACGCTCAACGTTTACGCTAGACTGGACCGGCACGTACGTAACCTCTGGTTTACTACTCCACCATGCACACTGGGTTTGTGGGCTGTGTCTTACTGTTTAATACTGCTATGTGGGGGCAGGTTGGTAGGTAAATAACTCAAGTTATTTATAAGGCAAAGAAAGTTTGAATAGCATTACAGATTTTGATAATGCTTCAGTACCTGATTGCGCAATCTTGTCTTAAATCATCGTATAGGTCCCGTCCCGTAAAAAGGCCGCTGGCTATGCACCTGCGCATGTGCTTTTTATAGACGAAATTGGTGGCGTGAGGGAAGCGCGGCGGGGTGGCACTCGACCGGTATGTCAGTGCGCGCGCGCTATTAGTTCGTCAGTCGACTATTGCACCCAGTAATTAATGAATGTATTAATTTTGATTAATTTACTTCTACTGCCGCTCAGCGGTCATTTTACGTGACGGGACCTATGCATACGGGCGTTATTTGATTTTTTAAACTTGATGTTTAAATCTCCGTCTTCGGATTTGTATCTTACAGTTCAGTTTTGAATGCGCTACGTTATGCTTAGTTGGATGCTCTATTCAGAAAATGACTGACTCCTTTGTTATTCTGTTTAACGCTGACATGCGGCAATGTAGCCTTTTATGGAATTTTTATGACATCATTGCCTCTTGTCCATTTTTATGGAGTAACATAGAAATCAATCATATCACTGCCGTACAGTGGCTGTGGGAAGAGCACTATTACAAAACAGAATTTTCCATTTTTTTTTTCACTAAATAAAATGAGCCCAAGTTGACAGTATCTACCTTGCAGTTCCCCCACCCCGCCCCCCAGTCCCCAGCGCTGCACATTACCTGTCGTGATGTTTGTCGAGCAGGTACTCCTTGAGCCGTCGCACCAGGTGTTCGGACAGTTGCGTCACTTCCGGCCATTGCTTTAGTACCATCACGCCGACCATTACTGCTAGACTCGTTGTTAGGACGCGTACCCTGGAAGTTTGGGAATGGTATGTGTTATGTATTAAGATGGTAGGTTTTAATTTCAATGATTTTTAAATAAAAATATTGATATAAAATTTAATTTTAACAGTCGAGTGTTTGTAGATATTTAAAGAAAAAAAAAATGATAAGCAATCAGTTAATCACACTAATATTGTAAAGACGAAAGTTTTATGTTGCTGTGTAAGTTTGTTACTCCTTCACGTAGATAGCTTATATCCTGGATTAGCTTGGGCCGTTGTACGCGAGTAAATCCGCAGGACGTAGTTAATACTTTTAGATTAAATTAAAAAAAAAAACAGACGGTTAGCGTTTTTAAATATCAAGATTACAAAAGATGTGCCCCCATGCGCCTTTGAGAAGAAATGGTGAAACAAATTACACTACTTTGTTTTAGAAAAAAATTGTATGTGCAGAAATCGACATTAGCCAACAAGGACAGTAAATTTTTTGCAAAATTTTGCCAAGCCAACATTTCAGCAAACAATAATTCAAGCATAAAGAATTGTAAACATTGCTCAATATCTAAACTCTAAGCTCCATGTAAAATCTTAATGAAAAATACAAAATCAACACTTCATCCATTATCGTACATCATCATTTCTTGATAAAATAAAATAAAAAAAAAGTGTGTGTGTCAGCTCCGACGCACGACTGGAGTTTACTCCTTAAGTACGAGTATCTAACCATACGCAAAAAGAGTTTATTATATATTATGACACATTTTCGTTACTTTAGTAGGTTGTACCCCTCGGATTTTCCTCATACCGGGCGCCTTATATATGAAAATCGATTCATAAGGAGTAAACTCCAATAACTTTTTTCCGTCAGCAACTCCCAAAGATAGAAAATAAAATAAATGAGTAGTAACCTAGTACGCAAGAAAGGCATGGCCACCCCGGCCACAGTAGCGACCAGCAGCAAGGCGAGCTGCAGCAGCGTCAGCGCCACGTTGAGCAGCTTCACCAGCAACAAGCGCGGCGGCAGCGCGCCCCCCGCGCCCGCCTCGCCCCCGCCGCCCGCGCCGCCCGCCCCGCCGCCCCCGCCCGCCATCCACTGCTCCAGCTTGCTGATCTGGGATGAATTCAGTTTGTTCAAATATCTAAATTAGATACGACTGGAATTGTTAAATAATGTCCGTGCGATGCGACTCACTACGAAGGCACTATAATATAGCTAAATTATTTCGAGAAACAAAAATAAAAAAGATGGTTAACTAGCCAATATATTCCTTACAGAGTAACGAATCATTCTGTTTAGGTTACAACTAAGTTTGCCATTAAAAGTTAAAAAAAAAACAAAAATTCCACCTACTGAAACAAAATAGTGAATATAAAAGTTAAAAATGAAAAAATAAAGCACGAATAGTTTTTTCCAAAGTAACGTATAGTTTTTTTTTTTACTAAAAATGTTTTTCTTAGGAGATGATACGTTTTTAATGATGCTATACTCACTTTTGTCTGACAGAGGTCTAGCGCTTCGTGTATATCTCGTATTCGCTCCTCGCTCTGATACTGCACTTTCTCTTCTACGTCCGTTAAAGCTTGCTTCAGGTTTTCCACCTATAATACAAAAGAAAATAAAGTTTAGCATCATCATCATCATCTGCTTAGCCTATTCCCAACTCAACTATGTTCGAGTCGACTTCTAGTCTAACGGACGAACGAACGGTCGGATTCAGCTGTATACCAGTACTTTCCGCCAAGTGTGGATCATTTTTTTTTGTCGTTTTACTTCCGAGGTATCCCATATCAAATTTATTCATATTGCATGGTTATTATTTATAATACATTATGTTTTCTGCTATGACTATATGCATAATCTGCTAATGTTTTTTAGTAATGATGGAAAATTAATACTCGAAAAATTGAAATGCTGAAATAAATGCTGCTTTTAGTGAATTTTTGTTTTTTTCGTTTACTTTTTTCCAGCGATCTCCGAAATATATATATTTTTCAATTATATTGTTCTTTTTTTGTTTTTGAAGCAATTTCTCTGTCTATTGTAGGTCGATTTTCTAAATTATTTTTACGAATTAATAATTGATAAAATTAATATAGGATGTTTACGATTTTAAACTCTAATGTATATGGATGATATCGTCAGCTTATATCTTAGTAGCAATGGAAAATAAATACTCGATAAGAATTTCTGGGAGAGTCCATCATACCACAACTAAAAAGGTTTTTATTCTAGCCTTTATGACGTACAGAGGCGTACGACATGAATACCCTTGACTGCACCGTCTGACATTAGAAACAAATACTCTTTAACATCAATTACAATAGCAGCGAAACGAATACACATAACAAGAACAATAGATACTCGACATAATTATTAACAATATTTAAAAATATAAAAATAGTGGTCCACCAGTATCGGGAGCAGGGTCCAAGCTACCGGTGGTTAGGGCTCCAGAGAGAGGAACCTCCTCACAATGCGGGCCGTATCGAGGAGTACTGCCTTCTGAATCTTATGCAGTTTTCAAACGGCTAATTAGCATGACGAATTTGTATTGCACACGACCTCGAGAAAATAGCACATTCCGAGTGTCTGAAAGGATTTTAGATGAAATAGAAAAATCGTATACGTAATCAACGCAAATTTTTTTTAAACAAAATATTACTTATTATACCATCACGCTTGTACTCTCCGAAGGGTTAGCAAACGTGTACCAGTTATTTTTTTTTTTAGAAACTTAGCCCCACACTAGTAATTTCTCCTGTATCGTGGGTGCGTTTACAAATATTTAAATTCCCATATAATTGGCATATTGCTGCACGGACCGCACACTCGCTTCTGGTACGCCGTGCTAGTAAGATGTGCTCATTGGAGACAACCTGTTGTTTAATTTTAACTTACCTAACACCCTAATAGTGCAACCTGTAAGGTATGTAAAGCCAAGTCTGAAGCCAATAAAACCTGACACCAGGATAGGCACAAACCATATGATAAAAAACAACTGTTACCTCATTTTGGTGTAGTTCAGTGAGATCATTGATTTGTTCCTCCAGCCGCTCAGTCTTGAACCGCTCCTCCTGTAGTGCGGCGGACAGGAACGACACCTCTTGTGACAGGTTCTGTAAACAACAAATTAGGAGAATAAAATAAAGTTGGTTAAACCTACTTATTTATGCTGGAAGCAAGAATAATTAAATGTTAAAAAAAAACGTCAAGAACGCAGAGAACAACAAAAACAAAGTGAGAAAAGCTCTCGAGGTTCTCTTCTCATCACCATCTGTCTAGCCTTACTTTCCAACTATGTTGGGGTCGGCTTCCAGTCTTACTGGATGCAGCTGAACACCACTATTTTACCTGGAGTGACTGTTTATGTGACCTTCACAACAAGCAATAGTATTAAGCAATACAATAGTCCCTCAACCCTCTAAATCTACACAGTCATAGGGTATGGCCGTTTAAGTCGCAAGTCTGGGGTACCACGTACCTTCAGTGCATCTATCTTCTCAGATAGCCGTTCGTAATCCTCCCTGCGCTCGCGCAACTCGTTCAGTATCGGCTTCAACGTAAATGTTGTCTCCGAAATATTATTTGAACCGGGTTGCGCTGGGTACCTGTAGAACAACAATGATTTCTATGAATGATGAATTAAATGAATGATATCATATGGTTTTCTTTTTTTACTTACTGACCCACCTTACACCTCTAAATAACCCATAATGTAACCGGGTAACCGGTTGGTGGTTTATTTGGAGAGTACATTATAATAACTTCCAAATGGAAACGATAGACTCAAGACTGTTTATTGGTAAGTCCGATAAGATTGCTACGATGCATTCGTTAAAGAGCAAATAGAGATCTGCCTACTGGACCACAAAGAAATATTAGCATAGTACGTTTTATGAATTATACTGGTATTTGCCCTGTTCAATCCAATAAAGCGCACATATGTTTTCCTAACCGGAGACAAATTCTTTAATATAATTTTATTGTTCGACCAAGGTTCTATATACCGCAGTGACTTTACTCGAACCTTCGATAAATACTATAATCTGAAAGTGTATACTCACGGCGCCCCCTCACTGGTTACCGACGAGCTGGGCGATGCCTCCGGCGAGTACTTGGGCGCTGGTGACGTCGCAGCCCTGGGTAACGTGGAGCCCCGTGGTGCCGCCGCTTCCCCTGCCTCGGACGCACGGGAGCCTTCGGATGACGCGTTCGCTACCACGTTGTAGAAATACTCAATACATGGCGGTTATGGTAACATGGGAGATAGAGAGAAAGCAAACGACCGAACAGAACCTTTTAAGGTTTTTTATTCTACATTAAGATTCTGTTAAAGACGGACCGTTTGAAAGCTGGACGTCGTCGTCCGACACAAAGACGTTTAGACGTAGTATAACGTACTAAAGTATCTGATGTCCGGTGTGTGCCGCCGTTTTCTACCCATCACGGTTTGACTGAACTTTAATTCTATTTAGAAATTTACCATCTCATAACCGTTGGTCCATAATGTTTGTCACTGTGGCGGTTGCGATCTCTTGCAAACCCATGTTTTTAAAGTTTGTTTTAAAAGGTTTCTAACGGGATATACAGGTGTGATTCAGGCTGAGAAATTGTCAAAAAAGACATTTGCTGATTTTTTTAAAAAAGTAAAACTTGGAAGGATTTTTGAAAGATATGTGAATGGAAGGAAAAATAATTTTAAGAATCGTGCCAAAGAAATTTGTACAAAATGATTAGTCATTAACAGAGAGTGAAATGTAGACTCTTATATAGGTTAGATTTAATAAAAAGTGGCATTCTAAAATATCAGAGGATTACCATTGGCCAAATAAAGGTCAAGATTGTGACTTTTAAAATTAATTGTGTGATAAAGAAATTGAATGATATCATACAAAATATCGACGCCATTAGGCTGAAATTGTGCTAATTGTGACCATGTGATGTAAACAAGGATTAAATACAATATGGAATGGTGAAAAAACATGTGATTTCTTTAAGTTGGTGGGACATAAAAATACAAAATTCTTAATTCTAAGAAACCTTACCTACCTACAACTTCAACATTTATTATATTCTCATTAATAAGTTTAATATTCAAACACCTGTTAATCATTAAATTAGAGAAAATAAAAATAGTCTTGTTAATTTCTGCAAAGAATTTCGTGTAAACATAAAATTAGTGCCAATTATTGCGGTAAGCTTTTACTAATTTGTGTTTTTGTGAAACTAGATGAAAGCAAAACGCTTATACAAGTTATATGTAATAGGTTTAACTCTGAGATAAATCTATACTAATTGGTATTTTCTAATGTTTTATTTTGTTTGTTTGTAACAAATAGGCTCCGAAACTAGTGAACCGATTAACCATTTTTTCATCAATATAAAGATTATCAGGAAGTAACATAGGCTTTTATAACATAACGATACTATACTTAGTAGCTGAGCAGCGGGTGAAACTGCTGGGCACAGCTAGTATCTTGTAAAAACCTCCACTGGGACATGTGGTGGCAACACCATCCTTTTTATTGAGAGGATGCCTGTATACCAGCAATATAGGGATGATACTTAAATATCTTTTAGTAATTTGAGCCTTAAGAGGACCTTCAAAGTAATCATCATATTTGCATAGATATAACTGCATATTTGTTTGTAAAGCATTTGCAAATAGCAAGACATTAAAACCAGCTTCATATTCTCGTTACAAAAGATTAGCTACAGCAGTTCTATGTATTATACCTGCACTTAAAAGTATATATTTACCTTTGTACATATATAAAAACGTTTATTTACCTCGTAACTCCGCGTGAGGAGGCGCTGGCGTGCAAAAGGACACGGCATGATAAGCAACACAAATTGACAGTTGTATATTGTCACGGAGTAATGGGCTAATGGAGCGCTAATGTGTGTGATTACGTTGGCTAGAAATAGTATTGCAATGATTGTAAATATGTATAATTGTTGAGTAAGAACAAGCAAATCAAAAATATATTTATATTCGTATTTCGGTATGAGACGTTGTTGCAGTACAATGGTAATTTATTTATCACCGTGTAAAATTGATTTCATGGTTATTTTTTAAATTAACTTTTGAATATATTCAAAACGTGGCTTAGCAGTCTTGGTTTAAGATAATTAAATAAACAAAGACAAACGTTATCAGTAACATTTGGAAAAGGTAATTTACCATGTTTATTATTTAATGTGCGTTCCCGATATTTCACCGCTGCGCACACACTTAAGGACTATTGTAAAAAATGATCAACAAAGACTATCGTAACAATATTTCGAATATAAGATAGTAAATGCTTTTTTTTTAATAAATGATCTGTTAAAATAGAGTGAAAAATAAAATAGAGTACTCTTCCTGATCAACATATTACACAAAATATTATGTCACTGGTCGCGGCAATGCATGCAAATCAATGCAAAAATCGCCAGTCCCACATTAACACTCCATTAGCTGACTACTCCGTGTGTAGGCTAGATGACAAGCAGGGTTCACAGCGGTTACCACAAATGGTGTGAGTACTATGTGGTCTGTGATTTACTTCATATAATAAGTATGTATTTGATGCAAGTGCCTACTGCTACTCATGTGTAGTATGGAAGTAAAATTCTGTTGTTTAGGGGTCTATGTAAAAAATAAGGATGTGATTATCATACATCAAGAAAAACGTATGCTTTTTTTATAATATGCTACAAAAGGGAATGTAAATAAGGTTTACAATAGAATAGTCATCTTGCCGTTAGGGTGTCACTAATAGTAACGGTATAAAATAGAGAAATATTTCAATTTTACTTCGATTTTTTACTTATTTAATAGTAGTTTAAGATCCCAGATAAATTCATTTTTATCTTATTTATTACCACATTTCTACATCTACACACCGAATACTACCTCAATAAATTACTACCGGTTTCATACATTGTTGTTTATACACATTAAAATAATCAGATAAAAACAAATTACTCCTAAATAATAGTAGTCAAATGACTCAACAGACGAACACAATTCACATCACAAAATGACATCATATGCACAAACAAGAGAAAAAAAAAACTATATTTACATTTTTTGCGACATTTCTTGCACTTATTAAACAACATTACACATCCGCTTTGCTCTAACTCGGTAACTATACTGACGGTAGTTGGACTATTGTCTCATAGAGATTACGTACGATACTATATGCTGTCAAACAGTTTAGCGATAGCACTGCATAGCGAACGATAATTTGTTTACCGCAAGTTCGTCAGGTAGGCAGGGAATTAGTCATACAGGTTTTCTACATGTCTATTAGAGGTATTGCATAATCATTGATTGCTTTGTAGTTTTATTTTATAGATGTGTTTGAATCTCTGAATATGATAAAAACGTATCTTTATCAGCGTTTAGTTGGTGATTATCTGTCAAGGTTGATTTTTCTTAGTAAATTTAGGGTTTTTGGCAGATCTCTACATGCTGGTCGGACTCAAGCAACTGCTAATATTTAAAAGAAACAATTAAGAATTCCGATTTCGACGTTCCATTCTTGTTGCGATTTAAGTGAGACTAAATAATACCAGTATAAGTTTTTTTTTAAATTATGTTAATCTAACCAACTGGTACATTTTAAAATAAGTAAATTTTCATGGTATAATCATCAAGTTTTATCTTTTTAGGAAGATCAATATGTCACTAACAACAACGAGATAGTAAACACAATCATTTTAAACACACACTTATTCACTGATAAAAATTGTCACAATAAAGCTAGACTCTTTTACGCGATCCAAGTCCATTCGCCTATATTTAACCCAACTAAGTCCGAAGAAAGGTAATGTATCATTGTCGGTATGTCATGTAATATTATCTACAAAACTTTTATTTTCGGGATGTGTTTATCACTTTTTTAATATTTATTTGTTTTTAAAACTACAATACTAGTTTTTAGATAAGTAAAACTCAAGTGATAAGTAGTGATAACTCATAGTAGTTGCTGTAAGCGCGTGATGGATCATTCAGTCTTTATCTTACTTTGACCATGAGTTGAATAAGTACATTATTTCATTCATACAAATACAGTTTCCATGTCTGAAGCAGATGTCTTTTGTTTTGAATTTAAATATTATTCTGTAGACCTGAACAGGGTTTTTTTTTTACTTTGATTTATTTTGTATACTTTTTATATTTGTTTGATACGGTTATTATGTTCATTATTTTAAGGAAATGTAATTATCAGCAGTTTTTTTCTTTTAATTACAAATATTACTACTATTATAAATGTTTAGGTGGATGGTAACATACATTACTCAATCGAAATTAAGCACAGACATAGATCATTGTCCGTAATAGCACATGGGCTACATTTTTTCTCGCATTTAAACATCGAAACATCACAAAGAAATCGCGGGCAACAGCTTGTATTTATACCTTTCGATGTACATGCCTTTCGGCGGGACATTGTATGGATCAATTACTTTTTTTTTTATTGTGCCCTGTGCTCACAAAATGAACAAATGAATATGAAAATTTGGATTTAATTAATAAGTCTCTACCTACCTTCATAAAGAAACGGCTGGAATTGTGATTCGCAATTAACAGCTTTAAAATATCATCCTAAACTACTATAACAGTAATAACTCGTGCATCTACAACAGTATGTTACTAAATAATTGGACATTTGTGCAACTAGTAATCTCTATTTACTTCCTACATACATATAGGTACACTTAATACGACATAATTACACAGGTAGGTAGGTAGGTACATATAATATGTTTGTCTAGAAGTAACTATATAGGGATGTAATTACGGCAAGCATTCACACTTGATGATTATTTAAATTGTTTAGACGATTTGGAAAAACATTTAAGGTTAGACTAATAGTTAGTTTGTTTTGTTTTATTTTTTTTTTTGAGACACTTAAGGTGACAGCGCCAGAGTGACCTTCGAAATTCAAATTTCCTGATGTGGTTTTGCTTTTTGCAGGTTAGTATATTGAAATAAATATGAATAGCGACCCTAACAAGTATCTATTTACAATAATATAATAATTAAAGTTATCAATACAATCTCTCAGCTCATCTAATCCCATTGAATGACTTTTTCATGAAAAACTCATTTACTAGAATCACCTGAATTTATAGGGTTGTAAATATGATTTTAATGGTTATAGCTCTATGAAGAAATATTTGTTACGGTCGCCATTTATTTAATGAAAATAGAATCTAACCTACAAGTTACAAAAAAAAACCTTGAAAATCAAAATTTCGTAGGCTATCCTGGCGCATCCTTCGCAAGATACAATTCTGTACAAGACCGCAACAGCAAACCGCAGCGACACATCGTAAAGACAGGCCGGTGTTATAGTATGACAACTTTAAGTGTGCAGTTGAAGGTGGCGTTGATTGTCAAGAAAATTAGCATCGATATGTCAAACTTGGTACTTTTATTTTAGTTCCATGTTTTCCCGTCAGCACGGATAAGTTGGTTGAAGTGTACTACAGATTTCTTTGAAGGTCTAAGAAAATTAGAGGGGCTTTCCAGGGCGACTGCCAGCCTGGGAAAGATATACCGCGGCCCGGAACACAAAGGGCAAAATAAGGAACATGGATGGGGTTTAGTCAGCTCTGCTCATCCATAAAAAAGGTCAAAGAAAATAGCAATAGCGGTAATGTGGCTATCTAGCAAAACCTTTTCTATAGAGCTAAAATACCACCCAGTTGTCTCTTCGTTTTGTCAAAGCGAATAGTCGACTTTCTTTGCCGTTTCAGTATGTGTTGCGGTCAACTTTGGAATTGTACTTTTAATGTTTATGGTTTTAAGGCGTATTTTCTATAGGTTTTTCCCCGAGGATTTTGAACTCAAACGAAGCTGATCGACCAAGTCACGAGCTTGAAACTAATCGGGTGAGCTCGAAACTAATCGGGTGAGACCGAAACAAATATGCCAGAAAACCATATATTTTAAGGTTAATTACCAAACCCTTAATTATATGCAGATTTTAGTTAGTTTGGTTTTTATAGTTTTTAGTTGAAATAGTAGTCTAAAACATGATGTAATGAAGTTAAATACAGATGGTCTACACTTATATACATATTAAATACTCACAAGGACCCGTGTTCTCTGTGAGACAAAATACATTGTATATTATATAAAACGTATAATGTTCACATTTACATTATTAAAAACAGTAAGTACCTAAGTAAATGAAACATTTAATGATTTTATGAAATGGAATTTTTGAAATATGATTTTGAATTACCCTTAGTTTATAAACCCTGTTTTTAAAAGGATTTTAATGACTAGAATGTTTTTCGAAACTATGTTTAATGGATATTTGAGAAGAAATCATAATGGTAGAAGCAAATATGTCGATAGAATTTCCAAGAGAGATAATTTCATTTAATAAAAATATTTTAAATACTAACTCAATTAAAAATAAACTAAACAAATAATAAGCGAACAACCAAAGCTGTACTGACTACAATAAAGGCAGTATTTACAATAAATTAAGACACAGTTACAGAAAATTATAATTATACGGTAATCAAAACAAAAGAAATAAGAAATATTATTTCTAGCTGTCTATTGATAATATTGTTTTGAACTAGGTTTTTCTTGATAATATTTTGTCCTAGAATTTTGTCGAATGTAATCGTATTGAAAGATGTCGCTGCTTAAGTTCAAAATAGGGGTTCGGAACAAATATTTGTATGTCCTACAGATAGTTGTTCCGGGTCTGGCTGTTTATGTAAGTGAGTTTAAATGTTTGTAAATGCTCCCATGATACAGGAGAAATCCTAGTGTGGGACAACGTTTTTTGAAAGCAAAAAAAAGAGCCACTATTATTTTTATTGCAAAAATCGTATCAACTCTCTTTATTTTTTTTTGCAAAAAAGACACCCAGTTTTATCCCAGTATAAATGGTCCAATCAGATTACTGCCCTTTTTGCATTTACCCACTTTGTTTTTCTAACTAATATACTGATAGGCTCTTAAAAAATAACTTTTCGACATGTGACCTTTTTGAATTTAAGCAGCGATGTGTACTGTATGTTTGTTTAAAAGTGATGGCTACAAGTCTGGTGTCACACAGCACATCTAATATACATAAGGGTGCGGTCATAGTGTCAACGTCCAGTCAATTTCAAAGATCATTTTCGGGTTTATTCATAAACGAAATTGCGAAACTCTTAGTCGTAAGACAAGTATGGTTAAATTACTCGCTAATACTTAACGTTTATGAATAAATAACTTTATTTAAATGTATTTCAAATATGACCGCCTCCACCCACATAATATATAGGATATTATTCTCACGTTAAATCCAATTGATTTGAAGGTTCAAACACCACTTAGTCTATATTCTTATTGATGGTGAAGAAAAAATAATATGAAGATTTTATTTGAACTTTTCTAGTATTCAGTATGTAAACACTAGATCTAAGTCCCTTTAATCTAAACAAAGTTGTTTACATGTTGTAAACTTTTAACTTCTAAATAAAATGTTCTTATCATTTCTATTCGAATTAATTTCCACTGCTTACTAACACGATATAGGTTTGGATTTAACGCAAAGTTAATACCCCAATACTAATTTTCACCAAACTTTATTCATTACCAAATGCATAAAGTCATTTGATAACGAACAGTTTGTAGTGAAACTGTGTCTTATTGACATTTAAACGTATTTCTAAGAACATGAACAGTAGTGTAAGATACAGACCGGCGAGCTGAGCGATGTTGTCGGCCGACCCGAAGCGGTTGGAACGAGAGAACAGATGGGCGAATTCCCGCGGGGCCGCCATCACACTGCCGCCGAGGCCTGTGATGCCGTCGCGGATGTTGCCGCCTACATTCCTGGAGAAAGTTATCAAGCATAAGTAAAATCTGAGAAGTAAATAGATAGAATATTCTTTATTATGTACACCATACAAATAAAATTAAACAAATTTCTGCCTGATTGTGTAATTTGACTGTTATGTAGGTACACAGCTGCCTGACTCTTCGGAGATTACAGGCGTTATGTTATGTTGTTAATTTCTTTTAGGGATCAACACTTTAATTATTGTGCACCAAGATCTTTAGTCGCTTGTACGTTTTCATAATAGTGCCCATCTGGTTTGATATATAGTTTATAGGCTTCCTCGACAAATCGGCTTAATAGGTAAACCGTAATTTAAATTTATTTCATTATACTTTCCTATGTTTTTGAAGTGTATACGAACCAACTTAACATTTTTGTATGGCTAAAGATATGTAGATTAAGCTGAGCAAATAAAATTGAAAAATACCTTATCTTTTTAAGCCCACACGACATTTGTAAAGAACATCTCACATAAGAGGCACGCCCCAAAGAGATTTTCTTTACAAATGTCGTGTGGGCGACGCGCCTAATGTATCCTTTAGTTAATCTGTGTACAGCGTTGTGAGTGCAACATTGTCTATATATTTGTGTATTTCTTGTTCCTATTTTATGTTGTAGCTGTTTGTTGTACCTCTTGAATATAAATAAATAAATAAAAATACCTTGTATTACAAAAATGCACTCACTTCAACCCTTGTCCCATATCCCGCAACACCTCCCTCGGCTGTCGATGCGCCTGCCCGCTGGTCCCGTGTTGCTGTGAGGCAAAGAACTTCACACTAAAGTTAAAATCTATTACGTCTTACAGTGGTCGAGAAATTTGATCGTGAACTAAAAATAACTGCGGGAACTAAGGACATCAAGCTAGCATGGGAGAAGTTTGGCGTTATGTGAATACGGAGGAAAACCAGCCAGCATAATGGAAACAGTCAAAGGCGGAAACGGGTTCCGCCCTGAAGGGTTTCATGCGTAAATATTTATGCCCAATATATCGACAAGCAGAAAAAATAAGTTTCTCAAAGAAGCTATGAAAAATAAGTTATAAAAGAAGTCCACCTGATTTAGGAATTAATAAACAATAAATCTTTTTGCATTAAACAACAAAGAGTACAGAGTAACTTAATAATAAACGCAGGATAAACAATAAAATGTAGGCAGACGAACAGTTGTAGAATGTGAAATGGTAGATTATAAAAATGATTTATTGTCTTTGGACTGATTTGCCCTCAGTATCTCTCTATATCCTCTTATTCTCATACTGGTATAAACTGTATCACAAGCAGATATTCTTCCTCAATCTTAAAATAACAGGTAAGTCACTAAGGAACATACAGAGACTATTTGGTTTTATGAAAGGCTTATGGAGTCCATATTCTCATTTAATTGCACATTGGAGGAATAAATAATTGGTGAACCCCCGTTATTGCGATATTTTTTTGCTTTACAGCTTTTTCTTAATACAAGTTTTTAATGCGAAAAACAACGAGGACCTACCTAATTTTTTTGTCACATATTTGAGTCGTTGGTATCCAAGGCACGCGCTCAAGGTTGATATTGCTTGTAGTTAATACACAGAAAGCATGTTTTTTTTTTAATTTCCACTGTATGTGGGTGCGATTACAAAAAAAATAACTATACAAACAGCTGGAACAACCATCACGTACTTACATATGTACTAGTAAATAACCGTTTGAAAGATTATAAGGTATTAATGGTATATCGTAGTCTATGAGGCCAAGCTCACCTCCCAGTTCTTAATCCGCTTGTTGTATCCCTCCAGCTTCTTCTGCAGCTGCGCGATGCACAGCGCACTCTTTTGGTTCTTCTTCTCGAACACCGCTTTAATGCGCTGCAGCTGCTGTTTGTCTGCATTCGCTGCTAATTTCAGGTACTCGTTCACGTTGTCTAGAAGACACATGATATGGTTTAGCTTAAATAATTGGTTAAAATCGGTGAAAATTCAAAAATACCTACCTAACCTAAGATTTTTTAATTTCCATCTAAAGGCGGAGTTTTGCATTATGTATCTTTTACACAAAATCTACTGTTCACAGAAATAAAGAAGTATTCCTAAATACCCCACATAATTTCTAAATGTAATTCTGCATTAATTTGTTTTTGTGTAAGGGCCGTAGCAGGTGGTGGTCTGCCTACCCCCATGGTAAAGGGTATGAGTTTTTGTATGTATGTGTGTTATTTAAAGCTCAACCTAACACTCACCTTTCACTACACTGTCATTACATCAACCACACGATTTTTGTCACTTCATGATTTTTTCTGTAATGACCTAACGATGATGGTTACCACAACGTCCGGAAAACAGGATTGTCTAATGTAATTCCAGTATGAGAAAGAGATGGCGCTACACATCATGAATTGCTCTGTCTCACTCCCACATTGAATTTTTTTTTTAATTTGCCGCACTCTAGCAATTTCTCCTGTATCGGTTAAACTCACATACACAAACAGCCAGACCCGAAACAACTATTTGTAGGCCATACAAATATTTGTTCACAAGATTCGAACCCGCTACACGCAGCGCAGCAGTCAATCGCTTAACCACTGCGCCAACCGTGCCATCAATCTTGTAACGTAGTTAAACGGAAAGGATCCACCCCCCATAGACTTATTATTATGTAGGTTGGATCCTTTCCGTTTAACTACGTCCTATTGGCTGGGAAATGCCATGCTTTAAGGTCCAGATGTCAGACACCAAACTTTTTTAAAATTGCTTTAAAACTCACCATCACGTATAGTCTGTTCCAGTCGTATGAGGTCCTTGGTGCGTTCGATCTTGGTGTTCAGATGCGCAATGGCAGCCATCGCCTTTGATGACGTCACGTTGGCTCCGTCACTCTCATCTTCAAATAACACGTACATTTTACACACGTTTTAATTTACAAACACTTGGGCCTGATTGCACCACCAAAGTTGATTCTTTGGAAACGTTTATAAAAGCTCCGTTATATTAAAGCAATTTGCAGAAATGAAACGTTTAAAATACGTTTAGCGTTAAGTGCATTTAACTATTTATGGTGCAAACGGGCTTTATTTGAGTCCTTTTTGTCCCGGTAAACGGTGCATTGTTTTCTTTAAAATGTTTCCTTATGCAAGTCCTAAACTATAATTGTAATATTTTACAGCAAATATACAGGGTGTAACATAATTACGCAAGACCTCTCGTGTGTTGTCTCAAACCATGAAATTGAACAACTTTAGTTCTATGACTGACAGATATTCTTAATACATTATAACTTTTCTTGTTACCTAACATGTTGATCAGCTGACCGCGTCAGTTAAAAATCCAATTCCGCCGCTTTGGGCGGAAGAAGTGACTAAAACCCACCCATGTTCCTTCTATTGCCCTTTATGTTTCGGGACCGCGGTATCTCTTTCGAAATACCCGCAACCCAGGCAGGCACATCATAGGCCTTGCGTTTACAATGTTACACCTTGTATTTATATCCCCATATACATCACAATTTCTTTTTAGGGTTAAGTACATTAAAAGGAAAATACAGAACCGTTATAGTATTACTTTGCTGTCCGTCTGTCTGTCTGTCAAGACCTTTTATCTCAAAACGAGTGGAGGTATCAAGTTGAATTGAAAACCTCAAGTTTATGGTCCCTTGGAGGTGTCTTAAAAACCACCCTTTAAGTCTACGCAGTCACAAGATATGGCCGTTTTTGTCGCATATCTAACCCGCACTTGGAAATTATTTTTTTCATTATTTCACTGATACCGCGGCCCCGGAACGTAAAGGGCAATAGAAGGAGCATGGATGGGTTTTAGTCAGTACAAGTCTGACAACCCCGCTCCGAGAAAAGCGGGGGAAGTTATTATAATTAGACTTTGGTCTTTAGTATGTCAGAACGTTAGTCTATAAACTAGAATTAAACGGAACCGTATATTTAACAGTACGCGACGGTTTGTTACAAGGCGGTGTTTGTGGCACTGCTTCAGAAATGGTCTTGGATAACGTGGTAACTAAATCGTCACGGTATTAATCATGTCACAGTTGGTCGAATATACAATATACGTATTATTACATACCAATATGATATTCTATTTGTATAAGGTCATACATAGTCTTAGATAGTAGATACTTACAGTAATATTATTTCATTAGTTTTACGACATTTTGCTGCGCCCTAACAGGGTCATGTACTCACTAGTAGTAAGTATAGTGTGTAAGTAATTGTGCATTAACGACTTTACGCCTAAATGGCCAAACCGATTTTGATGAGTTCTGGTACGGTGATAGTTGGGCCCTGGAGACAGTCATAGGCTAAAAACACGTGTGAAAACGGGGAAAAAAAGAGGAGGGAAGAAAAGAGGCGAGAGAGAAGAAAAGAGGAGAGAGAGAAGAAAATGGGAGAGAAAGATATTTTTTTACGATCATCACTTGGTTTAAAGTTAGCGTTAGCCCAAAGTAACTATGCCACGCGGACGAAGTCGCGGGAGGAAGCTAGTGCTTTATAATAATGGACGGAGAATATAAGCAGCCTACTTTTGTACCGTCGGACTGTCAAGTCATAAGTCTTTGAAGACATTCGAACCCGAGATCTTCGAATTTTCGAATTCATGACATGTGCGTATTGTGTAATCATTATCACTTGCTTCGGTTAAAGGCGCTGATAGACTTGAGCATTCTTCGAATTTTAAATCACAGAATAATAACCGGGTGTTAAAAAATATTTTTCTCTCCCCTTTTCTTCATATCACTCTTTCTCTCCAATTTCTCACTTTAAAAAAATCTGTACCATAATTCATCAATCCATTTGGCGATTTAGGCGTGAAGACGTGACAAATAAACAAAATCACTTTCACTTTTATAATATTAGTAAGGATTACACAATACATTTCAATACCAAAAAATATTTTGATTCGTTCAGCAACTAACCTAGCAGTATTTATTTACAGGTCACATATTTTCCTGCTAATCACATGATTTTAACCTTATTGTTATACCCACAGTAACAATTTATATGAATAACAACTAATCTAATTCACTGTCATAGTTCTAATTTTAACACAATATACTGTTGTGGTTAAATCAAAGTCTAATTGTACACTAAAATAGAATGGCCGATATTACTTTTAAATACCGATATGTATTTAAATAATAATTGTTATCAAGAGGAAAATGAGGTTGATGTAAACATTCTAATCAAAATAATTTAGTAATACATTGTTCTAATCGCTTACTATGTACTATCGTTTATAGTTGACCCGTATATAATGAACAAAGTGAAATAATATTATGGCTTTTTAAAACACACCACTTTTCTTATTTATTGAGCTGGATATCTTTCTATAGAAGGTGTAGTCAATCCATCGTCTTTTGGAATTTTCTGCAAAGTTGCGACGCATTTGAAATGATTAAACTTATAAAGAAAGTGGAATATATACTCACAAACGGTTACCACGTCAAGAAAGGAAGGATCTATTTGTACGAAACACGTGTTAAATATGTTGTTACAAAGGAAATATAAAGTATCAACATACCTTGCCACAATAGGCGTACAAACTTATATTAATTCACTAAACATAACAATATAATGTTTAGGATTATGTTACTATATTAATAGTTAAACAATACTTGAATTGTTTCAAACCATAACTGATAGACAAAATATCTACTTGTTTGGAAATAAACCGCTAACTTTACTTTTGTGTAAGTTTTCAATTGGCGTCCTTCTACCCTTTATGCGTACACGATATGGACAAAAAAGGAATGATCAAGAAACATGGAGCCCTACAGTGACTAGTTCCTATAAAAAAATACTTTTATGCATAAAAAAAACAACATTAAAATAATTACCTTGATTTGAATATTCTCCGTCTTGACCTGAAAGGCCAACAATAGAAAACATTAATATTATTTTTACAGGTTAACCTGACAATGTAAATCAATACTCTAAACCATTTTAGTTAAATAAAATGGTATAGAGCAGGGGTCGGCAACCCGCGGCCCGCGGGCCGCATGCGGCCCGCGGACGTCTTCCTTGCGGCCCGCGAAGGTTTCGTAAATAAGTTATAGTTATTATCAAAATCAACGCATTAAGTAAACGTGCCTTTTAACCCCTCTGCTCGGCAACACTTTGAAATGTGTCATGCTAGCTGATATTTTCAAAGCTCCTTCGATGAATCCAATGATCTTGTTAAATGACATCTGATTTTGACGAGTTGAAAAAGTTTGCTAATCAGTTCATTACAATTTATCAATTGGCAATTATAAAAAAAAATGCTTCTCGCCTTACAGATGAGCATTTGAACACTATTCTACAGCCAAAAATACCACCCCGGGACCCAATAGCTTGCACGGCAAAGCCTGGGTCCTGGCCTTGGAGGCTCTCGGTCCCCGATTATTAGGGCACCTAAGATACTTGCATGCTTGGAGAGGGGCCAGTTCCCACTTCGTTAGAAGACGGAGAAGCTGGTCCTCATACAGAAGCCGGGGCGCCCTGCTAACTCTCCGTCCGCATTCCGGCCCATCGTGCTGCTTGACGAGGTGGGCAAGCTCTTTGAAAGAGTAATTGCAAGCAGCCTCGTCGGGCATCTTGTGGGGACGGGGCCGGAGCACCAGTATGGTTTCCGCGGGGGGCGCTTCACGTTGGATGCCATCATGCGTGTGAGAGCCCTCATGACGGGGCCTGCAGTGTCCAGGGGTGAGGTTGTCGTGGCAGTGTCCCTCGACATTGCCAACGCGTTAACACCATGCCTTGGGGCTGCATCAGGGAGGCACTCCGGTACAACCGGATGCCGACCTACCTTCGTCGTGTGGTCGGGGCATATCTGACGGACAGGGGCTTCATCTACCCCGGTCGCTCTGAAGAGTGGAACCGGCGAGACATGTCGTGTCCCACAGGGATCGGCCTTGAGGCCGCTCCTGCTTTCCTCCTTATCGGTTACAACTGGATGCTCCGCGCCTACCTCCCTAGCGGCGACACACCAGGCGGCAGCCGAAACAATGACACGCGGGGTTGCGATAGTCGCGGAGAGGATCCGGCTACTGGGTCTTGAGGTGGTGTTGCACAAATCCGAGGAAATGGTCTTTCATGGTCGCGGGAATACGCCACCGTCGGGATCCCAATTGATGGTATGAGAGGTTCGCATCGGTGTCGGGTCGACGATGAAGTACCTGTAGCCCTACTATGACCTCTTAAAGCAATTCTTATTCCACTGAGGGAAAGAGACAGAGCTATACAGGGTGTCTAGCACCATCTCTTTCACTCAGTGGAATAAGAATTGCTATAAGATGTCATAGTAGCCCTTCTGAGAATCGATCTCAACAGCCGGAGGATTTTCGTGGAGCATTTCCGACGTTTGGCTCCCAAACTCGAGTGGGCTGGGGCTGCTTTCAAGCGGCTCCTGTCCAATCTGAGGGCCCTAACTGGACACATAAGTTTCGGGAGGTTCCTGCACATAATCGGGCGGGAGGAAACGCCCGGGTGTCACCGTTCTGACGATCGCCCGGGGGACACGGTGGAGCACACAGTGGCGGTCTGCCCAGCGCGGTGCCGAGCTAGAGGCGATCGGCGGCGGCGATCCATTCCCTCTCTCTCCGGCCCTGGTTCAGTCCATGGTCCGGAGCGAGAGGGAATGGCAAGAGGTCACCTCCTTCTGCGAAGCAGTCATGCTAGCGACGGAGTTGGTCGGGCGTTTGAGGGAGAGAACCTCAAACCAACCCAGCCGCTGTGGGAGACGCCTCGGGTACCGTAGATGCGGGCCTGTGGACGGTGAGCAATGGGTAGCTCACCGTCCGTCCGTTTTGGCGGCGCGTTAGTGTTTCACGCGCGCCTCAAAGAGATGTCAGCAAAGCAGATGGGCTTGCCAGGGCCTCCGCCTGCCGGGGTTGGTTGTTCGAAAGAAATACCGCGGCCCCGGAACGTAAAGGGCAATAGAAGGAATATGGATGGGTTTTAGTCAGTACAAGTCTGACACTCCCCTTCAGAGCGGGGGAAGTTATTTGATGATTTCCCTACCCCAAAAAAAAATTACGTGTACAAATTAAATTCCCTATATTTTATCAATTTTCAATGGCATATATTTTTTTATGGAAGATGACCAATTATTATGAGCAGCTATATTGGGCTACTTGGGTTTATGCGAGTAAAATGACTGCGGCCCGCCTTTAGTTTAATTTGTCACCTTGTGGCCCTTGCTTGCCAAGAGGTTGCCGACCGCTGGTATAGAGTATATTGAGACATAGAGCTGTCAGGATTTTTTCATAATGATACATGTTAACTAGAGAAAGTGTGTGCTTCAGTAATCTTCGTTTTTCGAATAAACAAAATCGTTGCGGCCACAGACTAAAGACAAAAGCCCCCACAGAGGCAAAACTTCTGATTTTTGTTCTGCTGGGAACCGAAAAAGAAAACCCTTCTGCTTGTTTGTATGAAGTATATTCGACGTGTATTCGACGGTCACTTACTCCAGCCGCGAAACGTCACCTAACTCAAAACATAGCAAAGTTCATTGAACAAATAAATTAGTCATTATTTTGTTGACATAGTAATATACGAAATGTGGAAGTATTTCTGACATTGTAACAACTCCGAATATTGCCGTAGGTACGACGAAGATTCCCGAAGCACATACTTTCCCTGAGAGATCTGTATTCTGTGAGTACCTCTATAAGCAGGCGAGCCATACTCGTCGGCGGACGAGAGCGCATACGACACGTTGGGACTGTATACTGTGCTGGAATAATCACCCGGTGCTATCAGACCTGGCAGTATCTTCTTCTGTGGCGAGTCTTCCAGGCTGAAATGATAATACAAATTAATGACATTAGAGTACTTTAGATTTCAATACAAAAATGTTAAGGTTGGCGACCAAAAGAGTGGGAGATATGAATGTTGATGGATGGAGAGGAAGGCCAATGAAAAGATGGATGGATTTTGTAAGGAATTAAATGAAGAAGAAAGGAGTGAATGATGTGGAGATGTCTGACAGGAGAAAATGGAAGATGAAAACTTATTGCGCCAATCCCACTTAGAATGGGACAAGGGCAGGAAGATAATGAATTCCTATGGCGACTGCAAATCGCAACACCAGACAACAGCGACGTGGAATAAATGACGATATTGCATCGGAAGGTAATTTCGCAACAGAAACAAAAGCTTTGTTATGTCTTGTTTGTAGGAAGTAATAAAATCGTAGCATGTATTGTTGATGTCCTAGAATAGATAGGACGAAAAGAATAACATTGATAACAATGTTTTGAAAATATGTGATCTTTAACTGTTATGAATCCAGTCCCTTTATAATTTACCAGCTGCGCCCGCGGTTTAACTAGCGTTATTCCAGACTATAGGCCAAATTTGATCAAGATCCGTTTTGACGTGAAAGAGTGACAAACATACATCCTCGCAAACTTTCGCGTTTATCATACTAGTTGGAATATCATCACAACAGCTGTTCACAAGTCACAGCTGTATGTATTCTTTATACATTTTCCCAATTATAGAAAACTAACTGGCACCCGACATAATCTACCTCTGTGCCAAATTTCATCAAGATCCGTTCAGCCGTTTTGACGTGAAAGAGTAACAAACATCCATCAATCCTCACAAACATTCGCATTCATAATATTAAGAAGGATCTTGATAATACTGCCGAAGTCCGTGACAGAACCATATATTCGCTTCGCAATCTTCTGCAGTCTTGGTCAATGTCACAACGAGATAATACGTAGGTATTTTTACCAAACATGGACAATTAAATTACCCGTCGTCACTCAAGCCTTTTCCCAACTATGATAAGATCTACTTCCAGTCTCACCTTGAATACCAGTGTTTTACAAGAAGTGCCTTTGTAACCCTTACAATAAGAACCATTTTATATCAACCAAACTTCAGCATATAGATCTACTTACTCTCTGGAACTGTTTCCGGTGGTGTTGGCTGACAGTGGACTGTTGCCCAAATCTCTGGAGTGAGACTTGACGTGGTGTGCTCTCTCGCCATGGCGGGATGATGTACTTGATGACGGTTCCTGTAAATAAAGAGAGTGGTAGTTAGGAGAAGAATTGTGAAGCAGGGCTGGTCACAAAGCAGCCTTTTGCTGGGGAGTTTGTTCTGACACTTCTATTCACTAGGAAATGAACGGCAAAAGCCAGGCTAATTCATAGCCTTGTTTAAATGAATTACTTTTGATTGGATTTTGATTTTGTGGCGACATACTCTCTACGACACTTTTAAAATTATTCCAGTTTGTTCGATGATGCACTGCACCCTTATCTGGAGTGAAAAAGAGCAATTTTTAAATTTAAATCGTAGGACGGATTTTCCTAACCCGTTTGCAAACAAAACAAACGTGCTGATAAATAATATGTTTTTATTTCTTATGAGGCACGTATCTAGATAGTGGCTAATAAATATTCTGTGACAATATATCTATTAAATCCTTGAATTATCATCAGGTTCATTGATAAAATATTCTATATTCATAATATGTATAAGTCATACTAATGCTACGTCATTGAGAGCTGATAAAATACAAATTAATATGGAAGACTAATCCATAATTAATTAGACAAAAATCTTTTAAATAAAATTTATCTGATGTTTTATTAAACTAATATTTCCGGATTTATTTAAAACATAACATTGGAACACAATTAATTACTTTGATCTGTTCATTATTGTAATTATTATACCAAAACATATCGTAATTTATGGAAACCCTTGAATTTAAATCCACAACTTCGGAAAGGTCTATTTCCAACAGTGGTCTGTAATATACTGAATTGATTTATAGCCTCTTAATAAACCCCTTCATGTCTATAATATGTCTATCAGACAATAGCCATGACAAATGGATTTATATATGGCAATGATGATGATTGATAACTAGACTGATGCTCAACATCGTGTCAAAACATTGACAACCGAGTGGAAATGTTGTATTCAAATGTATCGATTGATTTTACGACTATCTTTGTCTGTGGGTTTGTCCGTTTACATTATGTTACTAAAGGGGGGTCATAGACATATAATCACGCCTGTAATCTCTGAAGGATAGGCCAGAGGTGTAGCTAATAGAACACTAACAATTTGTCCGATATTTTAAGTCCCATGTCATGTCGGGGGCGAGTTTATTACCATCAAAAGCACCCAATCCAGCCTCTGTGGCTGCTACAGAGAACTTCCTGATGGAAACACCCAATTACACTTTGCCCGGCCCAGGAATCGAACCAAGGACGTCGTGCCCAGCAGTAGCGCTTGTGACCACTAGACCAACGTGACAATGTAAAGGGATGATTCAAGCTTAATCCTTACTAATATTATAAAAGCGAAAGTGAGTTTGTTTGTTTTTTGTTTGTCTTCACGCCTAAATGGCTAAACCAATTTTGATGAATTTTAGTACAGAAATAGTTAGGGTCCTTTTTTTAAAGTGAGAAATGAGGGAGAAAGAGGGAAGAAAAGGGAAAACTTAGCTTTGCAAAAACTACAGGTCTACAGGGGTCAGCAAATCAGGAAAGGAGAATTCTGTTGCCCCGAATTTAACGCGAGCGAAGCCGTGGGCAAAAACTAGTTAATTAAAGAGGAAATGGATTAGGATTGAATCCGAAACGATAAATGCGCTAGTGACACAGCTAGATTTCGAAACCCTTCACAAAGCCATGTGATTTAAGTTAGGGAATTCAGTCTAATAGAATAATCTGTCTGATCGAGGATATCGGCACACAATCCACAAAGGGAACTCGCATCAACCTCCAAACCGACGGACGGCACGGTTGGCGCAGTGGCTGAGCGATTTGATCCCCGCACGGATCAAATATTTGTATGGCCTACAGATAGTTGTTCCGGGTCTAGCCGTTTGTGTCCGTGAATTTAAATGTTTGCAAATGCAGCCACGATACAGGACATATCCTAGCGTGGCGCAACGTTTTTCTAAACAAAAACAAAGTAAAACTTCTTTTTTTCTCAGTGTGTCGATGAAAAAATTTGGAAGTAGTATATAGATAAATTTTCGCTAAAAATTCAGCGACACGAACTTTGCTCACTGATTTAATCTTTAAATGTGCAGCAATGTGCAAGATTCTCCATACCTAATCAGGCGTTACCTACCAGGTGATAGTTATACCCACGTCACTACGATGCCATAACCAAACGACTCAAGGGGATTACATACCGAATACCTTCCTACCTTTCTCAATCACCAACCATTGCAACCGCACTCAATTCCATTCAACAGCAACCAACTTATTACGGAATAGACAATAGCAAAACATTTTTATATCTAGGTTTCATTATAGGTGTTCCTATCTAGGTTAAGGGGCGGGCGCATCAATATTCGTCCTACATAATTAGAGAGTGGGTAACATCAACCGCAATTATGTACTACGAAAACTGTCCTTGCTACGAAGCAAAGGCAAGCCAACGTCAAAATGTTACAAGTACGTGTGGTTGAGTGTATATAGGTACTGCCTTCTAAAGAGTACTTTCTATTTCCATAATGTCGTAGGTCAATTGTCTGGTGTACTGAAACGGTACTTCGAAACAATGGTGTTATCTTTAAGATGTTTTGTTCTGATGAAGCTGTGTGCAAACGTAAACTTAAATGTTTAAGTTGAAGAGTTAGGGACTGGAGATACAAAATGTTACAATGCAAAAAAAAATTAGACAATGGCATTGTCGTGATCTGTTTAAGGTTCGATTCCAAAGGACGACTGCAACGATCAGTTGTCCGGGTGCATGAGCTTTGGTACACCATAAAGGTCATCACAACAGAACATCAAGCCTGTAATCCCCGAAAGATTAGGCAGAGGTATACTTAATAGTGCTTCAAATTTTAAGCATTTATTTCAATTAGACCGTTACAGGCACTTTTGAATGTCATGAAAACAAAAAAGAAATGCTGCTACAGTCCCAGTCACAAGACATAATAAAATATGAAAGTACTGTAGTTGTGCTTACACCCTCATGCCGCCAGTTATGTTTAAGTCCCATGTAATAGGGGTCGACTCTATAGCTCTTAACCGGGCACAAATCTGGACTTTATAACTACTACTGATAAATTGCTGATGAAAAACCTAATAACACTGCCCAACAGCCGACCGCCGAAGCCGTTTCGAAAGAGTAAGGCAACTAAAACTGTGAAACGAGAATTTTATTTTACACTAGCTGTTCCCCGCGGTTTCACCCACGCTGCTCAGCACCTGTTGGTCGTAGCGTGATGTTATGTAGCCTATAGCCTTCCTCAAGAAATGGACTATCCAACACTAAAAGAATTTTCCAATTCCAACCAGTAGTTCCTGAGATTAGCGCGTTCAAACAAACAAACAAACTCTTCAGCTTTATAATATTATAGTAAATAGTAATAGTATAGATTAGAATTATTTGATAATCTGGCAGTTGAATATGCGATTGTGATTTAGACATTGCCCAAAAAAAAGAAAGTTTATATACTTACACCTTAATTATTATTATCGATTAAGTAACTTCTGCAGTTCCTTACTCTACTTATTCTTAGTCTTAATAAAATTGTTCTTAGTCTACTAATTACAATCATCTGACTCATTTTCATTACACAACTTTCCCAAAATCACGTCTCGTCTTTGTTTATATTATTTACTTCCCCGATAAAATAGATATGCATAAAAATACACAACTACCTGCATTCCGAGCATTTTAATAAGTGGTCTCAAGGTGATCGTGAACTCGTCATCAGAACGCTCACTTGTGTCATGTGAACTAATTATGAAACTAATACTAAGGTTCCAGAAAGAGACGCTTCTACAAAGAAGCCTACATACCAAAGCCTTGTCAGCAACATTCAGACGCGTACGCATACCCGGCATAGCTGTCCTTCGGCTTGGGCGTGTAGGGGTCCATAATGCAAACATGACAACGCCTGTGTTTCCCTAATTTAAACAGCTTTAGTTCACCCTAAGTTCGTCAGTAATCTTTGAGCCCAATACAATAGGGGCGAGCCTTTTGCTATACGGGTACAAATTGAGACTCCCAATTACATTCGTTATTTTTTTTTTATTTGGTTTCCAGAAGCTTTTCTATGTTTTATTTTGTATCCGGAAACTCCTTTATGTTTACTTCAAATCCTGTTCATTGTTATTGGAACGAAGTTCCTTATCGCGCGTTGTGAAAGGGGGCTAGACGGAAAAAATTCTTACGAAAAGTTGTCACGACACTTTTTGCTATAGTAAGCTATTGTAAGCTGTGCGGCGTCGCATGTGTCTCTGTCTGTCTGTCTGTCTCTCTCTCTCTTATAGAAAACAAGCCAGATATTTTCATTTCTATAGGAACTTCGTTCCATCCGGGTGTCCTTTGACACCTCTATTTTTTTTTTTTATGGTTATATTTATGTATTGTAAGTTTTATTATTTTAGTTTTGTAATATTCGCACTACCGAGGCACAAGAAACAAGCGCTGCTTGTGGCTCACAGACAGTGTTGATTCTGTTTTGTTTCTTTTGATGAATAAACTTATTACTTAGTTAGCTACTACGATATTTCTGATAGAAAAATCCAATAACACTGCTCAAAGACCATACCATACCACTAAATCAAGATGGCAGTATGAAAATATACAGGTAATGTAATAGTTATTGTTTATATATACACCTAACCTTCCTGACATGTTCTAAATTGATTAAATCTAATATATAAAATTCTCGTGTCACAGTTTTCGTTCCCATACTCCTCTGAAACGGCTCGACCGATTCTTATGATTTTTTTATGCATATTCAGTAAGTCTGATAATCGGCTACTATATATCTTTCAAACCCCTCAGTAATAAACACCCTCATTACTAGCAGCGTTTGAAACCGCTGGGCACAGCTAGTATTTTATAAAACAACTTTATTATAGTCTCATTTTTAGTAAACTTGACATTATGTATTGCCTATTTCAAATTATTCACTAATTATCATCTTTTTATGGAAAACTTATTGATTTGAATGAGTGTGTTGATAGTTTATTAAGTGAGTCTTTATTCTTTATTAAAATAGCTAAAACTGTGGGCATGTTAGCTAAGGTTTTTAGTATAAGGATCATTATAATAGAACATTAATCATTATAATTATAGAACTATTCTATTCTAGCGAATATGTTTGTACTGCACAACTGCACTACAGTAGATTTGCTAGAAAACAGTGAACATAGCTATATATTTTATGTTTTAGTAGGGAATATTAGATTATTTTAAATTGAGGACAATTTAATGTACTAACTAATGACTTAAATAGTTTATTCAAGCTATATAGGTCAATTGTTTTTAGCTTTATTTCGCCTTTTTTTTTAAGCATAGAGCCAATTACAAAATGGTAACTGTAACAGCAAACTCATCCTTTCAACACTACCATCAAATTTGACGGCACGCTTGGCGCAGTGTCTGAGCGATTGACTGCTGCGCTACGTGTCGCGGGTTCGATCCCCGCACGGAACAAATATTTGTATTACTTTCAGGTTACAGTTGTTCCGGGTCAATCTGTTTGCGTATGTGAGTTTAAATGTTTGTAAATGCATCCACGATACAGGAGAAATTTCTAGTGAGAGGCAAAGTTTTTTGTTTAAATAAAAATGCTCAGCTGGTGCTCAAAACATTTACATTCAGTACTTTTCACAAAAATAAACAGAAAAACACACGGAACATGAGTTACGAGCTGCAGCTGGCAATCCAATACCATTTATAACGAGTATGTCCATAACGAATGTGCCGATAGCGCACTGTAAACGGTAAATATGTCGATTCAACCTATTACTGTTCCACTGCTGGGTAATAGCGAAGAGTTTCCTTCAGACACGGCACGAGCCTTGATCAACATGCTTGCTCAAGTCGGGTTGGCGATTTCAGACATATAGATATCCGTACTTTCCGTACTCTGTCTGTCTGTCTCTTCTTCACGCCTAAATCACTGAACCGATTCCAATGAAATTTGGTACTGATATAGTCTGGGACCCGAAAGAGGACATAGGATAGTTTTCATCCAAGAAATCCCGGAACTATTAATCCACGCGGACGAAGTCGCGGGCAAAAGCTAGTTGATTATAACTCCAAGTTTCCACACGATATTTTCCTTTACCGATGTCAGTGATGTCCAAGATAAACTTGGAAAAGTAAATATGAATTAAAAAAGCAATCTTATGGCCTTTTAGTTTAATTGTTTATAAGAAGCACAATTATTTTCATTCATACTTGCTACTACACCGACCATGAAAATATCCTGCATAAAACGAGGATATTCAATTTTAAATACGACGTATTTAAAATTGAATATACGTAGACGTAACGCATATTTTTTTACGCTGCTCTTGGGCCCGCAAGCAACAGCACACTATACTAACGCATTTAAGAGACGTCCACAACTGGACAAATGTATGAGATCCATACAAATCGTAAAGAGTCAAGTGGAAGGTCCATCTCTTCTCTTACCTCTACAAAGAAAGTCACCTTTCAGAAAAAAGCCTTTCAGAGAATCACAACGCCATTGAATCCTTCAAATGGCATAGTCCTAAGTGCAAACAAAATTACAGACAAGGTCACGGGGGGTCACCCGTTATGAACTTACGGGACATCAAAGATTTATGTCCTTGAGATCAAGTTGAAATAGTGTCTAGAACTGAGCGCAAGCCTGTCTGAGTTTAATTAGCTAATAAATTCCCAGTTCGGAGATGTGTCCGCGGGGAAACGTTATTACTGAAGTGGGTAATTGACTATTAGGTTGTAATTAAATGACTGTGAAATCACGTGATCAGGTCAACGAATTCCGGAGAAAATAATACTCTTCTCGTGTTTTTTTCTAACAGGCGAAAACTTGCCAGGACATTATTAGCATGATCTTGCGACAAAATCATAATCAAAATCGGTTCATCCGTTCAGAAGCTATGATGCCACAGATACAAACTTATAAAACCGATTTAATGGATGCCTGACCAAAGAAGAGAGGGTCGGGGGTTAAAAATCGGATTACCCGTTCGGGGTCTGGGAGCTATGAAAGGTACCAATGCGTATCATTCGACGTAACAATATCCCTCGATTTGCGTCAAGGGTTAAGAACATTAAAACGCACAGCAAAAAGGGTTCGGTGACCACAAATATGTCCACAAAGCGCGTCCATGCGTGGCTACGTTTCCCTTATGACAAAACCTTGCTTACTAACATATTCCAGGTAATCATAGCAGTTTGCGGAACCTATGATTTGTGTTCTGACGTCTAAACAGTGTTATATAAACTAACTACCACAACTATTCATTATCCCATTACAGCTATATTATAGTCATATTAGCAACGAGGTACCAATTAACTACCGAGGACACACCAGGGGGCCTAGACAAAATCCCTTTTCTGTAAGCGTTAACGCCAACAGAAAAATCAAATTGTATGGAGTTGACATTTGCTAACCAGATGTCACGTGACTGCCGCTAAATTGGTAGACAAAGTCATTATTCCTTATGCGGAAAGGAAAGCTGAAGTGAGCGTGAAACGCAAACGCTAAAAATGTTCATCTAAATGGTAGACAAGTGGCACTTTTGACAGACGCTAGTGATATTTTGACGTTTCCGTGACACGCTTTATTAGCGGGAGATCGGACCCTAACGCTAACCATAAGAAGGAGTAAACAGTGAACTTTTAGAGTGTGTTTTAGTTAAATTCGGGGAAGCAAATAATGAAGCATCATTATTTTGCTTGCACACAATCACTTTAAACAAGAATAAATGGTCGTAAACTGGAGAAAATTGTGCACATATCGGATTTGGAATTTGTTCATGGCTTTAGATTAGATAAACAAAGTTTTTGGAGTATTTGTGATGATCTTCGCGTTTAACCTCATTAAAAGGCTACCTATTACAAAATTGCTGCTAACTCCTGCCACAACCGTTCATTCCGTACTTTATCTTGAAGTCCCTGTTTGAGACCTTGAAACATCACCATGGCTAAAAATAGAATTCATAAGATTAGGGTCCAGTGAGAATAAGAGCCAGTAAACATAAAGTTTGCTACTAGCAATCTAATACCACATCTAATAAACAAGTGTTAAGGTTTGGAATGAAGTTTATCTTTATTGGAATAGCAAATGTAAGAGCCACAATCATATAAGAGCACCGTTGTAGAGTTGTTTACATTACGCATTCCATAATCTCAAGTAGGTCCAAGACTAGTTAAAATGGGAATAGAAATTTGGAATAAATGAAAAAATATCGGAAAAAAACTGCCTTTTCATAAATTCTATTAGCTAACTAAATTGCTCGGGACTCGCACGAAGTCTAGATTCCATCTAAAATTTAAAAATAATGTATTGAATACTCATCCCAATAAAACTTTTTTTCTATTAACATTAAATTTTTCTATTATTTTTTTTCAAAGATACTAACCAGATCATAGTTGTTACTTTTACTTGAAATGTTATTTAAAGCTGTTTACTTACTTTCTTTGTAATAAAAAAACACTCTTCAATCACTTCCAACAGTTCAAAACACACAACACTTTTGAATAATTTTGGTATCGCGCGTATGTGCGTTTGACGTTGACAGCGACACTAAACGCAATAATGTCACTGTGACATTTCCTACACGCTATTCCATAGGCTAATTATAGAGTGTTTCGGGTAACGCTGCGGAATGAGCGTTTGGCGTTCCATTTGTAACTTGTCTACCATTTTCGGCACGCTAACGTAAAGTCCTTAGCGTGAACGGAAAACGCTCGTGCGGAAAACGCTTGGATTTTGTCTAGGCCCCCAGACCTAACATTGTAGAACAATTAAGGCTGCTTCGCACATTGATTAATACAATGAGAATGTTCCTGCATGGATGAACTTCTGTTATCGTTAGCTTTATCTAGATTAAGTGTGCACCAGATTTAATATGGTAGTATTGGTGCTGAAGCCACGTGTAACATCTACTAATACTGGAAGTAGACAGGTTTGCACAAGAGTTGATTGTACTTATGTTATAAGTAAAAATTTCAAGGAAAACTGGAAGTTAACATACATTTATTGACGGAATGTGTCAGGTTGGAGTCTGCACGAGAAGATCTAATTAGACAGCTCGAGATAAATATGTTCGATTTTTACATGTTTCCCCATATTTTGTCGATGCCTAACTCCAGAGCTACTTATAGTGTAATTAGGTTTGTGTTATTACGTTTCACATAGTAAGGTACGATGGGACTGACAAGTAAACTAAAGTATACCTTTGTATAAAAGTCCCTAAAAAGAAAATAAGGATTTCGAGGAAGAATTAAAAAAAATCCATTTTTGTATAGCCTAAACCATAAAGACCCTAGAGCTAGATGTATAACGTTTTCACTAAAGAGTCCTTGTCCCCTTTACATTAAATCGCAAGTAAGACCGGAAACATTCTTTGGAAGAAAAATACATCCGCGTAAGAGATTAAGGAGAGATGAAAGATAAGTTTGAATGGAAGTTTGTTAATTTCGACTTGTATGAATAAAAAAATGTTGTAGCAATCAAATCATCATAATAGTTAGGTCTATAAGTTGCGTGCAAAATCCTTATTCCTTACTTAATATTATAAAAGTGAAAGTGAGTTTGGTTGTTTGTTTCTTACCTCTTTCTCTCTTGCTAAACCGATTTTGATGAATTTTGGTACAGATAGTTGGGAACCAGGAGACGGACATAGGCAAATTTTTATTTTAAAAAAGTGGGATGTGAGGGAGAAAGAGGGAAGAAAAGGGAAAACTTAGCGTTACTATTACAAATCAATAAGGCGCTAGGGGAACTGAGTTACCCCGAATTTAACGCGAGCGAAGCCGCGGGCAAAAGCTAGTTCCAAATAAAACAAACCGCGTGGTGAAGTTTTAATGCAAGGAGCTAGTTTGAACCTTTCTTAAGCCAGTATTGCAAATTGAGGATGGTTTGGAAATTCCCCACAAAAGGGGAAATCGCTTGGTCACCGTTCGGGAGAACCCTACAATCACTGCATAATAATCAGCACAGCCAAACATTATCTACGCACTTCCTTTCGAGTCATTCGAAATAATCCATGACTTCCCCGAATCCGTTGTATAACGTGGGTGAATTAAATACCCTCAAATTGTTTACTGATCGTAGAAGTCAGCATTTTGTAGTTTCTGCCTATATCCTTGCGGGGATTTAATTTGTATAGAATGGTTGTATGTTTACTCACACTAACAACATGATGAGCAGTCGACGGCGACTGAACCCTGGACCTGATGACGGCATCATCCGTCACCACAGCCGGATCCCTCGCCAGGTCGGCGGTAGATGGAGACTGGCTGCGACTGGATCCCTTGCTATGCCCGTGGCCGACGTGGAGTGTGTCCATCTCCTGAAGAAACCCTCACATGGGATCCATACACATAGGAACTTGCGTTATCTTCTATTGCTGTTCTAGTTCATAAGCTTGAAAGGTCGGTCAGTGATCTCGCCATCCCGTAGTTTTATCTGAAAAATAGATAAAGTTAATTAGAACTATGAACTATCCACTGTAACTATCCGATACAAACTATCATATGGTTTTGACAGTTGGTGACATCGTGTTTGTTTCATCAGTTTATGATGTCTGCTTTTATCTGCAATAATTTTAGTGTTGAATAAAAACTTTTTGGTGCATAAATGCCACAATATTCGACCAGATTTTAAAGCTTTTTCTACTACAATTTTCATTTAGGACCTCAAATAAAAACTGCCTATGAAAATCATTAAACAAAGATAGAATAGCTTACAAATACATATTAGTTCCTACACTCCTGGGGACTGTGTTTGTGACCGCTTTAAGTTCACCCATGCGTTCGAATCTGCGAGAACTGCGTTGTGTATCAATGCGTAAATGTTCCTATTACTTCTTTTAGTGTACCATAAGGGGTCTTTCCTACTACGATATGCTTTGTTTTAGCACTAGGTGCTAGGTTTTAGGTTCTAGGATTTTGATATCTATATTACCTAATAGCTCGACCGAAATCTCTAAGTTGACCGCAACGTAACAGCGAACACAGCCATTGGGGAGGCTTTGTATCATCAGGAACATTATCCCGTTCAGTGGACAGTGACACTGCTGAACATAGACTTCGCCATATTGTTTTACGAGAATCGGACTTAGAATGAAGGCAGTCAACGTAGCTTTGTCGAAAAGGTGAATTTTGTCGAAATAATACTGTTTCTTTTTCAGCCTCAAATGTCGAATTAGACTAAATACGTGTCATAATTTTGCCTAAATCATCATCTGCCTAATTTTTTTCCAACTATCATGGGGTCGACTTCCAGTCTTACCGGATTCAGCTGAATACCAATATTTTACATGGAGCGTTGTGGAGATCAGATAGGCGACCGCCTACCAATTTAACACGATGCTTCTTGGTAACATGACCAGGTCAAACTTTCGAGCCACTGACTACTTGTAACGACTGTCAAAGATCTACAAAAGAAAGTCAGGATCAACAACTTGACGTGCTTTTCGAGGTACGGAGGAAACTTGGTATGTAAGCGACAGTTTATATTTAGCCACGAGCTCCTCCCTATAATTTTCCTAAACCAAAGATCTCTAAACAAACGATAAAGGCACACGTGAATGTAGGCGTGCGAAACAAAATCGGCGCTCCTATCGACGGCTTAGACTCTGTTATGACTGCAGATAAGCCGATAACTGGATTTGCACACATGAAACGCTAAGCGCTAAACAAACGATATTTTTGGCGTCGATTTATTGAAGCCGGGTGTTACTCCATATACTGTTAGATTTATAAGGAGGCTAGGATGGATTACTATTATAGAATGGTAAGCTATTCCTGAATTATACTAGGGTTTGTTGCCTAGGAAACTCTGAAAAGCAAGTAATTTCCACGAAGCAACTACTCTGCGACGTTTTCAATATTGAATAATCACAGTTAGCGAAGAAGCAGATGGTAGCGTTGAAAATTATCCTTCAAACACTCATTTCAAGTTCATTTTCACTCTAATAGCTAAAACACAGGTACGTATCATAGTGACGTCAATACTATCTGCCGGTGCCAGGATGTCTAGCCGTCTGCCAAAATGTTCAAACATATTGAATAGAGTTTCTAAGGCATTTCGAATCGGCGCGAAATGTAGCTTGGGTGACCCCCAAACCGTAACCAAAAACTGTTGACAAGGCAAACTTTGGGATAATGCGATAATGCTGCTTCACTTCAAGTTCTCAAAATAAGCTTACATTACAGGCTGGTGTAAGTGCCCTTTATTTCTAGGCCAGATAGCGTCATTGCGGCTTCCAATTGCACAATCCTCTTTCATAATTAGGCCAGAATTCGCACTGCGGCTAGAAAATGACGACAGTTTTATATGACATGGACTTCTCCAATGGAGTTAATTTGTCACAACTGCATATTAGCCACGATCCTCTTTGCTTTAAATCTATCCTAGTTTTTGAGCGAAGCCGTTCAGTCCCATAAAACCACTTAATGTTGTAATTAAAACATCGAGGTAAACAGACAATCATAATTTTAATAATGCAATAAATTCGTGAACTATTACCGCGATTGACCTACTTCTGATAGCCAGCCGGTGCTTTACGAGGGTGCCGTTAATCTTTACGACTGACTGATTGGGTGTAGCATAAATTGGATACTGATGTGTTATATCAATTGCCTATTGAGGCCTGAAACTGGAAATAGCCACCAAAGAGTCTACCATTTAGCATCTTCCTGCCCTTTTCCTAGGGTCGATGCAGTACTTGCTTCCATTTTTACCAAAGAGCCTGCCATTATGAGCAAGTATTGTAACATTGTGAAGCTGGCACTTCGATCAATCAGTCTTTAAAGCTCCCTCAGTTGGAACACAAGCTGTGTGTGAGCTAGCTAGAAACGGATTGTGCCACTTTGATGGTATAGTGGTGGTACTTTCATATAAGCTTGGCTTGCTCTTATAACCTACTGCTCTTCACGATGTTAGCGTTTTTGAATAGTATGCTAGCCATATGGGCTTGCTATATTGTTGATCCTTCGTCACGATGGATGAAAGACATCATGGAAGTGCGTAAACACAGATTACGACAGGTTGGGTACTCATATCACTACCTACACAGCGGTATGACAAAAAACAACGTGCGTTTGGAGATTTTCAGCTGTGGCCTACATGAATTGATGATGACTCAAGCAGGTACCAAGCCCGATAGCTTGTTTCTTTATTACCTTCAATTTTAACATTGTTTTGAGTACAGCAACAAACAATACGTTCTAATCTAAAGGTGAGAATTGTGAATCACTCGCCCTTTTGCGGTATGTCTGGTATGACTAAGACTTATAAGGTTTACTGCGCAAATGTTCCTTGTTCAACTTCAATAGTTAGGATAAAACAAACTGTTTTAAATTAAATAACACGATCAATAACAGCTATTGGCACGTGTGAGTGGTGAACTGGTGGCGTGTCTAGCACTATGACGTATCAAGCTAGAAGTATTTATTTATTTATTAAAACTTTATGCACAAGTAAAAAACTGTACAAAGGCGGACTTAATGCCTTAGGCATTTTCTACCAGTATGCGATTGTCTAGACTTCTTCAGACATCCAGACCACTTTAACTATAGTTACTAACTGTCTATTAATACTTTGCAGACACACTTCCACAGAAAATAAATCTAGGTCTAGAGACAAAGAAAAGACCAATCAAAAACTAAAATAGTACTATTGCTAAGGGCCGTAAGAGCGCAGAATTAGAAATTTTATCCTATCATACTGTGAATTTCACGAAGTTTGTGTCTTTTGTTGCCTCAAAGAAAAACTGAAATGATTCTTTCTGATTGTTAAATCTCTAGAAAAAATCTACTAGCAGAACAGAACACACGATCGTTGTTCAAAACTTCATTAAAGGTATGAAAATAAATGATTCAATATTAATTTATCATGAAGTACACGCTCATAACATAACCATCGCAGAATACTTAATCATCAGCGCACAGACATAATCGAATGTCATTCAATGTTGAGGGGTAAATAGTTCTTAATGCAGCATTAATACAAGCATTGTTCACTAACAATGTAATGCTAATCTACACATTGGAAGATCGATTGCAACGATTTGTTAATACAAAGTAAGATTTTTGTTTAGACTTCCAAGATGAAACACGCTTGACTTCAAGTACTATATCACCTTACTTCGACACGCTCTTGAGAACATCGAAACATAATCTACTAGCATTATTTAAATAATTTATATCGCAAAGTACGGACCATGTGGTATTAAAAGAACAACCCTCGTCATCTGGCAATTTTCACAGGTAATGTTGTGTCCAAGGTCGTATTTGTATTGCACGAGCTACGGAACACTCGTAAACGACAATCAAAGCCCAAGCGCTATTAAAAATTCATCCATATAGTGTTGCTAAAATGCCACACAGCAAATATGATACGTTCATAGATTTCTTGACAAATTGGATCTGGCAAGGCTATATTTTCTTTAATACTAAATGAGAAAGTTCCATTAGCTCTAATACGTGCCTCAAAGACTAACGCAGAAACTAAATCGCGAAGGAATCACATCCGTCATCATATTTCTTTTCTACATTTATATCTGACCCCTAATATCATTACATTGTTCGTGAGCTTAGACCATTAGCAACCGAATCGAGAAGTATCGCAAAATCAATCGAACGAAAGATCGCACTTTGAATTCGTTCGAGTTCCCGTTCGCATGCTGAGATATCGCGAGGATGATGAGTCAATGCTCGCACAAGTATAATTTCCTGTGTAGATAGTCAATTATAACAGTGCATCTGTTATAATGACCGGAGTAAGATGATTAATAGTTTATTAGCTATTATTGACCTGATTCTCGTCCATTAACTGTTCATTTCCTCCAACAAACGCAGAAAAGAAAATCGCGTGCATTACAATGTTTTTTTTCTAGGCGTATGCATCTTCACGCAAGTTCCACAAAAGGGGGACCCACTTCAAACGATGCCCTTTCCCATTTTCCATGCGCGCACGTACTTTCTCCTCATCATTCTTTATATGGTGTGGTGTGCCGTTTGCGTGCATATGTGGTCGCATTTTTCTAATTGTTCGCAATTCTGCTGCGTTAATTTAATTTCTGGGATACCAAAATGCTGTTTGACAATTTAGTATGCATAGACCTGGCCATAATGTAATTCTTCTCTGCGGCACAATACACAAATTCAGTGTAATGACACCAAAACGTCCAAGTGTCCCAGTTATTTTCTAAATGTTGTCTGTGGCGACAAACAAATTCTCTAGTCTCCCGAAATAATGTCGAAAGCAAAATGTAGCTAAAAAAACTTGTCTATAGTACGGCCAACGAGAAGCGATACCAAATGTAAACAAAACCCATGCTAAAACCCCATCTAAAATGGCCGCCCAAATGTTGGCGAACCCGTCTTAACGTTGTCATGTTTTTGCCGGGAGAACGAGACATTACGACAAAGGCACAAGATGGAAAGAGCTAAATATTAGATTGTCAACGCCACAGTTGTTCTTTAGGTTAATGACCTTTCGTATCGCTTCTCGTTGGCCGTACTATAGTATAAAAGGGTACCCAGCAATAAAATATTAACAGACTCCAGTCAGATACAAAATAAGCAGCATACAAAATTGTGACATTAGCGAAAAAGATACTTTATGAATAAAGTAAAAAGAACTTGTCATAAGTAGACAAGCAATTTTACCATAGGTTCTCGGCATTTTTATTTTATAATTGACAACGTAGGAAAATCTTTACAAAAACAAGTAAACGACACATTATTTGAATGTGACTGACAACTGAAAAGAAGACTCATGTTGGCGTGAATTTTTTCTATTCGTCTAAAACAAAATTCACAGCGAGTAAGCTGAAGAAGTGAGACACTGCTCTTCACCCTGGTGTTAATTAGTGACGATAAGTAATTATTTTAATTGCCATTGGTTTGAAATTAAAATTTAGGACAATGCTCTGCATTTTGGTCCTTCGGACGGAAATAAATATATAATACCTGGTCTGCTAAGTACAACACTAATCTTTGAGAAGTAATAAACAGCAACCAGCAGTCGTTACAGGTAGTCAGTGTTCCGAAAGTCTGACAACCAGTCTTACCAAGGGGTATCGTATTACCCAGTATTAACTGGGTTATGGAGGTCAGATTGGCAGTCGCTTCTTGTAAAATACAGATATTCAGCTGCATCCGGTTAGACTGGAAGCCGACCCCAACATAGTCGGGAAAAGACTAGGCAGATGAAACAGCAATCGTTGGCACCCTTCTCTAGTCAGTTATCAAACAAAAATTTGTACCGGCCATGTTTAGATAACACAACGTATTGACATATTGAACTATAACTACAGAAAAAAAATCGTTTGACCCATACTTATCAGCTAATAACTCTTGGCGTATCTTGGTGGGTTGTCATAATATTAGGATAGCATACTTCTATTATTATTAATGATAAATTTTGAGGGTTCGAATATGATACTTTGAAATAATCAGGTCGCCTCACAGTTTTAAGTTGCGTCAGTCTAAAGACGGAATAAGAATGCGTTGATTTTTTGAGATTGACTCATTTGAAACTGACAGGAAATTCTTCTGACGAAATAACAATCTAGAAAATTTTCGCATAGCTAATCTTATCCGGGTTGCCTAAGTACTGTGTTTTATGAGCAGTGGCTTGGCTATTATTTATATGCAAGCAATCAACTTAATACTTATTGAAAACTACTGCCAACACGCACGTAGTTTGTGAAATCAATATTGAGAAGAACGTATAAATAAAGGACCGTCAAAATGACAATTTTCAGTCACAAACCCCCTATAAACGAGACATACAAATAAAATATTCATGGCTTGTTAGCCACGATAATGTATTCGTGCCTTTTACGTGGTAACCTCTGAAATATTTCAACGTAATCTAGGTAAACTGAAACGAACAACTACCAACTTTATACCTGGAGTGCAAAGTCCAAAACAGCTAAAATTATCCGACATATAGTAATCTAGTTTGCGTGGGAGACTGTACCCTAATCAGAGTCACAATGCAGACGAAATGGAGAGCGATTTAAAGAGATAACAGTATTTTTGTATTGTTGAAAACATGAGCTGATGGAAAGTTAATTGCATACATTATAATGTTCACTGCCGTTGAGTTTTATATTCATAATGTTGTGAATGGTCGCTCTCTCTTCCTACAATATATTATCTAGTATTAACAGGGCTGCTGGGTTGTGAAAGTAGTGTGTGTGGTAGTGAGGTTGTTGTTTAAATTAACTAATGAGCGATAATAACTTCTGCCAATTGGCTGTTGGTCCTATTGGACATCTTGCAAGTTGGAGATTCCACAAAAAATTGGCGCCGTTCTATTCATATTTTACGACTGTCGACGATCTGTTCATGGAGTATTCCGAGTTTACAGTGCTTTATGTCATTTGCAACGCCACTCATTCCAGTAATAACATTCTATAAACCACGCACTACATTAATAATGTAGAACTGTCTACCACGGCTTCTCTGCAAAGTTTTCCTTCAATTTTTTCCTGTGAATAACAAATTTTAACGCTGGTCCGCAAAAACAAACCTACATAACCGGACGGGTTTAACATGACATGCGAAGGAGAGTAAAAAAAACTCCAATATAACGTTATGAATAAATCAGATACAGGTCCACAGTAAAAGGGCCTTCAAAATTGTTCCCAGAGTTACATAAAAACATTGGACCCTTTCTAAAAGAATTTCCTGGGAAAATTCGATTACCAAATGCCTGTATTTTTGTATTGTTCACGTGTTTCGTCCCAAGTATAAGTTTCTCAAGTTTCACACCAACCTTTCAGCGTTCCTCGGAGCGTGATATCAGTTTCATAATCACTAAACTTTATGTAATATTACAGTAAAGGGAACAAAATTTCTTGTGAATTGATATAGTTAAAGGCTCTCTGCGGTCAACCAATTAAACATTTTAGCTCACCGTGATTTCTAAGTTCAATGAGCGTTTAATGTCGTGTTGTCAACGATGACGACGGTGGTAATGTCAAGAGAGGAAGTTTTAATAGGTATTTTATTAAGGAACTAAGCTTCGGCGGGTTTTCCAAGTTTCATTACATGGGTCAGTGGTTGGATGGGCTACGGTATCCTTTGTTAAACTATAAAAAAAAACTACGTGTCTATTGTCGGTGTACACTTTTCGATGACAAAGCTTAGGAGGCTAGGTTAGAAATTTTGCCGTCGTTCAACAGGTATTTAAAAAGAATATAGCCAAGCTAATGACCTGAAAATGATAGTCCGAAGCTATAATGCTTAAAGGCTTCAAAGAAATCCACATAATAGTAAGCTATTATGAGAATTTCTACTCGTGTGTAGCGAAATCGATTTTATACTCGGTACTATAATTCGCTGCTAAGGCAGTATTATACTATCGTTAAATTATTGATATAGCCGTTGTTTAAAATCCTTTAACACAATTACTTGTAGTCATATAAATGAATCGTATCAGGTCATTGCTCAACTGAACACCTGGGGTTTCGCGTGGCCGCGCCCGTCGCTCGATATTAACATCACAGTTATTAGGTGAATGCTGCACTCTAGATGCTAATTGTACTTTTCCTGTTGATGAATTCAGTTCCGGCATAGAATTTATTTTTGTACCGACAGTAAACCTTGACGTTCATAGTTTTGTTTCGGTTTTCGCGCTCATGGCTTAATTCTGGTTGGAAAATGTTTTACGAAATTGTGAATTCATATCCTTCACGAGTTGAGATTTTTTAATGAACGTCCGGTGCACCCTAAGCTTACCACCCCACAACCATCTAGCTCACTGGCTATGTTTTTATTTTAGCTCGGCATGAGTTATAATAACTCAATGATTTAGAGGCAGAATCCGACGATACGAGGACCCTTCTTTGAATCTTTGATCCTTGAAGCTTAAGTACTTATATTTTACTCCTATTCGTCTTCAATTACTAGTATTAGTCTAGTAATTATTTGACGGCACGGTTGGCGCAGTGGCCGAGCGATCGACTGCTGCGCTAAGTGTCGCGGGTTCGATCCCCGCACAGAAAAACTATTTGTATGACCTACAGGTAGTTGTTTCGGGTGTGACTATTTGTGTATGTGAGTTTAAACGTATGTAAAGGAACCCACGATACAGGAGAAATTTCTAATGTGGGACAACGTCATTTAAAAAAAACAGCAAAAATAATTCAATTCTGAGAATTATTGATATCAGTTATCGGAACTTTGCAGCGAAACTTATCATTTTAATATTTCAATGATTATTTAGAATCGAATGCACCAATCCATTATACGTAATCGCAGTAAAGTGGCAAGTGGTGTTTTTAATTAAACAATTTTGCTGTTACTGGGGAAATAAAATAATTAATTTAAAGTGTAAAGGCTCGTATAGTAATTTAGTTTCTGCCTACGTAGCATCGACCCTGAATGAAAAGAAATTAGTATTCATTTTCAGTTCTTTGTTACTTTCTCAAGATTAATTTAACCCACAAGTTTGACCTAGTTCTTAAGCCGCATAATGTGTTTCTAGTTTAACTCCATTTAAAATACAGCACCTTATCAATTTTTATCGTAGTATTTATTCGAATTTGATAAATTAGTACTTGCTATTGGTATTTTAATCTTATCCAACTTCACAATGAGGTTCTATAATCTATACGATATTATGCTTGATTCTAGGAAGGGCATGAGGTAAAGTACAATTAGTGCTAAAGTACTCCAATTCATAAAAAAAACATGAGTCAGGCGGGGCAATGAGATACTATTTACGGTGAAGTCTGTCTCGCTTTTTATTTATTTTCAGTTTGATATTTTTTACGCGACTCCAAAAGAAGAGCACCATCATCTGCTTAGCCTTTTCCCAACTATGTTGGGGTCGGCTTCCAGTCTAACCGGATGCAGCTGCATATCAGTATTTTACATGGAGCGACTGCCTATCTGACCTCCACAACCCAGTTAGTACTGGGTAATACGATATCCCTAGGTAAGACTGGTTGTCAGACTTTCGGAACACTGACTACCTGTAACGACTGTCAAAGATCTACAAATGACAGCCGGGACCAACGCCTTAACGTGCTTTCCGAGGCACCGAGGAAACTCGGTATGTAACGGGTGGTCACCCATCCACAGACCAACCTAGGCAAGCGCGGCTTAACCTAAAGATCGACCCGAGCGGCTTCTATTATTTCCAAAACAAGAGCATAGACAGATTTTTCACTAGTTTTTTTTGGTAGGGCCACTCGCAGTTCAACTCACTCATGTTGTTCTACTGCATAAGCGGTCTATATTTTTCTCTAGTATTAATAATTATGTATATGAAATTCTTCATACCTTCGAAGCATAACAAAAGGCAGGGTGGTTTGATTTGAGCTTTTATAGTCTAGAACTTTTTACATTGCACTGGGCATGAGCTAAGCCTAGGATTAACAGTTTAACACCACATCCGTATCTACCAGTGTCCACGATCCGTAAGCTGTGTGATGACTGCAAATATACTGGCTCTATACCAGTCATACTTATTCAGCCAATTGCTGGCATGCATTCTTGAATGTATAGGGAGTGTGGTAACATTTACTAGTTATGCCTATGGTGGCTTATGGTGGAAACGAAACCCCGCGAAATTCAAATTTGTTGGGTTGTTTCTTTAAGGGTTCCGTGCCTCAAAAGAAAAAAAAGGAACCCTTATTGGATCACTTTGTTGTCCTTCTGTCTGTCTGTCTGTCAAGACCCTTTATCTTGAGAGAGCGCTAAAGTATTACGTTGAAATTCAAACCATATACTCAAATCTGTGGTCCCATGGATGTGTTGAAAAATCAACCCTCTACGTCAACACAGTCAAAAGATATGGCCGTTAATGTCGCAAAATTATACAAAACCACTAGTGCCCGAGTTCGACTCGCACTTAGGCGGTTTTTTTTTTAAATAGTCTTTCAATTTATTTATTATTTTAATAAATATAATTCTGTAAATACCAAAAATAAAATACATACGGACATGAAAACTGCAAAAAAATAATATGCTTGTTATCCTGGATCTTCATTATGGATAGGATTGATAGAGGGAGTCTGAGTTTACTTTCTTCCCTTAAGTTCCCTTGTGTCTATATATCATGTTCATAATTTGTATCCATGATACTCAGTCGGGGTCACCCTTTCACAGATAGTAACACTTTCATACAAGACCACAAAAGTTTGGCTTTCCCTCATAACCTACCACTGTTAATTCATGATGGGTTTCTTAGACAATCCGCTATAGCTTAGAGCATTTTTGCTCAATGGTTGGTGCATTTTGGTAGGTAGATATGATAGATGAAAACTGCCTTTTTATGCGGATGGGAAATCATCAAATAACTTTCCCCGCTTTGGGAAGAGCGGAAGGGAGTGTCAGACTTGTACTGACTAAAACCCACCCATGTTCCTTCTACTGTCCTTTATGTTCCGGTATCTCTTTCGAACAATCCGCAACCCCGGCTGGCGGTGACCCTGGCAGGCCCCTCTGCTTGCGGAACACTAACGCGCCGTCTACACGGCCTGTCGTCAATAGACGGACGGACGGTGAGCTACACATTGCTCACCGTCCATAGGCCTGCATCTACGGTGGCCGGGCGGCGTCTCGCGGCCCCCAACGCATGCAGCGGCTTCCGCGAAGTCTGAGTCGGTTTGAGGTCCCCTCCCTGAAACGCCCGGCCACCTCCTTCGCTAGCATGACTGCTTCGCAGAACGTGGTGACGGCTTCCCATTCCTTCTCGCTACGGACCATGGACTGAACCAGGGCGGCCGCGAGAGATCACCGATCGCCTCTACGATGAAAACTGCCTTTAGTTTCTCTTTTTATTTCTTTGTTCACATTTCGTATCCAAGATGTTCATCATGGAAAAGTCAGTAACCTGCCAAAGTACGTCATATCGCGTCAATAGGCGTAACATTGGCCATTGTCCATTGTGTAAAGGAGCTATACAAAATTAACCACCACATATAAAACAGTTTATAGAGGGAAGTATTCAATTAAATGTATTATTGTAGACGTCACTGCACTCAATTTTATATTAGAAGAAGAAATTATTGAAATGAAACATGGAATTCAAAATGGATGAGAGCCAAATTCTTTTGTGACATTTCCTACGCAGTATTTTGCCTATAATTTTAGAAAAATTATCTTTTTAGTTGAGCTAAGCTGACAAAGAACTATAAAATGCATTTTATGCAGCAAAAAAAAACTTGATTTATTACTAGGTTTTAAGTACACATAAATACAATGACCTAAGAAACCATTTATCAACATTATAATTATGTGAACAGTTAAAAGTTATAGACTTATGGTAGACCAGCTTCAGCCCTCGGATTCGCCCGCGTGGTAGTCGGGATATATTTAAAGGTAATAAAATGCCGTAACCCAAGTCGTTTCCACTTGTGTCCCAAATCTTATCGAAATCCGTATAGACGTAAAGGAGGAAAAGAGTAAGACACCACCGAGAGACTGCTTTCGTATTTCTAATGTTTCTTTGGCTTGTTTCAGTAAACCAAAACTCAAGTGAGAGCTGGGCTCGCGCACCGAGGTTTCCCTACAATATTGTGGGTGACCAAGGAATATACCGAACATTGCTCTAACAAAAAGATAAACTGTATTAATGGACAAACTTAATGTCTCTGCCATTGGAAAACTGTTGTTCTCATACATCGGCATAGGTTGTCGTTAAGTTACCAACTGCAACTAAGTTTGTTAACACGGTTTTTTTTATGCATCTTCAAATTAACGTTTTTATTCTAGGTCAACGGAAAATCCTTACTTAATATTATAAAAGCGAAAGTGAGTTTGTTTGTTTGTTACCTCTTCATCTCAACCTTCAACCTCTTTAATGGCTACACCGATTTTGATGAATTTTGGTACAGAGATAGTTGGGAACCAGGAGACGGACATAGGCTAATTTTTATAAAAAAAAGTGGGATTTGAGGGAGAAAGACGGAAGAAAAGGGAAAACTTAGCGTTGCTATTACAAATCAATAAGGCGCAAGGGGAACTGTGTTACCCCGAATTTGACGCGCGCGAAGCCGCGGGCAAAAGCTACTCCCCTATAAAATTTAATTCCATTGAGATTGAGAGTGTCAAAAAATACGTTTTTTGCGGACTAAAAAGCCATATTTTTTTTACATTAGCTTAGAAACTTTATTTTTAATAGCTTTAAGAGACTTTAGATCATCGTCTGCTTAGGCTTTTCCCAACTTTGTTGGGGTCGGCTTCCAGTCTAACCGCACGCAGCTGAATGCCAATATTTTACATGGAGAGACTGCCTATCTGACATCCACAATCCAGTGAGTAAAACGATATCCCTTGGTAAGTCTGGTTGTCTGACTTTCGGGACAGCTTAACGTACTTTCCCGAGGCACGGAGGAAGCTCCGTATGTAACGGGTGGTCACCCATCCACAGACCAACCTAGGCAAGCGTGACTTTACCTGAAGATCGACCCGAACTGCTGCTATTATTTAGCCACAAGCTCCTCAAGAGACCTCTCTTTAAGAGACTATAGATATACATAGTTTTAATTTCTACTTAATATCTCTACATGTTCACAAGATCATGGTCTTGACGGATGGACATACAGACTCAGTGATCCTATAAGGAATCCATTTTTTTCTTTTGAGTTATGGAACCCTAAAACAGGTAATTAAAGTGCATAACATTTTATTTGTGTATTCTATTCAGATAAATTAGAAGGCTTCTTGAAAAGCACAATGAGATAATGATAATAATATTATGAATTCATTATACTTAATTAATGAAACCAGTTCTGTGAGTCACAAAAATACTTTGTAAACCATATTTGACTAGAGTCCATTCACGGTTAATTTTATGCTAAAGTTATGAAATAAGCTTTTTCACAACTTTGTTATATTAAGTACTTTTTATTCATGTCAATGGACACAGGGACTTAGGTGACACTAATAACATAAATCAGTAGAGTTGAAAGATTATAGTACCGTTTGCAGGTTCACCAATAAACTACAGTTCTTACTTTTTGTAAAGAGTACAAAAAAAATGATGTGTCATGATATTTATGCAATATTTAATTTATTTCAAGGTCCAAATCATCCAGTTTTTAACATTCTCAAGTTTTTACTTTAAGAGTCTGTACCTATTTACAAGTATTTTAACGCCTGTTTAAATTTTTAAAAAGTCATTAATCTTGTTTTTATTTGCTAGACTATCTAATAGATGTATCTGTATCCGTTAACTGACATGTTTGGTTATGAACTTTTTGTTTTTAACAACAAAAAGCTGTTTCTAAATTCAAATTGCAAAGATATCATTAAAATGCACAACTTGCCAATCATTAATAAACACTGCAGTGAACTGTGATTGGTTAAACAGATTGCTAATCAAAACATAAACTAAAGTACTTATAAAGTTATCAACAAAACAGTACAGCTTAATAGCACATGCTTAGAATACCACAGATAAACACAAAACCATGACTCATACATGTTTAAAGAGTTCAAGTAACAAGGAGGTCTGTAATTAGCTATAAGGTTTTGTTACCTTTTTTGTGAGTCTGGCAGTTAACAATGTGTAGGGTGGCCATTTGAATGATAATTAAAAAATGTGGCCATGGTACAAGTTTGTGCCCTGATACTGAAGATGTATTAGAAAATGGATACTCGTTTTGTGTTTTTTATAATACCGATTTCAATAATTATAATACTGGCTACAGATATTTGTAAAATTTAGAACAAGAATTAATAACATGCTCATATGAATGTTGAATTAATGGCATTCGCATAGTGATCTTAAAGTCTAATAAAACCAGTGTTTTTTCATACTAGCAATGAGAAACCAGATTTTTATTATTGACCAGCATTATACAAAGATTCAATGCATTGTTACTCCAAGTTTAAATTATACATTTTAAAACTGCCTGATACTAAATAAGCTGCTGACTCACCTCACAGTCGAATAAAAAAAACAAAGAATGAAATTATGTATTTTATCTCATTTCAGCACACTTAAGTGCAGCAGTTGTTTGATGCACTGGCAGCTGGCCAAGCATCACGCAAATGATACGCACACATTCACAGGCCTTGGTAAGCCGTCGAACAAGGAAGTACATGCACACATCACAATAAGCAGCCCATACTAGTGCCCTAACATTACCTTGAAAGGTTCATGTTTGTATGACGTACACTTTGTTATAACGCTTGATATCTTGTACTTATGATAATGAAACTATATCTTTTATTATAACTAACACCCGAAAAAAAGAACAACTTTTTCGATAAAATCTAATAATTTTCGAATGTTGCGCTTTGTCGGCATTTGGCAATAATAATCTTTCCTGTGGTCTTTCAAAATCAGAACACGAAAAATTGAATTCAATTATCCCGGCAGCCTACAGCAGCATTAATCATATAATAAAAAAAAGAAATCACAGCAAATGATTGTTCAAATATAGAAACACTTTACTTACAATTTGTTATCACCAGGATCTGCTTGTAAGTTTTAATTTCATTTCTTTGTTACACTTAATAATTTGTACGGTCTTTTCCACAAATTCAACACCACAGTATCTAATATTTCAGATTGCGATTGTAGTAAATGACAGAAAACAACGGAATAGAAAAAGACGTGTGGTATGGTTGGATGGATGAGCAGTTCTTCTATTATTTGTCAATAGATGGCGTCGCTTTCGATTCAACCATAGACGAAAGAGGAGTATGATGAGGGACCGAATTTAATGAAAAGATTGCCATGCATTGTTTGAACAAAGGCAAATTTGAGTTAAGTTATTAATGAAAACAGTTGTAAATGTGCTCAAGATTTGAAGTTTTATGTATTAATTGATTAATTAATCGAAGTAAAAATTATGTCACCCACAAGGTTTCATACAAAAAAAAATTATACTAAAACATGGATGTGCCGAATAGTTCAAAAAATAATAAATGAACTTAAACAAACAATGCAGCTGCTACAGATATTTATGTAACGATTAAAGATTATTCCTCAATCAACTTCTAACCAATAACTAATTTAATAAGCACAGAAAAAAAAACGTTTCCCTTTGAGTACATATTTAGAAAAGGTAAAGTGGCTTCATAATAAAATGGCTAATCAACTTATATTTATAGGTCGATTACTTAAAATATAGTTTTCTAAATGTTTCGTAATAAAATGTGTAAAGTTTGTACAGTTTTCATTCAAAAGTAAAAAAAAAATGTTTTGTTTGGCAACGTCAGCTGTTTATTGTTTTATTTTTCGGGATGAAAACCTGTGGATAATTTTTTTTATTCGGTCTCTCATAATGCTAATCATCGACTGCTAATGCTACATAAGCGACATCTAGCGGGAGACAAAGATACTTTCAACTCTCATTCTATCTCACTTGCACTCGTGGATTCCGTGCGACCGAACGGTTCAATGACTTTGGCGACCGTTTCTATTTTCTCTCTGGTTTTGTCGTCGGGTCGGCCCGCAAGGAAGGGGTCTTTGTTTGCGTTTCACGTTCGCGTCGCACGGTATCATCTGCGACCGCGGCTCTATCGTATCGCTGCCGAGACGGAATGTGCCCGCATAAGTGGAAGCGTGGGTCTCGCTCCTCCCGGTCGATGTGAAATGTCGTGCAGTGTGCCAGACTGGCGCCGTCATCTAGTGCAAGTGCAGTGAGGTGCAGTGGTGTGTGCGAGCGCGCGTGGGTCGACTCGGCCACGGCGAGCGAGGTGCGCGGAGGTGGCGGCGGCCGTGCGGCCATGACCGGCGACATGCCTCTAGGGAGCGCGCACGCGTTCGGGCGCGCGTTGCTCCGGGACGGGGCGCTGCCACCGCTCGAGCCCGGCCCGCCCGCTCCACCGACCAACAACGCGCAGCCGCCCGACAAGCGGCCACCCGCGGCGGCCGCGAGCCCTGAGCAGGTCATGAAGCTCTACATGAGCAAACTTACCCCTTACGAACACCGTGAGATATTCGACTACCCCCAAGTGTACTTTATAGGCGCGAATGCCAAGAAACGGCCCGGGCTGGTCGGGTTCCCGAACAATTGCGACTACGACAATGAGCAAGGCTCATACATCCACATACCGCACGATCACATAGCGTATAGATACGAGGTGCTAAAGGTGATCGGCAAAGGTAGTTTCGGTCAAGTAGTGAAGGCATACGACCACAAGAAGCGCGAAAACGTCGCGCTCAAGATGGTTCGTAACGAGAAGCGCTTCCACCGCCAGGCGCAGGAGGAGATCCGCATCCTAGAGCACCTCCGCGAGCAAGACAAGGATAATACGATGAACGTGATCCACATGTTCGACTCGTTCACATTCAGGAACCACACATGCATCACATTCGAGCTGCTGTCGATCAATTTGTACGAGCTGATAAAGAAGAACAAATTCCAAGGGTTCTCGCTGCAGCTGGTTCGCAAGTTTTCGCACAGTCTGCTGCAGTGCCTTCACGCGCTCAACAAGAACAGGATCATACACTGCGACATGAAGCCCGAGAACGTACTGCTCAAGCAACAGGGACGCTCCGGAATTAAGGTATTGTTACAGTAATTCCTATACTAACACCTAGAAATTTGTATCGTAAAACAAAACATTGGAAAACCATATCTGCCTGACAACTTTGGCAGAACAACTGACACTTTGTCAGTCTAAATTAGTTGTTAATGTTCCACGTAATGAACCAAGATAGAATGAACTCGTTGAACCTGTAAATGCATTCCTCTCAAAGACTTTCGATGTAAAAACAAATTGTGTATACGTAGGCCTTGCAGCTAGCTAGTTCCGTTTAGAAACTCATTTGTATCATTCGAAAAACAATCACAGATAGCGAACACCTGTTTCCATAGTTCATTCGTCGGCGGATAAAATCAATAAGCAGTCTGTGTAAAATTTTTGGTAAACATTTGCAGCTGTGTGCGCGCTAGCCCGATCAGCTGTCCGCAGCCGCACCCCTATTTACCAATACCCACCCACTGTAACACTCGCGATAACGGTATTATTACACGGTTCGTTAAAACTGGCTAAATTATGACAGCCGCACGACTGTATTTATTTGCGAGGCTAAGCAGTGCTTGCCGAGGTCGAGTCGTGGATGGGTGACCAACATTTCCTGCCGTGTCTCGGAAAGCACGTTGCCATTGGGCTCGGCTGTCATCTGTACAAATTTGGTAGTCGTAACGACTATTTAGTCCGAAAGGCCGATAGTCTAACTACCAGTCTTGCCAAGGGGTATCGTATTAGATACTCAGTAGCGCAGTTGTGGTGGTCAGATCCAACATAGTTCGGAAAAAGCAGACTTATCATATGACTGTATTTTATTATTCGTAAATAGATTAAGGATAACATCCGGTTTCTGATAAAAAGATGCGTTATTACTTTTGCTTGCAACAGTTCGGACGATAAACGTTATCTGTGGACCGCGTCTCGAGTCGCTCACCCGATCGTGTTCTATTTTTAAAACTTCCCGATACATTCAGTAAGTCGGTCTCCCACCATGTGATGTTACACTGTGGTTATTTACGTCAACACGCATCCGCGTACATCCAAAACACGGTTAAGACTTGTAACCAATGAAAATACGAACCAATGTCACTGCGACACTGCCTCGGCTAAAAAAAGCATCTGTTTTAAACTTAAAATCACATGAAAACCTTCGACCGTTCACTAGTTAACAAAAGCACTGACCTACAACTTGATTGAGCTGCTTGGAGTTGCCACTGTCGAAATTTTCTTGTGAATCTTAAAGTTAACGGCTTTATTATCTATGTAAAAAAGTAATGTTCATTGTTATTTGTATAGTATGGAACGTTAAACAGGAAGGCTGATGTATATTTTATCAGCCAGAGACTTACTTGCGTAATAAATTTATCTAGGTTGCGTGCATTGTCAATGACGCATGTGTAATCAGGTAATAATACGTTCTACCTGAATGCAACTGCAGTTACATTAAACCTATTATGATTTTATTGGTATTATTGTGGGCACAAAATGTCTGACATGATAAATTCTAGCCTTTTCAATATGAAATTGAACATTTAACTGTGTTTATTCAGGTGAGGCCTAGATATAGCAGATATGCAGGTTATCGATAAGATAAATGCTCCATTGGAGCATATTGTTACTACGCGCGTTCAACGGTACAGGCGCACGCGCAGCGCGCACGTCATTGAAACTCAGTGCGGATTTCGTCCATTGTTTTCGTTTTACAAAAATTCATAAGCATAAGCTAACCGCCGTTAAAAATAACATGTCCTCATTAAAAACAGATGAATATGGTTATATGGCCAACCGTCATTTTTTGTCCATATAGCGGTAATTTTTAATTTGAAACCGGTTTTATAAGTTGCTTATTTGGCAGAAGCTACCGTAAAAGTTTTGTGTCAATTAAGGTTTTTAATGAGCGAAGAAAGGATGAAGTTTCGTCCGCAAAATATTTTCCTTCATTTATTTGCGTCATCGGAGCGAAGACAATGAAAACTTTTCACATAATTTTCTTCTTCGTAACTGTTTCCTACTGGCTCAGTAATCTGATTCATTACTCATTTGTTTTAAATAAATGCATAAATTAGTAAATTAATTATTTTTATCTATGCTACATCGATCTAATAACTGGTCGTTCAGATTTATCTTGGCTGTTCTAAAACATGTAAAGCACAGACGTTAATTTACTGCCTTCTGATTACTCACTGGAGCTTGAACTAATTATGATTCCAGGCATAGTAACATCTTGGTTCTACGTTTTAATAAAAGAGATCACCGTTCTTCACGAGATTTTTGCACGTAGTCTTTAAAACCGCTGCGATGTGGAAATAAATTTGTAGACATGATTCATTCTGATCCAAAATTTGACCCTGTCATAGCTCAAAAACTACCTGCTGGGTTTTGGAGTCCTTTGTTGTCTGTTGGTTGTTTTTTTGTAGTCAAAGTTATGAGAAACTAAATACATACAAGTATGGGTTAACCTAAAAAATACTCGGGCGTAGAAAAACCTAGCCAACAAAAAAATCAAAGCGAAAGCTTTGTTTTTCTTTTTTACAATTATTTGGGAATAGTATTTTGGTTGCTACTAGCTGTAAATAAACAAAGCCACAAGCAAACTTTAAAACGTTTAATCGGATTTCCTATAATTATTTTTATTTTAAAACAAAAGCGGTTCTCACTGCACAGCGAGTCGGTTTTGCGAATTTTCCACTCAGTTTAGTGCGGCTGCGGGGCTCAGGCTCGCATCACGACCGCGTCCAATGCCAGATATTTCTGACATGGCGGCGTTTTGTCGTTGACTCGTTGCAACTCTGCGGTCTGCCAGTCACGCGACGCTGAAACTAATCCTTCGAGCAAACCATGTCGACAGTTTAAATCAAATTCTTTTCTACTTACATTCTCGCTTCACATTTGAATTGAGAATTCTTGCGCGTGATCAGAAAACAGCAACTTAATAAGTCAGTCCTTGATTGACGTTAATCAATATTGGGGGCATCGATTTCCTTTTTAATTACTGTCAAATTAATCAACCCAAAATTCTAAATTTCTTTCCAAAGACAATCAATTTAATTTGTGACGAGTTTGGAGTAACGGATCAAGCTAATTTTTCGCATCTTAAATCATTAAGACGAGACAAGATCGATCTTTTGAAAAATAATAAATTTAAAACAGGTTTAACCTTAACATAATGGGAGCTGGCAACACAAAAAACATGTGTTTCCAAAAAAAACAGGCCGGGATGCACAGCGACTTTACAAAGGAACACCTGTACCAGGTAGGATTAAAAATAAAACCTGCCTAACTGGAGCAGGTTCCATAAAGAGCAAGGCATACATTCGATCCTGCGCGATGAATAATGCAATGAATTGTATGGATCACTTGCCTTAACTCTTCAAGACCCAGACAGGCGCAGAAGACATTCATCTCTAAATAATGCGGTTTTAATACTGAACTAGATATATATATTATATATAAGTCTCTGTTCCAGTTTTAACGTTTGTGAAGTAAACAAAGGAATAAAATATTTTTTATTGGGTACTCACTTCTTTCCGAGCTCAGTGAGGCTTCAAAAACACCCCAGAACTTTTCATAACTGGCAATATTCAGATAAGATGGCGTGCTGGCATGTTTTTTTTTTGTTTTTAATTTAATTTATGTCGGCCGGGGCAATTTCGTGCAGATGCAGCTTTCAAACGAAATATGAACAGTTATTTGAACAGGTGGACTTAACGAATGATAATAAAAGGTATTTCTGAGTCTTTAAATTTGTTCAAATGTGCAACATTAAAGTGAAAGCGCCTGTTTAGTGTCAAGTTGGATTAAAATATAAATTGCGACCGTTTAAAATATAGTTTTTCTATTATAATCATTTAAACCCTCTAAGTTCAAACAACCCCATAAGTTTTTCATGAAATGGTCATTTATTGGGGTAAAATAAACGTACCGTGTATTGATTTTAATTATAAATCTGTAAAGCCTTATTTTAGGTACTATTTTTAGGAACATCTTGTCACTGACCCGCAAATTGCAATAACCCTAAGAAATTTTGATTCTCGCCTTGGGGTTTTCTTAAAGACGGATGCAATTAGCTGGATGCCAAAGACGACAAACCAAGTGTTTTGGAGGTCATTGATTGGTGAGGGCTTATCTATACCCATAGTTGTTAGGCGACCTTGTAAGGAATCCTGAGGAACTCACGAACTGACAAGCTCACAGTTAACAACACGTGTTTTGTCCGTGTTCGATTGCCACCTTATTTGGCTAAGACAAACGTGTGGACATTACAATCGAAGCTCATGCATTATAGCCGTAATTACCGACTGATTGGTATGCCAAGGGCTTCCTCATCTCCTCTTAGCATAACAAACAAACATTGTCTTTACAATCTAAATGACTATTTGCTTCATCATACGTAAGACACACCTAATCTGATTGAGATTTTCTGCAATCTTGAGGACAATGTCGTTGATCTACAATAAACTGTGTAATTATGAGTATTAGAGCAAGGTTGAAAACTGCAAATAGATCGTAGGTGGTCATCGCTCCTATGAGATAAGTGGTTTGGTCAGGATGTTTGCTTTACTCATTACTACAGTTTACTCTAGGCCGGTGACCCGAATTCATTCAAGCGACTCTTCCTTAACGCTTTATAAATGACAGTATCAATTTGTGAACTTCGCTCCCCTGGCATTAGGGCTTTGGCGCCCACAAGTCGTCTGGCATGCCCTAAATAAGGAGACATTAACATAGACTGTTAACATGCGTCTTAATGAAAGGAGGATTACCGATTCTGAGCCGAATTATTTGCATAAATCTTTTATCCCCTGTCTTCTTTGTTTGAACGGTGACGCATCGGAGTGTCAGTTACATTACAAGTAGGTTATTGTGACAAAGAGAAGTAGTATTATGATATTTGCATAAACAGAACAATCTTAACGATGTCACTTTTGTATTAACACGTTTTATAATATTATTGTGGGTGGGGTAACAATGGTATTATGGCGGAAAACTGAGTAAGGTTAAAAGTACTCTAGAAATTGCCGATGAATACTTAAAAGTAAGGCTTTTACGACTGCTAGTGGACGTATAATTTTCGCATTTCATCGCTCGTTGATAATTCCTGTGCCTTTTAAGTCTGACTTCTGTTCTCTATGGTCATTCGTGTCGTCTACGGCATCCTTTGTTGAAGAAAATTACCCGCTTTTAATTGTAGAGTCTCTCGTTTTTATATCTTTAGTTAGGTATTTCACTAATAAAATTGAAACAAATTATGTTTTAAAATTAATATCTTCATCAACTTACCTTATTTATTGTTAATTTTACGCTACAATATTATCGATGAGTTATTCATTCCATTTAAATATTTAAATCCATTATTGTAACAATATAAGGAAATACTGAATTGTTTGTTTATTCATTATCATAACAACACTGTAAAAACCGTATTTACATTGTACGATCTAGGTTTTGTAGTAAAACATCGCATTTCTAGTTCAATGCGATAGGCAAATTAGTTCCTGATTCGTAATTAGCAAATTAATATAATTTATTGCACAATTGGTATGCGGTTGTATTCTATGTTATATTGTTGTTTTTAAAACATATTTTCCTGCTTAAGTTATTTACAGTTGTTCCCTAGACACTTGTCTTTAACGTAGGATGCGCTAAGATACTGGTAGTTCGCGCAATTCAAATTTTCTAATGTTTTTAAAATGCAGGTGAGTATCGTATAGTGTAAGTTGTTTGTTTACCAAAATTTTATTTGCGAACGTACCAATATGGCTTTACAGAATTATATTGATTGAAGTCAAAAATAGGGTTGTACGTTCATTTTACCCCGATAAATGACCATTCCATGAAAAACTCTAATATTTTAATACACGCACTACTTAACACTAACCAGACGCTTTTACCTTAATTTTGCATATCAACCCTCTAAGTTTATTGAATAACTATGTCTATTTATTTGAAAAATGCCAGCGAGAAGTAGGCATGGAGCCATAGACTAAAGAGGCATTTGCGCGGTAGTGAAAACAAAAAAGGTTTATAATATTTTTTTTGTTATTGTTGTTTGCCATTGAGATCGAATCGTTGTGTACAGGCCCTTACAATAACTAAGATTAAATTGGGTCATTCGGTCGAGACGTCTGTAATCGATTTCGCCATCTTACAAATCATTTTGATGTAAGTAAGTGCGAAGAAAGATCTTCAGGATACTTGGAAATATTTGTCGTACCGGTAAATAAAATGCCGATTTTACCTTGTATTGCCATTTTCTGATAATCTTGATTCAGGAAATTAGGTAGAACATGACAAAAAAAGATAACAATAAATTAGGTATTGTATTGATATAACATGATTGCGAGTTATGTAGGTACCAAGTCTGTTTTGATTAATCTGATAGTCATTTGAAATCTTCGTTTAAAGCAGCAAAATATATCAGATATAACTTAACTTAAATTTTAATGCAAAAATTGTATTTGTAACCTTACGTATTTTATAATTTGTAGCTCTTATTTTGGGAAAATTTCATGAAATAAACGAATTAATCAAAACCTAAGTAAGTAACTTGAAGTTTTCATAAAAAATCATGATTTTTGTTGAAATTTTTACATGTAACCGATAGAGAATAATACAATAAATTAAATTTGAGTCGAAAACACCCATCAATTCCTAACGAGCCTGGTTACTTTATCTTTTTGCTGACTGTTCAGGTAATGTAACGCTTCGTCTATACATCACAGAAAATATATTCAGAAGACGTAATCAGTTGTACAGTGTTTGCAAATATATCAGTTCATTTATAATGCAGTATGGAAAAATATGTAATGAGATCGAGAACATACCTACAAGTTGCAATGAAGCAAAATCCTCATGTTCCAGCTTTATATCTTGTGTTACAAGTACTATATGTACGGTCCAAAAAAGAGATGACTAACCAGGATCGTCAGAAATAGTTGGTTTTTAGGGTTCCATACCTCACAACTAAAAACGGTACCCTTAAGGGCTCACTTTATTGTCCGTCTGCCGTCAAGATTTCGCGAACTCGTGTAAGTTTCGAGTTGAAATTAAAACCATATACTCAAGTCTGTGGTACCTCGGGGATGTGAAAAAAATCAACCCTCTAAGTCTATGCATTAAAAAAATATGGCCATTTATGTCGCAAATTTGTAGGGAACTCTCTGTCCGACTCGCCCTTGGCCGTTTTTTTTCTCCAGGTAGAAACCCGATAAACTTTTTAATATCTAATCTACCTAATTAATGTAACTTTATTCGAAAACAATCATGGTTTTTTAAAGCTCAACTGTATGTGACGAGTCCGGTTACTTCAATAAAATGTCTTTATTGACTGTAAATTAATATTATTTAAAATGGTCTGTACAAGATATTTGGCATTCAAAATCTGTCTAAGATAACCTTTGACCGTATTATTAAAGTAATTAATCTAAATTGCCAATATCACATTGAGATGACTATGAAATTGTTATCGTAATGTAAGTCATTTGCAATCAAAAGTTAATAATTAACATTTATTATTTAACTTAATATTCAGTTGTGCCAATTGACCCCCAGAAGGCTAGAAAAAAATATTTATAATATTTTAAAATACGAAACAAATAAAGACTAAAAGCTAGCTAGCTTTCGTTTAAACCTTTTTTATTGATACCATGCAAACTAAACCTGTATGTAAAATTATAGCTGAATCGGTAGGAGATAACTGTTTCAAAAATTTACTAACCCAATCTACTGACAAGGCAAATTAAATAAAAGCTTATAAAAATTTACGGAACTGACATAATCTACTAAAAAGCTAATAAATGTCAGTCCTGTTGAAATTCGTTGCACGAATACGAAATCTTTTGGCACCGATTGCCATTTGTATTCCTCCAGAAACAGAATGCTTGGTTAAAGCAAAATTTAATACGATGCAGAACAAAAGCCTTTGAATCTTCTGTTAAGCATTAATATAATATTAAACGTCATTATCGTTACATTGGGAATAAGCAAAAACGTTTAGATACCCATCTTCGTTGTCTATGATCATAAATCATTGTATTATGTCATTGCTATATGGAATCCACACAAAGGGTAAAGTGTTCATATTAGGATCTAATGATAGCTGAAATACACAATAGATGAGGGTTTCTATTCATATTATAGAATTAACCTAAAGGGTGCTTGAGACGTACTTACTTGGTCAGTATAGTTCAGTTCAAACTTGATGGCGGCTCTGAAGTTAGCTGCGTATGACGGTCTGTGCAGATAACGGTTCAATCGGAACATTAACGAAAAACTGTGCAGAACACAATGTTGTCAGCGGGGCGCAGAGGACACATTTTCTTGACTGTATTTTGCGCAGACCGACTTCCAAGCCAACATAAAGTTTTAACATAACTATAACTGGTTCTTTGGATAAGTGTTATTGAGTACTAGCTTTTGCCCACGGCTTCGCTCGCGTTATATTCGGTAGCGCCTTATTGATTTGTAATAGCAACGCTAAGTTTTCCCGTTTCTTCCCTCTTTCTCCCTCATATCCCACTCTTTTTTAATAAAAAAAAATAGCCTATGTCCGTCTCCTGGTTCCCAACTAGCTCTTTACCAAAATTCATCAAAATCGGTTTAGCCATTAAAGCGTGAAGAGGTAACAAACAAAAAAACTCACTTTCGCTTTTATAATATTATAGTAAGGATTCCAATAAGACATTCGATAGTTTTCCAGTTGATCACAATACCCTCGCCTCATACATAATGACAAGGGGCTTTAACATAACTGTTGAAATTGAAATGTGAGTGATATTGATATAACGTGACGTTCTGATCATGATAAGTAAAGATTGTTGGTCAGCAGATGACAATAGCCTTTATCTATCATCATGATTCCTAAATGAAATAGAAATGCACTAGGCATTTCTGCCTGTCCCTTCAATAGATGCAGGCTTGATTACGTTACGATCGGGAAGATCACCTATAGGTAGTGGTAATAGATTCTAAATGCGTCACAGGCCCACGGCAACGGGCGTGGGGAATTCGCTGAAATTGGGTCAGAGTTGACCGACACAAAGTGACTATTAATAGCTCACTTATCAATCGACTAGATGCTAATAGATGGGAAATGGATTCAACGAGGTTATCAATAAATTATTAAATTGAACTGAATCGCAATTAAGGATGTATTTTACAATAATCTAAACTGGGTTTTACGGCAGTAAATGACAAAATTGGTCAAAAGGTCTTGAACTCAGTTTAGATGTGCATGCGTATAGTTTTGTGGTGAAATTGGCTCTTATCTATTTTTGGACTCGGATTTGGTAAAAAAAAACCTGAAACAAACACCTAAGTAAGTATATGAACTACGAAAGTAAATGATCTAGTACTGCTAAGTAAATGTAAAATATCGGCGAAATAAAAGTTGTGCTTCTTTCAGAAGCAGTTGAACTGAGTTTTACGTAGAAGTCACAACTAGCGCTCTCGACAAAGTTTTAAAGACTTCGAAGTGCTACTGTCGCCGCCATTGCCCGGGGGCACGTCACTAGACTGAGCAACATTTTTTAATTCTCACTTATTAACTTTGTTTCCTCTATTGACATAATATCAAGCTTGCTATCTCCAAAGGACAAGGTATAGAGGTGTATCTCAAGGTACACCCACATTACGCCCTTATGTTTAAGTACCGTGTAAGGGACCCTATTTCCATTGACCAGGCCGAAATCCAGAATTTGTGGCTGCTACAGAGAAGTAAGGGAATGAGTCGTTTAACCAATATCTGCCAAATGGGTTGTGGAGGTCACATAGGCAACATCTATACTAATATTATAAAGCTGAAGAGTTTGTTTGTTTGTTTGAACGCGCTAATCTCAGGGACTACTGGTTGGAATTGGAAAATTCTTTTAGTGTTGGATAGTCCATTTCTTGAGGAAGGCTATAGGCTATATAACATCACGCTACGACCAACAGGTGCTGAGCAGCGCGGGTGAAACCGTGGGGAACAGCTAGTTTAAAATATTTGTAGTCAGCTGCATCTGGTTAGACTGAATGCCGACCGACCCTAACATACTTGGAAAAAGGCTGTTCAGATTTCTGCAAAATTCTTGCATTTTCTTCGTCCTGTCGATGATTAGCTATGACTACTACAGTACCCCCTCCACGGCTTTAGACAGATTCCTCAAAGTACAGATGGATTATATACACCCATAGGACTGAAGGCGAGCACTTTCGTATTTTTTTTCATTTCATTGGAATACCCCCACTGGACCAAGTTGTATCTGCAGCCACCTGGCTTCGCAATCGGATTAGTTTCATCCATATGGCATATGGACCTTAGCCGAAAGTTGCTAAGTGCTTTTACGCTTGTGCCGAAAAAACCCATTGGCTCCTCCTAACTTGGTTGTCTCGCTAGAATTAATTTGAAACTAATGAAGTAACAAACCGTGACTTAAGCAAAAACAACACGAAGCAAAAAGAGTTGAATTCCGCACAGTGTTATAGTAGAACTTAATTAATAGCGGTTTAGCACGGAGCAGTCGCGATGACACTGACAATTTGCTCCTACACCTGACACTGAGTGTCAAGTACTCAACCAAAGTCTAACGAGCCAATTAGAGCTCACAGTTACCTGTCGAAGCGTGAGAAAAATATAACAAATCTATCTAAACCAGCTTTGACTACTAACCGGGGCACCGTTGTGGACATCAAAAATTATCTCACGGTGCTTTCGGGATTAATATTATCCATTTCCAAACCCAGAACATGGTGAGCCTATGTGAAAAATGTTATCAAAACTTTAAGTTGTTAAAACGGTGACAAACAAACGGTTATTTTCCTATTCAACAGGAACGTATGGTCGAATTGGAGACGCAGTTATCGATAATATAGATAAATTGCTATTGAACGATAAAGTATGAACTACATAGATTACTTGATCAGTCATAGAATAACTTTGTAAGGAGGTCACACACTTAACTGAGACCTCTAACTAGTCCATTGGGAACTCTCTCGAGAGAGATGTGGTGCTTTCAACGTTGGAAATTACATTACACTGTAAACAGAAGCACTGCACAGCAAGACTGCATCATCATTTGTAACATAATTATACAATTTACCATAAATTGCAAAGTGATTAAAATATGTAAGCAAGGATATTCAAGCACAGATTACAATATTTAGTCAACTTGTTGACTTCAGTATCTCAATTAAGGAGGTTATTTCGAGAGTTCATTTTTCGACGAGAATATCAGTGCACAAGCGGACGAAACGGTCGTCCTAATAAGGTACTTGTCAAAATGCGTAACCATTACGTTGGGTAGACACGAGTGAGGCGTAACTAGGTCAGATGGGAGCAGGAGCGATCGATTCCACCAGCTACGCAACCAGATATCGAGTCGAGTGGTCCTGCACTCGCATTTTTTTACTCTGTGCCACCGGGATATATTTCGTAACGTATGCAATTGAGTTCTGATTCTTGAATGTAACTGTGTCACGTATACTGTAGATTCAGTTTGCAAATGGGATATTTTCTTCACTATTTAAAGGGAAAAGTTATGATTGAATATGTCTCGATATCGTGTATCTAAAAGATCTCGCTTTAAAATAACAACTTTAATTAACAAAATATTGACGAAATTATTGTGTACAAGAGACTTTAATTGTCCTTTCATATGATTTTGTTTATTCACTTATCTGGATTATTTGTCCAAAGCTATAGAGTAGGATTGTTGTGAATGGTAAGATTATTAATAGTAATCGGACTTCTTATACACAATCTTTTATGTATGTTTTATTGTATCGGTTCATTTTAAGTGTTAAGCAGGGTTTTATCTGCTATTTCAATTTTGGCGTCTTTTTCCTGTTGCCGTATTCCTTTAAGAATCTAATCCATCTCACCATTCCATCGTCTAGGCCTGTCGTGATTATGTCAGATAATCAACGAATCGGGATCGATAAAAAAATTTCGATCCACACGTTACCAAAAACGTTATCTCCGTGATAACCCAGTTCCCAAAACATCGAGATTGGCTCGTTGTTGATTCATGAATATTTACCGGGCAGCCAATCACGGTAATTGGTCAGGTATCTACCGTATTCAGTTAAGGACCAGTTCAGACTAGCTGTCTTCAGGTACAAGTGCTCCTAAGTGCTCTTCCCTAGTCACAGAGTAACTGTTAACTTGTGGTCCGAGACGCGAACTGAAGCGGAGATTCCAAATCGTCGAAAAATCACTTAAAAAAGTAACTTTTCTGAGAATTGGTGATAAATAATCTGGTTTTCTTACTTCATTTAGTCTTAGTCATTGGTTGCCGAAGAGAGTTGATTCACTCTTGAATAATGCCTACGTGAGCGGCACGCACCGCGCTTCGAATACCAAATCTGATTGAGTCAGATATTTATTACAAGTCAGCGATCAGAAAATAAATTGCTACTGCATTTTGTCAGTCTCAATAACAGTGGTGAAAACATGCTATGATATTGGCATGTTAGTATTGGACAAATTAAGAAAGGGTGCTAAATGAAGAGTGTTAAGTTTGAAATTTCAAATTCATGTAACGAGTTGATATTTTTGAGAACTGTTATCCTCCACGTCTACATTGCACGAATTTAAATTTTAACTACATAATATCTGTATGAATAACTTAATGTTTCAGTCCTAGTTATGCAACGGATATTGTTCTCGCTCCGATGCATTGCACCAACACCTAGGGCGGTTGGAGGAACGCCAAGCCTGGCTTACAATGCGAGACGACTAAATACGAAACAATTATTATTTAAAATCCAACAATAGAAAGCAATCTTTTGTTACAGTAATGAGAGATGTGAGACTATACACGCCGTTTGTGCGACCGTGATCATGAACTCGATAGAAACTTTAATGAATGTCGAACAATGACCAAAATCTATTGAGGACCTCCTTATCCTTACTCCTTACTAATATTATAAAAGCGAAAGTGAGTTTGTTTGTTTGTTACCTCTTCACGCTTTAATGGCTAAACCGATTATGATGAATTTTGGTACATAGATAGTTGGGAACCAGGAGACGGACATAGGCTAATTTTTATTTATGTGGGATGTGAGGGAGAAAGAGAAAGAGGGAAGAAAAGGGAAAACTTAGCGTTGCTATTACAAATCAATAAGGCGCAAGGAGAACTGTGTTACCCCAAATTTAACGCGGGCGAAGCCGCGGGCGAAAGCTAGTATTGTATAACGGACTGATGTCCGCAACTCCACGTCTTAGACGCGTATTTTGCGTATGGGAGGACCTCCTTTATATCATAATGATGTACTAACGTGTATTGAAACGCCTTAGCAGAGTTTAAGACAAAATATAATGATCATCGTTTGATATGGAATTCAGGCCATTGTTATAAATCTAGAACTTTCAGCCCGCTTCAAAGCTCCGCTCAAATAACTAGATATCCGGCCTTACATCACAGTATTTGTTAACTAAAGTTTCTAATGGGAATAGCTGGAAGAGATTTAACCGTAATAAATGGGAATAGTTCAGATTTTACGGCAGCTGCACATTTCAGCTAATGTTAGATTTAATAGCACTTAGCAGTTTTAAGTGACTGAAAACATGGTAGAGTGGTTTTAATTTTCTGTCATTAAAATCATACTTTTAAAATACTGCCGAGCGACGTAGGTATCGGAATACTTTCGAGAAAAAATGTCGTTTACTTTACTCATATAGTTAATGCCAGTTATTACTAACTTTCTATTTCACAATAAAACTGCTAGAACAATCAGATGTGCGCTCTTTGGAAGGAGTAAAAAACTATGACTCATAGAATATGTACGTAAAAGATAATCTTAGATCCGCTTAGAGAGACAGAATTCTGCTACAAGCGAATTTCTAGAATGAATCTGCGAAAATCAAGCCGATCAATATCAATAAAGATCAATATAGTTTTTGCTGATATTTTTTTTAGTTCTTAGATTTAACAAATCTTGAACCATAGTTGCTAAACAGTTTCAGCCCGCTTACAACAACTGAGATTCAATGTTAGCAGTTTATTCTTAAACTCTTGCGGTAACACTGATTGCGTATGCGCAGCAAACAAAACGTTGGCGGATTTTTTATCTCTTTTTAATTTTAGAACGGCCTCCCACGGGCTAAGGAAAGTGGGTTAATGCCAAGCCCACACGACCTGTGCCCCGGTTGACTGACATGTCTCTTACACCGTAACCTTATTGCTTTTCTTTATCCAAAGTAAATTAAAAAAGTAAGAGTGAGGAATCTGTGTCCGGAAGCCGAATCGAGGCCATTGGCAAAGATCGAATGTCGGGCTTCATTAGTCCGTCTGCTAACATTTTAATATACGTGTCGTTCAGGCTGTTATTTCGTTTTGATTATGTAGAAAACTAGAAATGCATTCTTACTATAGTATATATGTTGTTTATGTGACCAAAGAAATGCTTTAAGTAATAGTGACTGTTTGTGGTATGATAACGTTAAGTATAAAATAAATGTGTTTTTCGCGATTCATCAAATCAACCATATTTCTAGCGCATAAAGTCAAATCAGCTACTTGGGTTCCGTACCTCAAAAGGAAAAATGGGAACCCTTATAATAAGATCACTTTTTGTCCGTTTGTTTTTCTGTCTGTCAAGACCCTTTATTTCAGGTACGTGTGGATGTATCCAGTTGAAATTAAAACCATGTGGGTACTCAAGTTTTTGGTCCCTTTGCTATGTCACAAGTTAGGACGGAACTCTTGATACACGAGTCCGACTCGCACTTAACCAGTTTTTTATAGACTCTTTATGACTTTCACTTATTCTTCTTTGACACGTAAAACACTTCATGAACCCTATCTATCGTACAACAATAAAAACTTTTGCTTTTCACAATGTTCATTCTCCCATATCTATCTATCCGTTCCCAAAATCGACAGTAGCTACCTCATGTTCAAACTATATGACGTCTCGCCCTATTTGTCTTGCAGGCCATCAGGCGTACCAAACGGTACCATCTGCTTACATAACATATGACACGTGTCTCTATATGTATATTTTATGGTGCTCTACCATCTGATAGATGGTGCTTCAGTACATAAAACTGTATCCTGAACATGTATTTTACAGCTTTGAAAACGGTATCAAACTTTCGATTTCTTGTAATCTTTCATTGGGCGTGGGGAATGAGACAGCTATAATATTTGTCTGGGGATTATCATAATTGCAGAGTATTTGTCTTTCCATTTGTGCCATGCTTGGGTATAAGCAAACCAAAAACCAACCCGATCATATCATCATCCTTACTAATATTATTAAAGCGAAAGTGAGTTTGTTACGTCTTCTCGCCTAAATGGCTTAACCGATTTTGATGAATTTTGGTTCAGAAATAGTTGGGACTCTGGAGACGGATATAGGCTTATTTTCTTTTTTTAAAGTGAGAAATGAGGGAGAAAGATGGAACAAAAGGGAAACTTAGCTTTGCTATTACAATAAATAAGGCGCTAGGGCAAAAACTACAGGTAGCAGGTGCCTGCAAATCAGGAAGGAAGAACTGTGTTAACCCGAATTTAACGCGAGCGAAGCCGCAGGCAAAAGCTAGTAATAATATAATGGTAGGTCAAACAAGTCAAGTTGTCGCCGAAAACCTAAATTGCACACACCCAGAACGCATCGACCTACTGACTAAGGAGGTCAGTAGTCTCCACCATTTAAATAGAACAGCAATAACTACAAAACATAAGAGATAACATCTTAATGCAATTAATAACAGAGAAATCATCGTATTGAAAAGAACCGTTGGCTTCTGGGCGTGGGCTGGCCAAAACAATTTGATTCATTGCATGACTTACTGCTTGAGGGTTTCCATACAATTTTGACAAGCCTTGCGCTATTAGAAATCTTAATTTAATATACAGCTGTATAATTACGCCAACACTTCAGCGTGTTTTAATCAAAGACAGTTTAACTGTTTATGAATAACTATGTACATCATCGTGAGAGTTTCTTGTTTGTTTAAGATGCAGATGCGTCATCATGTTCAGCCTACAGCACTCTGCATCTAGACATCGCTGGGATAAATCTTCAGAACTCTCATCCATTCATTTCGATTTAATTCTTAAGATAGACAATCAAATCTCGATTCACAAGTAAAGAACAGATACAATTAGTATTAAAGCAGAAATTCTAATGGACGAGCTCGTTCACAAAATGCGAGCGTTATTAAAGCCGTTAATTGCTCTGAACCCATTCCACGTCGCCACGTTTCATTGCTTTTCAATACATTTGAATCGAGCACTTGAAACTTGTCGGGAGCTATTATATTCAGTGTGAATTTGTTTGTATTGAATTTACGTTTACTGCTATTTCAATATTGCTCCGTGTGGCTATTGGGCAATAAAGGGCCTTACGGTGGCTGGTTTCCATTACTAAAGCTTTTTTAGGGTTACGTACTTCGAAAGGAAAAAACGGAACCCTTAAAGGAACTCTTTGTTGTCCGTCTCTCAGTCAAGACATTTTATCTCAGCAACGCGCGAGGGTATCGAGTTGAAATTTAAACCATATATTCAAATCTGTGGTTCCTTTTATGTGTTAAAAAATCAACTCTGTAAGATATATATGGCCGTTTATGCCGGAAGGTACGGAACTCTCGGTGCGCGAGTCCGACTCGAACTTGCCGGTTTTTTCCTTTCTGGGTCACGATAATTAAAATAAATGGACAGGAGCCGAAGTGTGAATGTTCGATTGGGTTTGAGTAGATACTGGGGTGAAACTAAGAGGTTATCTTAATAAGATAGATGGTTATGTATTAACAGTAAATTATTAATCATTACTATAATGGATATTTCTTCCTGTATGTACATCTTAATTGTACTCTGTTATCTGAGACTAATTCTGCTCTTCAAGGCATCTCTTTACAATTTTTGACCATGAAAACTGAAGATAAATCGATTACGCGTGATTTTATTTATGAGCATCTTTGTTATAGTTTACCCATAAACATTTCCTCATCTATATTTGGCCGCTAACATAGGTTTGAGGTGTTCGAAGCGTCAATAATTGAAAACCACCATTTCAACCATGACTATTTATTATACCTATCCGTTCAGTCACGATCATTCAAGGTCCTAACTAAATGGGTAACCAGAAATGTAATTATAGTTAGGTACGAAGCAAAAACTTGGAAGCAAAAGGTAATTTCTTTGATTACAGTCAGTTACTTAAGCTAGCTTGAAGGCAACAATTGAGTTTTGGAAATTAACGAATTATGGAGTTAGTAATCTTAGACTTGGCGATGAAGAATTTTGTACGAAGTTTTGTTCTGATTAATGGTTATACAGATACCTGGTTTATGTCATAACTTCCAGATTATAAGCGAGCTTTGGACGACTTATTTGCTATTTTAAAATACGAACATACGTTTATGAACGAAATTGTGAATAGTCAATCTTGCACAAAGTGTTGAAGGTCTTTGCGTTGAAATTAATAGACGTAATAACTATTTTAAACACTAAACTACAGTTTTTTGCCACACCAAGTTCCAAGGAGGTCCTGTCTAACAAAAAGGATAATCAAGAAGCCAGCAAAAACTCAAGAAATAATAACACGACCTCCACCAGCCAGTATCTTTAAATTCAATCTCAAGCAAGTCATATCAATTTTAAGAGTACAACGTTCAAGCAATAACTCAAATGGTCCTTAAACGATGCGTTATTCTGATCATAATAGTTTCATTCACTTCTCAATTGAGCACTTGTTGTCTGTCAGCTCAAATCAGGGAACATTCAAGCTAGCACTGCCATCTTAAGATACCCAATGGTATAACATTTTCAACCTTAACTCTGGTACCATAAAATATAATGTTCTTCAATGAAGGGTCTTCATGATGAAACGCCTGGCCGTATTGAGCATTTGAGCACACGACCTGAGTAAAATGAGTCGTATTTAATCAGAATTGATTACGAAAAGTTGATCGATTCTCGTGTCTCGTTGTGAAAGCCCAGACAATACGTAATGATTTCAAAAAGATAAACTTTTGAAGGGCTGTCAATATCAGCTGTTAACGAAATTATTTTGTACTGTCTGACATTCTTGAGGTCTTGTCTTGGCAGAGTAGTTTGGAAAAGTTTTCTAAGAATCAATAATCGGGTATTGTGAATTTTGAGGTCGAATTTTTTTCTTATTTATTACAACTGCGTTTATTTGTGACTCTTTAAACATAAGTTATTTACAGGCGTCTTTGTAACTCGATTCTTCTTATTATCGCCAGTAATAACACCTCTTAAAGCCGAGCATTTCTGTCCTCGTTCCTCTATGGTTTATTAAGAATCATAATAAGCACCAGAGCCTTAACGAACCGCGTAATTATTTCAGTATGTAATTATAAATGAATGCATGAGTGATGCAATTTGTTCTCTTACTAAGAGGCATTTGTTGTCCTGAACAATATCTAATCCTAAATAGTTATTGCCGTATAGGGCCTTTTTTGCGGATGGTAAATCATCAAATAACTTCAGTCAGTAGTGTCAGACTTGTACTGACTAAAATCCACTCATGTTCCTTCTATCTTTATGTTCCGGGGCCGCGGTATCTCTTTCCACCAAACCACACCCCGGCAGGCGGTGGTTTGGCAGGCCCCTCTGCCGGTACAAAACCTACATGGTTGTTTAAAGCCTACTCCTCACAGGGAGTTCTGTACCCTCTGCATCACTACTGAACGTTATAAGCTCGTTTATTCCACTATGTGAATTCAGGTGGTAAGAAACAAAAGCAGATTCAAACTTTATTACGGTTCGGACGTTGGCTACGAGTGACGGTCTGCTCTTTATACGATAAAAACCGTTGCGTCTTCTGCACAGCTGCAAGTTAGATGTGCCTAGCCGCCATAAAGTTTGAACCGTTCTACCTGCGCAGACCGACACTCGCTAACGCTCGCCAACTATACGCACTGTGGTCTTCAGTTGAATATTATTTTTAATCATTCCTCGGTTGCAATACCCCCTACATATTATTATGGCCATCTCTTCTCTACAAATTTTAACCAAACAACATTAGATAAGTCCAAGCCAACTCGTATTGGAACAAAACGGTCTTCCGGCGATTGTGCGCACAGCCGGAATGCACCGAACACGACAATCGCCGGAATTGTCTTAGCATTTAGATAATTGTTTACTATTGTTTAGATATCCTGCTAGTGACATGCGTTAAGCGAGATTTAGGATGGTATGTTTTGTCTAGGATTTTGTTTAATTATTGTATGTGTAGCAGTAGGATTCTTTTTCTTTCGTCTTCTTTGTGTTCTTCTGTTTTTTACCCCTGAATAGTTAGTCTGTTAGATTCCCAAGTTGGGGGAATACAGTACAGACTATTAGGTACACCTCTGCCTAACCCTTCAGGCATTACAGGTGCGATCTTATGTGTGTTCCTTTTTGTTGATTGATGTTTACCCCTTAAAAGACCTGTGCTGCTAAGTTGACCAAAGTTGGGGTATTACTCAGGCTACAGACCGTTGCTCACAATTACTCGATTTTGTTAATAGTTTCATCATTTGATTTTAATATACCTGCTACAAAAAAATTAACGGTTCTCAATGTGCGTAATTGCGTTTTAAGTTAATTTTCCTCTTATATTGTGAAATACATAGTGTATTTCACACTTGACTCATTTATAGCCAAGGCCAATAGCCAAGGGGATTTGAACCCATCAAACTTTAAACTTTTATTTGGGTTATATTTGACGGCAAATTACCTTCAACTAATAAAACCTTCTGATGATATTAATGGACGATCGTCATAAAAACAATTTGACGTTTGTTTGACAGCAGAGGTCATTGTTACTTGTTCTACTACAGAGGAAACGGATGTCGTTCTTTCCTTACCCGTCTTCGAGTACGTTGATCGATCGATCGACATTTGCATATGGAGTCATTACTCATATTAATATTTTATTGTCTGACTGTATGTCCGTTCTCATCGCGTGTATGAGATTCTCCTTAGATAATGCTGCTGTATTTTTTCACATGAAAAAATTATAGTTCAGTTTTTGCTATTTGGCTACCGAACCCTGAAAAGGAAGTTAAATACATGGATATCGGTGACGTAAGCTAGCCTTAAGAGATTTTTTTGTTCTAGGTCAAACACTGAAGGTGCTTAAGAATTATACCTGCTTAGGTTTAACCTTTAACCTTTTTAATTTTTTACAGTTTTTAGACACGGTTTATTGTTAGTCCATTAGTTTTATTTCTGATCTCACTTTATGTTCTGAAATCTGCAAGTATATTTTATTCGCCTCGCAATCAAAATGAATGTACTCGCGGAATCTTAAGTGTTATACTTTTACGTGTATTGTAGTAGCTTGCATTACGCGGTTCAATTTCACTTCATTTCGAGAGAGCGGTATACTTTCCAAGCAAAAATATTTTGATAAAAATCCAAGTCATGTTTTTAGAAAGCATACCACAATCTATCTTTGATGATGTATAGGTAATTATTGATGGTGCGCGATTCTTTTCTTATGCACCAGTGGTGGTGGAGATAGAACCATCGTTGTGTCTATGGTTCGTTCCGCACCAGAGACTAATCAGGCTATGAACACGTAACACAGAATGCTGCTATTTTAGGCTAGTCTACTATCGTCAAATTTGCGTAAACACCTCACAAAGGGTGGACCGGTCAACCAATTACACGCATGGCCCGTCCCATCGTTACAGCTTGAAATTTTCATCATCTCATCTGGCTAGCCTTTTCCTAACTATGTTGGGGTCTACTTTCAGTCTTACCAGATTCAGCTAATTACCAGTATTTTACACTGCCTATCTGACCTTAACTTCGCAGTTAATAACTGGGTAACACGGTGCTCCTGTTTAAGACTGATTGTCAGAGTAACGACTGGCAAAGATCTACAAATGACAACCGGGACCAACACCTTAACGTGCTTTCCGAGACATGGAGGTAACTTGGTATGTAATGGGTGGTCACCCAACCTAGTCAAGCGCGGCGTCCCTTAAGTTCGACACAAACTGCTCAGCAACTTGAAAACTTTCAACGATTATTTTTAAATTCACTGACTAACTTGAACTAAGTACTATTTAAAAGTGTATAATGTTGCTCTTTAACCGGAATACTTGACCAGGGGTCATTAATCTAAGGCTCGAAGGCTTTCGTCACGCAAGTCGATGACTACCTAACTTCTAATTTCGACCTGAAAATAATGTTATTGAACGCTTTTGACACCGGCGAGGTCGTTGTCCCCGTCATAGTTCACATTCATGTTGTTTGTTGATAACGGAGATTTCATTGTTTGGTGACACGTCACGAGTAATTAGATTGATTTGGTGCCGAGATAACGTCATGTTATCAAGGTTGTTTGTTTTTAAAGTGAGAGTTTAATTCCCAATTCAGACAAGTGTTGTTCGATTTTTCCATGAAGAATACCCTATTCTTACTACCCTTAGTTTTCAGGGTCAAAGTAATTAATTACATTCTGTTTATTCCGTCTTTTAAATTAAATAAAGTTACGTGTGACGTCACTCCTTGCGAAAAAATGTAGCAACGCGTAACTTTAATGGGCTATATCTTTATGATTTTAGGTCTAATTTACAAATAAAAAATACGTTTCCTTTATTTTTGAATAATCTAAAAAAGGGACCAATTTTTTTTTTTTGGGAACTAGTCCATTGTTAAATATAAGTCACAGAGTCTGGATATGTGCCCGCTCGATAACAATAGACTCACCACTATTAACTTGGGACTTAAACATAACTAGTGAAATGTGAGTTTATTGTTACATCTCTGCCGTTAAACTTTCGGGATTACAGGCGTGACGTTATGTAATTTATTTATTTAACGATTTATGTACGCACTGAATACAGTAAAGAAGACAGGAACAGAAAATAGGTACAAAGGTAATGCTTATTTCTAAAGAAATCTCTTCCAGCATACCTGCGAAAGAAGAGTAAATAAAAAGAATTGTAGACACCGTATGTAAAAAAAGACAAATATTAAGCAAATAATGACTTTAAATACAAAAATAATTATTTATATTAAAAATCTTGAACCAACATTAACAAAAATATTTAATTTAAAATAGCACTTATAGCCGCCTAGACAACTGTTCTTTTTGCACCTAATAATTTGACCATTTTTCTTTCATGACACCGCATTTTAGCGAAATATGTATGTGGATTTTAGAATCTAGACCGCAGCACGTAGTTTACCTCCATTTTGCATTGCCGGTCTTAGGGAAAGTGTTGCTACAAGGCAGCCAGTGGGCCAATTATCATGTCCGTCCGAAATTGTTTCCAATATATGAATATACATAGGTACCGAACATATAGATACATAGCTAGGTACTTGGTGGTTGCCGACAGTTCGCAATCACGATTAATACAGCTGCCCACTTGAATTATGTTTGACTAGCTATTGAGTTTTGTATTTCATGTAAGTCCACTAATTTCTAATGCTCTTTATTAGAAATTAGTGTAGAAAACTAAAAATAAAATGCAGTTTAGTGTAGAAAATTTTGATTGTCTATTTAAAATTTTTGCCAAAAATTTGATGCTGAATTTAATTCGGGAGGTCTGAAAAGCGGTCGTTTTATCTTTTTTTTATACCATAGAATTATAATAACCAAATTAATACCATGTATTATAGAATGATACGTGTGAAAATGTGGTCCACATACAGTCGTACTGCAAACAAAATTGCAAAAGTACGCATTATTAATATAGTATGGATAAGTGAAGAGGTTTCAGAAAATAAACGAGCGAGGACAAATAATATTAAAGTCTCGCCTACTAATGACTTCCAAGATACACAAAGCAGTAGCCATTATCGACGAAGATGACAGATTTGCGCTTGACCCCCTTTCGTATAAAGGCCAAACTCGTTAAAACCGAGTTTAATAGAGAACCACCAAATTGTCTAGAACTCGAGACTAGACATAGAGACAGTTAACATGTCTAGCTTGCGTTACTTGTAAAACATGACAGCGACCGGCTTCGCTCGACTTGTAAACTGCTCTTGCTGCTTTACAACGGATTTTCGCGTTGGGAATATCTTTTTTTGAGAGATACACGGTACATCTGTGTCCACAGGCAGTGAGGAGAACTTATGATTAATATGAGTCCGAAATTGCCAACCCGCCTTGAGCAAGCGTGGTGATCAATGGTCGTGCCTTCTCTTCTCGTTTGAGAAGTCGGCTTTGCCCACCAGCAAGACAGTAATACCCAGCGTATTATATGCTATTTTTATATGGATGTAGGCGTTATTTTTACTATATTTGCTATCCATTTTAATATTGACTAGATAGTCACGTAGTTGATTTCAAGCCTTACGTGAAAGATTATGACATTATAAAACTTACCTATCACATAAGCCTTCATCTTTAGACCAGACACTTGTTTAAAGTATGTTTTCTATATGTATATAAACTGCTTACGTTTGCGACCGCATAACAGCCTTTATCTAAACAAAACAACGAGTGTGTCGTTTGACCAGACAAAAGACTGTTGTCATTACCAGTGGTAACGCAACCTAAATATGTTTTGCCTTCATTAAGATCCACATTAGATAAGACTCAAAAGAAGTGCCAACATTGTTAGCATAACATCTCGGCTCTAAACCCCGTAGGATTATACAGTGGTGAGCTATAGTTCACCTTTTTAGCTGCTAGTTATATTTAGGCCGTTAACTGTGAGCCGTGACTATACCCATTACAAATCCAGACAGCGGACGGCCATTGAAGAATGTACATACTATACAAATACACAAACATACGGTTTTTTCTAATGGTAGACAGTACATACTCCTTTTGCCTCATATATGTACATTTATAAACACACACTCCGATTGCAAGAACTACGCACCAGAACTTTCTCAAGAAACTTACCAATAACGTATATTATGTCCTCTGAAAAGTAACTGATGATGATGTTCGCTAGCATTGCATTTATTGACAGAGCCCCGTTATCTTAATGAGATAATAGAAGGAGCCCTCTCATTGAAATGACCTCACATACTGCAGATTTTTACCGTATCGCCGTACTTAATTTATCAGTGGAATGAGTTCCTCAATATTCATTCTGATAGTATGTCGGTAACGAGGGTCAGATTCTGATGGCCTTTCGAGACAAACAAAGAATGTTAAATTGTCCTTTGTTCATCCTACACTGTTGCTCAGATGGGTCAAGGTTTCAACATTCTAGGAAATACAGTTACGCGAGAATTAAGTGTAACTAGATTCCTCTGTTACAAAACAACCTTACCCTCCAGGAAATATAGGTGTGTTGTTATATCACATTGTTCTAGCAATAATAAAAAAAAAACAAAATGGTTGAGCTGAATGGGGCTGATCCATACGTCATGTTCGTGGGCGCTGTAAGTTGAGACTGGGGCCCATCTTTTAGCTGCCACGGTTCATTTTTAATTTATCATTTCATTTCTTGAAATTCAAAAGTGCTTGCAATGGTCTAAATGAAATTAATGCTTTGTGTTTGAAAAATATTAAAAAACTGGCTCCGCCCGCGACTTCTTCCGCGTGGAATAGTTACTTTGGGCTAACGCTAACTTTAACCCGCGTGATGATCCAAAAAAATATCTTTCTCTCCCCTTTTCTTCCCTCTTTATTCCCCTTATCCCACTTTTTTTTGTCCCAACTATCTCTGTACCAAAATTCATCAAAATCGTTTTGACCATTTAGGCGTGAAGACGTAACAAACAAACTCACTTTCGCTTTTATAATATTAGTTAAATACGTATTATTTTTATCAGTTCCATGTTCTGTTATGCTTCAACACTATTGTGCAAACCGCCAGTCTGTGAAATTCACTGCCGGTTACTCTGTTCCCTGATCATAATAATCTAGAACTATTCAAAGTTCGAATAGATTTATTTCTTTTAATCAAGCGTACTCCACCCTAGGCCGCATCTTCGCTTCGCATCAGTCGAGTCGGATTTAGTATTAAAAAAGTTCTTTATCTACGAATTGATTTGATTTACTACAAATGCATGTTTCTTATCATGTTTTTGTGATAAAACATTAAATCATTGTTTATTTTTATTTGTTTCAGGTAAATTACTTTTCCTGCTTCAAAGATAGGAGCTAAATTATGGTGTAAGTAAAGTATTCGTAAAATCTTTAGTTACATTACAAAATTTGTTTGTAAGTTTGTAGGGATAATTTTCAGAACTACTGACCTAATTCCGAAACTTCTTTTACTATCGGGAAGCTGCATTATCCCCGAGTGTCTTCGCTACATTCAGACGTTCCCGTAAGGTAATTTCCGTTCACAACCGGAGAAGCGAGCAAAAGCTAGTGTTACATAACTTCACAAGCAAATATCGAAGTATCCTTTTGCCGCATAGATCTAATATACATTTATATAGAAATAGGCCATACGTATTATAAAGACGGCATCCCGCATTCAGTCTAGACAGGTTCGTCGCCACGGTCTAGAATCTAGATTGAAGTTGGCCTTACAATGCCCGCCACACAATGGAGTACTTTGTTACTTAGTTCACTTTGTCATTGGTAGAAGACATACTGGCAGTTGGTCTTGGCTGTCATTATACCATCAACTTTTGGAGTGTAATGCCCGGTTTATAAAAACTGAAACAGACATTTTGGTCTATTCTATCCCAAAGCTGGACAAAGATCTCTCCTCATGAATTCCTATGATCTAGGGCTAATGTAAGCCCTGGATCGTAGTAACACTGGTCGTTAAAATGGCCCAGCTTGTCACGACATCTTCTATGAGGTCTGCCTCGTCGCCTTGTGACTGTGTCTGGTCGTCACTTATTCTACCAGCGTACCAGCCTTTTTCCACCAGCGATTATTTAAATCGCGTGGAATATTTTTTTTATTTCAAAGATTTTGGTGATCTATCGACAAAACTTCACAACTTTAAATGGCTTAAGATATATTTTACTACTTTAACTAATAGCGGTAGTTGAGTGAACTTTTATGAAAGAGGCTTCTTCACACTTTTTCCATAACTCCATCGTCTTACTCTTTTTAGAGGTAAGTCTTGAGATGTTTAAAAAACCGGTCAGACCGCGCACTGAGGGCTCCGTACAAACTAGCGACTTAAACGACCATTACTGTTGACTGCGTAGACAAAAATCAACCCTCGAAGGGTTGGTTTTTTCGCACTAAGGTTCTAAGGGACCATAGACTTGAGTATGTATATGGATATAATTTTAACTCGAAACATCCACGCGTTCCCGAGAAGGAGTCTCGTCAAACACATAGATAAGCGGACAACAAAGTGCTCCTATCAGAGTACCGATTTTTTACCTTTTGAGGTAAGGAACCCTAAATACGCATATCGGGATTCCATACTCTGATTTCTGATTTAAAAAAAAAACACGCAAGTAGTTTTGTATAAATGTTAGCTTCTTTGTCCACTCGGATTTCCATTGTAGAAAGAGGCACAAAATCGTTTTAAATACAACTTTGTTTGTATAGCCGACCACATGCTTGTACAATATAATTAAAATATGTAATTCCATTCAAAATATTATTCTAAGATATTTGTTGTTAGCATTAGCTTTTTGTATTGATCGTTTAACTTCGAATTTGTGAATAAATATTAACTTGATGTTTGATATTTGTCTTAGTAAGCAAATATGATTACGTCAATTAGTTTGAGTAGTCTATATTTTAGATCTTTTATCTGAAAGCTTTATTTGATTCTATGCTTTAAATCATATTCCCCTCCCACATCCATATCTTTCTTAAGTAAGTATAAGTATATATACAGAATCGTGCCAAGCAATTTTATCATTATTTATGGCCGAAATAATTAATGTTTGTATCTAATTTATTCCAGTCTAGAACATTGCTTGCTCTACATTTTAGCATTATCTTAGTATCGATTTGACTAAACTATTGTGAAATGCTGCTTTTGCTAAGTAGTATAACGTGCTTATTTATAGATGGACGTAACCGACATTGCGCAAGCCCACCGCGACATTTTCGAGCACAGAAATAGTACGAGTACGGCCTATTTATTTGGTATACAGGGTTGCCAGATTATGTGAAATGTACAAAGGTGAAATCATATATCAATGAGCTGTCACTCACTAATTTGCCGACCTGGATAGCTGTGAGACTGCCTCAACTTAAAAATATCCACTTCTAAGTGGTTTTATGAACGGTGTTGGACAGAAATAGTCAAATTGACGTGTCAAGTATGTTATTAAGACAGTTTAAAGTGTTATATTCTTGCCACCTTAATAATAATCCCTTAAACTTTTCTTATAACACCTGTACGAGCTAATAAGTGGTACTTACAAGACTACACGTCGTTATATCCGTTCAAAAACGTTTCAAAGTTGTGTAATATCTATATTTTTGCGAAGAAGCTGTGCCCAAAATGATAGGGTGTTCTGTAAGTGGTGGACAGCTATCAGCCTTGCGTGTTAGCAAGACGTTGCCGTACCTCACCCATTCTCTTTCTATTTTGAGTAATGGCTAACTGGTCTGACTTGTTTCGGAGTGATATCTGTCGCAATCTTACTGCAAGGACCCTGTATACACAATAAATGTTTCTTTAGGATTGGTTGGTGCTAAAGTTTTATTGGGTCGTGAAACAATGGATTGAAACTTGCTCTTTGAGGCACGTCGGTTTCTGTTTGTTTCTAACGTCGGTTAATGAAATTGTGTGAAATTAATTATTAATACTATTTTGTCACTGAACTGAAGTCATCATTCTCCTGCTCTTAATCAAAGTTATTTGGGGTCGGCGCAGCATTTCTTCCTCTTCCATACTCCTCTTTTACTCACCATTTCACCAGAAACTCAGTCTTCCTATACCGTCCTTTACACATGTCCATTAATCGTTTCTTTGGACTTATTCTAGTCTTATCAATGAACTGAGGTATTAACTCTTGATACGTGGTTAATTTATTCGAATCTACAATAATTTTTTTTTAGATTTTTAGACGATTGTCAAGGTAGAAAGACAGAAAAAATTACGTATAACTGCCCCAAATAACGTGGAACACTTGCCCTTATTCCACGATATTATATATTAGTGTTATAGATTATAATAATAACACTTTTAGAATAAGTTTATCTGCAAAACATCGCATAAACTTTCAATATGAACGTGCTCTTAAAATACTTGCACACCCATTTAAAATCGATATCAGTCGTATGCATTAGCAGATTTGATTAATTACGTTAACGAACGTGTTTTCATAAATACATATCCATCATGCAGCTGTATGTTGCATGAAAATTGCACTAATTAGTAAATCGTAGTACTGGAAAATGCAACGAAACTGTATTTGTAATTTAAAGCGATGGTGATTAATTAAAAAACTGGAACGCGGTGAAATATAATCCGATTATGTTTATGACATAAAGCATAATTCAATATGTCTGTACGATTTATGCGCACAAACTTAAAAAAAATGCGAAAAGTTTGAATTTAAACTCTAGATTGATGCGGAGACTTGCGTGTTGGTAAGATCTCTTAGAGAACTCTATGACTGAGAGACTCAAATAACTGCAGAATCACTGAATTTTCGTTAACTTTTTTGCCACCCACTTCCGGAAGAAAAGTAATTTACCAATTCTTTTATTTATTTTTTGCAATTTCCAATTTTTACTAAAAGATCTAAGTCATCTATATAGTCAAAAAAGAAAAATCGGGATACTGCTGGAGAAAAACATAGAAAATTGGGAACCTCCTTCTATTCTGAAGTTGCTAAAAACACAAGCAATGCAGCAATGATTCCAATGGGATTTTTCTGTTCACGTTTTCAATGAAGTGATAATCACTACAGTTATCATCTGCCTCGTTCTTTCCCAAGTACTAACCTGACGCAGCTGCCTAGTAGTATTTGACATGGAGTTACTGCCTATCTGACCTCCACTACCCAGTTTCGTTTACTGGGAAAAACGATACCCTTTAGTTAATTGTCTGTTGTGTGAGTTTTGGCCCAGACTTCCAGTAACGACTGACAAAATCTACTAATGACACAGAAGCATACTAGAATATGGAATGGGCCGTCACCCATCCACGGCTGTTACTATTAAGCTATGAACTTCTCTCACGCGTGCCTACTACAAGGAAGTAATATTCAAACCCCAATTCTGGGCAATACCCAGCACAAGAGGTGCTTAACGACAATCCCAGCACAGTAAGGACAGACAGCTTATCAGATCGCAATTTATTTATAGTGATATCGACACACGCTCCTGACATTTACCACAGTGAAGATTGTGTCGACCTTTGAAGAACCCTTTGGTATGCCACCCCTGAACCCTTACTATTTGTTTGATGAATTACTTTGTTAAAACGTCTAAGATATTTTACGCATCATTCGCCTTCTTACGTGGGATGGGCAGCATGTTGCCACATACATACTTTTTGGAAAATGCGCTAAGGTAGCCCACGAAATTCGATCACACAAATCTCATTTTGTTGTTTCTTTTTTTGTTTCGCATGTATTTATAAGTATTTGTGATGCTTTTTTTTGTGTGCTCGTAAGTGCAACTTTTTTTTTTCTTTCTTTCATTGGATGACTTTTCATGAAATATGCATTCAATGGAATTAAATGAACTTAGAGGGTTGTATTCATGATTCTAATTATGTAAATATATGTATACGTGTTATGGTCGCGAATCTGATTTTTATCTGTACATCCTGACTGTATCCCGACCCAAAAACGTAAGACAATTTGAATATCGGGGGTGCTTCCACCTAAAGATATTTCTGTCAAAGAAATATAGGATGCTTCGAATGCTTTGTTTGTGAATCAAGACAGTGGGCGTGACATACTCCTCGAAACAGTAGGGTAACTTTCAAATCGCTGCAAAAAATACCGTCCAAATGCGAGTCAGACTCGCGAGCTGAGGGTTCTGTACAAACTTGCGACATAAACGGCTATACCTTTTCACTGCGTAGACTCACAGGGTTGATTTTTACACAGCTCCAAGGGATTACAAGCTTGTGTGTATGGTTTAATTACAACTCGATACCTCTACGCCTTCCTAAATTCAAGGGTCTTGACAGACAGACGGACACCAAAGTGACACGGTATAAAACAGCTAAGACATGTAGTAAGTACAATTTATTTCGCTAGACTGATAAATATTAAATCCTGTGCCTATGTCTTGCAACTAAACTCATTGTCGTAATTGATTACGACAGTCAACAAGGCACTAGTAGCAGTGACTACAACATTGTGTCGGCTGTTCACTTCATTCTGTAAGTCGGTAACTAAACACCGCGACTAATCGCAGTCGATCGTGCGTTAATCGGGAGTTACGGACAGAGACACGTAATTCCAATTAGCTATTGTTTCAAGACTGTCAAATGTTATGGGTGAAACTGGAAAGAAATCAATTTGGTAGTGAATTGGTGTTTTTAGGAGCCGCTTGGGTTGTAATTTAAACTAAGCTGCGCTTGCTTAAGCTGGTTGATGGCCATTATATTACGAGTTCTCCCCGCGCTTCAGAAAGCAAATTACGCCGTTGGTTTCGGCTGTCATTATCTCATCATTTACATCTTTGACAGCCGTTACAGGTAGTCTATGGCCTGGAAGTCTTTCAACCAGACTTACCAAGGAGTATCGTCTAATATAATCAAGTACTAACTGGGTTTTGGAGATCAGGTAGTTACTTGTTCTATGTAAAATAGTGGTAGTCAGCTGCAACCGGTTAGAATGGAAACCGACCCTAATAGTATTGGGAAAAGGCTACTCAGATGATGAGTAAGCTGGTGTTTTATATGTTAATGTTGTAAATCTGTCTGACTAATTGATCGATTGGCTGTACATGGACAAGGCACAGACCAAACTACTGAATATTTAAATATTTTACTTTCAGCCCACATTATCCCTCTGGTCGCACACCTAACATAGCTATTATTTTAGGCCTTCTCTAGTCACTTAAACTTAAACATTCTAGCGAAACTCCAGATACGTATACGGTATAGATGGAAACATGTTTTATTGCGATTTTTAAGAGCTTTTATTTAAATTGCCTCGTTAGTTAATATTCCAATTATGTATGGTCAAATCTTGCAAATGAATTTCAAACCAGTTGATCCCCCCAAACGATTGAATTGAAAATTTGCACGCCTTTGGTTTTGATAACAGACATTACGCGATCTTGCAATCAGGATCCCTTCCTCTTGAGAGAACTCCTCAACCGCACGGACGAAAACCGTGTTGACGCGTTCACTGTCGTAAATTATGTTGCTTAGAAGTATGAAGTTGCAAATTTTCGTGTCGATACATCCCACAATCCAGACTCATAGACCTTGGTAACAGGTGAGACGTCCCAGTTGTAAGAACTACGACATAACCTCCGATCTCCCAGATGTAAAGCAGGATGAAGTTCGTTAACGAATAAGTCACGGATAGCAGCTAATAAATAATGTTTTATAGTGTAACTGCAATACTGCAGTCTGGTAGTTAAGGAAGAATGGCGTACAATTGCTAGGGGCAATGTTTTCGCTATTGAGGCCAATCTTACGACTTGCTCATCCTTCAACGTTCATTACTCTTTAGAACTGATTGTACTAGTATATCATTGTATGTAGGATATCTCTCTGATTGCTGTATATAGACGATTATCTTTGTAACTTTTTAATAACCGGTTGTGTTTGAGTCTCGTGTAATAGGGGGTAAAACCAACAACTATCTGTAGGTCTTACAAATATTTTTTCTGTGCGTGGATTGAACCCGCGACACGCAGCGCAGCAGTCGATCGTTCAGCCACTGCGCCAACCGTGCAACTGTAGAAAAAAAAAATATCCGCTCTCGGCTCAAGCGATATAAGACCCACATTTTGTTTATTCCGTCTAGAATTCTAGATACGGCCAGCTTATACATTATGTATGCCTAACCCCATTTTCGTTGATTACAAAATAATTACAAAGATGCATAATATTTCGATGAAAATGCTATTTAATTAAATTGGAGACAGTCTACATAAGTTACGTCTTGCAAATATGGTGATAATTCATATTAAGTGTCATCTCATACTTTATAGTTCTGAAGGCAAGAAATAAATAAAAACGCTTCGATATTTATTAAAAAAATAAAAGACAAGAAACACTGGGAATGTAACATTACGCCTGGTATCTCCTAAGGGTAAGACAGAGGTGTACCTAAGAGTCTCAAGACAAATTTTGAGTCCGTGGCTGTTACTGAGGAATTTCAAATCAAATCGTCTTTATTGTGAATCATAGGAAACTGTACACGATACAGCTGGTGTCAATAAATGATTTGTGAACAGCTATGTCCCACCCTTTGGGCGTAAAATTTCTGATGATAAAACCCAATAACAATTTGCGCGACCCGGGAATTGAACAAAGGCCCTTATTGTCAGTAGTCCCTATTGCGCCCAGCGAATTCCCTTATTACTTCTAATCTTTCTCCTCCTTTTATTTTCATTGCGCATAAGCAATTTAAAAAAAAAAAACCTTGCTTCACTAGGATTTACTCCTGTATTGTGGGTTGATTTACAAACATTTAAACGCACGACATACACCAACAGCTAGACACGGAAAGACTACATGTCAGTCACACAAATATTTTTTCCGTGCGAGGATCGAACCCGCGACACGCGGCGCAGCAGCCAATCGCTTAACTAATACGCCAGTTAAAAGCAGACAGCAACAAATATTATCATATCACCATCTTCCCCTAACGTAAAACATTACCAAATTCCTTTAATCAATCCTTTTTGCGACAGAGAAAACCTAATTACAACGATACCATATTAGCCGCGTACCCACCTAGCGCACAGGCTCGCGCGGCAGCCTCGGTGTCCGGATCGCGAGCGATGGCTCGCGCGGCAGCCTCAAAAGTTTTGTTCAATTTACACGAGGCCGCCTCGCGAGGCAGGCTGAGCCATCATAAGTCCGAGAGTATTCGTCATGGACAGTCGTGGACGTCGTCGTCATTTTCAGCTGCAGCTATTTTCCTAGCTGCTTATTGTTTAAAGAAACGAAAACAGTTACGTATCAAGAAAAAACCTAGACGCTTCTGGATTGACTCCTCCTGACTGCCCATGATATCAAAATTACACAAGACAAACACGGCAAGAAACAAAACTTGAAGTAGCTTCGCGCGCGAGCCAAAACATAACCGTCCCCACCTAACGCACAGCGCTCACTGAGGCACCTTTGAGCGCGTCAAGTTTACCGACAACAGATGGCTCGGGGCCGAGCCGTGCTCGGCCGAGCAAACGCGCGCCCGAGGCAGGCCGAGGCACGTCCACACCAGCCGAGGCATTTGGCTCGCGAGGCTGCCGCGCGAGCCTGTGCGCTAGGTGGGTACGCGGCTATTGATCTCACACCACCCATTAAATCTAATATATAAAATTTTCGTGTCACAGTGTTTGTTACCATACTCCTCCGAAACGGCGCGACCGATTCTTATGAATTTTTTTATGCATATTCATTCAGTAAGTCTGAGAATCGGCCAACTTCTATTTTTCATACCCCTAAGTGAGCAGCGGGTGAAACCGCTGGGCACAACTAGTACATATATATATATACTAAAACATAAACATTGTCAGCCATGTTTGATTTGCATATAAACTTTCACACCATACCGCATACAACCGCAAAATTTTCTACTTTACAATGCTATTGCAAGTGCTTACTAGCTCCTTTGCACAAAACATCTATTTTGTATACTTGATGGACTGAGTTAAGGATGTTATGGCACGAAAGGAGGTGTCTAGTGAAATCACGAGTATTTAATACTCGTGATTTCACTATGATATGATATTTATTATGATATGATTATGGATATGATATATATTAAGGAGTATGGTGGAAAAACATATCTTGTGAAGCGACCCCAAATGAATTGAGAAATTACCAAAAAACAAGCTATGTCCCTCGATCTCACTTCTCTTAGCTTGACTCCTAAGGGTGGTAAATGGCAATATATCTACTGATAGTTCCAAAGGTTTTTTTTTTAATCTGCAACTTCATAGTATTTAGTTAGATATGTGTCTACTTTTACTAAAAGAACGCACATTGAAAAAACTTGTAAAGTTGTAAACTAGTAGAAAGGACTTTTCTCACGATCGACATATTTGGAACTTGTCGAGATAACCATAAACTGTGAACATCGCCGTTAACGGTACTTTAGACGCATCGTTTATGCACTTTGCGTACCTGAACCTGTACCTTTTAAAACCTGTATCCATGCCTATATGGTCGCTAGATTTAATTTATATGAAGCTAGTAAATGTATTACTGCCATACTATCCATGATAATATAATAAATGTGAGTAAATCTGTTACCTTTTCATGTTTTAACAGCTGAATAGATTTTGAAGTTCTCTCTAACCCGGGCCTGTGTGTGCCAGTCATCTAAATCCGTCAAATCGAAGTTCATAGAATAGTCTATGTCCCAGTTGTTCGTATTTCTGATATCCACGTAAACGAAACCACGAGCAAAAGCTAGTCGTAGCATAAATAACAGACTATTGATTGCCGGATTTTCCGCCATCAAAACTTTACAATACCAAAGGTCATGAAAGGTCGTCAACCCATAAACAACATGTTAATGTCGAAATCTACAAAAATAAGTAGGTAAGCACTAAGCGATTTCTATCAATCACGAACTATGATCGATGGTGAATTTAATTTTATCTCCACAACCATTGAGTTCGACCCGGGAGGTCAATGGCAACATCGAAATACCTAATCGATTTTCCAAGCACTGAACAAGCTGATACTAAGGTTTTGAGGTTACAGTCGTGAATAATACAATCTAATAAAACAGAACAGTTTGTTTGTTATTTTGAACGCGCTGGTCTCTGTAACTGCCACCATCACTCTCCTGCCCTTATCTCAATTGATTTAGTAGGGTCTGCAATTCTTCTCTATCACCAATTCATCAAATAACTTCCTCCTCTCTGGGCGGAGCGGGGGGAGTGTCAGACTTGTACTGACTAAAACCCACCCATGATCCTTCTATTGTCCTTTATGTTCTGGGGCCGCAGTATCTATTTCGAACAACTCGCAACCCCGGCAGGCGGTGGCCCTAACAGGTTCTCTAGCACTCGTCATCACATCACACACCTCTATTCTTGCCATATTATCCTTAACACAATTCATCTATAGTTTTTATGGTCTTCCTGTACTGTTATAGGCATCCACATTCGTACTGAAAATGTAACCAGTCGGTTTTAGAAAATAATTTTGCATTTGACGGTAGAATTTTGTGGAAGTTTAATTTTTAAAATAAAGTAAGTATATATTGTTGTAGGTGCTTCTACTAAATAAAGGTAGTATATTAAAAGCTAAAGCTAAGGTGAAACCTCGGGGAAAGGGTAGTCTGTTATAAAACTAAATGGCTGAATTCTATTTGACACCGATTCTGTCGTGTCTAAGCATTTATAAAGCTTCCTTGTCATTTGTTTAGTTTTACAGTTAGCTTCGATTTTGAGTTTACTTCTCCAAAACGTTTTACGTTTAACTAGTTTTTCCCCGCGCTGTTTCACTCGGATTACCGTAATCACTTACCCTCTTAGTCAGCCCCCGTAAGTCGCAGCGTGATAGCCTACTACTAATTTCAAAATCAGTTCAGTAGATCCAGGGATTGCCCCCTAAAACCTCACAAACTAACGAATTTTACCAGTTTATAATATTAGTTTAGAAGTATAGATAGGTTTTGTGCAAACTTTCCAAGAAATATGTGCGTTTATGAATCGATGTATTAACCTGGATGAAGCAAAAGGAGTATGTCAGGATTGTAGCAGGTTGGATTCTAGCTTTAATTTCTTTCCATGAAAACAAACCTTGAGTTCAGTGGTATTTACGTAATCAGCAAACAAATTAACCATTTAAACCTTCGACGAATCGATCACTGTCCACACAGATAAAAGAGAATTTCATACAAAATGTAACAATGCACGGTAATCATAACGCAATGTCGTGACAAAAGACGTTACGTTTCCATATACTTATGAAACGGTTTCCAACATGGCCACGCGTGGTGACCAAACGAAAGCGAGGTGACAACGAGAAAATTTCACTTTAACGACCTTCAAAATGAATTCCCCTTAAGTCTGTGGTGACTTAACAAGGTCAGGCAGACGTGACGTATGAATATGGAAAGAGAATTTTATATTTAAATACTTGATAGGTACTTGTATTTCCGCTAATGATTTATTTATAAGCGACTAGCTGTTCCCCACGGTTTCACCCGCGCTGCTCAGCACCTGTTGGTCGTAGCGTGATGTTATATAGCCTATGTTACTCGGGGATAATGTAGCTTTCCAAAGGTGAAAGAATTTTTGAAATCGGTCCAGTAGTTTCGGAGCCTATTCATTACAAACAAACAAACAAACAAACAAATCTTTCCTCTTTATAATATTAGTATAGACTAGCGATCGGCCCATGTTCCGCACTGTTTTTATAACGTGTCAAAACTTTAAAGATTTCTTAATTATGTCAAAGTTAATTTGTGATTTATAATACCTATCAACGTTCCGAAATAAACCCTCTAAATTGTGGTAAATGCCATCAAAAACCGTTGAGAAGTTTTGATGAAAAGCGCAGTCATATAGAATTAAAAAGTAACTTTAAGTTTAAATAAACTTCCTCTAATCATTTATTTATAAGGTAAGAGTTCAATGATATTCAATTCAGTATTTAAAAGTTCATTATCAAACTTTACGAATTAAGGACACTCTTAAATTCTGACCTTTATATTAAAAAGTTCCTCGAGTATTCTTGCTCCATAAGTCCATACAAACTTCCTTCGATAAATCATTTGGAAAGATTCATACGAATTAATCACTTAAGAATAAATCATAACTCTCTACCTGTACCCAATTAATTTAATATTACGATTTTCTATTGAATTTAGCTTTTGTAAGTGAAAGCTTTTGATGGTAGACATTAATTTGAATGACTACTATTTCCGATTGTTCTTGAAATATTTTTTGTATAAGCTTTGGCAAATATTGCAAAAATAATTCGAGAAACGGGTGAAGTTAAATACTTCTTTATAATATAGCTGTAAAGACTTTTATGAGGGACTGCATTTAATTAAATGTATTGTAAATGGCCATTACGATCACAAAAAAACAAAACGGAAATATCTTCGAATTGGCATTTCCTTTAATTAACGGCTAAAAAACGTCATGAACACGTCCTGCACACTGTCCTTTATTAGCACTGCTTACATATTGCAGTGGCCGAGTATTTGAGTACCTAAAGACTCGTACACAAACTAGGACAATGCGACTTGCAACTTGTAAGCGGTACGCCCGGGTATTACTTTTGTCTTTCTCATGGGTAAGTTACGCACCTTTGTGTAGTCAAGCCGACTGAATCCCGGGATTTTTACATATAATGTATTGAAATATCTGTAAAATTCCAGCCCAGAATCCAATCCCACCATAACGTCGCGTGTTGCATCACAGTGATACGTGCAACTTCTTTTCTTTGTTTGTGGCCAAGGGCTAACAACTGTTTTAAATTACTGAGTGAAACAATGCGACTTATGCCTTGAATGCTATGCCTGCACACCTGTGCTTAACTCATTGTTCATTCCCGCAGCTGCCAGCACTTCAGATCATCAAGAATACTTTATTGTTATTGTCCTAACGTCGAAAGGTTAGTTTATTGGTAATGTTTTGAAGTTGTAAATGTATTCTTGGCTTGATTCAATGGATGTGGCGCCAGACTGGTGCTTAAAGGTTTTGTTTCTTAGCTTTACTGCCATCTGCATGAAGTATGAGTTGGGGGAAATGCTAACAGTTAATATGTTACCGTTTTATTTAATATCAAATCATGATTAAAGTACCTACAACTACGCTCACAATCTGCCTTTACGATTTTTATTCAGCTTCTAGCTCAGCCAATATACGATTATATTTTCCAATTTTAGAACATCGCGGTTCCAACTAGAAAGTCGGAAGATACCGCAGACAGCTGCAAAAACATGATTGATTGTCAAATCAGTTTCCAAAAACAACGTAATAAACTACAGCATCGAAAAACATACATAAAACAACTAAAATCGATACTTCGCATCGTCGAAACACGTTATTTTTCGATGTGTCAGTCCGTGATTCAATGTCTGATATTTATCACGGGTTTAAGTCTGAAATAAATATGCCGTTATGCACTCACTGGGCTCGGGTTTTGACGTATAATGTTTTTATTTTGTGAGTGATCTGTCTTTGGGTACGAATTCGTATTCTTTGAAGCGAATTTTTGAATGATTTTTCAGCGAATTTGTACACATTGAAAGAAGTTTCTAGGTGCGAATTTAAATCGTCTAGATGTATGAAATTTGCCCTCAATCTGAACTGTAGTTTAAGATTTTAGTTTGAAATAAAAACACACACACACACTCGAACACAGAACCTCCTCTTTATAGGATGTCGGTTTATAAGCCTGTCTCGTATAATATAAACCAAATTCAGTCTATCAAAACTAGCCATACTAATGGTTAGTTTCATACGCATTATGGAAACATTTATTTCAATTAGACCATTACAGGCACTTTTAAATGTCACGAAACAAAAGTATGAAGCTACTGACAGTCCCAATCACAAGGCATAATAACATGTGAAAGTACCGTAGTTGCCCATTCCAAAAGCGTACCTAGATCTCTAAGGAGAAACATTAACTAAGTTCCTATTATTGTTATTGTTAGATTTTAGTTGAGGTAGTCATCTGTACTTGAAAGTTAATAAACTTTAATTATAGTTGAACATTCAAAGCAATTACCATAACACTTGATACTAACAAAGAAAATTACTTCAATAGGTACTAGATTACTAGTTTGTTAACAAATTAAACACCATGTACTGAGGCTAGTAGTTGATCTTATCATGTATTTATCTCGCCCTTACTTAGTTACTTAAGTATAGGCAGCCTTGCAGCCGCAGGAAGTCTTAATTGTAACTACTTTAATTAAACCAGTTTTAAAGAGAACAGATCTTTGTTCTCTGGCCTTAGTTTTTGCCGTATTTTTGAATTCGTATAATAACATAGTTGTACAGCGTATGTGTCGTTATGCACGTACATTCATGTTAATTTTATTGGGGTCAGTGACCTAATTCCGTTAGAAAAAAATGCAATCGCAAAACAATTTGGCAATGATTCATCATTTTTACGTACGTTTGTGTACGGCAATTTTGTTTGAATGCAGTGTTTCCTCATACGTAATGCCCCAATATGTTATCATAACATTGTTTGTATTGTACAGTCAGTAAAAGTGATAGGTAACCAGGCTCATCTGATATAGTTTGATTTTTTTCTAAGAAATAAATCACATTCAAGCAACTGTTTGTTATGTATTTTAAATCTAATATATAAAATTCTCGTGTCGCAGTGTTAGTTACCATACTCCTCGGAAATGGCTGCACCGATTTAAACCAAATTTTGTGTACATATCGGGTAGGTCTGAGAATCGGCCAACAACTATTTTTCATAACCCTAAGTGAGCAGCGGGTGAAACCACTGGGCACAGCTAGTACATATACCTAAATATTTTATCGGGAAAATCCTATATCTTTTTTCCGCGATATTGGAAAAACATAAGAAAACGTCTCGATTGATCATTCGATATAAGCAAAACACTTTATCGCAGTCATCTTGTAAACGCTTGGCGTGAAAGTAAATAGGCTCCCCATGTATGTAATGGTCACATTTCCCATAAATACGGTGACACTCGTCACAGTATTCACTCGAGGACAAAGCATAATGGTGCAATATGGCGACTTTCAAAAAATCTGTTCAGACGACTGACAAAATTATATCCGGTTTGCATAATACAATGCGCAAGCGCATGTGACCAGATCATCCGCGTGCGCGCTTTGTGCTGCCCGCGTAGAAAGTGGGCGTTTTATCGCGCTACTCAACGGAGAAGTAGGCGTTCTTTTTTGTCGTATTGTCGTCTGCAGCAGCGACTTTCCGAGAACCCGACTGGTTGTAAGAAGGGTACCAAGTTTACATCTTCAATGCGTGTAAAAAATTTGGTCATTGTTCGAACATTACCGATTGTCTTGATTCACTGAATACTGAATACATATGAACATGTTGGTCAATTTGACCTAACCAAACGTGGCCTGAAAATCCGTAATATAATTTTCACCATAGACCATTTTGTCGTGAATGAGTTTTTTTTAACCGAATGTAGTTTTTCTATGCCATACATACAGCCGCCTACATTAAGGTGACAGCGTCAGGATAGACCCCAAAACTCGAATATTCTGTTGTTTTTTTTTTGCGATTAATAGCTCAATGTTAGGTTATAAGACTTGTAGTTTTGCCGGAAATTAAGATAAACCACCTTAAAAACTCACCCCCTCCCACTTCCCGAACTCGGATCGCCCGTAATTTATTTTTCGTTTCATTTTTGTCATATTTCCCTTCTTTTCTAATGGGTTTCATCCTACTGTTATTTATTTTGGTTGCAAAAATTATCAACCCCGGTCTATGTATCTTTAAATAAATATTATAGCGGCAGTAAAACGTGTACATATTAACAGTAATATAGTCATCAATACCAACCCTCTTAAGTTCATTTAATACCATTGAATGTATTTTTCATGAAATAGTTATTAAATGGGATTACACGAACTTGAAGGTTTGCATTGATGATTATAATGATTATGTAAAACTGTACTGTTAACGGTCGTAAATTATATTTTAATTAAGATACAAACACTGATCTGGTTTGAATTTCAACTCTATACCTTCACGCGTTCCCGAAATAAAGGGTCTTGACAAATGAACAGACAGACAACAAGGTGATCCAATAAGGGTTCTGTTTTTCCTTTTGAGATACGGAAACCTAAAAACGCATATCGGGTTTCCATCCTCTGATTTCTGATATACAAAACCACACAAGTTGTTTTGTATAAATGTTAAGCAAATATAAATTTTGTGGGCTACCGTCCCTGGCGCACCGCCCCCTTAAGGATCAGCTTAGTAAGTTGGCGTGAATAACTTTACCTTTACATCCACGATTAAATTGCCGGGGCGCGCGCAACGGAGCGACGGAACTTAAGTTTTTCGCTCCCAACTCTATTATAACGATGCACGCTCCGCACAGCATGCGTTGCACAACTCTAGATCTTATCTCCTCATCATAAAGCCGACTCTTCAATAAATTACGGTGCAGCTGGTGTCGATTGCTTTTCACGCTGTACGGAATATGATTTCATCCGAGTGCAGGGAAAGCAGTGGTGTATTGCTTTCGCGTATATACATTTATAAAAACGTTGACCTGAAATTAAAGATGTCTGCAGATTGGTTCGGAAACTCCGCGGACGGATAAGTCACATGTTTTCGATATTATCGTGATATTAAAATATCAAAAAACATATTTCTTATTGATTGCAAATGAAAATATAATATATCGGTACTTACCCCGTATCACTTTATTTTCTGTTTGTTCCGACTAATCTGCGAAACGTTTCGACCGATTAAAAGGATTTAGGCTAGACTTTTATTTTAGAAAAAAAAAATGTAAAGATGGGTTCCATGTAGATAATCAAAGCCGATGAAATTGTTTATAAAATCGGATACAAAATTAAGTTGTATCTTTATAATAATCTCATTCGGAACAAGGTCGCGGGCAACAGCTAGTATATTATATAAAACGTGACAGTTTTGCATACATAAGCGTTCTTTTGTCGATTGAACAGAAATGTTCTAACACAAACTCATGCCTAATCTGATGACTTGATCTAATATATTCCGTGATTTCTTTAATGATATTCGATTCACACATAAGTGTATTAAAGTCGTTTAGGCGTATACAGAAATCAGAAAACATTGAACCCATGAATATTAATGGCGGCTACAACGGAAAAATGTTAATGTCTACCCGCCAGACTATGACCATCGATCCGTGACGTGTCTGTCTGTTCGAATGTTAGAACAAAGGTATGGTTTTTCTGTATTAGCTTTGTTAAAACTGTGTTAAATTATTAGTTGGTAGATTGATAGATTAACCTTTTGCTCTGTTTCCCGGTATTCTATTTAATTTTTTGTTGAATTGTTTTATAAGTCCTTGAAAAAGTCTGAGAATTGGCTAGCGTACACTTTGATCTAACAATGCTTCTGTGTAAACATCAAATTAAATAATTATGACAAATTGACGTCAATATGAATAGTCCAAAGACCAATAGCGATATAACAATATCAAAGATCTTAAATTAATTCCCTTACACCGCAATAGATAATAGAAATTCGTGATGGAAAAACGAGATTGAGCACATCTGGCATTCGAGAACGGGCACGAATTGTTGATAACAGCACTTCTCAAGCCACTGAATATTACATTGAAGCAGAAATATTTGAGAAACAGCCTTATTTACGAGAGTTTCCGTACAAGGTCGAGAATTTCATGATTAATCGAGAAATTACGAGAAACACGAGACTGAATTGAAGGAACACTACACTTTTGAAGCCTCTTTGGAAGATAACATGACGTTTTGGGACAACAATGTTTGGATAGACGTAATAATAACAATGTATAAAATAATAACAACTGTTATCTTATCTGTAATCCTTATCACAGACGTGAGCTGGCCTAGATTACTTGTAGGACAATAATCACACAGTCTGATAGATTCACACCATATATTATCTGTAAGGATAACGTCGAGAGAGTTCTTTTGTGTGTCTTTCGAAGAAACCTTTGTGGATGACCACCAAAATCACCCCAATGGGGTCGCGCAGCATGACTTTATCGCCCACTGAGAAAGCCACCCTACTTGAGAGATATTTCTCGACGGTGTGTTAAGCCAAGTCAAAGGACTCTAGACTGCATGACTGACACCAGGTTAGACACTAATATTACGGTAAAAAAAAAACGCACATACTTTTCCAATAGTCGTTATCTTATTAGTCAGACCTACCTTTTGTAGTTGTCATCATTCACACAATATGTAAAGCCAATATTAAATCCAAGTCCCAAAACAACAATACTAGTATTCAAAATAATTTCAGCATACAAAACAATATAATTTACCTAAACATAAAGAACAAAGTTACGTGTGCATGCATGAGCATGCATTAGCTTATTCAACTTTGAAACCGGTATACCGTGCCAAAAACAAAAAGGTCTGAAATTAAAATACGGCGCAAAGATCTCGAGCTAGATTTCCACCCAAGACATTTATAGCTCGGTGGAGCACACAGTGGCGATCTGCCCGGCTTGGGCGGAGCACCGCCGTGCCCTCGTAGAGGCGATCGGCGGCGGCGATCTCTCGCGTCCGGCCCTGGTTCAGGCCATGGTCCGGAGCGAGAGGGAATGGGAAGCGGTCACCACCTTCTGCGAAGCAGTAATGCTAGCGAAGGAGGTGGCCGGGCGTTTGCGGGAGAGAACATCTGCCCAACCCAGCCGCCGCGGGAGACGCCCATGGCGCCGGGCGCCGCGAGACGACTTCCGGCCACCGTAGATGCGGGCCTGTGGGCGGTGAGCAATGGGTAGTTCACCGTCCGTCCGTCGATTGACGACAGGCCGTGTCGACGGCGCGTTCGTGTTTCACGCGCGCCTCAAAGAGAGTCAGCAAAGCAGAGGGGCTTGCCAGAGCCTCTGCCTGCCGGGGTTGCGGGTTGTTCGAAAGAGATACCGCGGCCTCGGAACGTAAAGGGCAATAGAAGAAACATGGGTGGGTTTTAGTCAGTACAAGTCTGACATGCCCCCCCGCTCCACCCAGAGCGGGGGAAGTCATTGGATGATTTCCCACCCGAAAAAAAAAAAAAAAAAAGACATTTATAGCTTTAAGAGTGAGTTACATTGACTTAAACGGTTACCACCTCAGTTTCTCGCTCTCAAATACTACAGATAAAGTTACTTAACAAATAGCCGTCATATCTTTGATTTATTAGTCTTTAAAAACCTGTAGTTTGGATGGTAAAGTATTGTTTTAAGGTATCATCCCTTATAATGGATTTGCGATTGTCTGGTAGGAGGGCCAAATATTGATGTCCTGTTAAATTTAGGCTTTTTTTTTAAGTGGGAAATCATCAAATAACTTCCCCTGCTCTGGGCGGGGCGGGAGGGAGTGTCAGACTTGTACTAACTAAAACCCACCCATGTTCCTTCCATTGCCCTTTATGTTCTGGGACCGCGGTATCTCTTTCGAACAACCCGCAACCCCGGCAGGGTTAAATTTGGGCTAAGTAGACGTTTGTTCTTTCTGAATAATGCTTGATGTCTAGATGATCTTGCACTGGTGGTGGTGGTAAAGCCGATTTGGATAGTACGCTCGAAGTAAGAAGTCAGCCTATTATGTATTTAGATTTGGCCAAGGCAAGATGAAACCTTTTTGTCACTTCTCGTTTTTTACATATATTCATTGTGCTGCATTTGGTTAGATTGGAAGCCAAACCCAAAACAGTTGAGAAAAAGCTAGACAGACGATGATGATGATTTGTTGTAGGCTAATATTACTGAAAGCAGTCAAGTTCTTCGCTAAGTCTTGCCAAGAATGGCGACGTCATTTACTACAACTGAACTAGCAATTAAAGAATTCCTGGACTAGCACGGAAACTAAGAATTACTAGACTAGCACGGATGTAACTCTTCAATGATTTCCAAGCTATGCAAAAGTACTTTAACAAACAGCAGCTGCACCTGTAGTAACAGAGATAACATTATTATGACACATTTCAGATAAGAACTGATTGCGGATGCATACAGACATAACTACGTAGGTCATGTGCATTAGCATCACACCTATTTCTTAATGAGTCATTAATGACTAATTCGGAAGCTATGATTTCCTGCTAAGATTGCCCACTTCCTGTCGACAATAGTCATCGGTTGTCGAAGATGAGGTAAAAGTGAAACAGGATCTGGAATTGTTTTGTTTGTTTTACTAAAATTCTTAAGAAAAATACTACTTGCTAATCAATTTTTTTTTCCAACATTACGTGATTATACGCTGTGTTGGAAAAGTTGTAGTCCCGTGCTATGCTGATTATTAGTCATTAGTCACCCACTGGTCTGTCCACTGAAAGATGTCATGTTTATTCTCGATCCGCTGTTACGTTGCTGGATCCAAGACGAGTTACATAGTTTTTAAGGTTCCGTACCTTATAGGGAAAAATCGGAACCCTTATTGGATCACTTTGTTGTACGTCTGTCTGTGTTTGAAGAGAGAAATACTTATCTCAGGGACGCGTGGAGGTATTGAGTTGAAATTATCCTGTATACTTAAGTTTGCGGTCCCTTTGTGCTGTGAAAAAATCAACCCTCTAAATCTACGCAGTCAAAAGATATGGCTGTTTATGTCGCAAGTTTGTATGGAAGCCTCGGTGTTTTTTTTGTAACAGCTTCATTGCCTCTGCGCTTTTCTGGCTGATTTCAGTTTCTGGCTACCGCAACTTGTAGAAGTCGAGAATGATGGCGAGGTTATCCCAAAACATATTCGACTGCGCATAGAGGTAGTTTCAAGATATAATAGATTACTATCGAGGTACTTTAAACCAATGAGATCAGATATCCATTACACTAACCCAATAACCTCGCTGCTAATTACGTTTTTTATAACTGCTGCCAATTCTTTCTACCACTTAGTGATTAATGCTTTATTTGTCCTTGTAAAAGTGACAAGGCCTATGCCGATTAGTTTTTTTTTTGTTAATTGTAGATTGTTTTGTTATTAATGGAAGGTGTTAGTTGGTCAAGTTCATGTCGGAATTGTTTATTTCTTTATTGATTTGGGTGTTTAACTGATCAACATAATACGAAGTAATATGTATATATTTTTTAAAGAAGTACGGGTCAATTTGAGGTGAGGGTGAATGTGTACCTACACTTACCTACTTTAATTAAAAACCCACTTAACAGGAAAACCAATTAGACGTATTCAAGGAAAACTTTCCTTTGTCTTCGAAAATAATGAGAACTGGTTTCTTGAACCTTTTTTTTTCGAATGGGAGGGATATCATCAAATAACTTCCCGCGCTCTTGAGTGTCACACTTTTATTCCAGGCAGGCAGGCAGTGATCCTGGCAGACCCCTCTGCTTTCCTGTCATATCTTTGCGTGGAACAACACGAACGCGCCTTCGTCGTTAAATAGACGGACAGACGGGTGACCTACCCATTGCTCACCGTCCATAGACCCGCGTCTTCGGTGAATATTGAACCTGACTACAAGATATGAGGAAAAAATAAGTATTGAAAATAGGTATTACGTAAATACAAAGTTGTCATCACTTAAGATTTACTTGAATACTGAATAACCACTAATTATGGTTCGTCATACAAATAGGATATAAGCCGCTTTGTAATTTAAACGCACTTTACAAATTAGCCGGTATTTAATGACTAATCATTATTAGAATTATTGGCAAAAGCATGTCAATTAACTATCCAAACATACCTATTTGAGTTTGTTTCGTGTGTAATACAGTGATTAAATATCTAATTACTAGAAAGATAATGATCAAAAACTGAGACGGATTTTGTTACTATCAGTTCGAGGTACTGTTTAATTAAGCCGATGGTGTATAGTACTAAGTTTTATTCCCTGCTGGTACTTCAGGCCACTAGCAATCTAGATTATAGATTTCAATTTTGCGAACTAAGTTTATATTACGCGTTGATTGCGTACTTGTATCCGTCTTAAATATCATGCGTTCAGTTAGGTAGGTACTATAATTTTCCAAGATATAAGGTAAAATAAAGTCTGACGGCCAATGAAAAATTGTTCATCGATATTTCAAAAATACATAACAAGTATTTTTTTTTGCTGTACAAAAAATAATCAAAGAAGACATAAATGAATACGTAACTTAGCAGTGTTTTCAGATTCGCAGTGCTCTACATTTTTGCATATTACTTACATATTTCTTCCGAGTTTAGTAGTCTTCAGTTCCCCACGCTTCGTATAAGGAATACTTAATAATGCTAACGGTACAAAAGTTTCAATATAGGGTAAGTTCGCCCTTTCGCGTCCATCGCCCGGTTCGCGTCCATTTTAGGGATCTCCCTTTAAAAATGCTCGAAAATAAGTAAAATCACACAATAATAATATGGATAAAAATTTCCGCTAATACCTCAACGTATAAGAGATATGCACATGTAGACAAAAGTTCCGCCCGCCCCGCTAATCCTTTCTAGAAAAAATATTTTGTCACGGTTGTTCAACAGCAGAGTGCGGACCCATGGGATGTAGATAAAAAAATAGTGTGCAGCGGTGCGTTTAACGGTAAGTATTTTATTATTTTATGTGATTTTTACGAAACATAGCTGTGTCTAGACATTAATAATGAAAAAACGAATACTGTGAATTATTAATTTGTTTGTTTTTTTTATAGTTAACAGTTAAAATAAGGTGGACGCGAATTACAACACCGAATTTATAAAACGTGCACTTTGCGTCCGCAGTGGACGCGAACTCGTCTAATTATGTTTTCTTTAGTTGTTTATTTATATGTGATTAAAATATGAAAGAGAAATTGGATTTTGGTTTATTTTAACACTTATAGTATGCAATTGTAATAACCAATTTGCGTCCACATTATTATGATTGTAGTAAAAGATAGACAATATCGATTTAATCGATTACACGTGGACGCAAACTAGACCTACAGGGATAATATTGTATAGCAAATTGCGTCCATTTTTTAGTTTAATAGAAATGATAGCATAAATATATTTTATTTACATTTTTTTAATAATTTAAAATGTATAGTACAGTTTTGTTAAGACTGTGAGTTTAAAATTCAATTTTTACTAGTACAATGAAGTGCGTAATAATTCTTTATGTTTTCCTATTTAAGATGAGTTCTTCGGAGATAAGAAAGAAGAAGGAAAAGAAAACCTATACAGAAAAAAAATAAAGAAAGCGTTAAGTGAGATTCGTGAAAAGAAGAAATCGATAAGACCCGAACCACCGCTAAGGGTAGATGGTGAAAAAGGGTAGTTCTATGGCTTCTTAACACATCGATGTTGAGAAGAATAAACATGTTTTTTATTGTATTTTTATAATGCTAATTAATGTTGATTTATTAGAACTTTAATCTTAAATAAATAAATTGTTAAAATTCAGTCTTTCTTCAAATTGTATTAACAATATCACCCCTATATTCCTTCTTTAAACTGGTGGACGCCAAATGGTCCACTGGTGGACGCAATTTGGATTTTGTGGACGCAAAGTGGGTAAAAAGCATAATTTTGGAATTTGTCTATTTTAAATAAAAACACAAGGAGTTTCGAACAAAACTGAAAGCTAATCTTAAAATAGACTATATAATGAACGCATTACGTTGATTTTTTCATTGAAACTAGTGCTGGGACATTTTTATTTTCTCCTTCAAACTTGCCAACTGCACTAAATGGACGCAAACAGGCGAAATGACCCTATGTAGGTTAGGTAACTAAATGAAATAGGAAATAGGTATCTAAATGCTTGTGTTCGCCGATATCTGTACAGAACCGCACCAAGATAACCGCCTGCGATAAAATTTTATTACATTTCGTGACACAATTCCTTTAGTATCATCCATAAATAAATCAATAACTCGCCGATGCTTTATTCACCTATACTTGTGCACCGTTCTCGATTCCTGCCGCTTGAAAATCCTCGTCTGACCTTTAATTATACGCTTAATTCTCATTGTAATCCCATAATCTACCTAACATGGTCAACGGGCAATTTGCTGTCGCGTCGTCTTACCAAGAACTAGGGCAAAACAACGGGCCTTTTCATCCTCACTTCAATCCTCTGAATCATTAAGCGAGTACACCCACATTTGCAATCCACTGTCCTCAATAAAAGAACGTTGGCCCAATCAATTCGTCATTATAATCGCAACAGCGTGCGAATAAAAAAATGACACCTACACGCGCCGCCGAATTTGGCGCGAAGAAAAACAATGGCCGCCATAACGGAGCACGCATTGTACCGGCGGGAAACCAGAAAATGTGTCACACGAGCTTTGTGTCATGTCAAACATGTCATCTAGTTCGCTCTCAGTTTTGGGCGGGTCGTTAAACTCGACATTTAACAACCAGGCAATTAACATTAAAAAAAATTGGAACCGTTTGAAGAATTGTGTCAACTCCGATACAGTGAATGCACATGTGTGTCTTGCTTTACTCTTGGGTCTTGGCGTATTATGTTCACAGCCTTTGTTAAAGACTGCATAAATGCTACTTGTGTTGTAAACGTCGTATTCTCTGGAATCGTTACTATATGTCACTTTCACAACAACATGAATAAAGTCGTTTTCTAAATAAAATTTATCTTATCGTCGAATACGACATGAAACTCCTACAAACGGATCTTGGACAGGAAACCGACGCAGATTCATTTAATTACATCGTAATTTCGTTCTGAAATAAAAACGGTCGTAAACAGAGACTTGTAATGTCAAAAGTGAGGATAGATTGGAATAAAATGTTTTTATTTATCTTCAAGGGAAGTAGCGAGTGCGTTACTAGTCTCTCTTTGATAAGTTATCTCAATAATACTATCGCAGCAATAATACTAATAGACAAATGGCTATTGTTAAGTATTGATATTTGGCTCAGAAGCCATTTCAATAACAGTGAAAATACTGGCATTTGAAATTAAGATACTGATTAAAAAAAATACGAAGACGTAAGGTTTTAAGCGAAATTTTCGCAAACTCTATACTTAAGAAGGCGTGAAGACAGAGAAGAGTATCAATTTTACCGTAGCACCGATAAATTATCCTGTAATACAGCTTAATTGCAACCGACGGTAATATGGCCGCGAGAGCCGTTAAACAAAACTTCTCGGAAGACGAATGCAGTGTAAGTAACGGTAAAAATGTGCGCATGCGACGATCCACGCATGCAGAGTGGACGCCTCAGGATAACACACGGAATTTGCATCGTTATAGCCGGTTAAATCCATGTGTATGCCCAGATGTAACTTCTAAACACGACACGAATACGAAATATATGTTTTGTGACTGATAACATCATCGGCAACGTCAAAGTTGTACAAGAAATATTCAAAAACATGTTACCGTTTTCTTCTAAACTTGATATTGCATTTGTAATACAACGTTAGACATGTTTGCCATGTCTACAATATCAAATATTTAAACAGAACTGCTGGCATGACAGCAAATTGTTTTCGAATACAATTTCCTATTTATAAATGCTCGATCGATAATAAAGATAGAGAAACATTTGAACTGACGTTTGTAGATGTTCAATATATGAATTTATTGGCTGGCCGTAGGTAAGATGCGCACGAGTTGCGCAACACTGCAAATATCCGTAAGGTCAACGCACCGGACACATAAAATGGCGCCAAGTGGTTAATACAGACCATGTTGATTGCTTTATTTTTATCTTGACAAGTTATCTATTGGAAAAATATAGCTTCATATAAAATATTTTTATAGCTGAAATTATGACGGTGTCGATGAATTAATAAAAAGAAAATTGGCACAACAAACTTTCGACGGAAATGTTAGAAAAACGCAAACTTCCTACGATGATAATCTTTGTGTTATTGTATTATAATATTCTGAACTACGTCAGTGAAGTCTACGATTTGTTTATCTGCAGTCACGATCGGCAGTTAACCCAGTCAATCATAGAAGTCGGTGACCCGGGTAATGCCCACGTGGAAAACGCAATTTAATGTCACTAGACACGCACAGCCTTACTATTTGTTCTAAAGCCTATTTTTAGAGATTTTCCTTATTTATTTTCTCACAACTGTTGGATCACATAAGCTTCCAATTTTCTTGTTTGTTTTTCTTGGAAGTGAAGAGTGCTTTGTTCAGATACAAGCGACACACAACGATTATTTTATTCACAGCGAAATTCTTTTTTTGCTTGTGTAAGTTTGGAAGATCAAAAAGATTTTTTACGCGATCCAACTCTTACGGGGCCATAACCGAAATATTTAACAAGCGTCAAAGCAGACGATTTGTACACAACGCCACATTTTTGTTACATCCATTATTCAGGCCATATCTCTGATCGGGAGCGTTTGTTCGTACTTGCAGCATTGTAGCGGCTTTTAAAGTAGTTTTCAGTTTACTGTATCACAAATTGTTAAACGTTGGACTAAGGTCATGATGTACGGAACTAAGTGCAGCTTAACACGCCAAGAGTAGCAGGATGGGTTCTAATGGACAGTCTATAGATTCATTTGTTTTCTTTGCTTTGTTGATGAACTTTAGGATGCCTCATCATTCCGGAAAGTCAGCATTGTCATTTACTTGAAAATAAAGTATGAATGCATCGTTGTAACAACTTAAAAACCTAAGACTCATCTGTTCATATGATGGAGATATATTTCATCACACAATTTTTGCGCAAAACTTTTGTCTTGGCAACATTTTCATTATTTGGTTCACAAATATACATAGTTTTCAATTTACATAGAAACCTTGACTACTGGGCTTTGTCTGTTTCTAATTCCGTATACAATTGTCGTGAGTCACTTCGGCTCAAAGGGAAACTCAAGTACAATCATACTCGTAACATTTGGACTTAACATATCTGCACCTTATTGAAGTGCAAGCAGAAATATTGTGACAATGGCTATCATGTCAGTTAAGTTTCCGCTACTTAGTCCATTACTTAGTCCTCTTAATTTGTTAAGAGACTGTGCAGCAGCATCCGCTTGACTAATACGATGTGAACGTTGAAGATGAATACTCGACTATTTAAAGATGGTTGATAAAAGTGATCAATTCAACTACATATATTATGTTGTTCGTGACATCGATGAACTTTCATCTTGTTATAGAAGAAGTAAGGCAATTTGGGGAAAAGGTACTAATCATTTGGACCAAGCACAAGGGCGTAGACTATAACTCTTTATAATACACTAACTATATTAAAACCGACTTAGACTATTTCTTCAAAAACTCTGTCAACAACGAAGAAAATATATCAACCTCTCTCTTTTGTCGTCTTCATTTGCTAAAGGTCGTGTCGTGTCTGTAATAGCCCCTTCTACAATTCTTTGACGTCCTTATTTTTCTAACTTGCAACCAAAACTCACAGTCCTCTTCTTTTGTTCCTTTATAGCGTACCGAATTGATAATAACATGGATCCTGTTTGAGGTGAACGCTCTAAACTTTCCGTTAGATATCGATTGTGTTTTACGTTTTAATTATTGTCTGTTTTAATGATGTTCGCGACAGGTTCTTCTTTCGCCATACCATTGCCGTCTACTGATTTGGTTTATGTTTAATTAACAACATGATTGGCTGATATAAAACCTTGATTGATTTATTCTTTAATCAGGACATAAAAACTTTTACCTATTTTAAGATTTGTACTGATAATTATCCTCCTAAAGTTGAAGATAAAATAACCAGGGATATCAACAACCCAAGCATCATTTCTCTTGACGTAAGCTAGCATAACGAATACATTATACAGTACAGCTACACAAACAAATTCAGAAGCAACACGAAGGAAAACCGTGTTTGCTGTCCCTTCCAATACACTCGTCTGACACGTTTGCTCAGATCCAGCAATGAATCTTTTGTACAGCAAATGGGTTCTATATATTCTGTGTACGTCCTTTTTATTACAAGGAAACTATATAAAAGTAATATATGAGTCGATATCGTAAGACTGAGTCAGTAATTATGAAAGACTGGCGTGTTTATTTTTATAACCTTCCATGCGGGGGTCTTCAAGTGTCACCGGGGTAAATGTACCATCTGTACTACAATGTTTGATGTTGATTAATTTGCAAGTGTCTTTGTTTACTTATTTATTACTGACATACAGTTTTATTACATTATCTCAATACTGTTTATGATATTTTCTTACAGCTTTCCTTCAAACTGTTAGTACAAACTGGAGGTTCAAAAAAAATTGCACTAGACAGATTTAACACCAAATTCATTCATAATATTATAAATGTCAAAGTAACTCTAGTTTGTTTGTATGTATGATGTTACCTTTTCGAGACTAAACGGCTGATCTGATCGTAATGAAATTTGGCAAGGAGCTTTCTCCTTGCCAAATTTTCATCAGTTTCATCTTGGGGAAGCACAGACTATATATTGTATATAATATCACGCTATTTACTCGGGGGGTGAGCTTTAATGCAAAATGGCCATATTCCATAAGTGTTTGCCAACTGTCATGACACACATACATAGAAAGGCTGTAATGCCTACGAAATCGCGGGTTGCAAATAGTATGAAATATATAAAAAAACCAATACAGTCCATACCGTAAATCATAAACGTTAACGAGTTGGCAGGAAATATCAGAAGGAGCCACTTGACCTATCGGTGACTTATCGCGAGCCAGCACGGTTGCAACAAACCAATCATGCATTAGCAAGGTTGCTGCAATTTCCGCTAATGCAAATAAGCTGCACATTGATTACTTTATAGGTTCTAATGGCTGCAGTTGTTGTGATACTTGGTACTGGTGTAGTTTTGATTAGCTTCTAGTTATGTGTCTGTTACAGTTATTTGTAATCCATTTGCGTTTTTAATGTTGTTTTTTCCATCAAAAAGCGTCCCATTTCTCGTTGTATTTCTATTTCGTCACATGCAACCTTTTCTCTGCCATTAATTTCATGTTTATCTTTGTTTTCTTTTTGTTCATCATTATTCTTTTTAACATCATGTATTGAGTGCAACAGATGCCAATCATAAACTTTGTCGTCTTTAGAATATTGCATCAATTATCCCGTTACTGTCTTGTAATGTGTTTATTACTTTGTAACCCGTCTGCTTATCGCTAGATCTGCAATTAACTCTGTGGTTAGTTAGTTAGTCTCGTTCAGATACTGTCTTTTAACCAATTTCCTGAATCATAAGCTTTGCATCAAATTACGTTACTCTTAGATAGTTGCGGATTATTAAGCTTTTATAAACTACCCTCTATAGAACGAAAGATGAGAGAAATAATGACGCAATTTTAGTGACGTCATCTGTAGCCAAGCTTTTGTTATACAAATAGGGCAATGACGTAACAACAAGGGGGTGACTTAAAGAAATTCGGGAATGACGTCACAAGCCAACGGAACTTTAAATGGAAGTGTATGCCAAGAATGACATACATTTTAATTACAAATTAGAACACAAAATGCAGACATCATTGGCCTTAATTGAATACAAGACATCGTATCGTGTCGTTATGAAAACGACAAAGCTTTGTTAATGGTTATGAGTTTCATGTATTTTAAAAACATGAATTAAAGATTTTATGATGATGGCAAAGAAAGCCTGAATACGTTCCCAGAGGAAGCCATTAAAATTATAGCTTATTTCAAAACACGGCAAAAACATACAATTTTCTTCACTCATTATTGAAGTAACTTCAATACCTGGAGTAAAATGAGGTTGTTAACTACGAATTGCAATGTAAAGATAAATATTCCACATATTTCATACGTTATACGTTTAAGGTATAATGGGTTTATCTACAGTAACTAACTGGTTTTAAAATTATTCCGCTATTTTATTATGCGCATTTAATCTGTACCATTTTCTCATTGTTCCTAACTTTCCATTAGTTTTCTTAGTTTGAAACAGAGTGTACTTTTGTTTAAATAAAATGGAAAATGTAGGGTAGATTTTCTGTTTTTCTTTCATCTAGTTATTGTTCTGAATTTTCACGGTTTCGAGGTTTTGTTATAGTTATGAATTTATAATGGACCTAGTAATTCGTTTTCACTTCGTAGAATTGGTCTTGATGCATTATTGTTTTAACAGACAATATTTTACCAAGGTTTTTGTTTTATTTTAACTTGCGATGAGGTATATTATGCCTCTGACTGACCGTTCGGTGTAAATAAGCATGATCATAATATCTTTTATCAAAATAAGTTTGGTTGATGACAATACTACACGTGGCACTTAAACACAAGTGTACGACTAAACGCCGACAGACACTACGCCGACAGACTGAACACCGACAAGGCTTTACTTCGACGGGACTCTTCGCCGACAGGACTCTTCGCCGACACGGCTCATCAGCGACGCAATGAGTAGGTTAGGTTAGGTTAAAACTGTGACCTCCTACGACCAGAAACGACTTGCATTATTAGAGAAAGCCATGTCGGCGAAGAGTCCTGTCGGCGAAGAGTCCCGTCGAAGTAAAGTCTTGTCGGTGTTCAGTCTGTCGGCGTAGTGTCTGTCGGCGTTTAGTCGTACACTCCTTAAACACTATGGCGGCACGGTTGGCGTCGTGGTTAAGTGATCGAATGCTCCACTTCTGTCTACTACCCGATGGGGATTGTAGGCGTTATATAGTTTTGATAACACCACTAATAAAACCAACATCAAACACGAAAACCAAAGTGCAACTGCACCAATATTTTTAATCTTCCGTCTTTCAGCGCATCTCCTTAACGGATGATTACCGAGAAAGTTAACCCGCCATCCATCAGTACCGATCAATCATCACAGCGCTCGCTTCCTGCCCACCCGTTCTCTATTATTAGACTGCAGTTCTGCATGACAGTTCATTGTGAATGAACGTTTATTTTGAGTATTAGATAATTCCTTGGTAAAGAGAAAGGTTGGTTTGATTATGCTTGGGGGGTAATCTTTTAATCTTAGTTAGATAAGAACTGAAAATCATTGTGTTGTGAATGTTTTTAAGATGAATTTCAGTACTTAATGGTATATTGAGCAGGAAGTTAAGACACTGGTATATATTTTTACTGAAAACCTAAGCAGGCTCACCTCGACTTTTCGGGGGTTCTAAAGGTGCTGGGATCACTGATCATATTCGCTGTCGCCTATGACCGTCGATAAAATATTCTTTGGATTTTTTTTTGCACGGAACCCTAATCTTAATGAATAAGTTAGGACTCCTTATAACATTAGCCATCTGCCGGCAATGTCCTGTCGAAATCGGGTTAGAAGTTTTGGAGATTGCCCGGATCAAACAGACAGTGAGATGTTTTTCGTATGCATTCAGTAACAAGCTTTTATTTTTAAATTACTTACAGACACTTTTTTTTTTTTTTTTTCGGGTGGGAAATCATCCAATGACTTCCCCCGCTCTGGGCGGAGCGGGAGGGCATGTCAGACTTGTACTGACTAAAACCCACCCATGTTTCTTCTTTTGCCCTTTACGTTCCGAGGCCGCGGTATCTCTTTCGAACAACCCGCAACCCCGGCAGGCAGAGGCTCTGGCAAGCCCCTCTGCTACTTACAGTCACTTCATTTTAATTTATTTGTATAGATAATGCTAAGGGCCCTGGAACTGGAATGTATATTTGTGTATCCTGTGGATTCACAAACTTGCTTACAAAGCTTCACATGTATGAGGAAGAGCCTCTAATCAAAACAAGTTCTTAAGCACCATGAATACGTAAATCTCATACCAGCTAACACATTTCCCTTTAACACACTCCATAATAGCATCGAACGATAAAATTTTACGAGAGCCATTGAACAAGAGGCATCGGCAAGATTAGCCGTAAACAGCATGGCATTTCAACAGTTATGTTGCTAAACACTTTATTATTATTGTTTAGTTCTAACACCTAAGGATATGGAGTTACATGTGTGCTGTCTAACATAGGTAAGACAGCAGATGTACAAGTTATGTATCATGCCTTATACATACAGATGTATAAGGTATACTACATAACTTGATATCATCTTGCATTATTTATAAAAAAAAATATGATAGGGGTCCGCAATCAAATTAGTCGTAAATCGATTGAAAAAGGGTAGGATTTCCTAATCGGAATCGCGACAAGTCATTTTTTGGAAAACACAAGCAGTGTATATTATTTGAAGACATACCGGGTACTTTTTGGGAAAAAAGTACTAAAAACGAGTTTGTTATGCTACTAGTTTTCAATGCAAGACAAAACAGTTCTTAAAAAGCAACTGTGAAGTGAATAAGCCAACAGTCTTATAGAATATGCAGCATCGTTGGCTAACGTTAGCATAACCTTTTTCTGTGCTCTTTTATGCCAAGCTTTATTTTAAAACACGTACATGTTGCTTGCCTTCATTTAATTTAATCTGCATACAAACATTTTCTCTGTGGGTGTTCTTTCTCTTAAAGGCTTCTACTGACCTTCCAAGGTGACTCATAAAGATTTCTTCCGCAAATCGCATACATATGGTTATTTAACGACGTAACTATATCCCATATGTTTATAAACAAAACCGTGAAAGAGATAACACATGTTTTAAATTATCAAAGGCGGCTGGCACGTTTAAAAACATAGTTTTATAAATACGTAACAGATTCTGAAACAATATGTAAAATACCACTTACCATGTGTTAAGATTATCAGCTGTTGAATCTTAATTGCGAATCTTATCTAACTTAATGCGTAATATTGTTATGACGTTAAAAACTAATAGTTGAATAAAATATACTGACTGCCAAACAAAGTGACATGACATTCCATCAATAAAAAGGATATTTTAAAAAATATTGGTTGCCGTAAGTCGTCGTCCTAACTGGCAAGGATCATACGATGAGTTCTCGTCGTGCGATGAAAATGGTCTATAATAGCCACTTTAGCAGAATTACTAAAGAATAATTATATGAATTTAAAAAAATGGTTACAGACGCAGGTTATATTGTGAATTGTCACCATTTTAGATCTTCCCCTGTGCTCCGTGGCCTGGGACTAATCGTGCGACGAGGACTGGGACTAAACGCATCGTGGCATCGTACGATCAATAATAGCCACATGGTACGACGCCTAAAGTTTATGTCTGTCCTGTTTAAAGTTATTGTAGAAAACAAAAACTCTTTTAAAATAGATTGCCGCTTCTATTAGCACTCTTACGGATAACGCCTAGTAACCAGTAGCCACTATTGACATAACCATCAGCTGAGATTACGAGGTCGGCAACCGACCCACTTATATACAGCGCTATCAACTTCGTAGCACATCGCATAACAAACATTGTTATAAGCTCTGTAACTATAGATAACATTCAAATTGTTTATTAGACAACCTGATAGTACACTGACCTGCTTCGGAAACTTACTGCAAACTATTTATCTTGTGGAGAAATATTTTGTGATAAGGAATTGCGAAATTGTTATTATCTGTGTGCAATAAAGTTACTGTCACATTTACTGTTTAGAAATTATCCTCTAGTGTTGATAAATATATGACAGTGATTGACGGATATGCTTCTTGTCCTACATCTTGTCATAATTATCCACACAGTCGTGTTAAATCTATAAAGCTTCCAGTTTCTCCCCCTCTTGTTCTTCTTAGTTCTTATAGGCCAATTGCATCCCAAATCTAGATTTTACTTTATAACTATATAGCATCCGCTTCTTACTAACCATTTTTCTTAGTCAGTGTAGCAGTGAAGCCGCTACTAGCATTATTTCAGCTAGCGATGTATGTTAGAACGCAATCTACCCCACTATTTTACACAAATACATTTAAATATGTAAATCTACCATTTGACAAATGATGGTCGCTCACTAAGCAAAAATAGAATGGCACATCCTCCCAAACAAAATCACAATACAAAACCCATTAACGGATAGCTTCCTGTAACAGTAGAAACATCAGTTACCGTAATTACTAACCCAGTGCTCTATTCACAAAAATATTACCGTTAGAATCTGCCAATGGAGACAATCGAAACTGTAACACTACTGTTTGCTGGTAGACTAGACAATGTGGGTGGTGAGCTGTGGTCTGAATGTCAGCGGGTATGCCAAACACATGAATCATTTACTTCAAAGAATCATTACCAACAGTAGAAAGAAACTCATCTGAGTAAGAGTTCAAAATAATTTAGATGTTAATGGATGTAGAGAAAAAAGAAGACCAAATGAAAGGGAGGAAAATGGAAGAAAAAGGGTGTTGTTCTGGCCCCAAATTACCATAGGACAATGGCAGGAATATGATGGAGGTACCAGTATTTACAACACAGTTGGAAAGATCAAAATTATTAATAGCAAAAAAGCAGTAGGTACCAACAGCAGAAACTCATGTGATTAAGACTGAAGAATAACTTAGGTGTTAGATAAAGAGAAATAAGACTAAAGAAATAGCAGTGAATGATAGAGGAATGTATGAGAATGCTTGGGCATTGAGTAAAAAGAAGCAATGTGAGGAACATGATGTAGAAACCAGTACACACAACACAGTTCAGAAAGATCAGAAAAAAAACGATGTAAATTGCATGAACTAAGTGGATAAGGGAATGATTTTAATGACAATGACTACTTAAAATAAATTATGGAATTGGAATAAGAAGACATGTAAAGGTCGATAACAAATCAATTTGAATCAGGGGCAATAGGAAATATACTGCAATGTATCTGTAAAAAGTTCGATAATATGTGTATAGCATAGTGGATAATCCTATAAATAAACATGTGTAATCTTAAAAGGATCATGACTATAATCTTTGTCTATCCGAGATCGTGTTATGTCAATGATGTTCGTTGAAGTTTTAGTGGATTATTGAGTTGTATCGACGATTTTATTTGTCGACGGCTAACCTTCGGTAATCCAATTACTTTTACTTCGCGATTTATTGCTTAAACCGTTGTTAAATTCAGGATTAATTGATTGATGGCTTTTGCAATAGTTAATTCTGTGATCGTTGTTTGATTTGTAATGCTATTATAAAGTTCGCTCGCTGTAAAGATGGTTGATTGGGTATTTACCACAGTCATTCTAAAATTCAATAAGTGAAAACTGACAATGAATCATAAATATCTGTGTAATTGGGTTTTAACAGTTATCATCTATCGCCTTTACAAACTTCAATAAAACATTACGTATCAGTAAATTCCGTCTGGTCTGTGGATCCATACAGACCAACGTAGGTGTAACGTCTGTGACGACATCTCGCGGTCGACGGCCGCTCATGACTCCAGCATACTTCAGATAATTTACTGATCCACTTGCGCATGCGCTGATTAGTCAGCGGACGATCGTGTGATAAGTGGCATGCGAGTTAACTGGAAATGCATGTGAAATTGATGGCATGGTTGGCGTGGTAGATGAGCAATTGGCTTCTGTTGATAGCAGAGAAAATAATGGATGGCCCATGCAAATTGTTGTTCCGGGTTTGGACCTGCATTCATGTGGACTATGGTTTTATTGTTTATGTAATGGAGAATGCATCGATTTTTAAATAAACAAGTTTAAAATGCAGTTGTTAGAATGGCAGTTTTTATTTATTAAGAGATTGCTTCTAAATGGTTTTGATAATGATCAACAGCCTAGCTTAGTTCTTGGGTTATGTGAGATGCAAAAGAATCATATTATGATGTTGATGATATTATGATCTCAAGTGCTGATTACTTCACTTCATTGTGTGCACGCAATACGGAAAAAATTACTTCACTTTCCAGGTATTTGAAAAAATATATCCATAATTGGATGTTGTGAAGATGACTTCAAAAACACAGCTCATTGTTTTCCTATTAAGATGATGGTGATAAGAGACTGATAAAAGTGATGAAAATTAAGAGACAACATTGATCATTTGTCAGATATTTGAGGATGTCTGACAGATTTTGCAATGTTGAGTTCTTGTTAACAATACCAGCTGGCCTTACAAAACTTTCGTTTTCTCTTTGGCATTTCATAAAACTGTTAGTATTTACCAATAATATCAATAGAAAACAGTTTCTTTGTCCATTTATATCGTTGTAAGTAGCTTTCTATCAGTGTGTTTGACATGTACAGTAAGTAAAAAATATAAGTAACAGACTCGTCTAATAGAAAGGAATTTGTTTAAAACTCGTTTAATGTTAAATTAACTTGATAGAAAACAAATAGTTCATTAATCAAAATAGGGTAGTTTCCAAGGTAAAGGTAATTACATTCTATTTAGTCTTTCTTTCGTCTTTAAGACTATTTGTAAATAAGGGTCACGTATTTTTTTATTTGTAAATTAGACCAAAAATGACAAAGTTATATCCCATTAAAGATACGTGTGACGTCATTTGTTGCGAAAAAATGCAGCAACGCCTGATGTTTCATTAACTTCAACTAATAAAAAAAAATTAGGAAACTAGCCTATTTATTTTTTGTTGAAAACGCCCATCGGTTTCTAAGATAAATTCAACTATATCTGACGAGCTCGGTAACTTATGTCTTATGCTGACTGTACATTTTCAAACATTTTCTACTGTAAACAATTTCTCTGGGGTCAGAACAAGAGGCTCATCTTAGTGACACGTTAACATAGAAGTGAGTGAGAGTGATAGAGCGACGTAGAGGGAGAAAGTAATAGGTCGAGGTCGCGAATATAGCGGATACGTTGAATGGCATATGGAACAAAAGACTGTTCCCAATATTAACAATGGGTAATCTTGAATGGGCATGTCTTTTTTGATAGACGACGAAGCGACGGTCGAATGGTTGTTTTGATTTAAACTTGGCAGACTCGAAAAACCGATGGAGGACACGAAGATTGAACTTTCTGAATTACCGATTTCTTGACGAGCAAATTGTTTGTAAATGTTTATTTTTTGGTAGCCTTTTATATTTATTTATTTATTTAAACTTCATGTACAATAGTGGTACATAGGCGGACTTAATGCCATAAGGCATTCTCTACCAGTCAACCTTTGGGTAAAATACGACAACATTGTGATAGGGTACAATACATAAAATATCTAAAACAATTTTTGCGAAAACATATTTTTATACGGATACTAATACATATATACATATCAAATAAACTAATATATACATTTAAAAATAAATAAAAACGATAACTTTAACAGTAATACCCCGCCCGCGCTATTTTGAAATAGCATCCGTGATGCGCGTCCTAATCATCATCCCCTTTTCTGGACGGCCAGGGGTCTTAGTCTGCTATTACAATAGTGTCAGAATGGTCGATCACTGATCGCATAATGGTTAATTTTGACAAGTTTGGTAATCTGCTACATACTAAACTTGTCAAAATCAACCATTATGCGATCAGTGATCGACCATTCTGACACTATTGTAATAGCAGACTAAGGCCCCTGGAGTCGTGGTTCATCCTCAGGCATACATCGCATTGAGAATTTTAAAGTTTAAACAGTTTTAGAAGTAAATGGAACCTGACTATCCCTACAATAAATGCCGCCATTGGTAAACAATAAGTCGTCACTGTTACTCACAGCCAATTTTTAGTTTCAATTTAACCTTTCAATGAACAGAATAAACCACAAAAATACAAATAAACTCAATAAATTACCAGTTATCGAATTACGAGGGATGATATACTACCCTGACAACCCCGATGGCAATTTGTTACCAAGCTCATCAAAGGAAATTGGATGAAGACATATGATCCGTAAAGAAATAATAACATCGATAGCAAACGAATGAAATATACTTATTCCTTATTTTAGAATTGCTAAATAATTTTTATAAAGTACTAGCTTTTGCCCGCGGCTTCGCTCGCGTTAAATTCGGTAGCGCCTTATTGATTTGTAATAGCAACGCTAAGTTTTCCCGTTTCTTCCCTCTTTCTCCCTCATATCCCACTCTTTAAAAAAAAATAGCCTATGTCCGTCTCCTGGTTCCCAACTATCTCTGTACCAAAATTCATCAAAATCGGTTTAGCCATTAAAGCGTGAAGAGGTAACAAACAAACAAACTCACTTTCGCTTTTATAATATTAGTAAAAATATTAGTAAGGATATACACACGGTTGGTGTTCGGTTGATGGGTATATATTATAGCTTCGCCTCAATTGAGACTTAAACTATCTCGCGAAATGTGGATGTACACACGACGCGACGGCAGACCAACCTATACAAAACAGTTTATGCAGATCTCTCTTCATACGGGAAATCTACGGTGTACGATACATAGTTGAAGGACCTGCCTTAACTGGTTTTGTTTAGGTTTATGTATCGACGTGTGTACTTATACGACTTTAAGCGATTACAGTCGTTATCCTGTAGCTATACAATTAAACGAGGAACATTTATATTTATTTTGCAATCACGTTCTTGAAAGTTTCAATATAGGGGTTTATACAGGGGGACAAAATCGATTTAATTAGGTCTCATATCTAAGGAGTAGGTAGGTACGTAGGTTTTCTTTTTTTTCACTTGATCAGAGCTCTGTTGGCCAGGTACTATTGTGTAGTATGAATATATTGATTAACAAACCTCTACATCATAAGTATTGCAGATATAACGTCACTTTTTCATTCATTGACGTGTAACCGAAACGCTATCTATATTGTTTTTTTTATTTATTCATAAAATAAACTTAAGACCCCTCGGTTGACCATCTGTTCTCATAATTTGACAGTTCCTGTTTACATTGAACGCATAAAAACTACTTTGACTCCTTAAGCTTATTAACGAAAGTTATGGCTACTAAAATATCCAGCGTATTAAAACTTCCGGATAAAAAAGAGAGTTGGATTTCTAAATCCAGTCGTGATAGATCGTAAATGAATGAGTTTGAAAGAAATCTTGGATCTGATTATTTAATTTTATGGTGTTTCTTAGGATAGTGTATTTTATGGGAGCCAGTGAAAAGCTTGACCATACTGATTGATTTTGTCCGACAGATATATTTCCCATGCTTTCAAAAATCAAATTTTAACATTATTATACAATGAGAATAACTACCGAAAATTGTTTTTGCTAGTACACATATTAAATCAATTAATTAAAAAATACATATCGTATTTCTAGGACTCAACTGCGTAGACAAAAGATCGTCAGTAGTAAACGTCAGCCCCGTAAATTTTTGACTAGTCTGTCATCGTTTTCACTGATAAAATTTTACTTTGTCTAGTACCCCAGATTGCCAAGACATATTGTGAACAGACTGTGGTGCCTGCTATTTACCCCATTTCTTGCAAATGTCGCAGTGTTTAAGTAAGATTGTCAGCAACCATGCATTAACGCGTCTGAACAACACTGAAACTGAATTCTTTATTACTTTTCGGAGCTTGCACACCAAATCACAATTACATCTATAGATAAACAATGGTCCATTTATCACCGTTAGTTCTTTTACCTGCGGATCCCAGACAAGATTTAAAGAAATAATTTCCTATATTCTAGACTTTATTGTAGTCTGGTTAGAAATTGAATCATTGTGTGACCTTTACGCGTTTGATAGCGACATTAAAGTGAGTGCTGTGGATATTTTATCGTCCCTCAAATTGATTGGAGGAATCGATTGCCTGGATACGGCTCTGGAAACAGTTAAATGGGGGCAAATTAAATTCTTTTAACCGTTTATTTACGAGCATCTAGTTATTGCTCTACCTATTTCGAAATTGGTTGTGAATAACATCACATTTTCCTGGCTTCAACTTTCGAAATAACATTTACCCCTTTTCTTCAACCTAAAAATACAATATTTTGCTATTATATTCTTCCTCCTAGCATTTATTACGAAATCAACCTTAACGATCTTAAAATATCCCCTGCGTCATTTTTGCTTCCCCTTAAGCAATCCCCCGTCACTAGTAAGGTTTCATTTCAATTTAACTTTGATACAGTACACCTTCATTACACGAAAACAACATGGCGGTACTGCTCTATATATTAAACCACAAAATATTGCACTTAACCACAATGTATGAGACGCTTCAATCAATGTATGTACGCGGTGAGAATATTACATTATATATATAATATTCATATAACTTGAGAAACAACGCTTGTTGGGTTATAAGTTTGTTCTGAATTCAGATGTACAGAGAAAGATTAGTCAAGAGATTTGAACATAGTTCTTGGACGAATCATATGAAAAGATAACTACCGATTCCTGGGTCGGGCAAAATGTTATTGGGTTTTGTACTGTTAAGTTCACTTCTGCCGTACCCTTCGGGGATTTACAGGTGTGATGTTATAGAGTAAAAAAAGGTTGAGTGTTTGTGACTGGAAACAAAAAAACCGGCCAAGAGCGTGTCGGGCCACGCTCAGTGTAGGGTTCCGTAGTTTCCCGTCCGTCACAATAAGTGTTCCCAGTTATGAGGCCAACCGAACAATTCGGTAATACCCGATCCAATGTAATAAGTACCTACAGCGCCATCTCTCGGGGAATTGGGTTACTAATTAATACAAAGACGTGCAATTTCGGTGGTAATTTTGGATTGCGAGAACCGATTTCAATAATTCTTTTTTTGTTTGAAAAAAGATACGTTCAGGATAATAAAATATGTAAACAAAGATACAAAAAATGCTTGCATATACGATTATACTACAAACTTAGTCCAGAAATTATTTTGTACAACTTTTTGTCTTTTTTGTACAAAAACTGTTGTGTCAATCAAGTTCAAAATGATTTTCATAGAAAGTCCTTATAAAGTTCTACTTTTCAGATTTTTTTCATATTTTCTAAACTTATGGTTCAAAAGTTAGAGGGGGGGGGGGGGACACATTGTTTTTTACTTTTGGAGCGATTATTTCCGAAATTATTGACATTATCAAAAAATGATCTTAGTAAACCCCTATTCATTTTTAAATACCTTTCCAACAATATATCACACGTTAGGGTTGAAATTAAAAAAAAAAAAACACTTCCCACTTTACATATAGGGTGGCTACCCTAATAATATATTTTTTTCCAATTTTTATTTTACCACTTTGTCGGCGTGATTGATATACATATTGGTACCAAATTTCAGCTTTCTAGTGCTAACGGTCACAGAGATTAAGCGAGGACGGACGGACGGACGGACAGACAGACATGGCGAAACTATAAGGGTTCCTAGTTGACTACGGAACCCTAAAAAGGGCATTTTTTTACCAATTTCTCTGGTAGTTCATGAAGTTACTGATTTGATGTATTGTGTTCGGTGAGAGAGGACTCCGTGATTGCAAAAAATCTGTATTGACTAAAAGTTGAGTAACACAAACATTAACTTTTCTTTTTACGCGAATCTATCTTGTACCTAATGTGTGTATGTACATGCGTACATACATAATTTTGTAAATAAATAAGATATATTTATAAACCGAATGGGTTTACTCGCGTACAAAATCCATGAGGGTAGAGACTTCGAACTTCCCCTGTGGACAACCTCAAAACTTGGCTAAGTTTCGCTCTGTTTAAAACTACAACGATAACTATTAAAATACCATAGGCCTATTTGAAAGTCTTTACTTTCCGGTAATGAGAGTTTTTCACACCCACACCTTGTTCTAAACTATGACAACTCAAAAATCATGAATTTGCAGTTAGCTCGGTTGATTGTGCACAGCTATCTAACATATCACAATTTTACATTTGACAACATATTTATGACATAAAATAAATATCACGTTCATATATTCCCATGCAAACAGTTATTATACGTTTTTGTCGTGTCCTGAAAGATTACCTTTTAGAGTTGTCTCCACCTTCCATACCACGTGCTTGAGGTCAATGCCTCTACCGTGGTTTATTGTACTAACATGACTGACCTCCTAGTTTATATCTGCGCCCACGCCGCTTATGCTAACTGTTCACCTTTTTGCCTAGTAATATGTGATCGAACTGTACTGTACCATACATTTTTTTGCATGGAATTTACATATGTTTTTGGTGTCGAAACGCCCACGTTTTTCCCATAAAATGTGACGTTTTCATGAGTGATTCCTATTGAACTTGTATGTTTGCTTTAACTGCCTCGTTGGTGTAGTGGTGAGTGCGACTACTGAGTACGCGGTCCTGGGTTCGAATATTAGGTAGGGTATTATTATTGTTTTTCCATTAGGAATTTCTCCGTGGCCTGTATGGAGTTAGGATTTGTGACCGGCAATAGACCGGCTGATGGTAATAGGATCTATACTTAAACATAACTGGAAGAGACATTGTAGGTGGTCATACTAGGCTTAGTTCTGCCTAGCTCTACGGGGATAACAGGCGTGTTGTTATGTAAGTGTAATATATCGTCCAGTCAGACACTACGTGAGTTTTCATTAATTCTTTTTTACGACGGAATGAAGCAAAGAGCGGGCCTCTGGATTTGTTTGCGTCAATCTACTCAATTCACAGATGTTTAGCAATTTTCGAGCTTTTCATAAACAAGCAAATTATGAGATTGTTCGTAAATTGAATTAGCTGACTGCTTCCTTGTTGCTGCCGGGTTCTTTACGTAGCAATAGCAGCTAAGTGCGAGTCGGACTTGCGCACTGAGGGTTCCGTACAAACTTGTGACATAAACAGCCATATCTTTTGATTGCGTAGACTTAGAGGGTTGTGTTTTATAACAGCTCCAAAGGACCACAGCCGGTTATAATCATCAAATAACTTCCCACGCTCTGGGCGAAGCGGGGAGGAGTGTCAAACTTGTACTGACTAAAACCCACCCATGTTCCTTCTATTGCCCTTTATGTTCCGGGGTCGCGGTATCTCTTTCGAGCAACCTGCAACACCGGCAGGAGGGACCACAGACTTGAGTAAACTAAAGACAGACGGACAACGAAGTAATCCTATAAGTGCTCCGTCTTTTTCTTTTGAGGTACATACGCCTGAAAATGTGTTGTTTGGTACTTGCGTTTTTCACAAAATATTAGGGAGCTTATACACCACACGATCGATTGGCTGTATGAAGGATGAAATGATTATAAAGGAGGAGACTGCTGTGGAGACGAGTACTAGAGAAGTATGGAGGAAGACGTGCCGGACTCACATTAAGGCTTGGTTCAGGAGGATTATATTATGATGATCAAGAAGTTTTTTAGTTTAAACGTCTGAATATAAAAAGAAAAAATATATATTACGACGAGCACACAAAATAACGAAAAAAAAAAACATTAAACATGCAAAGCATCACAAAAAAATATATATAAAAAATAAATAAATAGCTCGCACGTCGTGACTGCGACAGTAGGTCACCACTCAGCATGATGCTGTGCTATGGCATGTAAACCCGTGAGTAAAACCTAATATCAGCAACATTACCCAAGTTATATCTTCTGCCATAGTTGGCAGGTCTTAACACAACAGTGGAAGATCCCGGCAGACATAAAAAAATAATCACGACTATTTAAATAACATGCCCATCATTTTAATCTCTTCTCAAACCAACTTTATCTATAAACGTCTTGTATGAATGAGTGTAAAAAAACTGTTGGATGGATTTCAATGACTGGCACGCCACAAGGGTCCTTAAATGGCCAAGACCTCGACCTTGTCGAATGGGGGCCTTATAAGGCCTTCGACGATGATGCGGCTAGAATATAACGAACCTTGATTATTACCTACTTTCTTTGCTCACATAAGTTAAAAGCCACCGCTAATATAACTCAAAGAATTACGATTTATGAGTGAATCTTTATAAAAAGTCTGCGTTTCAGACTTTCAGCGTTTATTACAAAATATCCGGGTCAATTCGTAAACAATGTAGACATCGTATACTGAATATTTATTATAATATTATTACGTTATAAGTAGGCCAGGTCTCCAAAAACTGGAACAAAATCGAAGCCGTTGAACACATCTGCGGCGTGAAAACATCTGGCGGGCATCTCGGGTTCCGTAGCAAATAAGAGGATGGATTAAAAAAGTAAAATGATCAACTGAAGAAAAAAATATCTCAATGAACGGTTTGAGTGACAGACAAGTGGGTTAATTAGTTATTGTTACAGACAATAGAAAAGCCAGACAGCTTCACTATCAAGACGTTAACAACCGCAATTAGGTCCCAATTAGAAAGTACAAGTTTTTACATTATTCTAATTTTCCTTAAGTCCATTAAAACGTAAAATATTTCTATTATTTCCGCTTTGAAAGGGAAAATGTAGAACGTACATACATGTCAGATTTTATCGTTGCGTGTAAGACGAAGCGAGGAAATTGCGACTGCGGTATTCAAGGCCATATAAGGTCAACAACTTGACATTAATTGAACCATTACGGGTAAAGTAGGGAGATTTAAGCTTGTACAGTATGTGTCACCTACGTTTAGAATGGAACACGTAGGATCAAAAGAATGAGTTCAATGAATCTCCTTGACTCTTGTAATAAAGATTTTTCCGGACACAAACCGAACGATTCAAGTGTAATAAATTTTAATTATCACAATGAAAAAACTATTAACAACGATTTAATTGAACTTGAAATACCAATGATATCAGCTCTAAAAATTATCGTGGTAACTACCAATCACGAAATATTCGTGACTGGTAACCCTGTGTAAACAAGATCATAAAATATGATGGTAAATTACAATGTACTACAGCTACAGTGTAGCCTGTGGGTCTGTCCGCATTATTACTGGAGTTACTTGGAAATTATTTACAAGTAACATTTCATCCAACTGATTTCTAGGAAAGGTACAAAGTAAATGAAGATTTCACTCGACGTAATAGGAGTTATTGTGGAAAACCAGTGGTTTGTGTTGTTCTTTACTATTCTATTAATTTTCTTTGGTTTTAATATGATTTCGGGCTCGTCGTTTTTTTCTTTTATTTTCTACAAGGCATTTTTTACACAATTCATTTATCGTTTCTTTGGTCTTACTCTACTCTTATGGCGCTTTTATATTTCTAAGCTTTATTCTTTTTTATTTAGCTAAACTTACTCCCGTGTTTGATTTCAATTTGTTCTATTGTTTTAAACTCTCCACTGCCTACCCCGAGGCTATCCCCAATTGCGTCAGAACCCAGTTTGCTTGCTTGCAGATCTTACGTCACGTTTCACAGTACAAAAGTTTTTTTGGTTTACATGAAACGAGAGTGTGAACTGTGAATTGACTTCGCCAGCTGGGCCTTAGGGAAATCAGGCAGTTGCAGTATTATCAGTGTTCACGTGGATGCTTCTGTCCGGAAACACGTATCACTTCAGTGCTAAACTTTTTTACATGATTGGGCCGAGGTATGATCGAATTTTTTGTAAAATCTGCCATATTCTCGGAGGACATAAGGGGTGACTGCCGGGCAAGTCATAAAAAATCGACTCTTTAAAACCTTTTCGCTTAAACAGCCTTCTGCAATCACAAATTCGTCTCCCAAGCGCGAAGATGACGTCAAAATCCCCCACGGCCATCATTAAACCCCATATTGAGTCTCCGAGCCGTTGAGATGAAAAATAAAATTAATAGCAGCAAAAACCGTCTCGAACATCATACTAATAAAATATGTATTCTACTTTTTGCCACAATATCTGAACCGTAGCAACAAGTATCATAGTTTTTGACCTTCGCTCGGGTTAAGTCTCGGGCGGTAACATTACCCTTGAGGCCTTTCAGCTAACTCGACCCTTCTGCTTCAACAAATCTGAACAAAAATCAAATTAGGTGTACTCATGAATACTATACATTCTTGGGGTGATACTTGTTAGGACGCCTAAAAAGTAAAAAAAAAAAACATTTTCTAAGCGCATCTTCTTCGCTCCCGTTAAATCAACTTAGTGATTTTCAACAATTCAAAATTTAATTAAAAAATAAATTAATTTAATTGTAGAATGAAATCGTTAGAATCTAGAGCCCGCTAGGGGGATTCTGAAACGCGCTCTATCACAAAAGGGAGGCCTTTGAATTTTTGTTGAGGACGCTATAGGCCAGTTATGATGCCACAAACAAACACATTGTACATAAATATATACTGTTAACATCACCATCATTCTCTCTCTATCCCAATTTATTTGAGGTCAGCATGTTTTCTTCCCCCATACTTTTCTATTCCTCGTCATCTTAACAGTCACCTCCTTTCTACCCATATCATCTATGAGACAGACAAACGAATGAATACATATATCTACAATCAAACCTAATTATCTTACAACACAAAGCTAAAGAGAGAATTTATAAAAGACCCAGGTCATCGGCCTGCACTTAGACTGGACTAGCTCAAAACCATTACTGAACACAAACACCTGTGTTTTTTGGACATGCTTGATTGGATCCTAATACAATGTTAGACTAAAATGGATTCCAATGACCAGGTACGTTTCAAGTTAATTGACTTGGATCAGGAAATGTTATTGAACTAACGATTTTCTGTGATTGAAATGCGTTTTGGTGTTTAGTTTTTATTTATTTTTAGGGTTCCGTACCTCAAAAGGAAAAACGGAACCCGTATAGGATCACTTTGGTGTCCGTCTGTCTGTCTGGACGGTTTATCTCGAGATTGCGTGAATGTATTGAATTAAAATAAATAAAAATCAAAATCATACTTTATTATAAAATAAAATAAAATAAAATCATACACTCAAGTATGTGGTCCTTTGGAGTTGTGAAACCCTCTTCTAAATCTAAACAGTCAAAAGATAAGGCCAGTAAACACATCAATAGTCATGAAACTTTGACGGCAAGGTTGGCGCAGTGGCTGAGCGATTGACTGCTGCGCTGCTTGTCGCGGGTTTGATCCGCTACTTGTTCCCGGTCTGGCTGTTTGTGTATGTGAGTTTAAATGTTTGTAAAAACACCCACGATACAGGAGAAATTCCAAGTGAGGGGCAAAGTTTAAAAAACAGAAAAAAAACTATGTTCTTTACCAGTTGTTACATCGTTGATATGATTGTGCACACAACTTTCCCCCCTCAAGGAGAAAGAAAATGAACACTAACTTCAGTGTAAGATTGGTATCTCTAAAATCAACCACCACCATACAGTCACGTCTTAGCGATTATTTTTTCACTGGTCCAGTGCCTCTGGGTCTAGGTACTGGGTAGGCTCTCAGGTCAGTGGCCTGGAGAAACCTGTATGTTCATCATTTCGTTTCTTGGAAGCTTTTTTGAGTTGGCGATGGAACTTTTTAGGTCCCTCAGTATTATGTACACTTCCTTTATTACTTTTACCTTTATTAGCATTTGCTTTAGAAGTAAATCAAGAAAAATGGTCTTAATGAAAAATTACGAAACACCCTTATTACTCTCACTTTTTTTTATTGATTTTTAAACTACTATACTATAAATAAGACAGGTAAGGAAAAACAGTATTTTAAAGAAAAAATAAGTAAAGTTCGATTATAAAAATTGAAAATCAGCCCACAATTAACGGAGAAACCGCGTAACAAACATAAAAAACAGTCGAATTGAGAACCTCTTCCTTTCTTTGGAGTCGGTTAAAAATTAATTTAATTTAACTTTGTAACTTTTCTAAAAGTGGAGGTGAGGCAAGACTCTCCTTTTAAAAAGCAGCTCTCCTTACTCCCGGCAAAATATCTTTATACTTTCCTTGTTTTATAAGTTTTAATAAAACGTACTATTAAGTGTTTATGTTACGTTATCAGTTTGTGCCCCGCGGCATTTGCTTTATTAATATCGTAGGTACCAAGATTTCTATACTCTGTGGGTGGTACGGTAACTTGGAGCATTGCTATGGAGTTAGCAAATACTAATAAATATGTCAGCAAAAGAAATGTATAAAGGGATTGTATATTGGATTCTTGGGAAATAAGAAGCCGTGCGTATAGTGGAATGGGAATTGATTGCCTGAACGATTTTATTTAGAGGCACCAAAACATCGATACTGGGTACTTATTGTATCTGAACATGCATAAATTATTCTCAAAGCGTGGACTCTGAAATTTTCTTTCTAGTTATATGCAGAAATCAATCCAAGGGACTGGGAATTTGAATGTAGCCTATTCATAGAGATGGGATAATAAGATGCATGAAAGCGGCTTGTTAAGATAGTTTTTAGTAAAAATTAAAAACCCGGGTATTTCGGAATTTCACACATTGTATGTATATTACTACTACTTAATTTTCCTATTTACTTATGTTCCCTCGGGATTAATAAAAGTAGGGAAAAGCAACCATTTTGTGTTGTAACAGGGCAACAGTCATTTATGTCAAAATGGGTTTACTATATCTCACAGAGGTCTGTCATGCCCACTTCTCAACATCAGGTAAATATGCACCCGAATATCCTATCTCTGCTGTAAAATGTAGCACAGTAATTCCGAAGACTACCCTTTACATACAAACCAATTCTACATCTATATAAGTATAGAAAACTTCTCCATTTCTGGGTATTCACTACTAAATAAACTTTAGTATGTACTCCTTTACACAACCTTTTTGAAACGAAAGCCTGTCATAAACAATGTAACCTCTTTGATAAACGCCTCAAACTAACGGCGCCCCTTGTTAGGACAAGTTCCAGCCAACAGTTCACTTCACACACAAAGACGTACTTACCACCTAGACACAGACATTCTAATCACATGGCTCGGTCTAGACTAGACAATACAACGACCATAGACAGCCATTTATCCTATTTATTGCGCGCCAATTTAAAAAGTTTTCCTCTATGGCACACTCAACCTAGTACAATCACTAACTCAATTCAACAAATATTTACAACAACGCACATTTGTTCAGTGGGACATTAGTTAAGTAAATTGTTGTTTATGAGGAAATAAATGAACTTATTATAATAATAAACACTGTTCGGTCCAACGTCTATGTCATTGCTAATTACGGTGACTAGACTTTATCTAGTTAATTTCGCAGCAGTACCATGTTCAAAGTACGTTTATGTTTTAAGTTAGCTTTAAGCACTATTGAGAAAGCACAAACTTGTTTCTTTGTAAGTAACAATCAGATTTGAAATCTAAGACACCAATGAGTCAACAAATATCAGGGATCAAGGATGTCAGAGTAGTTTTGTATCAACTTTTACTTACTAAAGACTTGTTTTAATCTGTTCAGTGCATCTGCGACTAAGGTTTAGATTACGGTTTATCAGAGACTGGTTCTATTGCGTGGGGTGTCGGATAGACTAAGTTATGACTATCTAGGTGCTTGACATCTGTAACAGCTGGTGTCAATAAATTATTTAATAAGAGCTTTATAAGCTTAGCTAGGAGTTCATGCAAATGTGCGTTAACCCAGAACTGACAACTAAATAAGCAGTTTCTATGTAAATGAGTTAAACATAAGAAACAATTCTATCTCATAATAAAAGTCGTAAAATCTATCTGTCAGTGTATAATTATGCGGAATACATCATGTTATTAATTAGTTCTGGCCCATAACTGCGTGGTATGAGTCGGTCGTGGTCTCCCACGGTTACAACGACTGCTTTTAGTTAATTATAACAAACAATGCTTTCTCCCACTAGTTTCGACTTGTTTGTTTATTGCATCATATCTCCTTTGAGATTTACAGGAAACGTTGCTCAGAATTAACGTTCGGAGTTTAAGATTTTATCGAAGGGGTCAGTGGTTTTTGAGTTAGGGTTGCAGCAGACAGACTAACATTTTTTATTTTGTATATGAAAACAGGCTTGAGAAGATCGTGTCTTTATTTTTTCTTGTTCATTTACTATATTATCTTGTCACGATTTTATAAAAAAAACACATTATGTCATGGATTGTACCAATTTTCTTTATACCCGATTCATATACTGAAAAAAAAAATGATCCCATTTGTACACGATGTTATACAAAAACATTTTTTTATGATTGTCTTTTTTTGTTACAGGTAATTGACCTCATTCTTTGTATAGCCGCCAAATGAAGTGATATCACTTTGACTGGAATGAATAACGACCTATTAATAAGTTGAAATCGTTTTTTTAAGTAAGTAACTTATCTTGGTAATTATCAAGCTTTTTTACCAATGAACACTGGTCTTGCATGTCTTCAATAATAGGCATTGTATGACCAAGGTCTGATTTTAGCTGATGCTAAAACTTTTTGACAGACAGACTATTAGTTACGGGTATCAAATAAATGAGGATAATGGCTGAACTCCCTCCCCCGCTCTCCCTAACCCTGGAGGAAGTGTCCCTATACCTGCATTTTAGAGGAGTAAACACTAAAATGCCGCTTTTCGATTGATGCTATCTCAACTTATTCGAGTAAACATAACTATTGATACGAAAGAAGTAAAATATACAAAGCATCTCCACAATAAACATATTTATGAATCTGGCAAAAATAAAAACACCCAGAGATCTGAGAGATCTTCAGTCATTCTTTTTAGTAGTAAATGTTAGTCATATAAAATCGCTTTGTGTTAACTTTTGGCAATGCATCACTTTTTACAAAGGGGCATATTTGTGCCACATTCCCCCTTCCCTCGCAGAGCTGTCCAGTGTCCAATTGTCCACCCTTTGTAATTAAATTAAAAAGCAATCACAAAAAATGGAACGCATGTGGGAGGTCTTTGTCCAGCTGTGGGAATGAATAAGGACAACAGCGACTCTAAAAGCTTTTGATATGTTAAAGTTAATTTTCAATGAGCCCATATGCTATGACATTTTTTAATCAACACAAGTATATTTCCATCGGTAATCTTATCCTTTTGGAGTAAGAATTTTCCGAAATCTTATATAAGGAATTCTTGTGTAAAATACCATGCTTCAAGACCCAACAGTAATGTAATTATACTGTGCTTTGTCTGTCAATAGATGTTATATTATATAAAGTCTATTATTGAAGAGAATAATTAGTAGTATAGTTTATAAAAAACACCATTTATCGTATACTTCTCAGTAATTCCTTTCATAAGTAAGTATCTACTAAGTTTAGTTTTACTACTACTAGTTCGACATCTTTAGGAATCCGCCATATTGGATTTAGAATAAAGTCTCACCATACATTGTATTGTATATTTTTTGCATGTACGTTACGTAGAAAACAAAGATTTGACATACATGTATGTATGTCAAATCTTTGTTTTCTAATGTGGGATTTGATCAGAATTAAATGTATTTAAATTGTCCAAACTAAACATGTCTGCAAAATAACAAACAAATTAACTTCAAAGATTTTTCACCTAGGTACAGGTAAAGTTAGTAAAAGCGTGTTAATATTTGAGAGCATTGATTTCATAATTATAGACGCACCTTAAGACTAAACGAACAAAAACTATGACCATTGTGTTACAATACCTATCCATAAGAGATCAGTCAAAAATCGCATGATCGTCGCTTGCGCAATATAGAAAGCGTTTCGCGCTCTGCACACCCATCCATTGTTATACGAAATTCGCTTGGACATCCATTGTCTATCTTAGAAGATCATACTCTATCAACAATACCTACAGTATTGTCTCTTCTCGTGAAATACATTTAAAGGTTGTATTTAAAAGGTTTAGCGATAAAACCGTACGGGCCTCGGGTGGGTTCGAAAGAGATACCGCGAATCCGGAACATAAAGGGCAAAAGAGGGAACATGGATGTGTTTAAGTCAGGTCTAACACTTCCTTCCGCTCCGCCCAGAGCAAAATTTGAAGATTTTCTATCCGAAAAAAAAAGCGCTGTATCGCCCATCTGCTTTCAGAAGCCACGAAATATGGATTGATACACATTTAATGGCATTTGGGTGAGGTTAAGTCTTGGTATGGACATGTAATGCGGAGGGATGAAGGACATGAGACTAAAAGGGAGAGAAGGGAGAGCGAGAGGGAGGCCAAAGAAAAGATGGATGGATTGTGTAAGGAATGATATGAAGGAGAAAGGAGTAAATGATGCCGTGACGTCTGATAGGCGAGAATGGAAGAAGAAAACGTGTTGCGCCGACCCCAAATAGAATGGGGCAAGGGCAGGAAAATGATGGGTGAGCTTAAGTTGATCTGTATGGATGGTGTTCATAATAAAGAGAAATCCAGCTATCTATAGTTAAGATTGATCATGATCACACTCAATTCTGCTCAGGAGTTGCGAATTGTACGCACGATGCGTTTGACGTATCGTGTTCGTTACGCATTGGACCTTGGCATTATGAGCTTAATGACTTGCATGATGTTGTGTGTTATAAATTATCCGTCGTGAATACAGTCCGAGTAGCAGTATTGCTTAGTAACAATGCGAGTGTTAGAAATAAACTAAATATTTGTTGGAAGTAGCATTTAATTTTTCATTTTGATGCTTTGCTGGTCAATCCATATATGAAACCCATTTATGGAGTAAATCATCAATATCTAGTAGTAGAGCCAGTTTTTTTTTTACGGATTTATGATATTACAAGCGTGTTGTTATGATGTATAACAATAAAATTCTCGTGTCACACAATGTTCGTTTCCATACTCCTCCGAAACGGCTCGACCGATTGTTATGAATTTAGGCATATTCAGTAAGTCTGAGAATCGACTTTTATCTCTCTTTCAAACCCCTTCGTGATAAGAGTGGCCAAACAAAACAGTTGAAATCTGTCTTAATAAAACGATTAACCAAGTATAATTGTAATTATTTACATGTTTCATGAAACAAAGCCATTGTCAGACTCCGGGTGAACCGGAAAACCGCTATATGATCTAAAAGAGGAAAACCATATAGAAATACGTATTGTTGATTCACGAAAGCATCTGTTTGGACATAACTAAACCAGAAATGTTGAGGAAGTCATGAATAAATCATGTTATTATTGTTAAGTCACATACGAAGTCAGAACCGGCCAAGAGCGAGTCTAACTCGCGCGCCGAGGGTTTCGTACAAGCTTGCGACATAAACGGCCATGTATTACTACTACTACTTATTTTCCAACATCCACTTTTTGCCGTTATTGCATCTTCTGTGTTTTGTCTCTGCATCACCCTAAGGTAGACTGGTAGTAAATGCCTAAGGCATTAAGTCCGCCTTTGTAAAGTTTTTACTGGTGCATAAAGTTTTAATAAATAAATACTTGACCCGATTTGGGAATCAAACCTATGCAACTCTTGTTTGTGAATATTTCAAGATAAGGGTAGTTCCCAATTGTAGGTAACAACATTAATTAAATTAAAGACGAGCCCCCATTGGCCTATATCCCAGATAAACAATACAGAAACATGACTAATTAAATATCTTAGATTCCGATGAAGTTTCCACGCTTTGTATCTTACCGTAAACGGTAATTAAAATAAACTTTAATTAACCATTTTAGATACATAACATGGAATAGGCGTCATTTTTTTTTCAATACAAATATCAATTAGCATAGAAAAGGACTTAGTAGATTTAAAAAAAAATACGAGCCTTGCTTAGAGATTACTAGGCGTGATGCTAAGTTAATTAATTAATTTTCTTTTTTTTTTAAACGTTGCCCGACACTAGGAAATACTCCTGTATGGTTGCGTTTACAAATATTTAAACTCACATACACAAATAGCCAGACCCTGAAAAACTATCTGTATACATACAAATATTTGTTTTGCGGGGTTCGAACCAACGACACGCAGCGTAGCATTCGATCGCTCAGCCACTGCGCCAACCGTGTCGTCAACATTTTATTGTTAGTCCAGAAGGGCTACTATGACATCTTATAGCAATTCTTATTCAACTGAGTGAAAGAGATGGTGCTAGACACCCTGTATAGCTCTGTCCCTTTCCCTCAGTGGAATAAGAATTGCTTTAAGAGGTAATAGTAGGGTAGCAGGTTTCTTTTGTATATGAATTTTCCCCGATATGAACATTTAACTTTACAACAGTATACGCAATTGATATGAAAATCAAAGCACTTAAATCCAGTACCACATACCAGGAGCACATAAAAAAGCTTAACTGCCGATAAATCGCACTATCGCAACACCAACTCTGAGGAACTCGTGCCAACGCCCTAGCTACCGTTTCCTTGAACGTACTTGGCAACTAAATCGCATGATATCTGACCTTGAAATCGGCAAAGAAGAAAAAAAACGCAGGCATTATTATTGTAGTGAATGATTGGGAAGGTTTTTGAAGCTTCGCTACTTAGGTAGGCATAAGGCAACTTACAAGGTGTTTTGAATATTGATTTATTGCTTAATAAGTTATATGGCAGTGTTATTTATTGCCTCTTCTGTTGTCAGGCCTTATATAGAAAAGGCTCTTAACGCTGGCAGGATATTAGAAAAAAAAAATTGAAGTAACTTTCAAGTTGATGAATATCTTTTTATTCAATTCTTTTTTTGAATTTTTTAATGTTTAATTTGACTCCACTGACGTCTGTAGAGGAAAACATTGTGATGTAACCTAAACTTATAATTAATTAATTAATTAATTAACTAATATTATAAAGAGGAAAGATTTGTTTGTTTGTTTGTTTGTAATGAATAGGCTCCGAAACTACTGGACCGATTTCAAAAATTCTTTCACCTTTGGAAAGCTACATTATCCCCGAGTAACATAGGCTATATAACATCACGCTACGACCAACAGATGCTGAGCAGCGCGGGTGAAACCGTGGGGAACAGCTAGTAATTAATATAAATGTGAAATCGTTATTAATCCGGCTTTAGCAAACACTTTTTGCATGAGAAGAAGAAGCTTGCAGTCGATTGTGAAACTGTCGGTTTACGGAGATAGAAATTCAACACATAGATATTTCCATCACAAGCATTCGTTTTCCGAAGCTCAATTGAAAGATTAAATATTTAATCAAATCGTATACACAAAATATTAATCTCTCAGTACACAGTCCAGTAATCACCGCTTTCATATCCTTTGTTATTTATTGCATTTAATACTTAATTGCTTGCACTAAATATTGATTGTAAATGTGCAACTGTTTGACATAGCTTGCTCAGTATGAGGGTGTGCAGTTTATAATATATCTATGGAATGTAATGCTCTATGGTTAGTAATGAAATGAAAGGATCAATTAAATCGGTTCGAACAAACTTGACTCTATTACCCGAAATTGGCACAAAGACGCAACTAGTGCCACACCAAAAAAAAAGAAAACTTGAGTCGGCTCGAGACGGACACTTTTTTTTTGCGGATGAGTAATCATCAAATAACTTCTCCCGCTCTGGGCGGAGCGGGGGCGACTGTCAGACTTGTGAAACTCACCCATGTTCCTTCTACTGCCCTTTATGTTCCGGGGCCGTGGTATCTCTTCGAACAACCCGCAACTCGAGACGGACTCTGATAGCTTCTTCAGTAAATGGAGAAGTATTGAACTGACTACGGTAAGACATCCTTACCCAGAGCCCGTTCTGATGTTGGTACATAGGTATTAGTAACAATGAGAATAGCGCAATACATTAAATGTCGTGTTACATAAATAATAGGGGCACTAGAACACTAGTGAGGTCCAACGTCTAAGAAATATTAGAAAGGTGATGCCACCAACAAGTTGAAGTTATTAATCTGAAACACTATCGTCTTAAGTTATAAAGCTTTGGATTTTATACTTTAGACATAAGTATTGATAAATGATGTATATTTTGCAAGTTGGTTTATTGAATTTATTAGAAGATCTTTGTAGACGATAATAAGACAAGAGTTTAACACTTATCTATATAACGAAATCATATATAACGAAATCATACTGAGTGATATAATAATATTTAAGAATCAACGGCTCATAGTAATGTTTTCAATAACCAAAGGCCATTGAGAAAACTAAACAGAGCGGAGGGCACGAAAGTGTTATATTTTATTTAACAAGTAACGTTATTTTAAGACGCTGTAACTATAAAATGTAATCCGAAACTGTTCCGCTTTTCTATAGAATCTTGTTCTGTAAACTGGTAACTGTATACTGTGGATCCATGACGTCAATACCAACGCACGCAAACACCTATTATTTATGTATTTCTTAAAATAACTTAATGAACAATTTAATGTAGAGAGAAATTATTCATAAGGACGAGTATAATTAAGTTCAAATCAATGTTTGTTTAAAAAAATCTCACAATGATACGTTATATGACTCGAATAAAGAAACATTTACATATTTAATTTTTCGCAATGATAAGTAAAACGATTCATAAAATCAGGAAACAAGTCCATTCCCTTTGAGCTTTGAGCGGCAACTGACGTTAATTTTAGATAATCGGGATGCACAAATATCGATGCTTTTTTGTCGATAAAATTATGTTTTATCTGAAGCGGATAATAAGCTACAAGTCCTGTAAAAACATGATTAATTTTCACCTAACAAGCTAAGTAGGTACATCTTAAGTTGAATTGCGTATACCCTGTAAAAAATATCAGAGGGAGACCAGAACTTTTGTTAAATTTTCATTATTGAAACCAACGGAATTAATTAAGATTTCTTAACATTTCTTCTTCACATAAACTTTCCCTACAGTCAATAGCCAAACAAACAGGTTATTGTGGCATACGACTTCCCAATATCGGCATTCAGACCTACAAATAGGGGTCCCCTTTTAACCGAACATTGGTTCGCCATCTTCATAAAAGCTTTACGTATATTGCGAGTTTGCGACCACCATCACAACATGGCTAATTCGGAACAAAACATCTTCGATGATATTTATTCACGGCTATTTTGCTCTACAATAAGTCGTAACTAATCCCAAACTATTGTCAGCCCTTTTGTTCTTAAATCTTTACTTATTTTAACATATAAAATCTCAAACAATAAGCATCCTTGGGACAAAAGATCCATAATTCATATTTACTCTCTGTTCTGTCTTGAGGAAGTGCTAGTGTGTTATAATTAGCGTGGAAAAGCAAAAACACGATGATTAATCAAATACGTAAATAGGACTTGGAAATTGAGTGATGTTTACTCGTTTGCTACTAGTTTATTGTGTTCGTAAAGTTGATTAAATATGTTGTAATACGGACTGTAATCTTATAAAATCTAGCAGCTCGGTCTTATGTTTAGTAATAATATAATTTGGTTTGCCTTTAGGATTCATTCTGAATTATATCCCAGAGTAGAGTAGTGTCAGCATCTAAGGTAAAGGCTTTCGAAACCAATCGCTTTATATCTGGACTCACTGGGCATATAAATAGTTGTCGAATTTGGTAAACGAATAACTGTGTCAAAATAATGGTTTATGTGCCTGTTTTTATGGCACAGAAGAATTGTAATGATATCATCATAATCCTATTGTTATCTTATACATATTATAGCCTCATTTACTGGCGTTATAATTTAGTATTCACCCTTTCATCTTGTCGGCAGCAAAATCTTTATTGTCATGATGATGTATCGATATCGATAATTTCACGCTACAAATATTGGTCTACACCACTAGTTGCTCGCATTAGCAGTTTATAAATAGTGCGCGTAAAAATCACATGTGAATCGCTACACTAGCCTAGTCTGTCGCGAGATATCTACGGGATCGTACGTCCAGACAAATTAGCTTTATTGTTTTCTTGGAAAACCGTCTGCCAATTCACTAGCAGAGTGTTTCGACCCCTTCAATGTTTGGATGCATTTCAACATCAAATCTCGTACAATTCTCGATAAATTTTAACCAACCCTAGAGTACTGAACGAGATTATGTTTTATACGTAAATATACCACTTGAAACAGCTCGGTACGTACATTACATACCACTAAATCGATTAACGGACCCTTTGCGAATCCGACCCCATCACATGGGGCGATGCAAACCCCATTAGGGCTGCTGTTCATTTACGAGGGTGTGAGTCCGGTGCGTTTTTTACAAACCTCTCCATTTCACCTTGTATTTTATTTTACCGTCACATGTTACTGAGGAATTAGATAAGTCTTTCACCTCGAGGTTTTCAGAGAAAATTAGATGCTGTCTACAGATTTAACACGCGCTCAGATCTTGTTTACCAAAAAGGCACTCCTCATTTTTAGCGTCTAATCTCTTACGAAAGATCTCAATTTTTTTTCTGTTTACATGGCAACGACCTTACCCGTTCCCGGTCGCTTTCAAGCGACTGCAACTCGACGCTTTTTTCCCAAAGGAACTCGGATATCTCTGTCCCTGTCTCCAATCCGATTTCATGTCTTAACAGGCTGCGCTTAAATCGATTTGTCTCGCCTTAACTCGCCAAGATGCCATCAACGATGATATCGCTGTCCCGTTCCTACTTTTTAAACCTGTCCTTGTGCTGCCAGATTTAATTTGCCTTTTTGCTGCGGTTGAAATGTGGCATCGTTGGTATTAGACGGCTGATTTTAGAAGTGCTTCGCGTTGCATTAAATGCAGGGGTTCTGCAAGCTGGCTTGAAACGTCGGCCGCGCAGTTTGGTGCATATTAAATTCTGTTGGAATGCATCTGGTATATAATGTAAGGCCGACTGTTAGTGGTTTTAACTGTGGGAAGTGTGTTGGTATAGTATGACTTTATGTCGTGCATATTTCATTCTGTTTTAATGACTAGCCTGCAGTTGGATGTGTTCTGAACACATGTGTTGATAGACCTCGGCTTTGTATCAAAAGCTGTAACAAAACGTTTACTGCTCATTAACTAATGAAAGACGAAGACAGAGCTATTTAAAGTTTCACTTTTTATTGGTTCGTTAATTTTTATTTCATTAATACTTACCGCTTTATAGTTGTGGCGTAAATTGTTTAATTTAAAATGCTTCGGTCTTTCACTGTCGTATATTTTCTTGTCATTGGAGGGAGAGTTTTTAATGTTTATATAATGCTTAATAGCTGAGGCAATTTAGTCTACTAATGAAGTAGTCCTCGTTTTAGGGTTCCGCACCTAAAGGGTAAAACGGGACCCAATTACTAAGACGTCGCTGTCCGTCTGTCACCAACTTGTATCTCGTAAACCATGATAGTTAGACCATTGTAATCTCCACAGATGATAATAATTTATGTTGCCTCTATAACCACAAATACTAAAAATCAGAATACAATGTATATCTTTAAGGGGGCTACCATCAGGGTTGTGGGTTGTTTCAAAGAGATACCGCGGCCCCGGAACATAAAAGGCAAAAGAAGGATCTTGGGTGGGTTTTAGTCAGTACAAGTATTACACTTCCCCTCTTCTCCGCTCAGAGCAAGGGAAGTTGTCTGTTGATTTACTATCCGCAAAAAAGAGGGCTCCCGTACAAAAAAACATGATTTTTGCTGTTTTTATAGACAAATGGTACGGAACGCTTCGTGCGCGAGTTCGACACGCACTTGGCCGGCTTTTTTATTCGTCATCCATCCTCTTCGAGGAGCGTACATCCTGTTATTACGACTATTTCCTTTGTCCATGACATGGTGAATATCTTACGATGCACTACATTGTATGAATCCAGTGTTTTAATCATAAATTATTGGCTGGCGAGTCTTGATCATGCTTCTTGTTTTCAAGTCGATACTGGTACTATTCAGAACAGTTAATTAAACATTTCTAATTTCTCTATTTTTTTTTAAATTATTTTTTGAATTAGAGAACTTCTCGGACTGTCTTCTTCCATTCTCCCCTGTCAGACGTCACGGCATCTTTTACTCCTTTCTCCTTTATTTTATACTAGCTGTTCCCCACGGTTTCACCCGCGCTGCTCAGCACCTGTTGGTCGTAGCGTGATGTTATATAGCCTATAGCCTTCCTCAAGAAATGGACTATCCAACACTAAAACAATTTTCCAATTCCAACCTAGTAGTCCCTGAGATTAGCGCGTTCAAACAAACAAACTCTTCAGCTTTATAATATTAGTATAGATCATTACTTACAAAATTTACCGACCTTCAGAACTTCTACGTCATTAATATAGTATCAAACCATTTACCTTACTATCTTGTATTTGTCCCACTGCTGGGCAAAGGTCAACACTGAACTACAAAATTATTTTAAGCTCAATTTACCATCTAAATATTCTAAATAAACCTCAAACAACCACACAATGCATCTAATAAACCGGAACCTCTGTTCGTCTCGCGTTACGCAACGCGCATGCGCCCGCCATGTTACCATTTAGTGAACTCAGGCGCAACGTCGCGTGGCTGTAACCACTTCCGCCATAGATACTGGCACATCCTATTAGGTTGCCAGTGTTGCCACATAAAGACGGATTGTCGGCTCAGCCTGTATTTGTATTGAAGAAATTCGTGAAGCAATTTTTATTGTTGGGTCTTTTTTTGTTTTTCGCAAAAGCTATTTTCGTGGGTATAAAGTGGGTCGTAACCTATCCAAAGACCAGAATGGTTAATATTATTTAACCACGATCTCATTTACATTCAAGTTCACGATCTGTCCTGAAAGGTCTCAAGTCCACGTCTCTTATCTCGACGCCTCACATTACATCAACAATAAAAAAGAACAAAGGAAACAAAGTGTTTGTTTACAATCACCCTATCAGGTGGACGCCATACGATTCCATAACCCACTTATTTTTATGACCTCCTTACAAATAAAACCCATCAATGCAGAATCAGTAAAGAGTTTTCATTCATTCTTTTGTAAACTATATTTACACACGGCAACATTATCACTATTACTTACGGAAACCGTTACAGGATTCCAAACTCTATAGCTCTTAGCCAAAGTTGATATTTGAAGGTGTGCTATCGATCATAACAAGGAGTGTTGCCATACTCTGTACTATGGTTAGTGTTGTCATTGCGTTTAATTATCTGACTTGTCAACTCGTTCATTATAGAGGCACGTCACGCGACGACGCCGATGCGTGGTAATCACGATATTGTCCATAAAGGTAGGAGCACATTTGAGGGTTTCGAAGCTTGTTTGACAGCACCTTTTATTATTAATGTCTTCCACCGTCGAATGATACCCTTTTTTGACAGTTATATCAAATAATAACCGTAATAACCACCCAATTGGACTACATCGCTGAATTACATTACATATTTCATATTAAAAGCCATCAAGGTGTCTCCGATCCGTTTTAATGGTGATTTGATAAAATTAATATCCTTTCCATAATATAAACCAGATCTGAAATAAATTAAAGAAATTAATCAAACTTGAACTAATTTGGCATTTTTAATTCGAAATGAAAAATAAGCTGTCGTTTTAGCAATTAACAGTGTTCCAAAAATGTCGTAAACACATTAGGTTGTGTTTGATCTACAACCTGAGAATAATGTGGCCTCACCCTAACTCAGTAATTGGTTTTAAGCGCATGCATGTATCGCTGGCCTAAATTTCCTGCATTATCTGTGGTCATACATAATATAGCGGTCATTAGCTAAAACACTGTTTGATTAACTAGTTTAATGAGAATTGAATTCGCAATGATGTCACAGTATACCTGTTATCTCGTACATACTGCAGTAGATCGACTAATCGAGAAATATGGAACATAGGACATAGTGCATAGATCCCAAAGTTATAGTAGGGCAAGGTCAGCAGGGAAATAATGCTCGGTTTTTAGGGCCTTTTTTTGAGTTGGGAAATCATCAAATAACTTCCCCCGCTCTGGGCGAAGCGGGGAGAAGTGTCAGACTTGTACTGACTAAAACCCACTCATGTTTCTTCTATTGCCGGCCTTTACGTTCCGGGCACGCGGTATCTCTTTCGAACAGGCCGTGGCCCTGGCAGGCCCCTCTGGTGTCTCTTTTGTTTCTAAATCAACGGTGTTTTTATAATTATAGCATCTGAGGGTGTAAACAGGGTAATCCCTATCTATAGCATTTCAGATTAATTGTTTGCAACAAGCACAATCATTATCATTCATATAATATTTATCGAAATTACAAACTAGCAATTTTAGGGTTCCGTTACTCAAAAGCCAAATACAGAACCCTTACAGCACTTTGTTGTCCGTCTGTTAAGACCCTTTTATTTTGGAAATATATGTATAGAGGTATCGAGTTGAGATTAAAACCATACCCACTCAAGTCTGTGGGCTCTTAGAGCTGTGATTAAAATCAACCCTCTTAAGTCTACGCAGGCCAAAGATATAGCCGTTTATGTCGAACTTTTGTATGAAACCATGGGTGAGCAAGTCCGACTCGCGCTTGGCCGGTATTTTTTCGACGTCGTTTCATATACACGCGCTCGTGCCAAAGCCTCTGCTTGACTCTTGTTTACGTCAAATCTTAACCGTTTCAACAGTTATGTTTTTTGGTTCATCAATCCAATATTTCCACCAATCAATCAAGAAATTCATAAACGTCCACTTTAATTAATCCAATCCATCGCTGGCTCTAATTAATACAATATTTTTGGTCATCTTTATCAATCATTAGAAACGCGTGTGGGAAAGCTGTAGGTGTGCAGAAACTAGACAATTTCCATTCGTGGTTTATGTTTTGGCTTTTTGATTGGTTCTGTGAAAATTTTGTTATTATCTCCTAGGTTAAGGTTCAGAAAATTTAATGATTTATCTACGACTACATGGAGGTTGCACTGAATTGACATGTCAATTAAATAAGCCTAGTTTTTCTAGAAAGAATCGAATGATTGTGACGCTGACGTCAAAATTGCAATAATTAGTCACGTCATTATAACCGTACTTTCAATCGTAAAGATCTCCATTGGGTTGTAGCTATTAATACTATCATTTCAATACCTATCAACGAGTTTTTATTTTCCTTTTTTATAGGAAATACTACCGTTATAGTTTTTCTATTTAAAAATAAAAAAATCATCGCAATTTCACCACCATAATTGTCATTGTAAGTAATTCACAATACAATAGTTATACCGTGAACATCATAAACCTGCGGTCAGCTGATGGGGTGAACGCCCAGCTGATGTCATTGACCCCTCTAATGGTGTACAAACAAACCTATTTATTACTGATGACACTATGATGAGAGTGAAATCTTAACAAGTGTATGATCATTGGGTGACCTTTGATTTTGACCGTTAGTCCTATAGAAATGTAGTTGGTTTTTAATTGACAGCCTTGTAGATGTTTAAATTGTGCGCATACATAAATGATTATGTGTGATTGGATGACCAATCGGGTTTGTTGTCACTGCTGAGCTCAACAATCTTTAATTTTGTCTGCCCGAAATGAATGTACAAGTATTCATCCCTATGTGAATGTCCCTTTGGGGGTTATTTTTTCTTAGATGTTTTGTTAGAGGTCACTTCTAATAAAAGAAATTTTCCTACATTTGGAACTTGTAGCTAGAACCGAAACTTTCTTCAGGTTAAGTCACGTTTGTCTGGTTCATCTGTGTAAGGCTGACCACCTATTGCATACCGAGTTTCCTTCGTGCATGTTCAGCCGGTGGTCCCGGCTGTGATTTGTTCATCTTTGCCCGTCGTTTCAGGTAGTCAGTGGCGCGAAAGTGTTACCAAAAGATATCGAACCTATTACCCAGTACTAATTGCGTTGTAGAAGTCAGATAGGCAGTCGCTCCATGTAAAATACTAGTATTCAATTGCATCCGGTTAGACTGGTGGAATATATATACTATAGACTGGAGGTAGGAAGCCAAACTCAACATAGTTGGCTGTTAGGCAAATGATGAGCTAGAACTAATTTATGCTGTGCAATGTCTGTTAAGTAATGAATTAGGTTAAGATTCTTGATAAGCAATTATTTAATGAATTTGTCGACATACCAACCGCGGAAATGACCAGGTTTGCTTTGATACACTTTATTCTAAGTACTGCCTTCTTCGGTTGCAATCTGACACTGCAAACCTTTCCATATACGTTACAGGCGTGACTTACGTATAAAGAGGAAGGCGAGAAAAAAGTACTAATTAAAAAGTCATTGAACTTGTGTTATTTATTGACTTTGAAATAATATTTGGTAATGGAGCGGGTCGCTAGTCAATATAAAAACGGTAGCAACTGTTTTTTAGGGTAAGCGTCATACATTTGCGGCATACATTTTTAGATAGCCCAAATTGATATTCGTTTTTTTTTTCGCAAATTTTTTTGGTCAGTTTAAAACTCTGTTTTTGGAAACTGTCGTTGTGACCTATATAGGACGTCTCAGTTTCATACTTTTTAAACAAAACATTATTATTGACCAAATCACCTTTGAACCTCTTTCGTAATAACATGTATTACGTAAAAGTTTGAACAATTATTAAATGTCAAATATCAGCTTACGCCATTGAGATGAAATCAGTCAAGATAATCCAATTATGGTAACTGTTGGTGTTGAATGTCTCGAAAGTGGCACTTACAACAGAAAGTCATTAACATAACATATACTTGATATTTGGTGGGGCTTGTGGCTTAATCATAACAGCCGGTCGTCTTTTGGTTAAGCCGTGCTTGCCAAGGTTGGTCCGTGGTTGGGTGACCACCCTTCTCATAACGAGTTTCCTTTGGTCCCGGTTGTTATTTGTAGAACTTTCACAGTCATTACAGGTGGCCTGAATGTCTGAAAACAGTTTTACCAAGGGTTATCGTATTACCTAGTACTAACTGGGTTGTGGAGGTCAAATAGGTAGTCGCTCCATTTGAAATACTAGTTATTCAGCTGCATTCAGACTCCTGTATGATTGAGAAAAGGCTGGGCAGATGGTGACACTTGATATTTACGATACAGCACTTTAAGAATCACTCAAAAGAGCAATAAGGGTATGCTATTGCAAATCAACAAGTTCAACAAAAAACTTCAAGTTGCCAAAAACCCTCACGTTGTGGCAAGTTGCTCTCTCATACAAAAGGCGACTTACGCCAGTTACCGTCCACAAATCTGAAGATTCGGGGTTGCTTTGAATTTCCTAATGGAAAAACCCCATAAAGCGGCATGATCCGGGGTCGAAAACCCCGGACCCTCATTCTTTAGTAATTCTTTAGTAATCGCTTGCGATTTCTGGACCCGATGCAGTCCATCTTCTTTTTAGGGTTCCGCGCCGCAAAAGAAAAAAAAACCGGAACCCTTATTGAAAAACTTTGTTGTCTGTCTGACTGCCTGTCTGACCAGGCCCTTTATCTCGGGAACTCGTAAAAGTATCGAGTTGAAATTAAAACCATATAGTCAAGTCTATGATCCCTTTGTGCTGTGGAAAACCCGTCAACCCTCTAAGTCTACGCAGTCAAAACAAATGGCCGTTTATGCCGCAAGTTTGTACAGAACCTTCAGTGCGCGAATCTGACTCGCCGATTTTTTACATGATGATTCATTCAAATTGTATGCAACCAGTAAGTAGGCATTCCATAAAAACTATACTATTCCCAACTATTCTCACAACCAAAACATCAAGATTAGACTACAAATTCCAAGCGTTAAAGGACTTATGAATACGGCAATTATGTCAATAAGGCATCGCGTCAGTCCTACCTAAATAGCCTTATGAGATAACATTCTGTCCTTTGCATCGCCCACTGGCCCTTAAAGTAGGCACATTACTATCAGATTGAAACACAGGCAGGGAATTAGCAGTAGTATAATTTTCTGTTGCAGAGAAAAAGATGGATGGACGAGACAAGACTAAGAAAATTTAAATCCAATACTTTATTTTTCTTTTCTTCTTTGGCAACTGAGCCTATGCCGACTATTCTGTCAGGGTCACGTGGTGACGAAATCCAATACTTGTTACTACTTGGTAACAAATCGTTCTGTCTAGTGTCACACGCTCGCTTGTCAGGTAGCATCCGTGAGTCAAAATCGAAAACGATCGGGTCAAAAATTTTGTATGGAAATAGTTCCAATATCCGCTGTTTAAGTTTTTAAATCTCTTTGATTAATAAGAAAGAAATGGGATCTAACAAGAACGGAAGGAAGTTATACTGAGATACGTTAAGAAAGATGATGACAATTATCTATTAGTGTTGAATTGACGAAATGGCATTTGGGCCTTTGGGCTTGACTTTAGAATTTTCCAGACGGAAAGGTCTCTTAAAAACATAGCATGTTTAACGTAATACTTTACTTACCTAACATACATGCGCGCGAAACACATTACCCTCTTTCTGGGACAGTCGGGTAAAAAATGGCGTAATTTACTTATAGGTTTTGTTGGAAAATTATTCAATTTTATTTTATGGCACTCCGTAATATATATATATATATATATATTGTGACAGAAATTAATGCCCAACTTTGCATGAGATCCAGCTGAATTGATAATGAGAAAAACTCTTCTTCTAGCATGACCGTTTCTAGCAGTTTCAGACCTAATTAATATTTAAAATGTTCGACAAAGCCAGTTCATTATCAAGGCATTAAGGTCTATTATTCCGTACCAGGATTATCTAAATACTCGTTATCCTACCAGATTATACCTTAACAAGTTTATCTTGATTGATTATAACACGCTTTCGCAAATATATTTTCATTGGGACATTGTGAAAAGGTCACAGCGATTTTTAATACTTTCTAATTAATAAAATGTTGTTGTTTTACGTAGTATTAAAATACACTGCTAATGACGTTTTGTTTACTCGAATATTTGTTGAGTTTGGTAGCTTTCGCTGTCATAAAATCGATATGAAATGAAACGATCTATCATTCAATCATAATTGAACAACATATTCGACTATCAATATAATTAACCGCAAAAGCTAATGTATATCTGAATTTCTCCGGCAGTGGCATTATAAAATTGTTTATAATTTGTATGGTGATATATATTATAGAATATTGTATCTATAAAATCTCCCAATCTATTTGATTGGACTGGGAATTCCTGTCTTCAATGATGCCACATGCAAACCTTAATTCTGTGACAATTACTATATCAAAAATGACAATAAAGAACTTCATAAAAACTCGCAGTAAACATGTAACAATTATAATTAGATGTAATTTTGAGTCCAACACTATATATTTGTTGCGTTTCCTGCATAATAGAGCAGACACTTTTATCAAAAAAATCTTTTCGGATTACCTTCAATTGGTATGCTTTAATGTGTGTTTTTTATTGTTCATCAACAACGATAGGTACTATTTATTCCATTTTATTTTTTAAAATTCGTCGATTTTGCACAGTGGTCCTTCTGCAAACTCCCTGCTATATTCCCCATCGTGATATATAACCCGCTAGCTACATCTGTAGTCTTTGTTCGGTCGCAATATAGCCCAATTACCGACTGACAGGGCAGTGTCCGCAAGCGAAGCCGCGGTTTGTGGTCGTATTGGTCGCGCTATGCAGGCGCAGTGCGTTATATCTCACGAATTCAATATATGGTTTGGCTTGCATCAGACGTTTCGTCTGTGGATTAAGAAACTTGTAGGGAATTGATGATTATTTTAAATGTAGAAGTAATGTGATATGAAGTACTTATAGATAATTATACGATTGGTAGAGTTATATTTGAAACTAGATGAGGTTATGTTGCGATAATATGTAGATTAAAAGTCTGATGACCAATTTCGATAGCCGTACGCAAAAGGCGCTTTGATGGTGTTGTGAAAACTGACTAGTTTTCTGAATATAAAAAAATCCATGTTTTGTTCATACCTTATTGCATTGCCTATGAATTTTATTGCATATAGTATAGAGTCCTATATGCAATAAAAAAGAATTTTTAGGTTTATAGAGTAGTTTAGTTTGTCTTATGAGGCCTATTGAAGGTGTCGTGTTAGAGATAAGATATATAGACAGCTTGTGATAATGTTAGATTTACCCAATCATTATGCAAAACATTTCAACGTTACATCATGATTTTTGTCATAAACAATAAACACATCCTTTGACGGGCCTGTTGGTCTAGTGGTTAGTGGCCCTGACTGCTGAGCCGGAGGTCGTGGGTTCGATTCCCACTCAGGACAAACTTTGTGTGATGAGCATGATTGTTTGTTCTGTGTCTGGGTGTGATTTATATATAATATGTATGTATTTATAAATTATATAAGTATGTATATCAGTTGTCTAGTTACCATAACACAAGCTCTGCTTAGCTTGGGATCAGATAGCCGTGTGTGAGTTGTTCCAAGATATTTATTTATTTATTCTACTCGTTTATTTACTGAATTATCGAACTTCTCGGCCGCTTTCTTTTTTAATGACAACTCAAAGCAGAGAAAACACCTATCAACGAACCAATTAGCAAAATTCTAAAACTAATACATTCTAGTCAATCAAGTCTTCTTTTAATTATCACATTCAAACCACTTTCTTTTTCATTGATGACACCACAAACCAAAACTGGAAACAAGCCAATGAACAAAATTCCCTTATTACCATATAATTCCGTAAGTGGCCAAGCAAGAGCTAACTCATTACGTACAAAGCAACCAGTTTTCGACAACCTGTAAGGTAAAATACATGTTTTCTCAGTACCCTTCGTAAAGTGAAGAGCTAAGGGAAAACAATGCATGTTTTGGTTGTATTTTCGAGACTTGCATCGCGTGCTGTCAGTACTTGTAGTCAATCGAAATGTGTGTGAACATTTCATGTGCTCCTATTAGTTTGCACTAACTGTTAATAGATGATTGGTTTGGGATTGGGACTTTCTTTCAAATCTGTGTCTCACTTACAAAAATCAATTCTTTTTTAGTTATATTAGATTAGATTAACACTGTATATATACGTATAAATGATATTAATACACAATTTTAGACGAAATTTTCAAAACTTAATGTGAAGCAGTAGATTAGCTAGGGGTTGTTCGAAAGAGATTCTGCGGCCCCGGAAAATAGAGGAAAAAGAAGGAACATAGATGGGTTTTAATCAGTGTAAGTCCGACACTCCTCCGCTCCGCCTAGAGCAGGGGAAGTTTACTTGATGATGATTTCCAATCCGCAAAAAAATGCGATAGATTGGGGATTTCCCGATAAATCTTTCTTACATGGAGTTATAAATGGTGTTGTTGTTTTGTAGTTTTTGAATGAGGTGAATCAATGGTCTGTGGCCGATTACAAACAATTGACTAAATCGGCTTATCATAATTCTTGGCTAGACATAGCTACGCCTGTCCAAAGGCACTGTATCGGGTTTACCAATTATTTTTTTCTGTATCAATGTCCTACATTACAGTTATAAGATCTTACTCAAAACGTGGGATTGTCTAAAAACTCTGAATAAAATGCCAAGGCAATAATTCGTTGACCGACGAAATCGTGAATCGTAATCGATTAGCAATAAGAATCTATAAAAATGAATGCACCCTACTATTAAGTAACTCATTACTACATTATAAAATATGTAAGTTGACATGTTTTTCATATAAAACGATCTAAATCCTTTGTATTATTTCTTGTCAATGTTTTCTAGAAACCTTAAAAAATATTCTGAAGTATCCTTTAACAACGTAACTATACCTATCTTAAAACCTTTTCATTACTAAAGGTAAACTCTAACCTAAAATTCCTGTAACTAACATCCAACATTTGACAAAACAACTTTTTCCTAGAAAAAGTAAACGTCAAAGGATTTTGTTCTACAATATACAATATTTCTCGGAACATATTTCTTTGTAGTCCTCCTCCTCAATCAAATGTACTCTTTGTCAAGTGTCTTTACCTTTGTGACCTGTAGATCTTCTTGTCAAGTTGGAATCTTGTTGCTGGTCTTCTTGGTGAAGTAGAAATTGACTTTCGTTACACAGGCTTTGACGTGCTTTCTTTACATGCAGCATTGAGGCTAAGGGCGACCCGGGGTTGTGGGTTGTTCGAAAGAGATACCGCGGCCCCGGACATAAAGGGCAAAAGAAGGAATATGGGTGGGTTTTAATCTCTAAAAGCGTGACACTCCTTATTTGATGAGTTCCCATACGCAAAAAAGGCTAAGGCGGAAATCTACAGTGATCAATTAATTGTTTTCGGTCAATCACCCAAAAAAACAAACAGTTTTTTGTATTGTTAAGATATGAAAACCCATAACTTTAACTTGCGTTTAACGCTCCACCGATTATGTTATCGAAGTTAACTTTTTAACTAACTAGTGAACAATTAACTTTAGGTTAATTTTTGACAGTATGACATATCAGAGACGGCGACAGGGATAACGAATACTCAAAGTAAGTACCGAGGAACGCTAATAGATCTTGGCTTAATACATATATATTATGCTACCTGCACTTCATGCATTACCAAATTTATCACTATTATATATCACAATAAGTATCTTGTCATAATCATCACGTATCTCGTCGTTTTATGACCAATATAATAAATGTACATTGTGATTCCTCGAATAAAATTCTCGGAAGGATTGCAGGAACGGTAATGTGGTTTCAACCTTATTCCCAGTCGCTATCAGATTGAGATCTTATCAATATCCTATCATCTCTGTAGGATATTACTTACTCTCTTATTTCCAAATCGTTAACCAGGAATATAGGAATATCTACCGATTCGAAGACCTTAAACAGACTGTACTTTTTCGTCTTCTACCATTTTCACTGATACTATACTCAGTGTTGGATTTTAAGTGCTGTTGTCACCAGCGAGAATTTAAATTCTAACGGAGCATTCTGTGTCGCTTAGAGTTAGTTCTTGTGAATCTACGCTAGACTAAGCTTCCTTAGCAAAACAGCCAATTAACAAAGTACCCTACACACCTTACAAACACTAACTTTTTCTAATCGCCTTCATTAATTCGTCCTGTCTGAAAGCCTCTTATTGTGTTCGTAAACTCGCAGGCGAGACAACAAAGGACTTGATTAAGGACTTCTTTTATTTACGACTTTGTCGTATCGAAGAGTAGTACGATAATGGAGTGATAATGAGCTGAGAATAAAAACATTGCACATTACATGTCGTGCTTAAAATCAAAGCTTTAATTTTAATTAAACTATTTACGGGCACTTTTGAATGGTCAAGGAGGGCGGAGAGTTGGTTGGAGTGTCTGAGACAAAAATGATGAAGCTTGTTGTATCTACATAGTTGCCCGTGTCGAAACGTGGAATCTCTGTAATCGACAATCGCTCCCTGTAACATACTGGTATTCAACTGCGTCCGGTTAGATTGCAAGTCGACCTCAATATTTAGGGAAATGTAAGGCGAATAATGATGATGTGGTATCGGAAAAACATTGTGTATCGCGATAATGACACCCGTCGAAGTCGTATCTTTTTTTTCATTGTATCGATTATTCCTATATTAAAATTGAGGCAAGTATGTATTAAAGTTTTATAACTTAAATGTGATATCAAATCTCGCTCTTACACCTAAATTAGCATCTCATATCTAAAATCGACACTCCATTTATTCAACACTCCATGTTGATATCATACCTGACTGGGTTTCTTTGGAAGCTGGGAAATGCACTTATCTAGACCGGTCAGTGCACTATACAGTTATGTAGTCTGTAGTAGTTTTGTAATTTAAAAGAATGTCCATGGAGTTTCTTGCCCATTCTTCTCCATAGAGATCAACGCTTTAGAATGGGCTACAGTACTTTCACAAGTTACTATGTCTTGTGACCTGGACTGGAGGAGCATCTTTTTGTTTTTATGACATTCAAAAGTGCCTGTGATGGTCTAATAGAAATAAATGCGTTAAGTTTGAGCTGTAAAGTTCAAGTTTTATATTTATTTCTTGACTACCTCTTTGAAATAGTGGTCGATTCCCAGGTTCGTCAAAGTGTTTTTGGGTTCAGAAATTTAACCTCCTGTTACATCAAACTTGAATGAATAAAACTAGCGAAACTTGGGTGTAAGCAGTCATTATGTAGTTCTACGAGTTCGTTATTTACGAATCGATTGTATTTACTACGAATGCATTTTTATGTTTTTGTGATAAAAGTTATGTGCAAATAAGTCATTGTTTATTTTCATTTGTTTCAGGTAAATTACAGTTTACATCAATGACACAGTTAAATTATGACGTAAGTAATGTACGATCCATGCTCATATTGTAAAGTTTTCAAAGATGAAGGTTTGAATGTGGGGTAATCTTCGGGACGCAGCATTCTGTCTACCTTGTTTTAACTATGTTGGGGTCTGCTCTTACCTAGACTTACCTGAAGCAGCTGAATACTAGAATTTTATTTCGAGTGGCTGCCTATCTTACCTCTAGAATCCAGTTAGTATATCCTCCATGTTTTAACAGTGGTGGTTATGCTATACTATTCAGGTGTCCCACTGCACTATCCTCGAATTCCCTTTTACCTTTTTTTCTGTCTCCAACTATTTGGGGCCAATCCTTTGGTAAGATATCAGTTCTGTGGTTAGGAACTAAATCTGCCGCCACTTTGGTCCAATTTTGATTGCGGATGTAGCGTGTCCAGTTCCATTTTAATTTAGTGGATGTTGCAAATGTTTGCGATTTGGGTCTTGGATCTTTAACTGTTGTTGACGCTAGTATGTTTGGTTTCATACATTTGTTTGTAAGTAATATAATAGCGGGATCTGGATGCAAGGGCATAAGATACTACAACGTAGTAACGTTAACAATAAAACGGTTTCCGTGTTCGTATCGTATAGGAAATCGAAGTGGGGATCGGATGCAGAATAATTGATATAGTGCTTGCTGGCATATTGCGGTTTCAATATCGGAGATTGGCAGGGTTTGTTTCGCGTACCGCAAATGCAATCATCTCGATAGAGGTGTGATAATGTGATGCGTTCTGTTTGGTACGTAATCTTGGGAAGATAGCTGCGTGCTTGTTACAAGGAAATCATTATCGATCATAACATGATGATCAGCGTATACCGTTTCAACTGCTGTGATAAGGGCCTGATATCTGTGACTGCGTGAGGCCTGTGCTGCACGCGGGATCATTGGTGGATAGCGTAATCGAATTCCTAGTGTGGGGCAACGTGTTTTTTTAACTATGTCCTCCGAAAGTTCCTACAGCGGGCTATAAAAAACGTTATGAATCAACCGAGAAAATTGGCTTAATCTCGAAAACGATCACTTACTGCCATATTTGATTAATCCCGGTTAAAATTGCTCAGCACTTCACACTTATCACTTCAACAAAGGGACGTCAGGATGTCCTTATTAATTGAAGAAATGAAGACAATGCAATTTGTTCATTAACATTATCAATTTGTTCAACGCAGCGATGAATGATCTTGAACCTTGTCCTCCTAGGCGGAATCCATTATGATTATGATAGAAAGCTTTTCTATTTATTTATTTATTTATGTACATACAAAATACTTGACATGATATTACTTTAAGACAGAAGACCACAAAGGTAAAGCTTATTTCATTAGTAATTTCTTCCAGCAGACCAGAGAGGAAAGTTCGATGAAATATGTAGACACAGTGTGTAAAAAAGACAAAACAGTCAGCCAGTTTTAATATATCAATTTAAAATAAACATACATACAAATAATACACATGTTAAAATAAATAATGAATAAATACAAAATACCTAAAATATATATATGCATAATATTACAGAATAGTGGAGAGGTCTCTTTGGCTATATTTGAGAAACAAAAACAACAACTTCTAATTTATCTTTTTAATGAAAATTGACGCAAGTATTTTCTCTGATGCAACATCGACTTTTTGACTTAATTGTTGCGAGTTATTTATACTCTTAAAATTAAAAGCTTTTAAATTAATTTACAAAGTTCAACAATGTAAAAGTTAACACAACTTTCAGCTTTGATAAAATCTCTGACCGGTCAAACACCCAGACGCTTTCATATATATGGAGACTGATTTAACTTTAACGTTTTCTTTAAAACTGAAACCTATTAATAAGTTTAACATACGATGTTTTAACTTTTTTTATTTCCATTTGGCTTTTAGAGACGCTTTGTCAAGTCAATCGTCATCTGCCTGCCCTTTTTTGAACTATGTTGGTGTCGATTTCCAGTCTAACCGTATGCAGCTGGATACTATTATTGTACATAAAGCGATACTCTTTCGTAAGACTGATTGTCAGACTTTAGCCACCGACTAACTGGAACTACTCAAATCCGAAAGACAGTCGGGTCCAACGTGCTTTCTGAGGCACGGAGGAAACTCGGCATGTAATGGGCGGGTACCCATCAACGATCCAACCTAGGCAAGTACGGTTTAACTTAAAAATCGACCCGAGCTTCTGTTCTTCTACTAGTTAGCCACGACCTCCTCCAACATAGTTAAATCATTATATATTATTGTATAATAATAGCATTCTGGACATGAGAAAAATAACACGAACATAAATTACCCTTTCCTTAATGTTCGGTCAAAACAATACGGACAGATTGCAGACCAGCTGCGGACATCGGAAACTGACAGATACTTTAGTAGCATATGCCAGAGTCCGGAGCGAACGCAAATTGTCCGTAAGAACCGATCTGGTGGAACCTTGACACATCTCACATTGTTAGTTATAACTAAGGAACCACTCATCCGATCCTTGCTAATTTGGTTTTAATTCAAAGACTAGCTGCGCCCCGCGGATTAACTCGCGTCGTGATAGAATATACAATATTATATCTTTATGTAGCCTATATCATCAGAATCACTCTGATGTATAAGCTATATTATAATAGCTTTCGCGTGAAAGAATAACAAACATCCATACAGACTTTCGCGTATATAATATTAGCAGGATAGGTTTTCTGTCTTAGTTTTAGCTTAAGTAAGCAAAGGGCCCATTGACTTCCAGTCAATAAATCAGCCATGTTTTGTACTTTCGTCCCTAATGCCACTTTAAATGTTGTGTTCGTCATAAATATTCCCAAATAACTACTTAAACAAGCAACCATTGTGTTTTAGGGGGTGAATACTGCTGTTACTAAATTAAAATCGATAGCAGTAGGGTGAGAGAACATTTTGTCTGTCCCACCCCCTTCAAGCCTTACTGATGGTAATTTAATTTATTTGTGAAATACTAGGATAATAAATACAGTTGTTTTGTTTTGAATTTGTAGTGCTTTGAACTAATTAGATAGAACTATTAATAACAACTATTGTTATTAATAGTTGAGTTGTGAATCGTAATTGTGTGAATCAATCAAATTAAGTATTTATAAATGTCGTGTTTAATTTTATTCTCAAATGGGTCAGAATAAAAAAAATAGCATCATTCGTTATCGTGAAATGATCTGAAAATTCAGTGAAATCGTCATCTACACTTTGTCTCATTAATTATGGGGTATCTCACCAGCTCCCTAAAATGGTGGCTGCTTTAGCAGAAACATAATAGGATTATAATATGAATCACGTTAAAATTCGTAGAATTGTTAAGCACGCAGTAAATATTATGAATTGTCACTTTGTCGTATGTCGTTGTGTGTTCATATCCATTTTACGAATTGTAACGTAATTAATATTATAATTCTACTAACCTCCGCCCACGACTTCGTCCGCTTGGTATAGTTACTTAAGGCTGACGCTAACTTTAAACCGCGCGATGATCGAAAAACAATTATCTTTCTCTTCCCTTTTCTTTCCTCTGTCTCCCCCTTTTCTCACTTTTTTTTAGCCTATGGTCTCCAGGGTCCCAACCATCTCTGTACCAAAATTCATCAAAATCGGTTTGACCATTTAGGTGCGAAGACGTAGCAAACAAACTCACTTTCGCTTTTATAATATTAAGTAAGTATTATGATTCTGTTCAAGAAGTCATTTTAGACCCCCAGGCAACGTGTTTCTAGGACGTATAATCTCTCTCCTAAAAATTATGTTGATGACTGTTTGTCATTCAATATCAACTAATGGCAGCTTATCATAGATAATGAAAAGGGAAACTTGCTTTCTATTGACAAAATGATTGCCTGTAATGTAACGTACACATACTGCGAACCGTATCGATCGGTTAAAATTAAACCTGGCAGCTAATTTAACCCTCCACTGCGCAAAGGTAAATAGTTGGGGTCAAAACAGCATATCAAAGTCGGTTATGCTCTGTTGACCCAAACCGATGTTAGTTGCAGCAGCTTTTCGAAATGGCCGAGAATTGGAGATTACGTGTAACATAACATCACGCTTGTAATTCCGAAGGGTACGGCAGAAGTGTCCTCAATTTCACCAGTTATGCTGTAAGTCCTGTTTAAGTACTAGAGGTTTGAGCGTATTACCATCAACCGGGCATAAATCACGACTTGCTACTGTATTATTTTGTTTAACTTCGGATTCGAACCCAAGATCTCATGCTAAGCTAAGCAGGGCTTTCGACCACTAGACCAATGAAGCATTTAAAGGAACTTAAACTTTAACACAGATAGAAAAGGTGGCAACAAAACATACAATGTGGTGACTCTGAACATGAAACCGAACTAATTTTGCTCCACAACTGAACATTATCATTTTCCTGCTCTTGTCCCATTCTATTTAGGGTCGGCGCAATACGATTTTTTCTTTCATTCTCCCCTGCCAAACATCACGGCATTATTTGCGTCTTTATATCATTCCTTACACAATCCATTCATATTTTCTTTGGCCTTCCTCTCCTTCTCCATCCATCAACATTCAGATCACTCTTTTAGTCAGATGTGCTTCGTCCATCCTCATTACACGTCCATACCAAGACAAACGACTCCCTTAAAATTTTGTTCCACAACTGAACGAGATCCAAAAATAAGCCAAAATAAAATGGTCTTTCTATAGGAACTGACGCGATCATCTGATCAACTTCAATTCAGAGGCCCAAGGGCAGTATAAAAACTGACACTAGTTTAGACACTAAACAACACGATAAAGAAGCAGCCGATCGACGTGTATGGGAACACTAAAAACCCTATAAATATCCAAAAGTCTTGGAACAAAAGTGTCACTGTCTGAAACACCACACGAGAGGATTGCGTTTATTAAATTACAGCCTGTATTTTCACATATTACTGTTTATACTAAATTACTTTTAACAGCTTCTCATTCACACCTTGAACGTTTTGTATTCAATAATATTATCTTAAAAGCTTGTAAATCATACGGTACACATTAGTAAGATCGATTGCAGCTCGCACATGCCAAATGTGGCAGTGTTAGCTATATTGAGACCAATATTTATGGCCATGCAGTTATTTTGGGTTGCAATGTTTGAAGGACGTTTAAACAATGTGTTAGCTTTTGATATTTGTTGATAGTCTTCTGGGATCTTTGTTATTTACGATCGAAGAAACTTACTGCTGTGAAGGGCACTATCTATGGGCCATTCTTCTTATGAGCGTGTCAAAGTCAATCTAAGTTGAGCTTGACAACTTGACTTTGAGTTTGGAGTCTTCAGTAGTCTCTTTTAGTTTATAATACAAATGGAATTAAGTCCGCCTCTGTACTTTGTTCTTGAATAAAGAAATAGTGAACAAAACACTAATAGACGATATTAAATGTCTCATCGTTTGTGGAAAATAGACTACTGAAATCCTAGAAAATAAGACCACTCTAGAACCTGTTACTTTTCTTATTCTCCATTCGTAAAAATAACGTTATCCTCCATGATCTTCCTTCAAGCTGACAATACTAATCTAAAACCTCAGAAATATACACAAAGGAAACAAATAGCGGCCATGTTTAGAGGATCGTGCATCCGCGCATCAAACTGTGTTGTCCTTCGCAGAATCCTGCGCGCGCGACGATTATAAATCAGTGGTTTATTGTAGCGTCTCAAAGTTGTCACTTTTAAGTAATAAAATTGTCTTGTCTGTCTACTCATTTACATTTTTATTAGTATAGCTTTTCCTGAAAATGGGTATAGTAAAAATTGTGCTTGGTTTTTTATAGTTAAAATATTTGGCGGTAAATATCAACCAGATTTAAAGGTAAATAAAATAAATGAGTTAGACGAAAGAGCTTCTTTTGATGTTTTAGTTCACACCATCTCTTTAAGGGATAATTCGGTTGTTAAAAGGTGTTCATGTCAATAAGAGCAAAATATGGTCATATTAGATTTTAATTTTCTTAAAAAGGCATAATGATCAAGTTTAATTTATTTATTAATCGTGTGTTAGATATGACGTGCATATTTAGAGACATTATTAGCGGTTACATGAAAGAATCTTCGTTTTGACCTCTACTTAAATAAAAACCTGCAAAGTGCGAGTCGAACTCGCGCACCGAGGGTTCCGTACAACTTGCAATATAAACGGTCATTTCTTTTGAGGTACGGAATCCTATTCTAACTTTAATCTTACCCGTAACTGTATACGTACATACCATTAGTCAGACATGTTAGGCTCACTTTACATTGTCACAAAGCATAATAAACATTAAATCCACTGTGTAATGTGCAAACTAGACGGAATTCCCTGAAACGCCCAAGACTTACACCGAGAATTCCCGAAAATGTGCGACAAACCCCGAAAATGTGCGACAATTCTCCGAAAGACGCGCGTCCTGTTGTTTGACTCGTATCTAGACTGTTTGTTACACAAGTAAAATAAAGTCCAAAACGTTTTGTATGATTATTTTATCTTAATATATAAAACAAAGCCGGGTTTGTTTGAACACTATAACTCAAGAAGGGCTGGTCCGATTTTCATGATTCTTGATTTTATTAATTTGCCTCCGTGCCGAATAGCAGAATAAGTATAAAAATATAATGGGAATAAAAACAAACAAGAGAGTGTGAGAGTGATTTTGATACAATCTTTGACGTTGCACGTTCTATTTGGTAGGTAGGGTAGGTAGAAAGGTAGAAAATTGCGTCTAGTAACTTATAAATAATCGCTTCTACTTTTCGTCTTTGTAAATAAAGCCTAACAAACTCAGCTGTGAGTCACGTGTGAGCTCCAAGTTACAACGTAACATCGCGTGAACTGTTATCAACGATAAACAGTGTGTGTTAAACTGCAGGGTTTCTTAATAAATAATTAACTGTTGTTAAATCATTGCACGTCATTAACGATTACGACACGTCCTGTTTTGCTTTGTTTTGCAAAATGGCGCGTGTATTCATTGTCCTTAAATGTAATGTCGGATCGGCTTCGCCAAGTTACCGTAGCATGGCTACTGCAGTGTTAGGTATGAAATAGTAATTCGCGTTTTTACACGGGTTTTTTTTACCTGATGACCGCTCAGAGAAGAAAACGCCTAAACAAACTCCAGACTGGATTTGTGATGATTCTTACTATGGGGACAAGGACCCATAATAAGAATAATCACGAATCCAGACTTAATACAAATACAAATTAAGCTTTAAAGAAGAATCCTGAATCACCCATTGTAAAACCACCCTAGATGAGAGATGTAACGACTATGTTACAATACAACATCAATACAAAACGCCACAAATATTTCCCGCATTATTACCAAAGAAAAGAAAAACAACAAACAAAGCCACGCCCTCATAACCTGATTGAAAAGGGACCTCGTTCAATAAATGTTAAAAATATAGCAATAAACAGAGAGTGCTCGGAAAAAAAAATCATAGAGGCGTACGTTGTTCCCACGGGTACCCGCTCGAATGTATCCCAGCAGTCGCAGACATAGGGTTAAAAGAGTAAGGGGCGCTAAAAATAATCGTATCCCATCGCTGTATGGACATTTTTATTGAAACTGATTAAACTTGTGTTTGTTTGAGAACATTAAACAAATGTAAACGGTAATGCAGTCATTGTAGTCATTAATTTTTACTATGCACTTAAGTTGTAATTTGTTTACAAACATGTGGTAAGGCAATACGGGGCTTTCCAAACCCTTGGGGTTAAACTACAGAAATCATTTAAATGATTAAAGCTACGGAGCTTTAATCATTTATTTATTTTTTAGTGATTTATACTAAAATATTGTATTGTTACAGTGATTTATTCTAAAATATTTATTCGCGGTTGGATCGGGTTGCGGGTTGTTCGAAAGAGTACCCCCGCTCCCCTCAAGTTATTTTATGATTTCCCATCCAAAAAAAAGTACAACGTTAATATAGAATATTTGCGTTGTTCTAAATATGTTAACTCTTCGATTAATGTGTTTTTTCCTCACAAATATGTTATTAAACTAGGCTGTTTTAAAGTTAGGTAACACAGTAACTTAGATTATGAAACACCAAAGACCACCACAAACCTAACCCTGGTTGCTACCCCACTAACCTCGAATATAAGAGGGTAGTTATCATAAACAAGGTGACATTGGAACTGCAATGGTTCTATATTAGCGATGTCGTAACTTCTAATAAGAAATAACCGTTTATTTCACCGCTATCGCCATAATGCCATGAAAGAAAATTGTATAACAAAAGAAAACATGGCCGTTTGTCTTTTAGAAATAGAAAAAAAAAACTATTTAATTTAATCTGTGAGTTTAGAATTCTAGAAATTATTGCATGACTTTTCAAATAATAAATCAACTAAGATTTTTAACTGTACTGTCTTGCTTGGGTTCTCTCTCATAAGGATGTTAAGGAAAATAACAACCATAGTAAAAAAAAATGAGAACACAGAAAAAAGTCGTAAATTAACTTTAAAAAAGCCTCAATAAATCAAGCAACGTTTTAAGGCCCCGATCGGCTAAGCACTACTGCGTAGGCTGAATATTCCTCACGCAACGGCTCCGACGCTCTTGGCACAGTTCCAGCAGTCGAAACCTTTGTCTGTCCGTCTGTCTGGGGCTTTGTTTTGGTTATGAGGACACCCTCCCACGTGCCTGCAATACAACTTAGTCATGTTTATTAGAATAGGAGCTAAGGCGTCTCATGTCTTGCAGTATTGCTTCAAAGTTTTATTATTTATAGCAGTACGAAAGGCTATTTGTACCATAAATTAGCCATGTCAATGAATTAATCAATCGCCGCCAAACTCGTTTAACAACTTCGGAAAGTGTACACAAAATGCGATGACGTGGCGCAAGCTAAGGCGAACGTAGACGAGCCAAGCTCTGTCGTGGTCGCTTTGTCATGCTAATTTGTAACCGGATCATTCCTCGCTTGACTTCATCAAATACCTGTTGATCGTACTCCAGATCCATGAAAAACAGCACTTTGTCTACCTCCAACAAATTGATGGATTCGCTCAAAGATAAGTGTCGTGCCTGTTCAAGGGATCATGAAAGCGTATGGAAACGGAGGTCTTTAAAGGGTTTTGTGGGATTAGAACGATTTAATTATCAGTCTCTTGTTGGACCAACCGTGCAACCCTCTGTCGAAATTACTTTTTAAGTTCCTGCTTTGTATTAGTATATGCTTTTGCATTCAACGTTTCATTTGAGTCTGTTAACAGCAATTTATATGCTCTGGACATTGCTTGTTTATAGACGACTAGTTTTTGCCCGCGGCTTCGCTTGCGTTAAATTCGAGGTAACACAGTTCCCTTTTCCTGATTTGGTGGTACCTGCTTCCTGTATTTTTTGCCTTTGCGCCTTATTGATTTGTCAAAATGTGTTCCATTTCCTTCCCTCTTTCAAAAAAGTGGGATGTGAGGGATAATATCCCACTTTTTTTTAAAATAATCTATGTTTGTCTCCTGTGTCTTAACTATCTCTGTACCAAAATTCATCAAAATCGGTTTAGCCTTAACGCGCTTTTATAATATTAGTAAGGATTTTTTTTTTCGGGTGGGAAATCATCCAATGACTTCCCCCGCTCTGGGTGGAGCGGGGGGGCATGTCAGACTTGTACTGACAAAAACCCACCCATGTTTCTTCTTTTGCCCCTTACGTTCCGAGGCCGCGGTATCTCTTTCGAACAACCCGCAACCCCGGCAGGCAGAAGCTCTGGCAAGCCCCTCTGATATTAGTAAGGATGGTGCTTTGAACTGGAGCAGCATAAAGGTACTAGTCAGGAGAACATTAAAAATATACATTTCCGATTTACATCAATGCCAAGGGGTTTAGACATTCGACCATTTTAGATTTGGCAAGTATCATAGGCGTAGCGGGAAATGGGGACCCGTACCGACTCCCCTATCCTAAACTTCGGGGAATATCCGAGCAATATCGATCAGATATCCATAAAGGGCGTAACTTCCTGGACATTAGTCACTTGGCTCCGGTCTGACGGTCCTAGATCTAGGTATATTAGGAGACAGATAGGTATACTGTACTCAGTCTAGACTTCAGACGCAATTGTTATTCACCACACCTCGACTTGGGGGTTAAGATCAGTCGCGACGATTTTATGATTTACGTGTGAAGATACTTTTGTGGAGTTTTATCAATAAAATACATTTTGAGAATAGTTTTATTTTGACTTCGTTGTTTGCAAGACGTAACTTATGAGCATTTCATTTAAAAACATTTTTTACTATGTAGCTTATAAATAAAATTTACATTTGTTGTCTCAATAAACCTTTTTTTTCAAATCATCAAATACATCTGCTCTGGACGGAGCAGATGGGAGTCAGACTTTTACTGACTAAAACCCTTCCATGTTCCTTCTTTTGCCCTTTGTACCCCGAAGCCGCGATATCTCTTTCGAACAACCCGCAACCCCAACAGGCAGTGCCCCTGGCCTCAGCAATTTAGAAGGAATGTCGTAATTTTTTGCTTTGCCCGACCTCTGAGCTGTATACTGCGGTTACAAGGTAGCGTATCTCTGCATTAACGTGCCGATACGACTGCAGTACAGCGATGCTATTGAAAAATTACATTCACAGAAATTGCCGAACGAAAAAAAAAATTGTCTATATAAAAAAAAACCGGCCAAAAGCTAGTCAGACTCGCGCACCGACGCGGCGACGGTACGACATAAACGGCCAATTCTTTTGACTGCGTAGACTTAGAGTGTCAATCTTATTTTTCCCAGCAAAAAGGGATAAAGACATGAGTATTTGGTTTTAATTTCAACTCGATACATCCACGCGTTCCCGAGATAAAGGGTCTTGACAGACAGACGGACCAGAAAGCGATCCAATAAGGCTTCTGTTTTTTCTTTCTGAGGCACGAAACCCTAAAAATATCCTAAAGCTTTCCGAATTTCTTTATTCCTTTACGTAACATAGTAGTAACCGTTATAATTCAAAAGACAAACATCTATATTGTCAGATACATAGAGATTGGCTCTACTAAATAGGTTATGTTCGCAATGTGGCCGTAGACTCGTCGGCTCCAACCAAGGTTGTAACAGTCACGCTACAATCTTATAGTTAAAGTAGAAGCAAGTATTTTTGGTGGCTTGAATTATTACTAAAGTTTACTTCTCTATGCCTAATCGTTGAACTTCAAACGTGTTTGTTTTTTATAGTTTGTCTGTTTTGTCTTTACGTGTGTTATAGGTACGAGTTTGTGTGTAGTTTGTTTTGTTACAAGATTTATAATGTGTACATGGTTTTACGTGCCGTAAAGGCGGGTAGTGAAATATTAAAATAGAAAGCTGTCATCATACTCTCTCTGCCTTTTTGGCGGATGAGGATTCATCAAATAACTTCCCCCGCTCTTCTTTTGGGCAGAACAGAGGGAGTGTGTCAGACTTTTACTGACTAAATCCCACCCATGTTCCTTAGTTTGCCCTTTATGTTTGGGGCCGCGGTATCTTTTTTTACCAAACCGCAACCCCGCTCTTTATGCCCTTGTCCAGTTTTTTTTGGAGATTTTATTCTCTCTAGAGCTATCATTGACCTTTCTTCACTTCATTTTCTTCACACAATCCGTACATATTTTCACTTCCATCCCCGTCCAACAACATATGTATTCTCTATTTAAGCCACTTGGAGGCGCGAAAAAGGAAAATAGCAAAGGAAGGACAGATGTTCAAACTGTAAGACGGTAATATCTAAAATATATATAAGTCCTCATCAGATTTCATCTCTAAAGTTCGTCCGTCTAGTATTGTTATATAAGACTATATTAAAAACATAAGTTCTTTGGCATTTTATGTTACCGGTATTCTAATAAACATCATACTGTCGAGATCGTCGACGTAATGAACTTCATTGTTGGCAAGGCAACAATAAGAATGGATGCTGCGAAATGAACGTTAAACAGTTCTTATTGAATTTTACAGTTATGGTCCATAGGACATCTTTTATTACGTTTGTAATACAGGAGCTATCTGGACTTCTGCAGTATAGAGCTCATAGATCCTGTGATCCTTTTGGATGCCTGTTATCTAAATCTAGTTTGTTGGTTACCTTTGTGGATCAAGAAAAAAATTACGTGTATAGCACTAACATAATAATCAGCATTCACTGGATACGCGCTTAACAGAGAGAAAAAGACAGTGGTCCAGCGGTCCAACTGTGAATGGTACGATTGCTCTGCCGTATTATGTGGACAAAAACAAAGGCCGAGATTTATTCAACTTAAGTATAGTTTAACATTGTCTGTCCAACAGAGACATATACTTACACTTATATCTACAGTTCATTTAAAGTAATAACTTGATTCTAAGCAGTTACTTAAGCAACCATGCCATAAGAACCGTTAAAGAAAGCAAAGCTAAGAATTCTATTTCTCTTCATGCAATTATTGGAGTACAAAACTCGTAATCAATTAATTTCATCCAAGATATATAGTGGCAAATACCTATGTGCCATTAAATAGATCTTGAAGATAGACTTCGGGAACTCAGACTTGTATTTTGTAAGCAGATCCAAGTAGCATAACAACATGGTATTAATACCAGCTGACTTGGATTATAATAATGAGCCAATGATTAATAAATTATGATTGCATTATATTGTAATTTATACTAAAATATTCTCGGGTACAAAAACTCGCTGGCCTACATACCCAGATACGTGTGCATGCATGCAGGTGTTTATGTTATGCCAAATTAATTACTGTCTGCAGGAAATTTTCCATTTTTACCTGTCTATATTTACTTTTGGTGTGTTATTAACACCAATTTATTTATTGTTGTCATTAATACTAGCTGTATTCGAGACCCGTGTAAACTTAGACCAACCTTTGCACCAGGCCGGGGGTAGAATCATCTTCTGCCTAGCCTTTTCCTAACTATATTGAGGTCGGCTTCCACTCTAATCGGATGCAGCTGAATACCAGTATTTTACATGGAGCGACTGCCTATCTGACCTCCACAAACCAATCCGTTTTGGGTGATACTATACTACTCCTTGCTAAGACTGGTTGTTAAAATTTCGGGCCAGTGACTACCGGAAACACTGTATACCATATCTAACACAAGTGCGGCTTGATCTGAAGAACAACCCGAGTGGCTGATATCGTTTAGCCACGAGCTCCTCAGCGCTAGAGATGAGAGGCAACATTATTTCTCTACACCTTATTTTGACCTTCTCTCAAGTTCCTCCTCTTAGATTTATAGACGTTGGTCCTTTTATAATAGGATTATACAAATATTTTCTTGTACTCTTGGTTTATAAAGTATCTTTTAAATTGTAGACACCAAACATCGTATTTGAATAAAATAAAAATAAACATAATTAAAACGTCAGTGTCTATCAAATTCAAATGATTGATAGAGCATCAATGTTTATAGCTAATTGTTATTTTCTTAGTAGGTTATAATTATAACATTGTCGTGCATCATACTTTTATGGCGATCTGTGCAGGACGGCTGGCAGAAAGTGTATGCGTGAAGCTGAAGATTGGGCTAAGTGGTGCGCCTTGGGAGAGGTCTATGTCCAGCAGTGGAGTGACACACCTTGATAACATGAAACCTTAATGTCTGACAGCTATAACCTGGGGGTCTTCAAGTCAAGAGTGAATAGGTTATTTCTAGGTAAGCGTGCTTCATCGTCGACCACATCATCACTTACCATCAGGTGAGATAGTGGTCATACGCGAGCCTATCAATAATAAAAAAAAAAAATGTCTCATTTTATCACTGTCCAATCCTTCTCATTTTGTCATCAAGATAATTTCATAAAAGCGAATTAATCATCCCCTTAGACAGGCTAACTCTATATACTCTGAAATTTTATGTTTTTACGCTTTATAAATTGCAAACTTGATTGACAGAATAGTCAATTTTATTATTAAAACGTTGATGTGCAAAGAATATATTTTAATGTTTATTTTTTTATTGTCAACAGGTAATATTTGGTGGCTGTCAGTGTCAACGGAGTTTTTTTTTAAAATAAAGGTGAAGGCGGTAATTCTGGTTATCGTGTCGAGGGCAAGTGGTAAATTACTGTATTTTATTGTTTTCTTGATAATTTCGGTTAAGAACAACATTTGGATTGGATGTTTATGTTTTGGTATTGAACCTTTGTCAATATGTCCTGATTTCATAAGGCTGGCTGATTTAATTTTTGAAATTATGATTTTGCAATTCAAACTTTGAGCAGTCTGAATAAGTTACATGCAATCACTATATCTAGTTGTTATATGCGAAAACTATGTTTTTCCTACTCCTCTGTTAATCTTTTGTGATTTATTTCTTTTCGGCATCCAAGACAGTAAAATTATTTTTCTGGTATTCCGTTCAGCTTCATAGTTTCGGTGTTTTTCTGGTAATAGCATATTACAGAGATCTTTGAGTCCACAATAGACCAAGTTTTCAATTCATAGTCAAAAATCCAAGAAAAAAAACGAAACAATTTCAATGAAATCTAAATAAATAATAGCCATATAACTGCAAATAGGAGGCGCCACACCGGCACTATCATTAGCAAGATTTACTGGCCCACTTTCCATGGAATGCTAATTTTAATCGATTACGAATAAAACTGATTAACACACAGAGTTAATCGATGCCGAATTAATTCGGTTCCTTAAGCAAATGTATTAATTGATTAGCATTGATGAGCGTTCAATGCAAATCATAATTTCACCTCTACTATTTAGATAAGCGATTGAAGAAATAAATGTGAGCTTTAAATTTGGTGTTAACAACGAGAATGGCGTGTTTAGGATGTTTTCGTATAGTTTATATGTATTCATGTTATGAACGTAAATGTTTTTATGTCTCGATTTTTTGATTAATCCTCTCCATCGTTCCAAGTATCGTAAAAAAATTGCACTTGGTGTAATACTAGATCCTATTCACGATAAAAGTCTGTAACTGCAACAGGAATAACAATGTGTTTGTTATCAAAATATTGGAAAAGCAAATCAGTTTACCAATCAGTATTCCAAGTACCGATTACAATGTATCGGTAACATTCATGTAACATTGGTAGAAAGGACAGAAACACGTCATTCGCATAAATAACGTTTACATCCATAACGAACGCAATCATTATTAAACATGGAAAGCCGATTTAAAATAAATGACAAGGTGAATGAAAAATACAAACAATTAAAATTTTCCAAATTCAATTTTTAAAATGACAAATGACGTAACGTAAACGGTTTTCGATCAAACATGGTTGAAAGTTGCCAGTAATAAAAAGCGAAGGCATTTAATTTTTACAGCTTTTAATGTTAGTTGTTTTAGGAGTCTTATTACTTTTCTACCATTTCTGGTTAACACAGCTTGGTATACGTAACTGAGTGATGTCAACGTTATTTTATTGACACAATTTAGTGCTTTTTTGTCAAATATTGGTAAAAAATTAAGTATCGTAAATTATTGTAAAAACATGGTTATTTATTCGTGGAAATACGATGTTTTTTAAGCGTGGCCTACTTATGTTATGTAAGGTATTGTACTAACAAGACATTGAGGAAAACCTTTTAAAAATTTATAAAAGAGTCTGGTTTCGTTGTTCAAGAGAGTATTGTGGAAATTGAGTTCTTTCGCTTCATGCACAAAAAGACAATCTTTCTAGCCTTTGTGGCTCTTAAGTGACACTTGAAAGGTATATTCGTGTAGATACTTAAAATAAAATCAATCTTTGAATAAGTATTTTTTTATTTAAGTGATCTTGTCGATATGTTTTTTTTAAATACAAATATCCGAGAAACGTTTTTCAGGCAACATTTTAATAGCTTCCGATTTCAAAAGTAATTTCAATTTTGATTATCTTTTGAAATGTTATCACAAAGTTTCTTTGGGTTTGTTACCCGAGATGCAGGATTTAATTAAAATAAATTTACAAAAAGTAGATACTTGATGTACGATGTCAGTATCTCTTAGCAATTTCAGATGTCATCATCTTCATCTCCTACCTTACTTGGGGTCGAGGATGGCTCAAGACTGCTACTTCCTATACCTTGTTTTAATCCGACATCTCAGTTCATCTGCCTATACCATTACGGTGACACTCAATACTTTATTTGCAACATTTTTCTCACTCCCGCATCATATGACCAAACCATGACTACTGATTACCAAATTTTCAACCGCCATTGCCACTCCCAATTCAGCAATTTCCTGACCTATTTCACACAATTCCATTCGAGGGATATGTAGACTATATATAATGTAATCTTCGTGCAGTGTTCAATGCTAATCCTCTTAAAAAATCACAATAAATAACACCCACTTCTCTTTTATGATACCAAGTCAGTTCAATTGCCTAATCCGCACAATAATAACGAAGGCTGAATCTTTTCGCCGCCATATTATTTACAATTGAAGCCAATGTCAGTGCCGAGGCTATCTTATGAATGGAAGATAATGGCTACCGAAGTATTTGTACGATGTATATTCTTGTGGGAGTATTTACTAGTCGATATAAGCCTGAGGAGGAGGTCTGTGTCGAAAAACAAACTGGGGACGAACGTACCATTGAAAATATTAGTTTTAAGAATTAACTGTAAGAACTCAGAAATAAAGGCTTATTTTATTTTATTGTTTATTTTATTTTATAAGCCTGAGACTTCTATATATGGAAAACATTGTCTCGTTTTTTTAATTTGTTTGTGTGACCGTTTATAAATCTTATAAATAAAACGGATTTTTTTTTTTTTAATATCTTGGGACAACTCACACACGGCTATCTGATCCCAAGCTAAGCAGAGCTTGTGTTATGGTAACCAGACAACTGATATACATACTTATATAATTTATAAATACATACATATTATAGATAAATCACACCCAGACACAGAACAACTTCATGCTCATCACACAAAGCTTGTCCTGGGTGGGAATCGAACCCACGACCTCCGGCTCAGCAGTCAGGGCCACTAACCACTAGACCAAGAGGCCCGTCATTTGATGCGGGTTCCACCGTTGCTAGGGTCCTAAGTGTCTTAGCGTGATGTTATATAGCCTATGTTGCTTCCTAATAGTTAGTCTTTTTATTGACGAAAAGGCGGTTAAAATCGGTCCAGTAGTTTCGGAAACTATTCGGCACAGACAACACACTAAAAAAACTTTCCTCTTTATAATTCTATAAAATCACAAAGATGTTTTTAATCCACTTAAAAAACAAATCAAGATACTTAAGTTGTTGAGTCTCAAGGACCGAATATAAGAGTTATATCGTCCGGAATTGTGAGTTCTTCGAAAAAGATACCGCAGCTCCGGAACATAAAGGGCAAAAAATGGGACATGATTGGGTTTTAGTCAGTAAAAGTCTCCCCTCCGCCACGCAAGTTATTTGATGATTTCCCATCGTAAAAAAGCGTAATATCGATTAATAGGTCTTTTTAATGACCATACTTCACATTGCTCAAAGTAACTTAATTTCAAAGATATCATTCGGTGTCTGACTGCAAATGGCAAGACTTCTAATGCCATTTGCAGTCAGACTTAAGTATTATTGGTTTCCCAGGTTAAACGGGTGGGTTTATCGTAAAAATAACGGACGACTTAGCCGTTTATAACACTCGCGTCTTATAAGGATTTAATTGCTTTCTAAGACCCGTGAGAAGAACTAAACACAACATTTTCTCGTCCTTCCTAAGCACTGTCGGCAAAGTTTAAGGAGAAATCGCCGAGTTAGTTCGAATTGCCCTGTTCAATGACGATTTTATATGAAATTGTGACTTTTGAGACCATGTTGAGCAGACTAAAGAAAGATACGTGTTGTGCCTACCCCAAATAGAAAGGATATGATTATGTTGACATCTGCCACCAACTCTAACATTTAATTTTGACGGCTCGGTTGGCGCAGTGGCTAAGCGATCGACTGCTGCGCTGCATGTCGCGGGTTCGATTCCCGCATGCAAACAAATATTTGTATGACCTGCAGATAGTTATTTCGGGTCTGGCTGTTTATAAATGCACCCACGATATAGGAGAAATGGTTTTCCTGTAACTGTAAGTTTTACTAATATTAAACAAACCCTTTACTGCATATTAAGTTCATAATAACCCAACATTAAAAACAACTTAAAATTGCATGTTTCCGACTAAATTCAGGAAATGGTAACAGAATGACGTCACACTAATAATTTGGAGGATGGAAATGTGAATGGCTGATCAGTCTGTATAAATACGACTTGGTCTAGCCAGGAATAATTTGGGGCCTAATGGAAACCTAGGATATCTTACTATTTCACCATTTTCCCACTGTATTTACCCATTTAGTGTGTTCCATTTAATCTAGATCTATAGAGAAACTTTATCTAATCTAAACCATTGGTTTTATTACTTTTTCATATGAAGAAAGTTAGTTGCTCGGCAAACGCATAATTTTCTACCTATTCGAGCAACCAGATAAGATTCTTCTATTCATTAGAAATTGAAGGCGAATCTAATTTCATTGGATTGCTCGTAGATTTTATTAAGACCGCTAATTTAGCTTTGCAGCGAAAAATATTGAAAGCCAAATTAATGTTCTAGTGGCTAGCTGTTGGAATAAATTTCAATACAAATAAATAAAATGCTGAATTAAGATTCTAGTAGCGAATAATTTTCTGCAAATAGACACCATTTAAGTGTTTGTTTGTAATTTAACTTTTATCCGGTACCTACTTAAAGACAAAACTTAAAAAAAAACTCTATCTCGGGAAAAGGTTCTTTCGCCACCAATATCCTGAAATAAAGTTATTTTGAAAATGAATTATGGTTAAATAGACATGCAAACATGCAAAAATGCAATGCAATTAAGAACCTCTTTATTTTTTGAAGTCAAGTATTTTTTTTTAAGAATAAACACAAGATGATTTACGTAAGCTAAATAATAGTCAACGACATTTTGTAATGATGACATTTATTGCTATTTCCGCGGAAACATAGACATAATATCTGTTCATGTTCCCTCGTGAGTTTAAAAAAATACATTTGAATTTAGAATTTGTTATAAAGAGCTTTCAGTCAAGGCTAGGCCTTGACAATAGTTTTAACTAGACCTTTACCTGATACGAGGATATTACTGTTACAGTTTTATTAATTGCGATCATAATATTTGCGGTGACATTGAAACTCGTGTCACTATGAGCCAGTGACTTAATTACTGAGGTCAATCCTTGACCTTGAGTGTTATTTTAATTACTAACGCGGTAATTAACTCCATTCTCTTGCTTAATCTCTTTGTCCTACAGTATTCGAGATGTGATGAAAGCTTACCGATTCGATTTGCAGATTAGATTTTTAATCTGTGTTCAATATCGCCTGTATCTATGGTACGCAAATTCGTACAACGCGTTAAACAATACGATATCTTTGGTTGTTCTTTTGATTATTTTATTTAAAAAAATGGAACCTCTATTTTTAAAACGCGGCCCCTGAAAAGTGACGCAATATGAAATATTGATGTTTAAAAAGATAATAAAATAAAATCTAACCACCAGTAAATACGTTTAGATTTATGACTAATTTGTTTCTAGGTTTATTTTATTAGTTGTGTGTTTTTAAATGGATTATAATATTATTTATTTTAACTGGAGTCGTTTCGAAATGGTTAATAAGCGGATTTCACAAGAGGCTGAATGGATCGTTAAAAAAAATACACGTCCGTTGATCTCCCGAGTCCCAATGTCGGTGTTCTATTCATAGATTCAGTTTCAGAACATCGATGAAGTTCGTCAGCATCGTAACAGATGGCGTTACTTGTTCCTCCAACGGATTTAAACATAACCCGGGACTTCGTAATTCGAGATTTGCCATGCTTTATAGCAGTTTTATTTTAATGTATGTCAGGCAACTCACAAACAGTTGAGGCATATGGACATTATGCAATATTGCTCACCCCCCTAATTAACGCTAATACGTGATATCTCCCTGTCAAATTTCATAACAATATGATCAGCCGGTTAGGCGTGAAAAGGTGACAAACAAACAGTTACTTTCACACTTACAATATTAGTATGGACTAGTATGGATAATTAGTTTTGCCTTCGTACTTTTATGGCACATCATAAATATCAATTAATCGCAATTCTAAAACTATCAAAACATGAAGTTGCATTAGGAGAGGCAATCAATTAAAGTAATAGACGATCAATCAAGTCTAATCAAGTAGCTGCGGTTAAGTTATAAATCAAGTTAAGGTGTGTAGTGACGGTTAGGGTTCAAGGTTCCGTTGGTCGGCCGTGGCCTGTGACCTCCTTGCAATGGCTTTCGGCTATGCATTACAGCACTTCCTAATATGTACGTGTCTGCCGTATTATTGAGATGTGTTATCGTCTCCGCTAGTTCCTAATTCTTTATGGTCCGGTAATGGTTTTAGAATTGCTTAGATTTACGCTGGAAACACTGTTATGCTTCGCTCTAAAAGCATTTTTAGTGCCAAAAAATCGATACTTAATCGTATATTACACTAGCTTCGGCCCGTGCCTTGGCACTCAATGGGTGACACACTGTTAGAATAGTGTTTAAGTTCGGATTTTATTTTCCACACTTACTTTACTTCTTTATTAATATGTATGTATAGATTTCTGCCCGATCTTCAAAAATTCATCATACCTATTTGAAACTCATACATCAACTTTTTCCAGCCCTTATCACAAGTTATTTGGAGTCAGCGCATCATATCTTCCTCTTCATTACTTCTCTATTACTCGTTATCTCAGCTGTCGCTTTCGCTCTATTATTCAATCCATTCATTGTTTCCTTGGACATGTATTTGAAACCCTCAAAGAAATAATTCCAACAGCCATCTCCACAGTTTTCCAACCAATCGCAAATTGAATTTCCTCGGTACATCAGGATCGGGTTTGCTCACATCCCTACCTACTCAGTGAATCGTAGCGTGGCTTCGTAGCCCGAGTAGATACCGACGTGTCTCATTGTTTATTCAAATTTCCCAAAAGCAGGAGTGGGCCATGGTTCCCACGGGTAGCGCCAGGCACCAGTTTACACCTCACAGAATTGGAACCGGATTTTTTCGAATTTTGATTTTCTGGCTTCCGTTTGTAGGTCAGATGGTTTTGGATTAAAGGGATACGACCTGACTTTCAAACAACACAATGCTTGTTGTCTTAAGCATATAGAATGGACCAACAATTTTATTTTACCTAGTTTATGTTGATTTGAAGAACACTAGGCATTTCTCCTGTATCATGGGTGCATTTACAAACACAAACTCAAATAAAGGAAAACGTGTTGCGCCGACCCCAAATAGAATGAGATAAGGGCAGGAAAATGATGATAATAAATTCAGATACACAAACAGACAGACCCGGAACACTACCAGGGAGCCTAAACCGGTCGCTTTAACAGAAATGTAATAGGATAAGAATATTAATCATATGAAAAATCTTAAATGGTTACAGGCGCAGTTAATATTCTAATTGTAACTTTGTGAGCATTTTACGAATGGTAACGTTTTTATAGTATTATCAAATTATGATTCTGCTTCAGCTAAGCTTCTATTCTCTATGCGAACAAATATTTGTCTCTGTATCAAACCCAATTATTTTTATTGGAAGATTAGAATGACGTGACCAAGAATCACAAGTCACATCTAAACTAAACAACACGTATGCAAAATTTTAGCTCAATCGGAAAATGGAAACGGGTCAAATTTAACTTATAAGTTTGGTAACTTAGTTACATGTGACGTTAATAAAAGCGTAGACTTGCGCGCTGAGGGTTTCTTACAAACTTGCTACATAAACGGCCGTATCTTTTGACTGCGTAGATTTAGAGGGATGATTTTTCACAGCACAAATTAACTACATGAGTATATGGTTTTAATTTTAACTCAATGATTTTACGCGTTCTTGAGATAAAGGGTCTTGGCAGGCAGACAGACAGACAGACAGACAGACTGACAACAAACAATTGATCCAATAAAGGTTCCCTATTTTTCCTTTTGAGGTACGAACCCCTAAAAACAGTGCAATCAAAAATATATGTTTTCCTTACAATACTGTAGTTGAAAAGGTGTTTGTTTGCTAATAAGCAATATTAATCGCCTAATAAGGATGTGATTACCTTCAATATTGCCAGCTTATCGAGTCAGTAGTAATAATCGATGTTTGTTAATTTAATTGATTGAAATTCTCTAGCGAGGGAACAACATTATTAACATAAACCCCTTCGTATTGGATGACGTTTATAATAAGGTCGTAATTATTAATTAATAACCGTGTCTTTTATGTAAAAGCGTAAGTTTGCATTGCATTTATGTAAAGCATTGGTAATATAGCAGAATGAATAAAGGATACCTATAAATAAATATTATGTTTGTATGTATCTACAGTTTTTAATGAATATGTTGGTAAGTTATAAGAATAGGCTTGTTTAAAAAAAAGTAATATTAGTCCGTGTTTTAGATTATTCAAAAATGAGGGACACGTATTTTTTATTTGTAAATTAGAATAAAAATGACAAAGATATAGCCCATTAAAATTACGTGCGACGTCACGCGTCGTGTGTCGTCTAAAAGACAGACTAAATAGAATGTTATTACTTTGAACCTGAAAACTACCCTATTCTGTATACCGCTCACCGAGATTTCTCATAATTCAGAACCAGATACTGCATGAGGCAGGCAGAAATATTTTATAGGCTGATAACAAATTCATCGGCATGCGGGCTATACCACCAGTTCAGCATAGCTATTCACAAACAATCCAATCGTAACAGAAATCAACAATCGACTCTAGTATATCGAAAATCGAATCGTCAAACCGGCAAAACGCTATTTACAGATCCGTGAGGAGTTTCTTTTTTTGAAACATTGCAAGGTATGATTAACAACGTACGGTATATAACGGTAGGAAATAGAAAGTGATAAACATACAATTTTTACCAGTAGGCCTACTATGACATCTTAAAGCAGAACTTATTCCACTGAGTGAAAGAGATGGTGCTAGACACCCTGTATAGCTCTGTCCCTTTCCCTCAGCGGAATAAGTTCTGCTTTAACACGTCATGGTAGGGTAGCAGGTATTTTTTGTCGGTATAATTGACGTCTTCATATCTTAACACGGCTGTGCAGACATGTCAAAATTGGCTGATAACGGATTTGTAAATAGCGTTTGGCTGACTTTTTCGATTATACTCACGGCACGATTGCAATCGAGTGGTTGCACTACTGTTGCTACGAGAGGTGTATTCTTGACGATGGCACGTAGCCATTCTAAAATTCTAATTTGAATACCATCATCATCTGCCTAGCCTTTTCCTAACTATGTTGGGGTCGGCTTCCAGTCTAACCGGATGCAGCTGAATATTAGTATTTTACATGGAGCGACTGTCTATCTGACCTCCACAACCCAGTTAATACTGGGTAATACGATATCTCTTGGTAAGACTGGTTGCCAGACTTTCGGAACACTGACTACCTGTAACGACTGTCAAAGATCTACAAATGACAGCCGGGACCAACGGCTTAACGTGTTTTCCGAGGCACGGAGGAAACTCGGTATGTAACGGGTGGTCACCCATCCACAGCCCAACCTAGGCAAGCGCGGCTTAAGCTAAAGATCGACCCGAGCGGCTACTATTTATTTAGCCACGAGCTCCTCTCTAATTTGAATACCAATAGCTTAAAAAGCATTAACATTATAGTTAAACATACTAAAAAATACGCTTTCTCATGTCTTCTCAGCAAATCATTCTATTGGATACCCATATCATGGGAATGCATAAAAATGTTTTCAGCCATCTTTGAAAGTCTGCCACAATGGATTTAGAATGACGTCACTTATTTAACCATGCATTCTCCAAACTAAACAAACATGCAAAATTTCTGCTTAATTGGGTCAAATTAAACTTCTAAGGAGATTTGTAACATACTCGTAGTTACAAGTCAAGCTAATAAAAACATGTTAATAATAGAAATAGCAGTAAATCGTTCTTTCACCAAAATCAACGTTAATAAATAGTACCACATATACAAAGCAGCTAATAAATAATGTATCACATTCATTACTAGGTAATCTGCAAACCACAGCCTATATTTACATTAGGTCTAATTCGGAATACGCTTAGCCCACTCCCCGTCGACCTCGCTACTAAATTCGCATTTCCACCCTCCAATTTAGACTTGAATGCTAAATTTTATGGTTATCTAATTGGATTTTAGGATTATGAGCGAATGAAATATACAGTATTGTTTTATTGGAGTTAAGATGGATTTGAGTATTATTTTCTAGTTCAACGCGCGTCTCATAGAGATGTCAGTAAAGCAGAGGGCATTCCACTGCCTGCTGAGGTTTGAAAGAGATACCGCGGCCCCTGAACACATAGGTCAAAGAAGGAAAACGGATGGGTTTTGGTCAATAAAAGACTAGCACTCACCCCCGCTCCGCTCAGAGGGAAGATATTTGATGTTTTCCTATCCGAAAAAAAGGGCTGGCCATTTTAGCCGTAGGTGCTGGTAACGGCTAACGTGAGGTAGCTCAATCTCATGTCAGGTGTAATGGCCATATACCCAGGTTGGCTAGCAGCAACTGGAAAAGAGTTGCCGAGAAAGGCCTATGTCCAGCGATGAACGGCTGTAGGTTGATGGTTAATATGTGGTTGCTCTGTTGTCTCTGTGACAGCAGCATAAGTGGCCAAAAGAAAATAAAAATAAAAGAATGTTATGTGTTATATATAAGTCACCCAATAACGTTTCATACCTTTTACCAATACTCTTTGTGGTACACACCAATACAAACTATTCAACCTATACAAAACCAGTTTATGCTGCTCTCTCAACAACGGATCGTACACCATAGATTTCAAGTACAATGAGAGATCCGCATAAACTGGTTTTGTATAGGTTGATCTGTCGTCGTGTGTACCACTAAGACCAAGTGCGGGTTGGTTAATGCCACATATCTAAGAATTCTGTTGGTAGGTTTTCTATGATTCACAAACTCATGAAAAATACATTGCATTTTGAATCCCTAAGGTACTATGATAGAATTGTTATTTGTATAGAAATGTGTAACTAAATTGTACAATACGTCTACAATATGTTTGTATCAGCGATCTGCTACTGACATTCGATATCGTTGTTTGCTTGTCAATGTTTTACGTAACTTTTGTTGTGTAAATTGTTATTCTGTAACGTTGTCAATATTTTCAGTTGTATTTTTGTTTTAAATAAATACGTTATTTGCAAAACTATTTTGATTTATTAATAATAATATGGAAAGTTTACAATTAAAAAAAAACCCTTGTCTTGTCCAATCCAATGCAGTTAGTACTGGGTAAGACTTTGGTCACGCTGACTTTCTGTACCGATTGTCAACGATCTACAAATGGCAGCCAAGTCCAACGGCGTACGGCTTAACGGCTCTGAAGCACGGAGGAAACTCGGTGGTCACATATCTACAGACCAACCTAGGCAAACGTGGCCTAACTTTAAGCTCAGCCGGAGCGGCTGTTATTATTTAGCCACTAGCTCGTACCACAGATTTTAATCTAATATTATATAAAGTTCTCGTGTCACAATGTTCGTTCCTATAGTCCTCCGAAACGGCTAGACTCTCATGATTTTTTTATGCATATTCAGTAAGTCTGATAATCGGCCAACATCTATTTTTGGCCTCTAAGTTAGCAGCGGGTGAAACGGCTGAGCACAGCTAGTTATATTGTTTTAAATTATACAGCTACCATACCGTATCCTAGTTTGATACAGATAATTCATCAGTAACACAATATTCGCCTCTCCCGCATATTTAACACAAAAGCAACTTCATTGTATGGGGCGTTCAATTAAATATTTCACAATAAAAACTGTCTCATGCGGGCACATTGCCGAAACCTTAGTTTTGTTAACCTATCACTATAATTGCAGTTTAAATAACATGTTCCTTTTTGCTGTTGGATATAGTAAAAGTATAAATATCATTATAAATACATTTTTACGTGAATTTTAAAAAAGAACGGTTTATGCTTCGGTTCGGATATCGGTTTTAATTTCCCGGTTCTCATTTAACCCCTTTATTCGTCATGTTAAATTTATTGTATGGTAGAAGTAGTATAGTTTAGTATATATGCATAAAATTAATTTAATATTTGGACGAGACATTTGTTTTACACTTAGCTATCCAATGCAAAATAATTGACAATAATACCTAGATGCATCGGCTTTTGCTGATATAACGTTTAATTGTAAAACAATATAATTTTCCCAATAATCTTCAATTTTTTTTCGTAACATTGTAATTTATTTGTCTGCACCCTACATGATTTAAAAGAATTGTCCTTTCTTATTTGCCCTATATAGACATTATAAATAAAATACATTTTTAATTTATCATAAAAAATATTTATTAATACTAATTGTAATTATATTAGGTAATACTTTCAATTATAATTAAATATTCACATTTCTCACAATTCTTTCATAAAAATATTCCATCACAATATCATTTAAACTTTATAAACTATTCACTAAACAAATAATTGATATGTGTATAATTCTAACAATAAGAAACATATTCTTATTGTCGTAATTAAAATAACTACGATTAACTAAGTAAAGCTTCTTAAATTATAGGAATGAAAACATTAAATAAATGTAAATTAAGTTATTGAATGTAATCAGTAAAATACAATTAAATTGCATTAGTATTTATTGCAGAGTATTCATGCTTTGTCAGTTTTATTAGTTGTAAATGACTATTACATTTATATTATGGTGTAGAATATAAAGAATCGAATAGAGAAAATATTGTGAAATGAGTTATATTGCAGTTATTTAGACATTCAGATATAAAGAATTGAATTGCAACTTTAAATACAATTAAATTGCATCTTTAACACAGCTGTATGTTAAAATACAAAAGTATTAAGGAATGCAATCAATTTTGCTGATCACATGTTTTTTTTAAGTTGTAATTACATTTGTTTTTATATCTAAATACAAAGAATTACATTGAAACTGGTTTTGCAAATATTTAAGTTCTACAATTACATTTATATTTTGAAGTAAATATAAAGTAGGTACTTATATATTGATAAAAAGACAATTAAAACTTTTAAGATTAGTAATTAAATTTATATTAATTCTTATTAATATAAATAATTACATTATGTAAGTGGATAATTAATTGTCTTTTGTTTATTGCAAACCTATCCTTACCGATAATTATTATTTCCGGTTCATCAAGTATCAATCATTGTAAGTTTACCTTACAATAATGATACCGTAAGAAAATATGAAAAAAATATCACAACACACAAAAATATCACAAATTATCAACTAAACTTACTATTTATGAATACATTTGGCACTTCAAAATATACTGTGGTATAACTAACCACATAATAAAGCTTACAAAGTTACGAGCTGATAAAATAACGAATCTTGCTGTTTTTACATGAAACAGCATTTTTATATGTTGATCTATCCCATCCCGTTACAATTTTGTTTATGCTTTCTAACATACAATATCAAAATATACAGTTCTGGCATTGAACCTTTACGGCAAAATTTCGACTAGATCATGGCGGTCAAAACCTTGTAGGCAAAGTAATACGCCAATCATAAAATGCATTGATTTGAGCAATTACTGATATAACCAAGTAAAATCCCTAAGACCATCTAACTCTTGGAGGTGAAGATGTTCAAGAACTTTGTCTTGATGTTAAGTAATGTTGTGAAAGATCTCTTCACCTTCTTCTTTTGTGAGGATTCCGACCTTAGGAAAGGTTCAGAGTAGGATTTCTTCATCACAGGCATGTCGGAAGGTTCAGCATCTTTAGGAAGCTGGTACTTGTACTCCTTAACGACTTTCTCTTCAGACGGATCATACCTGTAGAGCACAGAGTATGTTCGCTTGACTTTCTTCTGCACCTTGGGAGTGTTAGGCGTCCTGTCGCTCTTGCAGCGCTTCACCTTGTTTCTGCCGTAGTAATCCTGGTAGCTGTCAGCATCAACATAGATGAACCGCTTTCCCAAAGCCAGTTCCCTCTCCTTCTTCAAACTCTTCCACGAAGCAATGACAGATTCACGACGGAAGGTCTTGTTCGGGTTGTGACGGCTGATGCAGTAGCCAGGCTCATCAACCTGGATGTTGGACGTGTCCTTCAACGGAGACCCTCTCGGGCTCTGGTTGTAGTCTATCTCCTCGTAGTCTCGCGACACCTGGAATAGAAATAAATCTCAGATCAGTGACTGTTGCTTACATAAACAACGCTATCAATGTTAATCTCCCGGCTGTCTCATAAACAAGTGTCGGCCGCCAGTGATCTTGTGGATTATTTAAAGTATCAATAGAACGTAACTACGTGACTGTTATAACGTGAGGCTAGGGTGTATCGCCGTCCCTTTCTATTATTAATAGGGTCGTCTTCGATGTTGTTCAGCACGTTCGTCATTGGAGCCCTTCGTGCGGTGCCCACATGTCTAATAACACCTGTCGTGAGCGCCATATGTTTAAATCCACAGGAACTTGACAATGTCCGTACTACGAATTTTTAACTGCAACCATGAACTGTCTAGGAAGCTCAATAAAAGTGTGGTATTCACAATATTAATCAAGTAAAGGTCGCTAATCTAGATTCCAATTGTAACAAAAGATGCTTTTAGTACGATGACGTCACATGGAAAATTAACTAAGGTCGTGTAAAGGTTGGACAATAAAAATATGTTCATAAAGATGTCCTTCGGAAAACGCTTCGCTAATGTGTCGTTTGAAGTATTAAAAGCTTTCACGTTAACGGTCCGCTTGCACAACTCTCCTGAGGTTATATTCCCGGCGTTTGTAAAGCGAGGTTTAATTTAATCTTATTATTATGTAATATTTTTATGGTTTTCTTGGAATACCAGAGTATGACGTAGTCGGCCACTGGTTGACTGGTCAAATAATGGGTCACGCAGAAATAGACTGTTTATTATTGGAGTTCATTAGAACATGGTGTATACGAAGCATTGGAATGCTATGGATATGACTGCACTAATATCGGTGAAAAACTGGATTTAACGATGGTAGTGCGAGTTAATTTTTTAAAACAAAATTAATCATTATTTATGCTAAGTTACGTGGGATGACATAACATGCTTAATGTTTTGGTCAAAAAATTTGGGGCATACATTTTTAAATGTCAAACATGCAACTGGTTTACTGAATCATACAATCCACTTAATCGTTGTTTTTGTAACTTCTGAGTTCTATTATCAAATAGACAATGTTTTTTTTTTAATAAACTGTTACAGGCAACAGAAATTTCATGTTTCAATGTCCATTGGTTCTGACACGACAAATCCTCGCTACTTTATATTTTGACAGCTCGTGTTGAGTAACATTTTTTTAATGGGCTGTGAAAAAAAACAGTGCACTGTTGCGAATTCAGGTCGCAACGTAAAATGGGTCATTTTTAAATAGTTGTCCTATTAGCAGGGTTAGTTAAAACGGTCTAATTAAAACTGAAATTAAGCCTCGTATCTAGGCTACAGCCTCTTGTTTTTCGTGTTTTATTTCGTCTAACCTTGTACTTTTTCGTTTTCAGGTAATTTTTAACTGTCCATCACGAAGACAAGCGGCGGGTGAGTGTGTGACGTATCCACGCTACTCTTTCGCTGGCTCCGCGTGTCCCATTTCGTGCACCCGTTTTGTAATACCGCGTTAAAATGTGTAGGATAGTATTTCTGTCCCGATGTGCATACTTCGTGTTATTTGTGGAAGTTATTATAGTTGTGAAGGTGATAACGTTACTAAATGGTGCTGTTAATTTTGTCACAGGTTATTTTAGAGAACGCATCAGAATGTTCAATGCAATGTCTATTATTGTACTGTTGCACCGTGTTTATTACGTACGATTACGCGTTTGTTATTGCACTTTTGATAAATTGAGGTCTACGGAAGTAACAACCTTCGGATATCGTCTTTACGTTTCAAAAGATAATTTGTTCCAACAAATTATCGAAGAAATAAATCCCACTATATAAAATTACGCCGATTACACCAATGATTAAATTAGAAAGTAAAGTAATTATCAATTATTTATCAATCCATATTAATTGCGATTATGCAAGTTAACTCTATTTTACAGAACTGCCCATAACGCTTTAATAACTTAGTTAACCAATTAATGACTTAAAGCATGTATTTTGATTGAAAAACAAGATTAGAAATCAGTACGATACTGTGATTAATTCCATCGTGTATACGTGTAATCGAAAATGGACTCTGTAATACCAATCTTACGGTTTAATTTCGATTCTCATGTGCAGTGTACCCAGTTTTTTTGGTACCGTTAACTCGTATGTGCAAACTTCGTGCAAAAAACTCGGCATACATCGGCTTTTTTTTCTCTTTCGAATTTACAGCTACGTACTCTCTTATATCCTCTTGAATTTATGCGTTGTAATGTTTGAGCTAGACTTAATGCTCTGAGCTTCACATTATAATTTATTTTTCACTTACTGTTATTTATATTAACGGTACTCAATACCGGAAATTGTTTGCTTATTTTTCTGCAACCAATTTAGGGTTGATATCAGTCTCTTCTATATTAAGAATCGCCCTCAATGCTAAAGAATCACCATAATGAAGAAAGCAAATCCAGCGGTCTTCGGCCAGTTAACACTAAATACAAATCCAAGCATATATTTTTTTCAATGTTTACATCTCGTCAGTAACTGCAAGATATATTTAACATAAGTTTGCGAAACGTAAACAGTACAGCATGTGTAATTTACGCGATCGACTCTGCGAAATCTGGTGGTTCTGCTATTCATGTACGACATTAGGCAAACGGTATCTATTTTTGGGGCCAGTTCAAGTATAGGCCGCTATTCTTAGGCACTAGTTAGGAACGTGCATACGTGCTCTTTAGCACACAATTAGATCGAAAAGTCGAAGTTCAATTGAGATTTTAAATTTGGAACTCGTTATTAGATTGGTTATGGTTTTATTTTTGGCGCGATTTGTTTTTCGTTTGATTAATACTGGCACATTTTTTTTTCAAATATAGAATTATTTATTCCGTTATTAAATTATTAGTCTATTATGTTTACCTATTGAAAAAAAGAAACCGAGAAATTTATGCTAAGTGGATTGTCTAATTAGAATGAATGTGAGATACGTCACAGGTTAAGAACCGATAAAGATCTTTAATTGATGAGACATATATTAATAGAAAATGACGTAGCCATGAATGTACACTGACTAACTGTACCTTGCCCACGCGCATTTTTTCGTCACTATGATTTTTCCGATGAGTAACAAGTTTTTTAATACTTATTGCACCATCAGATTTTGTCAGTTTATTAATGATAATGACATTAAGTTTATTGACATAAACTCACAGTTATGAGAAGTTCACAACCCACCTGCCCATAAATGGAAATCTTGGCAGTTGTATGATAAATTAAACAAATAGTAAGAGGATTTTCTATAAGTAATTTGATTAATTATTTCATGTTTAAAGTAGCTAAGTGCTGGGGTATATCTATGACAGTGACAAAATACTTCAAATTAAATTCATGCTACAAACATACTCTAAACAAATATTTACTCTCATGTTATGTTGATAAAATCCCATATTTTCACATGACCGACTTTGCATTATTAAAATTTAACGGCAGTGATATATGCAGCACATTTTTAATGGTACTCATTTTAAAATTGTCATTTGTCATTATCAGAGATCGCTGCAGCTCTCCACTTTCGAAACCGTAAACCGGAATGGCGGGCGACGAATGACAGCTATTAGATTGTTACAACAACACGAAAATCTCTAAGCAGTCTATCCAGTTCGGATACCTTTAACTGCGGTGAAAGTATCCCAACGAAATTCGCTAAGACCGGTTCAAGAATTAAGAATACCGACAACTTATTGACAACAATCGGTCCGAATCAATTTTGACAGCGGTTTTGACAGCTCATTGTTTGTTTGACAACCTATCACTTTCTAATATCCGTTATTATTGCTCACAATGACAGCTTAACGCTTCCCAGTTTAATAATTCACTGGCTATCTGATTATATCGAAATAACAATTTCGTTTTTAATGATAGTTCAAATTCTAAAGCACTGGCATGAGAGTTTTTCATAGACAAAGAGTAATTGTTTTTCCCGGTCGCTTCGTTTCCGTTTTTGCGCCATGCATGCAGGGCAGGAACTGCCCATTAGCAACATCAAAGAGTCAGTTTTCAACAATTTTAAATACACCACTGGCAATATTCAAACCTTTAAGTATTAAATATTTTAACCGTTATATTAATTATTATAGAGAATAGCCACTTGAAAAACTCAAATCAAAGAAAGAGAACTTTTAATAACTTGAAAAGGCAGAGTTTACCGATAACCTTTTATGAACCGCAAAAAATCTTTTGATGGAAGTAATCTCTATGATTAATCTCAAATGCTTCGATCGGATCGATTTTGGGCAATGATTAATATAATGCTCGGCTTTGAATGTTAGTAGCCACGAGATTGGCCTCAGGCGGCAATGTCAAGAGCTTTACCACAAAAAAGAACGTAATTCCATATTCAAACAGCGGACACGCACGCGCTGCAGTTCAATGACAGCGAGCATAGACAAGTCAGTTGCCTTTTAAGCGCATTAAAGTGGCCATGCACTTTGCGTAATAGTTGACCACCGCTGTGTAAGTTCTATTCCGTAATCTGAATACCGGGCTTATTGTTCAACAGATAGATTTGATCCGATTTGATTCTAACAATTCTATAGTTAAAGTTAACTTAGCTTAATTACTAAGTGAAACTTACCACGCTTTCCCAACTACCACCGATGACGGTTTTGTCCAACATTTTCACTATTAAGTTTTCACAGATCAATCCAAAAAAAAATCACTTAGAAAAAGTTTTTTTTTCAAAAACAATACAAAAAAGTTCTGCAATTAGATATTTGTTGTCGTGTTACGCGTCCCGTATCACGTTGTCACTAGGGAATGCTTTGATTTGGCACAGTGCACACCTCGAGCTTTCCTGAACGACTGAAGCGAAAACGTTTCAGCGTCATATTTATAGGACGGGAGTGGGAAAGAGGGCGGGTTTCAGGAAGACGCTTCGTTAGTGTCTTCCACTTAACACGTAGTCACGCCTTCGTATTTTGAGGTGCAAGTAATATAGTTCGGGGAAGCCCGTCTAAAACCGTCTGTTGCTATTAGGATGCATCCTAATATTCTCTTTTTTCTATGTCACTTAGGATATAGGTACAGTTCTCAGAACTGCTTTATGTTGTGCATATTTAGAACAAGCTTCGTTAAGTGTCCAGTACATTACAAAGGTACATTAACTCTCCTAATAGCTCTAAAGTTATTTCGGTTTTACGAGCACACGTAATGGAGACTTCACTACAGACTTAATGCACACAGGTTATTAGAATATCAGTTTAAACTCTCCGATTTACTTAAAGGAAGCCATTCCTACCAATAAACTGTTATAAACATTAATATGAAACTAATTTAAGAACCCGTTAGCAAAGCGTAAACAAATAAATCTAATTTCTACAAATATTCATTCGGTTTCGTAACTTTTGGACCGATCAACTCTGAACTGCGACTACAAACCGCAACACACAACTTTTTTATTTTGTTTAGCGAAACCTCACTTTAAACGGAATAAAATTTATGTTCCAAATTCAAATCCTTTGAACTTTTTGGCGCGAAAATAAAGTGATTTCTGTTTGTGTTAGCTTTTTACATGTTCCGTTTTGTTAGTCCAAATGAACCGTTTAGCCATAGTGTTTCGTGGCACAAAGATTATAACACCCTTTTGTGTGTTCTAAAATAAACGAAACAGGATATATTCTTCATCTTCTGAGATATTTTTCAGATCTTGGAAAGGAACTATCAATTTACTTGAGCATAAAGTTTGAGAAAAGCGATGAGTGAGTGCTGAGCAAACATTTTCTTAGAAATGGACACCTAACCGCTTAAAGAAATTAAAAAAAATATTGCTTTACGATACATATTATATATTTTATATGTATACGTACATCAAAGGAAAACAGGAGTCGGGGGACTATTTTAATAAATTTTTAAAATATCTTATTTAACAAAAAAAAACCTGACAAAAACGTAGACCTGTCTAATAAACATTATGAGAAAAAATAAAAGCCTTATAAAATATGAATTCTGAGGTAAGGGTACGTAAAGCGGGCAGGAGGAATTTTTAATGAAATTACCGAAGCTAATTTCAGTTCCGAGCTAATTATTAAATAGATACAGGGATTTTCCTCCTAAATGTAAACTCTCTAAGGCTGATGTCCGTTGGGAATTTACGCAGGAAAATTTGTTGTTGGAAGTTGAAAGCTTATTTAATCTATTTTTTGTTTTTCCATTGAACGTTTTTTTTAAGGGAACAATATTGTTCATATCTTGTAAATATAAGGCAAGCGATTGCGGTATTGATCCAGCTTCACCTTGCCTTGCAATGATTCAACAACTAAGGGATAAATTATTTATTTTATTATTCTTCAGTAAAAACCTGCCAATAATTTAACAGTCATTGCGTTTTATCCAAATCTTTTACATGAACAGGAAACATCACAAAACAGGTTTAACGTATATATCAAGTTAAACATAAAACTCCTAACGGGGGTAAAGTATGCGACCTTTTTACATTTACAGTTTACAGCCTCCTTTACGAGTGTATCGGCGGCCATTATGCGGTTCGGTTTTAGTTCGCGCACTCCTGCGCACATTGACGTCAGACATTTACATCTGAAACCTTATGCCGTAAACCGGAGGCCGTAAATAGTTGGCTAAGTGTGCACTTGACGAACTGTACAGGTCTGCCGATGTGCTTTGGTTATTTTCATATTATTGAAATTGAAATTAGGAATTTTGGTCGTCTTAAGCAAAAAAAACAAGTTTTGTTACTGCCATGATCAAGCGTTGCTATAATAATCAGTGGAAAAATATGCCAATCAATATTTTCAGTTTTCGTGATTTCTATTTTTTTTTGTTATTAGAATAAATTATACAGTGTTGAGGTAAAAGTGCATTTGACAGCTCTTTTTCAAAAATAAAACCACAAAAATAAGTGTGTTCTAACAGTCACTTGTAAAGCAACTGTCATGACAGATATTAGAAGCTTGTTACGCAAGCGGGTTTTGCAGGCATAACTGATGTAAATTTTGTTATTTTATTAACTATTCATGGTGAAGAAGTTACAAAGCTAGAACAATTTACATGGTTTTATGTCGCCTGTTTACAACGCAGATTGTTCCAGCCAAGGAGTTCTAGGTCGAAAGCAAATTATCTCTGATTGTTATAACTTTCTAACACACAATTTAGTGGTTATTCACAAAGGAAAATCCGCCTACAAAATCCAAGTAATTATTTCTAACTTCTAAACAATTTTTTGTTATGATTCTAAAATTACTTGTACAAACTTTCACTGACGAACAGACAATCTGTCTTGATCTGCATAAATACGTCATACGTCAATTAAATCGATCCAATCCGTTATAATTCGCATAGCAAATCGAACGCAACGCAACCTCGGCCTGATTTCATGTTTTTATTCTCACTTTGAACTACCAGGCGTTGGATTACGTAATCAAACCTTCAGGATATTGGGCTACGTTCCGAATTATCGATATAATAACATTGTAATTTTCATGTTTAACGAGTGTTTGATTCTCAACATTACAAGAGAGAGTTCCCCAAACTCCCGTCCTTCGCCACTTGCTAGTGTTTTAGCTGGGAAGAAGAAGTGGTGGATCAGACTCTCCAGCAACACATCTGTCTGTCAGGTTAGAAGAACCAGGGGATTCAAAATGACCGCTTTTTTTTTCGGGTGGGAAATCATCTCATGACTTCCCCCGCTCTGGGCGGAGCGGAGTCAGATGTCAGACTTTTACTGACTAAAACCCACCCATGTTCCTTCTGTTGCCCTTTACGTTCCGGAGCCGCGGTATCTTTTTCGAACAACTCGCAACCCCGGAAAATTGTGAATTGTCACTTAGTGATAATTTTACGTATGGTAGCGTAATTCATATTATTAAGCTATTATGATTCTGCTTAAGCGGCCATTTAAAAACACCCAGATTTTATACAATTCTATTTATAAAATGATCTACAAACGCCATAGAGGATGCATCTATAGTAATTAGCTCTTTACAAAGCATGATTTACGCGTAATAAAGCTAGTCTTTGTTCCGTTGGAAAACATCCAATATGGCTACTTACGTAATTACAAGGTTTTTTTTTTATTTTTTGATGAGTGTATTGACTTTGTTTACAGTTTGTAGTTGTGTCTACTCGCAGATTGTGTTTTAATAATCCTTAATCCCCGTAATTGGTTGTTTTAAACTGTGTTTTTACCGCTCTTTCTGGAAAGTGAGGCTGACCAGAAAAACAAGAAGTATGTTTTTAATAATGTTTTTTTTAAGTATCCATGTCCGTTCTTTTGAAGGTTTTAAATGAAAACAACCGTTATTTTAACCTTGAAGTTGCAAAACTTTAAAACTTTTCTGTGTCACTTGTGTCAGTCATATTATTTTCTAACTATAAAGCTGGCAACATGTATTTAGGATATAGGAATAACGTTAGGTGGAGTAGTTTTATTCCAGCTTAAGATAAAGTTGCATATTGTTTTTAAAAGAAAATTTATAGCAAGACCTTTTGGAAACAAGTTTTCTTGAGTCACCCAAATTCCCAAAAATTAAGGAACCATTTAAATTTGCAACTACAACCATCTCTCGTTTTCCTCGGGATTGTTTGTAACCATCTAAAACATAGAAATTACATTAATTTTATGCTTTATCTGCATCAGAATAAACAGAACAGCAAACGGAATCTCTCATAGTCCTAACAACGGTAAATTCATTGATTTTAGTGTTTCATAAACTACCGTTTGTAACGAGAGCATACCTCATCCCTTACACCGACTCAGTGTTGCAACACGACACATAACACGTTACAGCAATACGTTATAGCAACAGCGTGTCATTGTTTGCGTTGCACGCTGACGTGCTGGTTATAAATAATGTATTGACCCACTTCAGTCCAATGCTGTTAGGGAACGGAGGCGGCAACTCGCCAAATATATTGACATTTCTTTTTCCGAAGAAGAAAAGTCATTAGTTTGGGTGCTGAGTTTGTGTGGTTCTGAGGGGTCAACAACAGTCTAACAACCAGTCTTACCAATGGATACCGTATTGCTAGTTCTAACTGGATTGTGGAGCAAAGATAGGCAGTCGCTCCATGTAAAATACTGGTGTTCAACTGCACCCCTTGGGACTGGCAACCTCAATAAATTTGGTACAAGGCTAGACTAGATATTTTGACAAGTCATCAAAAAGTAAATTCATAATCATCATAATTTGCCTAAAATTGTGTCAATTATGAATATTGATAAAAAAGTCAAAAATCACGTAAGCTATCGAAAATATTATGAATTTTCTGTTGAAGAACGTTGTTGAGAAAGCATTTGTTACTTGTCTCGATTCTCTAGTGTAGTGTGCTAAGACAAATATTATCTATTATTTTCTTACCAGAACTGTTTTACGAGCCATAGCAGAATATCGCGGACAATGATGTAGGTACCATTGCACCCAGTCTAAAGTTCAACTGTATCGGTTTCCTCTCGTTTTCGACCCTAGGCCGCCCCATCGCTTCACTTCAGGCAAGTTGCAGCCGAACTCAAGCTTATCTATACTATCTATATCTATACTTCTATACTAATATTATAAAGAGGAAAGATTTGTTTGTTTGTTTGTTTGTAATGAATAGGCTCCGAAACTACTGGACCGATTTCAAAAATTCTTTCACTTTTGGAAAGCTACATTATCCCCGAGTAACATAGGCTATATAACATCACGCTACGACCAGCAGGTGCTGAGCAGCGCGGGTGAAACCGTGGGGAACAGCTAGTTTAGTATATAAGTAAAACTTATGTGAACTGTTCTAGCCAGTCATATATCTTACTTAGTGTAGGAGGTCCCTAGTATAAGGTTTCTTTTCCATGTCCCATTTGCGTATGCGGTCAAAGCATAACGGCAAAAGTAGAGAAAATATTTAATTTATCAATACTCTCTCTCTCTCGTCGCACGTGGTTGTAGTCGTCTGTAGTCTATTTATTTAATACTTTAAGTAAACATAATGTATACAGTGGCGCATTTAATGCCGATGACATTCTCTACTAGTCGACCTTTGGGTGATGCAGATACACCCTAAGTTTACCCAATATATACATAACTAGCTTTCGCCCGCGGCTTCGCCCGCGTTAAATTTGGGGTAACACATTTCCCCTTGCGCCTTATTGATTTGTAATAGCAACGCTAAGTTTTCCCTTTTCTTCCCTCTTTCTCCCTCACATCCCACTTTTTTCCATAAAATATTATAGCCTATGTCCGTCTCCTGGTTCCCACCTATCTCTGTACCAAAATTCATAAAAATTGGTTTTGCCGTTAAAGCGTGAAGAGGTAACAAACAAACTCACTTTTGCTTTTATGATATTAGTAAGGAATAATTAAATGAGATAGCTCAAAAGTTGGGTCAGAAATTTAAAGGATTCGGGCTAAAAAGTCTGATCCAAATATCAAGATAAATAAGTCATCCAATAAGATAGACTGTTCTGTTCAAAGTTTTCTTTTAGGTTAATTAATAAGCTTATTCATGGCGTTTGTTTACGTTTTGTTTGAAAGTGAGTCACATTACTTCAAACAAAAATCTCAGTAGCGGTTTCGCATTGTATTTCTTTAACAAATTAACGCCTTCTTGACTTGACAGCGTAGTGGTTAAATATTAGTGTTAAATTACGCTAGAAAGTGAAGTTTTTTTGCGTTTGTTTGATTTGAGTTCTTAATTTTCTTGGACTGACGTAAAAGTTGGATTAATGAAACATTTTCTCAAGAATCCTAAGTAGGCTTAGAGACGTCATTATGTGCCATATTCGTAATATGTTTGACAGTTAGGTTTATATCTCTCATATGAAAGCATGGTCTCCCACTTGATCGTCAGTACTGACCCACTTGTTGCCGACATTTGGACGACCAGAAAACGCTCATTATTATTAATATTCCCGGAATATTGTTTCTGTTCCATTTACTATCCATCTATAGATAAAATTCAGTGAAATTGTGGATTCTGGAGCTCTGGCACTTCATTGTCCGTGTCGACCCATTTTGCATCGTTGACGAATTGCGTTGGACCAAACATTGGACAAATGTGTGAACAAGTGTTGGCCTAAATTCATAAACACAAAACACAAGGTGTATTCGCTTCCGTTGTTTATAGTAATATCTCAGTAAACACAAAGATTTCCCTTGAACTTTAGTTACGTGTAATAACGTAATGAATTGAAGTCATTGTTATTTTTTATAACGATAAGATTGAATGCAATAGTAAATCGATATCTATTGTTCCGATCCCTACTTCCTCTTTGTTATGTTTTGCTTATACTTCAAACGGCATTGTCTTGCTTTGACATTGAAAAGAATGTTTACTTTTTTCAGCTGAATTGAAGAGTTATGAATAAAAATGTTGATAGATGGACATAAGGAGGAAGACCATAGACACAGTGAACGGATTGTGTAAGAAATTATATGAAAGAAAATAAAGTAAATGATTGCGTGACGGTTGACAGAGGAGAATGGAAAAAAAAGGTGTTGCGACGATCCTAGCAACATTCGACAAGGGCAGGAAGATGATGCTAGAATAGAATGATATACTTTATTGTTTTTGAAACACAATTGTTTTATAGAATGAATGATGATGCTGAATAGTACTTTCTGCATCGATTGGCTGCTTGGACTGCGGGTTGTTTCTGAAGAGCTACCGCAGCCCCGGAACACAAAGGGCAAAGCAAGAATATAGGTGGGTTTTAGTCAGTACAAGTCTGAAACTCCCTTCTGCTTCAACCAGAGCGAGAGAAGTGGTGGTTGGAAAGGAAAGAAAGGAAGGCATAATCTAGGCTTCGGCGAAGTCAAAATTTATGATAAAAACAGCTTGAAAAATCTTCAATTAAACTCCACTTTCGAAAGCTAAAACGCTATAATTCCCGCATTACCAGGAACATATAATCAGCAGCTACTGAAGCCAGCCCCATAGTTAGAGCGAGACTTTCGTCGCCACTGTCACGCTCTCTTCACGCCGCCAATTAGCGTGCTTAATAGCAACCAGACTCAGCCACTAGCAACCAACGGCTTTTGATTTCTTTCTCTGTCAAGTGAAAAGTCTGGGTTACTTTTAGTTTTTTGTTGGTCATTCATTTTGAAGGGATGGTTGTAGTTTACACTTCATTTGGTTGTATGATGAATTGACATTTTTCAAAGTGCTTTGGCACCGAAAATTCAATGATAAGTCCGCTCTTCAAGACATCTGACTTTAAATTTTCTAAATTGTATTGGAAAATAATATTTTCCTAGCATTATTTTATCAATCCTTACTATAATCTATACAAATATAAAAAGGTAACGTTTATAAGTTTGTTTGTAGGAAGTAATCTCTTGAATTTCTGAACTGATTTTGAAAATCATATGCTATCAGTAGAAAGCCTGAGTGTCATAGTCTTTGTCTAAAACAATTCCAGGGATTAATTCCCGTACATAACAGGAACGAAGCCGCCGCACGAGCTAGTGGTTTACATTTAGGGGCGTTAATATATTGCTATCTAAACCTATGCATTGTCTTTAAGACAAACAGTTAAGAAACGTTTAAGCAAGCAAGACAATTAATTTTAATAGCTGTGTGAAACTCTGAAAAAGCCTAACTTTTAATTAAATATAGTTGAAAGTACATTTAGAAGTTATTATAAAACACTTTCTTATGTTAATTATAACTAGCGTCTGCTTCTCTGCGTTTCTCAAGTATGTGTAAAAATAGCCACAACCATTGACATGGAACACATGTAATGTGCGTTTGTTCTAAATATAATATTGAACAGAAAACCATGTCTAAAAATACTTGGACTGAATGCAAAATAAAATAACACCGCGACTTGTAATTCCCGAAGGGTTAAGCAGAAGTGTATCTTAGACTCAAATTTCGCCAGTTTAAGGTCCCATGTAATAGGTCGCCCCCTATTACCATCATAGCCTGTGTGCCTGTTGCCATCAGTTGGGCTGGAATCCAGATTTCGTGGCTGCTACTGAGAAAATGTAAAATAGTCTAGTTGAGCCATATTAATATAGCCCTAGTGATCGAAAATCTAAGGGGCCAGTCAGGATCTCTGCCTGACAGGGCTGGGTGTTGCTCGATATAGTAACCGCGGCTCGGAACACAAAGGGCAAGAGAAGGAACATGGATGGGTTTTGGTTAGTACAAGTCTGACACTCCTTTTCGCTCCGTCTAGAGTGGGAGATGTCATTCGATAATTTTCCTTCCGAAAAAAAAGCGGTCGAAGCTAAATTCGTGTATTGCCCCTATGGGAATCCCAGATCTAGATATAACGAGACTGAAATCACGTAGATATGCATACTAATAGTCTTGGAATATCACCTGAGAATCTCCGAGTATATTTTCTGAGAACATTAAAGTATCGTAAAGAAAACCTGGCACAGAAATCATTTTACAACACGCGCCATATTCCAATGAACCGAGGAGGAAAACCGCATATAAACCGAATATTCACAAAAACCACAATATCTCTAACACATTTCCAATGTTTTGAGTACATTTCAATTCTGCCAGCTTCGAATTCGAATTTTGAACAATCTTTTTTTTTTCTTCGTTTTAAATTCTTTTTTTTTTTCTTAACATAAGTATGATGTGTTTGAAAGGTGTTGAGCCTCAATTCTCGTAAATTACCTTTTTGTTTATATTGCTGTTCCGATTCGGATGTGTTAGAAAAAACGTGAATCAGGTAATCTTTTCTGTGTAATCGTCTCTTGAGGAAAATAGATGATCTGATGAAGTAAGATTAGCTAAGACAGTAAAATTAGTCAGACGGTCGTTGGCTCGCCTTCATGGGATAGAAGATTACGTCATTTCACTTAATTGAAATGTTACCTTATTTTTTTCAAATATTTCCCTTCATTTGAATTGGGAACTAACTCCCTTTGTTTCACATCTTATATTGTCCTTTTTTCTCTATCAACAAATACTCTAATTCCGCTTGAACAGAACCATATGTTTTATGTTATTAAAAACAAATCCGGAGTTTTGTTAGGATTAAAAAAACACTAGTCTCATTTTGTAAAAGAAACATAGAAACTAGTTGCCTCATTTCGTTGTTTAATTTGATCCAGTATATAGTTTATTGCCCCGACTCTCATAACAGTGTTACGATGGCCAGACGTGTGTTTACTGGGTCCCACGACCATGTCAAGGCCTCACACTAGATAATTCAGCTATTTTGTGGAAATGTCGTAATAAATTCTCTTTTAAGATAAATTGTTAAAAAACTTTGTTGTTTAGTCAACGGTGTAGTTTCGCTCACGGAAGATTTCAACTACTAATTACCCGTTCCTTCAACCTGATTAAATTTTCCTTTATTATTTTACGCAGTGGCTGTATATGCTGTTTCCTATTACATATTTTTATGATTTCCTTATTGAAATATAAATTACACATCTGAATCTCGAAAGAAAACTTTTAATTTACAATTACTGATTCCTCGATTACACGTTGGACAGTGAATTGCAAAAATAATGTTTATATGTGAAAACACAGATTTCGGGGTTGCCTGGAACATTACGACGGTCCATTAATTTTGTTGGCAACCCGGAGAAAAAGTGAATCAGTTCGTATCAGCTGCGGCGAAGTCCTGAGGACCACCGGAGCGTGCTCGTTGTGCTTGTCCTCATTCAATCACCATTAACTTATTTCCTCAATTTTATTGGGTAACGACTCAGTAGCTGGAACTCTTTGACAAAATGTAAAAAAAAAGAAACGCCATTTTTTCTCCGAACGCCAAAGATATCTTTGAACACAACCTTAAAACTTCGACAACTTAATACCGCAATTCAATCGAACATGGCGGCCGGATTTAACCTTTTGCGACAAGTGAACTTGGTAATGCGTATTTTTATTGAAACTTTTGATTATCAGCGACCGAAATTGGAGAGGCGTAAACTTAATTTAGAGTTTTTGCAGGCAAGGTACAGCAACCTGCACGTTTTCTCGGAATCTTCGTTTATTTGTTCGCTGATTCATGTCAAAGCATGTTATAAAATAAGAAAAAGGTCCGTTTTATCTGTTAAGCGTTTATTTGGAAACTTGAGATTATCCTAATATGCGGCTGAGTGCACAAATGTTTGTGTAAATATACCCGATTTAAGACTGAAAAAAGGACAGTGAAGCAATATGTTTTTACCTCTGTAAAATATGTGATGTGCCTGACTCTTTTATGTCATGTCGCGTGTATTATACTATTTTTAATGGAGCCATTATATTTTACATAACGAAAAATGTGTCACACAAGCCATAAGGCTAATTAGGAAGCTTAACCGTTTCAGAAATGTTTTCGTTGTAATCAATAAACCTAAATGTTTTTAATCATAAAACATAATATTTTACGGTTTTAACGCGAATTACCATAAGTTGGCGGTTTCTCGCGAAGTTTAAATGTTTATTGATTAAATTGAGGTTTAGTTCCAACATCTGGTAACCGTAATTTTGTTTACTTGCATCGATTTAAGCACCTGTGGAATAATTAATGTTGTATTAATTACTTTGGTGATAAATGTTTCCGTTCAAACCGAAACTCTCGGAGTAAAGTCGAATCGAAGAAAGTTTGAGTTTCACTAGTCAGTACTGCTACCCTACCATGACGTTTTAAAGCAGAACTTATTCCACTGAGGGAAAGAGACAGAGCTATACAGGGTGTCTAGCACCATCTCTTTCCCTCAGTGGAATAAGAACTGCTTTAATATGTCATGGTAACCCTACTGAACTTGTTTGAATTACGTAACGTTTAAAACAAAAGTTAGTACCTACTCATTTAAATGTTGAAATACTCTAAAACTGTTCAGACGTAAAAAGAAGTTTTACATATATTTCTTTAATCTCGGTTTTGCTTACTACGTTTCAATCTTATTCTTTAAAGCATTCTTCAAATCGATAGATAAATAAATTATCTTAGAACAAAATATTTACGTTACTAGAAAAACACCGTAATGGAGCAATTTATTTGCTTTTCACTTCAAGATCAAATTTACGAGTTTCTCTTAAGGAAGTTTTCAGTTTCACAGTTTTATGTGTTCATAGAATTTTTCATCTTACCAATGTCTTGTTTGTTTTTGTAGTAGTTTTTTCCTGTTTGTATTTAACTTATTTGTTTTGCGATATATATTAGATAAAGTATGTCTAAAAATTACATGTTTAATAGTTAGGTAAAACTAGCTCAAGTGCATGATCTTAATACTAAGTATTTCCGGTCTTTTACTTGGTCCTTTGGGCTGCTTAAAACATTAACCACACGAAAAAGAGTATTTGTATTTATTCATATAGGTATGTACCTACCTATAATATGCTGGGCAATCCACCTGTCACCTACATTTTGTCTGCGGAATCGGGGCCTACCGGGGTTGCGGGTTGTTCGAAACAGATACCCCGGCGCCGGAACACAAAGGGCAAAAGAAGGAACATGGGTCAGTAAAAGCACAGAGCGTGGGAAGTTATTATAGAAAAAAAAGGCATCGGGATTTTACTTCACAAAGCTTTAAACTATTCTCACAGGTTCTCGTTAAATAAATCATTACCTACTTATTTGTTAGGCCTGTTGAAACCTACCTATAACGTTAAAAATGGCTGCGGAAACATTCAAAAGAAAAACTTTCTTTTAGTACCACAATTTACATAACTTAACATAAAAATGCCGCTCGATCAATGTCCCACAATCAATGAATCAGTGACTCGCGGTGACATTGCGTAATCTGCGCGTGCGCACGTGTCCGGCTATCGCGCCGATGTAAACATGCCGTGTCGGCGTAGGTAGTGTAATTGTTTTATTTGTTAATACAAATCAAGTGCTATCAGATTGAGTGCAATAAGCCCTTGATTTAATCAGTGTGAATACATTGCTCCCGATTTGACCATGGCTCGCTTGCTGGATTGTACAAAGTGTCCCAGATTTGTACCATGCAGGACATATAATATGCGAAAAAAACAGAAGATGGTCATAGCACAACAAAGGCCTTTATCATCAAATAACGATGAGGGTTTTACAGCTTCCTAAAAATCATAAAGAGATCAACCCTTTTATATTTCAATACAGCTTCTCAGAAAATAAATCTTTCAGGGTAATTTGACCCAAAACTTGGGCTTAGAATAACGAAATTGAGTCATCCTTCAAACGAAAAGAAAACTTAACTGGAAATTATATCCCACACAAAGTGTTCCAGAATCGATTACCGGAATCGCTTATACATGGAAGAGTAGGATGGGGCCGATTGGGAAACTAGCGCGCACCCTCGGCAGATGTCCAAGCAACCCGTCTTTCCCTGTCACAACGAACGCTCACCACACAACTTCGAAACTGTGACGAATTTCTTCGTCACTCGAACGAGAAAATTCCGCGAATTTTTCACGATAGCATTAATTATTCAATATCAGCGGTGCTTCGCTTGAAAAAACGTTTCTTTTTAATATACGTTTCTTCTACGACACGTTACCGAGTAGCCATCTTATTCTTAATTACCGTGCGTTTCTTTACATGCTCGCATTGGGGCATAGCCCACTTGTGTCCACATTTCTGACATAACGTTACGTTTTCACATTCTGAATCATTACAGAACTTTATTGTCTCATACATAATTTGCTACGTAGGTATGTTTATTGGTTTACTGCATTGTTGGTCTGACAGTGGTATCAGACCGAATGGGTCTTGGAGTCTTGAGGTACATTGTAGGCAAATTATACGTACAATCATCTGGTCGACCACATTGTGGTGTACCACATGCCGAAAATCCTCCACCTTTACACGTTACGTATACGCCATGACTGACCTGGAAGTAAATAGACTCCGGGCACAGGTTAGACGAAATAAGGAAAACCTGATTACAGTGGAGATCGATAGATGACTCTGCCCTGGAGTGTATAAATATGGAGTTTCTCACAAACCATGGGACATAGGTAGGTTTGTTTCACAAGAGCTGATGGACGCTACTTAAATTGGCAAACTATAGAATAGGTTGAGTCAATTAGATTGTCATTAACACGTCAAGAATGATCAGGAATTTGTCGGCAACAAAAGGAGTTTTAATTTCTGACCAGTGGATGGCTAAAGGCTCGCCCATATTAGATGCAGGAAGGTCCACTGTGTAGATGGGACGTGAAAAACATCTGGCAATATTTTAGTGTATTTCAGTAGTAACTATACTACTGAAATCAAGCTGAATAATTATAAAATATGTCTCATGTAGAATACTTTAAAAATGTTACTTTTCGATTGTCAGAAACGTTATACGTCGTTCGTTAATTGCGAAGGTTACACTAGATAGTTTCTTTTTCTGTGGTTTTGATTTTCTTGACCTGGTTTCTTTGTTAAAATAAACTGTTGCAAGAGATTAATTAGTCCCCGGAGGAAATTTTAATTTACTGTCGTGAAAATAATCTTGGCATGAAATGGCCTTCGTCGTTAGTTGTCTGTCTTTTTCAAATATTTAAATGAAAAACCTTGTAAGAGTCTACTTATTTCTTTAATCAAGTAATGTGAAACTTAATCCGTATTAATATTATAATGCGTTTTGCGAAAGTAGTTTTCTCAGTCAGTCAGTGATACGAATAGACCATGGTCTAGCTGCAGAAGGCTTCATCTTCGTCTCGTCATCGCGGGATAATTTCCAAAGCCAGTTTTTTATTAATTACGTACCATAATTTAATATCTTTATTCTTTCCTCATTGTTTTTCTACCTTCAATTTGAACAACGGTGTTAAAAAAAAACACGAAAAAATATCAAAGAAATTACTTATCATGTTTCAGACACAGATGTTTTATCTAAGTACGTAACTAAGTAATTATGAGCATCCATCACTTCCTCTCTACTCGGAATACTTTATGAGCATGAAATTACTTTAGAGAATAATCTGTCTGAACTTAATTATGGTCTTATCCGATTGGGCTTGATATAAAACATGAGCTGCTGCTACCATAAAAGCTTTCTCATTTATTATTGCTTGAGGAAAACACTAAATTGTCAATAAGATCGTTTTATTTGTCCATCCAAAATGGTCTGGTTAATAAAACACGATTGGGGATAACCCATACAAGTACTGGTTAGAAAGAACTGGGTTTTTTGATGCAACTCATTTGAGGTTAATCTTCTGCTTGTGAAATAATTACTTGAATATACCAAGCGCTATTAATCCCCATGTCTGCTGGAACCTTTGATAGCTAGAAACTCAGCAGCGGGTGAACCCGCTGGGCACAGCTGGTATCCTATATCTTGCCAACAACTGCCATGTAGGATTAGTGTGTCGTATGTATCTTACGTGACGTACGTATACTATACGTAGTCTGTATGTCTCAAATGTTTTTGATCAAGTAAACAGTTAAGTTTACCACTACGGAGCACCGTCATTAACACACAAGCACAATTACGCTACAAGTACCATCACTATATCGGTGAAGGTCGAGGAGATAACTTAATGACGATATAATTTGTCTACAGAGTGGATGATAGCTTCAGAATTACAGTAATTAGGTCGTGAACACGCTACGTGGCGGCTAATGTATACTAAGCCTTAATAGGAACATCTTGCGCTATAAGACTTGATTAGACTTCAAAATTAATTGAGGAGCTTGAAGGTAAATAAGGGAAAGGGTTTGTTTTTAAGGAAATTTTCCATTGGATATTTGGATGTTAGGCAAGTAGCAAAAGCAGTATGTAAGGGACTTATCAAGTGGCATTCTGAACTTTTTGTACGATGGAAGTGTAAGAGGGTTGAAATAATACTTAGAACATTGGTAATGGCCGTAAATTGCATGAAGATTTAAACGACGTCACGTCAGTTACTAAGTTACAGTTGAATAGATTCTGACCACATTGTGCTTTCGTGCGTCATAGATAGCTACAATAATCGAACTTTAGGTGATTAGCAGCGTTGCTAGACGAATTGATGATTCAAGAATAGCGGTAAAACGGAAATTTTGATGCAGAACTATATGACTGTCAATAAGGTGACCTAGAGCAAAACCCAAGTTATCATAGAGATAAAGTTGTCAGTTACCCTTATCCTAATTTATTCGGGCCTGTGGACGCTGAGCAATGAGTAGCTCACCGTCTGTCCGTCTAGTGTTCCACGCGTATACTAAGCCTTAATAGGAACATCTTGCGCTATAAGACTTGATTAGACTTCAAAATTAATTGAGGAGCTTGAAGGTAAATAAGGGAAAGGGTTTGTTTTTAAGGAAATTTTCCATTGGATATTTGGATGTTAGGCAAGTAGCAAAAGCAGTATGTAAGGGACTTATCAAGTGGCATTCTGAACTTTTTGTACGATGGAAGTGTAAGAGGGTTGAAATAATACTTAGAACATTGGTAATGGCCGTAAATTGCATGAAGATTTAAACGACGTCACGTCAGTTACTAAGTTACAGTTGAATAGATTCTGACCACATTGTGCTTTCGTGCGTCATAGATAGCTACAATAATCGAACTTTAGGTGATTAGCAGCGTTGCTAGACGAATTGATGATTCAAGAATAGCGGTAAAACGGAAATTTTGATGCAGAACTATATGACTGTCAATAAGGTGACCTAGAGCAAAACCCAAGTTATCATAGAGATAAAGTTGTCAGTTACCCTTATCCTAATTTATTCGGGCCTGTGGACGCTGAGCAATGAGTAGCTCACCGTCTGTCCGTCTAGTGTTCCACGCGCGCCTTAAAGAGATGGCAGCAAAGCAGAGGGCCTGCCAAAACCACCGCCTGCCGAGATTGTTCGAAAGAGTTACCGCGGCCCCGGAACGTAAAGTGCAATAGAAGGAACACGGGTGGGTTTTACTCAGTACAAGTTTGATACTCCCCCGCTCCACCCAGAGCGGGGAAGTTATTTGATGATGACCTAATTTATAAAGGGTCGGCGCAATATGTCTTCTTCTTCTATTCTTTTTTTTAACTCGTCACCTTATTAGACACCTCCTTTCTAGCCATATCATCCTCCACACCGTAAATGCATCGTTGTTTTCCAAGACCTTTGAATGCTATTGTATTGTTTCCAGTTACAGGAAAACAGTCTGATGATTTATATTAAACAAGCTTTTGCCTGCGGCTTTACTCGCGTTAAATTCGGGGTAACACAATTCCCTTTTCCTTATTTGCAGGTACTGGCCCCTTGTAGTTTTTGCCCTTGCATCTTATTTATTGTAGTATCAAAGCTAAGTTTTACCTTTTCTTCCCTCTTTCGCCCTCAGATATCACTTTAAAAAAGAATAGTCCAGGGTTCCAACTATCTCTGAACCAAAATTAATCGAAATCGGTTTAGCCATTTAGGCGTGAAGAGGTAACAAACAAACAAACTCACTTTCGCTTTTATAATATTAGTAAGGTATAATATTAGTATTTACACAAACATGAAACAGTCAAGGCACCAAAATAAACCCCAACTTACATCAAAACCAGTCTCAGACAATAAGCACTCTAAAACAGTTTCCTTGCGCACCAAATCAGGTTAGCGTATGACATAACGATATTAAACGCAAGGAGAACTAATATGCACAATGTAGGTTGCACGCCATGTTCACTGGAAATTCTAACTGCAGACCACGTATTATTGCCTAGGAATTCTCATTTGTTAATGTTTTGTAGTTCAATTTGATGTAACATGTATCATTGTTGTAATTAATGTTGCTTTTGAATGGTCTATCGTGCGCTTTGCGTTTATCGTGGTGGGCATCGTCTTGCTTGATATCAACATCGATTATTATGACGTCTTTCACTTCTAAATTTGCCTAATTCAGATTGTAACCGACAAGTACATAGTAATAAGTTGAAAGCCCTGTTGTTTACCTCATTCAAGTCGAGGGCGGTGCAATTAGTTATCATTCTCAAGGCTTCATTCCGGGGTTGCGGGTTGTTCGACAGAGATATCGTGGCCCCGGAACATAAAGGGCAAAAGAAGGAATATGAATTACTCAGTAAAAGTATGACATCCTCCCCCGCGCCGCCCAGAACTGGGGAAGTTATTTGACGCCTTCTCATCCGCAAAAAAAGACCTTTCCTACACAAACTGTACTTATGATTATTTTCTCATTTCTTATCAACAGCCACTTGTTTGTGATTCCTCTAAATCCTTTTGATTACTCCATTCTATTTCAATTGCCATTACGTGAATGGGTGAGCCCTATAATTCAACAGTAATCCTCATGAATTCAACAAACATCACAATCTTCCCATTTCCTCCATATGATACTTATCAACCTTCATACATTCATAGATGTTCGGAGATACATCGCCCATTGTAAACATTACCGACTGTAATACAAAATAGTGGATTCTCATTGAAAGTTATAAATATTATCAAGGAAGTGTTGTTTTTCAAACAATGATCTGGGCGTTTGTTTTCGATCATCATAACACCTAAACTACACGGAATAAAATAGAATATTCATTTCCGAGAATTGAGGAAACAGATTTAGAAGTTGAAAGAGATTTAAATAGATGGATTTATAAGAGGTAAATCTATTGTTTTTCTACTGAGATTAAAGCTATGATGCCATGACGTCTGATAGGGGAGAATGGAAGAAGAAAACGTGTTGCGCCGACCCCAAATAAAATGGGACAAGGGCAGGAAAATGATGATGATGATTAAAGCTGACATGTGCTTCACATCTTCGGATCAGCATCAGTCTTGAAACTACTTGCGCACTAATAATTATTTTTAGGGTTTCGCACCTCAAAAGGAAAAACGGAACCCACATACGATCACTATCCGTCCGTCCGTCTGTCTGACTGTCAATACTCTTTGTCTTGGGATCGTGTGGAGGTATCGAGTTGAAATTATATACTGAAGTCTGAAGTCCTTTGAAGCTGTAAAAAAATCAACCCTCTGTCTTCGCAGTCAAGAGATATGGCAGTGCGAGAGTCCGACTCGCACTTGGCCTTTTTTTTATTTACGTCACTGGATGACAAAGGAGTATGTTAGGATAGTATCAGGTGGGGTACTGTAGATGGTGCCTGTCCTAATGGGGTAAAGGCGTTTATGGATAACAACCAAGCAGATGATCCACCCAATTGGATCTAGTCGCGAAATAAAACATACATAACTGGAATATGTACAGACCCCTGCACATCAAGCTACTACAATCTGTCAGATGTCTTTGATTGATTTTCGACTTTATTTCTAAAGTATTAGGTTCAAGGTTCATTGGGAAAAATTGACAGTTTCGGGTAGCTTGACCTGCTGGCGTCTGTACAGAGGCATCGCAGGTGCTTTTTCATCTCAGTCGTGTTCCTGTAACTATATCGTCTAACTCGATGGAAATCTACAAATAACTTCGCCCGCGTTGAGCGGAGCGCGGGGGAGTGTCAGACTTTTACTGATTAAAACCCACCCATGTTCCTTATTTTGCCCTTTTTTTCGAGTCGCGGTATCTCTTTCGAACAACCCGCAAACCCGGCAGGCGTTGAACCTGGCAGGCCCCTCTGCTTTGCTTACACCTACGCAACTTGATGGTTTAGTTTTAATTTGTTGATGTTATTTATCTTTACTGGGTTTTTCATTTTGTCTGTAGGAACCAGTTTAATGTGAGTGTTGAGAACCACTAAAACATTGTTATAACTCCTAACTACCCGCTAAGCATTAAACAATGCAGCTTCTAGAATGTTTATTGTAGATTTACAAACGTAAGGCCAAAATATTACATATTGTTTAATGAATACATTTTCGAAATAGTAAATTGTTGGCTAAATTACGTGTTACAGTGAACAATTTATATTTAATAGCCAACAGACTCACAGTACATCTACATTACGACTTTCCTTACGATTTATAAACAAAAGTGCGCAAACGCCAAGAATTATGACGTAAAGGTCTTAAGCTCTCAGAAACAATTTTATTACGATTTAAAACAATGCGAAAAAAGCTTTAAGGAAAACTTTTCTATGACAGATCAATTTATAAGTTACGTACCCAAAATGTAAAACGGGAACTTATAACTAAGACTTCGCTGTCCGTCCATTTGTCCGTCTATCCGTTTGTCACCAAGCTGTATCTCATAAACTAGTTAGACAGTAGAAATTTCAACAGATGATGTATTTCTTTTGTCGCTATAACAAAAAATACAAAAGAAAAACTGAATAAAATAAATATTTAAGGAAGTTAACAAACACCTTTCCGTTTTATAATAATCGTACGGAACCCTTCGTGCGCGTTCCAACTCCACTTGGATCGGTTTTGGTATACCAAAAAGAAAATTTTCACTTTTAATATTAAACTTTCCCATAGTTGTAGATATAATGATGCTAATAAAATAATATTCCAGAGGGTTGACAAAACCTTCAGGAATATTCCATTGTGCGTTGGCGGCATCCATAATAGTTATCACGTAAAGAGAATAATAGAGATCTATTCATAGTCCAGCTGCAAGACATTAACCATAATTTTACATCCGACCTTTACCTAATTACAAACAGATTTCAAACACATCGTGTCTAGATAACCATAAATCAATTAAATATTTATAACTAATATAAGTTAGAAATTGATTTGAACTTGGCCCTGTTTGTGTAGATCATCAAGGAATGCACATATTATACAATAAAGATTGTATAAATTATAATAGTACTTTCAAGAACATATTGGCTATGATGCGCCTACGCTTCACGTGGGGTATAAAAAGTTAAAAGATGACTTGTAGCATGCGGTGTGAAAAATAGTACTTATTACAATGTAATTTAATGAAATAATTCATTGTAATCGGCCATATGGTTTAAAATTGTGAGATGTGTTGAAATTTCTTATTTTTAAAGCTTACACCATGTGATCTGTTATGTTTTTAGGGGTAATCTGCTTCACCCGTCTGAGGACGGTGAGCAATGAGTAGCTCACTCTCCGTCCGTCTATTTGTAAATAGACAGACAGGCCGCGTCGACGGCGTGTTCCACGAGCGTCAAAAATATGTCAGCAAAGCAGAGGGGCTCGCCAGGGCCCCCACCTGCCGGGGTTGCGGATTGTTAGAAAAAGATACCGCGCCATTAAGGGCAAAAGCAGGAACATGCGTGGGTTTTAGTCAGTAAAAGTCTGACACTCTCCCTCGTTCCGTCCAGAGAGGGGGAAGTATTTGATCATTTCCCATCCGCAAAAAAAGTACTAATCTGCTTTGTCGTGCTTGTGAGTCTTGGGATACCCAAAGAGGCTATTATAATTGGTGAACTTGGGCATTTTCCTTCAACTGTAACTGCTGCTGCAATATGTAGATAGAAAAGGGACAGATTCAGATAGATTTACAGGCTAAAAGTTGGCTTAAACAGTTTGTCTTTTCCAAACTGTTCAAGAGCCTGCTTCCAATAATTGTCAATTTAATATACAGCATTTGGAAATACAAAATTCGGTACATTTAAATACATATTAACTACCCTTCGTTAAACAATACGCTTCGCTAGCACCGAACGGGCAGACCATATGAATGAGTGAGTCGGAAAAATGGAAGCGCGGATTTTATTTCACTGAAATGAATTTTACAATCAGACTTTTTTCACAACGCCGAACTGAATACTACGAGTAAGAATTACTGGAATGCTAAAAATATGTGAGCAGTGTTTTTGGTTAAAGGCGAACATCGTTTGTGTATTTAGTTTCATAAGCTTTGTTATGCCTACATTGGTTTTTTGAACTTCAAAATTCAGGTTATTGCCACGAATTATTTTCTCTGGCGCTAGCGTCTTAAGTCTATTTTTAACGTATTCTTTTAATTGAACAAATAGTACCACAACGGCTTTTCTAAACTTAAGAAAGACAAACATTTTAGGCATTTCAGACACTGGTATTCCTTTCTTGTCTTCACCTCCGTCTAGAATACTCTTTGCTATTTCGCCTGTTTACACCCAAAACAGGAACGCCACCTACATCTAATAGCGTGTTGTCAACTTGATTTATTACGTCACGTTTCACTTCCCGTGACATAAGGGGAACACATCGATCTCATGCCTGTGACGTCACCTTGTAAATGTGACCGAATCCGCAATTTCTGCATCAAGTTGTGACATACAATACGTGATTTGTATGCACCGACTAACAAACAAACTGATTACAGTTCAATTTTCGATTGTATGTCAATGAGGGTAGGTGTGAATTTTATCGACGGATTCGGTGGTAGTTGTGCAGAGGAGTTGTCAAACATAGAGGAATTATGTACGATTTACGAAAACAATGAGATCAGGTTGCTGGGTAAGTCAACAAAGGATTTCTATTCTGAGGCTCTGGTTTCGCTCTTGTACAGTAATTAACTCCCTATTTGCTAAACAGTTAATAGGCATTTGACGTCATACAAGCTCGGCTAATTGTTTGTTGCGGTTCAATTTCTAATGAACTCTGCTTTGTAGGAAACTATAACAATACCGAAACTAGAGTTTACAATACAAACTACATTTCTAGGAATCAAAAATATTTCCAACGAGTAAAATTGCACGCGCGTTACAAAATTGAACGCAACAGTACATGAAAAAGTTTATTTCAGCAGACAATATTTCTTATTTTATGCAAACCATGATCTTTACGTTCCTAAACAGAAGTTATTTGCGCAATTCATCATTTTCTTACAAAAAAAATATTTTTTGTACGCGGAAATGTGGCACCTTCGGAGAACTAGAACCGATCTTTCAATACAATGTTTAGTTACTAATTAGTGCCGTTAAAAAACTGCCAAAGAGTATAAAAAGTAGCTTTTGGCATGGCATAAGTAAATATTGGCGTACGTCAGGCCAATGTTTACCGTGGCGCCCGAAAGCGTAGTTTTTTTTCGAGTTAAAAAATCTCTAGGTATATTTTACTTTGATTAACACCTTCACTGTATTTCTTAAAGATGTTTAAGGTATGCCTACTTTCAACTTTCACTTTCACGTTGTTTAATTTAAAATGTGCACATAATAATCATCTGAAAAACGTTTAATATCAACCTGGTGACTAAAGAGTCACCATGCCATCGTATCGTGACAAGTGTTTCAGTCTGGTGCCAACTTTGGCTCCAGACTCTTTGTCTATTGAGTCTATTAGTCATTATTAAGAAGAAAGAAAGGTTTTCACCATCATTTTCTAAGCCAAGAGCATCATATTTTACCACAAAGCGGTTTATATTACTTATTATAATCTGCATAATCATTACTTTATGACTAAACGTTCGGTCATAACCTGTCACCTGAATATGATACATAAGCCGGTGACAATCATTGGAGCCCTGCCAATGACGTTGTGGCGCTTCGTGGAAGACAAGCACTGGCCTCCGTCCCCTATTTACTACTGTCAAAATAATTTTTCTATGGAATACATCATTATTGTGAAGTATTACTCGGTTCATTGACGTAGATTTGCCTGCTCAGAACAATTTTTTAGAGCATTGCTAATTTTTGCAACAACGGCTTGGCATGGGTGGCTGTCTGTGTTTCTTCCGATCCTGTCAGTTGCCATCATAATTATTTAGTGCGGGGAAGTGCCAGTCAATCTTAATGATAGATGTCATAAATCAATCAGTTGTTTTTCGAGACTTCCAAGAAATGCATACGTCCAGACTGGAGCATAACAAAATGCTTGCACCATATCGGTGACCTGAAAAAATTAAACATCTTCAATCTCTACAGGATTACTGGCAAATACGACACTGGCTAGATCTTCAAAGTGGGGTTATTTCCTCAAAGTAGCGCCTTGTACTCATCTGTTTTGTCCTCATGACCTGACCAAGATTATGTCTGGGATTTAAAAGGAGACTGTGACCTATGAGTTCGTTTCGCTGTTTCTACTCTAGAGTACTTTTAAAACAATATTTTTTTTGGTAATGTGTGTAGTGTTTTAGAGAAATTAATAGCGTTTATCAATGAATCGGTCTTCAAATCGCAACAAAAACTACGATTAACATTCCGAGGTGTTAAGGTTACGTTCCGCAGACAGGCAAACACCGATACAAATTGATTTTCAATAATTCTTGGTCATGCTTTATATGCGAAGCCTTGAATTCAATTCCAAGAGCTCGGTTATGGGGTTATGATAAAGTCGTAAGAACGTAATCAGTAGACAATGGACCATTGAAGCGCGTTGATCGGAACTTGCGCGTGCGTCAAACGCTGACATAGTGTTGCCATTTGTAGTATGCAATGCGTAGAAATAAAATTAATTGATTGAGAAATTGAAAGATGTTTATTTAAAATGTCACTCGAGCTTTTAGTTTTATTAGTAAGCAATTAAAATTTAAGGTTCGAGTGACATATTGAATAAACATTTTAATTTTAATAGTTTATGTAGTTCCTTTTTATTTCCAGAATTGAATGAGGAAAAGATTTTAGAACGAATGTGGAGTGCTATAAGAGTAGGGAGAACACCAAAGAAACGAATGATGGATTGTTTCAAACAATGGTTTTATAGAGGTTGACGGAAGGAGAAAATATGCTTAAATAAATTGAAATAATGGCACGAACATGATGATGATGAATTTCTTGATATCTTGACGAATATCTAGACCTAATTCCATTTCAATTTTCTCTTAAAGATTTTCATCATGTCTCTTGTCGCTAGGCAGTGTCCATATCTATAGAAATATCATAGAATTGATGTTACAAAGCGTTTATTTGACACTTCCCGTGACCCGAGGGCTGGCTTTACTTTTGCCAGAGGCTAATCATTGCCATACACCGTGGCAACGCGGCCAGTCGCTTAGTTTATGTATAAGTTAGTTAGCTAAAGTTATCTTAGTTTAACATTATCGAATATTTTTTTATTCGCGATTGTAAATAAAGGATTGATTGATAAGTATGGCAACATTGTCGTTCCCTTGCGTGCGCACACGCGTGCCGCATTCGATTCAGTCGCCATCCGATACCCGAGCGTTTTTATTGATCCAGAAACCTATTACATATAACAGAGAGTGAGTCGTTTACTTTAAGTGTTAATAATATATTGATTGTTTACAACCACAGTTTTTTCTCGCGTTGACGTTTGATATATCGCCGCTTTGTTTTCTAAGTATATACGTAGTTATTTTGATCCTGTATGTTTTAGAAACGTTGTGTGTATGTAAGGCGGTGCACGTTATATAGATCTATAAATCCAATGGGTTATTGTTCTATTTGACTTCAAGATGAAAACGCATTGTTTAAACATTGCGCATATAAGTTCACACGAGGATGCATTGTGGTTGTGGCGCGTAGTTCTGTAATGCAATAGGAACATGAGTATTTTATAGAGGCTGATATATTCTGGTCTGGTTATAACAAATTACTGCCTCGTTGGTCTACTGGTCGGTAGCACGGCTGTGGAGCGGTCCTTAGTTTAATTCCCTGGCTCGCCGCTGTTATTGGGTTTTTTTTTTTCATCAGGAATTCCTCAGTAGCAGCGAGTCCGGGCTTTCTTGCCATATTCAGTCTCCCTCTAGTCTTATACTAACTTATCCACATTCATTCTCAAAACTTTATCCACATTTTTTCCTTCTTCATTCGTCTAGAAGATGCCTCAATAAATAGGAAAGATTTCCTGTCTCCCTTTAAAACATGAAAGCAGCAGACAAAGGTTGATGATTATCGTTTATGGTAATTGAAAATCAATATTCTATTATCTACGTTGTGATCAAATTGCAGCTGGCAGGTTTACAGGCTATTTGTAGGCTCGTGAAAAAACATCTTCTAATGTATCTATAGACTATTCAGTTGTTTGCTATTATATTAACCTAGCCGTTGCCCGCGGCTTCGCTCGCGTTTAATTCGGGGTAACACAGTTCCCCTTTCCTGATTTGCAAGTACTTGCTACTTGTAGTTTTTGCCTTAGCGCCTTATTTATTGTAATAGCAAATCTAAGTTTTCCCATTTTTGCCCTCTTTCTCCCTCATTTCTCACTTAAAAAAAAAACACTTTGCTTATTTCCGTCTCCAGGGTTCTAACTATCTCTGTACCAAAATTTATCAAAATCAGTTTAGCCACAATGTAGATGTGAAGACGTTGTAACAAACAAACTCACTTTGGCTTTTATAATATTAGTAAGGATTTGCAGGCAAAATTTTGAGAATCTAATATCAATAGATGTTTTGAAGCTGAAAAGCAAAATAGATCTGAAATACATAATCGATTTGACGTAAACATTTCCGGGCTATGTTTATAATATAAACAAGTAAAATTTAGGTCGTGTTATAGGGGTGCGTATGTCAATAAAGGCACTCTAAAATAATTTGTGTTGTAAACAGAGACGAAGTACCGCATCGAGGAATTATAACGAATATGGATTGTAACTAGGTTGGAAAATTGGTATAGTAAACATTCGGTTTCGTAACTGTTACGATGGAAATATATAGATTTATGTTATAAGCTCGTGGCTACATAATAAATAAATAAAACATTTATATTCAGGCATCTTAGGCCCATAGATAATTGACCTTACAGACAATCATATATATCGCTAATACAATTCGGGTTAGTAAATAAATCCTTAACAACTGTGTTAACTTATGTCATGCTATAATAACAGCCGCTTGGATCAATCTTCACGTTTAGCCACGCACATACCGAGTTTCCTTCGTGCCTTAGCAAGGACGTTATGCCGGTGATATCCGCTGACATTAATTGTAGGTCTTTTTTTTTTTTTTTTCGGATGGGATATCATCCTATGACTTCCCCCGCTCTGGGCGGAGCGGGGGGGCATGTCAGACTCGTACTGCCTAAAACCCACCCATGTTTCTTCTATTGCCCTTTACGTTCCGGGGCCGCGGTATCTCTTTCGAACAACCCGCAACCCCGGCAGGCGGAGGCTCTGGCAAGCCCCTCTGCTTTGCTGACTCTCTTTGAGGCGCGCGTGAAACACGAACGCGCCGTCGACACGGCCTGTCGTCAATCGACGGACGGACGGTGAACTACCCATTGCTCACCGCCCACAGGCCCGACATTTGTAGGTCTTTGACAGTCATTACAGGTAGTGGTAGTGACCCGAAAGTCTGATAACCAGTCTTACCAAGTGATAACGTATTGTTTCCGTACTAAGTGTAGGCTGTGGTGGAAGTCAGATAGATATTCTTTTCATGTGTATTACTAGTATTAAGCTGCATCCAGATAGACTAGCAGCCAATTCTTACAAAGTTACGAAAAAGCTAGGCTGATAATGAAATTTGATTGCAAATAGTTTTTTTTAGCTTACTGGGTTGTTTTAGTTAGTCTTAAAGGGGTGGAGGCTTCTGTGGCTGTGACGAGAGTTGAACTTAAGACCTCGTCGTCATCTTTCTTTAGCAAATTGTTTTGCAATCTGCGCAGCATGTAATTATTTTTCTTTCAGATATCTTTGTTAGCCGTTAAAGTAGGACTTATGGCAGAAATAATAATTCTAATGTATTCCATAGAACATAAATGAAATGTATAGGTATGGCCTGTGTTAATAACTCCCTATAACTTCACCATTAATTATAATATCAATCAATTGTAACCGCCTGTAACTCCCATCAATAAGGAAGCAAAATCGTAGGACATGATATATCATGTTTTTCCTAACTTTAATATAAATGTTATCAAAGAAAAATGAGTTGCGGCGTAGAAAAACATGCAGACGTATAATGTTAACACGCCATTAATATATCTTACGTTTTATCGAATTTAATTCTGCATTGAACGTTGTTTTTATACAAGGTCTTACTATTGTTATTTTGGGAGAAAAACATCGCGTGTCCGATGCAAGGATTGTTCTAGAAATTGATCAATTGATGTGCTTATGTTTACTTTAAAACAAAATCTAGCGAGACCTGCCGTTTTGATAATACATACTATACCTACATTTCACTGCGCTGTTCAATCGTACAGCGACTCATCTCGACAAATGCCGAACTTTTAATGACTTAACTGTCAAAATTCGCGCCAATAGACAATCTAACGTGGTGGAAGAAAAACTCTTTATTTGTATTTTTTAAACTAAAGCAAAAGTCATTTACTCAAATAGAGCCTGAGATATAAAAAAATATTTTTGAACGACAATGTTAGATATGGCAAGGCCCAAAAACACCTTAGTCTTTTTAGCTGTAGAGAAGTGGTAGAACAAAGTCGCCAGAACACATATGTCATTCAGATTCGATACTTACATTAGTCAATAAGCAATGTATTACACATTTATAGTAGGCTTGCAACGAATAGTATATCCGGCAGTATATCCGAATAGCCGAATATATGGCAAAAGTTTTCGGCCGGATTTTAACGCCATAATCTCCCTATAACAAAATATATTATTTAAGTATTCGGTATTCGGCCGAATATAATAAAAGTACCCGAATAGGCCGAATACAGAATAGTAACCGAATATTCGTTGCAAGCCCAATTTATAGTTCGTATTTCTATTAAAACTTCAAGTGGGTCAACTCATTCGATAAACTAATGCAAAACTTACAACTCGATCTGGACGCCGCTGACCTAGTCGCAACTCTATTAAAAATACGGAAAACTAGAGGTGCGATTTTCTTCAACTACGAGAAAATAAACAACTTATTGCTTCCGAATGAGAACGCCAACCTTTGATGTTACTCTAGCTTTTCAAATAACGTGTAATTGCCGTGTTATTTACCATCCGAAGAGAAAATATTTAACGAATGTTCCGTAATATCATTTTCTACGAATGAAGTGATAAACATCTTATGTTGGAGACTTAATAAATTCTTCCCTTTGGTTCGACAGCTTTGGAGAGTCAGCAACTTTTACGAGCGATTTTCTTCTATAGCTTATCAGTTCATATTCTTAACATAACACACCTACCGTCACGGAGAGATAAGTAGAGATATGGGGCCCAGGGTCCGTGGTTGATACTGAGAAATTCCTAAAGAATAAAACTAATAACACTGCCTTTTTTTGGAACCCATATTAGGATCATATTTTATTAATTAAAACTATACATGCTTTTACCGATAAGACCGCCCATTGTGTCACCTTATTTATTATAAGTTTGTCTATTGTTATTCTTGTAACTTGTATGGTGTACATAATAAAGAATATTCTATCTATCTATCTACAGGCGAAAGTTTGTATGTTTGTTACTCCTTCAAGCGCAATCGACTTAACAGATTTGTATGAAATTTGGTATAAACAAGCGTATACCCTGGATTTGTACATATACTTTTTAGCCGGTCTACGCAAAACGACGGGGTGCAGCTAGTTATGAAAATGTTGTACGGTGTATAGCAAGCTTTATAAGTTAATGTTATTAAGATGACAATGTCGTGGATCGAGGTGTTTGATGTCAAGGGTCGGGGTTCATATAAGTTCAATCTTGACGGTGAACTCGACGCAGGTGTATTTAGGTTAAGTTAATGTATCTCATCGTGTTGTGAGTTCCGTATGTTATTTATAAGTATACTAGCTTCTGCCCGCGACTTCGTCCGCGTGGCATGGTTACTTTGCGCTAACGCTAACTTTAACCCGCGTGATGATCAAAAAAAAAAGAAAAGGAAAAAAGAGAGAAGAAAAGGGTGTTTTCCCTCTTTCTCCCCCTTTCCTCACTTTTAGCCTTTAGCCCATGTTCGTCTCCAGGGTCCCAACTAGCTCTGACTGAAACTCACTTTCGCTTTTATAATATTAGTAATTCAGTAAAAAGTTATGATTATAACTAGCATCATCAAAATGTGATTACTTAGACTCACCATCCGTCCACGGGAGTTAATTTATTTACGTTGGTTAGTAAAATGATCTCGGTAGGTAGGTAGCTGGTCACCTACTATAAAGAAGAAAAATATTTCAACCAATCAAAGTAGGTACTACTTTGATTGGTTGAAATATTTTTCTTCTTTATAGTAGGTGACCAGCTACCCTACTATGACGTCTTTATGCAGAACTAATTCCGCTGAGGGAAAGAGACAAAGTTATACAGGGTGTCTAGCGCCATCTCTTTCCCTCAGTGGAATAAGTTCTGCTTTAACACGTCATGGTAGGCCTACAGGTTCACTCTTGACACTCTTGGTCGTGGTAATATCTTAATGTAAGAGTGTGATCAGTTTAGCTGTTAAGCATCGCCATTTTTCTCACTGGGTAACCTGGTGAGTTTTGGCAACCAAATTCTGTTGGCTGATATTCGTTCTATCTTAGCAGCCCTAAAATATTTTTGACGCGTATCTCGTATTTGATCATCAGACCCATAGTCACCTGCCTAACCTTTTCCCAACTAAGTTATCCAATTTAAAGCATGCAACTGAATATCAGTATTTTATGGAGCGACTGCCTATCTGACTTCCACTATCCAGTTATTACTGGTTAAAAAGATACCGCTTTGTTGAAACTGGGTGTCAGACTTTCGGGCCCATGACTACCTTAAACGATTGTCAAAAGTCTACAAATGACAGCCGGGGCCAAGTTCGGTTTAACGTGTAGTTCGATCTTTGCGACTTTTATTATTAAGCCCAGACCGTATTTTCTTCCTTTACCAAATGTAACGATATTCTTCTTTTATTTTAGGTGATAGACTTCGGCAGCTCGTGTTACGAACACCAGCGGGTGTATACGTACATCCAGTCGAGGTTCTACCGCGCGCCGGAGGTGATGATGGGCGCCAGGTATGGCATGCCCATCGACATGTGGTCCTTAGGGTGTATACTGGCGGAGCTACTTACAGGTGAGATACTTTATTAAGTAATTCTAGCTTTTGTCCTTCTTTTTCTCCAGAAATATATCCTTAATTATTTTTTTTCAATCAGTGAAAGATAGAATCTGACCAGTTCACAACCGGGTGTCAGCGATAGGTCCGCTTTCGTCATTCTCGTTTAGAAACATTACTCCTTTTAAATATTAGTGTATTTTTAAATACGATTCATAATAAAGTTGTACAGGTTAGAATATAAGAATTATCCATCGTCGTCGTTATTCTTTTCTAAAAATACTCTGAAAAAAATTAAATTATTGTTTTTTCTGAACTCTTTTTTAAATTCATTAAAAATACAACCTGGTTAGCCCATATCATTCCACTGCCAGTCAAAGGTCATAACTATCTGTTTAGTACTGCCAAGAACTAATATTTATTAGTCGAGTCCAACTCATTTCACTACCCCCGACTTTGCAGGTGGGTCATTAAGCGGGAAGATAGCAAGTTCGCCCCGAAACTACAAAGATTATTCATACCCCCATCGTTAAGAACCGCTCAAAAAAGCACAATCGAATTCCCGTTCACTTTTACATAACGAACCCCATAAACGAACCTTGCCTCCGCCATTTCACGTCAACTAAACGTTTTAACGTTTCCATTCCCCATAGCTTCAACTTAAAAACCCTTTGCTAAGGCGTTTAACTTTGCAGACACAAAAAAAACGCAAGCAATTGTCTTTGGTCTCACAAGACTTTTAAAATAGCTCTATGACTAAAGTTTAAAACCCTTGGGAACATTTGGAATTAGTTCAAAGAATTCTTGAAATTCTATACGTATTGAAAATGTTGGGTTACATGACAAACAAACATTAGAATATGTGTTATTAACGTTCGTAAGCTATACTACATGTTTTAATGTTGTTATTATACGTCTTGGCTTAAGATTACATGTAAACAATCTTTTGCGGTTTGATTACATGTTGTAAACAATAGAATTTGCGGACGGGACAATGACATGAAATTGGAGTTCATTATTGAGGTTATTGATATCGCCGATTTGATGATAGGGACGCGATTTGATAACACGCACTTAGGTATTATTCGATTTTAAGAATTGATTTTGTCTTGTTAATTGTTTATTCAATTAAAATAAATGTGCTGGTTGTATTTGAGCTTGTTATTGCCAAATTTTGCTTGAAAGAAACTAAGCACCAAAGCTGAATAGAATTCTTATCGGAGATTTTCTCAATATTTGCCTTTTTCACAATTATCTGCCAGGGTTTTCTCAACTATGGCTTCCAGTTTTTCAGTCTACACGGTTTCAGCTGACTGTTGAGAATATAGACACTCAAGAACTGGACCTATGGCCCTACATCCCATATGTTCATTACAAGCATACATAACCTCACGTCTTTTTCCATAAAGACAGAAAACATGGCTTCTTCCATCACTACAATATCCTGTCCCACTATTCCAGGGTTCCCGTTACTCCCGGGCGAGGATGAAGCGGACCAGATGGCATGCATCATCGAGCTGCTGGGCATGCCACCACAGAAGCTCATCGAGCAGGGCAAGCGCTCTAAGAACTTCATCAGCAGCAAAGGGCTTCCACGGTACTGCACTGCCACTACACTGGCTGATGGTACTACTGTTCTTAGCGGAGGTGAGTTTATTCAGGATATTGAACATAACTCTGTACTACAATGAAGACTGACAAGTTATTAAGACCAACAATTTCAATCATTTAATTTGTGTTAATTCGTCGGAATCTTGCGACGCATTCGAATTGCAAGCATGCACGGTACCTATCTGACTTTAATTAAAGGAAAGAAGGAAGCCATTGTATTTTTATTGATGAAAATCTGTGCTTAGTTATTTTTAGCAGAATATTTCTAGGAAGAAATCTGGACGAGAACATTATAGGAAGGAGTATTTAAATAGGCAGGATGAACTTTTATTTTTCTTCTTTTAAATGGTATTCCTTGTGTTGTCAACAATAGCTACAACAAATTTATTTGTTCTCAATCCAAACAAAAATTTGCAGAAAAAAACCCAAATATAAAAGATTAAGGTTATCTAGTCTGGTGTTTACTTATTATTACTTGACCCTCTTTTCACCATACACGACCTTATTACAAACGGAAATCATATCTGTCCACAATCTTTGGATAACGATAAACACTAAAGATAATAGTTATCGTACCTATAAAGGACTTAAACTAAAACTGGTATAAGTGGGTGTACACCGCTGCCTAAACTTTCAGGAAAATAGGCGTGACAATACATAAGAGAACGTGAAACTAATCGTAAAACTAACAAAACAAATACGACATTTCTAAAATTAAATACCATCATCACTTATTGAAATTCCAGAACCACGCAATACTTTCACTCAACGTCATGAAAACGCAATGTGAAGCATTTTGAATCATCTCCCCACGGGATGTTTTGCCGATGTCTGATGTTGATCTCTTCCTTCCATTATATGACCTAAGTCTGACTCATTGGGCGACATGTGAACGTAATAAAAGCATGTGTCTGCTGTCTGTCTGACGGTCTGACCTATAAAAATTAGTCATTCGTGGTTAATTTTTATGTTGATTATCATTATTAGCTGTTGTGTTTTTTGGCTTAGTTTCATTGGACATTAAAAAATGCGTAGCGTCTTTGTGGGTATGAATATGTGGTTTATATCCGGCCATGGCTAAGTGTTTTTGATATCAAAATTACTAAGGAATAACAAGTAATATTATTATTAACACTTGAAACGGGATATTTAAAATGTTAAAAAAAACATATGGTTTATCTAATATTTTCCCCCGCTATGGCCCGAGCGGGGGGGAGTGTCAGGCTGGTACTGACTAAAACTACCACCCATGTTCGTCCCATTGCCCTTTGTGTTCCGGGGTATGTATCTGTTGTGTGTACATAAATACCAAAATAAATATACATATAAACACCATCATGTCGCCTGTAATCCTCAGGGGCTTAGATAGAAACAAATACACCCAGATTTTATTTTTATCGAAGTTTTACTACAACTAAATTAGTTTTTTTAAACCGACATTAACTGCTTTTAAAAAATACAAACGTAATACCACAAGCAAAGTCGCGGATGTAATCATGTGTTTAGAGGAAACAGTCTGGTAGTTTTGGTGCACAGCCAAATTCAACTGACATAATCTTATAGCAGCATTTGTCATTAATTCAAAATATTTGCTGCTTCCACAAAATGCAATGTACACTGTGTATTAATTTATTTTTGGGTACCGTACCTCAAAAGGGAAAACGTAACCTTTATTGGTTTACTTTGTTGCCCGTCTGTCTGTCAAGACCCTTTATTTCGGGAACGCGTAAGGGTATCAATTAAAGATTAAAACCATATACTCAAATCTGTGGCCCCTTAAACAACCCTCTAAGTCTACACAGGTAAAATGTAGGCCTGTTTATGTCCCGACTCCGACTCGCACTTGCCCGGTTTTTTACTTACTCGTCGGTCTAGTGAGACGACTGCTTAGCTTGTGTTGGGTTCGATTCCCGGGTCGGGTAGTTTTATTGGGTTTTTCCATCTGGGATTTCTCTGTAGCAAATGTCTGCAGAGTCTTGATCTGTGCTGGGTTTATATCAATAGGCTCCTCGTAATACATAGGACTTAATAGAATGTTGGTGTACCATGTGATACAGCACCGGGCGTGATGTTAAGTTTATTTCATGAAAATAATGTTTGTTTTACAGGAATGTCAAGAAGAGGCAAGCCTAGAGGTCCTCCGGGATCAAAAAGTTTTGTCACGGCCCTCAAAGGCTGTCAAGACAAATTTTTCATTGATTTTATTAGAAGGTAAGTTTTTGTTTTATTCTACAAATAATACTTATTCCTCTTGTTCACCAACTCTAGAAGACTCCTTAAGAAAGTCGCTATGTGACAATTTCACACTCCTGTGTCGGGAGGCCAATAGCACATTTTTATTAAATCTTTTAATTAGGTTTCGCCTAAGTGTTAATATTTCATTATTTAAAAGCAATGAATGCTCAAAAAGAGACCGAGAACAACTTTGAGTTTTTTTCTGATGTGTGTCCCATTTGTAGAATAATTATTGTTAGACTTCTAATTATTAAACTTTTGGTTATTAAAGTTTAGGTTTAAGGCCACAAAGACATCAGTGTCTCATTCTCAGTGCATGCAAAATCACCCATTGTTCAGACAATGGGTGATTTTGAAAGACACTTCCTCTTAAGAATCAGTTCTTTGACATTTCCTTAGACATACATTAGTAAGATTCTTTCCAGTAACAACCCGACTTTGGGTTCTAAAGTTGGCAAGAAACACCTACCTACTGAAACTTTTTGGAAATTAAATTAAAAGGGTAATTTTTCAACGCCTCGTTGAACAGGAAAAATTTAGGAAAAAGTGTCGCATTTTTTAATTTTTTCTTGTGGTTTGGCTCTGACGAACAAAACTGGGAAAGCCAAAGTACTCGGGGAAAATTATTTTATGAGTTAAATGTAATTCGCCTTTCGATGTCTGTTTTCCAAGCACAGAGCATAGGTTCGTCATTAAAATTATTTTTATTGATATTAAAAGGATGTGTAAAATATACAAGTCTTGCATCTGAAGATGTTGTTGCTCTCTGTGGAAAAAAACCGCAGTATTTTATATTAAAATACAAATAACGATTTCCGCATCATGTATTTTTCTCGCTGGGTAAAACGCCAGGGTAGTCCACTAAATTGAGTCATTAAATCTGAATGACTACTGGTATTTTATGAAAAAGTCATTGATCATTATAATTCGGATCTCTAGGCAAGCCTGCTGCTTGCCCCTAGCCTACCTATATCATCGCTTGACATCAGGTAAGTTGCGACCAAACGCAAGCGTATTAAAAGTTAATCAATGGGATTAAATCAATTTTGAGAGATGTGTTTTTGTTAACGGCCGGCTGACTGCAAAAAACGTGAGTTTTGAACTTCCCGGGTTACCCTGGCGTTTCCACTTTATAACAACGTTTCATAAAACCCTTCTCAATAGAATTTATTTAACTAAGCATTTATTCAAATTAGAGCTAATAAAAACAGGCATACATCAAAGGCTTTGAAGGTGTCTCAAGACTGCTGCGATCACTCCAAGAATGTCAATTTACTGAAATCTTTATTGAAATCGTAGCGAGAAACTGCATATAAATTCGTACTTGCCATTATTCCGTGGGAATACAATTGCATTAGACTTTTAAATATTACGTACCTATAATAAATATTCAGTGTGTGCCTGTATCAGGGATCTTAGTCTAGTCGATTTCTGTTTGTTCCCAGTGTTACGCAAACCACTGCACATTAATTGAGATTCCTCCGGCTGTATTTTAGAGCTTTTGTCTATTAGTGAATCAGTCAGGGCCGCTAAAATATATTGCACTAACGACAGCTAGTACCAATTTTGGGACACCAAAAAAAGAACGAAACAACACAAAATGTCAGCAACTCAAGCTTGCAGATCTATCAAAATGAGTCAATTAATCAACTGCAGATGTCGCATTAGCTAAACTAGACATAGGCCACAGCTGGGATTTGAAGAGTATCGTGCCAAAACCCTGTCCTCCGCTTTCTGTCATCATCATCAGTCTACAGTCTACTGCTAGACATTAGGTCTCATCAAACGCTATTTAACTGGATTCTCGGCAACTCTCATCCAGTTCCGCATCATCCGCTTTCTGTATCCAGCTTCTGCGTCCCATACATCGTCAAAATAGGTGTATTAACTTTTGCCCTCCTTATTCCAGGTGTCTAGAATGGGACCCAGAGAAGCGCCTCACGCCCGCGCAGGCGCTGCGCCACGCGTGGCTGCGCCGGCGCCTGCCGCGGCCGCCGCACGACGACGAGCCGGCGCAGGCGCTGCCGCTGCCTCTGCCGCACTCGCTGCCCGCCAACCACGTTAGTATAGCGCACCATGCCAAGCGGCTCGCGCACCCTAAGTGCACTGACAAATAGGTTTGTTTTATTATGCTTCTTTTTTTTGTTTTTTTTTTGGTTGTGGAAATATGTGACGTAGTAAGGTATGTTGGTATCAGATTCACGCTAGCTTTAAGCTACTCTCGAAAATGCAGGTCTTAAAAGCAACCAATACAAAACTTCCGATGGCCCGCGACGTTACCTATTCATGGTTAGAAAAAAAACTTACTGTTTTTACTTCGACCCAGATGAGAAGAACTAGATTCTTCAGAAATAAGAGCCTCAGAGTTCTATAAAAATAAGACCCCGGGTTCTTGGAGACACTCTTTATCGTGTAGTTAGATTCCTAAACAGATGTCAATGTTTTTATGCCGACCCATGGGCAGGGGCCCATTTCTCGACCAAATTTCTCGACGGCATGGTTAGCCAAGTCAGGGGACTTGGCTAACCATGCCGTCGAGAAATTTATGATAGACATGCTAATTTCCTCACGATGTTTTCCTTCACCGAAGTAAATGACAATTATGCAAGAATTCGAAAACACGATGTGCGTTTCGGGACACTTTAAAATCCCCTAGTTTCCAGCCAATATTCTTTCCATTGCTGAGACTTGGACCTCCTTTGTAATAGATAAATACATAAATGCTATACTTGGATTAGATAGCTTCCATGCCATAGTGCGCAAGCGGCTCGCATCGTTCTTAGGCAGAGTTCGGGGTCAGACAAGCAGGTCTCAAATATCTTAAGACAATTTATTCTTGCTCATGTTAGAAAACTTTTAAAATAATAAATAAAGACACATGGTCTGAAATAAGATTGATTATTTATTTATAATAGTGCGGTATTGAAAGTAGAGTCTAAACTTGATGAACTTGATCTAAATATGCTAGTTTTTGTAGGGTCCCGTACCTTAAAAGGAAAGAACGAAACCCTTAAAGGATCACTTTAACGTCCGTCTGTCTATCACCCTTTACACGGGACCGCGTTGAAATTAAAACCATATACTCAAGTCTGTGAGCCCTGTTCTGTGAAGTACTGAAAAAAATCAACCCTCTTAGTCTACGCAGACAAAATATATATGGCCGTTAATATTGCGTAAGTTAGTACGAGACCCTCGGTACGCGATTCCGACTCGCACTTGGCCGGTTTTTTTTTTTAATTGCGTGCGAGTAAAGCTACAACATTGTATGTCGAGAGTAGTACTTGCGTGTGTCTGATCTACAATCTTATCTTTGTAAAATAATTGTGTGAGAGCAGCGCAAAACCAACACTAAATTAATTTATTCGTTTCTTCTCTTGAAAGTTGTCGCATTACCACAAACACTTAATTTGTAAGATTTTTGTTTAAGTTGCATTTTTTTTTCGTTTTGTTTATTTAGATTTTAAGTACGGTATTTATAATGTGCATGGATTGATGAGTCTAGAAGCAATTTTGTTTTTATTCTAAACTAGCTTTTGCCAACGGTATTGCTCGCGTAGGTGTCAGACGATTCTGAAATTAACCCAAAGAACATCCTACCAGTATAAAAAACTATCTTATGTCCTTTTCCATATCATAGTCATGGTCTATCCGTATGACAAAATGTCATCAGAAATCATTCAGACTTAAGGACGTGAACACAAATAAAAAAAACAAACATTTTCATCTAAAATATTAGTTAAGATGTCAGTTTCTTTTATCCGTTGCCAGTCAGTTGTCCGACAACATTTAAGCGTCAGCGGAGTACCCGGAACATTTATGTCATCGTAGCAAACTAAGCCATATTACCAATTTAATGAAGTGACACGTCTTGCATGGCGCCAAGGATGACCCAACGCCGCCGTCGCGACGCGTCGCAGCGCCGTCGCAGTGTGTCATAGGCCTAAAAGTTTAGTTTATACATCAACAATGTGTTTCATTGTTTTTAAAACCTTTGAAGCTTTTGTCAGTCCTACTTCACAGCATTACAAAATCATCCCGTTAATCAGAACTTCCAGGGTAGCCCGCGAAAATCGGTTGTGTGTTAGTTAAAATATAATGCGCAACGGTAAAAAATCCTTACTTATAATATTATAAAAGCGAAAGTGAGTTTGTTTGTTACGTCTTGACGCCTAAATGGCCAAACCGATTTTGATGAATTTTGGTACAGAGATAATTGAGAGCCAGGAGACGGACATAGGCTATTTTTTTTTTAAAAGTGGGATGTGAGGGAGAAAGAGGGAAGAAAAGGGAAAACTACAAACTAAAACAACTACAAATCAATAAAGCGCAAGGGCAACTGTGTTACCCCGAATTTAACGCGTGCGAAGCCGCGGGCACAAGCTAGTTATATTATAAAACCTTTGAAGCTTTTGTTAGATCTACTTCACAGCATTACAAAATCATCACGTTAACCAGGACTTCCAGGGTAGCCCGCGAAAATCGGTTGTGTGTTAGTTAAAATATAATGCGCAACGGTAAAAAATCCTTACTTATAATATTATAAACGCGAAAGTGAGCTTGTTTGTTACTTCTTCACGCCTAAATGGCCAAACCGATTTTGATGAATTTTGGTACAGACGTAGTTGGAACTCTGGATATTTTGTTTTTCGATCATCACGCGGGTTAAGGTTAGCGTTAGCCCAAAGCAACTATGCCACGCGGACGAAGTCGCTGGCGGAAGCTAGTATTATTATATTTTATATTTATTTATTGAACAGAAAAAAGTAAAAACATGTGTCCACAATCGCTTCTAACCTAATTATATGTATCAACAAAGTAATATGGCTTAACAGTGATGTCGTCAAAACAAGCCATTAAATTAACTTAATCCTTTTTCATGATATTGGGGTACTATAATTTTCGGTGCTAGGAAGCCTTTTTTCGGATGGGTAATCGCAAGGGAGTGTCAGTATTTTACTGACTAAAACCCATACCTCATTTGCACTTTATGTCCCGGGACCGCCGTATCTCTTTCGAACAACCCGTAACTCTGCAGGGTACAATGAAGCCTTCAGTTTTAGATTGTCAAGTAATATAATCAGAAATTTCCATCCCTCATTTCTCAAGTTCAATATTAATCAGATCCATGACATATGCAGTTCTAAGTTTAGCTACCCTTCACCTATGAGTGAGCAGAGCGCTGCCCACTCCGATGAACGCACTTGGAGTTCTCCAGTGAACTGTGACAGCTGACTGTCCGATATATTTAGATTGTTATACATTAACTAGTTGACGTATGTATCTAATACTAGCTTTTCCCTCGACTTTGTCGACAGGAACATTGGGTATTGACCCACTGGAACATAGAATAGGATATTTATTGTAATGTTGTTGTAGAATGGGAAAAAAAATATATTAACTTAGCTGGCGGGCGCGGCTTTGCCCGCGTGATGATCGAAAAATGTGTTTTCCAGACGATAATCTAAGTCTTTGCCAAATTTCATTAAGATCCCTTCAGCCGTTTTGGCGTGAAAGAGTAACAAACATCCATTCATCCATCCTCACAATTTTTTTTTTTTGGATATCATAAAAGCAAAGCCGCGGGCGCCAGCTAGTACAAACATAACGCTTTTTCCCCATAGGGGTTATGTGTAAAAACTTCAGAACACGAACTGCTACGAAAAAATCCTGGCATATAAATATCCTATGTCCGCCTAAAACTAGGTCTAGGCGAAACATCGAAATCCGTTCAGCCGTTGAGGCATGAAAAGGTGCCAGACAGACAGACAGACTGATTATATAAAATAGAGTTACTTTTACATATGTAATACTAGTTAAGATGGACAGATGTCTGATCTGGGTAGTTTGGGATTACGTGGAAGTTGCGGGTTTTCAGCTATTACCCATATGCTTAGTTTATGTTCTATGTTTAGAAGAGTGATGAAGTTCAGGTTATATTGTTTTAATACGAATAGATGATCTCATTTAGGTAAATATGGAATAGTGATTTAGAATGTATTAATATTACAGTCATAGTTACAAAAAATATGTAGTTAATCACTAGATTAACTATATATTTTGTAAAGGCTTGTTTTATGACCACTTGTACCTGGAAACAGTCATAATAATTATACTTAATTTTTTATTTATTTTAAAACGTTTTATTTATTTAGATCTTGATTCTAGTCTTTTTTTCAGAAATATCTGTATGTTTTTGAAGTCAGAAAGATAGACTAAATTAATAAACAGTCAAGATTAAAAACGCCACAATAACCTCAATTTAATTATTATTCAATTTGCATAGTTAAGTCACGCGACATACGTTATAAAACTGCAAACTGTGTTTTTAGCATTTCGTTCTCAAATGCGTGATTTTAGAAAAATAAACTTTAACGAGTTATTTCAGTTTACGGTACAACTTAAACCATACGACATTTTCAATACTTATTAATCTAAAATCCACTCTGTTAAAAGTAGAATAAAGTTGATATTCGTTCAAATGAAAATAACATGAATTTGAAACAACGACATGAATAGATATATTCGATCATTATCTGGTGCCCTAGTTAGTGAAGCGTTTAGTTTATTACTGCGTTTGTGACAATCGATGCCACAGTTTATAGGCTCGCTGTCAAATATAGGGCAATGGCTTTCGAATATTTTAAATTTTGCTTTCATGTTTGCAGTAGATTGCCGGTTTGTTTGTATGGATATAAATTACTAGCTGTCTTGCGCGGTTTCTCGCGCTCCCGTGGATAGTAGCGTGATGTTTTATAGCTTACTAGCTTTCCCCCGCGACTTCGCCCGCGTGGCATAGGTACTTTGGGCCAAAGCTAACTTTAACCCGCGTGATGATCGAAAAAAAAAACTTTATCTCCCCCTTTCTTCCTTATTTCCGACCTTATCTCACTTCTTCTTAGCACCATACAACGTGGCAACACGGCCAGTCTCTTGGGCACATTACCGATTGACTGCGTTGAGGCCCTATTTTTGAGGCAATTTTTTTGTTAATTTATAAGTTAGTTTCTTTAAGTAATTTAAATATATTTTTGTTTAGCCAAATAAATAAAACTTTCTGTATTGGATCAACATCGCAATCACGAATAAAATCAGATAATCCAATAGATACGTGATACTATTATTATACGTTATAATATTATTTTGATATCTAAAGAATATCGAAAGGGTTCATAGGTACTACTTCTTGCTGTCATAGACTCACAATGTTCGTTCCTTGTCCGCAGACGAGCGGAGGGTGCGCGGGCGGGGCGGGGGCGGGCGGGAGCGGCGCGCGGGGGGGCTCGCTGCGCACGCCGCTCGCGCGCACACCCGTCACCTTCAATGCCTCGCAAGTCGCTAGTGAGTATACCTTTATTTGTTTTCTATTTGGTGTCAGGACACTCCTCATTCCCTGCTTATCTCCGATCTCAAGAGAACGGAGTTCATACTGCTACTTACGCACGATTAGACCACACAATCACCTATTAAGTCACGCAATCTGCTCTTTGAGTCTGACTGGGCGCATTCAGTTTCTACAACACCAGCTGACTGTGGGTTGAAACAAAAATGCAACAATTGATGAAATGATTAAGAGGAGTAACGTCTGCTTCATTTATGCTTTATTACTTCAGAGTACAGTTGCAGTTTTTAAGTCTGTATATTCATACCTTCACAGGGCACGTGGTTTTTATTCGCAATGACTTTAATCAGACTTCTCGGACAGAAACTGATTCGGTCGCCGCATTTGTGCAAGGTAGGAAATGTTCATACTGTACACAAATAGAAAATGATATTAATATTGTTCCTTCTCCCCCAGAAGCGAAATTGCAGGCGGCGCTATCGGAGGAGAGCGGGGGCGGCAGCACGACGAGCGGCGTGAGCGGAGTGAGCGCAGTGAGCGCGGTGAGCGGAGCGAGCGGAGCGTGCGCGCGCTACTGGGCCGCCGCCAAGCTGCCGCACCTGCCTGCACCCTCCTAGCGCCCGCCCGACGCCCGCCGCCTCGCCAAGGTACAAGCCAACACATTCTATTAAATAACTTTATCTAGTAGTGGCTTCGTTAAATTTAGAGTTATTCAAATTTAATGAAATTTAGTAATATCTTTGCCTTCCTTGGTGCGCTAGAAATTCAGTTTCTACTACATATTACTTGAAATCAGGCTTATGAATCAGCACTTTTTAAAGTCAATTTTTACAAAAGGCCTCTCAAACGCCAGTTTAGCTGTTAGCTGTTAAGAAGTGGCGAAACAAACACATTTTTCTAATAGGTAAGTAAGAAGAACCCTTATTATACTATATCTTATACAATAGTATACAGAGAGTAAAGAGATCATTCTGTGCAGATACTAAACTCTCCATTAAATAATAGGGAATGTCAATAATATAAACCAAGAATAGTAACGGACCCAATGTTGAGCCTTGAGGAACGCTACCAAGCTGAACAAGTGGCCCACAAGATTTTATTTCATTAACATGTATATACTGGAATCTGTTACTTAAATACGAGTCCACTACATTCCGGGTTTCAGTTTGAACACTTAAATATAGTTTTCGCATACCCGTGTCGTGGTGTTTGCAATTAAAAGCTTTAGAGAGACCGCAGAAAACAATAATTGAGAAGCGAATGACAGAGCCCTCCAGGTACCTTATAAGCTAAAGGTAGAACTTGGATTGCATTCAATTGACACAAAAAGAAAGAAGATAAAAAATGTAGGTTTCGCTCGCATGTTGATAATAGGCAGTGTTTGTTCCAGGTGTCGTCCCTTGAGGCGGGGCGGCGCGGCGGCGCGGGCGGCGCGCGGCTGGAGCTGGAGCGTCGCTCGCTGGACCTGGAGCGCGAGCTGCGTCCCGACCGCGACTCCGACGTGTCGCTCGACGAGCGCGACCATCGCGTGTGACTGTACCGCTGTTGTCGTGTCTGTTCCTAGCCAGGCCCTATTGATCTCAATATACTCTATGACTAAGTTATACGAGCGTGTAGTGGAATTGTGAACGTTCGGGTGTGTCGGTGTTAGTGCCTGTGAGTCTCGTTTAGCGTTAGGGAACCCTCGACCACCGTTCGGGGAACGATCCCCGATCGTTTTACCGAAAACGACTCGTTAGCTTTCGAGGGCCGAATTTTTCGCGGCTCGTACGATCTTGCGCGACGAGCGAGCTATTCGCACAAAAATTCCCCCTCGAAACTGTAGATTAAGCGAACTTGTGTGACTAAAATAATTTAACATTTTTCTACAGAATCAAATGTCATTCGTTCATTTTTTTTATTTTTAAATAATTCGATTTAAGTTACATTTTGTGTAATTAGTTAATTTGTTCTCAAGTGATATAATGAAGCTGTATTCGTAACGAAATGGTGACCTTATAATCGGAATTCTTAAAGGATATAAGGGTAGTTAGTTACAAGGCCTTTGAAACTAGGATAAGGAGCTAAGCTACGCGATTTGTTTTGTCGATTAGCGTAGTAGATGTTGTGATTCATTGATATGATTTTACATAATGATTTGTAAAGCGCTTATGTACTCGTACCAGTAGTAAAATATAATATTGTACCTTGAGCCATACACATGGAAAGTTACATTTATTATATAGCGCAGTTAAGTACATTTTACAGCATTTTTATTTTATTTTACTACTTATATACAGATGTTTGTCATATATTTTTGTTGTCGAAAGTCAAACATATCAAGTCCTGCCAGTGGTCGGTCGAGGTAACCAGTCGGGCACCGAACCTAGTCCAAACTATATGTAAAGTTTAGGTTTACGTTAGCTTGTAAGAATTGATTCAATATACGTGTGGAGCGATTCTTGCGATGCGACGATTGCTTACCTCGACGAAGCCGAACAAACTTGCGTAACTTTTCTGTTCTCATTGTGCGAGTGATTTAGTCGAGTGGGTTTAGTAGCTAGACGTGTATGAACAAATCCATTCTACTTTAGTCGAGTTTTTTTTTGCCATCGACTAAATTATGAGCATAGTATGAATAGGTTTTAGAGCTCGCACAGACAAGCTGCACTGAAGCAGTCTGTCTGTGCATTCCCTAATAACGTCTATGTATTTGATACACAACTTCGACAGTCCTTGTAATTAGTGCAATACGTTTGACATAAAGTTTAATTTCGTCTTCCTCATATATTATATTTGTAACATTTTACAAAGGGCCTATAATGTTTATTCAATTAACATGCATTTTATTATTTTTTCGATTTAGTTTGTAGAATTCCTTGGATACATGTATTTAGATACTTGTAATGGCTTACAAATGAAATGTATTATTTCGAATTTGTGGGAATGTAGTCCAAGCAAGCACTTATGCAACTTTATTTCTATGATAATAATATTAATATGTATACAAATAATAAATTTCAGTTAAATAATATAATTACGATAATTGGAATGTTTGATACTTTATTTTGTCACTTGTAATAATGTAATGTACAAAGATTTTGGAAATATTTTAATGTTTGATACCCTATTTAATAAACAGGATAATTCCTGTGCATTTTATATATAGATAACGACCAATTGAACAAAGTAAGGGTTCTATATTTACGCTTCGGAGCCCTAAACTTAAAGTTCCGTACGTGCTTGCTTCCCCCGATTGTATTTTATCATTTGACCTATCTCACTATACTCAATATAGCATTTTTATTTCGATAATTGTGTTTAAGTTGACTGCCGTTTTCTTATAATTATGCTCAATGATAGTTTAATGTCTTAGTACTCTGGATTGTCTGATCTAGACATTAATTAAATTGTGCGACGACCTTAGTTTATTATTTGTGATGTGGGGGTACATTAATTGTTGGAATGACTTGCAATGAAATAGCTAATCTTGAGAGTCGTGTAGCTTGTTCCGTTCGGATTGAGTTAGCTTGACTCAGCTTACCCTAGCTGCAACCTGTGACGTTATTTTATTCTTTCACAATTAGTGTACCACCACGCTTCCCATAGAGTTTTAAGGTATTTAGTCAATTATTGTATAGCTTTTTTTAACTTTGGGAACTGTCGGCTGAGACGAGTCAATCAGTCTGCCCTCCAAACCGTGATACTGTATGTTGTTCACATGTTGAATGCTCCGACTGCGACTCGCGACTCGCGACGTCGGCGTCGGCGATGACTCCTTACGGCTGCGCTTGGCATCGAACAGTATTAATCATTATGTTTCATCTCTCGACTCGCAATATAAACTGCCAAGTACATATAGTTAAATTAAGTATCGTTTGCTATAACACAACTATAGCAGAAACTTCTAGTTACTACAAACATTATTAGCTTTCGTTGGAACGCATTTCTCTTATACCTAGTTATTTTTTGTGAAATATTTTTGTTCTCATTTTCTATGTAAAAGCTGGTGTTTCACCTCTTGAAACTCGTAACCACAATGTGAATATAAAATAAATGAGTTATACAAATAAATCGTTTTGTCATTTGAACCCTTTCTGATGTTTCTAGTTGATGATGATGTTTCGAAAATTATAATAGCAAAAGTATAATCATCCACGAGATTAGGATACAACAATCATGGACATGGAATGAGGAGGGGACGAAACACATGTGACTAAAAGTGTGATGGATCTAAATGTTGATAGATGGAAAGAAACGATGGATGAATTGTGTAAGGAATGATATGATGAAGAAAGGAGTAAATGATGCCGTGACGTCTGACGGAGGAGAATGGTAGAAGAAAACGTGTTGCGCCGACCCCAAATAGAATGGGACAAGGGCAAGCAAATGATGATGAATCATTGAACCCTCTAGAGACACAACTGTTCCTTCCTTCCACTTGACACCACCAAAACGACACCACCGGTGGTGTCGTATGGAATCTCTAGTCCATATGACACCACCGACTATTAGTGAGGTTACATACAAAGTTGTTCATCTGAAAACTCCAATTAAGTTCAAGCAGTTTCATTAATAGCCGCGTACCCACCTAGCGCACAGGCTCGCGCGGCAGCCTCGGTGTCCGGATCGCGAGCGATGGCTCCCGCGGCAGCCTCAGAAGTTTTGTTCAATTTACACAAGGCCGCCTCGCGAGGCAGACTGAGCCTTCATAAGTCCGAGAGTATTCGTAATGGACAGTCGTGTATTTTCAGCTGCAGCTATTTTCCTAGCTGCTTATTGTTTAAAAAAACGAAAACAGTCACGTATCAAGAAAAAAACGAATGGTCTCCTCCTGACTGCCCATGATATCAAAATTACACAAGACAAACACGGCAAGAGACAAAACTTGAAGTAGCTTTGCGCGCGAGCCAAAATATAACCGTCCCCACCTAACGCACAGCGCTCACTGAGGCACCTTTGAGCGCGTCAAGTTTACCGACAACAGATGCGAGCCTGTGCGCTAGGTGGGTACGCGGCTTATGAGGTACGTCATTTGACAAAGTTTATATTTAATTATTTTTTCCCGGAAAAGAAACACAAAAGAAAAGTTCATTAAGGCCTATTACAAGCACGTAACAACAATTGTTGACATGCTGGAAGACTAGTTTTCCGGTCCGTTCTTTAATACCTACTTATCTACTTATTCACTTAAATAAAAAAAATATATTTTATAAACTCTGTTTTATTAATTATCGTTTAACTATAGATAACTCAAAATAATGAATTGGGAGCTGTTCGACAAAAACACGCGTTTCTGGACATCACTAGGGTGGTGTCATATGGACTAGATATTCCATACGACACCACCGGTGGTGTCGTTTTGGTGGGGTCAAGTGGAAGGAAGGCAACTGTTAATTTGAAAACGGGGTACTGTCTTTATTAATGGAAGATGAGCCACTTTCTACGATATTTGCTGTGCACATTAGACGAGAACTTAGTCTACCAGCTGTTCTTGCATTACGAATATCTGTTATTAGAAGAATGATCTAGTTACACTTGTATGTATGTACCTATGTTGCAAGGTAGGCCTTTTTGGCAGATGGGAAATCATCAAATAACTAAACCGAGAGCGGGCGGGAGTGTCAGACTTGTAGTGACTAAAATCCACCCATGTTCCTTCTACTGCCCTTTATGTTACGGGGCCGCGGTATCTCTTTCAAACAACCCGCAACCCCGGCAGGCGGAGGCTCTGGCAGGCCCCTTGACTTTGCTGAGGCATTGTAGGCCTTGCATTGTAGAAAATGAGGTCGGTAAAGGTTATCAACACCTGTAGCGGAACACCGTGATCTTTGAGGAATTCAAACTATTTATTTATGATACATTTAGTAAGCAGTCGCTTCATGAAAATACTGGCATTCAGCTGAATCCGGTAAGACTGGAAGCCGACCCTAACATAGTTAGGGATTTTGTTATCTAAGAGGAGTTTTAGTAGAATCTCTGCATTCAACCTCAGTCCGCTTCTGTCCTTCAGATCAGTCTGTTAGTTAATCATGGCTAGGGTTACCATCTGACCGGATAAAGTTGACCGGATTTTTACGTGTTAGACCGGACTCCGCCCGGATTTTACGTCAGACCGGATTTTTGTCATACTTGCATGTCCTGCCGCCCGCGCAAGCGACGGGTGGGTGCCGCATGCACTGAGCCCGTAAGACCCGGAACGCAAGTACACTGCAAGCGCGGGCGCGGGGGGCGCGGTGGCGCAGAATTTATGAATATTTGTCAATATTTCTTTAGTATTTTGCCACACAACGCAAATGTGGAGAGAGTCTTTTCTCTCAGTGGACCAAAGAGAGAAACAGACTTTTAGTGGAGTCGGTGAGAGCCATATTGCTTACGCAATGTAATTATAAACACGTGACGTGTGAACAATTTTATTGCGAAATAGCTGGAAAAAACAACTTTTTGCATGCGGTTGCTGGCAACCAAAAATATGGGTCTAAATAATATATGTAAATAAAAACGTTCTTATATACTTTGATTTTTATTTAATACAAGCGCGTGAACGGACTTTTTTTTCAAAATCAGGATTTTTAGACATGCCAGACAGGATTTTGAATTTTTAGGCCTGGTAACCCTAACCATGGCCTCATCAGCTGTAGTTACTTATCCTTTGTTATCGACCAACACGCGATAATTACTAAGACGATTTATAAAAAAGCAAATCCCTTTTATTAAATTTCTTCAAACAGTAAATTCAGATAACTACTATGATGAAAATATGAGCCTCTTCAAATACTGATAAAACACGAACCTACGTATGATTTATTTGACGTACTAAATGACGTTTTTATAGTATTGAGAACAATGTCGAACTGATAAGATTTAACAATTTGTACGGCAGAGAGTTTAGATAGATAGTCAAGAGCATGTTAGTAACAATTTTAAACTGCTAAACCTGCCCTTATTGCTATGAAATGGAATTGTAAAGGTAGCTGTACACTCTCGACGAGACAGTTTGAGACAGGGCAAATGCGAATGTACAGCTAAGCTATAAATACTGAGGGAGATTCTGTACATCAAAATAACTTTGTTTTGGAAGTGTAAAATTCCGTTTCACTGTTGACTGACTCAATGTTACGAACTCACAATGTTGTGCTGATTGATGCATTGAATCCTTACTAATATTATAAAAGAGAAAGTGAGTTTTTTTGTTACGTGTTCACTCGTGGCTAAACCGATTTTAATGAATTTTGGTACAGAGATAGTTGGGACCCTGGAGACGGACATAGGCTAACTAACTTTATTTTAAAAAATGAGAAATGAGGGAGAATGAGGAAGAAAGGAAAACTTAGCATTGCTATTACAATAAATCAGGCACTAGGGCAAAAACTACAGGTAGCAAGTACCTCAGGAAAGGGGGAACTGTGTTATCCCGAATTAAACGCGAGTGAAGCCGCGAACAAAACCTAGTAGTAGATATATATAATAATACCTCCACGACCCCTGTGGTCGTGGAGGTATTGAAAGTTCAGTTGAGTCATGGAACAATAAATACATGTATTTAAAAAAAGGGGGTAAAGATGGAACTTTGCCCCAATATCATCTTCACTAGAAACATAGATCAATCGACTACATAATTATTATAAGCGATCTACATATTAGTAACAATGGAAAATGAATACTCGAAAAGAATTTGTGTGAGATACCATCATAAATCACAAGAAAAAAGGCTGAAATAAAAGACATAAACACAAATAAATATAAAACTGTTTTAAGTGGTCTTTAACAAAGCTAAACAAACTGGGCTGGCCACATCTGCCGCATGTCGCAACAAAGTTGGGATAAAGTATCAACCGATTGGGTTCCGAACAACAGGACTCGGCGACGCGGTAGGCCCAGAAGGAGATGGCGTGACGAGCTAGACTTCTACGAAAAGGAGTGGGTCACAGCAGCAAAAGACAGAAAAAAATGGGAGGAAGGAAGGGAGGCCTTTGCCCTGCAGTGGGACACAAGTGGCTCATAATAAATAATATTTTAGTTGCATCAAGTCTAAGGTCCAGTTTAAAACCAGCGTCGGGCACTAGCTGCTCGGCAGTTTGCTGAACTGGGCCTATTTGGCGCAGCCGTGAGACACACAATTACGTATTTGTTATTATCGTTTAGTTTTAAGTCTTTATCTCATTTTGTGTGCACTTGTGGCATGGGCCAAATAAATGTTTTTTCTTTCTTTCTTTATATTATTAAAAAAAAAAAACGCCCTTAAAAAACATACCTACGTTTTTTATACACTCCGTATTACACAGCGAATGTACAGCTACCATTAGAATAAACGTGTATCTTAGTTTATGACTAAATCATCTTATCTTTCTGCAATTTGCGTATTTGCTAACGAAATAATAAAAACATTCATACCACATGACAGTGGTACGTTACGTTATTCCGTTTCTCTTTTGTTGATGTCGTGAATTAGCATGGATTTAAAAACTAGGCGACTTGGATCTGTCTGTTGTCAAATATTTGTATGTTGGCGGCATGGTTGGCGCAGTGGCTGAGCGATTGACTGCTGTGCTGCGTGTCGCAGGTTCGATCCCTGTACGGACAAATCTTTGTTACATATAGTTGTTCCGGGTCTGGCTGATTGTGTATGTGAGTTTAAATGTTTGTAAACGCACCCACGATACAGGAGAAATTCCTAGTGTTTATAAAAAAAAAAAAACGATGCCCCATCGTTTATTTTTTTTTTATAAAAAAAAACAGTTTGTGTTCCTCTTACCATGAACCTTGCTCAAAAATCCAGACTGAGAAATTCTTGATGGTAAAACCCATAACACAGTACGAACCGGAAATCGAACCCAAAACCTGATACTCAACTGTAGCACTTGCGACCACTAGACCAAGACCTCAGTTTAAAAAAGTCAAACGTCAGTAATTTATGTTCTAAAGTCTACTTTCTGAAATCGCGTCACTATTCGCGTAATTCTCCGGGGGTCCAAAAGGGTTTTCTTTCACTTCTTAATTGATACACATTTACTGTTTAATGAACTACTCAAATAGGTCTGAACACTAACGAAACTATTGTTACGACACCTGACAACAAATTCTAGTATATTTTATCTCTGGTATTTCTTATATTGTTATCTAAGATTTGAATAAGATTCGAGCTAGGCTTAATATATGATGTGCTATTTATAGATGTTTTTGATTGGTAGCTCGACAGGTTTTCACAAAATGGCTGTCAGTGCTAATGCCTGCTTAGAAGGAGGTTTCAGGGTGCTCAGCTTAAGATAAGTTTCTAATATCTACCAGCTCGTTTCTTTTATCAAGACATACTTGGATGTGCTTGGAAAGAGATGGAAGGATGTGAGCGAGAAATTCTTAGTGTGGGTGTTACGTTGCCCCACACCAAGAATTTTTTCTGCATCATGGGTGCGTATACAAAAGTTTAAACCCACATTCACAAACAGCCAGATCCGGAACAGCTAATTGCTTGACCTAAAATTGACCTCCTGGTCCAAGTCCAAACAAATGCTTGAACAGGCAGCGCAGCATCCAAGCGCTCAGATAGCATTATCTGAGCCATACGTAGATGAGCGATCTTGCATCACATATTGAAATCCCTCCGTACTTCAGAAAGCAAGTTATCTGCCTTCTATGATCTAGGTACCTGAGCTAAGATGAGTGAAATGATAGTAGTGTCTTTGCAACTAAAGACAAATGAAGACAATAATGCTGATAAAAATATGATATCCAAAGTTAAACGATTCATTACTGCGGCAAGAGCCAAGAGCTTCAACAGACAATGTATTTGCAATCCGTTTGAGTGGAGTGTCAATGGATGATGATTAGATACGCCATGTAGGTATCTTTGTTTCAGTCTAGTAGATAAAAACTCTTAGCAAATATTTCTGACTACATTTTCTGAGCTGACGAATATTATAAATAGATTCATGCAAGGCGTAACATTGGTGCATGAAATTGAACAACTTTTGTTCTACTAGTCTTTTTAGGGTTCCGTACCTCAAAAGGAAAAAACGGAACCCTTATATCACTGTATTGTCCGCCTGTCTTTGTCTGTGTGTCAAGACTCGTTATATCGGGAACGCGTGAAGATATTGAGTTGAAATTTAAACCATAATACTGAAGTCTGTGGTCCCTTGAAGGTGTAAAAGAGAACAACATGCTTATAAGTCCTGTCTTTAAGTTACTGAAGATATGAAGAGCAAGATATATAGAAATCCATGAGGATCCCACATGAAAGGAGGGACAGGATAAAAGGTTTGTAGTCAGCATAAAGCGCTTATTACACCACCCGATATGAAGGGCCCTGCATCCAGGGTGGGCGTGTACCCTAGTTAGTGCGGCGCTTATTACACTTCTCTGCGAATTGGGCCCTAACTCAGTTTATACGCGAATTTCTAGAGAGATAAACGTATTGTCACATTTTACATTATGCCGTCGTCAGTATCGAAACTTCAAAAAATTGCTGTAGCAGTTACAACCGTGCTCGCAACAACAAATATTAAAAAAAGAAAGAAGAGAAAGATCTGAGTGAAAGAGTATTTGCGGTTACGTGAAAAGCTTTCAACCTGCACTATTCAAAAGGATTTCGGTTGACTTCGTAAATCATCCAAATAATATTCCGATATGAATACTCTAAGCTAAAGGACCATGCTACGCACTAGTCGCGCGGCAACTGAGCTCCCTAACCGCCCTAAACGTTATTACATTACCCAATCTGCAGGGCGCTTAGGGAGCTAGGCAGATCGGGATGACCCGATCGCCCTAAATCGGGACACTAACTCCCTAAGTCTTATTACACCACTCTTAGTTAGGGTTAGGGTCCCTCGAAATTGGGTGGTCTAATAAGGCCTTAAATCATCATTCATCTCTTCAAATGTGTTATTGTCTGTGCTAAAGAGAGATGGCGGTTTTATTTTGGTTCAATATTGTTTTGTGGCAGTTCTGGAAAAATCCTGTTGTATAGTTATTAAATAGTTACTGTACTATTTATTCGGATTTGAGTTTTCATTATAAATATTTGCCATCGTAAAATGTTTTATCAGAGTCTTTTAAACAAACTTGAATGCATTAACAATAGCCACTTCTACAAATTATGTTTGTTTCTTTAACAATGTTAACAAGATAATACATTGGAGTTTTATTCGTTTTGTTAATTTAAAAATAAATAACGTTTTAAAAAGTAGGGTAACCGGTTGGTGTCTAGCCTCGGGGCTTTTTTTTTTTTTTTTTTTTTTTTTTTTTTTTTTTTTTTTTTTTTCGGGTGGGAAATCATCCAATGACTTCCCCCGCTCTGGGTGGAGCGGGGGGGCATGTCAGACTTGTACTGACTAAAACCCACCCATGTTTCTTCTATTGCCCTTTACGTTCCGAGGCCGCGGTATCTCTTTCGAACAACCCGCAACCCCGGCAGGCAGAGGCTCTGGCAAGCCCCTCTGCTCTGGCAAGCCCCTCTGCAGCCTCGGGGGCTTATAAAGCAAATCGTCGTTGAACTTCTAACACCACGTAAGTCAAAAACAGTAACTTTTCAGGAGAGAGAGAAAATCGCATAATTTTGTATAGGTAGATACTATAATAATACCTATTAACTGTTTATGTATTCTTTATTATAGTTTCACCTAATGTAAAAACACTTGGCTAAAAAAAGCCAAAAAGTAATAATAAGTAAATAAATAAAAATTCCCAGTTTTATAGTAGTCTCGGTTTAAACTCTTATACAGCTTCCGAGAAGTATTGCCTTACCATGCACTGTTTCCAGGAAATTCGACCATTGAGACCTTCGCATACTTATATTTGTTACTTTGTAATTTATTTTTTTATCTATACATTCCCACAGCTGGGCAAAGGGTAGGCCTTTAGCTTTAGCTTGAAATTTTATTTTTCTTTTTCTGTGCCGTTCGTGTGCCTCAACTGCCAACTCCTTCAGTGGGTTACAGAAATCGTAAAAAACATTCTTAAATAATGAAATAGGTGCCATTGTTTTCCAAAACGTCACAACAATTTAGTTAGTCAGCTATCCACATTATTCTTGCTTCCGAATTGTTAAACTCCTAGCCGGCAGGTGGGTGCGATGTGTTTCCTGCTGAGCAAATGCTTACGAGATACATTTATCTACTAAACGATGCAACGACTCCATTCGCTTCGACCTTTCGAGACAGCACGTTAGTCGGCGACAGTACCTCGCTGTCCGCCATTGCCGTCACTTCGCGCGCAATTTCGGTTGACGAACGTCGAGCGGTGGCGGGAAAATAGTTAAACGTTTTTTCGGGCAAAGGAAACGCTTTTGGTTTTGTGTCTGTGGTTTTGTGAATAATGAAATTGTTTTATTGGATGTATGTGTGATTATTATTTTCTGGTAAGTAGCAAATTTTTTTAAGTGATTCCATTATTTTTTAAGTTAACTTATGAGTTATTGGAAAGGTAACCGAAAAGTAAAACCAATCAATATTAAATTTAGTTTATTATAAATTAAAAATGTTTTGCGAAACAAAATTATGTTTATGTTTTATACAACCTAAGCAAAGACATACATTTGCATAATCCAACAGAAAAAAAAACATCTTTAAACAAAAAAATAATTGAAGGACAAAAACAAATTACTTACTTCAATAAATTGTAATGGCGTATTAAATTGTAAACAAATGGTTTCTTACTCTTTTGTTTTTGTCTGTGAAATGAGAGCATTTTGTGTAATTTTAAAATAAAACAATGGATACTATTGACAGTTGACATTAATACGTTTTAATATCATGCTCTAATGAGAGAATATATTAAAAAGTAATTGAGAATTGTGTTAAAACCGTTATTGAGCTAATAGGTGTTACGGCTGTTTGCAAGTCGAATTAAAACAATTGAAAAGAATCTAGTCGATACTTCGGTAAAATGACTATTAACTAAGTACATTTTGGAAAATAAATAATCATCATGTAAAATGTTACCCTCGCGTCCTGACTGATACCTAATTACATCAATCAATAAATACCTATTCCTTCCTGAAAAAACAATTACATCAGTCAAAAATAGCGGAAGGCTAACCACGACACGAAACATGAATGGTTGCAAATGAAAACTTATTTGCTTGGCTGATTTATCCCAAAATTGTAATTAACTGGCCAACTCTTGCACCTACGCACTACTTATATCCTGAATTTTCGATGTTATTACTATTATTTAGGCATTTGGTACATTAGGTGTCTAGAGTTAAATCAGGAAATAGTCTATTATCTTGTTTATTATATATGAATCTAATATATAAAATTCTCGTGTCACAGTTTTCGTTCCCATACTCCTCCGAAACGGTTGGACCGATTTAAACGAAATTTTGTGTACATATCGGGTAGGTCTGAGAATCGGCCAACATCTATTTTTCATACCCCTAAGTGAGCAGCGGGTGAAACCGCTGGGCACAGCTAGTAATATATAAATATGTATATTATAGGATTTTCTTCTTTCCTTTAGTCCTTTGCCAAGCAGTGGGACAGTCATAGGCTGATATTATGTATATTGTATATATATATATATATGTATATATATATATATATATATACATATATACGAAAACCCTATTCTTCCAAAAAGTCCACCAACGGGAGACGTGAATTTCCGACGAGCGAAATCATTCCTATTTTTATTTTTGACAATGACTTTGTGGAACTACGACCAACATCAAGTTGTAAAAACAAAATTAACCATGTAAGGTAACGTTATTTACTGAAAACATTTTCACAAACAATTAGTACAAAGGTGTTATTTTCATGCTTATTTTTCCATCAACTAAAATCTGTAGTAACAATTTATATTCGAAATGTCATGATGGTTGTCAAAAGGGCATTGGCCTTACCTTCGATTAATCATAATCTTGCCGACTGCAAAAAATGAATAAGTTTTCAATTAGTTTCTGCTTATTTTTTAAGCACAGGTAAGAACTGGGTACTAAAGTAAAAATTTAAAACACGAAAGCCATCACAAAAAAAAACTAAAAAAAAAACAAGATGTCAGTTTTACATTTGCCGATGGAATGTGCTAGGAACAAAGATGAAAGGGAATCGAAAACAAAACAATTTTTTTTATTTTGCACTCCTTTTTTGGGGCAGTCGTGTAAAAAGTATCGACGTCTTTACAATAACAAGTTCATTATTATCCTAATTAAGTTGGTTACGGCGCAGCATATGTCTTCTTGTTTCATTCTCCTCTAATACTCGTAATTTTAGCAGTCACCTCTTTTTTAGCCATCCATATGCATACTCATTTATTAAACAACTTACTAGCTTTTGCCCATGGGTTCGCTCGCGTTAAATTCGAGGTTACACAGTTCCTCTTTCGTGATTTGCAGGTATCTGCTACCTGTAGTTTTTGCCCTTGCGCCTTATTTATTGTGCTATTACAATGCCAAGTTTTCCCTTTTCTTCCCTCTTTCTCCCTCATACCTCAATCATTTAAAATTATCAAAAAATAGCCTATGTCCGTCCCAACTATCTCTTTACCAAAATTCATCAAAATCCGTTTAGCCATTTAGGCGTGAAGACGTAATAAACAAACTCACTTTTGCGTTTTATAATATTAGTAAGGATGTTACAAATTCTTAAATATTATCATCATATTTTATAGTTACATTACATTTACGTTAACTTGGATGTTTTAAGCAACCGGACCAATGTTTTCACATAATTATCATACCAAAAGATGGTTTGTGTCACTTACACCAGGGTTTACTGATTACAATAACATGATTTCAACCAAAATATACTTATGTAAGCTTAAAGGGTATAACTGCGTTTTAATGTTGAATAATTTAGAATAAACTACGGTTATAAGTTTATATAAGCAAAGAAGGGCTCATGTTACCGTGTTACGTGTAGACTTAGCATTGATTACTGAAGGAGCAGAATTCCCTGCCTACGACCATTATAAAACTAAATGATTTTAAAAGTAACCATGGAGTTTCTTGCCGGTTTTTAGGAAACGACTAACCCGAACCGTGCACCTTTTCTCGACGTTTTATAAGTGCCCATGTAGACTTATGCCCCGTTCCAATAAACAAAAACGACTCGTTTTGCTTACGGATAGTTATATTTTGACATAAGTCTCATTAAGTGATATAAAAATATTTTGATTACTAACTGCGCCCTGCAGTTTCACTCGCGTGGTGGTAGAGTATACAATATATCTTAATGAATTGTAGCCTTTGTGTTATTATGATACCTATGTAAGCTATATTATTGTAAAAATAATTAAAATCCCTTTGCCCCGGTGTCCCCTAGTTTTTGCGTGAACGAGTAACTAACATCCATCCATCCATACAAAATTTCACGTTTATAATACTTAGGTACATATTATTTTGAATTTCGATTGATGATTTGATTAGTAGAAATGTTTTTTTATTGTCTGTTTATGAATAAAATTGTAGCTTACTTGTACATTATTTAGAAGAAATAATAGATTCATAAGTTTATCCGTTTCAAGTAGATAAATAGAGATAAACATAATCAATAGCAATTCTCCGTTCTACTTACTTGCTGTTGAAGAGTTGGCCTCCTTTCCTTCCAATGATGTCAAGAAATTGGGGCCCCATACTTCTTGAATAAATAATTAAACTTAATATCTGTGTTATCCACTAATTTCTGACCTTCACAATCATTTTTTTAACGGAGTTATACTATATCCTAAGGTCAAACTTTCTCCAAAGAGTTCTCGTTTATATTCAGTTACTTTATCTGATTACCCAAAGATTGACTGGTAAAGAATGCCATTGGTATTAAGTCCGCCTCTGTCTTCACGAACAGTTAAATAAATAAATATCAAACATTTTTATCACTAGGAGCACAGACCTAGACAAAAATTACATTTCAGTAGTGACGTTTAAGATAAAATCAATGAATTTCTCACATTGTTCTAGAGATAAAGATAAAAAGCCTATGTATATACCCTTCTAAAAAAATTTAAAAAATGCTCTAATTCAAGGCTCAATTTATTTTGAAGGTGGTCCAAAAATTTGATTCCATGTCATCGGGCGGATTATCTGGCAAAAAAACTTGCTTAAAATTATTATGTTGAACCAAATGATGAACTAATGACAAACAGTACCTGAAAACCGTAAATCATCATCATTTTGCTGCCGTTCTCCCACTCTATTTATGGTCGGCACAACACATTTTCTTCATCCATTCTCCCATTTTAGATGACACGTTATTATTTACTCCTTCACATAATGTCTTACACAATCCATTCATCTTTTCTTTGGCCTTACTCTCCCTCTACATCCATCAACATTCATATCTATCACTCTTTCAGGCACAAACGCTTCGGTTCTTCTCTTTACCTAATACTACCAAATAATTAACTAATTTCTAGCTAGATTATGGCTACTGAGATTTCATAAGGCTCCATTTAAACAAACGATTTTTTTTCCAATTAGGTTGACCACTTATGGCGGGTTAATTCAAATGCGTTGGCGGCCATATTGTGGCCTGCAAAATACTTTTATTTTGAGAATGGTCAATGTATGGTATACCTGCATTTCCTGATTCTATGTTGTTGTCTTTAAAGGTAACTTTTTGAGTGTTAAATATCGGTGTGTGTGGTAAAGCCGGTGGTAAAAGGACAGTCCCCGGCGGGGACTTTTATTTTGATGAATTTAGTCATCTGATGCGTCATAAGGTGAATGTATATGGTCAACCAGTCTAACAGTTTGGAGGACGGCCATTTTTGACGCAGGTTCGAAGTTATAAATCATACTTACAGCATTTATTTCAAACTAGCGTTGATTGGTATATCAGCTTCTTGGACTTATCTTGTTCTTCCAGTTATTTTATCTATTAAGGGACAATAAAAAGCTACAATATACAATGTTTACATAAAATAATAAAGGTTTATATCTAGTATTAACAATATTGCAGCCTACTACATGATCCGCATCACGCATGTTATCTAAAATAAAATTATAAATAAAGTGGCACTAGATAAGTATTACGTATTTATAACACTAATTGCAATTGACAATTAAAACACAATACTCTTAAATAACTAGCTTTTGCCCGCGTACATGTAGTTTTTGCCCTTGCGCCTTATTTATTATAATAGCAAAGCTAAGGTTTCCCTTTTCTTCCCTCTTTCTCCCTCATTCCTCACAATTTAAAAAAAAAACATAGGCTATGTCCGTCTCCAAAGTCCCAACTATATCTGTACCAAATTTCATGAAAATCGGTTGTGCCATATAGGCGTGAAGACGCAACAAACAAACAAACTCACTTTCGCTTTTATAATATTACTAGCTTTTGCCCGCGGCTTCGCTCGCGTTAATTTCGGGGTAGCACAGTTCCCCTTGTGCCTTATTGATTTGTAATAGCAACGCTATGTTTTTTACAAAAATCCGCCCACTTTTTAAAAAAAAATATTAGCCTATGTCCGTCTTCTGGTTCCCAACTATCTCTGTGCCAAAATTCATCAAAATTGGTTTCGCCATTAAAGCGTGAAGAGGTAACAAACAAACTCATTTTCACTTTTATAATATTAGTAACGAAGTACGAACTATAGTGTATTCACGGAGACGTTAGTAGTTAGTAGAGCGCTATCTCACTCACACAATTTTTTAACTGCAATTGGTCAGTGATAAACGCTAAGGCGGTGTACACAGTGCGAGTACTTTTTAGTCTACTCATACTTCCCGTACTGTGCAGACGTGCTCTTACTTGTGACTGTACGCTCAACTTTTTTCTTTTTAGTAAGGATTATAGCACTCTTTGAAAATACGTTTCGAACAGCGAAAATAACACTCTACGAAAATTCAGACGCAAACCGCCGTCATTAAGTACACGCCGATGAGGTACGAAGTCCCGGTACTTACGCCACCCGTCCCAAAATAATAGCACTCAGATCCAGCCTGTGCCTTTGTGGTCCTCCCCCAGCGACGCCCTAATCCCAGGCTCGTACTCCATAGGGGTGCCCTTAGCGTGTAGTCGCTATTTTGTAAAGTTTCTTGACCCGGAAGAGTAAGGCCTCCTTACTCTTTAGGCATCTACAGGAATCGCCCGGTTAAGCATACGATCACCTCATAGGAAGAAGTAATAGGAGTAAGAGATGCTGTTAAAAAGTACTGTGCCGTCATTGCACACCATAACTTAGCACCCACTTAGGACGGACTGACAAAACCATCATCTAAATAATCATCGCTGATTATTAACACGTTTTTAAGTCACGTGTCGACCCCATTGTATGCGTTTAACACCATAATCTACTCGGCAGTAAAAGCTATAAATTATGGGATCATTATGTGTAAGTAGTTTCCGGCCCAGACTAAATTGTTGTGACTCAGTTTTGTAAACAACCTTTTTTTAAATGCTGTTGAAGTTCCTACTTTTTACGTGTTGACAACACAAGGTTTGTGTTTTTAAGCTAGATGTTCTTGCCAAGGTTTGCGAAAAAGATTTTCCGAAACATTTATGCCATTTAACAAATACACGACGACAGGACAACCTATTCTAAACTATTAAAACCAGCTACTCTACCATGAAGTCTTAAAACAAAACTTATTCCACTGAGGGAAAGAGACAGAGCTAAACAGAGTGTCCAGCACCATCTCTTTTTCACACAAGAATAAGAACTGCTATCGGATGTCATGGTAACCCTTCTGATCTCTCTACTACGATGTGCGATCTGTAGTAGAGATATCATCAGGTTAAATTGGATTTGTGTAAGTTGATGTGCCGTCGTGTGTATGTTTCATCAATTCTTCAATATTATTTGAGGGAGAGGCACCACAGTAAGCTTGGCTTCTATTTTCATATAAGCTTGAACATCATGCTAGTTGCGGCCAAAGACAAAACTAATTTATTAGGTAAAAAAAAAATATAAAGATTTGTTTAGGCGTGATTTCAGAATTGTGAATTAATTGCTGATCCGCATCCGAAACTTACCAAATATGCTTTAATTTGATTTAAACGTTGTCCAACCTTTGATTTTCTCTGTATCGCGGTACCATACCCGGTTTAATTACCTGTAGTCAATACGAATATTTTTTCCGTGCCGGGAAACCACGACACGCAGCGCAGCAGTCATTAGTTCAGCTGCTGCGCCAACCGTGCTATCAATTAGCACTCTTCGAACTTTGAAGACAGAGTTCAGGATTTTCAGCTGAGGCCTAAAATTTTGCATCATGTAGATAATGCTCGTTGGTAAGCCGTTTGAGACATCCATGCTCAAGGGATTCCCTTGCAGTGCAAGCAGTGCGAATACAGGTACAATACAACATCACGATTTTAATCCCCAAAATGAAAAGCAGAGGTGTACCTATACCCTGCCGGGGTTGCGGGTTGTTCGAAAGTGATACCGCGGCCTCTCGAAACGTAAAGGGCAATAGAAGGCACATATTAAGTGGGTTTTAGTCTGTACAAGTCTGACATTCTCCCCCCGTCCCGCCCAGGGTGGGGGAAGTTTTTTGATGATTTTCCATTCGCAAAAAAAAGATGGACCTATATTTTTTTGATTGTTTTCATATGGGTGCCATTAACTAGTACAATTCTTGACAAAGTGTTGTGTTACTGGAAGCCCAACCAAACATTTTTTTTTTATTAAAACATTGTCTCCCACTCTAGGAATTTCTCCTGTATCGTGGGTGCGTTTACAAACATTTAAACTCACATACACAAACAACCAGACCCGGAACAACTATCTGCAGGTCATACAAATATTTGTTCCGTGCGGGAATCGAAACGCGACACGCAGCGCAGCAGTTGATCTCTCAGCCACTGGGCCAACTGTGCCGTCCAACTAGTACAATTCCTGACTAAGTTTAGTGGAAGCCCTCCCAAATATTAATTGAGAAAAGGAATGACGGAGTAAATTTTCTTACAATAAACAGTTGATAAACGGTAGCCTGATAAAATAAATGTTTCAATTCGCACGGAAGCTGTACCTAATTGTTCGAGAATTCAATATATTTCATTGTTATGTAAACATTAGCGATATTATTCTTTAATTTCAGTCAATTGTTTACGAATTCCTTGCGCACGCTATTATTAAATTTAACAGTACCTATATGTTAAAAGCGAGTTTATTAAGATAACTAGCTTTTGCCCACGGCTTCGCTCGCGTTAAATTTGTGGTAACACAGTTCCCCTTTTGTGATGTGCAGGTACCTGCTACCTGTAGTTTTTGTCCTTGCGCCTTATTTATTTTAATAGCAAAGATAAGTTTTCCCTTTCCTTCCCTCTTTCTCCCTCAATTCTCATTTTAAAAAAAAGTCCGTCTCCAAGGTCTCAATTATCTCTATTCCAAAATTCTTCAAAAGACTGCGTTATCCTTACTAATAATATTATAAAAGCGAAAATGAGTTTGTTTGTTTTTACGTCTTCACGCCTAAATGGAAAAAAACTGATTTTGAAGAATTTTGGAATAATTTGGAATTTTTTTTCCATTTAGGCGTGAAGACGTAAAAACAAACAAACTCATTTTCGCTTTTATAATATTAGTAAGGATAACGCAGTCTTTTCATGTAAAATACTGGTATGGAATTCCAACATAACTGGGAACAGGCTAGTCAGATCACCATCATCATTCTCTTGCTCTTATCCCTTAGTGGTCGGCTTATTCTTTCATGCTACTCTATTACTAATATCATCTTCTTCCTTGCCATATCACTTTAGACAGTCCATCCATCGGTTCTTTGACCTTCCTCTTCTTTCATACCCAACCCGTCCCATTCATTCTAAAAATGTTCTCTAGACCTCATTAGAAAAGCATTAACAGATCTTGAATATAACAACACTAGCTGGCGCCCGCGGCTTCGCAAGCGTGATATCGAAAATAAAAGTATCCTATGTGTAATTCCAGACTATAATCTACCTCTGTGCCAAAGGATCATGACCATCAACGGTACTAGTTTTTCTCATGCATCAAGATAAAAATTATATCACAATTATTTTCTTTATTTTTGAAGACATTCTGCAATTAGAATGCCAATTTTGTATAGGGGTTTATTTTGTAAACTTAATAAGTTATGAAATTGTTTTGATAAAATGAATTACCTACTGCCGGCTATTCTGACGTTAAAGTGTTGTCATAATTAAAATAAGTAAATATATTGAGAACTGTAATCGTTTTTTTTTGCATACGATTACAAATTAATATAAATGTAAAGTCATTGGAAAGGTAAATTGCGAGGTTTTTATAAATAATAAAGCGAGATGATACTACTGTGGTGTGAAATAATTAGTATTTCACACACACAGTAGTCGTATTAATATTTTGCTTTCAAAACCAATTTCACTTTGTTGGCTAACGATACAAATGAATGATTGCATAGATTTTTTTAAATTATCTTGCTTCGGTTTGATATAAATCGAAACTTTTTAATAAATTAATGATTATAGAACTAAATCAGTCATTTGAAATAATTATGTGGCGATTGTATTTATTCGAGTAATCGATTTTTATTTAAAACCTAAAGTGGCAACATTAGTGTTGGTGTCTCAAATTGAATTTATCATTGTGTTGTGAAAGTCCAATGACAATTGCGCGTGGTGCATGCTAAGTTTGTTCATTGCGATTTAAATATTACATTGTTTTTTGTTTTGATCGAGGTAAAGTACTGATTTATTTAAGTCTCTATCCCATCAGATATGCTAATTAATCTGCTCTCCAAACTACGACCTATAAACTTACCTCTATATACGACGGATATTTCTATTTTGAGGTTAAGTTACGTTTTCTAAAAAAACTTGGATATGCTGGTTTTGATTCCAAAAAAGCAATTGTAGATGGTTATTTGGTTAATTTATAAACCATCTAAAACAACTTTGGAATTGATGCAAATCTGAACCGTGGTCCATATTGTCGTGGTCATTCTCCTTTCATCGAGATCCGTTTAGCCGTTTTGACTTGAAAAATAACAAACATCCATACATCCATCCATCCTCACAAACATTCGCATTTATAATATGAGTTGGAAGTAGGATATACCCGCATACAATAAACAGTTGCCTCTTATCGCTAAAGCATGAGATTTTCCGTTCGTTAATTGTTTGTAATTTGTTTCACACTCACATTCACAGTTCCAATAACTAAACACTCGGAGAGCTGCAAAGCAAAGATTTCGTATTTTTTCTTTACTTTGATTTAGAGTACCGGGTGAAAGGTATTGACGCAAAAATATTAGAATGTTCAGTACATCATTTCGGAGTTTTATAATAAACCTAAATATCCTTATATAAAATATCTTGACTTGGCAAACGAGTTTGAATTGTGCCGATTGTCGTAACGGCCAATGGCTTGATAGCCAAGAGCCTCGACCATCCGTCGAAGCACTCCTTAGGCGGTTAGATCAAGGGCCTGATTCAGAAGGCAGTATTCCTCGTTAGGGCCCGCATTGTGAGGAGGTTCCTGTCTCTGGAGCCCTAACCACCGGTAGCTTGGACACACACACAAAAACACCCGATTCTACTTTTATAGGTATTTTGTTCAAAAAAAAATCTTCTCCATATTATGTCCGTTTAAATATTGAGTCAAATTCACACGTAATTATTGCCATGGTCAATCACGACACAGAAAATAATGGTTTTCAATTTTTACCGGATATCACCACGTATAACATGAAAATCATTTGTGTATAAATGCCTAAATTAAAATAATTTTCCCACTACATATTACTTTTGTTGTTCAAATAACATTGTTTGTGGTGAACATTTTACAAAATTATTAATATTGGTAAAAACCCTATCTAATCTTATTGAACCCCATGCAAAATTTCAGGTTTAAATTAGGAGAAGTAATGCATTAGTGTCTATTTAAATTTTATTTAAGTATTTTACTTTTTACTTCCAAAAACAAATCAAGAATATCAACAGCTAACACTTGTAGTTTTTGAGATTTCGTGATGAGTCATTCATTTTCTATTTGAATAAATACATTGATAAGTAGATACTTTTTTTTTGCGGATGGGAAACCATCAAATAACTTCCACCGCTCTGGGCGGAGCGGGGGGAGTGTCAGACCTGTACTCATTAAAACCCACCCATGTTCCTTCTACTGCCTTTTACGTTTCGGGACCGCGGTATCTCTTTCGAACAACCCGCAACCCTGGCTGTGAGCCTGGCAGGCCCCTTTGCTTTGCTGACATCTCTTTGAGGCGCGCGTGGAACACTAACGCGCCGTCGACACGCGCTTGTCGTCAATAGACGCAAGGACGGTGAGCTATCATTGCTCGCCATCCATAGGCCCGAGATAAGAAGATACAACGTGCCATTAAACTATTGTTTTTGAAAACAATAGGTCTGTATCTATACATTTCTCATTTATTTCTACATTTTACAACTCAGTAAGTGACGCAAAAGAATTAAGTGATTAGAGCAAAAATCTTAGGAAATATTACTTGCGTCTACTGATAATATTATAATTGATTTAAAGACGTATTTTCTTTTGTAATTTTTATCTGCTAAAATAGCTGTTTTTGTAATAGGTAATATAGAATATTATGGGGAAAATAATTAAACTGAAAAATTAAAATGTTTAGTGTCTATATGTTGAAGTCTTATAAAAGAATGAACAACAGAATATAGGTGACTGAATTATTGATAAGAAAAAGAAAATATATGAACAAAAGAGTATTTTCCAACAGTTTTTGTATATCATACGTATACGGTAAAAGATTATTTGAGTCTAGAGTTCGTTTTATTAAGTAATAGTAAGATGTTTGTTCTGTTTTTGACAAAAATATCCAGCCACTTTGTCAGACAAGATTACTATAAAAAAACTTGGTAGGAACTTAGCAAGTAAATGAGTTTTATTAATGCGACTTACCAACATAACCAATTATAAATTGTGTAATGTTATGAAAGACAAATATTGAGTAAGTTCTCATTAGATAATACTATTTGTTTTGAAGCTAGTAATTCATTTCTGTATAAATAAATAAATGAATAATCTTCAAGATTATTATACATGAGGGAAAGAGAGAATACGATAACAGTATAAAATATACACCCTGAAGAAAACCCGATAGGTCGACTTAAAGCGGATAGTTTATTTAAATACGGACTGGATTGTTAAGCGCAAGTAAAAGAACAAATTACAAAGCTAAGTTACAATTTTAAAAAATCTACATTTTTGAACTAATCTTAATTCGTTCAATTCATCGAGAGTCAGAATTCGGCACTCAACTAACAGTGATATCTATTGTCAAAATGATTAACAACTAATATTTACTTAAACACACCCTTTATTTTAGAAGCGCACGTCTATCCCCGGTATTTCTCGCCTGGCTGTACATTCGCTCACTTGCCCCACCCAGGAGTGTCTCGGTCTGACACACCTTCCTGCTCCGTCCAGAGCGGGGTAAGTTATTTGATGATTTCCCATCCTTTTTCCCATCTTTTTTTTGTGATAGTTACAAATTATGAATGTCATAATGGCACTGATTATGCAATTTGAACTGTTTATAGGAAAGTAAATACTATGCAGGCAGTTGAGGTAGTAGATAGTGATTAATTATATTATCATTTTCGTGATCTCCTGACTTTGATGATATTTAATACTTGTCCCTATTGTAACAATTTAATGATTTCCTAAAACAGGGATTGCTCTCTCTTGCCCTTTTCGCTAATCACCAACAGGTAGTTGTTTCGGGTCTGGCTGTTTATGTATGTAAGTTTAAATGTTTGTAAACGCACCCGCGATACAAGAGAAATACCTAAAGGGAGGCAACGTTTAAAAAAAAAACTAAGTACAAACTCAGTCATTTTCGCACTACTTTCCAAGATGTATCTCAACTTTTCGTTCGAATTACATGAAAGATATAATTAGTATAATTACCTACTTGCTAATCACAATCTGTACTAATAATACATATAACAATACAATATCCACTTTGTCTAATTCAATACACACGAGAAGTTATTAATGGGCGTAGGTGTAACAAATGAAAAATGCAGTTTCCTCACGTCGCGATTACTGAGTTCCTACAAACTAATCAGTGTATTTATAGACTATGTGGATGCAATTGCTAAGGTACGTGTAAAGTGGAGAAGATTGAGGAAGAATGCGGATTGAATAATACAGATGAAGAAATTATTTTATGTGTTTTTGGGGTTCCGTACATCGAAAACTTAAAAAACAAATGAACCCTCATAGGATCATTTTATTGTCCGTCAGTGTGTCTGTCAGGACTGTTTATCTCGGAAACACGTTGAGATATCAAGTTGAAATTATGTACTCAAGTCTGTGAAAACTTGAAGCGTGTGAAAATATCAACCCTGTTAGACCACGCAGTCAAGTTTGTACGGAACTCTCGGTACGCCAGTACGACTTACACTAGGCCGCTTTTTTTTACAACCAAATAACACGATCATTCATTTTGATCAGGAAGCCTTCCATCTGGATATCATCATCATCATCATCAGGCTATATTAGTCCACTGCTGGACATAGCCCTCCCCTAATGAGCGCCATAACGCCCTGTCTTCAGCTTGCCGCATCCAGCATCTGCCTGCAGTCTTTCTTAGATTATATATATATATATATCTTATTGTTTTAAGAAATAAAAGATTGTTTAATGTTTTATTTCTTAAAACACACAGACTTTCGAAAAAAGGAAGATCAAGGATAAACTTCCGGATTTATTTTGAAATGGTGAACTTACATAGTCAGTCTATTAGAGTATGTATTATATAATACGGTACATTTCTTTACGGAGAAGGTTAAAAATCCTGCGCCTCTAGGGGAGAGGGGGGAGTTAAAGTTACCCCTGGCAAGTTGGCAACTCCCATGAATGATAGTGAAAAATGCCATTTGACGAGCGTGTCTCATTAAAATACCATATTACTAGCTTTTGCCCTTGGTTTCGCCCGCGTTAAATTCGGGGTATTTAACACAGTTCCTCCTTCCTGATTTGCAGGTACCTGCTTCTTGTAGTGTGTTATAGCAATGCTAAGTTTTCCCTTATTTTCCCTCTTTCTAAAAAAAGCCTGTGTCCGTCTCCAGGGTCCCAACTATCTCTGTACAAACATTCATCAAAATCGGTTAAGCCATTAAGGCCTGAAGACGTAACAAACAAACTCAATTTCGCTTTTATAATATAATAGTAAAGAAAAGCGATAACAAATGAATGAACCCACGCTTATTACACACTGACATATTTGTTACAAAATCTCCACATTTAGTAACAAATATGTCACGCGGGCGTTGTAAAAATACTCTGCACTGAATTTCCTCTCGCCGGATAAAATCATTTGAGCCAATAACGTGCAGCTGTGTTCTGGAGACAGGTGCTTCTGAGTGAACGGTGCCAAGTTCAATGCCAGGCGGTAAATAGTTCAATGTCTCTTAAATAGTTAGAATCAAGATAACATCATGACTATATTTCCTAGTCGGGTGGGCAGAGATGTAACTCCAGTGGTGCTACATTAACATCCCGCGTCATAGATCGAGTATGTTCTCATTTACCACAAATTTAAATTGCTTGTTTCGTGGGGCTGATCGTGTGCTCCTGGGTTTTATTTCCGGGTCACAAAAAAAGTACTACTTAGATGTAATTTTTACCAGGATCTGACTAGCGATTCTATTAAGTCGGCTACTGTACCTTGTGACTCCACTGTAACTCCGAAAGATTTTTTTTTAGAAAACGTGCAAAAACATTTTACACTGCATCTTCAGTGGTACCGTGTTTTGCTATTTTAGGCTTTTAGTTTATAAATTAATTAAATACAGTGTTTTTTGCATTACTATATCTTAGATTCTTATATGTAAAGGCCAAAAAATAATGGAGGACCATGTAACGGGCAAAAAGAAATCGAATGGACGTTGTTAATTCAAAACGCTGTAACTACAGATATTTGATCAACAGGGTACTCTAGTTTAACCGGATTTTACTTAATATTATTAAATAATCTCCACAACCCAGTTAGTACTGGGTAATACGGTATCCCTTGGTAAGACAAGTAAAAATAGTGGACGTAAGCATTGGGAATGCAAGTGATAAATGCAAATGCCATTGCTGCAATTGCCGTTCAATCAATCATGTTTGGAGTAACCCTGAGAAGTCTTTAAATAAAAAATGTAAACATGGATCCTCAAGTCAGCTGTCAAAAATGAATGGCTGTCGAAATTTACGCCGATCAATCTATTGTAAGATTTACGAGACTTACTGATTGCTTTCTTATCAGTGAGATAAATCCTAAATATATCAATCGGGCTTGTGAAAATGTCTATTTAGACTTAGCGGTGAGGTATAATTAAAATAGGTATTGTTGTCAGTTGTAGTTAACTTTTCTGATTAACTTGTTTGATTAAGCGATTGACTGTTCGATCCCCGCACGAAACAAATATTGATGTGACCGAGAGGTAGTTGTTCCGGGTCTGACTGTTCGTGTATGCGAGTTTAAAATTTTTGTGAACGCACCCACGATACAGGAGGGATTCTTAGAGTTGGGCAACGTATTAAAAAAAACAATTGTGACATTGCTGTAAGTCCAATAGGGTAGTTGCCAGGGTTAAAGTAATTACATTATATTTAGTCCGTCGAAAAAATGCAGCAACGCGTGACGTCAAAAGTAACTTTAATAATAATGCCTTTATTAATCCAAAACATCGGTTACCGTTAGAAAAAGTACATTAAGTATAAATATTATAAGCTAAATATGTCATGGCCCCTTTCGGGTATAGGCCTCCTCCAGTTGCCTCCATTTTTTCCTGTAGCTGTTTTCACCCAGTTTCTTCCTGCTACTTCTGGTATGTCGTCGACACAGCGAGCTGTTGGTCTGCCCTTTATTCTTTTTGCTCCAGGACCTCCAGGGCCTTTCCAAATGGTTGCTCGCTTGACGCATCCGTCCAGAGGAGCGGGCGATGTGTCCTGCCCATTTCCATTTTAAGCGTAGTGCATGTTTCAGTGCGTCTATCACTTGGGTCTTTTGTCTTATTTTTCCGCTATTTTCTTTATCTAAAATTTTTATGCCGAGGAGGAGCATCCTCGGCATAAAAATTTCCATCTCCATAGCCCGTTGACAAGCGCGTATTTTTGACATATTTTTTTTGTTAAATGTTAAGCAGGGCAGGAGGCTCGAATCCATCACTTTCTTCTTTAGTCTTACTGGGAGTTTTGATTTTAATATTTTCTTGTTACTCCAGTATTTTAATGTAAACGTAACTTTAATGGACAATATCTTTGTCATTTTTGGTCTAATTTACAAATGAAAAATACGTGACCCTTATTTTTCAATAATCTAAAAGAAGGACATTTTCTTTTTTAAATTTGCCTATTGCCTGTCTTGGTTTTACACTGGATATCGAATGATAGGTATATAGGAAGATATATAGGTACATAGGAAGGTCAATCAAAACACTTCCTTCCTAGTTTGTCTAGTTGTTCCAAGCGCGAGTGTTGAGCAAGACGTTTTGGATTCGATTTCTAGGTCAGGCCCAGGGTTATTGAGTTTTCCATCAGGTATTGTTGATGGTATAATATAGGTTTGCTTCCTATTACATATAACTGCAAAATGTGAGTACGCACTTGTTTGGTGCACCTCTGCATATGCCCTCAGAGATAAAAAAGTCTGATGTTATGTTATGTCAATCAGATAGTTTGAATTTTGTGCTACATAAAACGTCTACAGTCATCATCTGCCTAGCCTTTTCCCAACAATGTTGGGGTCGGCTTCCAGTCTAACCGAATGCAGCTGAATATCAGTATTTTACATGGAGCGACTGCCTACCTAACCTCCACAACCCAGTTAATACTGGGTAATACGATACCCCTTGGTAAGACTGGTTGTCAGACTTTCGGCACACTGACTACTTGTAACGACTGTCAAAGATCTACAAATGACAGCCGGGACCAACGGCTTAACGTGCTTTCCGAGGCACGGAGGAAACTCGGTATGTAACGGGTGGTCACCCATCCACAGACCAACCTAGGCAAGCGCGGCTTAACCTAAAGATCGACCCGAGCGGCTGCTATTATTTAGCCACGAGCTCCTCTAAAACGTCTACAGTCAGAGCGATTATTGCAGAAATATATTACCACACATTTTTGAAAAAAGGATCACCCCACGCTAGGAATTTCTCCTGTATTGTGGATGCTATAGGTACTCACATACACAAACAGCCAGACCCGGAACAAATATCTGTAGATCATACAATAAAATTATTTGTTTCGTCAGGGAATCAATCCAGCGACACGCAGCGCAGCAGTCGATTGCTCAGCCACTGTGCCAACCGTATCGTCAAGCAACTAGGATGCTTCCTGCATTTTGCATTATGATATGTTTGATAAAGCAATATTCAGCATTAACAGTGCCTTAATCAGAACATTATTGCACAGTTATATTGCCTGATTATGTGTATACATAAACAAGATAACATTTAGAAATACGACTAATGTCATTAGTTGTAGTATCTTAATTAAAATCAGATCAATCTAAAACCAAGTTTGAAAAAAATCCAGCCATGTGCGAGTCAGACTCGCGCACCGTGGGTTTCGTTGCAAGCTTGCAACATAAACTGCCATATCTTTTGACTGCGTAGTATTAGAGGATTGATTTTTACACACCTCCAAGGTACCACAGAGGTGAGTGTATGGTTTTAATTTCAACACGGTACCTCCACGCGTTCCCTACATAAAGGGTCTTGACAGACAGAATGGCAGGTAGACGGACAACAAAGTCTTATAGGGTTCCGTTTTTTTCATTTCGAGGTACAGAACCCCTTAATACGGTTCTATATGTTGTCAAACCAATCTTGGAGTCATTGACCAGTTATATTTATGTTTCTGACACGTCACAATTGATCAAAATGAGTCACATACAATATAGAAAGTTAACTTAGCCTTGAAAGTTGTATACAGTAGTTATGTAATGGTTCTACATACAACTTGGTTGACAACTAACTTAAGACAAAACTTTCTATGAGAGCTTGTGTTCTGTTTTGTATTCAAAATTGTTACGTACGCTCGACGACACAACAAGCTTTACAAAACGAAATTAATACAAAGTGAAAATGTATAGCTTTATATGACGCTGAGTGTACAATCAAGAGCAATGTCATGTACTAGCTGGCGCCCGCGGCTTCGGCCGCGAGATGATCTATAAAAAAGTATCCTATCTGTTATTCCAGACTATAATCTACCTATGTGCCTTTCATCAAGATCCGTTCAGTAGTTTTTTCGTGAAAGAGGATCAAACATACATCCATACTCACAAAATTTTGCATTTATAATATTAGTAGGATCATATGTAGTAGGATACCACTTACCAGATATCGAAAGTTTTATTTTTTTTTAATTTAAATCGATAGCTCCACGCGTTCTCGACTTAAAAAGGTCTTGACAAACAGATAGACAGACAGACGTACAACAAAGTGATCCTATTATGGTTCCATTATTTCCTTTTGAGGTACGGAACCCCATATAGTTTTAAAACAGCTGTAGTTTTGTTTCCTGCCTGCAAAGTTAAGCTATAGTTTACGTTTCGCCAGCTTGCACCATCAAGGTAGTATCCAAAGGTTTAGTGACCCACGCATAAGGAAAAAGCTCATTGAATGTACTGTGAAGGTTTTTAGCAAGTTTTTCTTACCGAAGTTCTGGCTGGTTTGCGATGACGTTCAAATACTCAAGTTGTTTTAATGGAGAAATAATAAAAAAGAGAATAGAATGGCAAAGCTTTGGAATCAGTGTGTGTTATGTATTGCTGAAATATTAAACTAAAATATATTCTTAAAGTATATTATGCTTATTTTCATTACGCATATCCTTACAGTACTTTCTGTATCCGCGACACAGCGCAGCAGCCAATCGCTCTGACACTGCGCAAACCGTGCCGTCAACATGATTGGCGCAGTGGCTGAGCGATCGACTGCTGCGCTGCGTGTCACGGGTTCGATCCCCCCACGGAACAAATATTTGTATGGCCTACAAATAGTTGTTCCGGGTCTGTCTGTTCGTGTATGTGAGTTTAAATGTTTGTAGACGCACCCACGATACATGAGAAATTCCTGGTGTGGAGCAACGTTTTTTTTTTAAAAAAAAAAACATAAAATTGTGGTACTCCGATATGGGAGAAATGTTAAAAGTTGTAGAAATGTTAAATGATTATCATGTAGGTAGATTATAGGGAAACAAGTTCTGCAATAATCCTATACTTATGACATCCAAACAGGATTCGAAAACAAGTTTTATGTAACTATTTAGATCAGTCAGTTTCGAAACTTAACGCTCGCTTATCTTTTATTTTATTTATTTAAGTAAAACGATTAAGCTATGCGTTTACTTGCTTAGCAGTTCACTTCTGTGCCACATACACTGGCTAAGTCGGTCGAATCGAACTTCTGTCGCCCCTCACTTCCACCAATGCTTAAACCCGACGGGTCACTGGCCCACTCCGCTGAAGAGAAAGCAAATTTATTTGCCGCTCTTTTTGCGGAATCTTCACGTCTTGACAGCGGCGACGCAAGCCCCCCGGCCTCTCCTGCTGGATGCGAGACGAGTATGTCCGACATTCGCATCCACCAGAAGGACGTCCGTAGGGTGCTGCGTAATCTTGACGTGAACAAAGCTAGTGGTCCCGACGGGATTCCGGCAATTGTTCTTAGAACGTGCGCGCCTGAATTGTCTCCAATCTTGACGCACCTGTTTCGCCTCTCGTTTGAGACTGGAAAAGTACCGAAAGCTTGGAAGCAAGCTAACGTGCAACCCGTGCCCAAAAAGGGCAGTCGAGCTGACCCGGCCAACTACAGGCCCATTTCGTTCACGTCCATACTCTGTAAGACTATGGAGCGTGTACTGAATGGTAAACTCCTGGCATACCTAGAATCCAACGACCGACAATACGGCTTTCGCCGAAACCGGTCCACTGGGGATCTTCTAGCGTATGCCATTCACATTTGGAGTGAGGCCATTGAGAAACACGGGGAAGCGCTTGCCGTTTCCCTTGACATCTCTAAGGCCTTCGACAGGGTGTGGCATGAAAGCCTTATTAAAAAGCTTCCTTCTTTCGGTCTACCCGCTGGTTTTTGTACTTGGGTTGCGGACTTCCTGAGGATCGGTCCATTCGAGTGGTCATAGATGGCTGCTCGTCTGACCAATTGGCTATTAATGCTGGGGTCCCTCAGGGGTCGGTTCTCTCAGCAACTTTATTTTTGCTGCACATTAACAGTCTGCTAGTGCCCGGCACCTTTGGGTATGCAGACGACAACACTGTTGCTGAGAGATATACGTCCAACGCAGGGGCTAGTGGGTCTCAGATCCGGTCTCTTCGCGAGGCCATGGTTGAGCGGTTGAACTTGTCCTTGAGGGCTGTCTCCGATTGGGGAGATGCCAACTTGGTCAAGTTCAATGCTGCTAAGGCCCAGGCGTGTCTGTTCTCCGCAAAGAGGAGTGAATTTCAACCTGCTCCTTCTTTTCGTGATGTAACCGTGCCAATTACCGACCATATTGAGCTTCTTGGTGTAACGCTTACATCTACCCTCAATTTTGGTCCGTTCATCGAGGCTAAGGCTAAACTGGCTGCTAAGAAGTTGGGTATCCTAGCAAAGGTGAGACAGTATTTCACACCGGAACAGTTGCTGAACTTATATCAAGCGCAAGTTCGATCGTGTGTGGAATACTGTTCTCATCTCTGGGACGGATCCGCCAAATACCAGCTTGAAGCGCTAGAGTCTATAGAGAAACGAGCCAAGAGGCTCATCGGCAACGACGCGCTGGTTGAGTCAAAGCTCCAGAGCCTGGAGCATCGCCGGCGCGTTGCCAGCCTTTCGGTTTTCTATCGGTTACATTTCGGAGAGTGTGCGATGGAATTGCACAGCCTAATTCCGCCAAGCCCGTTCCATCATAGGACTACAAGACGTACGGCGATGCGCCACCGTTACATGGTAGACATCCCACCCACACGCACTAAACGGTTTGGGAATACCTTCATTGTGCGTACTGCTAAGGAGTGGAATTTCCTGCCGGAGTCTGTATTTCCTGACAGCTATAACCTGGGGGTCTTCAAGTCAAGAGTGAATAGGTTATTTCTAGGTAAGCGTGCTTCATCGTCGACCACATCATCACTTACCATCAGGTGAGATAGTGGTCAAACCGTAATTATCTGCTGGCACAAATAACCAGGTAACGGATCATCACAAGGCTAGACTTGCTTACTGTCAGACCGTCAGTGAAATAAAAGTAGGGTCAGTAGTTCAGTCTACCGCTTCGTAGAAATAAACGTCAAACTTTATGACAGGTCCGAAGTTAGCTACGAATGACGTTATGAGCATTGTAAAGTGATGATGGATGCAATACGAGTTTTTCTTTTTGAGTATATCTTTTAAAAATTTATCGTTATTTATTGAAAATGTATTTAATGTTAGTAATTGATACAGAATAGGTAGATTTTTCAATATAAAAATTGGCTGGATTGGAACAGTTTTTTGTATGCCCTATACCTACCTACATAGTTGTTTCAGGTCTGGTTGTTTGTGTAGGTCCTATGTGATTTTAAACATTTGTAAACGCACCCACGATACAGGAGTAAATCCTAGTACGGGGCAACGTAATAAAAAATAAAACAATATTTACAGATCTATTTAAAATATATTTGTATTTAAATTTCGACTGTATTCAGTTGACCAAAGTTCAGTTTTCAATGAGAGAACTGTATTTGAAATTTGACTGTATGAATCGTTGAGAACAACATCGTGACGAAGCGTGTGATAGTTGGTTCTCAGTATTTTCTTTACGCAGGTTTGTGTAACGAAAACGTTTTCATCGTTGTAGAACGTATAACGGTTATAAAAAAAAAAAACGGTTCGTTATAGAAACACCCACGACTACAGCTAATTTCAGAGCTGTCATAAACTTAAAAGATTACTGCGGATGCTCCTTCTCTAGCAACTGTGAAAGTTACTCCCGAGAAAACGAATAATAGATATTGCTTATCTACTTGCGACGCAACGGTACTAGAAAACTATTGTATTACGCGTGCGCCATGCGCCAGTTGCATCGCCCGAGGCCGTGAACCAGGGTCTTAACGAGCAGTCAGACTTGTTTGTTAGGGTCATTGAGTCTAAGAGAGACAACATTTGCATATTCTCTAGATGTTTCTGTTGATGTCGCAATTATTGATAAAATTTGCAATATTTAGTTGTAGGTGTTTCAAGTTTCATCCGGTAGGAGACTAAGCTACTTGATATCTATGTTGTTGTTTACCTGTGGTGGTAACACACAAAATTCATATTTGTATGCCTTTTTTTCGGATGTAAAATCATCTAATAACTTCCCCTGCTCACCGGCTGCTCAACTCCCCCTTATCACTTAGGCGTATGAAAAATTTATGTTGGCTGACTCTGATATGCAAACAAAATTTTATGAAACTTGGTGCAGCCGTTACCGTGGACTTTAGTAACACTGCGACACGAGAATTTAAAATTTTAGACTACATAAATCAAACAATATTTAATTAGAAAACAAAACAGCAACGTGCTGAGCTTAAATTTAATTCAATAAATTTATTTTTCATCCCACCATCTCGGAAAGAGTATTTTTAATCTTCAATATCTGAGTGGAAAAGCCGTTTTTATTCTCTAGAGGATAAAGTAAATTGAATTTAGAACATCGTGTGCACTAAGTTTGTGAATTAAAAAAAAACATTAAACCGATTTACTGCTACCTCTATGGTGCCGAATATATCATACAACTTTTTTTTAATTTGTTAAAAACTCAGACTCGGAACCTTCTTGGTGTTTTTTCAATTTGCTTTGTACGCGGTTCTTTACGCGGCATTTTTTCACGTCATTGTTAAACCTTATATTAAAAACAAGAAACTTGAAAACAAGGGAAAAAACTGAAATAAGTGATTCTAGTACCAAACAAAAATATTACACTCAATTTAAATAACTGTAGCAACGTTACTTTAAAATTTTCTTAATTATACCTTACTATTATTTTGTTATAATTTAAAGATTATTCTGTAATACTTACCTGTCATAATGTAGTAATTAATGCCTAAACTGAAATAAAAGTGTACCTACCTATCTTGTGATTGTTAACGTTTTTTTTTTGCATTAAGTCATTTCCTCGCTGAGGTGGAATGAAAAGTTGCGTGTTGCACTCGAGTGCAAAGATTTTTCACCTCGTGCTCTTTTGATTCCCTCGCTAACGCTCAGGATTCTAATTTTGAATCACTCGCTGCACTCGTGATTCAATTTTAGAATCCTTCGCTTGCTCGGTCATCAAAATTGAACACGCGGTTAAAAAGCAACTTTGCACTCTTGTATAACAAATAACTATTTCTCAACACAATATTTAAAGATTATTTATTTAACTAATTAAATTAAAAAAAAATACAAGAACAAAAACGTGTTACAGAGTTTAGTCATTCATTACTTTTTCCTTGATCTATTGCAGGAATAACACTTAAAACCACTTAAAACTTAAAATAGCTAGCATAGCATAACATAGTTTCTTGTAGTGGAGTATGTCAATCGATAACTAGTAAGTAGGTGAACTTTCATTAGTAAAACCTACATAGATAGTCTTTATCTAATGAAAGGTAAACTCAAGTGCCCTGTGATTGCCTTCAAGTGTAATGTTTGTAGTATTTTGTGAGTCAACTAGACACACTGTAATAGTTTGTATTTGATGGTAGAGGTAAAGCACTCGGACACGATAAAACGGAACCCTTATTATATGATTCTGTCCGTCTGCCTGTCTGTCAAGACCCTTTATATCGGGAACGCGTAGAAGTATCAAGTTGAAATTCAAACTATATCCCTTGAAGCTGTAAAAAAAATCAACCCTCTAAGTCTACGCAGTCAGAAGATATGGCCGTTAATGTCGCAAGTTTGTACAGAAACCCTCTGTCGGCAGTTTTTCTATATTTAGGACATCTTACAAAACCCCAGTGAATTTCATTGGAATAGGTTACCAATATGCCGCAAACAGTGTTAAGTCTAGACGAGAACAATATGTCGATACTATAAGGCAAGTAAGCTGATGAAGAGTAGTAGGTGATAAGGCAAGAACAAGCCAAGCTTGTTAGGCTTGGTCGTGTCGACGGCGCGTTAGTGTTCCACACGCGCCTCAAAAAGATGTCAGCAAAGCAGATAGGCCTGCTAGGGCCACCGCCTACCGGGGTTGCGGGTTGTTCGAAAGATATACCGCGGCGCCGGATTATAAAGGGCAAAAGAAGGAACATGCGTGGGTTTTAGTTAGTAAAAATCTGACACTCCCCCCGGGAAGTTATTTGATGATTTCGCATAAAAAAAAAGAAAACAAAACCTTGTAGACTTGTATAAAAGTATCACTAGCTACAAATGCTAAAGATATTGTCAAATTGTTGGCAGACATTCATAAGCATTGACAAGTTGTAAGTGTTGTGACCTATGTATAAGTAGCAGGGGAATAATGTTCATTCGAGATCTTCCAAAAATGGCGGCACGCATTCGTGGGAACTTCTGAAACAATGCATTTATTTATAAGACCCAAAGAATTAACATTGAGTATGAAAATGTCCTTTAATGTAAACAGATTATGTAAAATTTTTGTGCAATAATCGTTTTAAGTCATCATCATCATTTGCCTAGCCTTTTCCCACTTATGTTGGAGTCAGCTTCTAGTTTTATCGGATTAGCTGAATACCAGATTTACATTATTAATCTTTTGAAGTGTTGTATTAAAATGAATTGATCAAAATATACAGCTCCGTGTTTGATTTTTTTCTTGGTCTTTATAAACATTTTTTTTTTCGTAGTACTAGACCACTTTTGTAAACTGATTTTGTTTAAGTCTTTACTTTATGTATTGAACTATACACGGTAATTTTTTTTGGCTAGTGACATGTACAGATACGGTTAACTTTGCGACGAAAATCTAGACGTTTTACGAAGTGTTTGCTTTGTACAGCGCTTTAATGTCTAGGTCCTCTGTGTAACGTCGAGCTGTAGTTGGAAATATGATATCATGTCATTTAGTTTTTGCAAACATGGATATATTGCATAGGTGTTTTTATAATAAAGTTCTCCATATTCTACCGTTACATCGACATGCAAATGTTTACAATTCTATATTTAAAATACGTGGCAATTTCCCAAATCTTTCATTCTTTTAACATATAGTCTTCAACACATTGTTATTGCATATCTAAATCAGCAACATATTTTAAGAGTCAAAATATCCTGGAATATGGCTATAAAAATTACAGACGCTCTGGGTGGAGCGGAAGGGAGAATCAGACTTTTAGTGACTAAAATTCACCCATGTTCCTTTTTTGCCCTTTGTTCAAGAGCCGCGGTCTTTATTTTGAATAACCCGCAACCCCGTCCCCTCCTCACAAAGAAATTTCTTATGGGTAATTTTTCAGATCGATTTTAGTACATAATTGATACGTGGTAATCGTTTGTACATCGGTGGAACTCTACCTTAGTTAAAACTACAGTATTATTAACTTTAATTTTTTTTCGTCGATCTGGAAATCCTAAAACCACACAGGTGCAGCGGGAACCAGTTTGACTTTCGCTTCATATTACTCTCTACTTAACCCAGCCATGCACTTCTAAGATTCAACCTAAATCTTTCCTCTACATCATGGAAAATCACCATCAAACGAAATCTTCCGAACCAAAGGTCAAATCTATCTATAGTCCTGCCCATGACCTACCTCATGGCAACAGCCAGTCAAATGGTAATACATTCGCAATATGTCACGCTGGGGTCTACCGCCAAATCCAAGGTGGAAGGGGACTCAAGGTCCCCCTCCATGTCCCTCCATTATGCCTGTCTGGTGCCAAACTAGTTTAGTTTTGGCAGATAGACTGAAATTTTGTCTGTCCGTTATCATATTTGTTCACCTATTTATTTACAAATACTTCGTACGCGTGAGCTTATAATTATGTTACTTTCATATTTGAAAATACTAAAAATTTCATGTTCAAAAAAAATGAATTTAAAAAAAAATGCTTTAGTATGGTCAACTACGAATATCATTATCTTTTTCTTTGTGATCATTGTTTCGACATTTCAAAAGTGCTTGTAACTGGCCTACTTGAAAAAATGCTTTTGATTTTCATTCTTTACTTTAAAAAAAAAAAAACGTTGTCCCACACTAGGAATTTCTCCTGTATCCATACGTTTACAAACCATTTAAATTCACATACACGAACAGTCAGACCCGGAACAAATATCAGTAGGCAATACAAATATTTATTCCGTGCGGTAATCAAACCCGCGACACGCAGCGCTGCAGTCGATCGCTAAGCCACGGCGGCAATCTTGTTGTCAAATTTGTTTTTTTTTTAAATTATTATCGTGAATTGGTACTTGCTGATCTTGAAGAATGTTAATTCATCAGAACTTCTACCAACACTAAGTGGGGTGATGACAAAAACACACGCAGTAATGATTAATGATCACAATGATAAGTTTGATTGCAAAGATGACTAATGAAAACAAAAGGCCGTTAACTTTAAATTGAAGGTAGGTAGACCGGTTTTGCGATAAGACGATCCTTTATCCCTTCAATTACCTAACTATGTCAAATTGTATTAAAACGCACTATGGATGGGTGACCGCCAATTAAATTTCTCTGTGCCTTGCAAAACACGGTGAGCCGTTGTTCTCAGCTCTATTATTTGCAGATCTTTCGGTAAGACTGGAAGTCGACCTCAACTGTTTATAAAGAATATTATATTTCACACACCACAAAATTTAAATTTTAAATTAGATGTCATTCAATTCTTTTATTGTTATGTCAAATCGATATCCGATTTTCTCGACATTTCCCGGCCATTCTTTTTTAGCATACCTACTCATACAATATACAAAACCCAGGGTAAGGGACCTGTCCATGTCAAAGCGCGTAGTCTGCTTTGTGTCTGCCACAAAGGTCTTTCAATAGCTCGTTTAAAAGTAGCTGCTTTTTGCAGTAATAGCTTGGTTAAAAGCCGTATTGATCAGCTCTCGTTCCGGTCCTGATTCTGGCTATTCAACCGCATTGTCCTTCGACCTTCGGGCAGCAACTGGGGCATGACCAGATCAATGAGTGTTTTGCTAAGCAGCGACTTGGCAGCGACAGAATGTCGCCGTGTTTAGCGAAAATATACTTTGGTACTGTTCTGGTTTTATAAGATATGTTTTTAGTGGCCATTTCTTTTGTAGGTATAGGTTGTGGGTCAGGTGTAATGAACCAAAAGCTTTGAGGTTATAATTCAGTTACAATTGTTTTTTTGTAGCCCAAAAAGTGGTCGTACCCACCTTCTAAAATAGCATCATCATTGCCTGCCCGTTTTTTTGGTTTGAGCGGGAAATCATCAAATTACTTCCGCCGCTCTGGGTGAAGGGAGTGTCAGTTTTATACTGACTAAAACCCATCCATGTTCCTTCTTTTGCCTTTTGTGTTAAGGGGCCGCGGTATTAGGTACTTTCGAACAACCAGCAAACCCAGCAGGCAGTGGCCCTGGCAGGCCCGTCTGCTTTGCTGACATTTCTTCCTGGCATTTTTACCTGTTAATCAACGCTATCATTTATTTCTTTTTCATTTATATCTTTCCTTACACAATACATCTATCTTTTCATTGCAATACATTGATTGAATAACATCTATAGATCGCTCTTTCCATCCATTTTGATGGATGGAAAGAGCGATCCGTCAACATTTATATACATGTATATTCATCACTAAAATAGCAATCCAAAAAAACTGTTTCAATGCCAAAACAGATCGAACGAACCGCAAGCGGCAAGAAACTTTGCAAAAACCTCTTCTGAAACATGTATTTTTTTGCCAGTGATGTGCGATCGTAACAATAATACGCTATCATCTGCGTAGTACTAAAATAATGATCTACGGAAATTAGTGAATATAGAAGTTTTAATTCTATACATAAGAGTAAGTCAAATGACAGTCCATTAGTCCTAGTAATATCATCAGATAAAAAGAACAGAGTACAAAAACAGTTGTAAGATTTAACATTTTGCACGTAAACAAACAACATGTCGCGTGCCGTTGTTTAACGTCGCCAAACTTGTTGAGCGTCTTTTGTCTATTACCATTATGGACACGAGCCTTTATAACATGACACAGGAAATCATAATTTGAAAACATCAATCATTATGTAACTACTTTTATTACATCGTAATTACTTTAGTTGCTGCCTACCAACTTATATGTAGTGGGTAATCATGGTTGATAGCTGGTAGATGGTAGGTAGACGAAGGTACACGTATTGAGTAAAGGACAGACCAAGGTTTTCTTCATCATAATTGCAATACTATTGTGAAATGGTTTATTGGTATTAATCGGTTGCGTACTTTTACTTGGTAGCTATTGTTAATGTTTATTGTGAAATCATTCATAGTCGTACACGGAAAGAAACGATGGATGGTCTGTGTGAAAATATGGATAGATGATTTCTGATGACACGAAGGTTAATAGAGAAGTATGGAAGAATATGATTCATACTCGAAAACCCCAGTTGGTATTTGGAAACCCACAGTTCAATTGTTTTAGATTGAAGTTCCTATATACCATCTAAATGGTTACGGCAACCTGCAAAGATCGGTGCCTAACAGCTAACTAATTAAAACCAAGTATCTGATGAAATTATATTGATCTATTCTATACTAAACTGATCCCTATTTGGTAGTAGAGGTCGAGTGTCGGATCTTATTTTATGTATGAAAAAGTCTTTATACTTGCCCTTTTATAAATAGTATGTAGAAAACTAAGGCAAATATTCTGATATCCGATTACTTTTAATGGATGGAGAGAGAGAGGAAGACCAAAGAAAAGATGGATGGATTGTGTGAGGAATGATTGGGGGAAAACGCTACCATTAACTTCCGTTAATGTTGGTGGTGATGGTTGAATCGATGAAAAGAAAATATACCGGCCAAGAGCGAGTCAGGTTCCCTCACCGTGTGTTCAGTACAAACTTGCCACATAAACAGCCATATCTATTTACTGTGTTGACATACAGAGATTTTTCATAGCACAAAGGGACCACAGAGTTGAGTGTATGGTTTTAATTTCAACACGGTACCTCCACGCGTTCCCGAGATTAAGGGTTTTGACAGACTGTCAGACGGTTAACAAAGTGAACTAATAGGGGCTCCGTTTTCTCCCTTTTGAGTTACGGAGCTCTAAAAAGGAGTAAATTATAGCGTGACGATGAAATCGAAGAAAAAACAAGTTAAGTGACATGGGACAAGGGCAGGAAGATCATCGTCTGTTACTTAACAAGTCGTACCTAACCATTCATTTACAAATCAATGTCGTGTGTGTGAAACAGAAACAATAGCTATATAATTATGTAAACTAGCGTCTTTGTCGTGTGATTCTTATGAAGATGTAATTGTATGGAGGCCCGGAGGTCCACGTAATGACAGTCTGTTGTTTGACGGACTGTGACAAAGGTATGTGTGAGAAGACAACAAGTAGGTATGTTCCGGGAACGCGGTATCTTAGTCTGGCAGACTTTTTATATAATCTGTGAAATAGTAACCATACATTTCACTCAGATCCAGTCTGTCCCTTTGCTGTCCTCCTGCGACGCCCTAAACCAAGGCTCGTACCCACAGGGGGTGCCCTTAGTTAGCGTGTATATAATCGCTTGGTTTTAAAGTATTTTGGCCTGAACTGAAGGTACTGGATTGACCGGTTAAACAAACGACAACCTCATTTGTTGAACTCCGAAATGCCAAATACGAAAAAGAAAGTTATTGCAAGTTGCAACTTTAAAAAACCTGTATTTTTTAACAAACAACAAAAATAAATCTGCGGCGTTCAGAATGATATACTGAATACGTGTTAACCGATTTAGCGTCTGTGTACGATCAACAAAAAGGCCAAAGTAACCATCCAAACTGACTTTTTCTTAAAAACCATGAATGTTGTTTCATAGAAAATGAACACTTTATGGTATAAATTAAATTTGAGTTGAAAACGTCCATCGGATTTGAAAACTCACTACTTATATCTGTCGAGTCTCTTTTGCTGACTGTACTTTTCAGCCTGTACGTTTCGTACAGTTTGTTCTAGTTTGAAAAGCCGTGCAAAGCAGGGTTGCTAGTAGGTAATAGCCGATATTCAAATTCACATAGGCCTGGGGAGTGCCAGACTTTTACTGCAGGCGGAGGCCCTGGCAAGCCCCTCTGCTATGCTGACATCTCTTTGAGGCGCGCGTGAAACACAAACGCGCCCTTGACACGACTTGTCGTCAACAGACGGACGGATGGTGAGCTACCCATTGCTCTCATACACAGGCTCGCATCTACGGTGGCCGGGAGTCGTCTCGCGGCGCCCGACACTCGGGGTGTCTTCCGCGGTTCACATAGGTCTTCATGTGCACTTATAAAACTTCGAGAAAGGGTGCATGGTTCGGGTTGGTCGTAAGCTTTTCTATGTGTAGATCTAATTTGGCTGTTAGTCTTTGCGAAGGTTATTCGGAACTTTTTTGGATGCCGCCGGTGCCACAGGTTTTTATATAAGACAAATAACCATTGAAAAATAACTTAGGCAGGTTTTTTATCTGTTGTTATTTATTTACACCCACGTAAACGTCCTCAATAACAATATTGTTGTTTTCCTGTTAAGCGTGCCCAAATACGAGATAGAATACACACAATGCCAAATCAGAAACGTTATAAAGATTGAACAACCGTCGCTTGCGCATATGTTGCAATTTAAGTGTTACGAGGACAGCAGACTGAGATATTACAAACCAGTTGAATATCCTTAAAAATAACAAATGAGGAGGCAGACGAGTTTCCGTATTTTATATTCCTTTTAAAACTCGTTATGGTTTGACCTAAAAAGGCTTTAATTTCGAGCGCTGAACGCCTGAGATCATCTCAAAGGTACTCGGTCATGAAACTTGTTTTATAACCTTGATTTCATATCCAAATCGTCAGTACGTATCGAGTCATAAGACTAGGTTCTTATCTCTTGCTTCGGTAAAGGAAAACATCGTGGGGAAACCAGCATGCCTGACAGACATTTCTCAACGGCATCAAAGCCAAGTCAAGAGTAGTGTCCATGGCACATTCCAGTTCCACGCGCGTTTCGAAGGGATGGCAGTAAAGCATAGGGGCCTGCCAGGGCCACTACCTGCCAGGGTTGCAGGTTGTTCGAATGAGATACCGCGGCCCCGAAAAAACTTGCCGTTCTTGACGAAGCGGAGGGAGGGGGACGGTTAGACTTTTACTGACTAAAACCCGCCCATGTTCCTTCTTTTACCCTTCATGTTGCGAGGCCGCGGTATCTCTTTCGAACAACCCGCAACCCCGGCAGGCGGTGGCCTTGGCAGACGCCTCTGTCGGGAAGAGCCTAGGCCAATTGCGGAACAATCACATGTTGTAGGAAAACATCAAATCTTACTAATATTATAATTGGGAAGGGTGAATAATTGATACTCTTTCACGCTACAATTTCTGAACGGGTTCTGATGAAATTTGACATACCTACCACTGGTTTCTAATATGGATTAACACTTTTTCTCCCGATCTACGTGAATAAAACCGTGTGGGCAGCTAGTTTTATAAATACAAACGTACCTCAAATGTGGTCAAAAACAAGTTCTTCGGCGTGCTACATTCAATGGTGTTGCCATGTAATAGGACAGCGTATCCTATACCTTAGTGATGACGTGTGGCGTGTCCTATACCCGATTTAAACAAGGGTCAAGCTACTGTGACGTACAGCGCATATAAATGGATAGCCACTTACGCAACGACATCCTTTCTGCGATAATCAGCCTTTGATGAGTAATGGATCATTAGATAGGAGTTTAGAACTTGATTTTCTTTATTATCATTTATTAACGTGGCAGCAGGATAGCGGATCATCGTTGAAAAACTGTGTTTATTGATTACCGTACTAGTTTTTGAGGAATACTTAACCACTTTTGGAAGACTATCAGTGAATTGAGTGCCTTTAAAACAGTAGGTAGATCCACTAGGAGATATTTCTTATAAGATAAATTTACGATAAAGAATGCGTACTATACAATAAAATGTGACAATTCTTAAACAACTATCATTCAAGTGGGTATTCCACGATTCTGTTGCCAGATAGACCGATAACGTATGTCTGTTAGTGCTCTTGTTTATTTGCGGCACAAATTCCCCACACTTGATGTGTGTAAGCTTTTCTTTAGAATTTTGTTTGTCAATCAATTGACGTTCTTGATAATAAAATTTTATTATGACAATGTTTTCACTGGAATTCCCACTGCTCTGATTAAAAAAATAAATAAAAATAACTGGGTTCAAATGCAAGTGGTGCATACTTAAATTATTATTTTAGGTAAAATAATAAGTTAAGTACGCACAACTTGCATTTAAGTCATAGTGCTAGCTGTTAAGTCATACAACTAACAATAATATGAGCTAAATATGTCTGAAAAAAAAAACTGACGAAATGTGGGTGTACCGCTTCCGACTGCCCTATTTCTTTTTTGCGGATCCATGTAACATACTAATATTATAAATACGAATGTTTGTGAGGATGGATATGTATGGATGTTTGTTACTCTTCCACGTAAAAACGGCTGAACGGATCTTGACGAAATTTGGCAGAGGTAGATTGTGGTCTGGAATAACACTTTAGAGGTATGTTGAACAGGGTGTAAAGTTCTCCATCCTCCATAGAAAAGGGAGGATCCTCCGACCAGATGGGGGTCGTGTCTGGTGGGCCACTACCCGAAAATTGCTTGTCGGTTGCTCGTATATATATGCTTACTTCGTATATAAGTTCATCCGACAAGTACCCATGACAAAGAGGTTATAAAACAAAGAGATGACTCGCGGCAAGTGAACCCCTGCGTGTCTAAGATGCTCTACACTGCGACCATCATGCCCAGGCGACTTGCCCCCCTGCATATCGCTTAAAACTTTTCTTACGTCTCTGAGCTTAAACTTCACAACTCTTTCCTGGGTTTTCCAGTTTCGGGCACCAAAGACACGGGTGTGTCAGACTTCAGCCTCATCTCGAAGTGCTCACTAAACATATTAGAAATCATACGATGATCACTAAAACCATTAACACTCATAGGAAGGCCAGGCTTTTGGCTCATATTTCCCGTTTCATTCCAGAATAATTTGAAATTGACGCAGAATTAATGAATAAGCTGGGTACAAAGAAAACAGGCGAGATGTTAAAATAAATAATAATAAATATCTTGGGACAACTCACACACGGCTATCTGATCCCAAGCCAAGCAGAGCTTGTGTTATGGTAACCAGACAACTGATATACATACTTATATAATTTATAAATACAAACATATTATAGATAAATCACACCCAGACTCAGAACAAACAATCATGCTCATCACACAAAGTTTGTCCTGGGTGGGAATCGAACCCACGACGTCCGGCTCAGTAGTCAGGGCCACTAACCACTGGACCAACAGGCCCGTCAAAATGGTTTTGTTTTCCTATTTTTATGGGCACGTGTGTCGCAAGCACTATATTAGAATTAATTATTAAAATGTCTTTATTTAGACTTATTAAAATCTATAAGTAACTATTTAATATTCAGGTATTTCTTTTATTTTGCCTTGAAGATACAAGTATGCAAATATCTAGCTAGACAGAACGAGATAAGCACTAATTTCATGGTAGTCGTTAAGCAGGTATTTTTAAATAACCCACATGATTTGATACACTTGAATAATAACCTTGTAAAAACTGAATTGGAAAATCCAACTGGTAGGTAAGCACTTGTTTTGATGACTACAAAAAAAGACTAGGTAGATATTAAAAACAAAATTAAATCCGTCAGTTCTTAGAACTCGTTAATCTTTTTACATTGGGACAAGAAAAACCAACACTTTGCTTAGATAATTATTATTATTTTTATTTGATGTAAAACTTATAAAGTTCAGTATCACAATTATTCTTATAGCTTATGAACTAACTCTTCTCCATTTTGGTGAAGAACATTTATTTCTCCAATGGTGCGTAGTTGAGCAGCTTCTCAATGAGGTCGACGTGCCCCAGCAACATTCTTCTGCAGCAATATCTCTTCAAACCAAGGGCATCAAGAGCATCACTGGGAACAAACAAATGATGGTTGAATATAGAAATAAGACAGTGAATATTTATATTTCTGGATTGTCTAGGATAAAAGATACCACAATTTTGGTGTATATATACTTTTATATGCATTCACTAAAAGCTACTGTTTTGAAAATCGTTACTAATATTATAAAAGCGAAAGTGAGTTTGTTTGCTTGTTACCTCTTCACGCTTTAATGGCTAAACCAATTTTGATGAATTTTGTTACAGAGGTAGTTGGGAACCAGGAGACGGACATAGGTTAAGGCTTTTTTTAATGTGTGATGTGAGGGAGACAGAGGGAAGAACAGGAAAAACTTTACAAATCAATTAGGCGCAAGGGGAACTGTGTTACCCCGAAATAACGCGAGCGAAGCCGCGGGCGAAAGCTAGTACAAATATAAACTTCAATTTTGTTTATTTGTACAGTTGTATATAAGGTTGTACGTTAAAGACAAGACACGGTGGCATGAAGTCATACTATAATTTAGCAAAACGAAATAATTATGAGCATGAAACGTGAGAGCAAAAACACGTCTAAAGCATGAATACAAACTTTTATTACAAACAATAAATATTTATGAGTTTTTAGAAAAAGCAACTAAGTAAGTTGACTTTGTTTGTGTTGAGCGTGTGCATTAGAAAATGGCGTCTCTTTTTACTTAAATACAGACAGACGTTATTCTCAAATGCATATTATCATGAAAGACATAACATAACATCAAGCTTAAACTAAACAGGGTTAGGCAGATCTGTTACCTAATAGTACACCTATATTTCACGTTAAGTTATTTGTCATAGAGGAAGAAATAATTCCTTCAAATGGGTACAAACCCAGACTTATACCCCCGAATACTGAAACGTCACTCAAAATTTAAGTCCCACTTAAATTTAACAGAGACTCAGAAGTGACGTTTGACCATACAAAATCTAAAGTTTAAGAGCTGCTCAAATGTTAAGCAGCCCTCACAATTTGAGTGACGTTTGAGTATTCGGGGGTTAGACTATTACTGGGAAATTCCTGATGGAAAATCAAATGACACTGCCCAACTTAAAAATCGTTGGCAGAACCTTATGCTCAACTCATTATTGGTATATTACACAGTAACTTAAAAGAATCAATTCTGAATGTGCAACTTTATTTGTATAAAACTTTGTTTTCATTACATGGTACATTAATGAACATTACAAATGTGATAAGTGAAAATGTAGGTGTAGTACACACGGCGACAGATCAACCTATACAAAACCAGTTTATGCGGATCTCTCATTGTACTTGTGGTATACGATCCGTTGTTGAGAGAGCAGCATAAACTGGTTTTGTATAGGTTGATCTGTCGCCGTGTGTACACACACTCTGTCTACCCCCATGAAGCAGACATGAATGATTAAAAAAAAACAAAGAATTGCTCAAACGCAACAATACAAAAACAAAAAAAAAAGGATTGTTCAGAATTTATAGAAAAACTCAACAAAGCAACCTTGCTTGTCCTCATTAATTTTAAATCAACCTTAGAACGATTAAACTATTGTCTCAAAGCCATTTCCTCGAGATAGCATGAGTTTTCCTTAACACTAAGCTTAACTTCAAACAACACAAGATAAGGTAAATGACGTGTTTTATGGAAGCAAGAGCATGTGTGAGTGTTAATTACTGTTAATGGCAGTGCAAATTGTTACTCATTAGTACTCTTTTTTATTGTTTTGCATGAAAATAGAACATATTTGTTAGTTATTACTTTGTATTTTATATACTATACTAATATTATAAAGCTGAAGAGTTTGTTTGTTTGAACGCGCTAATCTCAGGGACTACTGGTTGGAATTGGAAAATTCTTTTAGTGTTGGATAGTCCATTTCTTGAGGAAGGCTATAGGCTATATAACATCACGCTACGACCAACAGGTGCTGAGCAGCGTGGGTGAAACCGCGTCGAACAGCTAGTATAATAAAAACTCTTGATAACATTCTGTAGTACTGTATGTACTGTATGAGTGTAACTCTTCAAGCAATACTTTGTTTTTCAGGTGGTAAATCATCATATAGCTTCTCCCGCTCTTTGCAAAGTGGAAGGGAGTACCAGACATATACTGAATAAAAATATTCCTTCTTTTGAACTTTTTGTCCAGGGCCTGTAGTCCCTCTTTCAAACAATTTGCAACCCCGGCAGGTATAAACAATGCTTACTTCAAGTTTAAAATTAGACAATGTTCCTGTATATTTTATTTTTCGACAGTGACAGGAGTAATGCTTAATCTAAGCTAAGTCTAGGTAGCATTTATGTGTACATCTTAGCTTGACATTGACTCAACATCAACTGCCCGCTTTATACCAACTAAGTTGTTAACTAGATGCAGCTGAATACCAGTATTTTACATTTAGTGACTGCCTATCTGATCATGATAACCGAATTAATTCTGGGTAATACAATACGAGTGGTATCAGACAAACAACTGTCAAAAATCCAAAAATTACAGATATGACCAAGGTGGAGGAAACTCAGTATGTAATTGTTGGTTACCATCCATCCATGGCCGAAGCAAAGTTAAACCTGAAGATTGACACAAGCCGCATTTGACTAAGCGATTGTCAAGAGCAGAAAAGTTGTGCATTAATGTCCATTTAATCCGCCCATGGTTTTAGAAAAATGTAATCTTCATACCAAAATACAACCAATTATGTCTTCTTCTAACTTCCAAGCTAAGTGGATTCTGTTTATAGGGAGGATTAAATCTGTAGAAAAGTTTTCTTTTTGCTTTTATGTTAAAAGCCTATAATGTATTGTTTTTTCTGTCCAAGAAGTTTATTATCGGTTTTGCTCCTAAATACAGTGTAATATTGGAGTCAATATTCTTGGTCAAAGTTATTATAGCACTTACTAATACCGGAACTACTGGTTTCAGAACTTATAAGCAAATATACAGATAAACTCAGACAAATATGTGACATTTCAACAAGTTACAACTTGGAAATATCACTTAATACTAACCCCTCAGTGTACTCTGCTTGCAAGAGTCCGAGGTAGGCCTCCCATTTGTTGCCAATTACCTTCCCACAGGTAAAACAACGTACTGGTATGATCATTTTTGCTTAAAGACCTGAAAATAAAATGTATTGGTTCTGTTACACAAAACATAAACTGCGAACTATTGGTGAAGTAACAAACAAGTGTAGAGCACATTAAAATGAAGGAGACACCTAAAACTGCAAGATATTTACTAAGAAGCCACACAACGAGCACAACATTAATCAAAACAAACATTTTATAGAGATTTTGAGGTTATGTATGGGAATGATTCTAGATTCTTCTCTGGCTACTTACAAATCTCAAAACGTATATCCTGACCAATTATCTTTCTCTTTGCAGTAATAATTCTTCGTATTAGATTACTTCGCAATAATAAAATCTAATTTTTCGTCGACGTTTTAAACAAACCACCGACAGTGACGTTAAATTGAACGAATGAAACTATATTAAGCACAAACGCTAGCAAGTAACGCTGCTGACTTCACGCGATTGAACCTAGCACAGATAATAAAATATGCCACTGGGTGTCCATTCGGAAAAACAAAATCCGTAGAACATTTTTGATCTTAGCTGTTAATTTTTATAGTATTACTAGCTTTTGCCCGCGGCTTCGCTCACGTTAAATTCGGGGTAACAAAGTTCCCCCTTATTGATTTGTAATAGCAACGCTAAGTTTTTCCTTTTCTTCCCTCTTTCTCCCTCACATCCCACTTTTTTTAAATAAAAATTAGCCTATGTCCGTCTCCTGGTTCCCAACTATCTCTGTACCAAAAATCATCAAAATCGGTGTAGCCATTAAAGCGTGAAGAGGTAACAAACAAACAAACTCACTTTCGTTTTTATAATATTAGTAAGGAAGTAAGGATAGTAAGGATTGATGATGTAAAGTTAAATTAATAGTTTTAACTGATATGTTTAGATTTAATTAAATGATGCCGTGATGTCTGATAGGGGAGAATGGAAGAAGAAAACTTGTTGCGCCGACCCCAAATAAAATGTACGAGGGCAGGACAATTATGATGTTTAGAGTGAAACTTATTTATTAAATAATTGCAAAATTCTGACTATACTAGTTAGATTTTTTCAGGTTTTTATTTATTTTTGTTATGAAGGCTCTATTAGACATTCAGATCTACTAGCACCCATAATTGACTTTTGTTTTGTTTTGTTCCAGGCACATTAAAAGGCGCAAAACTGCATCAAGATGACACTAAGCATGGAACAATACCTCAATACAGATGACAGTCAGTCGGTAAATAGAGTTTTATACTATAAAAGTCAACAGTACAGCATTGTAGTAGTGTTTGTGTATGTGAATTTAAATGTTTGTTAACCTAACCACAATACAGCAATGGCAACACTACCAGTTTTGTCAAATACAAGAATTTATTCATTCATTCATGTCTGACTGATTAAGTATGACAGTGACGGACTGTCAGTGATAATAACAGCTGAATTGGACTTTTGTGTATTGTGTCTTCAATAAGGCTCGAAATAAATATTATCTAATTTCAATATTACTTAAAATTTACGTGATAATTACGGCAACTGTATACGAGTTACATTTAAACCGAGGTTTAATTTTTAAACGATTGAAAATTAGAACTTAAAATGAAAATTTTTTAATAAAAAACTGACCTTTGTAAACAAATATGCTATTCTAACAAAAGGTGTATTATTGATGTAATCTTAGACGCATTCTTATAAGAATATAGTTATTTAACACGTGCACTAACATTGCTTATCACATCTTTTTACGAAATCGAATAGCATATCCAATTACATCACTGTGTAACAGAAGGTTACAAATACACGAAACTATGTAATCATTTTGTAACATAGCCATTTTTCTGTCCTCAATCATTTTAGAAATGTGGTAGCAAAATTAGCACTGAATTATTAATGTTTTCGTAAAATGGCAGCTGTTGTAGTGAAAATAAAAAGTGTTGAATGAAACAGCTGTGTAAATAAAGAAATAAAGTACACAAACAATGGATTCTGAAGATGACATTCAGCCACTAATCCAGTATGAAGGAGGCAGAGACTTATATTTGGAACTCAATGCACAACTTATAAACGCTGACCCTGAGTTTGAACAGGTAAATGCTCATTATATTCTTTCAATAGCTTTTGCAATACATAATCGGTCTGTAACAGTCCCACACCTGGGAAACTGGCATCCAATATGTGAGAGGTGTGTGCCATAATACTAGGGTGTAAGTTAATAAATGGCAAATCATTTAATAGGTATCAAAAATGTTAAAAAATTATTTATTCATTCAATATTATGGTGAAAAGGATACAAACAGTTACCAAATGCTCAGCATGTGGCAGTCTCTCCATATAAATACTGATATCCAGTTGCACCCAGTTAGACTCAGCATCCAGTCTTGCAACCCCAACATACAACAATATTGGGGTTGAGAGACTGGACACTGGGAAAAGGCCATGTAGATGATTGTGTTGATGCTCCATTTTATCATAGTTTTTAATGAGTCACAATTCTACTATTTTAAAACTTATATTATTAATTATAGTAAAAGTTAATTATTCATTTATGCAATATGCTGCAAATGTTATTATTGTTCAAATAATATACATGTACATCACACACAAGAAGCTATACATTTATAAAACTTACATGTGACATTTGATGATTTGACGGGCCTGTTGGTCCAGTGGTTAGTGGCCCTGACTGCTGAGCCGGAGGTCGTGGGTTCGATTCCCACCCAGGACAAACTTTGTGTGATGAGCATGATTGTTTGTTCTGTGTCTGGGTGTGATTTATCTATAATATGTATGTATTTATAAATTATATAAGTATGTATATCAGTTGTCTGGTTACCATAACACAAGCTCTGCTTAGCTTGGGATCAGATAGCCGTGTGTGAGTTGTCCCAAGATATTTATTTATTTATATTTATTTATTTATTTATTTCTTAATATGTTTAAACACAATTTGCAATAAACAATTAGCCCATATTATACAAGGAATTACAAAAAAAAACAACACTTGACAATATTTGTAATAATATTATTTAACTGCATCACCATGTTATGCTGGAAACCTACTGCAACTTGGGAAAAGACTATGCAGAGATTTAATATTGTTTATAGCTAGGTATAAGTTTAATTTATATAAATAATATCAATTATTAATATAATAATTGTGAAAATTCTTAACTGATATGATATTAGATAGCAGGTACTGCAATTTTATTTTATTCATTTTAAGTCATTTTGCTGCACTCTAATAGGGTTATGTACTCACTAGTTGTAAGCCTAGCATAAAACTATTACTACACTAGCTGTTCCACACGGTTTCACCCACGCTGCTCAGCACCTGTTAGTCGTAGCGTGATGTTATATAGCCTATAGCCTTCCTCAAGAAATGGACTATGCAACACTAAAAGAATTTTCCAATTCCAACCAGTAGTCCCTGAGATTCGCGCGTTCAAACAAACAAACAAACTCTTCAGCTTTATAATATTAGTATAGATTGTGCAAAAAAAATAATGATTATGATTTTCAACATCACCATCATTATCTGCCTAGCCTTTTCCAACTATGTTAGGGTTTGTTTCTAGTCTAACCAGATGCAGCAGAATAGGTACCGTTATTTTTCTTGAAGCAATTGCCTATCTAACCTCCACAACATGGTAAGACTGGTTGTCAGACTTTCAGGTCCTCAATTTGTTGCAGGATAATGTATTTGTTATCTACCTACTTCAAATAAAAGAGGATTTTTAAAGAAATGTGGTAAGCCTGATTATATTTGGTGGTAGGTAATGCAAATTTGAGTGTATAGTTAATATGCTAGAGTCCAAAGTCCATTTCCTTGCTAGTTAGAGCCATTGTTTTGTAGAAAATAATTGTGCCATTAAACTATTAGTAACACTGACATTATTTATGATAAAACCTGTGTTTTAATAACTAACTAAAAATAAAGTAAAACCTACAGAACTATAAAAATATCTATAGGTAAACCAGCTCCTTAAAAAAATGATGAATATGACCATTACCCAAGTATTAACCGATAGTGATAGAGATGCCTCATAAACTGAGGTTTATTTGATTTTCTAGATTGGAGACGATTATTATAAAAAAAATACACATTTTTCAGGGTTTTAATATTTTTTACAAACAGAACAAAATTACAAAAATAAGAAGTGTTTCTTTAAGGCAACACAGGTTGAGAGTCATATTATTGGTTTTTGTTCGTTAGTTCGGAATATAGACTATGAGATTAGGATATGTAATCAATTATTATAAATTTTGAAGCATTGGTACAGTATGTTGCCTAAAGTCTACACATTGATATAGAGGGCTAAGTCAGCCCATTATAATCGTTTTATTAAAATGATAAGCAGCTATCTTACTGGGAACAACCGCCTACAGTTACAGCTTATTATCATTCAATGAATTATAGCAGTAGGGGTGGCAATTACAGAATTTGATTAAGACATAGTTTTTAAACAACAAAATAAAGATTTATGCCCAACATTGATTGTGATAGTTTTTGGATGTGAATTTGGATGTAATTTATTTATTTGAGAAAACACATACCTACAATATCACAACCAAATCCAAGCTATTAATCAGTTAAAGCAAACAGATCCATAAAAATATATTATACTGTACTTGTTCTAAGCCAATTTGAATGAAATTTGGCATGTAGATAGCTTGTAGTCTAAGAAGGCGTATCCACTGGGCGCAGCTAGTACATATATTATAAATGACAAAGTTTGTGAGAATGGATACATGTTTGTTGCTCTTTCACATAAAAATTACTGAACGGATTAAAATGAAATTACACACAATTTAAATGAAATACACATAGGATACTTTTTGTTACGATTTCGTGGGATATGAGAACTAATCCACAAGCATAAGCTAGTTTACAATAAGGATAAAATACTTAAAATTAATAAGACAAAGTAATGTGGACAATGTTTAAAGACAAGGACGTCATTGCAGTAATTTGTTCAGCAAAAATTAAGAATTTTAACATAAGACTTCTTTTTGCAAACTTAATTTAAATATTATGTTTTTAAAAACCATTTTCTTCAATTTTTTTTTTTTAATGTAGTTTACATGTAAGTTGGTAACCCTGTTATTAGTTTATCTGAATGAAACTTATTGTATTACATTATCAAAGAGTACTATATGCATCCATATTAATGTTATATATTTTAATTAACAAATGATTGTAAATATTGTTAATGTTATTTGTAATTAACTGCAGCAATTAGTTAATGAATTAGATAACAGCTGTATTGTTTAATTGTTCAGGTAATTTATTGTAATAATATGTTGTTCTTTATTTTAAAAATATGGATCATTCATGCATTGAATGATTGTAGGTTTCTTATGCGTGAGGGTATTTTATTGTATAAAAATTAAGTCTGGTGGTTAGCATTAGGTTCGACACCTTAACATAGGACGTAAATATATCTGGCGAAATGTGGTTGTAATATAAGATACAACTCTACCTAACCCCATAGATTGACAGGCGTGATGTTATGTTTCGCCACGCCTGCCTATCCCTCCGCTGTGTCAGATTGAGGCACCGTGCATGTTCATAATCCAGAAGTCAGCTAGATGTGTAAGCAACTCGAGCGTGATACTAGCATAATGAAACTCGCCTCGAGTGAATTTCAAAACGTTTGAGATCTTTCTCTATTCTTATTAATTATTGCGCAGATAATAAAAAACATACCTACACACAAATACAGACATGAATTTGCGATAAATTAACAACACGTCTTTGTCTTTGTTTTACCTATTACATTGACAACTTTTAGGATGATTCAGTCCATTGTTTGAATACGCTACCAGTCTGCTATCCATCCTAGAAGGCTATCTAGTATACTAGATTCATAAATTAGCTTTGTTCTATACCTAAAGAAAGGCCATAAACAAGTCAAAATCAAAAGTGTTTCATTCAAATTGGGCTGGTAATCAGCACTTTTTGAACGTCAACATTATAATAGACTACCCTTCTCCACTTCCTAGTGTTTTATCACTTTTACCTACGAAGAAGTGGTGGAACGAAGTCCCCTGCAACACATCTCTCTGTCAGGTTAAAATAACCAGAATTTCATTTTTCACAATGTATATTTAAGAATCCATTAATCTTATTTGTCACATGTCAGCTAGCAAATACTAATAAAATAAAATAAAAATATATCCAAGCATAAATAAATCCCCCAGTCTGACGTGCCCGCTTACACGTGAAAGGTTATACTTAGGTATACCTAAGTATAACCTTGGATCTTTGAAGTAAGTTTGTATCTTCTTCGACAGTTCGTCCTTGTGACCGCTAAAGCGTTGCACATCAGGTTTTTTGACCTTGGCAGAAGTACATTATTATTGTAGTTTCGCGTCACTTGGTCTCCTAAAAATAGCGAAAACGAGTATTCTGTTGTACTGAACAGTGCACTCCGTTGGCTTAAGTTGGCACTTTTCTTACCGTTGGCTATTAGTAGAGTGAGAAAAGCTAACAACTAAGTATTTCTAGTTAGTTGCAGTTTGAACAGCCTTTGATCTGTTCCGCCGCAGACGCTTCGCAAAATGCACTCGGCAAAAATCGTGCATTTTACAATTGGTGTGGTTCTTAAATGGGCAGATCTGAAATGCACTAAAAAAAAGTTCTCCACAAATGATCACATTATATTTTAACTGGCCCGTGGCATCGCCCGCGTGATGATCGAAAAAAAAGTATCGTTCCGTACATCTGTGCTAAAGGATCATGACCATCAACGGTACTGGTTTTTCTCATGCATCAAGATAAAAATTATATCACATTTATTTTCTTTATTTTTGAAGAAATTCTGCAATTAGATTGCCAATTTTGTATAGGGGTTTATTTTGTAAACTTAATAAGTTATGAAATTGTTTTGATAAAATGAATTACCTACTGCCGGCTATTCTGACGTTAAAGTATTGTCATAATTAAAATAAGTAAATATATTGAGAACTGTAATCGATTTTTTTTGCATACGATTACAAATTAATATAAATGTAAAATCATTGGAAAGGTAAATCGCGAGGTTTTTATAAATAATAAAGCGAGATGATACTACTGTGGTGTGAAATAATTAGTATTTCACACACGCAGTAGTCGTATTAATATTTTGCTTTCAAAACCAATTTCACTTTGTTGGCTAACGATACAAATGAATGATTGCATAGATTTTTTTTTTAATTATCTTGCTTCGGTTTGATATAAATCGAAACTTTTTAATAAATAAATGATTATAGAACTAAATCAGTCATTCGAAATAATTATGTGTCGAGTGAGTGTATTTATTCAAGTAATCGATTTTTATTTAAAATCTTAAGTGGCAACATTAGTGTTGGTGTCTCAAATTGAATTTGTCATTGTCAAAAAGTCCAATGACAATTGCGCGTGGTGCATGCTAAGTTTGTTCATTGCGATTTAAATATTACATTTTTTTTTTGTTTTGATCGAGGCAAAGTACTGATTTATTTAAGTCTCTATCCCATCAGATATGCTAATTAATCTGCTCTCCAAACTACGACCTATAAACTTACCTCTATACACGACGGATATTTCTATTTTGAGGTTAAGTTACGTTTTCTAAAAAAAACATGGAAATGCGGGTTTCAATTCCAAAAAAGCAATTGTAGATGGTTATTTGGTTAATTTATAAACCATCTAAAACAACTTTGGAATTGATGCAACTCTGAACCGTGGTCCATATTGTCGTGGTCATTCTCCTTTCATCAAGACCCGTTCAGCCGTGACGTGCAAGAGTACATCATCCATCCATCCATCCTCACAAACATTCGCTATTTATAATATTCGTAGGATTGATTTATTTATTATTGAAATAAGACTCATGCGCATTTTCATAAACTGTGTACTATTAATCAGACATACGACAGTATCAGGAATTCCTTAACCTTATACAGATACAAAACTTTAGATGCACATTCACATGGCGGTAAGACAGATGCTTATGTGTTATAACCGGGCGCGGCAGTATTTGTATGCAAACAGTATTGAATGCGAAAAACAAATATTTTCAGTTTGAATGCTAAACTGATCGACTTTTGTTTGGAAAACCTAGTTTTCACTTTAGGGAATCCATTGTTTAGGAATGTTTTAGTTTCTTCAACAGACTATTCGTTGGGCTTAAGTTTTAAGAGGTATTAAAAATTAAATTTAAATATATTTTATCACCACCCACTGACTAAGAAAACACGTCATGTTCGGTGCACAGTCGAGTTTAAACCTGAATAATTTCATGGTCTGTTTTTGCATCATTATCATAACATCATCACGTTAGTAGTCCCCAAAAGGTAATGCAGAGGCCTAATACCTACTAGTCCTACATTTGACCAGTTATTTTTAAGTCCCATTTAATAGAGGGCTAGTTTTTTCCCATAATCCGGTTTCAAATTTGTACACTGTGACTGCTACGAGAAATTCCTATTGGGAAAAACCCAATAAATAAAAACATCATTTTCATCATTTGCATTAAAAGTTTGTGCCTTGCCGCGAAAGAGCTTAACACAGTTAATAATTGTGGTAATGAATAAATACTCGTTTCTTTGTATGGAAAGAGTCACCATCGGTGCTTAATGACCAATTCATATAATAAAAAAACAGATAAAAAAGAACTAGTAAACGCACTTCATTTTCGAACCAGGTATCAACCGAAAATGCATAAATAAACTAGTCGCCATCTTTGAAAAACCGCCATATTGGATTCAGTATGACGTCATTTAAAAACATGTATGCAACATTTCAGTTCAATCGGAAACCGGTTACCCCACTTTTCAAATTTACTTTCTATGTTTTTTTATACATAGTAAAAATTATATTAAAAACTTCAACCGCTTTATTCATGGATCCATAAGCCTTTTTTTGTGTATTTCTGACGTCTCGCAGGTCAACCTACGAGGTTGTCGTTTGCTTAACCGGGCAATCCTGTGGGTGCCTTGAAAGTAACTCCTCCAACCGGGAAAAATGCTTAAAACTAAGCGACTACACGGTGTGGTACACGAGCGTCGGATTAGGGCGTCCCTGTCGGAGGACAGCAAAAAGACAGGCTGGATCTGAGAGATCCATTCTAAATTAATTTTGAAAAATGTTACGCCACAGACTACCTACAGTACCTACAGAAAGTGAGTTTGTTGGTTTGTTACGTCTTCACGCCTAAGAGGGAAGAAAAGGGAAAACTTAGCATTGCTATTACAATAAATAAGGCGCAAGTGCAAAAACTACAGGTAGCAGGTACCTGCAAATCAGGAAAGGGGAGCTGTTTTACCCCGAATTTATCGCGAGCGAAGCCGCGGGCAAAAGCTAGTACAGAATATTCTATCTATCCATTCAAGGTTTAAAAGTCTTTATCTACACCTACAGTATTCTGTTCACAGGTAGTATACGGCTACCGCAAGAGTCGCTGGCGGCAGGTGGTGACGTACACCATCTCCTGCCTGTTCGCCGGGCTTCCTTTCTTGTTGTTCCACTGGGTGCCCACCTGGCTGCTGTACCTCACCTGCGAGCGCTGTTCCTTCCAAGTCGCTGACAGAGTACTTGTTGTTGTAAGTAGATATCATCATATCTCCAAGAGCTAGTACATCTTCTCCAGTCTCTTTGCTTGTGGTCATCATTGACGGCATGGTTGGCGTAGTGGTTGAGTGATCGACTGCTGCGCTACGTTTCGCGGGTTCGATCCCCGCACGGAACAAATATATCTACAGGTATAGTACGGCCAACGAGGAGCGATACGAAAGGTCATTAACCTAAAGAACAACTGTGGCGTTGACAATCTAATATTTAGCTCTTTCCATCTTGTGCCTTTGTCGTAATGTCTCGTTCTCCCGGCAAAAACATGACAACGTTAAGACGGGTTCGCCAACATTCGGGCGGCCATTTTAGATGGGGTTTTAGCATGGGTTTTGTTTACATTTGGTATCGCTTCTCGTTGGCCGTGCTATAGTTGATTAGGATCTGGCTGTTTGTGTATGTGAGTTTTAATGCTTGTAAACGCACCCACGATACAGGAGAAATTCCTAGTGTGGGACAAAAAACCATTATCTGCAGCTTGCGACCAGACCATTATTATACAGGGTGTAAACAAAGCCTTCATGAAACCGTCAGCCATGCATTTTGTTTATCAAATGAAGTAACTACAGGAAAATTATTGCTAGATAACGACTTTTTTTGGGGGTGAACAATCTTCTACAATGGTAGAACTCAATGTTACGCGCTAAGCCATTGTGCTGATAGATGTATGGGATAGTACGAGGGTTGGAGAGGTTTTTAAATTTAAAAAAAAATGTGAGAAGTTGAAACCCTCAATATCTCCGTGACTAGAAGGTTTCTAGGAATGTTCTAGAGCTCTAGAAATGATTTAAATAAATAAATAAGTAAAATTCATTTATTTCAGGTAGTACACCCATAATGACAATTATACATTACACATAATAAAAAATAATAAAAAAAAAATACAAATAACATAATACAAAAAAAAACAAGAGAAAATAGATACAATTAATTCCTGGATTTCCTGGATGGAATCGGAGGAGGCTTTTGTTAAAGTTTATGTATATCACCTATTCTTATGTGTGACTGTCAACTAATTATAATCGTTTGTTCATTTTTAGGAAACGTATCAGAAAAAATGCAAGAGTTTCTACATCCACCTAATATTACGCAAAGATATAGCAGATACAAGGTAAATTTAGCATTAGGTATAATACTCAGCAAAAGAGCTAAGGTAACCTTTAGGTTAGGTTTTTCTTGGAAACCGCTGGTCGCCTTCAATTGTAATTAGATTTATTTAATGAACTGTAGGCCTACCATGACGTCTTAAAGCAGAACTTATTCCACTGAGGGACAGAGACAGAGCTATACAGAGTGTCTAGCACCACCTCTTTCTCACACAGGAATAAGAACTGCTATAAGATGTCATGGTAACCCTTCCGATCTATCTACTATGGTGTGCGATCCGTAGTAGACAGGTCAGGTTATAAGAGTTTGAATAGGTTGTCTTGCCGTCATCTGTACATAAATATAATAATACCAGCCTGCAACTACCCCCCTGCAACTACCCCCCTGCAACTACCCCCCTGCTGGACATCATCATTTTCCTGCCCTTGTCCTATTCTATTTGGGGTCCATTCTCCCCTATCAGACGTCACAGCGTCATTAACTCCTTTCTCCTTCAAATCATTCCTTACACAATCCATCCATCTTTTCGTTGGCCTTCCTCTCGCTCTCCGAACATCGACACTCAGATCCATCACTCTTTTAGTCACACGTGCTTCATCCCTCCTCATTACATGTCCATACCAAGACAAACGACTCCCTTTCATTTTTTCTGTAACAGGCGCCACTTTCTAACTTCCTCTAATATACGCATTCCTTACTTTATCCATTCTTGTCACTCCACACATCCATCTCAACATTCTCCGCTACATGCAATCGTTTTTCATCCACCTTTTTTACGGCCCAGCATTCTGACCCATACAGCACAACAAGCCTAATCCTGCTGGACAAAGTATTTAAGATATCGATGTTTATTTTAATAATCGTAACGTTTCCAGCGGACTACTTAACGAAGGATTCGACGATGACGGCAATAAGGAGAAGGAACCGATAGAAAGTGCTGATGCCATACACACTCCCATACATTTAGATGACGGAACTACACTTAGTAAGTATTTACATACTGGATTACTTTAGAAGATTTTAGTATAAAATCAGTACATATCAAATACAATGTTAAGAAGTGTACCTTAAGAGTAATTGAAAGTCTAGAATTGACCATGACAAAGCACCATAGACAATTTCCTATGAAATCTGCTCATAGCGCATGGAAATGCAGAAAATTCTTACACTCACTATTAAAACTAAATCTTCCACTATTTAAATTTTTGTTAAGTTGTTTAAATCTTTCTTTTAAGTTAAAATTACATGCAATATTGCTTCTTATTTAAGATAAATTATGATTTATAATATTATTTTAATGCAAATCCAATGTTTTTTAAACTATAATCAGTAATTTGTTTAATTTAATATATTTTTCCACACCGATAATAATGATAAGGTGGCTTCGTTGAAAAGTTGAGCAACGTTACCTCTCACCGTTATATTAAAAAAAACATTTTTCTATACGTTATTTGCTACTAACTTGCAAACTTGCTCTATAAGTAAATACCCTCAAAATGTTTTAAAGTAACTCGTCGTTCGCCGTCTAATTTCAAATTCTCATAATATAAATAACTAGCGACCCGCTACTACTTCGCACGGGTGCAGTGTAGATACTAATATACAAATAATAAACATATAAACCTTCCTCTTGAATCACTCTATCTATGCTGAAAGCAGCATTCAAATCTGTTAAGTAGTTTAAAAGAACGAAACGAACAGACAGTGGAAACGACTTCATTATATACTTTGAAATTCTTCCTTACCTAAATTTTTTTAATAAAAATAACGTTGCAAATAGATAGGGAAATACCATCAATAAACTTGTGATTCAATAAACCACAATGCAGGGAAGTCCCCTACCCCGACTGGTTCATGACAGCGGGAATTCACGGACTCCTACGCACACGCGTGTCTGATGTCCGCTTAATACCTAAGCTTTTATCATGATAACTATTGCCAAAATTTGTTTTGATTCTCAGTTATCTGCTTAACAACTGAAGTTTAACTGAAAGTCATTTGCTGTATTGACAATTTAATCTAAGTCACGATACACTCACGTGTCGTTCTAACTGGCTATTGACCGTACTTGATGAGTTCTCGTCGCAGAATGAGTTCAAATGTACATATTTTTTTCTGAGTGTACTAATCGAAGCTCGCAAGCCATCGCGCGAGCACACGCAATGTTTTATAGCACGATGAGAATACATTGTGCCACGATCGCTCCCAGATAGAGCGACACCTTAATCTATCAAAACTATCTCAAATGTTTCCTGCATTTTTAACAAGTTTTCGAATGGTGGATGAATTTTGAGACGAGATTTTGAACACTTACTTTACTTTCAGACAGTGAAATCAAAGCTTGTTGGATTAAGGAAAAAACTGACCCCTTTTAGGATCACTTTATCCGTCTGTCTGTCTGTCAAGAACCTTTTATCTTGGGGATGCGTGAATGTATCGAGTTGAAATTAAAACCATATATTCAAGTCTGTGGTCCCTTGAAGCTATGAAAAATTTAACCCTCTAAGTTTTCGCAATCAAACGAAATGGCTGTTAATGTCGCGTCAATAATCATCAACTTAAATATTTGTATTTCACCAGACGTCCAGAGCTACAGGTACTTCAGTCATAAAAAGCAGTCCCTCATTTGGGACGGCAGTCGGGCACAATGGACCAGGTTGGCTGGTATCGAAACTGGCGCCACATGTGCGCAGCTTCAAGCCATGGGGGCCACTCCACCCTCTAGCGAACGACGAGTTAGAATGTAAGTATAATCTTGCATAAAATAGTTTCACTTATGCCCATCTGTGAGGCCGTGTCAACGGCGCGTTCGTATTCCTTGCGCGCCCCAAAGAGATGGCAGCAAAATAGAGGGGCCGGCCAGGGCCACCGCCTGCTGAGGCCGCGGTATCTCTTCGAATAACGCAAGGGTTATTCGTAACAGATACCGCGGCCCCGCAACATAAAGGGCATAAGAAAGAGAGAAGAGAACACGTGTCGAGAATAGGTTTGGGTGCAAGACGTACTAATTATTATTGCTTTTCTTTCATCTAGTAAAATTAAACAATTTGCACAAATTAAATTACTTATAAGTCTGTTTAGGCTAGATAGTAATCAATTATTAAGTTCTTAAATTTTTATAAATATGAATTAAATGTCTGCCGACTTTTGCCAAGTGTGCAATCTTTCTGATAACATTTAAGAGCTTTTTGGACCTCAATAAAAAAGATTTTCTCTCCAAAATTATCAAGAACTTCTTTTCTCTCCAGGCTTAACATCTACGGCCTCAACGAGATCAACGTGCCGGTCCAGTCCATCATGACGCTGATCCTGCTGGAAGTGTTCAACCCGTTCTACGTGTTCCAGTTGTTCACCATCGGCGTGTGGATCGCGGAGGCCTATTACTACTACTGTATCGCCGTTGTGTTGATGTCTACGTTCGGCGTGGCTACATCCGTTATACAGACTAAGAAGGTGAGTTTTAAATATTTCTTTGGGCAATGCTAAATTGTATTTTTTGGGTTCCGTACCTCAAAAAGAGAAAATAGAACCCATTCTTTTGCGATGGTTAATAATGAAATAACTTCCCCCGCTCTGGGAGAAGTTTTCCCTGTGAGCGGGGGGAGTGTCAGACTTTTACTGACTAAATCCAACCATGTTCCTTCTTTTGCCCTTTATGTTCCGGGGCCGCGATATCTCTTTCGAACCACCAGCAATCCCGGCAAGCGGTGGACCTGGCAACCCCTTGCTTTGCTGATATCTCTTTGAAGCGCGCGTGGAACACGAACGCGCCGTCGACACGGCCTGCCAACACTAGACAGACGGACGGTGAACAATGGCTAGCTCACCGTCCACACATACACTCATATACGTGTCCGATTCCCGGAGCATCTCCCGCTAGTTGTTAGGCTGAAAAGCGATATATTTTTAGTGTCATTTCCAAACCTTTCTTCCAGAACCAAACCAATCTTCGCGCCACAGTGGAAGCCCACGACACAGTGGAACTCTGGGACGGTCGCCGTGTAGACAGTCGCTGTATATCCCCCGGAGACATCATCGTCCTCCCCGCTCGGGGCTGCATCCTGCACTTTGACGCCGCGCTCCTGACGGGAGCTGCAGTGCTTAACGAGAGCATGCTTACTGGTAAGTCTCAAACATACTAACGCTTGAAGATTAGTTCTTTAGACTAGTTTCACACTGAAGAGATTATTCGTTTCTGGCTCCTTTATGTCTGAATACAAAGTGTCTAAGATACAAGATTTAAAATTAATTTCTTTAATCAGTTAAAACGATATATCTTATCTAGTTTATTATATATTTTATTATGATTCTCCTTTATTTGCTTATGATAATATTTCTTAAAAAGATGAAAGAAACATTAAAAAAAATAGTGGTCCACCAGTATCGAGAGCAGGGTCCCAGCTTTCTGAATGAGGTCATTGATCCAACCGCCTAACGAGAGCTTCGACAGATGTTTGTCGAGGCTCTTGGCAATTTAGCCATAAGCGAGCTCACATTCAACATGTCGACAAGACAACCTGTGTGCCAAGATATCATTTTTCTGCCCTTGTCCTATTCTATTTGGGGCCGGTGCATTTCTTCTTCCATTCTCCCCTATCAGACGTCACGGCATCATTCCCTTCTTTCTCCTTCATATCATTCCTTACACAATCCATCCATCTTTTCTTTGTCCTTCCTCTCGCTCTCCGTCCATCGACATTCAGATCCATCACTCTTTTAGTCACATGTGCTTCATCCCTTCTCATTACATGTCCATACCAAGACAAACGACTCCCTTTATTTTTTTTCTGTAACAGGCGCAACTTTCAAACTTCCTTTAATATACTCATTCGTTACTTTATCCATTCTTGTCACTCCACACATCCATCTCAACATTCTCATCTCCGCTACATGCAATCGTTTTTCATCCACCTTTTTTACGGCCCAGCATTCTGACCAACAGGTCTAATGACGGACTTGTATATTTTCCCCTTTAACTTAAGGAACATCCGTGGGTCAAAAGTTGTTCCAGTGACTTGTCGCGATAACTATTATTATAAAATTCTACTACACAGGTGAATCAGTACCAGTAACAAAGACAGCGCTACACCGCGTGGACCGTCCGTTTGACCTGAAGGAGCATGCGTCCAGCGTGTTGTTCTGTGGCACCCGGGTCATACAAACGCGCTACTACAACAATGAACCTGTCAAGTGAGTTTCTATGCTTTTAAAGGCAAACTGAGTTTAGATCTAGACTATCTGATTAGCTGATTGCGTCGTTAGTCTAGGCATGAGGTTCTGGCTTCGATATCCGGGTCGGTTAAGTTGTAATTAAATGTTTCCATCAGGAATCCAAACCCAGTTAAGTTTAAAAAACAAATAACTTCCCCCGCTCTGGGTGGAGCAGGGAGAGTGTCAGACTTGTACTGACTAAAACCCGCCCATGTTCCTCCTGTTGCCCTTTACGTTCCGGGGCCGCGGTATCTCTTTCGAACAACCCGCAACTCCAGCAGGCGGTGGCCCTGGCAGGCCCCTTTGGTTTCCTGACATCAACGGTTGGGTCCGATTTAAAATTTCAAGCGATTCTAAACCATGTGTGTGTTAAGGAACAGCATACGGCAGTTTTAATTGCCGTATGCGTGAATTTACCGGCACGTGTCCAGACTGCCGTCGACCGTTGTCCATCTTCGCCTAAAATGTTTAGAAACATTCAAACTAAATTGACATCTTTACTTATATTAGATAAGCGAAAGTGACTTTTATGGCCAAACCGATTTTAATGAATTTTGGTATAGAGATATTTGGAACCCTGGAGACGGACAAAGGGGTCTCCCCCTAATTGTCCGTCTAGACACTCGAGGGAAGAAAAGGGGAGAGAAAGATACATTTATTACGATCATCACGTGAGTTAAAGTTAGCGTTAGCCCAAAGTAACTATGCCACGTGGACGAAGTCGCGGACGGAAACTAGTCTTTTATCAATCATCATATTTCCGCAGAGCTCTAGTCCTCCGCACAGGCTACAACACAAGTAAGGGCCAGCTAGTCCGCAGCATCCTGTACCCGGTGCCGGCTGACTTCAAGTTCGACCGCGACTCCTACAAGTTTATCATCATTCTCGCGTGCATCGCTGCCATGGGCCTTGCTTACACTGTGGCACTCAAGGTAAGACTTCTACTAGACACTCGATGTTAGGCTGTAGACAGACGGACCATATTGACGGGCCTGTTGGTCTAGTGGTTAGTGGCCCTGACTGCTGAGCCGGAGGTCGTGGGTTCGATTCCCACCCAGGACAAACTTTGTGTGATGAGCATGATTTAGTTTATTCTGTGTCTGGGTGTGATTTATCTATAATATGTATGTATTTATAAATTATATAAGTATGTATATCAGTTGTCTGGTTACCATAATACAAGCTCTGCTTAGCTTGGGATCAGATAGCCGTGTGTGAGTTGTCCCAAGATATTTATTTATTTATATTTTAACCGCAAATTGCAGTTCAATTGCAGTCAGTGTGCAATCGTGTGAACTGCACACAGACTAACTGCAAACCAACCGTGTAGTTCGTTTGCAGTCGATGTGCAGTTCTATTGCAGTCGGATTGCAGTTGAAAGACGGTCCGTCTGTCTAGAGCCTTAGGCAACAGTGGCGGAACCTACGCACATGCTACTCCGCAAACTAGGCTGATGATCAGCACTTTTTCAACGTCATTACACAAGACAGTCCCCCAAAACGACACTTCGCCACTTTCTATTGTTTTAGCTGGGAAGAAAAAGTGTCGGAACAAACTTGTTCCCGAGATGAAGGGCCTTGACAGACAGACAGACGGGCAACAAAGTTATCCAATAAGGGTTCCATTTTTCCTTTTGCGGTATGGAACTCTTACACGGAACCCTATACACTCGACAAAAATAATCGTCGCGACACTACACTGTTCACACACTACTTGTTGTTTGTACATCATCCACAGGCATACCGCAACCTCAGCCCGGGAGACATAATCATCAAAGCGCTGGACATCATCACGATAGTGATCCCCCCGGCGCTCCCGGCGGCCATGACAGTGGGTCGTCTGTACGCGGTGTCGCGCCTCAAGCGCGCGCGCGTCGCGTGCCTCAACACGCGCGCCGTCAACGTCAGCGGCTCGCTCGACTGTGTGTGCTTCGATAAGGTACGGTGGAACTAGATAACTTATATATTATTACTATAGTGACTCCACTGCTATGACAGTTCAAGTACATTTTGTCATTGCATGGCAAACAGACTAACCACTTACGCCCAGTTCCAATAAACAAAAAACGATTCGTTTTGCTTACGGATAGTAGTATTTTGACATAAGTTCCATGAGACGTATGTCAAAATTCAACTATCCGTAAGCAATACGACTCGTTTATTGGAACCGGGCGTTAAAAAAAAGGCTTCAGGCACTTTTGCTGCCCAGAACTCACCGTATGAGTCCAAAATAATAATACGCTGAGTTCTGGGCAGCGAAAGTGTTAATGGGAAGATGCGTAAACATAAAAACAAATGATCAGGATGTGTTATTATATTACGAGCACGCCCGATCGAAAAAAAGGATCCTATGTGTTATTCCGGACTATAATCTACCTCTGTGCCAAATTTGATCAAGATCCTTTCAGCCGTTTTGACGCGAAAGAGTAACAAACATCATCCATCCATCCTCACAAACATTCGCATTTATGATATTAGTGGGATAAAGTACCATCTATTATTGAAATGATTAGACAAAGTGAGTGGGGCGACGATTAAAAAAATGGAATAATAATAATAATAATGTTTATTCAAAGAAAACTTGGACAAAAACTTACAAAAAACTTTTACAGGCAGGTTTAACTAAATAAAAGTGGTGAGTCATCTGTAGCCGAACTAGGCAGAGCCTGTATTTCGGCTATCAGCGCCAAACCCCTCGAGTATTAAACATAAAATATAAGCACCAATAGCGTATCATAAATATATATATCAAGGTAATATAAACATTTTTTTTATTTATTTATTTAACTTTGTAAAAGTAAAAGAAAAGCAGTTTGTGTAGAGTTTGGATGTACCTCTTATTTGTGTGATATGGGAATGTACGTGACTGATGAGAAAGAGGATGTGTGAGGATGTGAGTGTGAGATGTGTGTTTTGGTGTGATTGGTGTGAATGATCGTACGTGTTTGTGTGTGTTTTTTCGAAAAGATGTATGCTGTTATTATTATATTTCAATGCTTAAGACGCTATGTACAGAAGAAGTTCAGTCTGTTCATAGGTTAAACTTTTAAGGTATTCAGTTAATTTCTTCTTGCATTGCATTTTAGTTAAAGGGTATAAATTTAAGATTCCGTTTAACCTATTGTAGAGGAATGGACCAATGGAGTCGGCAAAGCGTTGTCCAAATTTAGTTTTAAACAACTGAGTTCTCTCGCACACTATGTCCTTTCTTCGTTTTAGGAGGAGTAGTGGGTTGTAGGGTAATTTGCTGTGTTGTAGGAGAACAACACTTAGCACATATAACTGTCTCACGGTCATGACCTCCCATTCCTCGTATAATGCTGTGGTAGAGAAACGAATGGGCTTAAACGTCGCAACCTTCAGTATTGCACGCTGGGCGACCTCGATAGACTTCAGAGTAGTTTTTGATGTGCCTCCCCAGGATGATAGACAATATGTCAGAAGCGATTGACAAAGAGCAAAGTATATCTGCTTGAGCAACTTAAAGTCCCCTATGTGCCTCAGGTTTTTAAAAATATAGATGAGCTTACGTAGTCTTCCGCATAACAGCCTAACGTGTTCCTTAAAATTGAGATTGCTGTCTATATTAACTCCTAGGTATTTTATTGCATGCACGGCTTCTAGTGAGGGACACTTGCATTTTTTTCCGGAGTGGCACTCGTGCGATATGATTTTTCGCGTGCTGCTATCTCCAGTTGCTTTTTTTATGCTATAGCAGATGTACTTGGTTTTGTCCACATTTAATGTTAGAATATTACTCTGAAGCCACTTTCCCACGATGTCAAAGCCCCTCTGCGCGGCACCAAAAGCCTCGTCCCATGTATTGGCAGCAAAAGATAGGGCAGTATCGTCCGCAAAAGAAATGATTTCACCATTGGTGAGGTCAAGGCTCGTGAGACCATTTATATACACAAGGAACAAACTGGGTCCCAGAATGCTACCCTGTGGTACGCCGTGCGTGATTTGAAGGTGAGAACTTTTAAAATTTCCTACTCGAACACACTGAGATCGGCCTGACAGGTAACTAGCAAAGAGTTGTAGCTGTATTCCTCTGATTCCTAGCTTTTCGAGTTTTTCCAATAAGAGGGTTACAGAAATCGTATCAAATGCCTTTGCGAGATCTAAAAAGATAGTGAGACATTTTTTCTTTTTATCTAAGTTGGAAGTAATAAACTGTATGAGTTTATTTACTGCTTGCTCAGTTGATTTACCTTGTCGAAAACCGTATTGATTAGTTGAGAGCAAGTTATTTTTTTCTAAATATGTAACTAACCGTGAATTTATAATTTTTTCTAATATTTTAGATATTGCTGGTAGGATAGATATGGGTCGATAGTTGTTGATACGATTTCTGTCACCACTCTTATAGATTGGGCAGACTTCAGCTTTTTTAAGGACATCAGGGAACACTCCTTTCTGCAAACAGTCATTTATGATCTTTGTCAGTGGAGGGACAATGATGTTTTTATAAGTTTTCAGAAATTTATTGCTGATATTGTCCCCGCCACTGGCACAGTCCAGTTTAAGGTCGAGGATGAGGCGTTCTACTTCCTCTTCAGCTGTATCTGTGAGAACAAACGAATGCGGACTACTAGTAGCTGTGTGTGCATTGGATTGTGTACTGTTAGCACAGTGCGCGTTTTGTTGGTAAATTTTGTTTGCTAGCGAACTTCCTACGTTTATGAAATAACTATTAACTTCGTCTAGTGAATTTTCAGGAGAGTTTGATAGGCATAATAGTTCTTTCGGGTGATTTGCAACTTTTTTAGTATTTGTAATCTCTTTTATAGCTTTCCATAGTTTTTTGTTATCTTTTTGTGCATCTTGAAGTTGATTTTTTTCATACTCTATTTTAACCTTTTTTAGCAACCCATTACAAAAGTTTCGGTATCGCGTGTATGTTACTTTTAAAATGAAATTATTTGGAACAGACTTTAGTTTTAAGTGCATCTTATCTCTATTTCTTGTGCATCGTAGCAGCCCCTGGGTCATCCAAGGTTTTATGATTTTGTGACGTTTAGAAAGAGTAATATGTTTGGTATTATTTATAATAGCTTGTTGAAGATAGTTTGTGAAGTAATTTAGAGATAGATTTGGATTAGATGGGTGGTAATTTAGATCAAAGTTAATTTTTGTAAGATCTTGCTCTAAGTTTATGTAGTCTATTTTAGTAATTGTTGTTATTGCAAATTGGCGCGTTTCCTTAGCAGTCAAAGACAGTAAAAGAGGGTAGTGATCTGTTAGGGTAGTTTGAGGTACTAGAGTAGTAACTGGATAGTTAGTCTTAACTAACGCATGATCTAAACAAGAACAGCTTTCATATCGAGTTATGAGAGTGTGAGTTGGCAAGAGGCCATGCGAAGCCGCTACAGTCAGGTATCGTTCCCCATTTAGGTTTATCTTACTAGGATTAATATCTATGTTGATGTCACCTATTACCAATATCTGTTTAAAGGTTGATACTGTGTGTAGTAATGTGTCTAGGGATGAGAGAAATTGGTCAATGTTTTGAAAAGATGGGGACCTATAAAAAGCTAATATCGCGGTGCGATTATCTATTTTTGCGAGCAGACAATTACTTTCTTGTGTGTGAGGCTCCTCAATTTTTAAGCTAAGGTTTTCTTGATAGTAAATTACTACTCCATCATTTTGTTTAGGGTTTATTTTAGTCCCGACATGAGAATAACCTGCAAGAATTGGTATAGTTGGGCATCTTGAGAGCCAGCATTCAGTAAGTACAATCACATCACATTTCAGTTTCATCCTTGTTAATAAGACTTCGAGCCCTGGCATGTTACAACTAATGCTGCGTATGTTAAGCGTGAAGATTAGTAAACGATTTGGGTGCAGGGATATCAACTTATGACAGTCTTCAAGGTTTGTTTCTTGAGATTGCGATACCGATAGTTCATCGAGTTTTTCTGTTAAGTTGATTATGTTATTGAATTGGACGTTAGTGAAAAATTTTGAAAGAAATTATGGTCGCGTTTAGAGACTATAATCTGGAATGCAATGAAATAGCTAGTAGAATTAAAACGGTTTGGGTGCACTATGTTTGTGGAGTATGTGTGTATATACAGTAATCGTGTTTTTGTAAGCGTGTTGTAAATAAGTGTGATTGAATAAGATACCGATGTAGCTAAATGACCGAGTGATAGAAAATCAAAATGTAGATTATGTATGTGTGTTGAGTTGTAGTAAGTGTGTGTGTAGTTGTGTTTGTATTTGACAGGGTAAGTGTTGACTTGTCGTGTAAAAGTGATCAGTGTGGTAAAAGGTAAATAGGAAACTGATAAAAAATTAAGTGATATAAAGTGTAAACAAAAAAGACTTACAATTCGAAAAGAGAACAAAACATGCAAAATAAAATAATAGAATAGCAATCCGGGAATATGCGCTACAACATGATGTAGTCATATTGAGTTTCTTAATTTATCCAGATCCGTCTCTTGATTTATACATACGTATAAATCAAGAGTGTTGAATCTTCGGTTTTTTTAAGATAAACAAACCCGTTAGTCGTCCAGCAAAAATCATATCCATGGGTTTTTTTAAACTGCCTGGCCAGAAAATACAGTCTTTGAGTCTTGTGAGTTAATGTTTCTGTTATGTATAGTGGTTTAGACTGGTATGAGTGATTCAAATGAGTAGTATTTAACTTTTCTCCCTTTGGTCGTGATTTATTGAAGAACTTGACAGCTTTCAGAATTTTGTCTTTTAACAATACGGAAGTTAAGTCCACGACAACAGGATTTGATCCATCTTTCGCTTTCAGTCTATAGATATCTCGAATATTTGAACAGTCAATGTTGACAGTCAGGGTCTGTCCCAGTTGCATTATTTCCCTGCAGAGATTATCTTTTGTCTCACCGTTTTGCTTCGGTAAATTCCGAATTTCTAGGCCTACTCCTCGGGACTTTCGCTCAGAAACTTCCAATTTTTCCTCTAATTCTTTAATTAAGATTTTATCCTCTTTCCTTTCCTTCTCCAAGGTAGATATTTTAAGCAAAAATTCATCATATTTACTGGACATGACTTCTAAACTGGTTTTTAAATCTTGAAAACGTTTTTCCTGTTGAATTGAAAAACTCGAGAACATTTCCTTAATCAGCGCTGTAACATCTAAATCTTTATCTTCGTACTTTCTTTTCTTGCGCTCAGTTACATTAACTGTCCGCACATGAAGATTAGGTTCCGACTCGCAGTGTTGTAGCGGCGAGGCACACGTAGCCGCAGAGAACGTAGGTGTAACGCTACGAGAGCTCTCAAGTACTGTAGTCGGCGTCAGCGGGGCAGGTGAGACGGGGGGTGTCCTATTCAGAAGCATAGTTACGGTCACGGTGTGCTGAGTGCGGAGTAAAGTACCAGGACAGTAGGAGTAGAGGCGGTGGTTTTTTCACAGCAAATGTACAGACAATAAGGAGGTCAAGTTGTGATGGATGCTATCGAGTGACGCGAATCTTTGTCCTTTCCGTCTACTTTAAGAAGACCTCTGGGTTCACAGTGGATGCGTAAGCGACGTATTTACGCGCAGTTGGCAGAAATATTCTTGTCTCTTTTCTGTACGATGATGTCAGATGACTTGCTGTCTCTCTTTTACGGACGTCTCGCTGCCGCTTAGTATCTGTGTTGATGTTGTGTATGTGTGTAGCACGCATGTACTCACATTACGCAGCGCGCCGTCTAGTAGTAGAGAACTCCTCGATTTTTATGCACTCCTAATTTATGCGACTATTTATTTGGGCGAAATTTTAGTTATTATTTAATTTTAAAATAAACTACGGCTTGGGGCACGTCTACTCAAAGCAGAGGTCCGAGGGGAAGGGGGGAATAATCCCTGCTGTTTGCACTATACTAACAAAACATAATAAGTATTTTGTGATTTATTAAATACTAGCTTATGCCCGCGGCTTCGCTCGCGTTAAATTCGGGGCAACACTGTTCCCCTTGCGCCTTATTGATTTGTTAAAAGTTTTACATTTTCTTCCCTCTTTCTCCTTCATATCCCACTTTTTTAAATAAAAATAGCCAATGTCCGTCTCCTGGTTCCCAACTATCTATGTACCAAAATTCATCACAATCGGTTTAGCCATTAAAGCGTGAAGAGGTAACAAACAAACAAACTCACTTTCGCTTTTATAATATTAGTAAGGATTTTTTAAAGAATCAGCCTGTTAGTTAAATAATAACTGACAGTCGGCTCGATCTTGAGTTAAGTTGAGGTTGTTCCGTGGATATTTGACCCGCACAACGGGGCACGGCACAACTGTTTGACGGCACGGTTGGCGCAGTAGTGGCTGAGCGATCGAATGCTGCGCTGCGTGTCGCGGGTTCGATTTTCGCACAGAACAAATATTTGTATGACCTACAGGTAGTTATTTCGGATCTGACTGTTTGTGTATATGAGTTTAAATGTTTGTAAACGCACCTACGATATAGGAGATATTTCTAGTGTGGGTCAACATTTTGCTTAAAAAAAGTTACTAATAGTGCGCAACAATAAACTGACAATAATTAATAACTGAAATTGATCGGATACTTTTTAATTTATTTTCATTGAATAATTAACTTCGTAAACATTTTCAGAAAGTCCAACATTTGTGTCAATCGCAATAATGTTACTCTCTATTTCAAAATCATTTATTTCAAGTAGGCCAGTTACAGGCATTTTTGAATTGTCGAAAAGCTACAGTCCCAGTCACAAAGCGTAATAACTGTGAAAGTACCATAGTTGCCCATTCCAAAGCGTAGAACTCTATGGAGAAGAATGGGCAAAAAACTCCATGGTCACTCTTTTAAATCAGAATATTCTTACAAAACCTTATTTATTCAATCCCAGACAGGAACATTGACAGAAGATGGTCTAGACATGTGGGGTATTGTAGCGGTCAGCGGAGCCACGAGCCCCCCTCGACTGGGCAGGCCACAGCGAGACCCCCGATTGCTGAATGAACTTCACCCCCTAAAGTTAGCCATGGCGTCTTGTCATAGTTTGACGTTGTTGGACGATGAACTAGCGGGAGATCCTTTGGATTTGAAGGTAAGTCGTTGCAGCAATGTGTGATCCCTTCAATACAACTAAGGGCTCGTCGTTTATTCACGTTTTGACAAGGTTAAAATAAGGTGGTAAAAAAAAACACTTGGTCCAATACGGTGAGGGGAGAGGGAATGTCTACAAAATTTTTCACCAATAATTAATTAAAACCCCGAACAAGCGATTTTTTGCTCGATAAAAGAATACTTTGATCAAATCTTTTCAAAATTTAAAAATACACGCGTTGCTCGAAAGAGGGAGAGTGGGGTAGCCTAAAGCCTCACGTCGAACCCGGAGGGGGGGCGGGAGGGAGTGTAAATTAAGCGTCCGCAATTTTTATTTCTCATGAGTTTCAAATACAATGATAGCTATTTATTTGACTCAATCAGTTAGGAACTCCGTCAAAGACCAAGAGGGCGCCATAGGTTACAATATATAACTACATATATTGTCTACAATTTAACTAATAGATCAAAATAATTGTGTATAGATGTTTGAATCTACGGGCTGGGTGTTAGAAGAGCCAGACATTCCAGAACATTCCAACTACGAGATCCTGACACCCACCATCGTCAAACCTAGGAAAACTGCCAACATCGACGTTGATGATATACATGTAAGTAGTAATTTAATTTTTAATTTTCCGTCGGTAATTTAAAAAAAAATGTTCTATACATTTTGGCCGTGATTTTTGAAGCTATTGTAGTTTTTTTTTTATTTGGCTCACCAACAATTGAATACACGGTACCAGGTTAGGAAACACATCGAATGAACTAATATAGTAGTGTACCAAGCATAATTTATAACCTTAAAATTTTAATTAAATTAACGTGATATACTGAATACGTGATAATCTTTTAACTTCGCTGTCTTAAGTCGCAGATAATTACTATAGTGCGATTCAGAATTTTAAATTTAGTTCGTCTTTTGTGACATAGATGGCGCTGTGCTATATTCCTGTAGTACTTATACTACTGTCCGCTACACTGTAAGGACAGACTTGGATAAAGAAAAAATAAATCTCAGACTTCAAGACACATTTTGGAAATCGATTCTGTTGATTTCGATGTGCGTGAAATAAATTCAATTTTTTTTCGCTCTTTACTTATCTATTTAAATTGTGAACCAATGTCAAATGTTTCGTTCCTCAATCATGTGTTTATTGTAAGTTGGTATTTTGAACATTAAACTGTTAATGTTCAGAATACCAAGTTACATATTGCCTAAAAAATTGTTGCATTTTTTGTTACATAGGTATGTAATAATGGACATTATGTTCTCCTATAGCTACCCCTAGAAGTGGGCATAGTGCAACAGCATCAGTTCGTCTCATCTCTACAACGCGCCTCAGTAGTGACACGCGTGTTGGGCGAAGATGTCCTGCGGGTGTACACCAAAGGCGCGCCCGAGATGTTGCGCACTCTCTGTGTGAACGATACTGGTACTTATTAATTGTGTGTTATAGTTTAAAGTCCTACATCAGTGTCCCTCTTTTGTGAGACAAAAGAGTGCCTATAGTTCTCCTACATTTCGCCAGGTTTTTGTTTTTGGTAGTCGGTGACACGTTCATTTGCCTCGTCTTTTCCCCAACTATGATGGGGTCGGCTTTCAGTCTCACCGAATTTAGCTGAATACCAGCATTTTATTAAAGCGAATGCCTATCTGACCTCCACTACAAAGTTAGGACCGAGTAATACGGTACTCCCTGGATAAACTGACTGTCAGACTTCTGGCCCACTTGCTACCTGTAGCGACTGTTAAGAATTCGATTTTTAACAAAAAGGATATATCCAGACCTTTTTTTGCGGATGGGAAACTATCAAATAACTTCCCCCGCTCTGGGTGGAGCCCGGGGGAGTGTCAAACTAAAACACACCCATGTTCCTTCTATTGCCATTTATGTTCCGGGGCCGCGGTATCTCTTTCGAACAACCCGCAACACAGGAACCTAACTAAGGCTTGAATTAATATTAGAACCAGACCTTAGGCTTGAGTACAAAATTTCTGATAAATAAATCAGCCAATACCTCTTTACACGACCCGGCTTTGGAATCGAACCCAATACCTTATTACCTATTAGCTGGCGCCCGCGACTACGCCCGCGTGTTATCGGAAAAAGAAGTATCCCATGTGTTATTCCAGACTTAAATCTACCTCTGTGCCAAATTTCATCAAGATCTGTTAAGCCGTTTTAGCGTGAAAGAGTAACAAACATCCATACATCCTCACAAACATTCGCATTAATAATATTAGTAGGTGGTAGGATAGCCAGCCCCCAGACCTAGATGTAAAGTTTCGTAATAAGATCGAGTTGTAACGTATCGTGTATTTCGTCAGTGCCAGACAACCTGTTTGAGGTACTGAACTCTTACGCGGAGAAGGGCTACCGAGTGATTGCCGTCGCCACCAGAGTCATGGAGGTCACCTTCAAGCAGCTACAGAAGATGACCAGAGAAGAGGTTTGTATTTATCCTAATGAGATATATTTGTAACTAGCTTTTGCCCGCGGCTAAGCTCGCGTGTAATGCGGGGTAACGCAGTTCCCCTTTCCTGATTTGCAGGTACCTGCTACCTGTAGTTTTTGCCCTTGCGTCTTATTTATTGTAATAGTAATGCTAAGTTTTAACTTATCTTCGCTCTTTCTCCCTCATTTCTCACTTTAAAAAAAAGTTAGTTACAACTATCTCTGTATCAAAATTCATCAAAATCGGTTTAATCATTTAGGCGTGAAGAGGTAACAAACAAACAAACAGAAAAACAAACTCACTTTCGCTTTTATGATATTAGTAAGGAAGTAAGGACTTAGCTGACTTGCGCGGTTCCGCCCGCGTCTTTAGTTGCTGTCCCACTCTTATGGGTAGAAGGTGATGTTGTATAGCCTATGTTACTTCCTGATAATGTAGGTTCTTATTAGTGAAAATTGCTAAAATCTGTCCAGTAGTTTTGGAGCCTATTCGATATATTATAAACAAACAAATCTTTCATCTTTATAATATTAGTATAGATATCTCTTATACAATTCAACTAAAGACCAATTTGTCATTAACAGGTGGAACAAGACCTAGAGTTCCTAGGTCTGGTGATAATGGAGAATCGTCTGAAGGCAGCTACAACTGGCATCATACGAGAACTGAAAGAAGCCAACATACATGTCGTCATGATTACTGGTAAGCGTCTTGCACGTGCATTGTTAATTATTAAATATGTAAAATTATGTGGCCTCTTTAAATAATCCAACAAAAAAGGTTATAGAGTAAGGTAGCGTTATCGATTTTCCTGCAAGTGACAAGTTAATGCGGGCTATCGAGCTTCTTCATCTTTTTGAGCTAAGGTTCTGTCATTCACTCTCTTTAACATCAAGAACCTTACAAAAAAAATTAGTTTATACATATTTATTTCAACATAGTGTTAACTACAGATACATTTCATAGTCCCTAGAGCTAACACGGAACCTTTAAAAAAACATTTTTCCTCGTAGTACTAACAATTTAGATCTTGAAGTGAATCTTCAAGCCACAAATAATTAGGAATGGCTCAATCTTTAATCGTGAATTATTATTCAGATTCGTTTTAAAAACCCGAACAGTCGAACATCTGACATTTCTGAAGACCTCATTCTGCACGAACACCTCTAACGGCGAAAAATGCCCGATTGCTCCCCTTGTATTGAAAAGTTTGTCAGTTTTAGTTTTCATTTCCAGATAGGAAATATGTAGTCCCGCGTGTCCCCACTATCTAAACTTTTCTCTCGAGCTGCACGAATGACCATCTTTGTTGGGGCGCTAGCACTAAATATTGGAACATTCTTGTGCCAATTACAGCAAATAATCTATTACTATAGGTTTAAAAACTTCTACAGTAATTTAGTTTTGCCTAAAGTATCAAGTGTCTAAAAGGTCTCTCTCATTTGATGATACTTAACCTTTTGAACGTCAGAGCATAAAGTCACGCGCAGGCACTCCACGCGGACAAACTCATTTTACCAACATTTTTGTGTCGTTGGCGTCCAGGACATACCCTTGCATGTCTTGCTTATATGACAATGGCGTTCAAATGGTTAAATTAAATCGGAAACAAACTGGGTAATCACAATCAGTCTAGTTTCCAATTTCTGCAACACTGCTGTTGTGACAGCTCCGATATTTATAATTACTAGCTGAACACGGCATGCACTACCCTACCTTACCGGAGTAAAAATGTAACGGAATAAAAATACCCTGTATTAATTTGTGTATTAAAACTTTATGCACAAGTAAAATCTGAGAAAAGGCGGACTTAATGCCTTAGGCATTTTCTACCAGTCTGTATTCTGTGTCTCCTGGTTCTAAGCTACCTCCCCACCAATTTTTAGCCAAATCGGTTCAGCCATTCTTGACTTATAAGTAACTAGCTGTGCTGTGCATATGCGTTGTAATGCAATTTTGTATCTTTCTACCTACCCTACCTACCTACTCTACCTACCCTACCTACCTACTCTACCTACCCTACCTACCTACTCTACCTACCCTATCTACCCTACTTCTCTTACCGGGATGAAAAGTATCCTATGTCCGTCTCCTGGTTCTAAGCTACCTCCTCACCAATTTTCAGCTAAATCGGTTCAGACGTTCTTGAGTTATAAGTGGAGTAACTAACACTACTTTCTTATATATATATAGATGTAACTAACACAACTTTCTTTTGTATATTTACAGATGTAGATATCGTGACTAACTTTTTTTAATCTACCTTGTATATCGACAGGTGACAACGTGTTAACAGCAGTAAGCGTGGCCAAAGAATGCGGCATCCTGATGGGAGAAGAGAGAGTGGTGCATCTACATGCAGACACCAGCGGAGATACTCCTGTTATATACTGTGAAAGTACGCTGCACGGGGTCAGTAACTTATTATTTTGGTAATACACTTTTGGGTCCAATAACACAAAATGCTATGCTAACACCAATACCTCATTTAAACGAAACGACTCAACGCAAAGGGTTGCCATTTTGTCCACTGCTATCTCAAAAGATGTTTCAAATAATATTGATTAATCTTCAAAATGGTGGGTTTTTTGTCTCTGACATTTAAAACTGTACTTTAATTTTATTAAACTTCAAAAAAGGAACAGGTTCACTGATTTCTCAATGACGCCTGGACCAATTTGCAAAATACTTTTTTGTTTGATAGGGTATACTTCCCAGGTGGTTTCATATCAATTTTATTTATACTGCCTATGCAGTTAATGAGTTATCGTCTATAATACATATTTTTCCGGCTTGGTCTTTATGCATGATCAACTAATCTTTTAGTAACAATGGAAAATGAATACTCGATAAAAAATATGTGATAGATAATTACATCATGACTAAAGATGCTGAAATAAAAAACTTTATTTCCGGATGTCGGTGGCAAAACAACCAACAAATGTCACCGACTTCCGGAAGTAAAGTTTTTTAAAACAATATTTTTTTGGAAGTGGTTTTAATTTTTAAGTCGTAAGTTTTTTTGATGTTTTTTAACCAACATTATCATCCGCAGGCCACAGTAGGTCGTCGCTTCCCGTTAGACCGCGAGTGGCGCAGCGTGGACAGTGGCCACGGATCGTGGCGATCCGCGTCGGCATCCGCGGAGCCCGCACACTCCGCACACTCCGCGCACGGGGGACACTTTAATGGGGACTGCTTTGATGCGGAGACCGGGAGTATGGAACCGCGGTATAAGATTGTTATGACTGGAGACACGTGGAGGGTAAGTGTTTGCTTACAACAAATTACTTTTTTTTTTGATAAATAAACAAGTGTAAAAAAAAATTGAAATAAATACATTTTAGTGTGAAGGTGATTTTGTACTAAATGAAATAAAATTTGTTTCTTTTTTTTTTATGAAAAATCAAGAACGACGACGATGTTATTCAAAAATTTCAACATGTTTATTGAAAATCTAGCTAACAAATCTACAGACAGCATTTTTTTTATCGATACCGTAACTATAGCACAGCCAACGAGAAGCGATACCAAATGTAAACAAAACCCATGCTAAAACCCCATCTAAAATGGCCGCCCGAATGTTGGCGAACCCGTCTTAACGTTGTCATATTTTTGCCGGGAGAACGAGACATTACGACAAAGGCACAAGATGAAAAGAGCTAAATAGATAGCTAGATTGTCAACGCCACAGTTGTTCTTTAGGTTAATGACCTTTCGTATCGCTTCTCGTTGGCCGTACTATTAACTTGTAAAACATTCTAGTTCGATAAGCCTATAACAAGTCACTTACAAATACCATGTATTTTCTTAAAAGGTACTCCGCGAACACTATCCGAACGTGTTATCCCGCGTGGTGGCCCGCGGCGCTGTGTTCGCGCGCATGACGGCCGACCAAAAACAACAGCTCATCGTTGAGTACCAGGCCTTAGGGTACTATGTCGGTGAGTATTTAACGTCAAAGTGTGCAGATGCAGACGGGTGCAAAGTTTCATACATTGTTACCCTACATTTTTGTAAACAATCGTGCAACGGGTTAACGTTACATTTCATACTATGTTAAATTCTTACCCGAATGGTTTAAAATTGAGTTATGTTTTTTGCGCGGATCTCCTATGTACATATATTTTTTTTATTAAATGAAGTAACATTAGTTGGTTTTATTAGTGTGTGAACTATATATCAAACAAAAATTGTTACATTATACCAGAGAAAGTTAATTAACAATGTTTTTATTTCTTAGGTATGTGCGGTGACGGCGCAAACGACTGCGGAGCCCTACGCGCGGCTCACACAGGCATATCCCTGTCAGAACTAGAGTCAAGCGTCGCAGCCCCCTTCACGTCCGCCAACCCGGACATCGTATGCGTCGCAAGAGTACTACGCGAAGGTCGAGCTGCCTTATCAACCTCCTTTGGCGTCTTCAAATTCATGGTAGCTTATTCCCTCTCCGAGTTCTTGTCAGTAGCCTTTTTGTACTATTTCGACTCAAATTTGACAGATTTCCAATTCCTTTACATAGATGTCGCTTTGATCGTTAATTTTGCCTTTTTCTTTGGTATGACTGAAGCTTATACTGGCAAGTTGTGTAAGACACCACATTTGACGTCTTTGCTAGGACTTATCCCCTTATTCTCCTTGGTAGGGCAGATGTTCTTGATCGGGGTAGGACAATATCTTAGTTACTACGCGTTAACGTTGTTCCCCTGGTATGTCAGACATACTTATGAAGGTGAGGAGGTAAACGAATGTTGGGAAAACTACGCTATTTTTTCGATATCGATGTTCCAATATATTATTCTAGCTATAGTTTTCAGTCATGGCTCTCCCTACCGAAAATCGGTAGTTACAAATAAACAGCTGATGATTAGTATGTTAATTATGACATGTATATGTACATATATAGCTGTTTGGCCAGCTGATTGGGTAGCTAAGTTTCTACAATTGAAAATGCCTAAAGATACTCTCTTGTCTTACATAGTGCTTGCATTAGCCTCATTCAATCTCCTATTAGCGTTATTCTTTGAGAGATTCGTTGTAGAATATTTAATGGAAGGAAAGCAGATGATACCAAAGTTTTTGAAAGAAAAAAGAATAAGGAAAACTCCTCATTTGTCAATTAGAAGGGAATTGACTGATATGGACTATTTGGACTGTGACAGCGTTATCAAATATGATAAGGAGACTAATGATTCGGCTTTCGACTCTTCTGGCAAGGCTAGCTGAGACGAACCCTTTTTAGTGAATTTATGTAAAGGACTCGATAAACGGTTTTAAGTCAATTGTGATGTTAAAAATATAATGTGTTAAGGGCAATTTGAGTTGAAAAACTAGTTATATTTATGTGACGAACGGGGTGGATTGTTGTCAAACAGTTACAATATTTCTTGCCTTATTAATACAGTGGTGCCATTCAAAATACAGATTCAATGTAGTCCGGCCTCTTGAAGTATTGATCATGGTGATATTATAATATCTTAAAGCTTACTTTTAAGATTTTTAAAGGAATTTCAATGCAAACAATTGATTCGACTATATTTTTCTAGTGTTGTGCCACAACTTATCCGAACAACATTTTGTTAACGTTTACTGTTTAACTGTAAGAATGGAATGTTTCCTGGCCCATCACTATTATTTATTTATCGATAAAATCTTAAAATTGGCCACTTTAGAATTAATATGTTTGCTGTGCCCCGCAAATGAACAATGTGTGATTTATGTTATAAGCATTTATTTTTCTACTACGTTTCTTGTGTATTGTCTTTCTGAAAGCGGGTTATAATCTTGGTATTTAACGTCTCGTCCCGCGCCTCGGATGGCACGCCGTTGGTCCTACGCCTGACCTCTCTCCGGTTGCTGGTTGTGTCCGATTGCCGTTCTATCGAACTTTGAGAGTGAGGGAATGGAGAGTGCAACTGCGCTTGCGCACACACGCCTGCTCTTTAATATCTCTCGCGCAGATGGCCAATCTCCGCTGAGATGTCAATCTCTCCGTCCGTGGCCGAAAACGGTCAGGAGGTTTATATAAATATATATATATTTTACGTCTTATGGTACAAAACTGCATTAACGCACTTGTGTCGCAAACTATGGTGCATTCAATGACTTGTGTTCACAAAATTGCATTTGTGCATATTTACAATTTTTACAGTATTTTACTTTGGTCTTATAATCGAGCTTTACTTTACTTTGTATAGCAATCTATTTTATATATTTTTATTACTTTAAGTTTTCCTATGCAATTTACGTGTGCATTTTATGATTAAATTATAGGAATATTTTTAGGCACAATTTTTATCGCCTAAAAATTTACTTTTGTAAACAATATACTTTGTTCGATATACTGTCTAGTGTCTTACCCCGTGTCCTAAATAAAGCGATCGGATCGGCCACTACTTTATCGTTTCACTTAAAATAAAATTATTTCACTGTCGATGTAAGCAAACGTGCTTGGCCAAACAAAACGATTAGGGTCCCTGTGCGTTCGCACAAGATCGTTTTAATCAGGACGCGACTCTATGAAAATTGTATACCGATTTTAGTATTTTAGGTACACGATTGTTTTTTTTTTTGTATAAAATCGCACAATTTTTCATTATTTTTGTAAGGTTTGTCTTATGATATTATTTCTTAGATATTTAATGTATTATTTATAAGCACAATGTGATAACAAAGTAGTATGTGCCTTACTAATGTAGGTAAATACATTCCAATGTACTTTGGTACTATAAGTATCAAAAACTTAGATGAAATTTATACGTCTAATAGTAGTGTAATGTAAGTGAGTTTAATAGTTACCAATTTTTGAAACAATTAATAAATTTAAAATTGTACGGTATTATGAAATTGTATGTTTAGCTTCGTATAGTTGCCCTTGTAATTGCTTGACCACCTTAAGATTGGATATTGAACATGGACACTTAAAAACGTCGAGTAAAGATACACGGTTCGGGTTGGTCGTTTTTCTATGGAAAAGATTCGGCCAGAAAATCCATGGAACGTCTTTATAACAGCACGATCTGTTTGCTATTATGGATGTTTTCAGGGTCAAAGTAATTACATTATTTTTAGATTAGATTATTCAAAAATAAGGGGCACATCTTTTTTTATTTCTTTATTAGAATAATAATTACAAAGATATAGCCTATTAAAGTTACGTGTGACGTCACTAGTTGCGAAAAAATGCATTTTTATTCTAATTTCCAAATAAAAAAATACCGTGTCCCTTATTTTTGAAAAAACTAAAAGACGGACTAATCTATTTTTGGAAAATAACCTATTAAAGGGCTCTCCATGGAATAAGGGACAAACAAAACTAGCGACATGTACGTGTGCCACACATACATCTCTGGCTCACCCTACAGGAAATACAGGTGTTATGTTTTGCAGTAGGAAAATTTTTAACCTTAGTTTTTTCGAGTGGTAAAATAATTACGAGTTCGACTATACATTTGAGTGATTACCTCACAAAAAACGTCAAATTCGAAGAATTGTATATTTTAATCTTTATACACCTATTATAATGTGTTAATTATCATTAATATATTCGACTTATGAATTCAGTTTCTCAAGTAATGTATCATTAGGATAATTCTAGGAATTTACATCCATCTTTTCAAGTAGTCAATTATAATCTTCTTTCAGTGTAAAAAGAGATAGAGCTATGCAGTACGTATAGCGTCATCTCTTTCTCACGCCTTTAAAAATAACATGTAATAAATAATGGTGAACTCTAGATAAAAAAAAATTGAAAAATTGTATCAAGATACAAAGTATGCATCGGTACCTATGTAGTAGTTAATTTACAAATCAATATGAAATTTATATGAACCAATGAATGTACGAGAGAATTTTTAAATAAATCATTTTTATTTATTTTGTGTTTTCTTATTAATGATGCTGCATCGTTATTGCTTTCTTTTACTATTTTTTTTTATTAGGAGTGTTTACAAGAGTCCAAAAACACTGCTCGACGATGGAACGAGCTAATAGCCAAAGATAATTTATCTTATAAGGCATAAATGACAGTTTACTATTAGGCCCTGTTTTCACAAGTGCTTCGATTCAGAAAGTCGTAGTATAATAGCTGACTTTCGTTTCTTCAATGAAGACACACGACTTGTCGAATAGTCGTTATAGGTAGGTTTCAACAGGCCTAACAAATAAGTAGGTAATGATTTATTCAACGAGAACCTGTGAGAATAGTTTAAAGCTTTGTGAAGTAAAATCCCGATGATTTTTTTTTTCTGGGGGTGGGAAGTCATCAAATAACTTCCCACGCTCTGTGCGGTGTAGCGGGGGGAGTGTCAGACTTTCACCGACCCATGTTCCTTGTTTTGCCCTTTCCGTTCCAGGGGCCGCGGTATCTCTTTCGAACAACTTGCGTCTCACGCAGGCCATTCTTTTCATCTTATGGATGGATGGGTTTTGATTTCCCATCTAGAGGTAGTTCTCCGAATGCTGATCACAGTTGTTACTTTATATCTTCACTAGTCCAAAAATCCACAGTTAAAAATAAAAGACAACATTTTTTAAATAATTTTATTATTTACTAAAAAGCAATAAATATATCGAACATAGACTCTATCAATAAATTAACAAAATTTATGTTAACTTTACACATAATCTTCATATTTGGCATCACAGTACTTTCGAAATGTTATGTAGGTATGCAGGAACACACAAACAAACAATTAATTATTTATTTGATAAAATAGATCCATTGGACGTTTGAGATTTAATGAAGTATCATTGATTGCGATCATTATACTTTTTATTTATTAACTTATTTTACCTGATTGGTGAAGAAACGATTTTACTTCAAAGATGTGCATTTCTTTCATTGGAGCATAAATACACATTTGTATTGAACAAAACTTTAGGTACAGGGTTTATTAATAAAACTAACAATTATTTACATACCTACTTCAATCGAAGACATCATTATTTCTTTACCATTTCAAGGAGTTAAACTACACATAGATAAAATTTCAAACGATTAATAACATACACAAATGTATATAAAATGCAAGTAACATTAATAAATCGAATCCATACAAAACGTTAAATGGTAAATATTTATTATATTGAAACATTTTAGTACGCAGCCATGTACACACTGATCGCAAGCGAGTCATGATATTTTGAATGTATTTTTTCGTCTTTCATACAGGTTTTTCGTTATTCAAAAATAATTGGAAACTTACTTTGACATATTTAATATTTCTAAACGTAAGTAAATCAATTTGTATATTTAAACTCTAGATTCAATATTGTATATTTTTAAATGAATTCTATTCTCTATCGACGCACGGTTCAACATGCTTATGTGTACACAGCACAATATCTAAAATTATTAAAGGTAATTTATCTATGATTGGTATACTATAAAATGGTAAAACTTACATAAACGGTGCACGTAATATCATAGTGAATTATGACAATAATGTAACATGTATCTATCGATAGATTTCATTTCAACTTCGTCAGAATCAGCACCACTATTTTATCGATAGTATTTTACTGTAGAGAACCAATATTTTATTTAGGAAGATTTACAGATCTGGGTACAGAAGCACACATTAGCGTTTTTGCTTACATCCTTAAACACTTTTGTGACAATCGATAAACTAGCAAAACGCGTATTATTCTTATATTATCTTGTAATAGTTTCAAGATATTTTAAGGTTTAAAACAGTGATCTTACCATACACAGTTGATTTCAAGCCATTTTAAATAGCTGTTTGAACCTAGCATCTGATTGGAGGACTATTTCTGTTTTTCGGCACTAGCAACGCCCTCTGGCGGTGGGCATAGACATTGTACTTAAATATTAAACATAGTCGCGGCCTCCTTTATTCAAGCACCTAAACTGTAGCTGTAATTCTAACTTTTATTTAGAAATACAATCTGAACTTAATACATAGGCATTTTTAACATTTATTTCACGCATTTTTAACACTCAAAATCTCCACATTCTTCAACCAGACAACGGGTCAGCTAACTAAGTATCCTTTACTCTAAAATCAGAATTTTATGAAGTTTTAGAAACTTGATGTTTACCTACAGCCTCCTACATCAATGCTATAAGCAAAGTAATATAAAATGGAACACATTTTCTGGAATTCTTTCGCCTAACTATTGAAACAAGAGGCTCGATACATCGCACAATAGTTCATTAATATTTTCTAGATAATTAAGGGGTTTTATGCGACACTGAAGAACATTTTCTAAGTCCATTGCTTAAGGAATTGACATTTATTATTTAAATCCTAACATCGATGTTTTACAAGCAATGACATGGCAATATACTAAGTTCTTTTGCAGTCTGCCTAAGTTCAGCATACACCTGACAAATGCGGTCCTCTTTTAGATCTACAGCGATTATTTTAAATATTGAGTCAACATTACATGATTGCGTTCTTTGCAGCGCGTTCCTCCATCTTAAGATTAATTTCACAGAATAATAAATGTACAGAAGGCGCACTTCTCCATAAAAGTTATGGCGGCAAGTCACAGCATTTATCAATCCCTGCAGAGATTAATTTTAGGATTTAACTTTAAATATTTGTTGTTTTGTGACATTTATTGTAAAACGTGTTTCTTCTGTACGTATATACTTTAAGTTAATGCTATGCACGAGTATAAGGTGTTAATGAAGCGGTGCGATGCTTCATCGAGGTTTTCTTCATGGATTGCGCCGAAGTTTTGCGAAGAAGCTGTAACATGTAGGATATGGTAAAATATTTATCAATCTTACACGGTAAAAAAGGTGTTTTACAAGCTCTTTTTATTTTAAATAAGTCTAGAATCGCCAACCCTTTTTTTGCTAAAATTTTCATCAAAGTTATCGGTGAGCTTGGGTAGAAACTTGTCCCGAAGGTTGAATTCCTTCACTGATTACTTTGCGTTTTAATGTGGATAGTTTTAATGATTGTTTTTGACGCGTTGAAAGTATTGATGGCGGACTTAAAATACAACGAAAATATATTTCTACAGTTAAAAAGAAAGAGCTTGTAAAACCAGCAACGCAAAATAAAATAACTGTAGCGAACATAACTTACCAAAGTGGCTGTGCAGTGCAACATAAACGATGGCTTATGAATGGACATACATGTGGGTAGTGGCTCTATACACTATGGCATATATTGGACACTTATCAACGCTCATCATTGCATGTCTATGTACAACTTACAAAGGCGTACGAACAAGACAACAAATAGAAAGTCAACGGGCAGATTATTCAACTCAAGATGACATAGTTACAATTATTTGAATCCTACAATATTTCTTCCCTCTTTTAATGAGTCCATGGGAAGTGCCATTACAAACATATAATAATATAATATAATAATATAATAATTGTTTATTTTTATAAAAGGACATAATTTACAATAAAATTATCTTGACATCTAAAATAGATCACAGTTTGCACAGTTGCCTGAACTAGGTTGAACCTGTGTCTCAGGCTAGACAGTACATAAAAAATCTTATTCGAATGATAAATAAATAAACAGTGTAAAATACTAAAATTAAAACTAACATAGCGGAAAACTAAAGTGGAACAGAGTGTTATTAAATATTTGCTGACATAAAGTAAAAATTGTCTGGGCGTACATGGCTCTAGGTATGCAACGCTGCGCAAAAAAGTAATTGCTGTCTTTGTACATAATTGTAATACATCAACTTAAAGATACATGATTTTCTACGTAACCTAATTAATACCTATTACATTCTAAATACAATTAATAATTACAAATTACGATAAGCTATAAACTAAAATCGGGCGTTCTTAGTAGCCTTCATAGTCTATCGAATTAATATAGCGATACTCGGCAGCTATTTTAGCCGGACATGCCGCGTCTCCCGTTTTGTGATTGGCTTGTTTCTTGAAGTGTAAACAAGTTGCACATTTTGGTTCAGCAGCTTTCTTTGAGCAGTCCTTACTAGAGTGTCCTTCGTCACCACAATGTCCACACGTAGAGGTAGCGATCTTACATGTCTTGGCTGCGTGACCATACTGCTGACAGTTGTAACATCTCGTTACTAGCGTGAAGTCTCTTACCGGGCAGGATGTCCAATTAATAAATACCCGTTCCTGGGTGATGAGGGCTTTACGTATAGCGGCTGAAACTTCTATTATGTAATTGCAGTTTTCTGCATCTTTCCTCCCCGATTTATGGCTTAATTTTAATGAGGTCATGAATGCTTCGAGGGACATTGTAGGCAGTTTGTCAACTACATTTTGTTCAAAGAGACACTTAAAAACCTCATTTTCGGACATTGATGTGGGCACGCCAATAACTACGATGCGAGGTTTGCGCTTCCGGGGTTCGTCGACGGTCAGCACTGATGGAGCGGTTTGAACTGTACGCTTCAGTTTTTCTAGATCATCCTTAGTCTCAGTGCTGATTATAAGGCCTCCTTTTCCAATTTTGCGTACGCCTCGCACTTTCAGTTTCAATTCACCGGGGCAGATCATGTTTTGAACCATGTTCTTAGTTTCCTCACTGGTCTTAGAGTTGTCACACGGGAAAATCGCAACGGAGCTTAGTTTGTTAGGACGGACAAAATTGTTGGACCCCTTTTTCACCATATCGGCAAAAGATGTAGTACTGGTTTCCTTTTTTGCAGATGACTCTTGAATGGTTCGGTTCATCTCTGTAAGACAGTCCGCTAGGTCTCGAGATTCGTTCATGGTTTTTAAAGCAGTATGGGTTTGTATGGCTCTTGATTTTAGCGACTGGTATTGAACAGCCAGTTGTGAAACTCCGTGGCCAACTTTCCGGCAAAGATTGCTTATTCTTAGCTTCTGTTCAGAATTCAGTTTTCCATCCGAAGCAATAGCGCAGACCTCATTCAAATACTGCTCAATAGATCCCAACCAGTTCTGAATCTCCGGAGTGCTGACTGCTTCAACGCCTTCATCTTGAGTCTGCTTGGGTTGTTGAGGTGGTCTTGTTGTTGTAGACGGAGAGCTGTGCTCGCGGTTAAAGGCTAAAAAGCCTTCCATATTTTAGATTATCACTTTGAATTAATTTTATCAAGTCAGTACATTATTTTACGTAAAAACACTCTGAGTCACTATAAAACTAGGCCAATATTTTTGCTCACGTTAATTTACATAGACTCATTCAACATAACATTCCATTTGCTATCTACTCCGTGGTCAAAGCAACGAGCTCCTTATAATGGGTGTTGAACATGGTCCACTATGGGCCATAATGTACAGCCAAATGGGTGCCGTGGTGCGGGTTGTGTACACAGTGGATTGCAAACCAATGAGATTTTAACTACTGATGCTATGTTCAAACCAATATACAAAGGGAATTGAGACCTCTGAAGGTAGTATTTTGATATGACTTCAGTTTGTGAGAGAGAGATGGAGATATACACGACGTATAATTCCATCTCGTTCCCACAGTGAGGTAAGATTAAGTCATACTTTTTTCAGAGGTATGGTAAGCCTTTTAAAGTGCTATTATTACAACATTGAGTTGGTAGGGTATGGTACAGTAATTTGTTTCTGGAGTTTCATAATTTACAATAAAATATATATAAATATATTTGACCCTTTCTTTCCTTGAATTCATAGTTTCCTGTATAAATCGTCAATAAAAGTACAAATGCAAATAAAAAACTGCACATTGTTCGAGAATGATCTCATATAATATCTTATACATGTATAACAACTTACAGAGATGCATCACAAGCAACAAGCTATATGCTATATATTAAATCTCTCATCCTTACTAAGCGGGACGATACTCAGAACTTTACTATGTATATAGCAACTGATTTACATGGAGATTTCTGACTTTAGTAAATACTTTTAGAACGATATAACATTTTTAAATTACTAAAATGTCCATTATGTGACACGGACTCGGCAGATAGCACTAAACTTGGATGATAAAAATATAAAACTAAGCATAGTGCTTCAGCCGCTGGCGGATGTGACGAAACATAACTAGCAGATCTATTCACTTTGAATACTACAGCGTAATCATACAATTTCTAAATAAAAAAAACGTGTAGAAACATGCTCATTATGTACCTATATGTTGACTGTACAAAGCAGTGTAAACTCTACAAAATAAAACACAATTAAAATAAAATAAATTATGCAATACGAAACACTGATAATAGTCTACCATCTAAGTTATAAATACTTAAACATTTAAAATAAAATGCAAAACGTCACATTTTAAAAAAAGATAACAATATTTCCATGTTGCATACAAAATTCAAGTAAAATTAAACAGATCTGTAGTCAAATGATTAAATAAATTCATTAGAAATTAATTATTTAAAAAATATATTGATTTAGGCAAGACATGATTAAAATTTACATAAATTATTCTTTTTATAAATTGTTAAACATTCTATAAATCTCGATTCTAAGATACTAGTAATCATTCTCAAAAAGTTAATTCGTAAAGTAACATCGAATATAAAAGTGATTTCTTTGAAATCGTGATTGTTAGTCAAAAGTGTAAAATATTAAAATTTGACGAAACACTTTGTATTCTAATGTACGTTGAGACATACAAAGTTTAGAAATACAATTTCTTAATAGTAAAATCAAATTAAATCGTGGAACATTGTTCTTAAATGTACAGTGCAAAGCGACAAGTCGACCGTTTCTTTTAAACACCGTTATAGAACTTGTGTATATGACTGTACAGATTTGAATAGTTATTTTTTTGTATTGATTAAACATTAACATTAAAAATTGCTAATAAATAAATAAGAGATCAATGAATGTCGGTTGTGTGAAACGGCCGCAAGTCGAGGCGCAAACGCAATAAATAATAAAATTAAACAACTATATCATACATCGTGAAGTTCGCCGTTCGTTCGCTGTTTATTTCTTCCTCTTTAACTTCGGTATCCTGGAATGCGTGCACGTGAGTTAGGAGCAGGCACATGTGTCATGTGGATTATATTTATATGAAAACTGTGAAACTATTGCGTCTGTACTTAAAGCAGATATTAACAGTAAAAATGAACGCGATCAAACTGTCTAAGCAACGTTCAAGAACTGTGGTGTCAATAATATCCGGTGACGTGTTTAGTGGTTGAACGATTGCAACAAATGTTTTTTTTTTGTTCCATAGGTGTTTGTTCCGGGTCTGGCTGTTTGTTTACGCACCCATTGACACACATTGGCAGCTCTTTAACGCGGTCTAGATGTGCTTATCGAATTTATTTTTAATAGTAAATCCCACTCTTAAATGACCCAAAACTACATAAATCTTAAAATTAATCCCGTAGCCAATAATTTACATAATATACAATGAATCTTACTTCATAAGCTGTATTGTTTAAAAAAGTACAGATGCATACCGTGATGGATGAATAATAAATAATCTTGACCTTTTTGGCCTCTGTAATATAGTTGAACACTAGCTCAAGGGCCAAGATTTTTAATTTGAATATTTTATCTTTCCCTTATATTTATTCTATATTAGACAGTATAATATTTTATACAATAACTATCTAGCGCCCGCGGCTTGCTAGCGTGATATCGCAAACAAAGTAACCTATTTGTTATTCCAGACTATAATCTACCTCTGTGTAAAATTTCATCAAGATCCGTTCAGCCGTTTTGACGTGAAAGAGTAACAAACATCCATCATCCTTTATAATATTAGTAGAATTTAACTAAAGTACCAATGTCAGCTGATTTACACTTCTGTTTTAGACAGTACTTGTTTATTTACTACACAAGAAAAAAAAACTCCTGTTTCACAGTTTTACTCAACAAATGGAAAAATGCAGTGGATAAAGTACAATATTCCTCAGTTATAGACGTCAGAATGTCATTGTGGAATTATCTATTTATTTATTTATTTATTTATTAAAACTTTATGCACAAGTAACAAAACATTGTACAAAGGCGGACTTAATGCCTTGGGCATTTTCTACCAGTCAACCTTAGGGTGATGCAGAGACAAAGACATAGTAGGTGCAATGAGACAGGAAATATCAATTAAATTTATAATAAATACATACATAGAAGATATACAAAAGTGAAGAGAGGTAAAATCTACTAAATATGATGAAAATCTGACAACAACGTGTATTTACCGTGTTTAATTAGTCAAGTGTTCGGAGGCGTGCTATTATTTACATTTTAAATAGTTTAATGTGTTTCTAGGAAACTACGCAATATTAATGTAAAATGGTGTTCTTACCCGGAACTCTTCTTGTGGGGAGAAGGAGATGATTGTGACTTTTCCGACTCCAGTAACTTGGTGCTCGAATCCTTCATAAAACCTGGAAAGTAATAAGGAACTTTATATTGACGAAATTTACAATATGTTAAAATCTCAGTATAATCTGTGAAATGAGATATCAAGATTAGATCATATTATGTATTACTTTTTGGATAATTAGTAAAAAAGACCCCAAAAAAATTGTATTAACATTAAGGAAACAAATGTATATGGCAATACAACACAATAGGCGGCGACACTTCGGTCGCTACGCGGAATAAAACAATTGACGATCAAACAAATCATGTAAAGGTGTTGTTATATTTTTGGGAAATTTTAGTAATTTGAGACAGAACGAACTTTAGTTGAAATGTTTGAGGAATACTTTATTTTTCGTATTTTACTTGGGTTGGTCATTGGTATATCTATATGCACTTTTCGGGTCGGACTGGGTTTTTCAGAAGAAGAGCTATTAATAATTATGTAATGGCTTTGCAAAATAATATAACATTGCAAATTGTTTTTTGAATTGATTTCTATTTGTTTGCGGTTTATAAAATCACTACTTTTTGTAGACAGCAAATGTAACAATTAACTGAAGAATGACGCTATGCAGGTACAAGAAAATATACCGCTACCGAATTCTTTCATAAAATAAAATCCACTATATATAAATGTTTTGTGAGTGATTGATTACAAAAGGATAGAACAAAACGCACCTTTGCCTGAAGAACCGAAGACAGAACTGCCCAAATTGTTCAAACTGTTCGTAAAGGTATCCGCTTCCCTGGCAACTGCATCTGCCGCTGCCTGTTCCGCTCCCCGCACGCCCTCCGCGACCTCCCCGAGTCTATCTCCAGCCGCCTCAACTCCGTCCTTACCCGCCCCCTTTATCTCCTCAAGCTTATTATCAGCCGATACTTGGAACCCTTCAAAGTAACCCTTCGCATCTCCAAACAATTGCTTCGAACTTTCATCAACATTTCGCTGTGTATCTGACAGAACCAACTTGGCTGAATCGTCCAGACTATCAAAGGTATTCCCTGCCGAGCTTTGGAAGGAATGAAGAGTGTCTTCCGCAGAACTGCCCAAACTGTGCGCGTCATCCCTCATAGACGCGAACGTGTCTCTTGTCGAGCTCTGCATCTCATCCCACTTGTCCTTGGCATCGCTCACTTTGTCCTTCGCCGAACTTTCGACCTTATCGAAAGTACTCAAGGTTGAGTCTTGTACGTGATCGAACGCCTGTTTTGACGACCTTTGTAGGTCGTTTGCTTTGTCAGTAGCCGATTGCTGTAGGTATTCGAATTCTTCCTTCCCTGATTGTTTAAGGTCATCAAATTTGTTGTTAAGACTAGTCTGGATTTCTCCTTTTTTATTTGATGCTGCGTTGATTGCGTCTTCTGCAGATTTACTGATTTCTTCTGTCGTTATTTCGGCTTCGTGCCTTATCCTGTCTAGTTCACTCTTTGCAGCATCTTTCTTGTCATGAATGGCTTGTCCAAATTCGTCTGTTTTGTTTTGTACCGCGGTACCGAAAACTATTTCAGTATCGTGTAAAACTCTTTTTACTTCTGTAGCTTTTCCGTGAGCAGCGTCTTTGAGTTCACTGGCTGTACTTTTAACAGAATCCTTGATTTCTGTGGCCTTTTCCGTAACAGTATCCTTAGCTTCTTCGACCTTATCGTGATGATGTCCGAAGCTGAATGTATCACTTATAGCATGTCCGATTCCACTGAAGAATCCATGTGATTTCTCGTGAACTTCTTGACTTATTTCTCCAGCCTTATCGTGAATGGCATCTTTAGTTTCTGAAGTCTTATCTTGGATAGCATGGCCGGCATTTACTGCTTTGTCTTGGATATTGTGTCCTAATTCACTTACTTTGTCTTTCGCTTCACTGGTCTTTTCTTGAACTGTTTTTCCAACATTGTTTGCCGTATCATGAATGTTATTTCCTACGTTGCTAGCCGTTTCGTGTACTGCGCTTCCAAAACCGGTAAATTTGTCATGAATTGCGTTACCGAATTCGCTGGCTTTGTCCTTGGCTTCGCCAGCTTTGCCCTGGATTGATTGTCCGACTTGGTTCGCGCCGTCTTGAATTGAATGTCCGAATTCACTTGCTTTATCTTTCGCCTCAGCGGTTTTATCTTGTATTGCTTGTCCAAACTCACTTGCCTTATCCTTAGCTTCTGTAGTTTTTTCCTGTAACGTTTGTCCGAATTTGTTTGTTTCATCATTAATTGTTTGTCCTACTTCACTAGCCTTATTTTTAGCTTGGTTTGTTTTGTCCTGAATAGCGTCTCCTAGTTTTGACGCTTCTTCAGTTACATTGTCTTTAAATGATACGGTTTTGTCGTGGATGGCCTGACCTACATCTGAAGCCGTATCTTGAATAGAATCCTTAGCCTGTTTCGATTTTTCTGTAACAGCGTCTTTAGCTTCGCTTGTTTTGTCTTGAATAGCTTGTCCAACTTCCGAAGCGGTATCGTGAATAGCGTTACCGACTTCGTTAGCCTTGTTCTTGATTGCGTCTTTAGTTTCGCTAGCCGTATTTTGGGCAGCGATTGCGGTTTCATTTACAGCATCTTTAATTTCAGACACTTTTCCTTCAACTGAAGTTTTGATTTCACCGGTTTTAGTTTCAACAGCCTGTTTGGCTTCAGCGGTTTTATCTTCAATGGACTTTTCAATTTCATCCTTTTTGTCATGAACAGCTTTTTCTGCCTGCTTTTTCTTGTCATCTACGCTCTGCGCTAACTGCTCAGCACCATCTTTAAGTTCATCTTGTTTCTTGGAAACAGCATCTTGGAGCTCATCTTTCTTAGCTGAAGCTTTGTCTAACGCTTGGTTAGCGGCTTCTTTGCCTTCAGCAAGTTTGTTCTTTGCCTCATCTTCAAGTTTTTCCTTTTCTCCGAAAATGTTCTGAACTAGACCAGTGAAGAAGTTCTTGCCTTCCTTGGCCTTCTTTTTAGCTTCTTTAGCTTCCTTCTTGAGTTGTTTCTTTGACTTTTCCTTAGCGTCTTCTAAGGAATCTCCCATAGATTGAAGTTTCTCATTAGCTGTTGCCTTGGCGTTGTCTAATGATTCTTTAGCTCCAGCTTTAGCATCTTGAGCCTTATTGCTAAGATTTTCTTTAGTGTCATGGACTGCCTCTGAGACTGCATTAGCACCATCTTGTGCCTTATTTTTAATGTTGTTAGCAGCACTATCAGCTGCATTTCCAACTTGGGTTATTTTCTCATCTCCTCTGAGCTTCAATTCTTCGGCCCTTTCCATGGCAGCGAAGTTAAGCGCCATCGCTTTGCTATTGACGTCATCTTTGACTATTCCTGCTTTGTGAATAAAGTTATCAATAGTATCATTGGCTGATGACTTAGCATCGTCAACTTCTGAGGTGATATTATTTTTCAAATTGTTGGCTTTCTCATTAACATCATCTTTAACTTTTTCTGCAGCTTCAGAAATGTCATCTAATTTACCACGGGTGCCATCATCAAATTCGTGTACTTTTTCTTGGGCGCCAGATTTTGCTTTTTCATAATCACCAATCAGGTCATCAGCTACAGCGCTAGTCTTCAATTTAAGTTTATCCTTCTCTTCTTCAATAATGCATAAACCTTCTGACAAATCTCCATGAACATTGTCAGATATTTCATGGGCTGCAAAATGGACAGTTTCTATCCTATCAACTAAGTTTGAAGTTTCGTCATGTCGGTGTTTCTGTCCTTTCTTATACTTTCCTTCGCAGCAACCAACGTAGAATTGGAAGGGATCAGTTTTCTGGTTACACAAAGGTGTATCTACAGGTTGCATCATTTCATATTGTGCGTATAGGTTTTCTTCGACGGGTTTAGGGTTTTCTTCGTCGACAACTAGTTTGGTTGAGTAAACCTGACTAGTTATTTCATCATCTTCTTTAGAGTGGGGCTTTGTTTTAAGATCCTTGAACATATCATCAACTTTGCCTAGTAGATCTTCGGTGATGAGTCTGGGAGCGGGTTTTGGAGGCGACTTTTCTTTTGCTTTCGAGTCTTTTTCTGGAGATTCCTTTTCTTTCAAGTCTTTCTCTTTAGACTCTCTAGGTTTAGGTTGGGGTTTAGGAGATGATTCTTTATCGTCCTCTTTGTCCTCACTATGTCCGAATACGTTCTTGACCTTGTCAGCAAGACCTCCGAGGAAGCCTACTCCTCCTTCAGGCTTCTTCTTGCCTTTCTCGAGCGTGTTCATCGGGGTCTTGTCTTCATCGGAATCGAAGGTCGCTTTAGTCTTGTTTGAGTCTACGTGAAGAGTATCACCGTTCACTGGAATTAAATAAAGATAATATTGTAATTTTCACTATGTACTATATCACGTTATTTAAATAATTTTTTGTCATTTAGTTAATAGTTTACCTTGAGGTTTAGTATCCTTGGTGTCTTCGATTTCTTTTGTAGGGTATTTCGGGCCACCATTTGTGATAATCTTATCCTGTATAAACGAAAATGTATTGAATGCCTAATTGTTATATAACCAGCTAATTTGTCTTAAAGAAAATAATAAGCAAGATTCACAGTTCTCGGGTATGAGAAAAATCAATTTTTTTTTCAATTTGCTATACTTACATGCCCATTAACCTGTCGGTCATGTGCGTATGGCAGGGAGGCAGGTCCCAGACTGTTGTTGTGGTCGCCACCCCAGTGGAAGCTCAGCTCGTCCTTCAGCGCGTCGAATCCTACAGACAAAATAAAATATATAATCTGTATTTTTTTTCTATATTCTCTAGATTTTATGACGTTTTATGCGATTGTCATCGGGTATTTTTAACGACATGAACAGTGACTACCATTAATTCTAAATAAGTTTTTTTTCTAAACGAATTGTTGCCATGAAAAATGTTGGTAGCATAAGCATAGAGTTGTGTGATCTCAGACGAGATAGCTTTTGCTCCTAAACACCGCTTACTTTATTTGTGCGTCCAAAAGGATCTTTTGGGGCGAGGGCAAAATTGGAACTAGCAAACAGTTCGCCGACGAGCACTCCTCTGCCCACATGATTCTAGCTTCAATAACTTGTCACACGTTATAACAACACAAATATTATTCTTACCAGACTGGTCCAAGTTAAGGTAGTCAACTTGACTCTTGCCGGCGCGCGGTGCGATACGTTCCGGTAGCTCCACGTCCAACACACAGGCGGGGGTTTGTGACTGTTCGCCTTTGGGTACCTGTACAATAAATACTAAATTAAAAAGGCGTATGAAGAACAGGATGCTAAGCTCTTCATCCTCTCCATACGCTGAAGTCACTGATAATTTTGTTTGCTCGATGTAGGAACTTGCTGTTAGTTCTTAAGCTGTGGCCGAGATGGCGCTGCAGTACTTTTTGCCGTCGATTTGTAGTGTCGCTACATAATGATGTAAGACAGCGGTAGAGTAAAAGAAAAAACTGCTGAAAAGTATGTCATTTTGATTGTTTTTGTACGAACGCTTTGTCCAAACAGCACAGGTAAATTTTTAATGGCTCGCTGTGCTCAACGGTTCTCCCGCTGCTTACGCCACCCCTATTACTTTAGGGGTATGACAAATAGATGTTGGCCGATTCTCAGACTAACGCGATATGCACACAAAATTTTATACAAATCGGTACAGCCGTTTCAAATGAATTTGGCAACAAACACCGCGACACGAGAATTTTATACAATGTGTCCGGTCTAGGAATAGTGATATTCTACGTACTTATATAACAAACATAGAATAGTACTAAAATTTATATATTTAAAAAAAACTACCATTTTTTTCACAAATAAAAAACTTTCGTTGATTTGCATATTTTTTGGACTTTAATTTTGTTTTCTAAAGTTACGAAAATGTACATACTTATTATTCAATTTTAATGTTTAAACTAAAACGGTTTCTCTGTTCTTACCTTAGGTTCATTCATGAAGTAGATCCTGCCAGAAGGATTCTCTTCGTGGTGCTTCACTCGTACTGTGAACTCAACTCGGTTGTCTTTGAAAGCCTGAAACAATCAAATAACTCTTAATATTTTTCCTGCACAGAACGGCTCGGTCAAAATGACATAAAGAAGAGTCTCCTCTTAGTGTGCGTCATATCCAAAGTAGTAAGAGTACTGTTTTATGCATCTCGACTAGCAGTTGTATCGATCTAATAATTATAATTAAACTAGCTGTGCCCAGCGGTTTCAACCGCTGCTCAGTTTTTCTGGAGAGGGGTTTGAAAGATAGACTTACGGAATATGCATAAATATTTCATAGGAATCGATCGAGCCGTTTCGGAGGATTAGGAGAACGAACATTGTGACACGAGAATTTTATATATTCGATTTAATTTCATATTTATTTCAATGACTCATTCGCATTCATAATAATCACATAAGTAGTCACATACAATATGTACACATAATTTCAATGAATGTCCTTTACAATGATATCGAAGGTTATTTAAATAATTGCTCCACTGCTAACCACCGCTGGACAGCGACGCCGCGCGGCTCTCATAGCTAGCTCTCTGCTAGCTATGAGAGTCTCCTGACAGTTTAAATGAATTCTCTCAGTGGCGAACCATTATTACAATGACTAAAGACAATTTAAACCAGAATCCATACTGTTCATTTAAAAAATAATATTAAAAGATTTTGTCCTATTCTTCTCAGTGATTCCCATTGATACCCAGATCATGGGATACATAACAAAATAATTATCCCGCCATCTTTAGGAGTCCGCCATGTTGTATTTAGAATCACTTTTAAATGTGCATTGTCATACAATCTCATCGGAAACGTCAAATTTAACTTCAAAGATTTCTCTTACTTAGTTACATTTACTACTAAGAAAATCGTGTTAAAAACACTGTTTAACGATTCGATTCTGTTAAGATGCGCTATTAGTAAACAAAATTTGACTTGTAGGATATTTTATTAGTCAGTAAAAAGAGTAATGGCAAACTATGGTGAATCGTACCTCGAAAGTAAGCATGGGTTGGCTGCCGGACTTGGTGACGGGCACGAGGTTGCCGGAGAACTCCAGGTACACATCCTTGCCGTCCAGGAACCGGACCGACGTCGAGTGCGCCACCTCTGTGTAGTGCTCCTAGAAATAATATACCAGTATTAGTTACTTCAGAAACTGGGATTTATCAATTGCAAAACATACAAGAAAGTTAAATTTCACGGGTAGAACAACAAAACCTATTTGATGAATCGTGGAGATTCTCTTGCTTCATTCTGTCAAGTAGACTATGTTCAGTTTTGCAGACAATTTCGTACAATATAAAGTATTTCCTTTAGGAGCCCTTGGGTCGATATTAAGGTTAAGCCTCGGTTGCCTAGGTTAGTCCGTAGATGGGTAACCACCACTAACATACCGAGTTTTCTCTGTGCCTCGGAAAGCACGTTAAGCCTTTGGTCTTGGCTGTCAATTATAGATCTCTGACAGTCATTACAGGTAGTCAAGCGGCTCGAAAGCCTGACAACCAGTCATACCAAGAGGGATCGTATTACCTAGTTATTAACTGGGTTGTGGAGGTCAAATAGGCAGTCGCTCCATGTTAAATATTGGTCTGATGAATCCGGTAAGACTGGAAGTTGACCCCAATATCGTAGGGAAAAGGCTAAGCAGATGATGATAAAGTATTACCTGTTGCAACAGCGTCTCGTATGCGTATCTGTCGGTGATGTACATGACGAGCAGACGACCCTCGAGCGCGTCCAGGCGCTTGCCCAGCACTACGATGCGGACCTCGAACGGTACTAGCAGCATCTCTCTGTTTAATAAATAAAAAATAGATTAGAGAATAATCCATCCAAAGGTTGTCTTGAAAAGATCGCTTTTAGCGATAAGACCGCCCATTGTGTCTATATGTCCACCCTATTTATAAGTTTGTCTAGTGTTATTCTTGTTACTTGTATGGTGTACATAATAACCTATCTATTTATCTTTTAGCAACTTCGTTAAACTCTCTTTTCTACGTTTTGATTTGTCAGTTGTAAAGAATAGGATGAATACCGAGAGAGCTGGAAAGCAATGGTGGGGAGGGCCTTTGCCTAGCAGTGGGAAAAATAGGCTAATCAAAAAATAGAATAATAATTTATTGTTGTAGCAGGTAGATCAATACAGGAGGTAAAAACAAAATAAACCATAGAGGGAGTATGCTGTGGAGATACCTTTAAAATACTTACACAATACAATTAGAAAGATAAAACTAACAGAATAATACAAACAGTTTTATTGTTACAAAGAAAGATGGCTCCATCTGTGTTTGTATTGTATTCTATATAGCTACATGACAAAATAAGATAAAGTGACGTTTACCTGTAAAGTTCCGTAGCCAATTTGGTAGCGTCGCTGACATTTTGACAGTTCATCATCCAGAATCTGAAATGACATAATATGGTTACTAGCGAAGTACATCGGCAAACGTCCAGAGGTGACAAAAACTGACTTATCATGATTTTATTGTGTAGTTTTTTTTCTTTTTTCATTTTTGATTAAATTTTGCTTTTGCTTTTACTCTGGACGCTCTTATTGTTCACGTCTTCCTACATCGTTCTCACATATTTGTATAATCTTAATACGAATGATGAAAATATGATTTTGTAGTAATATTCTAATTTAAAAGAGCCATGGAGTTTCTTTCTCCATAGAGATCAACGCTTTGGAATGGGCTACTACAGTACTTTCACAAGTTATTATGTCTTGTGACCGGGCCTGTAGCTTCACATTTTGTTTCTTGACATTCAAAAGTGCCTGTAATGGTCTAATTGAAATAAATTCTTTTGAGTTTAAGTTTGAGTTTTGCTATACAAACACCTGTACTGACAACATATGCACCTGAGTCTGTGGCGATCTTGAAGGTTTAGGTCGAATCTTAAATATTCTAAGGTTTTACAATTTGTAGGTCTGTGTGAGGTTGTGTGTTGATTACAGTTGGATATCATATAATAGTGCGACTGCCTATCTGACCTTCACAGCCCACTTAGTACTCGGTAATACGATACTCCTTAGTAAGACTAGTTTTCAGAGTTTCGGAACACTGCCATAAGTACATAATTATAATAGGTTAGGTAATGACCTGGCGGACACGGTGGTGGTGAAGGAGGCGCAGTCGTCGGTGACGGTGAGCGGCGTGGAGCCCGTGACGTCCTCCCACACGGCGCGCGCCTGCCCGCCCATGATGCTGCACAGCAGGCGCAGGTTCGACGTCGACGGCTTCTCTGTGCCGCCCTGGGGTAAGTCATAAATTATCTTTATTTTGCAAGCAGGTTTTTACAAACATTTTTACATGTCTTTTTTAATGAACTAGATGTGGCCGGTGTGGTACACCACACTTTAATTCTATATAATGACATTAGCTTTTCCCAGCGTTTCACCTGCTCAGGTTCCCTTCTGATGAGGGTCATCCTTATCACTAAGGGGTATGGAAAATAGATTTCGACAGATTCTCAGACCCACCGAATACATATACAATATTTCATAAAAATTGGTCAAGCTGTTTCGGAGGAGTATGACTAAAACTGGGACACGAGAATTTGATATGAGAAAAAAGATATTTTTTTATGAAAGTAGATCTTCTTATTACGATAGGATCACTTTGTTGTCCGTGTGTCTGTCAAGACCCTTTATCGCAGAAAGGCTTGGAAGTATCGCGTTGAAATCAAAAACGTATACACAAATCCTTTGGAGCTGTGGAAATGTAAAGGTTGAGTCTACGCAGTCAAAAGATATGGCAGTTCATGTCTCAAGTTTGTACGAAACCCTCGATGAGGAAGTCCGACTCGCACTTCACCAATTTTAACATTTATCTAAAAAAAAATGTTAACAATATTGTTACGTGTATAGCAGGCAGTGGAGCAGTGAGCGTGATAGAGCGGTGGAACTTCCGTCTCCTGGGCTCCACGGTGAGCACGGGCGACACGGCGGCGTGGCGCGGCAGCACGCGGCGGCACAGCTCGGCGCCCGCCGCGTGCGCCTGCAGCCCCACGCGGATGCGCTTCGTCAGCGCGGCCGCCGGGAACTGCGCTTGGACCTGAATAAAAAGAGAACACTTGTAGTTAAAAGACTTAATAATTGTTATTATTTTCGTGCAAAATGTCGGTTTTTTTTAAACATTATCCCACACTAGGAATTTCTCCTGTATCGTGGGTGCGTTTACAAATATTTAAACTCACATACACAAACAGCCAGGGCAGCTATCTTTAGGCCATACAACTTAGAATATGATATGTTATTTATATAGTTTTCGTGGCAATGATTGGTTTTCAAAGTAAAATGGCGGGTCCAAATCATAATACAAGATGGCGGTTTTCAAAAGATTTGTCATGAGTTTAATTTTCAATATATCGGGATGCTACGCTGGTAATGTGGACATTTGGTTTACAATAATAATAGAGTCGAAATCAAATTAAAGATGGCAACAAAATCAAAATAAATGTCTTTACTTTTTAAGACTTTCTCCAACCTTCTGATTCTGGTTTATTTGAAACTTTTTGACTATAATTTATATTTATTTACAATATTTTTTTTTAAATTGTGAACTATTTTGTTACACTGAAAAGGGCAAAACATGTTGAACCACAATTTTAAACTCATTCCATCCATATGCGCATATCATATGTATTATGTTACACATGCTATTACAAATAAATGAATTTTTATCTTCTTATTTGACAAAAATATCGAAAATGTGGTCGAAATTAAAACCTAAAATACCTTTTTTTTAAAGGTTTATTTCTTAGACTTGTACAACTTTTACAGTAAATATTACATTGGGACGTTATACCTGTGCTAGGAGCTTAAGTGATTTTATAGTTACCTGCGGTATATGAGCACTGGAGATGGTGCCGCCCTCAGGGCCGATGATGTGCACCTCTTGTCGCACGCGCGACACGCACGCTAGGTAGTGCGGGAAGTCGCACGTTATGATACGTGTTACGCGCTCTCCGTTTTCACCAACTGTTTCATTGCCGCCGTATTCTTGACGCTCGCGTTGGAGGGCCTCCTGGAAAGAGGAATTGAGGTTAGACCCTGCAGCAAAATCCTTGCTTGATTGGTTGATAGTCAATGAGTGAATGATAATGGGATTCTAGGTTGCATATGAAAGTTTATGGGCTTGCTTGCATATGAAAGTTTTTACTTATTTCTTTCTAGCATGCCATCATTTGTGTCAAATTGATGGCATAGGAATTGTTTTCGCATGGGAAATCATCAAGTAACTTCCCTTGCTCTTGGCGTTTCTGGGAGGTGTGTCAGACTTTTACTGATTGAAACCCATCTATGATCCTTCTTTCTAACAACCGGCAACCCTGGCAGGCAGTGGCCGTGGCTTCTTGCCCCCTATTCCATGGGACTTAAATATAACTAGCGAAATGTGGATGAACTATTACGTACACTTCTACCTAACACTGTGGGGACTACAAGTGTGATATTATGTTATACTAGCTGACATCCGCGGCTCGCCCGCTAGATGATCGAAAATAACAGTATCCTATGTATTATTCTAGACTATAATCTACCTGTGTGCCTAATTTCATGAAGATCCGTCCATACAATACAAATATTCGCATCTATACTAATATTATAAAGCTGAAGAGTTTGTTTGTTTGTTTGAACGCGCTAATCTCAAGGACTACTGATTGGAATTGGAAAATTCTTTTAGTGTTGGATAGTCCATTTCTTGAGGAAGGCTATAGGCTATATAACATCACGCTACGACCAACAGGTGCTGAGCAGCGCGGGTGAAACCGTGGGGAACAGCTAGTTTATAATATTAAGATTCTTTTAACTCGCCTGATGTGAATCATCATGTGATCAAACCGATTCACTCGATCTCAAAGAGATAGAGAATATAAATATAACTGACCTGTATAAGCGGGTTGTCGTTGTTGTGTAGGTAGTGGTCCTGCCAGGTCTCACCAGTGTCCGAGCGCAGGATGACTATCTCACGCTCGCGGCAAGATGATGTGAAGATTGGCACCTCGATCACTACTGGACTGTAAGGAACAAAGTATACTTGATTATTTATAACTTATGATAGAAGAGACTTGTTTAGGATTAATAGTTACACGAGAAATTTCACGAATTTGAGTCCAAGTTGTAATTGAATACGCAAAAGGCGTATCTCAAGATAATTCTTGAGATACGCCTTTTGCTGTACAGATATTTTATTCATATGAGCATGTTTAGTTATAGGAAGTTGTCTAAAGTACCTACAGAAATTTTGATAGATGACTCTGACCTGGACTATTTCGCAATCAATTAGTCAGTCCATGTCATATAGGCCTACATGGGCCCTTATAAACCGTTGAGAAAAGGTGCACGGTTCGGGTTGGTTATTTCCTATGGAAAAGAACAGGCAAGCAGCTCCATGATCTATTAAAATCATTTTGTTTTACAATGTTGTTATTGCTTTAGTAGAGGACAACGTAGGCCCGATAATAAGTCATTGCTTGCTTTACAAAACATGATGTTGCCATCAGTGCTGTAACTATTTAGAACAAAAGTTGTATAAATATGTGATTTGACAAGTATTGTAAAAATATATAAATATAATTGATGGACGCTACTGTTGACTCTAAATTCATAACCGCTTTCTGGGTCAAACCCACCTTAACAAACGAGGAACAGCAGTATAAGATTCACAAACTTTTTGTCAAAAAGTACTCACGCCAAAAACTTAGCCCCCTGTGGCTGCAACTCCAGCAGCCTGGACGCGAGCGCCTCTCCCTCCATGAGCGGCGGCGGAGCGGCGGCCGGAGCCCTGCGCGTGGCCGCCCGGCACGTCACGCGCGTGGGGGCTGCGCACGCGGCCGCGGGGACGATGATGCGCACGCCGCCGCGACGCTTGGCTTTCATGGCGCCGCCGCGAGCGTCCACCACGAATGATACCAGGAATCTGGAAGAGAAGACGATTAGATTAGAATACATATAGTCCTCCTGACTGTTTTCAGCGGAGATTAGTCATCTGCGCGGGAAATATTATTGTGCAGGCTTTTGTTTGTAGGCACAGGTGCACTCTCTGTTATTAAGTAGTCTACTCCATCTTTCAGGGCTTACAGCGTAATGTTATGCTGATGATTTGTGTAAATTATAACATGGTCAAAACATTAAATGTCCCGGGGTTGCGGGTTGTTCAAAAGAGCCCGCAACCCCGGGATTCCCATGTTCCTTCTATTGAACGTAAAGGGCAATAGAAGGAACACGGGTGGGTTTTTGTCAGTAAAAGTCTGACACTCACCGGGGAAGTTATTTGATGATTACTCACCCCAAAAAAATAAAATAAATCATTAAATGTCCGAAATCATTTCTTCGCCTCTTTTTAATTTTAAGATAAATCTTACCCAATATCAAGTGGCTGTCGGTCGATGGTGGCCACCTTCCGGTCGTTGTTGCTAGGCCACAGGTGTCCATCGGTGACCGTGTCCTCCAAAGGCTTGGCTCGGTGCAACGTGCCTGCTTCGCTGTTCATGTAGCGATATTGTTGTTGCTGTTGAATTGGACACTCCACCTCGCCTGCAATGGATGATGAAGATGGACATGAGAAATTATTGATGTAGGAACTGCTGGGAGGGAGAAGAAAACGGTTTTTTTCTCTTAAACGTGTGGCTATTGCCTAACCTAGTGTCAGATGTTGTGGTCCTCTGACTTGGGTGTTTGTGGTGAGCAGTTGAAAAACTATAGCGTGACTAGCTGGCACCCGCGGTTACACCCGCGTGATATCGAAAAAAAAGTATTCTGTGTTATTTGAGATTATAATTTACCTCTGAGCCAAATATCATCAAGATCCGTAGAGTAACAATCATCCGTACAGCCATCCATCCTCACAAACACTCGCAAATAGTATACTATAGTAGGATAAAGTATGATTTTATGTAACTGTCCTGTGATTAGATGACATAAACACAGGTCTATGTGGCGAACCTTTTTTTGCGGATTATAGTTAAGGCGAGGGTTTACCAACTTTGTTTCATTTTTAAGCCTCTGGAAATCCACAAGTTTAAGAAAGAATACCATGAAAAAATATTTTATTTTAAGTTTAACATACGACTTAGTGATAGTTGACTTGGATGTTTTGTTTTCTTTTATTCTGTGCACTTAAGTAGCAAGTGTGTGTTGCAATGTATTTGCTTTTTCAGTTGAAACTCAGCAAGAATCATCGAAAAAACTTTATTAATTTCGTAAAGTATCTAAGAATTACATGATTACACTAACACCATGTAAAAGTAGGCCAATGAATTCGACATGACCTCTTTATATGACGACGGACTGACGTAAATGGCGTCCTTGAATCCCGTAATAACTTCGAAACTAAGTTCCAACCGTCACACGTCAGAGAAGCATCGATAAACAGGATTAAGTAGCTCCGACATTATTTATAATCGTACTCAAACCGATCGCGATGCAAACATGCAGAAAGATCAAGATCGCATCTGTTTACAATAACAACCGCAGGAATTTATATTCTCCAGAACTTTCCGAAAGAAAATCCTTACTTCCTTAATTACTTTAATATTATAAAAGCGAAAGTGAGTTTTTTTTTACCTCTTCACGCTTTATGGCTGAACCGATTTTGATGAATTTATGGTGGTGGTACAGAGATAGTTGGGAACCAGGAGACGGACATAGGCTAATTTTTATTTAAATAAAGTGGGATATGAGGGAGAACGAGGGAAGAAAAGGGAAAACTTAGCGTTGCTATTACAAATCGATCAGGCGCAAGAGCAAAAAGTGCAGGTCTGCTTGGTGTGTTATACCGAATTTAACGCGAGCGAAGCCGCTGGCGAAAGCTAGTATCTTATAAAAGTTTTTGTGGTTGAATAAACAGATGCTGTGAGATATGGGTACGTTATTACATCAGGTAAGTCAGAAGTCTAGTCCACAATTTTGTTTAATAATCTTGATTCTGCGCGTGGGCAGGTGGATCGTGGAGTAGTAGGTAAATGGAGTACTCTGTCTAACTTGACACCGAATACCACTCTTAAGTTCTTGAGATATTACATAGAAACGACTAGTTTAATAAAAACCTACAGCTTTATCGAATCTGACGAGTTTCCATTGATTCTTTCAGGATGATAAGTAATCTTATGATTTTTTTAGGCTTTCCGAAGTCGAAAGTGTACCACTTGGTTGTAGTTTCTGTACCTAGACGTCGTCGTTTACACCACTCACGTGTTCATGATCATTCCATTAGCTCATTGCTCCGTGTTAGTCTAGACTAAATAGTAAATAGCTAGACAGGTGTAACTCACCTCCCTCGTCTTCCGAGTCGCTCATGAATGTATCCTGCATTAGTTCGGGTGCCGCCACTCTGTATTTGCCTTCCAAGCCACCTGTAACAATGAGAAAAGAATCTTAGTATATTTTTCAAAGATTAATTAGAAGTTATAAACAAGACATGATAAATAACGACATCGGGTTCTGATTCTGGTTCTAATACTGGGAATTTCTCTTGTATCGTAGGTACGTTTACAAAAATTTTAAAGAAGTGAAAAGATGCATTACTGTTACTCGCTCATCTCGGGTGGAAACGTAGCCTTAAAGGAGGTTGAGCTTTGATGAAGCAACTCCAATAATAAGTGCCCAAAAGATCTTTGGAATCGTAACAAGCGCGTTTACGTAGAAAAACTTTAGATACTTTTGAAGTACAGCAAAACTGGTACCAAAATGCTGCTGCATTGTAGTACTTGAAGTACCGTTTGGAACCCTACGCTATTACATCGAGTCCAGTTAACCGAACACAATGGCACTATAAATAGTGTCCGTGGCAGGACGCATACAAGCATTGTCAACCGTTTCGTTCAGCTGATTTTTACAACTCATTCATTGCGTTTAGATGGTTCTATAAGATTTTAAGAACGTCACGGTGAGATTTATTGTCTGATTGTTTTAATTCGATGATCACAACAGGCGACACTTGAAAGTTAAATATGTTGTACCTAAGCGGGTATATATTATATTGGGCAGAGTCTAAGCATTGCCATATAACGTGGAAAAGCCGCTAGTCTCTTGGGGACAGTGGAACTGGAGGGGGGGGGGGGGGTAGTATAAAGATATTTGCTGACTTTTGCCCTTTATGTTCTTGGGCCGCGGTATATCTTTTGAGCAACAAGCAACCCCGGCAAGCGGCAGGTCTGGCAGGTCCCTCTGCTTTACTGACATTTGTTTGAGGCAATTCTATGTCCTTTCACAAAAAATAGATAATGAACTCTATCTTAGGATATTTCAAGGACAATTTTCGTTTGTTGTTCTAACCTTATAAAATTTTATGTAGGTGTCTGCAGTGTACACATGGCAAAAATATGTGAATTGACTAATCCTAATATGCGTGAACTAAATTGTTCATGAGGCCGTCTGGTTTTAACAGATCTGGTCATGACACGGATTTAAATGGTTTTCATGTTCTGTAAATGTGCAGTTTTATAAATGTATCTAGCATTCATAGATAGGATATTCTTTATTGCACACCATATAATATTTCTGTTTGAATTGTATCTATTCACTATTGTTTATGTCAAATAGTTGGGAATGAGCATAGACAAATAGAAGTTTGTTTATGTTATTGCATAATGAAATGTGTGTGCTTAGTTATAGAAAAATCATGTGGAAGATATGTTTGTATTTCCTTTCTTTATTCTTCGATATGAAAAAGAAAAATATAAAAAAGGGTTATTGGCGGTGTAGGAACTGGGTCCAGGCTCGGGTGGTTAGCGCTCCAAAGACGAAACTCCTCACAATGCGAGCCGTAGCAAGGAGTACTACCTTCTAAATCAGATCATTGATCCAACCGCCTACGAAGAGCTTCGACATATCGCACATCTAGTTCTAAATTGTGATAACTCAAACGAAAGGGGACGAAAAATCGTATTAAGTAGTACTTACTGTTTGTATAGTAAGTTATGAAGATTATATTTATTACAGATTATAAATAGGTTGTTAAACGTTGCGGTATGTAAACTGTTAAGTTGGATGGTTGCGTATGATCATCGATCAATAGAACACAAGCATAACTAAAAAATCACGATTTTTAGTTCTCTCTGTATAGATCTAAGTGTACGATGTTGTCGTCAAAAGACTTTTCATGAGTTTGTTCATTTCGATGCTGTATATTCTAAAATAGGTTTAAATTTTCGTATTCCACTCATTAGTTTTAACCAAAAACCTTCATTCATTCACGTTTCGCTTTCAAAAACGACACAAAACACTATGGTACAAAGATAATCTACTCAAACGTCACAAAAACCGTAACATAACATAACAACGATAATAACATCTTCATATTAGACACGTGTATAAGAAAATAAAGGACAAAGAACTTTCCAAAGAAAGTGCACCGGGGTGAGGAAGTGGCCACATTAGAATAGATGTATGGTTTCGGCGCAGGAGTCGAATATGCTTGCTTGCATACTTAATCATTGGAAACGACATTAGCCTATGAATATTATTGATCCGGATGGGTAATGTTTGTTTTTGTTGTAGCCGTTGTAGGTTTACTAGTGGCCAGTATTCGGTTCTGTGCATATATTAGACAATAATATTATGATTTTGAAGAAGATTGAGGAATAAAGCCTGGCTTAAGATGTTGGTGTTGGGGAATTTATTCCGCTAATTCTTCTTTGCAGCTAAAACACTAGGAAGTGGCGAGGGTCCTTTTGGAGGACTGGTGAAGGTAATTGGCGTTCATAAAGTTCCACCCTAAGCCGTATCATCGCTTCACAGTAGGCGAGATGCGCAAACCAATTCAGAAATATTGGTGCCTTAAAAAAGTCGACATTGTCTGAATATTTAGAGCTTATTGACCTTTCATGTCGTCCCGTAAACGTAAAGATTGGTCAAGAAACAACGATTAGGAAAGTTGTCACTATAAATGATAGTCAGTACGCGCGGCTACCGGAATTTCTTTGTGTTCATGTGTTGCGTTCCTTAAGGTAAATATTCTTTGGTGTATGTAGATAGGAATTTACTATACATACACTCTATCATCGATTACCTCGTTGGTCTAGTGGAAGCAAGCGCGACTGCTGTGCATGAGATTCGATTATTCGATTCCCGAGTCGGGCGAAGTGTTATTGGGTTGGCTATTGGGGATTCCTGAGCACCAGAAACTGATGTCGGTTGATGGCAACAATCCCATCCCTCATTACATGGTAGTTATAATTAAAATAACATGCAAAATGTGACTGTTAGGAACAACTCTGCTTACCCTTTGGAGTTTACAGGCGCCATGTTATGATGTAATCCTACTAATATTATAAAAGCGAATGTGAGTTTGTTTTTACGTCTTCACGCCTAAATGGCTCAACCGATTTTGACGAATTTTGGTACAGACATAGCTGGGAAGTGAGAAAAGGGGGAGAAAGAGGAAAGAAAAGGGGGCGAGAAAAAAAATCTTTTTGTCGATCATCACGCGGGTTAAAGTTAACGTTAGCCCAAAGTAACTATGTCACGCGGACGAAGTCGCGGGCGGAAGCTAGTTCTTTCATATAACTATCAATTCTACCAAACGGCCTAAATTCATACTACAATAGGATATCCCCCATAAGAATAATTTTATGTCCTAAGTTAATGGACAATTTGTATGTGTGGCGGCGTTTCTCTGTATTGTTTGTTGGGTGACAATTGAATGCGTGTCAGTCGACAGTTTGCGTTCTGTCAGCGGTTTACAGTTAAGGTCAGTGACAGCTGGACAGCTGGGTTATGACTGAATTCTGACCCGTAGTTTGAATGGTGAGTTTAATGCAGGTGAAAGTGTAAAGCTGTAGGTGTGGTTCAGAAAATCCTTTTAATAGATTAAGGGCGCTTTCAATTTAGACGTTTCGTGTCGGACCGCTACGGTGCCGAAGCGGTGCGTTTGTCGGACTGCACACAGACGGTTGTCTTTTTTCATACAGTTGACGCGTGGCGTTTGTCGTCCTGCCGTCAAGCGAGCGTAGTACTAACGCTGCCGCAGACGCCGCACCGCGCGCTTTGTATGAAAACAAACGACCGTCCGTGCGCTATACGACACGCGCACCGCTTCGGCACCGTAGCGGTCCGACACGAAACGTCTAAATTGAAAGCGCCCTAAGTCGTCAACAAAGCGGGTCGATAAAGATGGGGAAAGGTGAGTAGTTAAATAGTAATAACTGCTCAGGTTGATCTTTAGGGTTAAGACTAGCTTGTCTAGGTTGGTCTGTAGATGGGTTACCCTACCATTACATACCGAGTTTCCTCCGTGCCTCGGAAAGCAAGTTAAGCCGTTGTTTCTGGCTGTCAATCGTAGATCTTTGGCAGTCGTTACGAGTAGATAGTGGCCTGAAAAACTGACAACCAGTCTTAGCAGGGGTATCGTATTAGCCAGTCAGTACTAACTGGGTTATGGAGGTCCGATAGGCATTTGTTCCATGTAAAATACTGGTTATTCAGAGGCATCCGGTTAGACTGGAAGCCGATCCCAACATAGTTGGGAAAAGGCGAGGTAGATGATGAGAAGGAAACGATTAAACTGTGCCTGATATAAAACAGCTCCCAAAATATGAATAGGTGTAGTATTCCATTATAATAACTACAGCGCAGTTAAACACCATATTTCCAAAGACTTATTTCACGATCGATTCTCCTCAATCTCATTTCGATTCGAAAAACTATTACGAACATAAAAATCGACCTGAAAACTTGTATTTTAGGTCAAACATGTTTTATGAGCGAGGAAATTATAGTTTTACATAAATCATTATGACGGTTTTGGACTGTGTAATATTTCATCAGTCACACTTCATTCATGCGAGTCTTGTGACGAAGGTATATTTTATAGGCTTTATTGGTGGTACCACCGCGGAGCTCGTGGCTAAATAATAGCAGCCGCTCGGGTCGATCTTTAGATTAAGCCGCGCTTGCCTAGGTTGGTCTGTGGATGGGTGACCACCCGTTACATACCGAGTTTCCTCCGTGCTTCGGCAAGCACGTTAAGCCGTTGGTCCCGGCTGTCATTTGTAGATCTTTGACAATCGTTACAGGTCTGACAACCATTCTTACCAAGGGGTATCACATTACCCAGCATTAACTGGGTTGTGGAGGTCAGATAGGCAGTCGCTCCATGTAAAATACTGATATTATATCCGGTTAGACTATTATAGATGGTTGGGAAAAGGCTAGGCAGATGATAATGATTGGTGGTACCGCCGCGCCGTTGGTCATAAGGCAAATCATACCTTACAGGTATATCACTGATCTTAAAATTTTTCTATACCAAATTTTACTAAGACATATCGATTATCTCTCGATGTTACCCTTCATCGTTCTAAGAGCAGTGGTGAAGTCATCAATTTGGAATCAGATTTAATAAGACGATTTAGACGTCACGGTTGGCGCAGTGGTTGAGTGATCGACTGCTGCGCTGCGTGTTGCGGATTCGATCGCACGGAACAAATATTTGTATGACCTTCAGGTAGTTGTTTCGGGTCTGTCAACGTACCCACGAAACAGGAGAAATTCCTAGTGTGGGGCAACGTTTTTTTTTAATGTTTATTCCTTCATTATAGTTAAATTATCATCCTTAACCCCGAATTCAGAGCAGCATATCTTCTTCCATGCTTCTCTATTACTCGTAATGTCATCAGACACTTAATTTCCTGCCATATTATCATCCTTCACACATTCATTCCATCTTTTATACTCAAACACAAAACTCCTTTCAGTTAAATACGAACTAAATGCTTGAACTTAATTCAGTTTAAAAAGATGCGTGTTCGCGCCTGCTCATGTTTGACAGCAAGATATTTTTTGACATTGACGTTTGGTTGACGTTTCGGACAGCAGCGAAATCAGCGGGAAAATAAAAACTACTCGTATCATAATGTCGGCATCGCAAAGAACATTTGCCTAACGGTTAAATAAATTATTTTTTTCTAGTAATTATGAGTTTCAGTTAGGAAATTTTCACTCTTGTGCGTAAACAATGAGTCCAGATAATTGAGGTGACTGCGGAAACCCCCTTATAAGTACATAGTACACTCGGAAAACCGACCTTGGGATCTAATAAGAAGTCCTAACACGCTTGCACTGGCATACCAGAACCTGACGCGATGTAGTGTCGTGTTGCATGCACTAATTAGATTAAAACTAAGTTCTAAGTCGTTGTATGTTTTCCATCTCTTTACAACTGATAATACAATATAACTGATCTTCGTATCTGATTAGATGATGTCATTGGAGGTAAATACAACTATGAAATCATGCTTTTTAGAGTTCCGTATTTCAAAGGGAAAAAAACGGAACCCTTACTTTATAGAATCACTTTGTTGTCCGTCTGTCTGTCAAGACCCTTTATCTCGAGAACGCGTGTAGGTATCAAGTTGATATCTACACACACAGACAACAGACAGACAGTTGGACTCTAATTCTACGCAGTCAAAAGATATGGCCGTATAAGTTACAAGTTTGTACGGAACCCTCGATGCTCGAGTCCGAATCGAGCTTGGCAGGTTTGTTTTCCGTGAGGTGCATGTAGGAATGAGGAAAATGTAGTGACGTCAGTTTCGATTGTAGCTGTAAGAGTGATGATGATGTCATGTAGCCGATATCGGCTACAGCATCTGCATTCGATAACTTTCTAGGGTGGTTGTGGTTGTGGTTGAAAGCACGTTAGTGCTCCAAGCGCACCTCAAAGAGATGTCAGCAAAGCAGAGGAGCTTGCCAAGGCCTGCCGGGGTTGCCAGGATGTTTGAAAAAGATAAAGCGGCCCCGAAACATAAAGGGAGAAGGTGGTTTAGTCAGTACAAGTCTGACACTGGGAAGTTATTTAATTTCCCATCCTCAAAAACGGGTGGTTGTCGAGATCTTCGGTGTGCTGCTCTTGTATATGCTCTCAAAGTGGCTAGCATATACAACTTTGGGCGAAAATAAAATATTAAATTCAGTGACTAAGAAGTTGTAACAAATTGAGACCGATTGTAACAATCTTAATTAATGAATTTAATATCAGCTGCAATTGTGTTGTAATTAAAAGGGCAGAGTGCATCAATTCTATATTTTATTTATCCTTATTCTTGCTTTTCTTACTATCATGTGAAATTATAAACCAATAAATGCCTCATAAATCACCATCTAAATACGTCAAGTGTTATTATAAAATAAATCATGGAAATTCATTGATAGCATAAGTTTATTAGGCAGTTACATCCCATTGACTACCGATTGAGATAGAGACAATTCCGCCACATTTATACTGCAACTACTAAAAGCAAGAATCAATACTAGAGACGGGCCTGTTGGTCTAGTGGTTAGTGGCCCTGACGGCTGAGCCGGAGGTCGTGGGATCGATTCCCACCCAGGACAAACTTTGTGTGATGAGCATGATTGTTTGTTCTGTGTCTGGGTGTGATTTATCTATAATATGTATGTATTTATAAATTATATAAGTATGTATATCAGTTGTCTGGTTACCATAACACAAGCTCTGCTTAGCTTGTGATCTGATAGCCGTGTGTGAGTTGTTCCAAGATATTTATTTATTTAAAAAAAAATACTGGCGACCACCAGAAAACTGACAAGGCAATGAAGCTTGACGAATACCAGAGAAACTATTCCACTGTATTGATTAAGATAATATTTTCACACAGAATTCTATATCAATGGACCAAAGATGAGACACGCGTGTCTACAAGATATAACTCATTCGATGATTACCCAACCCGTCAATTGCTCGCACGCGACAGCGCACGCGCATGTGATGTCACCGACTCCTGCGCATGCGTGGGAGTGCACAAGGGCCAACTAATTGACTCCGTGACTCTTACATTACCTGACTTCTGACTCTTCACATTTTGATGGTCCATCATGATGAAACTATTACCCTTTATGGGACAATTGACAATTATTGGCCATTAATCAGTTTTGGGTAGCTGTAAGTGGTGTTTCGATCATGCATAGATTTGATTAGATCATTATAGATAGCATGATAATGTCTGACGTTGTTTTGGCATGAGTAAGTCCCAACGCCTCGTTGGTCTAGCTGAGCCTCCCCTCCTTCTCTTGGGTTCGATTCCCGAATCGGGTTGTCATTCCATCTAGAGATTTGTGCCCAATAGATGGCAATAAGCTCGTCCCCTATTACATGGGAAAATATAACTGGCGAAGTGTGAGTATACTATTAGGTACAACTCAGCCTAACCTTTCGAGGATTACAGGGGTAATGTTCATCCTCAGAGTAATCGAGCAATCCATTTAAAAGTTCTATCCATCATCGGAATGAAAGCAATTTGTAATCAAAGATTTATCGATGCCTAAGTAGAAGTAAAATGGTTTCGTGATTCGCCCCGCCCTGTCGTTGAAATCATCGACTTCTATGCCCTACCCAGAAGTCGATAGAAAATATGGTCGATGTGGGTAATCAACTGAATGGTATAAAATGTAAGAAACGGTAGCTATTTTGTAGATAATAGTGACAGACAAGGTCACCACTTCAATATAGAGCGGATAGAGCGATCATTATTTTTAAAAGCCGTAGGTAAGTAAGGCTACAAACTAATAATTAGAATTGACGCTTTTAGAGGTGTTTATTGCTCATGATAATGGATACGCTCATACAATTTCTTGTATGGAAATGCCGACCTGAACTGGTACACGTATTCGTATTGCATTCGGCTCGAGCTGATCAGCATACTTCGTTCGCATCTTTTAATTTTGAATTATGTTGGGGGTGGTCCGGCACACTATAGAGGTAATCCGTTCGGCTTGATACCGGGTTCTAAATTCAAATTTACCGTCGTCGCGTTAAATATTGCCGACCCTAACATATACAGGAAGAATGACGCACCAACGCTTATCACTTACTCAGTAAAAAAACAGCAGTTTATTTATTTATTTAACACTTCAAGCACAAAGTACAGAGGCGGACTTAATGCCATAGGCATATTATATGGCACCAGATTAAGCAGTTCCATTATAGGTACGAATTATTGCACTTTTATAGAAAATACTCCAGATTCATATACATTTCTAGTAAAACATGGCCTCGCTATGTATAGTTTCCTCATGCAATGAGAGATCTGCTTAATCTGGTTTTATATAGCTTGATGTGTGTACATAGATACGTGGTAAGCGTCGCTATCTCTTCTAAACTGTATGTGGACCACACATTACGCTACTATTATTTACGACGCAATCACATCAAAGCGGTATAATAGGTACCTATATCTCGATTATTATATTTATGAATCACAACACGAGAATAGTATTGATTCAAAGATATAATCAGACATGACATTAAGGTGGTTCCTTCCATTTGAATTGTCCGAAAATGATGATGACACATTTTCTGGCAACAGTTCTTGCATGAAAGTTGGAGTGTACATTCTGAGTGTTTATCACGCCAAAGCATAATGTTTGGGTTTATTAATAGCGTGTTTTAATCACTGTTAATGACTGTACTGTTTCGGATAGTCTATACAAAAGTAGGTGAAAAGCAGATGCTGTTGTAACGTTTAAACAAGTACCTTTTTTATTGAATTTATTTTAAGAAACAGTTGATTGTACTGTTCTTGTAAACTAAAGTCTATAGAAATTTTTGTTTCCTAGTGAATTTATCGACGCCAAAACGCGAATCTACTAAATAATTTACTGTGTTGTTTGTTAACGCACCCAGGAATACAGGACAAATTCCCGGTGTGGGGCAAAGTATAAAAGAAAAGATTGTAAAATGAAATGCCTTATTGTATAAGCCATTTAATAATTGATTGAATGATGGCACATTATTTTTCTGTAGTTAATGTTCAATGCTCACATAATAATAATAATATAAGCACCGATTTGTTTACAAGGTTAAAAACTAAATGAAGCGGGGGGAAGTGTTTGAATTTTAGTGACCAAAACCCACACATGTTCCTTCTTTTGCCTTATATGTTTCGGGGCCGCGGTATCTGTTTCGAACAACCCGCAACCCACATGGTCCACCTTGGGATCGAAACTAATGTTAGTACGATAGTAGCTACTGCAGTTACGGCTAAGAAACTGAGAATTTAATTACAATACAACTGTTAATTGGCGTCATTGCCGCAAAAGGAACAATAGTACATTCAGTATTAATGTGAACAACAGAGGTCTGAGCTAAATGTGAATCATCGTGATATCTTATTAACATGCAGTGCTAAATAGAGGCAACTCAATGGTATTCAAAGAACTGACTTATACACTACTAGTGGCTAAATAGATAGGCAATACAAAAACACATTTTGGCTAAGTTCAAGGCAAAACCTAAGGATGAGGAACAGTTTCTGTGTACGTTTACACAGAAGCTGTTGGTGAACCTTTTCTTAATCAGGCAACCTGAGTCCTGCCGGGAGTGCGGGATGCTCGAATGAGATACCGCGGGCCCGGAACAGAAATGGCAATAGAAGTAACATGGGTGGTTTTTAGTCTGTACAAGTCTGACACTCTCTCCGCCCAGAGCGGGGGAAGTAATTTAATGATTTCCCAACAGCAAAAAAGGCATTCTGGTTTCCTCAAGATGTTTTCCTTTACCGAAGTATATGATAACTATACAAAAGGCGTATAAATCTGAAATCACACTCAAATCACAATCGTCACGGTATCAATTAAGTACTTCTTTTTCCTATATATCATTCCTTACACAACCCACCCATCTTTTCTTTGGCCTTACTCTCCCTCTCTGTCCAAAATTTATATTCATCACTTCTTTAGTCACATTCAAGATAATTCCGCAGCACGCACATACAATTCTTAACATTACGTACCCCACGTCCAAATCAGTGTAATATTCTCGTTAAAAGAACCCATTCAACTAATAAGGGTAAGCAGTGATGTGGGAGTACATGAACGTACGTACAAAGTATATAATGACGTTATATACTTAAGGAGCGGCTGTAGTTGACATCATCGCTGGTTAAAAAAAGGTTCGTTTGTAGAGATCTGATTGTTTTACAATGTCACAGGTTTGTATACTTAATGCATTTTGATTTATTTCTTTGTTTAATATGCATGTGGTGTTGATCTAATGATCACAATCAATTAACGAGGTTCCGAGTTAGATTTTGAATAAATTTTTTTTTTGAAAAAAGTATGAGTAGCAGTGTCGTTTGTATTATAAACTTCTGAGGAATTTTTGTCATTTCTTTTCAGAGGTACAATAAATGTCGAGACGTAAATAAAAATAATTTGGATCGCTTCAAAGGTTGAATGAATCGGTTTCTAATAGGCAAGCATGCTCCACCCTGGGCCGCATCATCGCTTCACATCCGATAAGTAGCGGCCAAATTTTAGTATAAAAACTAACGTGGAATCTTAATTGATTTAATTTAACTTGGAATCGACTCACCCCCTATTTTATAAGGAGCTGGCTAATGACGAACTATGCACGTCTGCGTTCGTATTCCACGCGCTCCTCAAAGAGGTGTCAAAAAATCTGAGAAGCACGTTAGGGCCACTGCCTGCCGGGGCAGCGTGTTGGTTCGTAACATTTATTTATTTAATATACTTAACAGATACAACGACCCCGGAACACAAAGAACAAAAGATGGAACATAGATGGGTTTAAGGCTGTACAAATCCAACAGCCCTTCCGCTCCAACCAGAGCAGGAGTCATTTGCTGATATACCATTCAAGAGAAACCCTTGTAGGGTCATCAGAATAGCTATTAAATAATGTAAGGTTTGCGTGCCAACGACGAAGGTAGAGCTGTTTCTTTTTAAACGAAGAAAGTGTGCTATACAGCTTCGTATGACGTAATCCGGAAGTTTTCACGAGTTACACGAACTTCCATTAAAATAATTGGTTAACAAGAAGTTATTTTTACAATAAGGTGTTACATAAACAGTACCTAAGTACAATGGATTTTTCGTTCTAAATAAACTCAGGCCTCAAAGTGTTTTACGTAAATTGTTACGATATTCTATTCATGTCACCGTATTTTAATGATTTTATTAATTATCATCAATTGATACCAGACATCATTAGCCTATTATTTCGGTCAATTTAGTTTGTGTTTATGTTTTATTAATGTTATTGATAAAGTAGATAAAAAAATGTCTAAGTTCTTTTTTTTTAACTTTGTCCCACACAACATTTTTCCTGTATCGTGGATGCGTTTACAAACATTTAAGCTCACATATACAAACAGCCAGACCCGAGAATATTTGAAATACGGTGTTAATCATTATTAACAGATTTCATTTCAACTTGGTAGTGATAACGATATTACCCGCGAAATACACAAGAAAGTACTGCCGACAAATTGCTTTGCAGTTTAGTATATTTAACTAGCTTCCTCTATCTCTAAGAAAATATCCAATAACTCTGGATAGCAGTTGCTGTTAAAGCTTTCAATCAGTGGAAGACTCTTTAAAATAGTATATTATGGTAAAGACTAAAACTATCATAATACAGAAGATCCTATTTATGCAATTATAACCTAGAAACCTCGCAATATCAATATGTTTTCCATCTCAACATAAAAAAACAACATTCTTAAATAGTTTCAATCAAACATTTCTTACATTACATCAGGTGTATGCAACTGTAATGAACCGTGGACCGTCTAATTAACATCTATTTAGGCTAGGAAACATTAATTAAAGCGACGGGAATGTTAGGAGTGGGATCAGTCAACTCCGGATGAAAAATATTGTCAAGAGCGTGCAGATGCAGTGTGTATATGCCAATGCATGCTATTTATATTACAATTTTGTATTGTAAGTTCTTCTAAGAATATAGACGAAGTGACATAATACCAACGTCAATAATACCAAGGTGGAAAAGACAAAATGTATTGATTTGACATACGCTACCGAAAAACATAACTATAGTCTATCTCGTTAACAGTCACTTCACTTACTTATTTATTTAATGGCGTTTGTGGAAGGAGTCACATAGAGAAACGAAATTATTTGAAAACGTTTGACATTCTAGTCTAGATTCTCTCAAAAAATTACATTCAATCGGTTTAAGATTTGATATGGTAATGATGAGTTTGCCAAAGTTGGTTTTGCATAGATTTATTTCAAAATTGGAAGCTTATCGGCCATCTTGGAAACTGTGACTAAGGTTTTGCCCTTAGGCCTCAGAAACACAATGGATGCTTGCATTATTTCTGTCACACTTATTTAATAAGATCTAGACTTTGTTTCAATCATCATACAAGTGTAATTAGGCATGTTCTCATCCATTTTTCCAAGTACAAAGTGGCTAATTATAATAATCATCAGTCAGTACTTATTTTTATCATACGTGTGCAGCACCGTAAATATATCGTACTTACGAAGATATATTTTAACAGTATTTTACTGAGAAGAATTCGCGGTAAAAAAATAGCTATCGTGTTCGTGTGAGTGAAGCATTACGGGGTTTTTCTTGCATTGAAGCTATGGGTAGAATTCAAGCTATGCTTTACCCGTTGATCTAATGCAAAACAAAACGCCGATGCACAAAAGCAGAAATTGTCATGCGCGTCCAGACAAAATAATAGTTTTATTTTTGTGTGTAACAATAGCAACACTTTTTGGATGAATGAATACGTTTGTGAACTAGCGTGTGAATCTTTAAAATGTGGCACAATGTCAAATCAGAAACAAGTTATTTTACTTACGTGATATTTATAACAATAACAACGTAAAAAAACTCGGATTTTTTTCTGTTTCAAAGATTGTATGTTATTTTGTAATGAGCATGTAAGGTTTCAATACTTGCAACCGAACAAATAGCACCAAAACACATTACAACATTTCTAGTTTTCACTATCATCACCTGCCTAGCCTTAGCCCAACTATGTTAGGAGCGGCTTCCAGTCTAACCGGATGCAGCTGAATACCAGTATTTTACATGGAGCGACTACCTATCTGACCTCCACAATCCAGCTAGTACCTGGTAATGCGATACATTTTGGTAAGACTGGTTGTCAGACTACCTGTACCGACTGTCAAAGATCTATGAGGAAACTAAATGACTTGTTCAGGCAATGACCCTTAATAACTGTCAAAACAAAAACACAATAAAACCTACGTGAACAACTCTGTATTACGCCCGTCCAACAAAACTTTACCTAAAACTATTCAATAGATTTGTATACCCTACTGATTGCAACAAAGATATACGAAGCGATAACACAAATGTGTACACAATAATGACACATAATAGCCTTGTATATAAAGCATTATATTGTTTATATCGTAAAACACATGTGGATTTGATGGACATGTGTATAGTCTTTCATTGTCACAAATTATTCCATTGTCACATCTGATTGTGATCTGTGTGTTATCAGAAAAGGACTGTCATTAAATTAATGAGGTGGTGATCATGGCCGTGGTTTAAAAGAGATGTTTTTATGTGCATTCTATGCATTGTCGTGTAGGTGGGAACAGATTTACATAGAAAACAGTAAAATAATAAACTAGCTGTTCCACGCGGTTTTACCCACGCTGCTCAGCACCTGTTAGTCGTAGCGTGATGTTATATAGCCAATAGCCTTCCTCAAGAAATGGACTATCCAACACTAAAAGAATTTTCCAATTCCAACCAGTAGTCCCTGAGATTAGCGCGTTCAAACAAACAAACAAACAAACTCTTCAGCTTTATAATATTAGTATAGATAATAATAATATATCCACAACAAAGTTTTAGGAGGAATGGAAAAAGGCTTGAACTGTTTCGAGAAAAGAATGATATCTTTGTGCTGACTTGGCGGGGACACTGCTGCACAAATCATAATAGGGTAGTTGCCTGGGTCAAAATAATTACATTCTATTTAGTCCGTCTTTTAGATTATTCAAAAATAAGGGATCCGTTGCTAAAAAATGCTGCAACGCGTGACGTCACACGTATCTTTAATGGACTATATCTTTGTCATTCATGGTCTAATTTACAAATTAAAAAATACGTAAACCTTTATTTTGAATTATCTAAAACACAGACTAAATAGAATTTAACTTTGACCCTGCAAACTACCCTATTAGAGCACCTAATTTCATGAGAATGATAAACATTCTCAATGTTGATCGAAAGTCGAAACGTTTCTATCAAAATATGCCAATACCCACCCATTTCCTGAAGAGGCAATTCAAAGGGAATGCCACAAATGATTGATGTTGATATTTTGTGTCTATGATTATGCTTGGAGCCTCCAAAAGGCTTTTGTCCGTCACTAGTTGGGCTTTGTTAGGGCTTAAATATACTTATGTATTACTAGCTTTCGCCCGCGGCTTCGCCCGCGTTAAATTTGGGGTAACACAGTTCCCCTTGCGCCTTATTGATTTGTAATAGCAACCCTAAGTTTTCCCTTCTCTTCCCTCTTTCTCCCTCACATCCCACTTTTTTCAAAAAAATATTAGCCTATGTCCGTCTCCTGGTTCCCAACTATCTCTGTACCAAAATTCATCCAAATCGGTTCAGCCATTAAAGCGTGAAGAGGTAACAAACAAACTCACTTTCGCTTTTAAAATATTAGTAAGGATACAAGTAGTTCATCTTTTTAGATATTATTTCGTATCCTATTACATGTTGTCCTATCTAACCCAAAGGTTGGCTGGTAAGGATTGACTTGTGGCATTGAGTACGAGTATATATAATTGTACATTAAGTTTAAATAAATAAATATATTTTTTTGAAATAAAGAATCTTCACTTGGAGCGAAAAATATATTGTTATATTTATTTGCTAGGTATTTGTGTCGGTTTTATATTTTTTAGCAAACCTGGTAACATGCTGGCTGTTTTACAACGTCGTTCGAATATTCAAATTGTTTAAATAGAGAACATGATAATGGCTATATTCTAATAAATAGTTTAAAGTCTCTAAATGTCTCTTTTATTCTCAATAGTTCCTTTACAGCGCTGCCTGGGACATGGTAGCCATGTTGCAGCACCATGCTGAGATAGGGGCCTTTTGGCCTCGTACAGGACTAATTTAAATAACTGTCTTTTTATTTTGTTTCTTACTTCTGTTATTCTTTATTTAAAAATTAAATTAGTTTTATTGTCTTGTCCTGTGCGAGTTTAACAAACAGTTTTTATTTATTTTACAGTTTTAACGGTTTTCCTTACAATAGTAGCTAATAATGAAGTCTTACAAAGATCCGGTCTTCATAACAACTATAAATAGAAAGCCAAAGTAAATCATATACCCTTTCATTAGACGCATCCTAGTGCATCACAGGATGTTAGCTGTCGCCTATGACCAGCATATTAACCTGACTTCCAGGCAACTGTGACAGGTCAAGTGGAAGTATGCAAGTAGGTACATAGTTAAATTTGGTTCTCAAAATTAAAAAAGGATAAATAATTATGTGTACTGCAATATGATTCATAATTATCTATAATAGATATCAATACAATAAAAAACTAAAAACGGGCAAGAGCGAGTCAAACTCGCGCGCCGAGGTTTTTGTTACAAACTTGCGACATAAACAGGTATATCTTTTGTCAGCGAAGACTTAGAGGGTTGATTTTTTCACAGCATTAGGGGCCAATAGAGTTGAATATTATAAGATTTTCATTTCAACCGATATACCTCCACGCGTTTCCGAGATAAAATGTCTTGACAGACGGACAAGAAAATGATTCAATAAGGGTTCAGTTTTTGAGGTACGAAACCCCTAAAAACAGCTTTCCATTAAGAATGTATGTGACAAGACCGCGTTGACATTTGTCTCCAAATAACAGTTGGTGTCAAATAAGAAAGGTTAAAAACTAAATGCTTAAAACGAATTAGACAGGTCGTGGATCCATTTAATTTAGGAGGTCAATTACCAAAGCTAAGTGGAGCTTCTTATATACAAAAGCTAATTGAAAACTTTGAAGATTGCACATGTAATATTATGAAAAAAAGGGAGAACATTGTCTTTGCATTTCACCATAGTTGCGTAGTATTTATTTTAATATTTTTCTTTGTGAGCAATTGGAGTAATCGTTCTTGTTACAAGAACGATTACTCCAATAGTAAAATGATTCCACAATTTTAATATAAATTTATTAACTTTAGGTAATGAAAATTAATTTTAGGTTGCTTCGTGTGTTTATGTTTTTTTTTTCACTTTTTAACGCATCTTGTTTTATTTAAAAAAATCGAAAAGATTTATTTTAGAAATAAGCAATGTCTTTGCACACATTTTCTATTTCTGTCTTCTTTAGTGTATTCAGTGTGTACTTAAATAAATAATATTGCGTATAAGAACAATTGACGAGATAACATTGAATAAAAATAAATACCTTTTCAGATAAAAAAAACTTTACAAATGTCAAAATACTTAGAAACCACTATAAAACGCGTATGCAAAGAGCAAATAAAATTTAAACTTACATCATTCTGAACAATAAAAGAAAAACCTCTAAAACTTGACTCATAAAAAAGATCATTTTTGGTTTTGCTAAAATGCCAGAAAATTACTCTATGGTCCGTTTTAGGCAATGACCTCATTGTTGCGTTCATCGCTCTTTAAGTACAGCAAAACTATGTCAACGTATTTAGAAATTCGTCAATGGATACCGTATGCGACAAAAATGGTTTCTGTATCTCTGCAGCCATTAGAATAATGACTGAAACAGCACAATAATGACTTTCGACATGCAAATTATTAACTTTATGGCCTAACATTAGTATTTTGGAGGTTTCAACACGAGTAACGTGAGTTTATCTAAACGTATCCCAGCACGAGGAGTAAGAGCTGGTGGCTAAATAGTAACAGCCGTTCAGATCAACCTTCGGGTTATGATCTGTAGATGGGTGACCACCCATTATATACCGAGTTTTCTTCGTGCGTCAGACTGTCATTTGTTGTGAGTCTGTAAGGACTGTCAAAGTTCTGGTAGTCAGTGGTTCGAAAGTCTGAAAACCAGTCTTACCTAGGGGTATTCTAATACGTCTTACGTGAAGGAACGACTGCCAATTTACAAAATGGCAGTCGTTTTGTACTGACTATAAAATACTGGTATACAGATGCATCTGGTTAGACTGAAAGCCGATCCCAACATAGTTGTGAAAAGGCTAGGCACGTGACGATTTTTCTATTTTGGTAAACAAATTGACACGTACTGAGATTTGAAGAAGCAGTACTTGATTTATTTCAAACCCAGTAGATGTTTCTTATGTTGATTTAACACAAATTGATGGAAAATCTCGTGTTTTTCGTATTTGTTTACAACGCACGCAGAAAAAAATTACCTAGGTTTAAGTACAAATAGGTGTGTGTTGTCTTAACGTCGTAATTAGGACCGAAAACACCACGAAATCATGTTTGATTAATACATTTACATACGGAATGATCTCATCGCAATGGACTTACATAACTGCGTAAATGAACGTTAAATAGACATCCTTACAGCGGAGTTAATGTAGTACAGTCAGTAAAAGAAACAAGTACCCAGGCTCGTCAGACACAGTTAAAAGTTTCTTTAAAAGCCACAAATGTTTTCGAATAAATGTAGCATAAATTAATAATTTATTTTCAGTTTTACACCTGCTACGGTTTGTCTCTGCATCACCCAAAGGTTGACTGGTAGAAAATATCTATAGCATTAAGTCCCCCTCAGTACTTTGTGCTTGAAATGTTAAATAAATAAAGTTTTATTTGTACAAATAAAATAAACAGTTCATTAAATGAATTAAATTTGAGTTGTGGTCGTCCATCGGTTTCTAATAAAAATTCATAACTAATAAAGCTTGTTTACTTTTGTCTTTTGCTGACTGTACATGGATGGAACTATTTCTGCGCATGATTCAGAGAGGCCAATTTTTTATGGAGATTAAAATTTCAGATTTTTCACGGTGCGGTGTAGTATGATTTCATACTGCTGCGAAGTATTTTACTTAGTGCTCATTACAAAATTGTATCCTAACGTTGCTTATTTTATATTATGGAAACAGTAGCTTGTTAAATGTCAGGATTTTTGGATGGAGCTACGCAACAGACCATGTAAATAATTCCATTTTATTTGCAGTTCTGTTAACACTTTTTTCGGCTATTTTTAAGATTTGAAGATAGCTCTTAAGACTATTTTAACGGACCACAGCGAAAAATTCAACAACTTTTTATACACAGACAATTTCAGCAGTAAAACCTTTGTTATAAATCCTCTAACGAGACTATTTTTTTGTCTATGGTAGCTGCGGTCATAGTCAGTCATCTGTGGCCTAAACCGGCAATGATGATGCAAACCAAAACACTACAGCGACCTTGACAAACAGATTTGGGGCCTCCGCTTTATGAGATGCTATTAAAACTATGTTTTCATGATGTATGAAAGTTATGATGATTCTGCATCTGGTTGAAAACCGACTGTAAAACTTTAATGATGTTTTTGCTATCCGATGAAGGTTTTGGCAATGGAAAACTAGACCACTCAACCTGGGCTGGTAACCATCCATTTCCAAGTTTTAGCAAGAGTTGCTTAACAAGGGCCGATAAGGAAACTTATCTATTTCCAAGCCAATCATAATTGTCTCGTCTAACTGCCTTGTTGGTGTAGTGGTTGCAATCACGACAGCTGTGCAAGAGTTCGTGGGTACGATTTCTGAGTAGGGCAGTGTTATTGAGTTTTTTTTAAACGCACTAGTAATTTCTCCTGTATCGTGGGTGCAAAACATTTAAACCTACATACACAAACGGCCAGACCCGAAACAACTATCTGTAGGCCATACAAATATTTTGTTCCTTGCGGGGGATTGAACCCTAAATTAATGTTAATTCTATCAGGATTTTTTCAGTAGTAGTCACAGATTCTTGAACTGTGCGTCGTTGATGGCAATAGGTTCGCTCCCTATTATCCAGGACTTAATATACATACTTGGTGTAATTTTGGTTTTACTATTCGGTACGCCTCTGCCTAACCCTATTGGTATTACAGGCGTGATGTTTTGTCTGATTTTTATAAAAGACGCCTTATTAAGTGATTCTGGGCAATCAACACAGTTGTTCTGTCAAAATAATAGCTGTTATGATCATGAGTCTGTTATGAAATTACGCTTGACAACATTTTTATCTCAAAATTGTGTTAGCCAACATTCTTAGTGGGGTATGTGTTTACCAAAACATTGACAACTTCTACGTGGAAACTGTACTAAAAATTAGTAGTGTACTGTATTTACGAGTTACTATAATCTAACTATACATACATATCGGGGTTGCGGGTTGTGTTTAAGAGGTACCGTGGCCCCGGAATAAACAGGGCAAAAGAAGGAACATATAGGTATGTTTTAGTCAGTTAAAGTTTGACACTGTCTTCCGTAGCGCCCAGAGCGGAAGAAGATAATTGATGACAGGTCATAAGAAAAAAAAAACCTACTGTATCACCAAAAAGTACACGAACATATACTTTGACATTGAATAGCTTAGGATTAACTAAATTTTGTAGATATATTCCGCCTATTACATGGGACTCAAACATGACGGACGGAATGAGAGTGAATTATAAAACCTCTGCTTCACCCTTTTTTTTCGGATGGGAAATTATCAAATAACTTTCGGAAGGGAGTTTCAGACTTGTACTGGCTAAAACCCATCCATGATCGACCTTTTGCCCTTGTGTTAAGGGGCTGCGGTATCTCTATCAAACATCCTTCGGAAAACTCAGCCGTTGATATAGAAACGTTTTTCAAGTACCTAAGATGACATCGGAACGGTTATTAACAAAACACGTTTTAAAAAGATTGATTTCCCAAAGTATTCCAGTGTTGTTACGAAATCTTGGGAAATGTGGGACGTAAACAGTGGTATGTGGGTCGCTGTGACGGCAATCATCAAGTCTGCTTCGTCGATCATAATCATAATGTTTAACCTTACATATGGCTTCGATGTTTTTTTTTGTTTTCGTTGTTTATTTACTTGTATATTGCGAGTTGTAAAAATCGAAAATAATTTCCACCATTTGGGATAAATTATACAAGCGTGTTTTTAAAAGTCACATCATAAAATAACACTTATATTGACTTTAATTAACAGTAACTAGACTTTAGAACAGACTAGATGTTTGACAGTCACCGGATGCAGGATCATGAATATTGACTGCTTACCAAATGGATTACAACAACATAAACAATCTGAATTTAGCAACCACAATTTTCCGTTCAATAACTACGAGTCGCGTCGATTTTCACACAAAAATAAAAGAAAATTATATACCATCATCTTTTCCGGGCTTGATGCACTGTAAGCACGACACAAACTTTTTCTTTTTCACTTTTTTTCCAACATCATTTGGCTTTCCATTAGCCAAGTCTTTCTTTACATCTTTTTTCGTTTTATTCTTCTGTTGTTTAACGACACCCATTTTTACACGAGCGTGAAAAGCGCGCGCTTTTCTTTTTTTTTTTTAATCAGGCGAGGGCGCGCGTTGTACAGATGCGCGTTCAGAAACTAGTGCGGGACTAGCAACGCTAACTGCATACGCGTGCGGGCAAGGAAACACTGGCAGCTTACAATGAGTCTTTCTAATGAACACCATTCGCGCCGCGCAGCAGTAGCGGAGTACGGCAGTCCGTAGCACGGAGCTCGTCTAGAGGTGCGGTTCGTGAGCTCACGCCAAATCGACCATCCCGATTGGGAATCAAGGCCAATTCATGGATTAATATTCCGTGTGTGGCTACTTCCTAAACACAATGTTAATTTCACCTAATTAATATTTCGGGTATGTGTCCCTTACGTGAAATTATACTAGCAGTAACCATCAAATTGTTTCTGTGTTCATATTTAAATTGGTTGCTGATTAAAAGTATATGATTTAGCATGGTTTTTGTAACCACTTGAGTTTAATAAAAGGGCGTTCATGGTATGGTCAGCGTGGAGGAATGCTCTTAAAATAGCTGATAATCAGTTTTTTTTTATGTTCTGAGAGTTACAGTTCAAAGAATCTATATCCGGAACGTTGAGTAATCAATAGTTTTTCAAGGCGTGTATATAATTATAGATAGGGCTATGGCTTTTGTATCAAGGGCGATATTGTCTGATATACCTAGTTTGTAGGTACGCAACTATGAAAGTCAAGGGGATTCGTGACTTGCCGCTGTTACGTCACTCTTGAATACTGTTATCAAGATTAATTTGAACACATTTCGAGGCGAAGTTTTTTCATTTGCACTTAGGTGTTCAAGATCACCTAAGACATGTCTTTGGATCATAAAATAAACAGAATGCTGTCTGAAACATTAAAATGAACGTATGACACAACAATGAACATAGAATGTTTGAATATATTTACATTTGTTCGAAAATATTGGACGTCACATATTTTTTTGAACAATGGTAACATTATTACCAGAATGTCATTATGGTTTGTTACCAACCAACCATCAACCATGCTTATTCATTATTACAGTCAAGGACACAAAAGTCGGAAATTGGTCAAGCGCGACCACTTTTTCAAGGTCTAGATGGGAAATGCGATAACTCGTTCTACCTACTTTGTAATCACAGGGAAATCATTCTGATTGACATAACGCGAGTCTAACTAAGATTTATGTTTGTGTTATGCTAATATTACATGCAGAGGAAGTTGCGTGCGCAATCACATGCTTTAGATTCCTTTCAGACTGGAGAATTTGATGCGCGTATGCTGCGCGAGATTGAACAAGATAATATTCACAAACCTACGGAAAAAAGGGGACCTATTCTCCAGAAAAATCATGAATTGGCACAGTGTTTCTGAGCTGGTGCGTGCAAGCCATAGCTCCCACACGGCTGCGTACTCTTATATTTTGTCACTATGTACAATTATTGCTCCTAGAACCATAAAATATACAGGGTTACAGGGAAAGTCGTACTGAATATTAAAGAAGGTTATTATTCAGGTCATTTCTGATGATTTAGATTCTGAAATAAAATGTCCGAAACTTAACCGTTATGGAGATATTTAATTTTAAAGATTATTTTTAAAAATCCTTTATTTTTTGGCTTTTAGTCGTTTTTTTTCGGGATTAGAGCTCCTAGAGTCGATTTTTTTATGTATCTAGTTAGAGGACATGTCCATTAATAAAAATGATCAACAGAAACTGAACCTACTACTAACAGCTTAAAAACTGCTCGACAACGGTTAGCATTATGAATTTTCTAATAGAATGTTCTTAACTTTGACAGGCTTTTAATAAAAAAATTGTATCGAACTTATTCTGCAAATAACTTTATAAAGTTTTACGTCTCTTTAGCTATTCAAAAAAGTATAACACTTGCTATTAAATAGGCAAAACATTGCCCAAATAACAGTCAAGTTAGGAGAGGGTACATTTTTAGTTTGAGATAAAAGTAGCTAAAATACGTAAAAAAAGACAATTTTTTTAGCAATATTTTTATAATTCATGTTCTACATGGCCGCTGCTATTTCTTATGCTACAGGCAATACATGCTAAGGTATCCTACTCTCCGAGTACCTGATATTGGCGTATTTGACAGAGTTTATCGAAGACTACGAGAAACTGGTTCTGTGCTAGTACGTCGGACTGACATGGGACGACCTCGTGTTCTTGATGACGACGACGAAGATAATAAAATACGACGTCTCTTTGAAGCCAACCCAACCACGTAAAAGGCCAAAAAAAAAACCAAAAGAGTCACAAAGGAGATTCAGTCTTAATGTGTGGATGGGTATAATATCAAATAACTTGATAGGGCCATACTTCCTGCCCGATAACTTGAATGGCGAGACATTTGATAACTTTTTGAGGAAGGAGTTACCCTCTTTAATGCAAGACTTCCCTATTGCTATTTTTTTTGTCTTTTTTTTACGTATTTTAGCTACTTTTACCTCAAACTAAAAATGTACCCTCTCCTAACTTGACCGTTATTTGGGCAATGTTTTGCCTATTTAATAGCAAGTGTTATACTTTTTTGAATAGCTAAAGAGACGTAAAACTTTATAAAGTTATTTGCAGAATAAGTTCCATACAATTTTTTTTATTAAAAGCCTGTCAAAGTTAAGAACACTCTATTAGAAAATTCATAATGCTAACCGTTGTCGAGCAGTTTTTTAAGCTGTTAGTAGTAGGTTCACTTTCTGTTGATGATTTTTATTAATGGACATGTCCTCTAACTAGATACATCAAAAAACCCGACTCTAGGAGCTCTAATCCCAAAGAAAACGACTAAAAGCCAAAAAATAAAGGATTTTTAAAAATAATCTTTAAAATTAAATATCTCCATAACGGTTAAGTTTCGGACATTTTATTTCAGAATAAAATTCATCGGAAATAACCTGAATAATAACATCCTTTAATATTCAGTACGACTTTCCCTGTAACCCTGTATATTTAATAGTACAGAATAGTACTACCCCTTTTTAGGGATAAGCAATAATCAAATAACTTCTCCCGTACTGGGCGGGGCGGGTGAGTGTCAGAGTTTACTGACTTGAACCCATCCAAGTTGCTTCTTTTGCCTTATGTGTTCCAGGGCTGCGGCGCACTGTATTAAAAGACCTTGTATAGTCACGGAAAAATCAGCGTTGCTTTTTATGCTCGACAACGAATCCTGAAGAAACGATTCAACTGTCTGACATCCCGCAACGAAATGAATCATAAAACAACGGAGGAGTAATGAAAACACAATTTACATTGCTTTCATATCGAGCAGGAAACTGAACAGAATTGGGCCAATTTGATTAAGTCAGATGGCTCGCTGCCAACTCCAACTATCTTACGCACAGAAAACGCAACTCATTCACCAGTCTGTAAACTCCTTTACACGAGCAGAGAGAATCCACCCATACATTATGCGCTATGCAAATCCCACTCTCTCAGCATACCCGCAGCCCGCAGGACAGTGTTGCGTAGGCGCACGTTTAAAAGCATATTTGTCACGGTCACTTAAAGTCTGTTATGTAGTCAGATCTGCGATCAATGTCACGGTTATATTATGTACAGTTAAGTGAACTAATATGTGTGCACTTGGTGAAATTCTAGATCGAAATAAAAAAGTATTTTTTGAATTGGTCGTGCATTCAAAACTCGCTTGATAAGTCTTGAAAGACTTGGCACAGCCGAGTAGCAATGGAAAAAAATCAAAGAGTACACCTCTTTGATTTTTTTCAAGCTCAATGAGGCAGTAGCTCCATGTAAAATACTGGTTTTCAGCTGCAACCGTTTAGATGCTGTTGGCAGAGGACTATAGGGCAGCTTAATGGCGTGACCAGGTTTGCTAGTTCTCGAATCTATGACATGCGACTCTGATTTTCAGGATTTATATGGGTACTAGCGGCCCGGTACGTGCTTCGCTACGTATTTACATAAAAATGTGATGCAGCGCCATCTGCCGGACAAAATTGTGAATCTAAACCATTCCCAGATCCCCTTGAACACACACAAAAAATTTCATCAAAATCAGGCCAGTCGTTTGAGAGAAGTTCAGTGACATACACACTCACAGAAGAATTATATATATAAAGATTGTATGTATACTGCACAGGCTTCTGAGAAGGATAATAACGTGAGGAACCCAGCATGTCTGAGAGATATTCCTTGACGTTGTGTGAAGCCAAGTCGGAGGCCCATGGGCAGCATAAACACACTGATGATGAGGAACTAACCCCAAGATAATAAAATTGTACCAATGATTTCTCAAGAATCTCGCTAATGAATTTAACTAAGTGAATACATATTTCAGCCTGCCACTGTACTGTGATCCGTGCCACTGGGACCGATGACGTCACCGGTGTATCATCGCACCTACTTGTATATTTGCTTTATTGTGTTTATATTTGTACAGGCAAGGACGTTGGTGTGTAAAATGGGGGATTTTATATTCAATGTTATTTGAGTTTAAATATCGTGTTTTTTTGGATTTATATATCTTTGTAGTTAACGATGTGTGTCATTTTCATTGACGATCTAGCTAGGACCATTTTCGCTGGCAAATCATTACCTACCAGTACGGTAAACATTTGCCTAAAGTTTTCAGACCTCTTCAGTACTGTAGGTGATAACATTTTTTTAAGTTAATTTCTATCTAGGTAACCTCTATATTTAGAAAGGTGACTCATTCTTATCGTACGGCAACAAGTCAACATCAACAGCACGTGTATTAAAGACAACATCAATTATTTAAAGTGTACAAAGTAATTGTTGAAGTGACGCCATGTTTAATTATTTTCTGATATGTGTGTACCAACGTCTTATATACAGACTTCGTAGATGGTGCAGTAGCCGCTAGTGAGGTTGCCGGTAGTGACATTCTGGGTTTGATTCCTTTATTTTTACTAATATTATAAAAGTGTGTTAGTTTATTTGTTTGTTACGTCTTCACGCCTAAATGGCTAAACGATTTTGATTAATTTTGGTACAGAGAGACGGACATAGGCTATTTTTTTTATGTTAAAAAGGGGAAATAGAGGGAAGGAAAGGGGAGAGAAAAATATTTTTTTTTCTAACTATGCCACGCGGAAGAAATCGCGTGTGGAAGCTAGTTACCTAATATTTATTAAAACTGGTACCAACGGACAAAAACTTTATATTGTTGTTGTTATTGTTTTTATAAAACTTTATGTGTCTGGTTGGATAAGTCCGTCTCCGGAGTCGCGTCCGGTTCGACCGAACTTTTACTTAAGTTGGACAACACGTTCATGTCTTCATATGCTGATTGATCTAGGAGCTTATAATCGGGACTACTAGTTGGACACAGTGATCCAATGGCCTACCCTCCATGTTACGCTATATGCCCTGAGACTCCTGCGCACTTGACGATCTTACGGCCGCATCAGCAAGCGGATTACGCATAGCCGAATTTTGCGGCAAAAATATTCAATCCGAATCTGCCATCGACACCCCAAGAAGAACTGTATTTTTCCCAAATAGGAAATTCGAAGTTTAGGGTCGTTATTGCGTTCAACATCATCATCTGCTTAGCCTTTTTCCAACCATGTTGGGGTCGGCTTCCAGTCTAACCGGATGCAGCTGAATATCAGTATTTGACCTCCGTAACCCAGTTAGTACTGGGTAATACGATACCCCTTGGAAAGACTGGTTGTCAGACTTTCGGAGCACAGATTACCTGTAACGACTGTCAAAGGTCTACAAATGACAGCCGGGACCAACGGCTTAGCGTGCTTTTCGAGGCACACGGAGGTAACACGTTACGTAACAGGTGGTCACCCATCCACAGATCAACCTAGGCAAGTGCGGCTTAATCTAAAGATCGACCCGAGCGGCTGCTATTATTTAGCCACGAGCTCCTGTGCAAGTTCGACATTGCGTTAATCTACAAAATTGTACAAACTACTAGCTCCCAGAGTATGACTCATCAACTCATCACAATACTACATTTTTCATAGTAAAACAAGTACATACAAACCCCGCTAGAGGGCAGCAGAGTAGGTGGCGATGTTAAAAATATCTACCAAAGTAAATAAATACGAGTATAATCGTAACAGGACTGGAGCAACCGTTGCGAAACACCGTAATGTATGATATTATAAATATATTGTTGTTACAATGTTTATGTTCAATAATAATGGACGTGACCTTCTGTTTGGCGTAATGGGTATGGTCTATTAAATATTTACAATAGAAATAAATGTGCCTCGTGTTTTTAAGATAAGATTAAGTTGGATTGGATACAAAAAGTATTTTGCATGTTAGGATAAAGTCAACATTAATAAATGTTTTTTTTTTCCGTTTATATTTAATTTGGAATGGCAACGTAAATAATAACAGTTCTTTAATTTAGAAAAATCTAATAAACCTCAAGCGAACAGACAAGTAGCGCCATCTGTGCCGCCGAGCAAGAACTACCAATGTGGAGTAGTTCTCAATTTTACCGCTTCTACGTCGAATGATAAGTTTAGCTAGCTCCAGAGTAGCCCAAATCTAACTAATTTTTTGACCAAACTAAAGTACCATCGAGGACACCGACGTCAGACCCTTCTCAACCTTATTAATCCATAGCATAAGGGTGAAAAGTGGTAGTTACCTATAGGTTACACAAGGGGTGAGTCCTTTTACAACATATTGCCCTAGCTTGGCTGTCTAGCGAGGCAGTAAATTGATCAGGCTAATAGCATCAGCTGTCCCGACATAGATTTTTTAATTACATTAGCTGACCCTACTAGTTTTATTTTTAGTTTGTTTTAAAATACAGGGTGGAGAGGGACACTGACGTGCAACAAACACATATTTGGGTACCACGTAGGTACTCTGTACATCATTCTAAAATCTTACATCAAAAATTAAAAAAAAAACAGCCAGGTGCAAGTAGGACTCTAGGATTTCGTACAAACTATTTTGGTGATGGATCTAGAAATTTATTTTTTCTTTTATTGGTACTCTATGATATTACTTTTTGCTTAAATTCATGATTCCAGGTCAACGGGATATATAGAATTTGATTGCCTCTTTAAATTTATGGAAAATGCGACAAAAACGGCCATAATATTTTGCTTGCGTAGACTAAGGGTTCACAGATATTGAGTATATAGTTTAATTTCAACTCTATACCTCCACGCGTTCCCGAGATAAAGGGTTTTGACAGACGGACAACAAAGTGATGCTAAAAAGGTTCCGTTTATATTTATTTTAAGGTACCAACCTCTAAAAACAGCTGTTTCTTACATTTTAACAGGGTCGCTATAGTACTTTTGCAAAAAAAACAGCTATTAGGTACCTATCTACCTACCCTGCCCTACCAACCGTACCCACCTAAACTACAGAAAAACCTATACTGCCTTTAGTTGTTTCTTCTCGCCGTAAAAACCATCCTTGGACTTCAACGAATATTTAAAAAAATAGTAAAAATTGGTCCAAGCGTTGTTGATTTATTAAATGCGCTTACCAACACGTCATCTTAATATATAAAATTCTCGTGTCACAGTTTTCGTTCCCATACTCTTCCGAAACGGCTACGAAATTTTGTGTACATATCGGGTAGGTCTGAGAATCGGCCAACATCTATTTTTCATACCCCTAAGTGAGCAGCGGGTGAAACCGCTGGGCACAGCTAGTTTTTATATAAAGAAAGATAGATCAGTTACTTACAGTTGAATTTGTTGTAAAGTAGGTATTATAAGGAAATACTTATTTGACCCCAACAGTCTTTACTGTAAGTAGAGTCCTCTTCAGTTCAGATCTCATTCATTTCTTTCAACCACATGAGATTGAAAAAAAGGTATCGTGTTATTTATTAAGTTAATAACAAAGAGTGTGTTTTTACCTACTTATTTGTATAAAAGAAATACCTAAGTACCTAACGCGGATAATATGGCTAACAATAAGAGCAATAACTGGAAAACTATTAATATTTCATACGTAGTGACGATCAATCACCATGTAAATAGGTGTGTTAAGCTAAGGGCGAACATGAAAGGACGGAAATAACGACTAAGGTTATGCTAAGACAGATATAAATACATATTTACCTAAGAAGTTAAACAGTGCTTAGGTGCAAACAGAACAAAATAGTTTTAAAACAACGTTCATCATTTTCCTGCCCTTGTCCCATTCTATTTGGGGTCGGCGCAACACGTTTTCTTCTTCCATCCTCCCTTACCAGACGTCACGGCATCATTTACTCCTTTCTCTTTCATATCATTCCTTACACAATCCATCCATCTTTTCTTTGGCCTTCCTCTGGTTCTCCTTCCATCAACATCCAGATCCAACACTCTTTTAGTCACATGTGCTTTTAAAATCAGAAATATGGATAGGTATTCTCATTTCTATTCTAGCCCCAAAATTCGGTAGGAGAACCATGAATTGTAATTACAATTATGTGTCATGATATAATAATAATATTTGTAACCAAAGGAACTAAGCAAGTATTATAGGTCAAGCCAACTAACATACTAGCAACGCCATCTGTTACGCGTCTGAGGAACTAATGGAAAATTAAAATTTGATGTTTTTTATTCGAAGATTTTACTGAATATATTTTGAGGAAAATAGAACAATAACATTTTGACTAACTTTTGAATAAATATTTAGTAAGTAAGTAGGTACTTGATTGTACCAACTATTTAATCAATATTATTGATGCTAAATATTTATTTCGAGTTTCTACGGCTGGGTATTGGTAAAAATCTAACATTTCTAAACCTTGTGAAGCAGACAGAAAGTAATTTTCACTTAGGTACACTTACATCATCTCCAAATCATTAAACAAGCAATTAAATGCAAAAGCCATCAAATCAATCGTAATGGAGGAATAATTAATAAGTTAAATGATATGCGATTATTTTGGGGTCGCGAGAATATCGGTGAGTTCATCTTCTGGCGACCTTCCAGGTAGTTGGCGAAGCGTGATGTTTATTGCGACGTTCAGTGCGCGAAAGATAGAGGGCGTGTGTGTTCGCAATAAAAGCTTTTTTGATAGTACATCATTCTTCTGCCCTGATCCTACATTATTACGGGTTGGCGCAGCGTCTTCTTCTTCAATACCCCTTTATTATTGGCAATTTCATCAGACACCTTTCTTGCCATATCATCATGAACACCATTCATGTTAAGGATAGAACAGATCCTGCAAGGTTTGCGGCCCCGGAAGATAAAGGGTAATAGAAGGAACATGGGCGGGTTTTAGGCAGTACAAGTCTGACACTCCTCCCCGTTCTGCCCAGAGAGGAGGAAGTTATTTGATGATCGATCCATACAAAAAAAGGGATCGAACAGATCATCAGTTAAAACTGGAGAAAGGTCGCGCGGGTTCGCGAGAAATGGAAAGAACGGAAGGAGGCCTTTTCCCAGGATTGGGACAGATTTGGCTAAAAAAAAAGTGAAACAGATTCTGATTTTCTTTCGATCATGAAGGTTTAGTAAGCACCTATTTTTGTAGCATCATTGCATTGCAAATCAATAGAAGACACCAGCTTTGATCAGATTGTGCGTCGAAAGGCAGATAGCGTGATGACAGGTGTGGCTTTCTTTTTTGGGTGGGAAATCATCGAATGACTTCCCCCGCTCTGGGCGGAGCGGGGGGGGCATGTCAGACTTGTACTGACAAAAACCCACCCATGTTCCTTCTATTGCCCATTACGTTCCGGGGCCACGGTATCTCTTTCGAACAACCTGCAACCCCGGCAGGACGACAGGTGTGGCTTGAGCCCTGTCTTACACTGACGTGATCTACGACTATTAAAAACCAATTAAATCCTATGACGTTTCAATTATTAAGTTCAGTGAGTATTTATGTAGCCATGTTTTATTTCCATACCGGTATGCAAAGAGCACAGGCTGTATATTACGTGTTTATCTATCACGCTCTAATTGGAAACTCAAACGGTGGGGAATAGGTAGCCGGTGTGTTTGTTTATGATAACACGACTACTTTTAGGAAGCCATATTTATTAAAAATGCATCCTGATATAGACGCGATAGTGCGGATCGGCTGATCGGTGATATAGCTTGGAATGGAAAAAGGGATATTTTTAGGCGTTCTGTTTAGACTGCTTCTAGGATAAGTCTATGAAGAGTCTTATTGATTAAGGGTGGCTTGTGCAGGTTTAAATAAACCATGTAAATTGGACGATCTGAAAGTTTGATACGCTGTTTGAACGGTAAACGATGAATATTTATAACAGACTAGTTTCCGCCCGCGACTTCGTCCACGTGGCATAGTTACTTTGAGCTATCGCTAACTTTAATCCGCATGATGAAGGAAAAAAATATCCTTCTATCCTTTTTTCTTCCCTTTTTCTCACAGGATTATATTCCTTAGTCCGTCTCCAGGGTCCAGACTATCTCCGTATCAAAATTCATCAAAATCGCCTTGGCCATTTAGGCTTGAAGACGTAACAAACTTTTTCGCTTTTATAATATAAGTAAGGATAGTAAGTATACCTCGGTTAGCACATAGAACCAAACAATTATAACAAACAGAGGACCGATAATTATAATTAGATAACTGGGGAACAAAATTGAATGTGGAGACCAGCTGTGTACTAAATGTAGGTATAGTATACAGATATACAAACGCATCTGGTTAGATTAGAGGCCGACCCTAACCTAGTTGAGAAAAGGCTAGGCAGATGGTAACATACTGCACAATATTTTAAGTTATAGTTTTGTTCCAAATGAAGGCGGCTCTAAAGGTAGCTGGAAGCGGTGGTATGCGCAGTCGCACTCGGAATAATTTTAGGTACCTATTAGTGGGGGTGGAGGACGCATCTTTACTGTATTTTGGATGTGCAGATCGTCATTTGCAGCTAACTTCCGACCTTCCAAAAACCTTTTGTTTTAGAAATATAGGTAGCAACTAAAGACCATGTCAGTATCTAGCTTATATTACCTACGGAGATTATTCAGTAATTTGCTGGGTTATGTAAAAATCTGATATTCAGATGAATTCAATTAGATTGGAAGCCGACACCAACTTAATATGGAAAAACCGGCCAGGGTTGATTTTACTGCAAAGCTTATAGGGACCACAGATTTGAGTATATGGTTTTATTTCAACTCTATACCCCCATGCGTTCTCGAGATAAAGGGTCTTGACAGACAGACAGACGGACTACAAAGTGATCCTATAAGAGTTGCATTTTTTCCTTTTGAGATACGGAACCTTTAAAATGTTTGTGGAATGAGAAAGGGAGACAATTATGCAGTACCAACTTAAAGGGAAAATGATTCACGCTTTTCGAATTTTGAAAGCGAGATAGGGTACTGGAGAACAGGAAGTGGAAGTGGCTATGACCTGATCTTCGTAATTTCTGTAGTTAGCTTCTGTGCTAGCGGTTTAGCGACCGCAAACCTACAGTCCTACACTGTTCCGGTTAGCAGATTTCATTCTGTCAGATTTTTAATCATTTACTATGAAGGTTTGTCTTTAAAAAATTGCTGGGTCATACTAGGTCATCCTACAGAAGGCGAGGTGACGTGCAGAAGTTTGGGAAAGACCATTGTCCAGAGGCTGTCACGCTAGAAGATTCATCACCATTCTGCTGCCCTTATCCCAAGTTATTCGAGGTCTGCACATCATGTTTTCTTCTTTCATACTCCTCTATTATTCGTCATTTTATCAGACACCTCCTGTCTTGCCATATCATCGTTTACACAGTCATTTCATCGTTTCTTTGGCTTTAATTAAACTTTATTTCCGAGGTGAGTGACAAAAATATCAAAGAAACAAACAAAAGTCACAGACTCCCGGAAGTTATATTTTCCCCTTCTTTTTTGTCTGTTTTTGTAGAAAACTGTTTTTTTTTTCAAAAAAAAAATTGTTGGTATTCTAAACTTTTGTTGCTCAGTTTTGGCCGATATGAAGCCGAATTGAGAATCTTTTCCTTTTAAGTAATCTGTTGAAAACGATTACTTCCGGAAATTTAATTAATACTCGTAGTGAATTACTACAATAACATTTTCTATATTTAAAACTATTCAGACGATCTTTCAAGGCCTCGCAATGATTCATTTCATGCTAAAAAATGAACCTGAGGCCAAACCATTATGTCCAAACAGATGATTAACTAGCATAGACAGAAAAAAATAAAATTGTTCTCTATTACAATAATTACGGGAGCAATTTTGTTGGCTTCACACTGACCTGCCACTCAGCAGAGCATACCATTGGATAAAAGAGAATAATTATTAAATTTAAGAAGGTTATTAACCGTATTAAAGAAGTTTTAGTTGAGAGTAATATGTTGTTGCGTTGTTATTAATATACATGCAAGTATTTTTGACGCCTTTTCATAAATTTGGAAGAAAAATTTGAAGATTTAGTGAAACATGGACTCGATGTCTCAGGTCTCGACTGTTTGTTGCAGTAAATAAATTGATTTTCCCGGCCCCCAAGATACAGGCGCAGCCTAGTTTGGGGACCATTGTTTTCTAATTTTGTCTTTTGAACTTGTTACCGATATTTGAAATGATGAAATGATGATTAAGACAAATGTTGTAACACTGGTTTAATAATAAATTATTCTTATTTCTAAACTCGTAGACTAACTTTCTTTAAATTTGAAGAACACTGTGTCACATTGCTTCACTAAGACGAATTCAAAGACACCTTATATGTTGAATTCCTTTAAATAATTTATGCTGTGGAGTGTGCCAAAGAATTAGACATACATACGCTTTAAAAACATAACCCTCTTTGTGGTAGATGAGTAAAACATCCAAACCGGTAAGAACAAATAAAAATCGAACACACACAAAAAATAAACACAATATACACACGCTTAAAGAACCTCCTTTTTTTCGAACTCCGTTTAAAACAGCAATTTAAAAACAACATCGGAAAATAAATGAGTACTATTTTCTAACGTTAGTAAAAGCCTACGTTGACTGGCAAAGAGATTAAAGGAATACTGATAAGGTTTCCTTATCCAGTGCATGCTATTACAGTAACAAAAGGACCACGTTTTACATAACATGAGATACGATTTTCTTTGCTTTGTATTCACGCTGCATTCATCATTGAACTGGGTTGAATATTGAGTCATCATTGCCAACTATGCCAAGCCTTGTGGTTGTTTGTTAAATTATTGTAAACAGTACGCCATGCTATGTGGCACGTTTATAAATTTTATAATGTACATTCAAAGTTATTTAAGTTCTATAATATGACCAGGGTCGGTTATGAAACCGTTAGCCCGTCATTGGACGAACACGATCCTCATTGCAGACAGCTATAATGATTTGTGAGAATTTGAGCATTGTAACGACTGTCAAAGATTGACAATTGACAGCTGGGACAAACATGGTTTCTGAGGCACTGAGGAAACTTGGTATGTAATGAGTGGTCACACATCTATGGACTAATCCAGGCAATCGTGGCGTATTGTTATAGAACTTTAAAAAAAAATACGTTTCCCAGACACAGACAGTATTTTCGCATATCATAAAGAATAATAAGCAAATAAAATTATTAGAGCCTAAACGGATTGAGGGTTAAATCGGGGAGAAAACGCAATAACGGTGAACTAAAAATAACTTAAAACGATATTTATACTCCAGCGCGCAACGGGTATGGTAATTTCCAAGCTGTACTGGACACAGCCAGATATTATATTTATTTTATAAAGGTAGTCTAGAAGCTCAGATGATAGAAAAAGGAGGATTTATCTTTTCACATCTAATTACTGGTTCGATGTCATTAAGGGCGTCTTTTATCGCGACGTTTTTTCTCCGCGCCCATTGGGCAATTCGTCGAGTGTATGTAGACTTCGCAGCCACTAACAGCTATTAACAGCGCATTGCGAAAGGGGGCTAGACGGAAAAAAATAAGCCCAAAAGTTGTAACGACACTTTTTGCTATAGTTGTAAGCCGTGCGGCGTGCGCGTGATCCTCTCTCTGTGTCTCTCTCTCTCATAGAAAACAAGCCAGTTATTTTCGTTTCGTCTTACTATTTCGCATTTAACAGTGTGGTGTCGTGACTATTATTTTTGTTGACAGGTTTTTTGTACAAAATAAATAATAAACTTCGTACCATCCGGGTGTCCCTTGACACCTCAAGTTTATATTCTACTATCCATTTTCAAAAACAAGCTTAATTATTTTATACAAATATATGAAGTTTTGTTCCGAGACATAATTTCAGAAATACACGTTTGATAGCTAAAGTTAGTGTCAAATTCGTGCATTTTTTTATCGAGCTAACTAATCATATTTAGATTTTTACACAAAGCGCGGTTGGTCATAATTATGTTAATGTTTAATTTTTAATAAAAATCATTTTCGTAGTGTTCTTTCTTTCTTATATTTATTGATTTCCAGAGGTTCAAAAACAGTTAAACTTCGGCTTAATTGGATAGCCAAAGTGGTTATTTTATTACGGAGATCGAGCTGTAAATTATTGTTGAAAATCGATTAACTTTATGTCGGTTCCCTAATGTCAGGTTTATGACCAATTTCCACAACACAGTCAATACAGGAACAGCGTGAATGATGAAGATTACATTCGGCTGAGGCATTTGGTTTATAAACTACTAGTTCATGCTCGCGGCTTTGTCCGAAATTTATCTCGAGAGAACATAATAACGGGATAAAAGGTATTCTATATGTTAATCCAGATTATAAACTATCTGTGAAACAAATTTCGTACACATCCGTACAGTAGGTTTGGCGTGAAAGAGTAACAAACACGTACCCATAGATGTATGGGTACGTGTTTCCATCCACCATTCACTGGGTCCTACAAGCTAGATAGGTCGACATGTTATTAAGGTACGCATTCTACAATTCTTCAAATATTACAAATGCGCAAGTTTGTGAGACACATACACGTATTCTACACCCTATGGCATATCGTATAGAGCTCTACTATGTTTGTGATCCATTATAGTTTAACAATCTGTATGTCTTATAGCATCAGCAGTCAGTACATTCGTTTTAGAGTGTGGTGTCCTATTCTAGAACAAAGAAATATGGAACGGACATTAATTTTTTGACATTAAGTCTTGGATTACAGGTTCTACTCTTTGTCAAAAAGACTTTGTTCTTTAAGCGGTTATATTTTGGTGTGGTTAGAGGCTTAATCTGGTGAGCCACAAATGGCCCTCTGACTTGACATGCCACCGAGAAATAGCTCTCAGGCATACAGTAGGGTTACCAAGACATCATAGAGCAGTACTTATTCCTGTGTGACAAAGAGATGGTGCCAGACACCCTGTATAGCTCTCTCTTTCCTTCACTGGAATAAGTTCTGTTTTAAGACATCATGGTACAGTAGCTGGTATGGTTTCCTTTACCGAAACAAGTGACAACTGTACAATACGCACATGACTTCGAACTCGAGACCTATGCCTTGCCGACGGCCACACTTCTACACTGAGCACACCGCTAAGCGCTGATTTGTTGTCAGGGGCGCGATGTTAGTAAACATTTGGAAAATTGTTTGTAGAAGATACATTTAAAACAAAAAAAAACGAAGTTCCGACTATGGTCATGTTTCAAAACACTAGATTCCCATAGCTTGTCATATCCACAATATTCTATACTCCAAGTACAACCTACATTAGAAACTGGTTCCTACATATAAGCGAGATAACTCATACACGTACAGACGGAGGTCAATTTAGCCGTATTACATCATCAAACAACTATGATAACCATAGCAGCTAAGTGAAGGCCGATATTTTTAAATTTGGCCGCATGTTTCAATTTTCTGGCCCATCAAGTTTTTGAAAAAGTTTCGCTTTGAAGAGCGCTGTCTTCTCATGTCTGCCAGTTATACATGTTTGACACTATTTTTATAAAACGATGTGTTATACAGGTTTGAAGCGATATAATACGTGGTTTTAATGAAAGAGCTGTTCCTTACATTTTGAAAATATTGTAAAAAAAAAAAACACCAAATTTAAAAAAAAAACCGATGGGAACTTTGTTTGTCACTTCCACCTTGTAATATTCCAAGTTTAGACACAATATCTTGGTTTTAAAACCAACAATCAGTGGTCCACATTAGCGCTGGATCGAAAGAACTGGAAGTTATGGGGAAAGTCCTTTACCCAACTGTGGCATTGTGTAGACTAGCAGAAACATATCATATTTTCCCTAGTAACCTACCTAATTTAAGTCCACCATTATTTAAGGTAGGCCCTACTATAACTAAAATTATGGTGAACTTTTGCATTGTTGAACAAGAGGAAATACAGTATTCAGAGTATTAACATTTAAATCGGAATATTATAATATTCGGCCGTTGAAATACAATACAGGAAGTTGTAAATCAGGGAAACCATATAACAGATATTGATGAGGATAATTTGATAGAAATCTGCTCACTATATTGTACTCAAATTTTAATAACATTAAATTGATTTATCATTATAATTTTAGAGATGAGTATTTTTTTTTTATAAAACGTCTCCTGGCTAACAACCTTTTTCGTGATTTTAAGCACATGCCTTACATAATTTAACCATTTTAGCTTCCTCTCTAGTTGCATTCCAATGTGGCAATGTTGCCAGCTTTCTGAACATTTTTTTTGACGTCCTGTATTTATTTTTCTTTTTGGGACTTGCACATATTTTAATTTTATTATTTGTAGTTAGCATATAACGTTTCAATTAATTGAATAGATGGATCTAACCATTAAATGATTATGCTGTTAAAGTGACGGTTGACAAGGGAGAATGGAAGAAAAAAAAACGATTGCGACCCCCAGTTAAATTAGGACAAGGGCAGGAATATCATGATGAAATTATAGAATGTTTATACCTTTGAACTTTGTGCAATATTGTAATAAACACCATTTTTACTTGACTGCAGTATATCAAGGTCGATCTCGCATAATTTTCAGGTAAGCAACATTTTTAGTTTCACGTTCAATCTGTTTATTTGAAATAATCGATCCAATAAGAACTAAATTTAGCATTGCGTTGCTAATTAGACATACTTATAAGGTGTAGGAAAATGTGTTAATTAATAACTACGATGCAAACACATATAACTGTTGACACATCGTTTCGATTGTTTACCTAATATTTTTATGTTTTAAATGTGTGTATTAGAATAAAGTGTACAAATATTTAAGATGGTTGATTTACTTTTTCGCGGTGATAATGTTAAATAGAATAAGTTGTTAAGATTTATGGTCTTTTCAATATAACGATATTTGCTGTATATTGATTGATCTGTGAATCATTGATTCTAATCTGCTTAGACCCACAGATAGTTAAGTCTAAGTATTAATCATACCAGTAATTATTGATCCATCTAAAAATAGAACAGACCCCTTATCATTTTAATTGACACATTCATTAAATTCAGAAAATAACCTTCGTTTTCTCGTACTGTGTAAAACTTCATTTTCTGTTGCGAGTTTAATAATAAATTTTGGCTTTTCGCCACAAACGCACCGGCACTGCATATACACACAAAAATGATCAACAATTAAGGATTACGAGACAAGAATTTGTAATTTGACGTACCTATAACAAGCAGGAAATGATCCAGCAATTAGCGTTTCACTGTATCACTTTCAGTTTTCTCAGAAATCACTGTTTGCCGAGCTTGATCACGAAACAAAGGAACCATACAGTTCACAGTTACATCATCAAATATCCGAGGAAATTAACAACGTAGGGTAACACTAAACACCATAAATTAGCATGAACACTCGAATTTTGAAAAGAGAACTGAGTAAAGTTCGCGGGTTTTTGAAGTTTTTTTTTTATTTTCGGCCAGCTGTACGACTAGTGCCGTCCCCCGGTCGTATGTGAATCGAATTAACTTGATTGGTTAATTGAATACTGTAGTGTTGTGCGTCGTGATAAGCGTCGAGAGGTCGCGCGTTGACTGTTCGCTCGCTGTATCATTGACGCCGCCTCACGTGCGTTTGCATGCAAAAAACAGACATAGCACACCGACTCTCTCACAGACTACTATTCCTACGTAAATTGTTCGATCATGACTGCGAGTTGGGGTATTTCGGGATGTATCTAATTTTGGGTGCAACACATTAATAATTTTCAGTCTACAGTTCTGCAGGTTTATCTATAAGAGAGGTTCAGCGAAGTTATGTATGCATACTAAAATTATAAAGAAATAACGTCAGGATGTAGAGGTAAATCTTAAGAACTACTAAACCGATTTCGAAAATTCTTTCACTTATGGCTAGATTATCTCGGAATATTACAGGCTAGGCTTAGTTTAAATAAACGCATTACCCTTCGCCAGTCAGTAAAATATCGTTCCCATCGGTAACTAAGCGGTTTATTTAAGTCACAGGATAAAGATGGTTGTAATTGAGTACGGAGAGTCGACAGGAAAATCATTAAAAAATATAGTTTAATAAGTAAGTCACGTACAGTCATATCTTTTTTTTTATTACAACAACAAAATAATAAGTAACCTTGAAGTGAATAAATTAAACAACAATGATGTTTTAAGTTAGAAAGAAAAGCGAATCTATGGTAAGCACAGGCATAAACTTCTTTGCTCTATGGTTAAAAAAGAAAAATAAGGAACGCAAAATTATAGGTTCAAAAAAGCATCGGCAGAATTTATGGCTAGTGACGTCATCAGAAGATATTTCGCGACCAGTTGGTGTAGTTATTCATTGATACAAACACGTGTCGTAGTATTTTCGTAAAATGATCTAATGGCATCTTTAATTCATGGAAACCTGCACTTAAATAACAAGAGAAGTTAAGAAGTCAATAATATCTATGTAGAAGAGTCATCTCTGTGTCAAGAATGAATCTTGCCAATGACAGGATTGAATTCGTAGAAAGCCATAATGATATCGATGAATGAAGAGAATGACATAACAATTGTTAATGTTCTTAGAAAGGCGACTATAAATGAATCAATGAATCGTGAGAAGTGATATTGGAAACTTTACTAAAAGCAATACTGCATAAATTGACAAGATCTGAAGATATGCACTGCTTTGCAATTTTTTAGATGGACTGATAGTTAGATCAATTTTGGGATCCAGGATTGCAATTCAACTGTTCATCACTAACAAAATTACGAAGATGGGTCCACCCTTTATAGCAGAACTTTTTATGTCATAATTTTATTTTGCATAACAACGGATGGCATAAACTTCACTTCGCAGAAAATAGTTTAGCAGACACTCATTTATCATACATTCTAAGCTCATAATTTTGTAAGTCAGAATCATCTCTAGGCATAAACTTCATATGCATAATATTTAAAAAGTAGAAACATCATAACGCAGAAAGTTCATAGTCAGAATCGTCTTTTGGCATAATATATTTTACTAGCTTTCGCCCGCGGCTTCGCCCGCGTTAAATTTGGGGTAACACAGTTTCCCTTGCGCCTTATTGATTTTTATAGCAACGCTAAGTTTTCCCTTCTCTTCCATCTTTCTCCCTCACATCCCACTTTTTTCAAAAAAATATTAGCCTATGTCCGTCTCCTTGTTCCCTACTATCTCTGTACCAAAATTCATCCAAATCGGTTCAGCCATTAAAGCGTGAAGAGGTAACAAACAAACAAACAAATAAACAAACAAACAAACAAACAAACAAACTCACTTTCGCTTTTATAATATTATAGTATATAGTAAGGATATCGATGATCATTAAACGGCAAAATTGTCATATCGTAGAAAGTTTATAGTTAGGGTTATCTTTGTCATTGTAAGTTTCATTTATTTTGATTAATTATTTCTTTAAAATAATGTCATTTATTTTAGTTATTGTTTAATTGAATTTGAGATTATGTCATTGAATTCAATAACTAATTAAGTATCCTAATCTAAATAGTTCAGTTCCGGGTAACCTACTTAAAACAATCTCTTTTTTCTATTAACGCAAGTCGTTTCTGGCACTCGCCGGCCGCTGCCGCGGCACCGCTCGCTTCGCTCGCTCGGCTCGTGCGTAGGAGGTCACAGTTTTAACCTAACCTAGCCATTACTGCCGCCTGCATAGTATGCCATGTGAAATTATACCAAATAATATATTATACGAAATTTGAACTCTGCGAATCGTAATTATACTAATTGTAAATCTGCCATCTTAAAAGTATGCCATTGTTAGTTCGAAGTTTTAAACATTATGCCATATGATAATTATACCAAATATTTTTTATGCCTTTAAAATGTTCGGTTAAAGAAAATTATGCTAAGTGTGTTATGCCAAATAAATTTCGGAACATCAAGATTCTGCCAGATAGAGGGAACCCTACGAAGATATGTAAATATTTACTAACTCACACTGGGGTCCGTGTGGTGGATTATTGGCCTCCATAATAAAGTTGCCTGTATCCAAGCAAGGAAAGCATAGAGTATACTGTCAATCTTCACGAACAAAATCAAACTCTACAACACGAAAATAACGACAACAATCCAAAAACTGATTTAAAAAAAGTCCTTCACCCTGTTGTAGGACATTCTAAAAATACCCTCGGGAGAGTAATTTTCATAAATATCCACATGCCGGTTTCCACCTCGACCCGTGCCTTAGAATGTGAAAACAATGGCATTTCGCCAAGTAAGCGATGACGTATAACGGCTATACCATCGGTACCGGCGTACTTTGATAGCCGGCTATACAGCTATTTTAAAAACAAATAAAAGCCGGATATTTCTACTTTGTTTTCCATGTTGGTGTCAAAGTCCATGATATATGGCCAGTACTTAAAATGGTGTTTGTGACTAAAAAGGATTTAATAGTTTAGGATGAAACGCATGGTTTTCTTCGAGTGCATAAGTCAGATAATTAATGTTACAGAGGAATCTATAGACGCTAGCGGTAGCGAAAAACTCTTAGCCAAATTCTGGAGAAAGGGACCGGATTTTATTGAATTATTATTAATATCAGCTTGTTAGAACGAAAAACCAGACATAAATCATTAGCCATTCCATGTGCAATATCGGTCAAGTCCAAACTCTAATCTACGGCAGATTAGATTCAAGTACAATAAAGTAGATAAGATAGAGGAGAATTAGAGAATCTGAAGCCTTACATTTCAGGGTGTTTGCAGTATTTGTTTCGGAAACAAAAGTTAAAACTGTATCATCATTACGTATCAAGGCATTCCCAAGTATGTTGAAGTCAGCATCTAGTTTAACTGGTTGCAGCTGAATACAAATATTTTTATGAAACGAATGCCTCCACAACCTGTGGACCAAACGATACCTATTGGTAAGATTGGTTATTAGAATTTTTGGTGTCTAACTGACTCGTAACATCTCTCAAAGATCTGTAATTGCCAGCTAGAGAATTCCTCCGATTCTCGGAGGAGATTCGGTATGTAATAGACGGTCGGTCCATCATCTGGACCAATTTGCCAGTGTTGCAATAAAACTTTTTCTCAGACAAACGAACATCCATTTTTAATCGATGGTTTTTTTCTGACTTTTACTGACTAAATCCCTTCTTTTAGCTTTAATTTTCCAGGGCCGCGGTATCTTTTTCGAACAATCCGCAACTTCGACAGGCAGTGACCTTGACGGGCTTTGCTGACATTTATTTGAGGCGCACGTGGAATACAAACGCAACGTCGACACGACCTGTCGTCCTTAGATGGACGGATAATGAGCTAACCAATTGTTCATCTTCCACAGACCCACACGGTCTACGGTAGCCAGGAGTCTTCTCGCGGTTTGAGGTTCTCTCCCTCAAACATCCAGCCACCTCCTTCTCTAGTAGTAACTGTTTTGGAGGAGAAGGTGCCTGCTTCCCAGTCCCTTTCGCTCCGGACCATGGACTTAACCAGGGCCGAAAATCGTGTTATTAGAATTGACGGGTGGCGCGAACCGCTTCGAAAACATACCGAAATAAATGAATGAGTACGTTACGACGCATGATGCATGTGCCGTAATTATCCAATTGTACTTCTTTTGTTTTCGAAGAATTACAAAGATTAGCCGGAAACGTATTAGAACTACGGCAAGTAATAGAGTAATTTATAGACGCAGTTGCTTTTGGGTAATTGTGGTCCAAATGTTTGCGTTGTGGTTCTCGGGTTTTGGGTGTGGGTATTTCTTTTCTATGTTCATTATATGCCTAGCTACATGGAATAACTGCCCCATCCGACAAATAAAAAATACACTGATATGACATTTTAAATTGAGTGTGTATTTTTTTTTAAGCTGTGTTTTATTGAATTAGAAAAGAAATCCATTCGAGTGTACGTCATGAGCCCTAAAACTTTAAAATCAAATATAAATTAAACAAACCATTTTGGACCATGGGAAGAAACGTCCCCACCCACCAACAGATTAGAAACACGTGTCATTTGAAAGATCTACTAGAATAGAGAACTATTTACTATGGCGGCATATGTCAAATACGTGGGGTTTAGGTTTTATGATATATTGTTTTTTTACATATTTTTGCTCTTAGACTAACACATTTCCTTAGTGTGCGATGAATAGGGTTAGAATATAGTTTATAATAATGTTTTTATTTAAAGAAAACGTACGATGGTAGCATTCATCGCAGGAAAATTATGTGCGGAGTTCCGCAGGGATCTGTTTTAGGACCTCTCTTACGATGTGGTTCTGGTTCTGCGTACTGATCTCCCCGTTGGCGTTAATGTCGTTTGCTACGCGGATGACACCCTGGTCCCACCATATCATACTGCTGAAAAGACTATTCAACTTGTATAGCTGGGACTAGAGAAGGTCGTGGCTTCGAACCGTAAAGTGGGTCTAGAGATAGCGCCACATAAAACTGAGGCGCTTTGGTTCCCTAAGAGACCAGAGAGTCACCCAGCTTTTCAGTCAGAGTTGGAGATGCGCAAGTTTAAATGGGACGATACATTAAGTACCTTGGCCTGATTTTGGACGGTCGAAGGGGATTCGAAGAGCACGTCGAGTGCCTAGTGCCCCGAGTTGGAAAGGTAGTAAGCGCTTTGCACAGACTGTTGACCAATCTTGGAGGGCCACGAGAAGAAGTTCGCCGCTTTTACGCGAGGGTTGTGCTATCGATGGTCCTTTATGGGGCGCCTGTTCGTTCAAATAGGCTGTCAGGCGTCCGACGTTGCAGGACTAAAATTAACAGTCTGCAGCGGAAAATAGCTATCTGCATCGCACGAGGATACCGTACTGTATCCTTTGAGGCGGTAACTCTCCTGGCACGCTTCCCACCGCTGGATATATTGACAGATATGCACGCGCGGGTTTACAGCCGAATGTGCGCCATCCGCAATAGTGGTGATAATGTGCCAGGAATCACTGCGGCTAGGCTGAGGCGGCAGGAACGCGCGTTAGAGCAGTGGCGTGAGCGGCTGCAACAGCCGCAATATTCATAAAAACGTGTTGTCGAAGCCGTCCTGCCACACTTCGAAGCATGGCTGAGAAGGGGAGCGCATCTCCTTTAGACTAACTCAGGTGCTTTACGGGGCCCCGGTATGGGCGCGTTCTTTAGGGCGGCGTGCCGCTCACTACCTGAACGCACCCCAAAAGGTGGTAGCCATCAGGCTAATTTGAGGCTACAGCACCAAGACAGGAGCCATGGCGTCCTCACCTACCGTCTGATGCAGGTCCTCTGCCGACTCGGAAGTTTCAGGATGTTCCTGCACATAATCGGGCGGGAGAAAATGCCCGGGTGTCACCATTGTGACGATCGTCCGGAAGATACGGTGGAGCACACAGTGGCCTGCCCAGCTTAGGCGGAGCACCGTGCCTTCGTAGAGATTGGCGGCGGCGATCTCTCGCTTCCGGCCCTGGTTCAGGCTATGGTCCGGAGCGAGAGGAAATGGGAAGCGGTTAACTTCTATGCGAAGCAGTAATGCTAGTGAAGGAGTTGGCCGGGCGTTTGAGGGAGAGAACCTTAAACCAACCCAGCCGTCGCGAAAGACGACCTGGATGTCGGGCGCCGCGAGACGACTCCCGGCCACAGTAGATACGGGCCTGTGGACGGTGAGCAATGGGTTGCTCACCGTCCGTCCGTCTATTGACGACAAACCGTGTCAACGGCGCGTTAGTGTTCCACGCGCGCCTCAAAGAAATGTCAGCAAAGCAAAGGGGCCTACCAGAGCCACCGCCTGCTGGGGTTGCGGGTTGTTCGAAAGAGATACCGTGGTCAGGAACGTAAAAGGCAATAGAAACAACATGGGTGGATGTTAGTCAGTAAAAGTCTGACACTCCCCCCCCCCGCTCCGCCCAGAGCGGGGGAAGTTATTTGATGATTTCCCATCCGCAAAAAAAAAGTTAGTAGTGTATCTTTTGACATGCTTTTCGATGTACTTACTCATAAGTTAAAATGTATATTAATTAACTGAATACTGTTAATGTTATTCAAAGACTTTCCGTTCGAGAACCAAGTTTGTATTTAATATAATATTTTTTTTTGTTTATAATCTTCATTTGTTTACGTAAAAATATAATATTTGTTTGCAGTTTTTTTTTTTTTTTTTAATAAACCCAATTGATTTTGACATCAACACTGGTACTTTAGACTTTTCTGAGACCCAATGAACAAATCGAGACGCATCCCAAGACTGTTGAAGGGTGGGGACGGGGTTCATACAAAATCCCCCATGGTCCTTTCATTAATTAGTTTTAACTAAAATCTTTAAGTTAGTTTTTTTGGACATTCCCCATTCTGCTTAGAAACATTTATTTTGAGTTTGCGAACAAATACTGCGAGCAAAGGGCCTAAACTAGGGACTATGAATATGAGACAAGCGACTTCTACACTCTACAAGCGTAAAAAGATGACGTTGTGCCTATGTAGCCTAGTTATTCATTCTAATTCAGGCGCCAACCAAAATTAGCAACAGTTATCAGTCCAAAAAGCAATCGTGTGTTGAACCGTTATTGGGTCATGTAGTGTCAAGGCACCCACGTGATATTGCTCAATCATAAATACTAGATCAGGAATATAGATCTACATAACAATAAAATGCGCACGTATTATCTGCCTACATAGAGAAATATGAGGATACTAGCTTTTACCCGCGGCTTCGCCCGCGTTAAATTCGGGGTAACACAGTTCCCTTTCCTGATTTGCAGGTACCTGCTACCTGCAGTTTTTGCTCTAGCGCCTTATTTATTGTAATACCAATGCTAACTTTTCCCTTTTCTTCCCTCTTTCTCCCTCATTTTTAACTCTTTAAAAAATATAGCCTATATCCCTCTCCAGGGTCCCAACTATCTCTGTACCAAAATTCATCAAAATCGGTTTGGCCGTGAAGAAGTAACAAACAAACTAACTCACTTTCGCTTTTATGATATTAGTAAGGATTAGAGGATGCATTCAGCTGGAGCAATGCATTGACCTAAAGGAAACTAGTATAGTTAATAAATCCGGAAGGCGTTGGTGGTACCTTTCAACAGGCTTACGATGTAGGAGCAGTGCAATTTAGTACGTTAAAATGGTCACCCCCTCTTTTTTGTGGGTGTCGCAAAATGCCAGTAAAGGTGTGTCCAGGGAACGTTTCTGGTGTTTTTAAGAACTTGCTTTGATTGATTTATTTGAAATGCATGTTGATAAGGATAATATGGCCTACTTAATGGCAAAAATGTGACTGAAATAAACTGAGGATGCAGAATGAGTAAACACTTCTTAATGCCCTTTGGCAGCCGTGTCCACGGTGCGTTAGTGTTCCATGCGCACCTCAAAGAGATGTCAGCAAAGCAGAAGGGCCTGGTAGGGCCACCGCGGTCACGGAACATAAAGGGTAAAACGGGAACATGGGTGGGTTTTAGACACTAAAAACCTGACACTCACCCCCCCTCCGCCCAGACCGGGGGAAGTTATTTGATGATTTTCCATTAGTATAAAAGGCTCTTGGACAGAGAAAAACACTGTTAGAAGACGAAGAGACTCAATTTTTCGCCCAAGAATGAAGAAAGATGGGAGTCTATATGTCGTTTAAAAATGTACCACGACAGGCTTGTCTTAGTTGCCAGTGCTATTCTGTTCCATACGGTCTTCTAAAGTGAAAAGCGCAACTAGTGAACATTAACTTTGAAGAAAGTCCGAAGCTTGGCACGAGTTAGAATCATAAAGTTAGACATGTGTCTGTGTACAGGCGCAGGCGGAAGTGGAACGTCTTCAATGTAGGCGGGATCCGGGTTTAGTTGGCTTGGACGTTTAGTTGATTTGTTATTTCAATAAGATATCTAGCGAGGAGAATAAGTTACTGTTCGTTTAGAAATTTCGTTGACGTTGACGGGCCTGTTGGTCCAGTGGTTAGTGGCCCTGACTGCTGAGCCGGAGGTCGTGGGTTCGATTCCCACCCAGGACAAACTTTGTGTGATGAGCATGATTGTTTGTTCTGTGTCTGGGTGTGATTTATCTTAATATGTATGTATTTATAAATTATATAAGTATGTATATCAGCTGTCTGGTTACCATAACACAAGCTCTGCTTAGCTTGGGATCAGATAGCCGTGTGTGGGTTGTCCCAAGATATTTATTTATTTATTTATTTATTCGTTGTGAACCGGGACTGCTAGAAATTAGAACAATGCCAATTAAAAGAAGCAATTATGGCATTGCTATAATTTCTAGCCATCTTTCAAGTTTCCATAACAAGCAAAGAACTTTAAATAGTCACAATGATTCTGACTAGGTTGGAACCTCAACCTTATTCAAAATTTTGTCCAATAACGGTAACTGACTAAGCTGTCAGCACTCAAAGATATGGGACAGATATGGACAAGAAATAATGATCGATTTCGTCACTGGTGAACAAGCATTGTCCCTAACGCTTTTCCCTTCTTTACAAGAGAAGGGGTTTGTCTTCTACAGTGGACCAATAGCTGATCTGCCGCAACCTAGACGGTATGCATTTATGCGGTATGTTTTTGTTTATTTCAAGTCGTCTATCAGCTTGGGGGCGTTGCAAGCATTTGAGCGTTTCAAACCACAATCAAATGCACTTGACTGTATAACAATATTAGCTCAATACAAGTACACATACGAAATAGGGAGTGTGTTATAAATGGAACTGGTTCCCAGCGAGCGGCCGGAGTGGCACACTGACTTGTGACAGGCATTGTGCATTGATTAGATAACGATTGTGCCGCAACTCACAGATGCGCACGGGCATACGACTCGTATGAGGGACGAGAGTTTTATAGATTATGCTCACCAACTTTTTGGATTTTGGGAGACAATTCGATTTTTCTTTTTATGCATTTTTGTTTCTGAAGACCAGTTAACTGAGCAAAGTGCACTAAGAATGGAAAGACGAAGTCATTGGAATCTTTTTCAGTCGTTTCGTCGCCTAGAGAACCTGTATAGTTTCATAGAGTAGATTAAAACTAGAGTTCCGGACTCCGGTTTATATTTTTCAGCCCTTTAGGTCCCACTTTTTCTCCTTTCCAATCGTCTCTGTTTTGAGTAAGTACGGACCGATCCTGTCTGCAGGTGTCAAGATTATATCGTGTCAATTTTTGTCAGGAATGAGTATTAGAGCAAGTTTGAAAGTTGCGCCTGTTACAGAAAAATTGAAAGGGAGTCGTTTGTCTTGGTATGGACATGTAATGAGGAGGGACGAAACCCATGTGACTTAAACAGTGATGGATTTGCATGTTGATGGATGGAGAGCGAGACAAAGGCCAAAGAAAAGATGAATGAATTGATTAAAGAATGATATGAAGAAGAATGCCGAATACCGTGACGTCTGATAGGGGAGAATGGAAGAAGAAAACGTGTTTCGCCGACCCCAAATAGAATGGGACAAGGGCAGAAAAATGTTGATGTGTTTTACACACGGCATTCTAAAGAAACTAGTACTATGACGAGCTATGCACATCAATTCAACACGAATTTCGACTATGTAATTAGCATCGGATTAGGTATGTAGATGATTAATACTGGCACATCAGATATTGGGCACTTGTCCAGCTCGCTAACTAGTTTCTGGTTAGGTTATTCAGCTGATTGCCATGTATTTCACACATTTAAGTTAGTCATCTCATTGCCCTCAACGCCATGAAGTATATGTTTAGCATGTGTATTAGATATTTTGAGACCATTAACCAAAATTGCTTAATTAATATCTTTGATTTTTGTAGTGTAAGTGTGATTCTTTGTCTTTATTCTATCTTTGATTTTGCATCCGTCAAAATGGATATCGTTTTTTATTTTCGTTGCGATGAGATTGTGCTTTGTACTAGTTACTATTAGAGGTTAAATATCTGTAAGGAGATTACAGGTTAGTTTTGCGTTATGCAGACCAGTTGTGACCACAAAATATGGCGACCTATGATTGGAAGCAACTGGGTTGACTATTGTTTTGAGGGTTCCGTACCTTAAAAGGAAAAGAAGGAACCCTTATTGGATCATTTTGTTGTCCGTCACGATCCTTTATCTCGGGAACGCGTGGTGGTATCCAGTTTAAATAACTGTATACTCGTGTCTGTGGTTCTTTGTGGTGTAAAAAAATCAACCCTTTAAGTATTTGCAGTCTAAAGATATGGTCGTTTACATCATAAGTTTGTACGGAACGCTCGGTGAGCGAGTCTGACTCGCTTCTGGCCGGTTTTTTTTATGGTTGCATGTGTCCTACGCAGTCTGTGGGCAAAAAGTTTGGGAACCAAGCTTACCACTATCGTGTGGAGGTCAGATAGGCAGTTGCTCCATGTAAAATACTGCATCGGGTTAGACTGGAAGCCGAAGGAAGCTGGAGGTTATGCAGGTGATAAGGTCATGCTCCAAATAGTGTTTCTACGAATATTAACTCAACATTATTTAATAATTTTAACCTGACATTTACTACCTACTTCCATTTTTATGACAAAATAACGCGAGCGAGTCTTAAAACGATAATATTTAATGATTTTGGCACCAGGTTTTCAATTTTACAAAACACTGACAGACTTAGCCACGTGAATACGAGTTTTATGTTGGTACTAGCTTTTGTCTGCGGCTTCGCTCGTGTTAAATTCGGGGTAAGACTGTTCCCCTTTTCTGATTTGCAGGTACCTGCTATATAAATCGGCTTTGCCATTAGGCGTGAAGACGTAAAAAACAAACAAACTCACTATCGCTTTTATAATATAGTAAAGATTATAGTTGGAAGACCGTTGCTAGATAAAAACAACGACCAGTGGTGCATATTGGCCCTGGATTGGAGGAACTTGGAAGTTAGGGGAGGCAGTGGAAGCCCAGCTGTGGGTTGATACAGGCTTATAGTAATAGACAATCCGACAGAAATCACGACGCACATTTTTGTGAAAAATAATAATGTTGTGATGACGCCCATTTAAGGCAAGTTAATTGTAGAAATAAAATTCGTAATATTAATTACTTAATCTTTCGTCGTTTACCTTGAAACAGGTGACATTTAAGAATAGTATATTATTAGATAAAAGATCATTTTACGGAAGTTGTAACAGGGTACAGTTGTTCAAAATTCTGAGGTAACATAACCAGAATAAACTGGCTTCGTATTTTATCAAAACATTGTTGTAAACTTGACCTTTTAAAGGTCAAAGTGATGCCTCTGAAATGTGGTTGCCTGTACGAAATTTAATCTTTAAAACTAAATTTTGTTTTATTCCGTGTATAATGAAGTCAGAACAATTGAGAAACACTTGGCCGTGACTTTATTTGGTATTTCAATTGCATTATATTTCTAATTTTTGTTTTTTAATATTACAGCAAAATGAATAACAAAATGTGAATATTTTCAGCAGTTTTATAAGTCACTTATAAAACTAGTGTAAAACTTATTATGTTACAAGCACTTAGTGTGCTTATAAAGGGTGTAACATAATACACGCAATGCCACTTGTGGGGCCTTATACCATGAAATTGAAGAACTTCTGTTCTATTTGAAGTTTTGGAATTTTATAACTTTTTTTTAGTATTGCCATAAATTTTAGTTAGCTGATCGCGTCAGTTTCTAATATACAAAGTTTTGAGCGATAAATTTCTTTTTCGAATGCGAATTTCAAAAACTCGTGGAGCAAAAGTTGTTGTATATTATGATACACCATGTATATTGGACTTTAAACGTTTATTTCTGTTTCCCGAGATAAACTTTAATATCTGCGGTTATGTTTTAAATTGTAATTTTCACACCAAAACTGAGATTATACAACAAAAATAAAACAATTTTATTAAATGAACAGAGTTATGCTGATAGTGACAATACATTGATAACCTAACATTGCGACAAGATAAAGCTATAAATGAATATTCAACATAATGTTGCACGGTTGCTTAATCAGAACTATAATAGTCATATTTATACCCTTTAGGTTTGCAGTTTAGGGCGGCGGCGGCGGCGCATGGCAGTAACGTTGTTTGTCAAGAAAAATTGCATCAATTTGTCAAATTTGGTATACATTTGTATTTTAATTCTGCTTGTTCTCGCCTGCACAGATAATAAATCTCTCTGTTATGCACCCTGCACCTACTATGTTTTCTCTCTGCATCACCCTAAGGTAGACTGGTAGAAAATGTCCAAGGCATTGAGTCCGCTTTTGTACAGTGTTTTTTATAAGCGCATAAAGTTTCAATAAATAAATAAATACTTAGTTGATGTGTAGTTGTTTTTTTTTTCCATAGACATTTTCACAAATGCAACAACGCGCTTCTGCCAATAGCATTAAAGCCGACGATTTGACGGCACGGTTGGCGCAGTGGCTGAGCGATTGACTGCTGCGCTGCATGTCGCGGGTTCAATCCCCGCACGAAACAAATATTTTTAAGACCTACAGACAGTTGTTCCGGGTCTGCCTGTTTGTGTATGTGACTTTAAATGTTTGTAAACGCACCCACGATACAGGAGAAATACTATGGCAATACTATCGCATGAACTCAGCTTAGTTAGACGCAAGCATACCTTCATCAAATGACCTAACTAATAGCTGACCTACAGAGGAACGGCTTCCTGGCTCACGATATAGAAATACGTGATTTATCTGTATCTCATTAAAATGTATTAGTGCCGAGAGTTCATTGTTTTGAAAACTTCGATAATCATTTTCCTGAATCCAGGATTCCGTAAGTGGTCAATTTTAGAGGAGATTTTCGTTTGTATTCGGTGCAGCCTCCGTTCGTCACTCTTCGGCTATCCGACACGACCGGAGTGAGATTCGGGACTAGACTAAATTTAAGTGCAGAGTTTACCATAGATAGTAAAGTCGCTCCCCTTTATCTATTCTCCGGTTAAAGAAAGAAGCAAAATTATTTCAGTGGTTTAGACTTGGCAACTTCAGCAGTATTTGATGCAGTAGTGTTCGATGTTTGGGTATGACGTTGTCGGAAAGCTGAGTCGAAGTTTTTTTATTGTAAAGCTGATGTGTAGACGTATTATAAGTATGTTTTTATTTATTATTGAACTAAACAAGCTGATATCTGCAGGCCTTACGGTCTAGTAATTAAATATATATAACAATAGTTTAGATTCAATGCTGTATCTTGTACTAGAGTGTTCCAAGCTTTGTATTCATTCGGGACCAAACTCATGGTCATACCACAATGACAAAACGAGTACATGGACCATACGGTGCATCATTCAGCTGCAATAAAAGATTGGTCACGTATGAATAATGTATGGAATAGTAGGCTGATCATTGTGGGCAAATATCGAATGATTTGCTTACAATGGATGCATCTATAGGCTAGCTAAACTGTACTAATATCGGCATTGTTGTCTGTTTATATGGTAACGTTGAGGTTAGATTTGTTTATGGGATGTACTTGGTTTAATGACGTCTTTAATGCATGATTGTTGCAGCAAGCCAACTACAAACTAGGCATATACCTCTAAATACTATTAATTTTCAAAGAGGAAGACATTAGATCAGACTAGACATCATTGGGTCTAAATTGGCTATTTTTTAGAACAAAAATATGAATTAGGTTACAATTCGAAAAATGATCACAATGTGAAAATTTATAGTATTACTAGCTTCCGCCCGCGACTTCGTCAGCGAAGCATAGTTACTTTGGGCTAACGCTAACTACTGCGTGATGATCGAAAAAACGTTTATTTTCTTTCCCCTTTTCTTCCCTCTTTCTCCCCTTATCTCACTTTAAAAAAAAAACAAAAATAGACTATGTCCTTCTCCAGGGTCCTAACTATCTCTGTAGCAAAATACAATAAAATCGGTTTAGCCATTTAGATAGGCGTGAAGACGTAACAAATAAACTCACTTTCGCTTTTATAATGTTAGTAAGGATTAAGTATTACAATATATCTGTGACATATAAATTAAGATTGTTAACATGATTCATGGTATTATTCTATTATGATTCTGCTAAAGGGGCCATTTTAGGCCCCCAGATCAGATAGGCAGTCGCTCCATAATATGTACATTACACACTGGTATTCAGCTGGGTTTGGTTACACTGGAAGCCAACCTTGTTGCGAAAGGGCTGGACAGATAATGACCATGGTGAATGTTCAAAGAGAAGCACTGATTACAAAGAAAATACCATAACTAATTGACAGTTATAAAGCAAGAAAAGAGTTTTGTCAGTACTCCATTCTGAATCAGCCATGAAAAACACGATACGTCGAAGACTATAAACTAGGTTTTATACCGTTATTGACCTTGATCAAGAACGAAGATCAAAGTAATTGAACTCAACTACGCTCAAATGAAAAGCCAACTGTTCATTATTTTCAAAACATTCTGTGATTTCATCTTAAACGTTGTCGTTTTATAAATAGAAAGTAAACTTCAACTTCAACTTCAACTCTTCATTAATGGCTTTTGTGGACGAGAGATACCACAATTTTGCCAATAACACGTGTACTGGAAATAAACTATCAAACGCTGGAGAATATTTAGCAAGTAATCACAGTAATTAAAGAATATAAAAACAATAAAAGTATTTCTTTGCAGATTTAGATTATCATTTCATATGTCAGAATGACAGAAAAAAAAAGAGACTATAAGTAGAAAAAAAAAAAAAAAAATAACGATCCAAAAAGTTACAACTTAATTTTATTAATTTCGATGAATTTACATAGTTTGAAAACAAAACGGGAAAACACAAAAGAAAGAAGACATTTAACAGAAGTTGGACGAGGGATATGAGGAGGAATGATTTCATGAAAAGAGAACCGCAATTTGGGACAGGAGAAAAATAAATGGTCCACGTTTCCTTCATCCAAACCGCATTCACAAAGAGAGCTATCCCTAATCCTAAGTTTGGCCAAGAAAAAAGGAGTACAACAATGATTTAATCGTAAACGACAAATAGTCGAAGTAGTTATTTTTTTTCCCAATTGATATTTGAAAAACCAAGGTTTGTGGGGTATCTCAGGTTGAATATCTCCATAAAATTTACCTTTTATGGACTTAGAGATTTGCCATTGATTGGACCAAGACTTATGCATAGATTGAGGTAATATCGTACAAATGTCATGTGAATAAATTTCTGAGTGGTCGAGAGAACCTGAGAGAACAGCATTTTTGGCGCATGAATCAGCTGTTTCATTACCAAGAATACCGACATGACCGGGAATCCAAGCTAAAACAACATTAATATGAAGTTCATGACATTGAAATAGCAAATCTCTAATTTTTAAAATTATAGGAAATCTTGACTTAGATCTGAAAGGGTTACATAAAATGGCTTGAAGGCAACTCTTTGAGTCAGAGAAAATAATGGAGTTATTCAACTTATGAGACAACACAAATGAAATGGCTTCTAAAATGGCAATTGATTCACCTGTAAAAACTGATGTAACTGAAGGACACTTGTAATTTAGAATAATTTTTGTATGAGGAATCCAAACTGCAGCTCCAACAGGGCTATCATCAGAGACTTTGGAGGCGTCAGTAAATATAGTAGTCCAATTATTATAATGAGACGAAACTTTTTGAGCAAAAATCTTATTTGCTTCCAAGGTGTTTTTATTAATTCCAAAGTCCAAGATGACAACAGGTTGGAACACCAACGCATTATAAGGAACTGTATATAGATATAAAATAGGGTTTTGAAAAAGTGGGCTAGAAAGACGAGAGAATTGAAGGTAGGCACGAAGAAGACAAGGAAGTTCTACATTAGAACGCCGACAAGAGTCAAAGATGGAAGATAATTGGTCCAGCTTACCAAGCAAGGGATGACCAGAATTTTGAACCAGTTTAAAAATAAATCTATTTGCAAGAAATTGTCTACGAATCGAAAGGGGAGGTTCAACACACTCAACTTGCATAGCATTAATAGGGGACGACTTCATCGCCCCAAGAATAATACGTAAACACTTTGATTGAATTTTATCAAGTTTTTGCAGGCCAGATTTATTACAAGGATCTAATAAGAACATACCATAATCAAAGTGACTACGAACTATAGCATTGTAAATCAGTTTTTGTGTATATGGGTGGGCACCCCACCAAACACCAGAAAGAGAGCGAAGAACATTAATGTTTCTTTCGCATTTTTGAGCAACGTAGTCTGTATGAACAATTCCTGATAATTTTGAATCTAACCAAATTCCTAAGAATTTGACATTGTTCACCTGGGAAATATTTTCTCCGTTAACTTTAATGTCAACAGGCGGAACAAGTCTTTTTCTTGTAAACACGACTACGGAGCTCTTAGAAGCTGATAATGACAAACCGTGTTGAAGGAGCCAAATAGATAGATATCCAAGTGCTGAATTTAAGCGATCACTAGCCTCGACCAGAGATTTTCCGGAAAAGTACAATGCCAAATCATCAGCATACTGTAATATTTGACAAAAAGAATCAACCGAGAAATGTAAATCAAAAGTATAAAGGCTAAATAGAAGAGGACTTAAGACTGATCCTTGTGGTAAGCCTTTCCAGATAGTCCTAGGGGGAAGAGAGGAGTCTTGAGTTTTTATAGAGATGGTTCTCTCCATCAACAGATTACAAATGAAACGAACTAATCTCCTAGGTATATTTAATTGATGCAAAAGTTTATCCCTGAGCACCGGAAGTAAAACGTTATCATATGCAGCGGAAATGTCCAAAAAGGCTCCGATTAATAGTTCTTTACGTAGCAAAGAGATACGAATATCAGAAGTTAAGATGCTAAGACTATCCATGGTGCTCATACCTTTTCGGAATCCAAACTGGGATGCGGGCAGCAAGTTTCTGTTTTCAACAAACCACTCAAGTCTGTGTTTAATCATATGTTCAGCAACCTTACACAAAACAGACGACAAAGCAATAGGCCTGTAGCTGTTTGGATCTGACGGATTTTTGCCAGGTTTAATAACAGGAATAATAGTTTGTAGTTTCCACGGTTGAGCAACAAAACCAGACTCAAAGAAGTTATTCACAAGATCTAAATAGTATTGCTTTGTTGTTGTTGAGGCGTTTTTCAAAAATGAGTAAGGAATCCCATCTGTACCAGGAGAGGAATCCACGAGACCGTCAAGTGCCATTCGAAGTTCAGAAAAAGAAAATTTGCTATCAAAGATATTTTCGGAAGGAAGGAAACCCGGTAAAGAGGGAAAAGAGTTTAAACTTGGAACTGAAGGGGGAGAAAGTTTATCCGAGAAAGATTCAATCCAGGAAAAAGGATCGTTGGCTGAAATATCGACAATATTACAGGAGCCTCTGAACCTTTTAATTTGCTTCCATACTAGAGAAGAAGGGGAACAAGGAGATAAACTTTGACAATAGCTGAGCCAACCTTTTTTTTTCTTTTTTGAAAGAAGTCTTATGGTAATGGCAGCTTTTCTTTGGTAAACTAAAAAATTTTGGGGAGTCATTGAATTCGAATAAATATCCTCTGCCATTTTTCTTTCCTTGACAGCGGAAGTACATTCTGAATCCCACCAAGGAGTAGAGACTTTAAACTTGTAGGGTTTCTTTTGGGGAAAATTGTCATCAGCACTAGAGATAATAGAATCTACAAATTTGGAATAACAATCAACAAGATTATTTCTATCGGGAGGGGGAAGAGAAGCTAACTTATTTTCAAGAGAATCAGAATATGAGGACCAGCTTGCATCCTTTAATCTGTACTTAAGAGAGGGATTAAAATTACGCATTGGAACAACTCTATCAGAGATAGAGACAAGGATAGGAAAGTGGTCACTACCATAAGAATGAGGCAAGATATTCCAGGAAAGAATGGAAGCAAGAGAGGCAGAGCATACTGTAATATCCACAGCCGAGTTTGGGTTTTGAGAAGGACGAACCCTCCTAGTGGGAGAACCGTTATTAATGACGCATAGATCAACTTCATCAAAAATTTCAAGGAGGGCAAGACCAAAGTTGTCGTCATGGCTCGAGCCCCATGAGCGATGATGAGCATTTAAATCCCCCATAAAAATGATTGGAGAGGGAACTGAGGAAAATATACATAGAAGATCTGGAATTAACCTAGAATGGGGATGGGAAATGTATGCAGAGAGAAAAGTTATATTAAAAGCCCTAACAGCAACAATATTAATGTCAGTAGAAGAAGGGGGAAGAGAAATAAGAGAGAAGGGAAGGGAGCGCCTAACAAGAAGAGCACTACCTGCATACCCATCAGCCCTGTCATTCCGAAGACAAGAGTATCCTGGAACCCGAAAGTGTGAACCAGGAACTAACCAAGACTCCGAAATGGCAATGACTGAGGGGTGAAATTTATTTATTAAAAACAAAAGTTCAGGCTTCTTCGGCCGAACGCTTTGGCTGTTCCACTGAAGAGCGGAGACTGGATGATCCATTATTATGTGAGAGAATTTGAGAAAGTTTCTGGGCAACGTGGGACGGTAGAGGGGAATTATCACGGGATACAAGACTAATAACTAATGATAATAGTAATTCTAAGAGACTATCCTCTTGAGGAGACACTGGGGAGGAAGCAATTTGAGAAAGAAGAGAGAAACCATTGGGCAAGGATGACGGATCCTCTGCAATAATAGCTCTATGAGCAGCTCTATCATAAGATTTACCTAGAGGAGCTCTAGGCTTGGGTGAGGAAAACACAGTTTTCCTGTAAGAGGAAGGAGAAGTAAGGATACCCGATTGGGAAGCAGAGAAAGAAGGCGACGGGAAATTTTGAGCGACTTCAGAATACGATTTTTTGACACTTGGAAGAGATCGAGATGCTTCATCGTAGGAGAGATTTTCCTGAGACATTAATATTTTTATAGATTTTTGTCTCCCTTGTTCAGGACAGCCACCATAGAAGGCAAAGTGGCGGCCCAAACAATGAATACAGGTGGAGTTGGACTCCACCACGTCACAAGTATCACCGGTGTGAGGTTGGGAGCACTTGAAGCATCTTGGTTTGGACCGACACTGAGACTTGATGTGACCAAAACGGCAACAATTTTGGCATTGAATGGTGGGGTATTGATACACCTCCACTGGAAGCGAAGTATGGTATAAAAAGACTCGTTGAGGGAGCATTTGCCCTTTGAACGTTACCACTATCGTCTGAGTAGGGATCCAGGAGGTCTTGCCCTCCTCTTTGTTTTTACGATTTAATCTACGCGCCTTCAACACGATTCCACACCCATCTGGTAGAATTAAAGCCTCGACAAACTCATCCATGGACATTTCGACCGGCACTTGACGGACGATACCCATTTTTGTAATGTTGTACGACGGAATAGAAGAAGAATATTTATATGTCTCTAAAATCGGGTTAGACATAAACTTATTGGCCGCATCTCCAGAGGAGAATTCGACAGAAATTTTATTCCTGCCCACTTTTTTAACACCATCTCTATTAATTTTACCTATATGATTTTGATGTAAAAATTGGCCAAACTTAATTGGACGAATCGACGTCCCAGCAGAAGGATCTGGTTCGGTTCTGGAAACATGGACAAGGAAAGGACCTTTGTCCGATAGGTCGTACGACCCAATCCCGGCTTCCAAAGAAGGGTGGACATAAATAGCTTGTATCGAAGCAACGGCCATGTCTCTATTTATTATAGTTTTTTTTGAAACCACCTCAATGGTTTCAGAGTCAACAATAAGACGTCGCTTACCGAGCGTCTTGGAGGTTGATGAAACGGCGTCAGGAGGGTCAGGAGGGTCAGGAGGAGCTGGAGGGGGGAGAGGATGATCCATTTTTTACACTAAGATACTGAAACTAAGATCTGCACAGAAATAAATAAAATAAAAATATTCAACTGTTTTAGGAAAAAAATTCTCTCCGACACGTGTGACAGCTATCGCCTTCGAAAGTCGAATCTCTAGAAAGTAAACAACTTGATGTTTTTAAATGTCCTTTTCTGACGTTGCGTAGCCATCGATGCTGTTTAGTGTAAAAAAAAAGGTCAATTGCACTTGTCAAAGTCACGTATAATGGTTTTAAAATGAATGCCAAATTATTATTGCTGCGAGTTTCGAAAACAAGTGGCAAGTTCTTTAGAAACGTCGCAGATACCAATTATGTTGATGTTCTGACATGTTCGCTTTGTGTTTCGCTGAGTTTTTCGGCCAAAGCTGCTGGCCACTTGAGAGCATATGAAAGAGCAGAACACCAAAGCTCTTGACAACTACTCTAGAAAGCCATCGAATGTAGTCACAAAGTATTATCAGCATATCCTGTGCAAGAGACAATGAAGGAAGACACAGGGCAACAGAGAAGCCTGCCAGGGCGACCGCCTGCCGGAGTTGCGGGTTGTTCGAAAGAGATACCGCGGCCTTGGAGCATAAAGGGCAAAAGAATTTACATGGGTGAGTTTTAGTCAGTAAAAGTCAGAAACTCCCATTGCCCCTGTTATTTGATGATTTTACATTCGCAATGAAAAAAGGGACAGGACTCCGCTCTACCAGGAAAAAGTTTTTAATCGTAGGTCGGTAGATATCAAGTCTTAATTTTTTATTCCACGACATGCAAGTTGTTTTAGGATATTTTCTTTTAGTCTTTCTGTTTGGTTATGCATAAAAGTGAGGCACAAATTTGCCCTACAGTTAATAGTTATTATTAGTTTTAAGTCAATATTTGTGGTAATAATATATTTTTACCTCGTAACAACTGAAAATTTGGCAGAGAAAAATATGATATATAATTATTATTTATTGAACAAATAACACATAAGGTTATAAATAAACATTATAATTAACATAACAGATGCAGTATATAGACTAATTACTGCAAAATTATCCCAAATAAATATGATTTCGGGAAGCATTCGATCAACACTGTGATTTTCAAAAACATTGTCCTACAATTCATCAATAATACATAATTAAATTTTAATAATCATCTAATAACAGACAGATGACGTAAATATCTGTTTATTGACACAAACAAGATACCGGTTATGTGTTAGTCATAACCTCATGTACTTTTGTCAGTATTGTATGTAGGTAGGTAATGATTTGAATGTTATTCGTCTGGTCAGAGTAGTCACCATACGTTTAGGAGTATGACTAAGCCAGGACCTTGGAGACACGTGATTTTATCATTTAATGATGCCGCTTTAAATATTCAAGTAGGTACAAAATATTATCGGTCGGTTTCACCCACTGCTCAGCTCCTTAGCGTCATAGCGTGATGTTATAATTATAGTCTACTAGCTTTTGTCCGCGGCTTCGCTCGCATTAAATTCGGGGTAACACGGGGTTCCCTTCGTTGGTAACAAAGAGTGTATGTACCGAACTTTAGCTTATGTCCGTCTCCAGGGTCCCAACTATCTCTGTAGGTACCAAAATTCGTCAAAAACTGTTTTGCCATTTAGGCGTAAAGACGTAACAAACAAACAAACTTACTTTCGCTTTTACTAAGGATTGATTTCGTGAAATAATGCCAACGCAAAATTTTAAGTCAAGCCGGCCAAGGAATCGCGCTCTCCCATACAAACTTTGCTTCCTTGTTTCACCCCCTTAGGGGTTTAATTTTGCCGAATCCCACCTCAGTAAGCACCTACATCTTAAAAGGATTCCCCATCCAAAAATTTGAGACTCCTAACACTTATAGTTTCTAAGATTTCGTGATGAGTCAGGTGTGTATGTCACTGAACTCCTCCTAAACGACTGGGCCGATTGAAATTATTTGTTTTGTATGCGTTTGAGTGGAGCCATGGATGGATTAGATTCACAAATCAACTCAAAAAAACAAAACGGGACAACGTCTGTCGGGTCCGCTAGTATATATACATATAATTATATTTATATAGATTTATGTTTGTAGAATAATTTACTTAGTACAATTCAAAGTCATAGATTTCGAGTTTAAACCTCTGATTTTTCAGACTCCTGGGTGATGTGCATATATTTTACAATTATTAATAATTGCTTCGGAGAAGGAAAGCATCGGCATCGTGAGGAAACCAGCAATTCTAAAAGATATTTCTCGACGGCCAAGTCAGAGGACTATGACGGCATTTAAACTCTAGACCTCAACCTGGGGTCTAGAACACACGATAAAGAATAACAACAGAATTCCAACAGGAAGAACTTATCACGCACTCAAATTGAGTAGATGACATAACGCGTCATACAAAAGGTCAAAAGCGATAAACATGATTATGCAAAAAGATATAACAAAAATATATTTTTAGATATTATGAATCTGAATATCGTGCATTCTGATAAAAGTTTTATAGTCACATACTGTACAACAAATGTAGTATTTGTCATCGACAAAATTACAGATAATTGTTACATATAAAGTATGGTATTTATGCTTTTTGGGGATCCGTTCCTCGAAAGCAAAAACACTGAACCCTTGTATGATCACTTTCGAGTCCTACTGTCTGACTGTCAAGACCCTTTATGTCGGGAATGTGTGGCCGTTTTGAGTTAAAATTAAACCCATAGGTATACTCAAGTAACCATTGGAGGGGTGAAATCAACCCTCTTAGTCTACGTAGTCAAATATATATTATGATACTAGCTTTTGCCCGCGACTTCGCTGGCGTTGAATTCTGGGTAACACTGTTCCTCTTTCTTGATTTGCAGGTACCTGCTACCTCTAGTTATTGCCCTTGCGCCTAATTTATTGTAATAGCAAAACAAAGTTTTCCGTCTTTCTCCCTCATTTCTCACTTTTTCTTAAAAAAAATAATATGTCCGTCTCCACGGTCCCAACTATCTCTATACCAAAATTCATCAGAATAGGTTTAGCCGTTTAGGCGTAAAGACGTAACAAACAAACAAACTCACTTTCGCTTTTATAATATTAAGTAAGGATGGCCGTTCCTGTCGCAAGATTGTACAAGACCCTCGGCGCGAGAGTCCGACTCGAACTTGGCCGATTTTTACATACACTAACAACAGTCTATACATTACTATAAATGTGAACAGTTATCTGTAAATAAAGTAACATGATTATTGCTTACTGAATGGTGTTTAGTATTATAATACTGTGTTTAGGTACTGTGATTTCATCGTTTTTCTATCTTGTATGGATTTGTTGTTTGTTATTCGTGTCAATACTCTTAAAGTGTGTCATAATTTGTATTTTACGCCTTGTTGTGTTAAACAAATTGAGTTAGTTATGCTGGTTTTTACTAACACTTAGACTTAAATGGATACCTATATAAATGTGTTTTTTTTTGTGATTTTAAGCGTTCGGTTCAGCGCTGAGAGTTCACATACTAATAATAGGTACTTATTCTATTTTTTTTTAATAACGTTGCCCCACACTAGGATTTCTGCTGTACCGTGGGTGCATTTGCAAACATTTAAACTCACATACACAAACAACCAGACAAAAAACAACTATTTGTAGGCCATACAAATATTTGTTCCGTGCGGGGATCAAACCTGCGACACGCAGCGCAGCAGCCGATCGCTCAGCGACTGCGCCAACCATGCCGCCAATATTCAATCTATCTATCATGCCTGTTGTAGTTGTAATAACTATATCATGAAAATATGAGTGTTATATAATGTATCGGAGGTATACCCTACACCTCTGCTAAGCCCTATGCGAATTACAGGCGTGACGGTATGCCATAATAATAATAATTCTGACATTACACAATTTATAGTAAGCTTTGAAGTCTGGTAATGTGTGCAAAACCTTATTCACAAAAAAAAACCTTATTCATCCAAAAAGTATGTCAATTTTTTTTGATAAACAATATTTTGCCACTAATCTCGACTTAATACCCCATTTGGGATTATAACTGAGTTATTAATGTAAACAAATTGTAAACAAATTGAAAGGAAAATCAAAGGAATCGAAATCAAAGAAAACGAACTTAAAATACTTTATACTAATTGATTCAGAACATTTAACAACATCAATGAGATTCCAAAAACATCAAAAGGTATAAAATAAGTCTTCGTAAATAAAAGTTCATGTACCCGTCAGCAAAACAAACGTCATAATTACTTGAGGATATATATAATAGGTTCATCGGGAGAGCGATGGGCTCCTACGGTATAAGTCGCGGGTTTGATTTCCACTCCAAGCAAAATCTGTTGCTACGCCCGCGTTATATTTGGAAATAATACCACGGGAATGTCTTACTTGGATCACGAAGAACATACCAGGTTATGCTCTATACGTCGTTTACATCCTTACTAATATTATAAAAGCGTAAGTGAGTTTGTTTATTTGTTACGTCTCCACGCCTAAGTGGTTAAACTGATTTTGATGAATTTTGGTACAGAGATTAGTTAGGACCCTGGAGACGGACATTGGCTATTTTATTTAGAAAAAACAGTGAGAAAGAGGGAAGAAAAGTAAAAACTTAGCTTTGCTATTACAATAAATAAGGCACTAGGGCAAAAACTATAGGTAGCAGGTACCTGCAAATCAGGAAAGAGGAACTGGGTTACCCCAAATTTAACTTAGCGAAGTCGCGGGCAAAAGCTAGTTTATAATATTAGTTGGATTAGAATACACAATTCATGGAAATATAGTGCAAATAATGTGTGAACAGGAACACTCGATAAAATTCTTCGTACACTCAAAACCACTTCGTTTTTTAAAGAAATTCAATAAAGCGCTGAGCCGACATATTATACAATCGTACGATACGATTCCAACACGAGTATTTTAAACAACATAACCGAATGTTGCTGACCTTACTCAAATACTTTGCGAACTTATGTCGATGATGTAATTCGCAGAAACGGGTTACGGTGTCGAGTAGTCGTTAGTTTCGCGAATTTTGCTGTATTCGTTAACTTGTAGATTTCTGGATAATGTTTTTTTGTGTGTTACTGTTTTCAGTTTTAAATGTTTTTCGTCCAAAATTTTTTGATGTTGTTAATATTTACTAGCCTCATTATATTCATATTGGTATAGCCACTGTAAAAAAAAAAAAACAATATTTAGTTGTTGTCAGAGTCAGTTTAGTTTACAGTTATTGTTATAATTTGGGATTTCTTTATTTTTGCCACTTTTATGATAAAAAAATACGGTAGATAGTTTATAAATTTTATTAAAACACGTTACAAAACGTTTTCAAAGTGCCGCCTTACCACAGAAATGCACAATCTACATCTACGGAGGAAATTGTCTTATCTAAAAATGATAGGAATAAAGACAAAAAATAAAAACCAATGCTAGGTGAAAATTTTGAAAAAAGTACTTAAAAAATTCTAGCTCCTAAACTACAAATAATCGCGGAACATACATGGGGGTAATTCGGGTACCCCTTAGCATAAGGCATCTAATTTTTTTCTTTGGACGCCTATCAACTGGCCACCCTGTATAGTTGTTGATAAAGACAAATGCAACGGTACCTATGAGGTAGAGACTATGGGAGAGCAAACCCGCAGGTGTAGTTGTTATTTTTTTTTTCACAAAACAAAGATAAATAACAACAAGTCTTTTTTATTATTTATTTCCAAAATATGGTCGTCACATTCGTCGATACAAAATAAAATCAAAATAACAGCTTTTAAAAGCAAATATTAATGCAGCTTGACGCTTGCACCCAATTGGCACGCACCCAATTCTAGAATACGCAAATTTTGACGGATATCGTATTATCGTCATAATCCGCTGCGCAGGCGGCTGTGAGGTGCGTAGGCGCACGCATTTAGATCACAGATCTGCAGTTGCAATGTGTCCCAGGAGTGTTTGGCTGATAAGTGGGTGTACTCGAGATTGTAAATATTGTCTTAACTAGTCATTTAGTTAAAGGAGAGAAGTGGCTGAACAATCTACAGCAATAATATTGTGTATTTATTTATTTTTCTTCTTTCTATTGTGTTTTAGGTTTCCGTGTCTTAAAAGGAAAAATGGAACCCTTATTCGATCACTTTGTTGTCCGTCGGTCTGTCTGTCAAGAACCTTTATCAGGAGAACGTGTGAAGGTATCAAGTTAAAATTAAAACCATATACATAAATCTGTGGTTCCTTTGTTCTGTGAAAAAATCAACTCTCTAAATCTATACAGTCAAAAGATATGGCCGTTTATATCAGAACTTTGTTTAGAACCTTCGGTGCGCGAGTCTCACTCTATTTTGGCCCTTTTTTTTCCATTAACCTATAGTTTGACGGCACGGCTGGCGCAGTGGCTGAGCAATCGACTGCTGCGCTGCGTGTCGCGGGTTTTATTCCCGCACGGAACAAATATTTGTATGGCCTGCAGATAGTTGTTTCGGGTCTGGCTGTTTGTGTATGTGAGTTTAAATGTTTGTAAACGCACAATACAGAAGAAATTCCTAGTGTGGTTTCCACGAAGTTTCCACGCAACTGACACAAATTTACAGATTTTGTAAAATATAACAGAGGCGAAATCCTCACTCCACCTTTTCCACTTGTCGCGTATCCGTCTTCCAGTTCTGATGGAACCTGTCGGCGTGTCAAGTTCATTCCGCCATCTCCGTATATAAAATAAGCTACTTACCAGAATCACCAACAGCTTGGCTGAGCGTGTTCTCCGTAACCGGTCGCAGCGCCTCCACAGCACTGATGTATCCCAAACGGTCTGCGATCGCGCACGCTGTCTGCCCATTCTGTAGAATTTTTATTTGTTTTAGTGTTAAGATTTAAGTTTTTTTTTGGTTTGTGTGCGTGTGGCAAGTGCCAAATATACCTGCTTTCTTTCTTTATTTAGAATAGAAGACTTCTGAACTTCCTTCTTCGTATAAAAAGATGGATTTAAAGCCCTTAAGAGTGGACTGAACATGGCGGAATTGTAGTTAACGATGCAATGATTATATATCAAGTAAATTGATTCGCAATCAAAGTGTTTTCTTGTTGTTAGGCATATGTTCGTCCTCCGGCGATTCGCGAGAAGCGAGCAGGGCTAGCAACTAATTACTTGTATTGAAAAAAAAAAACACATGGGGATTCATAAAAAGTAACTATCCTAACTAGCAATCTTTGGAGGGTTGCCAAATTGGATTTAAAATCCTACCATTTAGCTAACTGTGTAGCATTTAGCTAGTAGTAGTCTTTTGTGTCATAATCCAATAACTTCCCACACTTTGGGCGAAGATCGAAGGAGTGTCAGACTTTTACTGTTTAATCATCCATGTTCTTTCTTTTACCCTTTCTGTTCTAGGGCCACGTCATCTCTTTCGAACAACCCGCAACCTCGGGAGATGGCAATATGAATGACTTGAACATAGCGGGCTAAACGTTCTGCAATATCTTTAACTGACACAAGTCAGTAAACCTTGAACCTAATACTTTAGAAATAAAGTCGAAAATCTATCAAAGAAATGACAGATTGTAGTAGCTTGATGTGCAGGCGTCTGTACTTCTTTTACTGTCACGACTCGCTGTCGCTTCGTCTGCTATGTGACAAGGACCTAAACTAGTATATTAAATGGTAATTCTTGAGTGGTATGGCGTATGAATTTGACGCGTGTATCGAGGTACTTGATAGGTACTCCTTTTATTTATTGATACAGATAACTCTGCGGATATAATTCATTTTTGTTGAATTGAAACTTTGCCGTACCCTAGGACTTTCGTAGGTGCTGTATCGTAGGTGCGTTTAATTTTAACTGACATACACAAATAACCAGACCCGAAACAACTACCTGTAGGTCATAAAAATATTTGTTCCGTGCGGTAATCGAACCCTCGACACGCAGCGGAGCAGTCGATCGCTCAGCTACTGCGATAATAGTGTCGTCAAAGACTCTTTGTTTTTTAAAAAAACCTTTAAATAATGTAGGTAACTTATTTATTTTATCATGTTTAGTCATCTTGCAAGTCAACAACTTAGCCTTACAGTTGGGAAAAGGTTAGGCAGATGGAGATATATCCTTACTAATATTATAAAAGGTAAAGTGAGTTTGTTAGTTTAGTCTTCACGACTAAATGGCCAAACCGATCTTATTCTTAGAACATTTAATAAAAATTTGCATATGTCCATTTCCTGGTACCCAACTATCTCGGTACCAAAATTCATCAAAATCGGTTAAGCCATTAAAGCGTGAAGAGGGGACAAACAAAAAAACTCACTTTCCCTTTTATAAAGAGTTAAAGTGTTGGTACTTACAGCAGACAGTGCGTTGGGATCAGCGCTCTGTTTCAACAGCAGCTGTATGATCAGCGTATGTCCTTGTTGGGCTGCTTGGTGCAGTGGTGTGAATCTGTTGACAACAAGTTGTGGTTAATACTCAAGCTGGTTATTGACTGAGTATGTTAACAAAAAAAACCTTTCTTTCTAACAGAAGTAGGCATAATAGTTTAAAATACTGGTGTTGTGTACACGTATTTTACTTATTTTAAAAAATGTTTAAGTATAGTAAGTAGTATAGAAGTTGCATGAATTGATAAAGTAAAGAATGAATATATTCGAGGAAGTTTGAAAGTTGCGCCTGTTACAGAAAAATTTAAATGGAGTCGTTTGTCTTGGTATGGACATGTAATGAGACTAAAAGAGTGATGGATCTGAATGTCGATGGACGGAGAGCGAGAGGAAGGCCAAAGAAAAAATAGATGGATTGTGTAAGGAATAATATGAAGGAGAAAGGAGTAAATGATGCCGTGACGTCTGATAGGGGAGAATGGAAGAAGAAAACGTGTTGCGCCGACCCCAAATATAATGGGACAAGGGCAGGAAAATGATGATAGAAGTTTTGCAAGAACCCCTCCTTAAGTAAAGGTGTAGGCCTCCTCTAAAGACGCCCGTTTGTCTCTGCCTTGGGCTATTTGGGGCCAGCTAGAACTGTGTATGTTAATGAGTTCAATTATTGTTGTAAGTATCAAAAAAAGATATACAAGTTGATACAAATAGCGAATTTATACATAGTTTTCTTTCTATTTGAATACAGTTATTAAAATATTGCGTTTCTTAGTAAAACGCCAGCTAGCGCCAATAATTGTCACTGCCGCGTTGGTGTAACGGTCGATCGGTTTTATTTCAGTTTTCTATCAGGAATATTTTAGTAACAGCGTGAAGTCAGGTAGTTTGTTAGTGACCGCGAATCACCGTATTACACGTAAAGCCATTAAACTCCAGTGGTGATTCCACCTTTATGGTGTAAGAAACAGAAAATGTACAGTTAGTACAGTAGAGTTGCACATTACTGTACAGAATGCAGATGCTATAGTGATACATTGTGTGCGTAGAAAGCACACAATGTATCACTATAGCATCTCTAGGTCAGGTCCTAGTGAAAACCAGCGTCGGCAACTAGCTGTTTAACAGTTTACACTGGAACCGCACCTGGCGCACTGGCGCACCCCTGAGACGCACAGTATCATGTTTTTTTTCGTCTGCATGTCCCAAACAAACATGTTTTGTTGCTCTTTCTTTTTTTGTCTTTTGGGCCTGGTTTCATTCCGTTCGCGTCAGATTAAAATCCACAAAATTATCGACAGGAAGAAGAATATCCGATCATCGTTTTTGATAGGACTTGACTCTAGGACATTATACATACCCATGAGCAGCCCTAGCGGTGACATCAGCGTTAGCTCCGAGTAGTGCGCGTGCGGCGGCGTGGTGGCCGTGGTGCGCGGCCGCATGGAGCGGAGTGTAGCCGTCGCGGGTGCGAGCGTTCACCTGCCCGCCCGCTGACATGAGGGCTTTCAGGACCCCAGTGCGACCTTCCGAGGCTGCTAGGTGGACTGGTGTTAGACCTGGTGAGAGAAAAGGAGATCATGAGAACGAGATTTGATTATCAGTTAAGAAAAGTGTACATTTTATGGAATGGTTGGCGCAGTAGTTGAACTATCGATTGCTGCGCTGCAATGACACGTGTTCGATTACCGTACAGAACATTATGTATGACCTATAGGTTGGACTGGCTGTTTGTGTCTCTAAGTTTAAATATTTGTAAACGCATCCACCATCCAGGTAAATATCATAGTGACAAGCTTTTCTCTAGCCATGAGTCATGCCAAAATAGCGAACAAAAAAGTTGGGCAATTTCGCAAATTGTGTAATATACAAAAAGAAGTTAAGCAAGGCAGATATAGTCACTGGTATCAACATACTTATGCTTTCATAATTTAGGCATACGTTTCTATGCTTTTCTACTTACCCAAAGATTCGAATAGAACTTAAAATAGTGTATCTTTTTTAAATAAAAAAAAATCGTTTCCCAACAATAGGAATTTTTACTTCATCGTGTGTGTGTTAACCAATGTTTAAACTCGCTAACACAAACAGCCAGATCCGGAACAACTACCTGTAGGTCATACAAATACTTGTTTCATTTGGGAATCGGCCCTGCTACACGCAGCGCAGCTGCCAATCGTTTAGCTACTGCGCCAGGTCTTATTGCACCCTACTAGAATGCTACTGAAGTAACTCTTACCATTGTTAGCTGGTACATTGACATCAGCCCCTCGCTCTATGAGCATTTCGACGCAATCCTCGTGTCCCTCCTGAGCCGCCATATGCAGCGGTGTGAAGCCTGCCTTTGACTTCACGCTGGGATCCGCATCTGTGTAAGGAAAACATGACGGATAAATCCTTTACAAGTACAGAGTTATAAAAGACTTTTAATTCTTATTATTTTGTTTTATTTTTGTTATCATTTTACGTGTTGACATTATAATTTGAATATTAATTTTATTTATTTAAACTTCATGTACAATAGTGGTAGGATAGGCGGACTTAATGCCACAAGGATATACCTTAATTTTAATTTGTAAATTATTAAATGTTTTATTTATGAGTTTAAATTTTGCATGCCTGATTTGGTAGAATACATAACTATACATTCATACAACATCCACCAATGTGTTTTATATAAAATTGTATTGTGTTCAGCAATACAGATTTAACTTCAATTCGTAGACAAAATAATCAAACGGTTATGGTCAATGAGCGTAAGTCCTATAGAATTAAACTATATCCCAAATCGGAGCTCATCTCGAACTCGAATTCAATCCATACTATTGCTATGGGAACATTACCCATAGCAATGAGTGACAGAGTGACGGGTGAACAGAGCTACGGCCAAATGAACATGTTAGAATTTCCAGAATTTCAATTCTCCAAACTTTGAATACAACTGCTACCCTAGCATGACGTGTTAAAGCAGAACTTATTCCGCTGAGGGAAAGGGACAGAGCTATACAGGGTGTCTAGCACCATCTCTTTCACTCAGTGGAATAAGTTCTGCTTTAAGATGTCATAGTAGGCCTACTGATATTAAGATGACAATTTAAAGTTCAATTAGAATTAAGAAATACAATTATGTGTGTGCTAAATGTTTATGGTTAGATTTGAGTTTAATTAATGTAATATAATTGTGAAACTGTCTAACGTACGTGATATTAGATAATTAAAACAATATTATTTGATTAGGTCTAACTTGTGCATAAAATAAAGGATCATGACCATCAACGGTACTAGTTTTTCTCATGCATCAAGATAAAAATTATATCACAATTATTTTCTTTATTTTTGAAGACATTCTGCAATTAGAATGCCAATTTTGTATAGGGGTTTATTTTGTAAACTTAATAAGTTATGAAATTGTTTTGATAAAATGAATTACCTACTGCCGGCAATTCTGACGTTAAAGTGTTGTCATAATTAAAATAAGTAAATATATTGAGAACTGTAAACGATTTTTTTTGCATACGATTACAAATTAATATAAATGTAAAGTCATTGGAAAGGTAAATCGCGAGGTTTTTATAAATAATAAAGCGAGATGATACTACTGTGGTGTGAAATAATTAGTATTTCACACACACAGTAGTCTTGTTAATATTTTGCTTTCAAAACCAATTTCACTTCGTTGGCTAACGATACAAATGAATGATTGCATAGATTTTTTTTTAATTATCTTGCTTCGGTATGATATAAATCGAAACTTTTTAATAAATTAATGATTATAGAACTAAATCAGTCATTTGAAATAATAATGTGTCGAGTGTATTTATTCGAGTAATCGATTTTTATTTAAAATCTAAAGTGGCAACATTAGTGTTGGTGTCTCAAATTGAATTTGTTATTGTCAAAAAGTCCAATGACAATTGCGCGTGGTGCATGCTAAGTTTGTTCATTGCGATTTAAATATTTTTTTTTTTTTTTGTTTTGATCGAGTACTGATTTATTTAAGTCTCTATCCCATCAGATATGCTAATTAATCTGCTCTCCAAACTACGACCTATAAACTTACCTCTATTACACGACGGATATTTCTATTTTGAGGTTAAGTTACGTTTTCTAAAAAAACTTGGAAATGCGGGTTTTGATTCCAAAAAAGCAATTGTAGATGGTTATTTGGTTAATTTATAAACCATCTAAAACAACTTTGGAATTGATGCAACTCTGAACCGTGGTCCATATTGTCGTGGTCATTCTCCTTTATTTATTTAAAAACAGACAAACGAATTTGTCTTTCATCACCGAACAGATATTTAACAGCGTCAAAACGATTTGATATATGACGTACATGTAAACGGATTAGACCGCTTTTGATAACAGTAATTTTTCCAAATTTGTAGAAAAATATTTTAACTAGCAACACTTACAAGCGATATACAAACTCACCATGTTCAAGCAATGCGAAGGCGATGTCCGGGTGGTTGTGTCGGCAGGCGATGTGCAGCGCTGAGTGGCCATTCTTCGCCAGCGAGTGCGGGGACGCACCTACATAAGATAATAAACTCTAGCTTACTGATACTAGCAAAACTACAGGATACTTAGGTTTAAATTAAGAATGAATTAACATGATGATGTTATTGTTTAGTTGTACCTTCTTTATGGTTAGGCTAAACTTAATTTACAGCTCACGGGATGACGGTTGAAATTTGCTTGTGATGATTGTGGCAACTAAATTGTTGGAAGGTGTTTAAATTGGTGCTAAACGCAACAAAAGTATTTCAGGGAAAGCCTGTTTCGAGATAAAACACTTTTTAAATATAGTTTGATTTTTACTTTTTGAAATAATTTATTGTTTATTAATTTTTTTAATGTTTCTAGGCAGAAATGAATATTGCATTAGTACATTTACCTGCCGGGTTTGCGGGTTGTTCGAAAGAGATACCGCGACCCCGGACCATGGCCAAAAAGAAGGAACATGGGTGAGTCTTAGTAAGTAAAAGTCTGACAACCCCCCAAGCTCTCCACTTGAAGCGGGGGGACATCATTATATGATTTCTCATCCTCAAAAAAAGTTCTACATTTATCTGGATACAATTTTAGTCCAATGTCGCTGCCTTTAGCGATTAGAGACAGTGTAGCAATTTACCTCGCATTTTTCACAATGTGTCTACTGGTAGTATTTGTTAAGTTTAAGAAGCTAGATCCCGTTACCTTTGTCTAGGAGAGTGAGCGCTATGTCCGGGTGGCCGTAGTACGTGGCCATGTGCAGCGGCGTGATGTGGCTGCGGCCGGGCGCGTCCGGGCTGGCGCCGCGCGCGAGCAGCAGGCGCGCCACGCCCGTGTCGCCGTACTTGGCCGCCAGGTGGAGTGGAGTGAAGCCTTTGCGAGTCTCTGCTTCTATGGGCGCGCTGTGCTCAAGTAGGATTGAGGCTACTTCTTCCTTGCCTGTTGAAGAAAGTTGTAGTTATAATTTTTGGTGATTTTTTGTGAAATATACTGGAAAAGTGTAAGTCGGACTCGCACACCAAGGGCTGCGTACAAACTTGCAACATAAACGATGATATCTATTGACTGCGTAGACTTAGAGGATTTATTTTTTCACAGATTTTCAGGGATCTCAGACTTCTGTAGGTATATGGTTTACAACTTAATAATATTTATGTTATTGAGTTGTAATTTAGGTAATTTCAACTCGGGACTTACTCGCGTTCCCGAGATTAAGGGTGCAACAAGCAACAAAATGATCCTATAATGATTCCGGTTATTCCTTTAGATTACTGTACGTGTCTCAGAAAAAAAAATTAAGATAAGTGGCAAAGTAAATACGATTGACATCGTTTGATGATAATAAATGTAGACTCTAGAGAGACTTTCGACATTGCACAAGCAACTAGCTAAGTTCATACATGAAAGAAGTTCCTACGCTAAGTGCTCGGAGCCTTTAGACCCCGATCTTATGCAAACGGTACGCGTGAGTACGCATGCGCTCTGCGTAAGGAAGCCATAAATGTGTCGTGTTATCAGCAAATTCTTACCCTCTTTAGCAGCAATATGTAGTGGCGTATATCTGTCTTTAGTAGTGGCGGTAATATCGGCTCCATGTTGCAGCAGTAACGCGGCAATATCGGCGTGTCCCAGTCGAGCGGCCACGTGGAGGGGAGTTTGTTCTTCACGTGCGCGGGCGTCCACCTGTTTTAAAAAGAGAAAGTTCGTCAGGTTTTTTTTTGTTCTGGAGTGTATTATAGGCTGTTTTTTATGTTTTAAGTCCATCTGTTTTATGTGAAATTCGAATAGATTCATTATGTATTTAACTTTTTATAATCCTTATTAATGTTATAAAAGCGAAGAATTGTTTGTTTGTTACGTCTTGTATGTCCGTCTCCAGGGTCTCTCCCTCTGTGCCAAAATTCATCGAAATCGGTTTTGCCATTTAGGCGTGATGACGTAACAAACATGGAAGTAAGGATTTGCTTCGCAGCCACTGTCATTGGCAAGTCGTGAGCAAACGGTTAGTTCAGAGGTTCATGTCTCACCTTGGCATTATTCCTGAGCAGTACCCTGACCAGGTCGGTCTGGTGCGCCCTGGCGGCCAGGTGCAGCGGCGTCTCCCCGCGGTTAGTTCAGGGTTCATGTCTCACCTTGGCATTATTCCTGAGCAGTACCCTGACCAGGTCGGTCTGGTGCGCCCTGGCGGCCAGGTGCAGCGGCGTCTCCCCGCGGTTAGTTCAGGGTTCATGTCTCACCTTGGCATTATTCCTGAGCAGTACCCTGACCAGGTCGGTCTGGTGCGCCCTGGCGGCCAGGTGCAGCGGCGTCTCCCCGCGGTTAGTTCAGGGTTCATGTCTCACCTTGGCATTATTCCTGAGCAGTACCCTGACCAGGTCGGTCTGGTGCGCCCTGGCGGCCAGGTGCAGCGGCGTCTCCCCGCGGTTAGTTCAGGGTTCATGTCTCACCTTGGCATTATTCCTGAGCAGTACCCTGACCAGGTCGGTCTGGTGCGCCCTGGCGGCCAGGTGCAGCGGCGTCTCCCCGCGGTTAGTTCAGGGTTCATGTCTCACCTTGGCATTATTCCTGAGCAGTACCCTGACCAGGTCGGTCTGGTGCGCCCTGGCGGCCAGGTGCAGCGGCGTCTCCCCGCGGTTAGTTCAGGGTTCATGTCTCACCTTGGCATTATTCCTGAGCAGTACCCTGACCAGGTCGGTCTGGTGCGCCCTGGCGGCCAGGTGCAGCGGCGTCTCCCCGCGGTTAGTTCAGGGTTCATGTCTCACCTTGGCATTATTCCTGAGCAGTACCCTGACCAGGTCGGTCTGGTGCGCCCTGGCGGCCAGGTGCAGCGGCGTCTCCCCGCGGTTAGTTCAGGGTTCATGTCTCACCTTGGCATTATTCCTGAGCAGTACCCTGACCAGGTCGGTCTGGTGCGCCCTGGCGGCCAGGTGCAGCGGCGTCTCCCCGCGGTTAGTTCAGGGTTCATGTCTCACCTTGGCATTATTCCTGAGCAGTACCCTGACCAGGTCGGTCTGGTGCGCCCTGGCGGCCAGGTGCAGCGGCGTCTCCCCGCGGTTAGTTCAGGGTTCATGTCTCACCTTGGCATTATTCCTGAGCAGTACCCTGACCAGGTCGGTCTGGTGCGCCCTGGCGGCCAGGTGCAGCGGCGTCTCCCCGCGGTTAGTTCAGGGTTCATGTCTCACCTTGGCATTATTCCTGAGCAGTACCCTGACCAGGTCGGTCTGGTGCGCCCTGGCGGCCAGGTGCAGCGGCGTCTCCCCGCGGTTAGTTCAGGGTTCATGTCTCACCTTGGCATTATTCCTGAGCAGTACCCTGACCAGGTCGGTCTGGTGCGCCCTGGCGGCCAGGTGCAGCGGCGTCTCCCCGCGGTTAGTTCAGGGTTCATGTCTCACCTTGGCATTATTCCTGAGCAGTACCCTGACCAGGTCGGTCTGGTGCGCCCTGGCGGCCAGGTGCAGCGGCGTCTCCCCGCGGTTAGTTCAGGGTTCATGTCTCACCTTGGCATTATTCCTGAGCAGTACCCTGACCAGGTCGGTCTGGTGCGCCCTGGCGGCCAGGTGCAGCGGCGTCTCCCCGCGGTTAGTTCAGGGTTCATGTCTCACCTTGGCATTATTCCTGAGCAGTACCCTGACCAGGTCGGTCTGGTGCGCCCTGGCGGCCAGGTGCAGCGGCGTCTCCCCGCGGTTAGTTCAGGGTTCATGTCTCACCTTGGCATTATTCCTGAGCAGTACCCTGACCAGGTCGGTCTGGTGCGCCCTGGCGGCCAGGTGCAGCGGCGTCTCCCCGCGGTTAGTTCAGGGTTCATGTCTCACCTTGGCATTATTCCTGAGCAGTACCCTGACCAGGTCGGTCTGGTGCGCCCTGGCGGCCAGGTGCAGCGGCGTCTCCCCGCGCGCGGTGGCGGCGTCGGCGGCGGCGCCGGCTCCCACTAGTACCAGCGCTATGTTCATGCAGCCCATGAACGACGCCACGTGGAGCGGGGTCAGCCCTGATTCTGTTGTTGCTGATTTGCCTGTGGAAACAACAATTGTTTAAAGAGTTTGCTTTTTTCACTGCTAGATTTTTGAGTTTTTTTTTTTAGTTTCAGTTGTTTTTATAAATTTTTGAGATGCTTTGCATGTTTCAAGTATTATTTTTTTATTATTTTCTGTGCTCGTCGTAATTTGTGACGAATCAATATTTTTCTCCTATTCTTTCTTTTCAGCTGTGACTTTTAAGAGATGTCATCATTATAATCACGAATAATTCGCAACAGTAACATACTCACGCCAAAAAAATGGCATCATAGATGACTCGCAATTACGTATTCGATAGCGTTAACGTAAAATTCAATTTGTACTGACATAAAACTAGCGCCACATGGTGACAAAATGGGAATTTCCATGTTTTATTTATCCTCAAAAGGACCGCCATTATTTACGTCAACTATCTGTCAAGCATCGCCGGGCGGGCTCTTATCGTAAGCGTAATCTTCTACAAGTACAGTTTTAAATCGGTCGGGGTTTGGTGGCACAAATTTGTGCCAGCGAAGCTCAACGATAATACTTGTTTACTGGCACGTTTTTGTGCCACTGGGGCTCTATAGGTAAATCGAATGTTTTCCCACGCATCACTTGCCAAGTTGTGTCTGAGAGGTAGTTAAACCAAAAGTATACCTATCGTAAAAGCTAATAGTTAAATCCAACGAGCGCCTATATATCGATTTGTTAATAGTACAGATATTTATTGTATTGAGTATTTGACAGTAACAATTTTTTAATTACTTAATCATATTTGTTTACTCACTAGCGCCATATTTGAGAAGCAACTCGACGACTTTGAGTCTGTTTTTCTTGCAAGCGATGTGTAGAGGAGTGAACCCGTTGAGTGCGCGAGCGTTCGCATCAGCGTTTCTGTCTAGCAGGAGTTTTGCGACCTGTAATATAAACATAAACTTTTATTCTAAAAAGAACTTTAACGTAAGAGAGATTCGGTTTATATTTCTTTAACACTTACTTAGTGCGAAGTCTGTTTAAAATGGAATAATTTCATCAATATTTTATGACTTTAGTTTTAGTAAATGCCAATAAAAACTCATATTTAGCTTGGAATAAACATGATGACTAGTATTTAGTTCACGTTATTCATAAATTTTTCTCAAACCAAAGTTGGACTCCATTTAATAACACATTGGATTGATTTTACATTGGCGTCTCCGCAGTGTGCATCGACGTGCAATTCTGTCAAATAGTCGACAGTCACATCGTTTAAAGTAGCGCCCTCTTCTACTGTGGGACTTTGGCCGTTTCTACGAGTCTGCGTAGACTCGACTCTATTAAGTATTGAATAAGGTTTAAATTACCTTGACATGTCCACAGTGTGCAGCGACGTGTAATGCCGTGAGATAATCCACAGTGACGTCATCGATGGGAGCGCCCTCTGCCAGTAGAACTTTAGCTGTCTCCACGTGTTCGCCTTGCACGGACATGTGAAGAGGGGTCAGACCGTTCTGCAAAAAATATTTTATTTAGTGTCTTGTGACTTAAAACAATAGATATTGAATTCTGGAATTATGTATGGCCCACGAGTAAGGATTGTATCTGAGTTTGGATCTCCATTTTTTTTTATTGAGTTATTTAATCGACTGCGTATTTGTGAAGTTATTGATTTGTACGCCTTAAAGGTCTGAAAGGTTTTTGTTTTTATAAACGGATTATTTTGCATGCTCTGTTAACATCTTAAAAAAAACCGGACAAGAGCGAGTCGGAATCGAGCACTAAGGGTTCCATATAAACTTGCGACATAAACGGCAATATCTTTTGACTACGTAGACTTAGAGGGTTGTTTTTTTCACAGCTACAAGGGACCACAGACTTGAATAAAAAGTTTTTATTTTAACTCGATACCTCCAGGCTTTCCCGAGAGTTAGGGTACTGACAGAGAGAAAACAAAGGTCCTATAAGGGTAATCCTTTTAGTTATGGAACTTTCAAAAACACTTAATTCCTTAGGATGATCGTTAAACGACGTCATTCAGAGTAAATTTTCCCTAAAACAATCTGGACAAGGCTTAGAGCATATCATTAGGCCTACCATGACGTCTTAAAGCAGAACTTATTCCAGTGAGAGAAAGAGATGGTGCTAGACACCCTGTATAGCTCTGTCTCTTTCCCTCAGTGGAATCAGTTTTGCTTTAAGACGTCATAGTAGGGTAGCAGGGATTATCATTAAATCGGATCGGTAATGAATGAGACCTTAGTTTTACTGGTGATGGGTGCGCCATGCTGCAACAGACGCGACACTACGTTGCTGTGTCCCGACCGCGCCGCACAGTGCAGAGGCGTCAGTCCGTCGCGGGTCACCGCGGCTATGTTAGCACCTGCAATTTAAACAGTAGCATAAATTAATATGAGTTCCAAAATACTGTGTTCGTACCCAACATAAAATTTCATCAGTACAGTAGGAAACAAACACTTTTGCAAGTTCTAAGAAGTGTTTACATTTGGGTGCTTGTCACTGTACCTAAAGTAAAGTAAGCGAAAGCAAGACTGCGCGTGACCTACCAAACTTTCATACACTACTAAATGATTTAATGATGATGAAATTAATGAGGGAAAAAAACTCGGAACTTTCATTAAAAAAAACAACGTACAGAACAATTTTTCAACCTCACATTCACGACAGTAGCGAGACAAATTGCCGAATTATTACCGAAACAGTATGAAATTCCACTTCATTTTATATCTGTCAATGTCTGTGGCTGTCAAACCGGACTGCGAATGATGGTTGATTGACAGCATATCGTGAAGAACGCCCAATTAAAACGAAAATTCCTACAATATGATATTTCAATCATATACGCAACATAATTAGTTTGCGTGTTTACTTAAAAATGTGAACATATGTAATTATTTAGTCATACCGTTGAAAATATTACGTTTGATTTATTCGATTTGTTGATATAAATGTGTTTTTGTTCCTTAGATTTAATTGTTCGTTGCATAGCGAGAGATTCTTTGGATACCTGGTGCATAACAGTGGGTACCTGCACACGTCAATCATTTATTCTAAGTGCTTGTCAGTCATGCGACGGGCATTAAATGATTTACAACATGAGAAAAAATACCAATCCATTACTGTAACATTCGCATCAAATATATCAAGTTCTGGAGTTTTTTAAAACGTCGTAGGACAGTCTATATAACATAATATCACGCATATAGTCCACGAAGGTTTGGGCAGAGGTGTGCATAATTGTACACCCATATTTGGACAGTAATGTTTAAGTATCGTGTAAAAGCAGCGAGCCTTTTGCCATTAAAGAAGCACAAATCCAGGCCCCGTGGCCGTCACTGAGTAATTCTTGATGATAAAACCACAACAGTTTGTTCGAACTGGAAATTGAAACCAGTACCTTCCTCTCTCAGTAGCGGCCCTTGAGACCACAATCCCAATGAGAAATCAATCTCTTGTATGAAATCTGTCTCTTATATGATTTCGGTCATTGTAATCAGAGCAGAGCAGCGACAGAAATTCCTCTATCTCACAGCACTACCTCTCTCCTTAAACAAAATAAATGTAGCTATTCGTTTTGTTAAATGAAACAACACAGACTACTTACAGTACTGTCTCTCCTCCTTTACATCCATCCAAAGGTTTTTAATAAGACCGCCCATTGTATCACCATATTTATAAGTTATATTATATCTTGTAATTTGTATGGTGTACATAATAAAGAATATTCTATTAATCTATTCTGACAACTAATCCTATTTTCTATATACTATTATAATATATATTTTTATATACTAAATAGGCTTGCGTTTGATTGCATCTTGCCTGATGTGTAGATATGATGAGGCCTAGGGTCCAGCACGCTAACCTAGAGGCAACCAATTCACTCGAACTTTGAAGAGGTTTAGATTATAATGATTAGGGAACAGAGAAGCCGGCAGTAAATTCCATAGAGTGTAAGTAACCATGCTTAAGTAGGCCCCAAAATATATACATACTATATAATTATTGTCAGCCTGTGTTATCCCACAGTTGGGCACAGCCTTATAACTTTCAAATATTTCGATGTAACTAATGTGGATAAAATAAAATATTACTTGGCATTTTTTGTCACCTAGTTTTACAGAAAACGGGTATATACTTGCATAGTCAAATAACCACTATTTTGGAATTGTCATACTATTTTAATATCAAGCTCATCCATTAATTTTGTCTATGGAAGTGAACTGAAGTTATTTCTACGATACAGGTTCTTTACCTAGTTTGGAAGTCAGACGCTCATTTAGATTGTAACTCATTTTTTTATGTTTTAACCTAATGTAGTGTCGTTTTAAAAATGCGTTGTAAGATATTTAGATGTATTGATCATGTGTGTGATCAACACATCTAAACCAGGTTCAAGACGAAAGTTCGGATCGCTTATAATTTTATTGGTGACTATGTCCCTAGTCTTGCTGAAGAATAGATAGTAAAACTATTTTATTTTACTTATGTATTATAAATTTATAACTTCAAATAACGAGAATTATTCCCTCTGCCTCTTACAAGTGTAATGTTATGTTAGAGGGAATGCTTCTCGTTATTTGGATTTCGCCGACTTGTGTTTCTTCTTGGTTTAAATGCATTCTTTTGTTTCACTTCGACATGGCTGTCACAAAGTACAGTCACATTTAAAACGAAATGAGGCTGTGCTTTTAATTAATAAAGCAATTTCGCTCATTCGGTGATCCAGTATTTGTTGATAATCCAGTATTGGTTGTATATTTATCTAACCTGATTTGATTAAAAAAATACTCAACCGACTTAAAATTATTTTACCATGAGAAACAGCATAGGCGATAGGCGACTACCTACGGGAGTCGGGCAGTAAGGAAAGACGCGGGTTGAAACGTGCAGGATATTATATTTATACTAGCTGTGTCCAGCGGTTTCACCCGCTGATCACTTCACTTAGGGGTTTGAAAGCCGATTCTTAGACTTATCTATCGAATATGCATAAAAAAATAAGTTTCGGAGGAGTATCTGAACGGACATTGTGACAGGAGAAATTTTATATATTAGATATATAATATTATAGGTATTTGAGAAGGTATACGAACCATTCTCGACGAGCAGGTCGAGCATGGCCAGCTGCCCCCACTTGCTGGCCACGTGCAGCGGCGTGATGTTGTGCTTGGCGGCGCGGCCTGCGTCTGCGCCGGCCTGCAGCAGCGCGCGCGCCACGCCCACGTTCCCGTAGTGCGCCGCGATGTGCAGCGGGGTGAAGCCGGACTTGGAGCACGCGTCGGGGTTGTGTTCGTTCTGGACAAACAAATTTGATTCTTTATTAATCGTGTGGTTATTGACCAATGTGACAGAGTTTCTATGCCGCCCATGGGCCTTTAACTTGGCTAACCTTAATTCATTTATTTATTATTATAAATAGAACGGCCGAGGCCAATAAATTACACTCACAGAAATTCAAACATTCTAACAGTATCACCTTCCATTCATTCGCAAACATATCAAAATCTATATTCCAGTTCAGGAGAGCGTTGGCAGCCTCCAGTGTCCTAGGAATAGGCGAAGGCCATCAAGAAATATCTCTCAGGAATGCTAGTTTCCTCACAATGTTTTTCCTCACTGAAGCAAGTGATAATTACTACTGTGTGGGGGGGTTTCGAACGAACCACTAAGCTATCACTGCTTGGATAAAGAACTAAGAAAGGTTTGCTGTAAGAAAACCCAATAGTGGGTTAAGCTCGCCGTTGTACATAAGCTAATATTGTAATTTGTGTGTATATTATTGTTTTGTGTGCAATAAAGAATAATAAATTTATTAAAGACAAGCACTATTTTCCAATGGAATACGGTATTACACCCATTTTTAAAAAGTATTTCATTTTGATCCTAGGGTCCTAATAAACCACCAAAAAAAACAAAAAAATAATATTCAAACGATAAGTGCCATAAAACTGCATTTCAATTTTACAATTTCTATGTTCGCGCGTAAAATCACAAAAACGCTTGACGCCATGTTACTCTGTGGTCATGACGTCAGTTGATGACCAACTGACGTCATGACCTGAGTAAACAAATGCGCTGTTATTAGTCTTTCTGTTTAGTTGTATTTTTCACTATAGTTTATGGTATTATTATATGGTAGTATTTATGTCTTCCATGGTATGATTACTATTATTTCAATAAAAATTAAAATGTAAAGTTTTAAAATACTTAAATAGTAATAGTTGCTCAGTTGACAGTTGTCACTTTTTGTTCTCATGACCATATGACGTAATAATCATGGCGGACACTGTTTCGCGTAGTAAAAGAACAGACTAAAAAAAGTGAAAACTTTGAAATCAATTTAAAAATTTATTTAGTTATTTTATTAACTAAATTTAACATTTTCCGACTGCTTGTTGCCTAAACTATCTGAATTGTATATTTTTAGAATTTCTTTCATATAGAGTAAAATACCCTATTATAAACGGTTAGGGCATGATTTTTTACGGTTCTAAAATCTAGAAAAAGTTCGCCTTATTTTTAGAATCATAAGCATGTTACCTCAAGCAGTAGCGTGGCAGCTTTGACGTCGTTCTTCTTGGCAGCAATATGCAGCGCCGGCAGTCGCACCTTGCCCCTCGTGTCTGACTCCAGCAGTTCAGCCACCACTCGGTCATGTCCCTGTTGCATCGCCACTGCTAAAGGAGTAAAGCCGTCCTGGAAGGGTAAGAGAACAACATTTACTGTTACCATTGCTTATAAGATTACCACTGAAAGCTGTACCAATTGCCGAGGTTGTGGGTATGTTCGAAAGAGATACCGCGGCCCCAGAACATAAAGGACAATAGAAGGAACATGGGTGGGTTACAACCAGTAAGATTACTAAGTCTGACTCGGGGGTGGGGGGGGGAGTTATTTGATGATTTTCTATCCGCAAAAAAATAAGCTGTTCCAATTTATATCTAAATTAGTACCAGCTACCATTTGGTGTTCCAAAAAGGGACTGAAATGTTCCTTTTTTCTGTAGTAGGTCTTATCAAGTCCGTTTTGTGCGCTGTGATTGATGGTCCACTTGCAGTGTAAAAACAGACTGAGGAAACCCTTTACTGGCAGGTATAAAAAAGGTATAATTTTTAGGTTCCGTTCAGGAAGTTGAATGCTAAACATTACTTGGTCGCTCTCAGTTTTAAGCCGTTTGTCGTAGTACTCCGCATCGCTGTCATCCGGAAATGTGCCAGAAAAGTGGCAACATTGCCACGTTGTGTGGCAATGCATTTTTTGGCCAAAGAAAGAGCTTCGACATCGTATGAATATAACTAACTATTTTGGGTTCAAAACATGATATTTTAGCTCAAAACACTGCAAGTAGCTTCAGTCCACATCATTCTACAATGTTTCGCTCTAGAAAATATAACCGAAACTGGGTTCGACCTTCAGAATGAAATGTCATTCTGTCATATTAGCTTATAATTATTCTACCAGCTTTGATGGAAGTTTTCTATCATTCAGTGGTGCATTTGAGAGTAGGGATTTCAACAGAGACTAGATAAGGCCTGATGGCTTTCCAATCTGTTTAGGTGGTGCTTCAAGCTGCTGCAATAAAAATATGGTGCAGTTCCACAAACGATGGGTCTCCTAATATCGTCTTCTGAGTGTCCTGTTGTTTGTTTGTTACAAAAAACGATGGACGCTAAGAAAGGCGCCAAGCTTGTGGCTCAGTTCTTGGCTGACACAATTTGCAAGCGAGAATAATATGGCTTAAAGGAAGGGAAAGACTGATTCCTCACCTCTGTAGCAAGAGTCTGGCTGGCTCCAGCAGCGAGCAGCATCTTGACGCACCCCGCATGGTTCTCTTGTGCCGCCATGTACAGCGGGGTGAAGCCTGCCGCCGACTGCGCGTCGGCCTTCGCCCCTGCCGCCAGCAGCGCCCTCGCTACTGACTCTTGGCCCGCGAGACATGCTATGTGGAGTGCTGTGTTGCCTGGAAAGCACAAAACGTGGTGATTTGTTAAATGAACTAGCCTTTTGATACAAAGACTTTGAAATTTCTTAGTAGCAGTTTGGAGTCTAGATTTGGGTCCGATGGATGAGAATAGAGTCACCTCCTTACATTTGACTTCATAGCTGACAGAATTGGGTTGTAGTTAGTAAAGCTCACGTTGGTGCTACCCTTCGGAATTATAACTGTGATGTTATGTTACTGTTATTACCGAAACTCGAATAAGATACGTGATATTAAAATACTTATTATCAGAAAGTGGCCGATTAATCTGATCATTTATCAGACACGCCAAAAAACCTACAACATAAAAGGATACAACGCTACCGGTCCAGCCACCATCTTTCTTTTTACCATTAATAATTCTACATCATGTTAACTGCAGTAAAAACTGCAGTCTTGCAATAAGCTCAGTGTAGTTAACCATACGTGATACTATGATTGCAATTACATTCGCACAGCAGGTGGACCATACCAAAGACAGCTTACCTTTTTTAGTAGCGGCGTCGACGGTGGCGCTTCGTTTTAGCAGCTCCTCGACCACGGAGATGTGTCCATCTTTAGCGGCCAGGTGAAGTGCGTTCAGCCCGTTCTGAGGAAGGACAGATACATTACCATTATTACTGGATACATTATTAGAAGAAGAGGCGGTTTCAAAATCATTGCCGAGAACCGTAAGTCAAATTTTGGGAAACTGATTAAGATGTTATCGTTTGTCAATAGGTGGTTGGCTTCGCTTAAGAAGAGCGAAGCTGGAAAGAAACGATGGCAAATCGACCAAATTCTACCAATCATGGGTAGAATTTAATTGGTAGAAATCCACAACACTTTCGTCTCTCCTGCAGTTGGTCAAATCTATATTTCTGCCCTACTCGCTTTTCGTTTCTGGACCTCAGTTTTCAACACAAAAGAATAATGAGGAAAAATAGAGAATCTTGGATAGAACTACAATCAACAGTAGAGTCCATGATGAGAAGCAATTGTTAGACCTTTCAACACTATAACTTTTAAGTTAACTCCTTAAACAAAAACACACTCAATTATGTTGCAAGCTCTACACTGGATACAGACTCCTTAGTTCTAGGTATCGAAAATGATGAAAAACTGAACAGGTTTTCAGCCTGATAGGAACAATGGCTTACGATAGATGCTGACATGGTAGCACAATAGGTAATTAACTAAGAGATTGTTGTTAGATAAAATGTGAAAGGCGATTTGGATGGATTCGTCCTAAAAACGTTTCTGTGTAGATGTTTACTGCTTCGTTGGTGTCGGTCGCAAGAGTTAGTAACAAGCATCATCTGCCTAGCTTTATTCCAACCATGTTGGGGTCGGCTTCACCGGATGCAGTTGAATACCACTTTCGGGCCACTGACTACCTGTTACGCGGACGACTGTCATCCTCCACAACCTATTAAATAAAAATCCCAGTCCTATAAAAAGTAGCTATTGATTTGAATAATGGAACTACCACAGACTACCGACAGTATTGATTTTCCTCCCTGTGATCCATCCAAATGTTGTCTTGAAAAGATCGCTTTAAGTTATAAGACCGCCCATTGTGTGGCCCTATTTATAAGTTCTATACTGTAATTTGTATGGTACAAAGAAAATCTTATATTACTAAAGGACACTCGAACATAACTAGCGAAATGTGGGTTTACAACAGTTAGATACAACTCTACCTAATCCTTCGGCAAGAGAAGCGTGACATTATATTATGTTTTGATATTTTTATTCAACATTTTCTCAAACGTCCAGCTAGTTTAAACTGTTTGTATTTTATTCCGCTCTAAATAAACTCTATTGAACTTCACATAGTAGATATCAAAAGTTAACAGAGCGAATAAAATGATTATGATTTAACATTTCATAAAAGATCCTTAAGTACATTATATAGTTTGATTCCATAAGTACATAATTATATAGTTTGATGCATATCAATATTTAGCTTAAAAACGTTATATATGACGAAATCAAATTAAATCCTTTGCTAAATCTACTAATGTTATGAAGAGGCGTAATTTGTATTTTTGTATGTTTAATTCTTTCACCATTGCTATGAGAAAGCTACGATAGCACTGAGTTACATAGGCTATATAACATCACGGTACTACCCACGGGAGCGGGGCAGTAACTAAAAACGCAGGTAAAACCGCGCAGGACTGCCAGTATTCTATGTATTTCTTAGCAACTAGATAGTGGTGGAGTTCAGGTAGGCAGACGCTGTGTTTCATCTAAAATACTAGTTGAACTGAATCCGGTAATACTTGAAGTTGACAACAACATAATAGGGAAAAGGCCACGGTAAATGAAACTAGATTTTTAAGGAGCCGTATATTATTATCAAAAAGAAAACTTATCTCAAAAGGAAAAATCGGAATCCCTATGAGATCACTTTGTTGTCCGTCTATCTCTCACGGGCCTATATCTCGGGAACGCGTGGATGTTAAACCCAATTCTGGCTTAAGCTCGCCGTTGTACAAGCTATATATTGTAATTTATGTGTATATTATGTTTTGTGTGCAATAAAGAATAAGAATGTTTAGAATTTAAAATGAAAACTATATTATAAAATCTGTATTCACTTGAGAGTTGTGAAAAAACTCTACGCAGTCAAAAGTCAAGGCCATTTATGTCGCGAGTCCGACTCGCACTTGACCGGTTTTTTGTTGCTATGGTGATTCTTAGAAGTAAATATTTTAAGAACACCATGAAACAAGTGGAAACAAAAGCAGTAACTATTATTGCCATGACCAACACTTTTACAATTGACACAATTATTCGTGGACCTTGAACGAGGCCCCCTTATGTCACTGTCAGCCACACTGATTGGATGACGCGGCCGCCTGACAGTTCCGCATACATGTTGCACTTGAACCACTTAATAAATCTGACCGCCTGAACATTAAGGTACAAATCGAATCAAGCTATTGGTGTTTGTAAACAATCCTTACTTCCTTACTAATATTGTAAATGTGAAAGTGATTTTGCTTGTTACGTCTTTACGCCTAAATGGCCCAACCGATTTTGATGAATTTTGGTACAGAGATAGTTGGGACTCTGGAGCCGGACATGGGCGAAAAAAAGTGAGAAAAGGTGGAGAAAGAGGGAAGAAAAAGGGAGAGAATGATATTTTTTTGCGATCATCACGCGGGTTAAAGTTAGAGTTAGCCCAAAGTAACTATGCCACGCGGATGAAGTCGCGGGCGAAAGCTAGTGATAACATACAAAAAAGCCGCCCCAAAGAGTTTTATAAAGGTGGAGCGGGTAGTAGATAGTACAGAGGCCAGCAGGTCAAGCTACCCGAAACTGTAAATTTTTCCCAATGAACCTTGAACCTAATACTTTAGAAATAAAGTCGAAAATCTATCAAAGAAATCTGACAGATTGCAGTAGCTGATGTGCAGGCGTCTGTACATCCACGTAGCGCTAGTTATTTTTCCATTTAATGTAAGGCGAACCTCTTGCCATTAGCTAGGTACAACTCTGGATTTATGGCGGTCAACCGGAAACAGACTGGATGTAATAGGCTCACTCCCTTTTATTTGGGACTAAGACAACTGTCGTAATGTGAATGTGCTTGTTAGATCACAAGCCGTAATGTTATGTTATGTATGCTTTCCGAGACTATCAGAATAAATCCAGATTGGGACAATCAGACAGACATAAATATGATGCATTATCTATTGTGGGAAACACCACAATAGGCTAATTTCCAAAAAAAAAATTAATCAAGTTTTTTAGATTATTCAAAATAAGGGACACGTATTTTTTTATTTGTAGGTAAATTAGATCAAAAATGACAAAGTTATACCCCCGAATACTGAAACGTCACTCAAAATTTGAGGGCTGCTTAACATTTGAGCAGCTCTTAAACTTTAGATTTTGTATTGTCAAACGTCACTTTTGAGTATCTATTAAATTTAAGTGGTACTTAAATTTTGAGTGACGTTTCAGTATTCGGGGGTTAGCCTATTAAAGTTACGTGACGTCACACAATTTTTCGCAACAAGTGACGTCACGAGTACCAAATAGAATGTAATTACTTTGACCTTGGAAACTACCCTATTCCCTCGTTTCTAAAGCTATCAAGTACGTTCATAAAAACCTCCTAAAATGTGGTATATTTGTTAAACTCTATAATGTGGCTGGCAATTTATTTCCAACAAACCAGATATCTAACATAAATGACCATTAGTATTTCCTGCTTGATCTCATTTTGCGGAAAATGAGCCGCCATTTAAAATATCTACACCATTTCACTATTTTCACTCGAAGCAATCTCAACAACGTAATTAATCCTAGCTACTTAAATAACTAAAATAACGTTACAATTCTATCACAAAATAATTTGAACACCATTGTTATTGTGCGGAACAATTAAAATACCATTTACGAAGCGAGCAAATATTGCTGTAATGAAGAGAATTTATTCAAATATATGGACGTGCGTTTCTGATATCTAGACTTGGACTATTTATGGAAATGTTATAAATACATCGCAACAATTATGAACACGTATTATCGACTGAAAGTCGCAAGTTTATGCGTAGGTCTACCATGACGTCTTAAAGCAGAACTTATTCCACTGAGGAAAAAAGATGGTGCTAGACACCCTGTTTAGCTCTGCCTATTTCCCTCAGTGTAATAAGTTCTTCTAAGACGTCATGGTAGGGTAGCAGGTTATTAAAAAAAAACAATAACTAAGTAGTAGGTACATGTGGCTGCTATATAGCCGTGATCCAAAAACGTAATGAGCCAAAAAATACTGTTGAAGATGAAATGACAGAATGAAATTCGAAATATGAATATTTAAAAAAATCTAAATGAATGTTGCTCCAAAAGGAAAGACGTTGAAGCAACAAAGAGGGTAAAATACCCACTCTGTTACACGCCTATGTATGTTATTCCAAAATTTTACCGCTTTATATAATCCGTAAAAGGTATAAAGCAGATTTGACATTTCATATTTGTCTACCTTTTTGTACCTATCGTTTTTCTGAGGCAATAGGACTCTCGTCTTTATAATATTAGAGTAGATTTGTATAGACAAGTAATCCTATTTCGAAAGGGAGACACACATTTAAAGTGGATCCCGGATAAGCGCGTTACACACAAGCAACAACACCATATTCCTTTAATAATAACCTCAAAACCCAGCCTACAAAGCTCATTTATATTCAGTACCCTTTTACAGGATGAAAATTTGTAAGAAAATCATGAAGATATTGTGTAAGTTGTTCACATGAACACGGCAACAAAACTTAAGTGGCACATCTATGAAATTACATGTTAAGTGATATGTAAGATAAACAACTGCAATCAGGTCTTTAAGACCTACGATTTAGCGAAATTATAGTTTGAAATAATAGCATTCTATACGTTCTTATACCTAAGAACATTTTTCGGGTTCCGTGCCTCAAAAGGAAAAAAACGGATCCCTTATAGGATCAATTTGTTGTCTGTCTCAATTGGTTTGAAATTAATACTAAATAGTCAACTCAGTGGTCCCTTGGAGCTGTGAAAAATCAACCCTCTAAGTCTACGCAGACCAAAGATGTCGCTTGTTGTACGGACCCTACACTTGGCCGGATTTTTTTTTTATATTTCCATATAAAGTTGCATCTTAATTTGTTCCAGGTTACATGGCGCTGTGGTAAAGCAGCCAGTGCTGCGCCTCTCACAAATCCTGATAATCCCATCTTCGTTACTCTTTAGCCTTAGTAGGATGTTAAGCATGCTTTTTGTGTGCATGCTGAGGGGCCCGTCATGGCCACTGCCTATCGGGGTTGTTGCGGGTTGTTTGAAAGAGATACCGCGGCCCCGGAACACAGAAAGAACGAGGATGGGTTTTATCAGTACATGTCTGACAATCCCTTCCGCTCCGCCCAGAGCGGGAGATGCCATTTGAAAATCCGAAAAAAAAACATCGATTAACTTTTGTTTGTCTCAGAAACACTATATTATATATTTTTCCTCAGAATTCTCGGCTAGCACCTTAAACTTTTGTTCCCTGGCTGTCATTTGCAGATCTCGAGGTTGAGAGATCGCTTTAGATTCTCTAATTCTCCTTTATCTTATCTATTTTATTGTACTTGTATCTTATCTGCCATAGATTAGAGTTTGGACTTGACCGATACTGAAAATGGAATTGCCAATGATTTTTTTTTTTTGTATAAACAAGCTGACTTTAAAAATACCTATTTCAATAAAATCAAGCAGGAGAAGTCACGATTTTCAATCCGAAAAAAAAGACACATACCTTGTATGAATGATTGTACCGTTTTCTTTATATTTGTCGTATTTTTCCAATCAAATTCATTAATTTCCTGATATTTCGCCATAATAAAGATTAGAATTGACCCACCCTTACAAGGCACGTTGTTCCTCTTCTCCTAAAATCCGTTTCGTAGTTAAAAAGATTTAAGCATACAGACAGCGGAAAACGACTTTATTAACCGAATATGGCGCCGCAAAAGGAGAGTTACATTACTAGTTTTACTAGCTGTCAACCGTGATTTTTTTTTTCGTTCTTCTTTGGCAGCTGTCAGAAATATAGACATAGTGCAATATTGCTCAGCCCGCTAAGTTATTAGCGTGATAATAATATAGCCTACGTTTTTTACAAATTGAAATCTATTTCCTTGCCAAATTTAATTACGATCCGATCAGCCTGTTGGATGTAAAAAGGTAAATATCGAAACAAACAAACAGAGTTACTTTCACAATTATAATATTCAGGGAAATTGGAATTGCCAAGCCATTTGTTTGTGAGTCGGCCATTTGCTTAACAACAAACTTCCCTGAATTTATATTGTGTTTAGATGTCAAATCCCATTATAGAGACGACAAGAGGGAGTCTGACAACCAGTACCAAGGGGGATATTACCCAGTACTAACTGGGTTGTAGAGGTCAGATAGGCTATCGCTCCATGTAAAATACTGGTGTGACATTCGTTCGTGTCCCGGCCACCGAAGCCGCAGTTAGGGATGAAAGTTATGGGACAGGTGAACAAGAATAGCCACTACAGGTTATGTTATTTCATTTAACAGGGGTAAATATTATATGATAGCACAGTAAATACTTGAGCAGTGGCTTAGTTGAAGGGAGCACACACTGATTTTAAAAGATGAAACAACTTTTATTACATATTTCAAGCACTTGTGGCTGCCATAATCAAAATGTAATAAGCCAAAAATAGTCGTTGAAGATGAAAAGACAGAATAAAATTCGAAATATGAATATTCAAGAATTTAAAAATCAATTATAATCCAAAAGGAAAGAGGTTTAGGGGACAGAGGAGGTGGAATACCCACTCTGTTACACTGGTATGTATTTAAAACTAAATGAAGCAGATGATGTCTATTCCCATCCGTCTGAGAAGTCTCTAACCAATTTAAAATAAAATGCAAAATTAAAACAGCGAAATCGGATATCGTATCCACGCATCGATTACATAATCGATCTTACGACAAGATCATCTGACGCGGATCGCTATCTAAACTCGTAAACCGATCCTTAACTCTACTGAAGCGGAACACTGGCTGAAACGAAGGCCGTTTACACAATGGATAATATTGATATATATTTTTTTTTAAATTACAGGTCGATGATCGTCACGGTTCATTAATTCGAGGATTGTATTTTGTTATTAATATTCTTTAATAGGTTTTACTTTTTTTTTCTTGTAATGTCATCGCTACTAGTTGTTTTTATTTTAGCTGGCCTATGTTTGTAAGTATGCGGAAGGCAGTAATTGTTCCAGGGTTGCGGGTTGTTCGAAAGAGATACCGCGGCTCCCGAATATAAAGGGCAAAAGAAGGAACATGGGTGGGTTTTCGTCAGTTAAAATCTCTCACTCTCCGCGCTCAGCCCAGAGCAGGGGAAGTTATTGATGATTTCCCATTTGGAAAAAAGGCAGTAATTGTTGCGCAATAGGAGAGAGGCTGTAGATGTCTTACTGTACTCTTCTATTCCTCTCTTCACAGTTCTGCCTGACAGCAGCCACAACTTTAATAAGAATTATAATCATTTTTAACTGTTTTCTTATAGCACAGATTAATCATGACTAGAGAATATCTCGAAAATGTGTCTTAAAACTTAAAATATGATCTGCAAGTTCAAAATACCTTTAATGAATGAACCGTTTTTTACAGATGCGCTTAATATTTGTAGCTGTATGGCTATGGAATACTTCAATTTTTCCAACAAACTGCCAACATTAATATCCGACTAACAAGCCGAAAATTAAAGCTCAGTAATTAGTAGCAACTTATAAATACAATTTAATTACCTTAATATCAAGTTTCTATTCCGATAATGAAATCTAGAATATCTCTCAAGTTCGATGTGGAACGATTATCGCTTAGTGTACCTACTCCGGGAGAAAATTTAATTTATCGACTCAATTACTTGTGTATAAAGCTAACTAACTACCTAGAAAATAGAACCAACTGCTGTAGGTATAACTACTTTATTTTATACACTAACTAGCTTTTGCCTGCGGCTTCGCGTTAAATTCGGGGTAACACAGTTCCCCTTTCCTGATTTGCAAGTAGCTGCTACCCGTACTTTTTGCCCTTGCGCCTTATTTATTGTAATAGCAAAGCTAAGTTTTCCTTTTTCTTTCTCCCCCATTTCTCACTTTAAAAAAGAAAAAGCCTATGTCCGTTTCCAGGGTCTCAACTATCTCTGTACCAAAATTCATCAAAATTGGTTTAGCCATTTAGGCCTGAAGACGTAACAAACAAACTCACTTTCACTTTTATAATATTAAGTAAGGATAGCATTTAATTCTATTGAATGACTTTCATGATAAAAGTCGTTGTAAGAAATTTTTAATGTCTCGGGCTTCCTTGGCGCTTTTTGGTATGAGATTCATATCCAATGCTGGAAGAACAGTGCCGATAATAATTATGCTAGCCATATTCGAAACAATTGCCGGTAAGAAAAACGCAATCAATTTTGAAGAGAATAACACTAAGCTTTCAAACATGATCAATTATTGTGAGAAAATAGCCCTAATAACCAACACCATTAGAAGCCTACGAAACAGAGAACTAAATGCACCATGACCCGTTTAATTCCGTAACCATTGATTAAAATTATGACAACATTGCTCTACAAATAAAGTAAATACATGAAAATATACATGTATTCAGTTTCAGTAGCCAGTTCACACACAATAAAACCATGCATTCCATGAATGCCAACCAGAGACAAGTATTGTTAGCGTATGACATAAGTCAACAACAAAAACTCTATTTCATTGTAAATGTCGACCATGAAATGTATAATATAGATGCAACGAATGGTGGTTATCTATTTTTATGATGATGATTACCCCACCTGCCAGGATGTCCTCAATGTTTCAGCGGGTATCTGATGTCGTGGACAGTGATCAGGGTTGGCAAGAGGTTATTGCTATTCAATTGGAGAATAAGACATGAGCTTGTGTCTTAAATGTTTCGTTGACTTATTAAGTAGCTTGATCATCATATTAATTAAGTCATTTCAAAGTTGCATCATTATTATTTTCCTGTCCTTGTGCCATGTTCCTTGGGGTGGGCGCAACACATGTAATTCTTCCATTCTTCTCTGTCAATTGTCACGCTATCGTTTACTATTTTTTTTTTCACATAATCCATCCATCGTTGCCTTGGTATTCCTCTTCATCCATCAATATTAATATTTATGACATTTTTGGTCATCACATAACATTTGATTCGTTTTCGAAATTTCTGTAACTAGCGTTCTGTAACTATAAAAATTACAAAGTCACACTGATTTTGAAATAGGTGCCTATTTGCGAATGGGAAAACATCAAATAACTTCCCCCGCTCTGGGCGGAGCTATGGGGAGCGTCAGACTTGTACTGACTAAAACCCACTCATGTTCCTACTACTGCCCTTTATGTTCCGGGGCCGCGGTATCTCTTTCGAACAACCCGCAACTCCGGCAGGCGGTGGCATTGGCAGGCCCCTCTGCTTTGCTGACATCTCTATGAAATCATTCTCTTTCTCATCTCTCGCCACAAAGAAATTGGTGCCTAACAAAATGCTTTAAAAAAAAACTAAAATATCCACAAGACAGAAAGAAATGACACAAACTCTTTATAATCTAAAGAAAATCCTAGCAGTTTTCTGCCAGTTACCAGCAACACCATCATACAAGTAAACTTATTATAATTACCTAGTTTATAACCAAAGAATTACATTTCCATTTCGCATTAAAATAGTCATTTATTGAAAGCTTCCGCCAGCCCTGAGCGCAAGTACTTACCTACTATCTATAACAGTACGAAGTTTATGCGTGTGCGCATTTCATTCAATTTGCGTCGTTACCGTTGCAACAATCAACTCCTAAGAGATTAAACTCATGGAGTCAGGGTAACACGGTTTTTGAATCACTTGGGGCCAAGTACACTGCGTTCCGTAATGTAGGACTTGAGGACCGTCTACGTGGGAATAAATGTTGCACAACTAAATTCAGCAACATGTTTGTACAGCCGCAAACAAATTCAAACATTCAGAATCAAAGTAATTTATTCAAAATAACATAGTGTGTTGCTGACAACATACATACATACAGCGGCGGGAACTTTTGTCTTTAGTTTGTAATATTTTTAATCGCAAAGGTTTCAACCCAAGGTTTAAACCCACAATTCGAGGACGGCTTCCAGAAACCAGCTCGGGCTTTTCACTTTTAACACTGCCTTCCACTCCACCCGAGCGAAAGGCAGTGTCAGACTTGTAGTGACTAAAACCCATCCATGTTCCTTCATTTGCCGTTAGTGTTCTGGGGCTGCGGTAAATCTTTCGAATCAACCCTCGGGGCTGGGTCGCAAACAATGGCCCTCTCGGGCCCCTCTGCTTTGCTGACATCTCGTTGAGGCGCTCGTGGTACACTAAAGCGCTGAAGAAACCAGCAAGCTAGCGAAACATTTCTCGACGGCATGTTAAGAAGTATCTCTCAGGTACGATAAATCAAGATGACTATTAAAAAAAAAACCAGAGGAATTGATAACCTCTTACTTTTGGAAGTCGGTTAAAAACATTGTTTCCGTCAACATTTCTTGAGCGGGTAAAAATGTTTAGCTACAATTTCACATTATATTTAGTAACTTTTGTATCCCATGGATACGGTGCTTTATATTAATTGTGATATGTCTAGAAACCTCCAGACAATTAACTTTGTTAGATGTCCACCTTTCTATAGGAAAACCATTTCAGAAAGCAGTTTCAGCACTTGATAGCTAGTTTCTTCGTCCCATTTATTATTTGCTCCGTTTATAGGTTTAATCCTAGGTTTTATCCAGAGATTGGATTGAGATTAATCTCAAGATAATTATCATGAAAATCATTACGAAAGGAAGTTAGTTATCAAAGTCGTTATTTTACAGGAGGATTACTTTAACAATACAAATAACGTAACAGGATGAGATTCAAAATATCAGAAACGGTAGAAGATGAGATGACCTTTACGAGAAATATGTTAAACAAGAAACTGCTATTCAACAATAGCCTGATATTGAATTCAATACCATAGATAAGGTCAAAGGTAGCCGAAAACTAGAGCTTATAATAATAGCCGAGATTAACTTTTACAAACCTGAGAATACAAGTTTTACTGAAAATATTAATGAGTTAGACAATGTTGACGGGTTCATTACTTGAGTGTGATTGCCAGTAAATGGCCAAGAATTAGACACTAAGAGCCTATTAGGCCAGGTTACCACGACTGTGACCATAAACCATAAACTAGAAATACTAAAAGCGGTACCTGACAGTGCGCAATGATAATTACGATCAATGATCTAGTTAGAGGAAACGGAAGATAAATCTGTAGGATTGCTTACTTTAAACTAAACGGTGTAGCATTGAGTAAATAATGTAATGCTATACGGTATATTATTACGTGTAATTTTTGTTGTTAAAGCAAGTAAATAATATCGGTATTTGTGAGAATTCATTTGTATAGGACATGTCTCGGTTTGAGTGACTAAAAGGAGCAAGTATGTTTAGTGTTCGACTGTTCGTCTTGTAAAGCAGACTATTCGTAAAATGGTCACAGAGAGACATTTTACAAAATTAACTGCGTCTTTTAAGAATTTTAACGTAATTCATATTATTATCCTATTATGATTCTGCTAAGGACCATTTTAAATCCCCTGAACAAACAAAGTCATCTTCAACAACAACTTGTAAATGTCATGCGCATTGCCATTTCAAACATTGTGTATGTTTGTGTATGAGCTGGTCTTAATATAACTGTACAGAAAGTAGTGAAAAACTTACCGAATTGCATGTGTTTATATCCTTGACGGCGCCGGAGTCGAGCAAATCGACTACTGTGTCAAGCTGACCGGCGCGCGCCGCTCGTAAGAATGCTGTGTTTGGTTCTATCTGGAAGTGACAAAAGAATTTAATTAGAATATGTACTAAATGTAGCTTTAAATACGACTGAAAGAAGTCCTATTTGCAATTGTAATCAGAACAGAGAAAAAGAAACCCTACGTTACGACAATAAAAGATTATTATTATTACAACATTGGGAGGGATGCCTCAGGGGCCATTGTTTGGGCCAACTCAATCATAGCTCGCCGAAACCCTGTTATAGGAGGCGGAAGGAAGAAAACTCAGGAAGTAACTTTACCAACAATATGAAAAAAGAAAAAGCCCTGAATCGAACAACAAACCACAGAAGATTGATAACTTGATTAAACCATTAGCTACTTGAACTTTAAGCAATATAAACATTGAGTATTGGAAGACGATCAAATATTCATTAGATCCACATTGCGTGACTTCTGACTGACTGGCCACTACAACTACAAATGAATATTTTACGTTTACTTTCATGAATGAAGGGTAAACTTGACGCTGAAGACATTTGATTGAACAAAATACCAGTTGGTGTAATTATTTATCTTGCACAGACATTTATACAATGAATATCTTCTTACTTTAGGCCTGTATTCTAATATTAAGGAACAGATATTTTGACAATAGGGAAATCAAACTGCAAAGGAGACAGCCCGTACATTGTCGCTCCATTAAAGTTTCTCAGTTTAACAAACACCCACTTCCTTTGCCCACGCATTATTCCAGTCCAAGAATCCCAAAGCCGGTATAGCACCATTATCTTTAACTAAATTATGTTAGTAAACTGTTGTCGTGACTGGACTTAGGACCTGTTCCAGCTTTCTACTGATTCTAATTCACCATTGAGACATTCGAAGACTCTACTACAATTACAGCTAAGTATTGGATAGTCGATTTCACTAACGATTAGCCAGATGTTTAGGGCCTGGGACCCCTTCAGCTCGTGTATCGTAAATGCTTGATAAAACGTCTAGCAGCGAAAGCAAATAAATAAAGCTCTTTAGAATTGAATAGATACTTATGAGAAAAGTGGGAGTACGTGAACTAAATAAATTACCGCTTTTCTCTGTAGTAACAGTTCAGTATTTTATGTTTCCGTTTGAAGTCTTGTTTAAATCGTTTTACTTACTTTCGAGAGCAATCGCTTTGTAAGTATTATTAACGCAACTATAGACACTGAAACAATAACAATTTTAAAGGTCTCATCAAACAAGGTTGTCAAAACTATGCGGCCTAGCAAATGTATCACCGTCATTGACTTTATCAAAAGACATGAGTTGTGTTTTTGCCAGCACTATTCCCATAGGAAAATCTATTTCATGGTATTAAAAAGCCAATGGGGAGTTGTACCGCAGATTTGTCGACATTCGTGTTCGTGCCCTAAGATTTCACGCCTCGATCGGCGACCCGATAGCTTATCCGTCAACAAACGGAAAAAAACTCATTTTGCGCTCTATTTCTTCTACACGAAGGGCCGACAAATCTACTTATCGATAATGGTGCGCTGATGGACCCAATAGCATCTCAATAAAAACGTAGCTTTTAAAAGCAAAATGGAGACTTTGCTGTAAGCTTTTATCCGTAAATGGTGGCCCGATAAAATCATTCGATATCCATGTTATTATCTTTACTTAATTATGCAAAAATAATGGTAATTTTATGTAGCCTTTCTCACTTCAGTTAAGATCAGTAATTATTGAAGGCTTAGACTTAATGATGTCCATGTTGGGTAAAGATTTTCTTTTTAATATGCAAAAGTACTGTTTGGAACCTAGAAGATTATACACATGGGTGGCCTAAGATAAGCCGTGGTTAGACTATTATGAAGGTTATGATAATGATAAAATAAGAGTTTAATTAGCTAATCTAAGCAAAAACAACTTTATAAAAATTGGCCATGAACAACACAATGCAAAATACAACGAACACAAAAGACATTTCACACATTTAATACAAATTACAACAAAATCACATATTCATTAACCTCTAGATGAAACAGACACAATGAAATTAAAAACAGACAAAGGCAATGAACGCTTTACAAGCAATTTACTTAAAAGCTATTTGCTTCAAAGGACACAAGAGAGAATGGAGAAATTATTTGACTGCTTCACCTCACTTAAAGAAATTAAAATACTGGATGGCATTCAATGAACGAACAGAAACGGTATAAGGGGTAATAACCTCGAAGAAAAATACGATGATATGATTGTATTTTCGCATGCCGTGACAACCTACGATACGTATGCTGCGATACTTAGATAACAATCGAATGAATTCTTACAATTTGCGCCGATGCAGTATTTTTTTTATTTTCATCAAACTTGTAGCATCTAATTGCGTTACATGCATGGAATACGAAACTACGCGAGAGATTATTACCATGTTTTTCAGGCTGGTGTTTAAATTATGCATATCTTTAATTATAAGTTATTAGCACTGCCCAGCGATCCTCAGCTCAATTGTGCCGTAGCGTGATGTTATAGTCTACGGCTTTTCTTTATAAATGAGCTATACAACAATTCATTTCTTTTTTAAATTCGAAACAGAAGTTCCTATATTTATGTACATTTCAACAAAGTGTACATAAACCACCTTAGCATTGCTATATACAGGCATTACACCCAAAGGCAACGCAGATTCAGCAATAAAAGAAACGTAAAATATGTTATCACAATCCAACGGAACTGGAACAGAACGTTAAACTCGACGAAGGGAAAGGGTAACTGTTATTGTAAATTAAATAGTAATAGATCTACCCACTGCCTTCACTTAACAAGCTTAAACCAACAACCCAGAACACAAAACAGAAGCTCAAAATGCTTTAGATGGAAACGCTACACCACTGAGAAAATAATTAATAAATATAACTTACTAACTAAAATGTCATAGAAACTAATACTACTGAAAACTAAGACGAAAAGGCGTAAACTAAACAGAAATACACTACAGGTATCAAAGTATCTATAGCTCAAGAGAATAAACCATTAATAATACACAATAGGATTCCGAATCCGATACTTGGATAATATTTCAATCAACGCGATTTGAATGGAGATAAAACACAATTTATAAATGAAGAAACTTCCGTTAGGCAGCCTTAAGATACTGAGATGATTTGCTTCGTGGCCGTAACTTAGGAATAGATAAAATCGAATCCTAAGACTTTGCAGCCAACTTCCTAAGAATTGGAGATCATCTGTTCTGTTAATTATTTTTCTATTATACAAGTTACTTTTTCAACAGAACTACTATATAATAAATCTTTAATTTCAGTTCAAACTTTGAGAAATTACTTGTTTCTCGCGCTATAAGTGAGCATTATAATACAAACACTCCCATTAATACTCGGATGGCATTTCAGTAATGTTTATGGCGTTTTGACGGCTATTAAAATTGGTTTATGAGGAAAAGATCCTTGAAAGTGACGTAGACAGACAGCAGGCACCATGTGTTTACAGTTCTGTATAACCTACATGTTTAACAAACAATTCCTAATGAAATATTACTTATATTTTTCTAGTTTATTTTTTTATTTTTATAAAAACAAAAGGATTAGAATAACACCCATAACCAAACTTATCCAGCGTTTACTGCCCCAAACTTAATTCCAATCCCAAGACAAAATGCACACACAAAATAACACGCACGCAACGCAGCTGACGTAAATTAGTCAATAAATAATAATTGACATGAACGCACCACAAGAGTGATGGAATAGACGCGCCGTTCGAGCGGACGAATGCGCGCGCCGCACCACACCGCCATGGCGGCACTGCGCCAGCGCAGGCGTCATGCGCCACCGACCACACCAGGTGACAACGACAATACGCACTAGCCACTGACGGTGTGACGGACAACAGTAGACCAAGTAGGGTCGTGATCTAAGTTCTGAGACCCGGAGACAACAATAACAGTAATTGCGTGTTCCTTTCAGGTGTCAAAAGCGCACGAACGAGGCAAGAAATGGTTGTTCAAAATGTCAAGATGACAATGGAAACTGATGGTGAATTAGACTCGCGGGAGTCTCGCGGGACAGAAAATACACTAGGGAGTCAGTTCATAAGCTCGGGAAACCAGAAAATGATTCATTTAAATCTAAAACACTTATTTGAGACACTATAATAAGTTAAACTTTAGGTTGTCTGAAAGATATAGGTATTAGCGTCAATTAGCATTTTTTTTTTAAACAGTTGTGTTAAGTAGTAAAGTACAGTCTATTCTAAACTTTAATCAATATTTAGAAACTGGGAATTATTAATTTATAGTCGCACAAAAACATTGTAAGTAATATCAATTTCAATTTCCAAACAAAAAGCATGAGCTGAAATCAACGTTCTCACAATCTACGCACAAAAGAACATGCAATTCATGCACATACAAATTGTCAGTACCGTGGCAAAAAAATTCAAGGCTGAAACGGTGGTATAATAGTGTGATCTATATCAGTCCTGGCGCTATAACGGACATCCCATCGTTTTGAGCAATGTGCACAGCTAAGCGGCTAACTGCAACGGGACGAATTAACGGGACGGTCCGTTTTATGTAACGTCTGTGTCTGCGCATCTGCCTCTTTAGATATATGTACTTACGACAAGGAAATTGATGCGAGAGAGGGAAAAGTGTTCGGCAAAACTCGAAGTTTAGGTCGACTAACGATATATAGGTATTTCAAAAATGGATTTTGTGTTCTGTTATTTATTTTACCGTTGCCTTTATGTCACGTGTAAAGGATTAGATCAAATTCCAGTTGCCGTAAATCCCGCTGTGATATGTTTACCTTTCAGCGTGAGTTGAGCGTTATCTGATTCCAATTCAGATTGAATTCACAGGTGTAGTATTACGTTAGGCAAATATTTTATAATAAGCAAACTAGCCTTTGTCAGCGGTTTCGCTCCTGTTATGGTCCATAATTATATCACTTTCACGTCTATAATATAGTAGAGATGATGTTTGAGACAATCGGACGTTAGTGACAGAATTATCTAAATCGCATTAGTAGTTACAAACTTTCAAACATTCGATTATTAATATTATCTATTTTTAAAATGAATATATTCCTACAGAGTTTGCTTTGACAAAATGGGAGGACATGAATCTATCATATTCGCCGAAGATTCAAGATAATTTCCGAAGTAAAACACCTAAAATTACGTGCCAACTTAGATACGCATATCTGTTTACTCACTTTTTGCCACTGAAACCCAAAAAACCATCTCAGAACTGTCAAAACAAAAGTAATCTCAAATTCGTCACAGAGAGGCAAGTCCATAACCAATTACTTCTTATTTACAAAAGATTGCATGTTCACAATGAAACCGAGCGGGTCCGAAGTCATCGAGGTAGAAGAAAAATATGTAATTTGGTACAATAAGTGTGATTATTGCAAGAGAATAGTATGTGCCGTTAGAAAGCAGTGTAATAAGGGCCACGGGTCGCTGACGACGAGAATTGAATGGATGATGGATGTACAGGGCGATATTATCGAGAATCTTGTCTAATCATGATTTTAGAATAGCCGACATTGGACTCCAATCAAAATATACTATATATAATATAATAGAACTTATTACACAAAGTGATAAAGGGCAAAGACAGTTCTTATTTCTTCGTTATTTCGCACGGCTCCGTTTCGATTCGCCTATTAAGGGATTTTACTTAGTTAAAAGGTTTTCGATGGCAGTGATTAAGAAGTGTTATGATGTCATTTTGTTTTAATTATGATTATTGAAACTAAAATGTTCGTTTTAAACCTAACGATGTACTTCGGAGAACACAAAAATCTATAGTTATACTATGAAGAGTTTAACGGGTAATCTTTCTGCCGTGGTTGCGGATTATTCCAGCCAGGGTTGCGGGTTATGTAAAAGCAGCCCCGGAACCCGCTAATTATAACATGGACGGGTTATAATTCGGGAGAGGTGTTTTTTATTGATAGTGTAGTTTATCTTGAAAACTACTTATTCGATTCCAAAATATTGTTCAGAAGTTATCCACAAGTGTCGTGGGTTAGTTTCCAACTATAACGCGATTAAAGCCGCGATCACGAACTAGTATTTTATAACTATCTACTGGCTGTCGAGGCTCTTTGTTCCAGTTTTTACGTAACTGACCTAGGCCTCCTGCTTCATAGCTTGTTTGCCAACTAAACCTATATCGGGGTTGATAAGTTTCCTTCGTAGCGTTTGCATTCATAATTAGAACAAACATCCAATGGTAGGTAAACACAAACATTCATCTTGATCAAAGGTAGATTCAAATTTGAAATAACTTGGATATTCGGCATTGGCTTTGCGCGAATCTCCAAGCACCTATATAGCAGAAGTATCATTGAATCAAAAGCACGTCCACTTTATTCTTTGAAGTAGGCTCTTCAAGCAAAATTTTACGAAATAGATTATCTTGAAGAGTCTCGCGAAGACTGAGAGCAGCTGGGTATATACGCTACCGTTAACTAAACCATATTGTAGCAAAAAAAAATCGATAGAATCTCAAATGCAATCTCGGCCCTTGTCAATATGTAGGGCGTGCAGTTGTTCATACTTCAGTGTACTTTGCTTTGTCATTGTTTGTTACACTTTAAAGGGGGGCACGGTGTTTGCCTCTCGATTGTACCTTTTCTACTCTGTTTCGTACTCGTATAGTGCGATTGATTCGTTTTTATGCGGCCTACGCACAAGAATGAGTCCAACTTTGATAATGGCTCGAATTGAAATTGTACTGATGCTACACAATTTAATCGTTCTGTTAATTTAATTAAGTTTGTCAATCAATTTAATTCATGTGGTAAATTAATTAGGGTTTATAACACCTACGGTATTGACATGACCTATGATGAGAGAACTAAAATAACCGCTGTTGCTAAACCGCGTTGAAAATTATAAGGAACTCAACTTGCTTACGGAAATACATGGAACAAACCGGCACAGACCTTTCCGATCACTTTAACTTAAAATAGATGAGATTTAGTGAACGCACCAGCAGCGGTCCCAATAGATGTAGCTAACTAACATAGACAAAAGCAATGCAAGCTTGTGCAATGTTAAAGTTATAATTAAAATCAACAATGTCCAAAACTGTAATTGAATTTTAGTTTTATGCATGCAACTGGCTGACCTTTAATCTAATTATAATATAATGAAATTTAATTTAATTAGGAAAACATATGTTTTACAATTTATCTGTCATGTAATTTTATTTTATTTTTCTGACATAATTTTATTGAAATTGAAATGCATATTTATGAATATGAATTTGATTTGATTCGAGATGTTAACATAATAATATGATTGAAACACACTAGTTTCTGACACATTCCGAATTTCGTATTAAGCAGCTTTTGGACGCGAAATTGAATGTCCAACATAACAATTTAGATTAAATACTGTCATTTACATAGTTTTCGATATAACATGTGACCACGAAGCTACTCAAACTTAATTACATAGTTCCAATAATTACCAAGCACAAGTTTTTACATTTTGCTTCTTCAAAAAAACGAATTACTTTACACTCATTATTTAGACAGTTTCCCTGATGTTATGAATATCAATTACAGGGTCAAAGATAATTAATTTAAAGCAATCAAGCAAAATTTTGTTTGGCCAATCACGATTCTTATTTTTTCTTACAATAAAATGCGAAATTCACCATCTCATGTAAGATAAGATAAGATAAGATATATTTATTTGCTCAAACATGTGTTTACATACAGAAAGAAAATGCATGTATGATGAAATAAAAATAATAAAAATGGTTCAGACATGTTTGCCATATACTATGGCGTGCAAATGTGTAGAAAAAATTTAAATCCAGACTGCGGAAGAACTAACTTTAAATACTTAAAAGTCGGAACCCGTATTAGATATAAAGATTTAAGTCTAGAATATTTATCCCGACTGTTGTAGTTATTAAATGGCTTTCTACTAATTCTGACCTGAAATAGTAATTTTTTAAAGTTTATTTTTGTAATACGCAATATTTTTTTGTTTTTCCTAGTCCACTATCACAGTCTACCTATTATCAAGATCATGCAAAAAGAGAAATAAAAGAGTCACTGAATAAACTTGTCCTATAAATCTGAGTACAAAATCAATAACGCGTATTTAATATCCATAATTCCACCAGTTTAATTGAATTGAAACGACATTTCCATTTGCCATATAATTGATCCGATAGTAAGTCATCCGGGAAAAGGTCATTACGAATGATAGATCGAAATTAATTAATTAATATTTCTCTATAATTAATAACGCCTGAGGTGCTCTCTAATGAATTTATACGGCTAATGATGGAATGGATAGGCGGCAGAGTCCCCTTCATCATCATTATCTCAGTCGAGAGATGGCCAGTGTTGAAAATGCGCTTCATGGATATCCACGAATCCCTTTGTTTCCATACAATGCTGCCATCACTACATCGCCCGCCAAGCATACCTAGTTATTATATTATAATCTCTTTCGAATGTTTATAATAAGGATTTTGTGTATCAGCAATAGGTGCATGACGACATAATTATTCGGGATTTTAACATCTTTTTTCCAATTAATTATAATAAACTTTTTAATTTTTTTTTCTTTAATAAATCTTTATTTTGTTATATTGTGCATGCTGTGGTCTCCTGAAATTGGAGGAGTGCACCTAAGTGATATTATCGTCCATAATTTACATTACATGATCTATGTACAACTTTTGTTGGAGATCCTTAATAAATAAATATTTTCTACGGAGGTTCAGCATCCAATTCAACTGGTAACAGCTGATTAATAGTATTTATCAGCTTACATCGGCTGCCTAAATAGGTTCATAACATAACACTACGTCTATAATCCCGGAAGGGTTAGATTGAGTTGTGCCTAAGTAACCACTCACAAATCAAAACTCCGACTGAGAAATCCCTGATGGAAACACTTAATAATAAATACCCGACCTGAGAATCGAACTCATCATACTCAACATTCGCGCTTACGACCATCAGCAAGGCAGTACTGGCAGCCTTTATGAGCCCATAATAAAATGATGATAATTTTATTAATTACCAATTGTTCAAACATGTTCATCGGATGAAATGAGCCGGGAAAGCATAGCTATTCGAAATTAAAAGTGAAGCGGAGCGGAATCGTAGAGCACTCATTACAAACTGATTACAAAGTTAATTAAATCTTTGGTTTCACTGCCTGAACTGTTATTACTGTCTTCAATTAACGCTAAATTGGATCGAGTGGGCTGTACTGTGTTTACGCAGGTCTTTAGCCCGAAATCTGAGCAAGATTGAGATTTGACTGAAAAAGGAAAATGTTTCTGCGTTTGTGTTGTAAATTTGCATTGTTTATCATATACTTTACATACTAATTAATGAGCAAACGACTTGTGTGTATTCAGATATGTGTCGAACTGTCTATTAGACTACACGAAGTTAGTTAGACAAATAAAATGCCTGAATGTTCGACGAATTTAATTTTGCCAAATTCAAAGTCCAAAGCATTAAATAAGCTGTCACCGGATAAAGCCATTTCAAAATCACTCATAAAGGAGTCATTTGGCCCCCCAACGTGTTTTGCAAGTACGCATAAATGACAAATGTAACACCTACGCTTCCAATCTGAGATTCGTACAAATGTACAATAGATTCTGCAGTGAACCACGGTTCAAGGAAACAATCAGCCAATTGGATAAATACGCTAAAGCGACAATTGAGTAGTTGACCTACTAATGTATGTCACTTGTTCTTATCCTTAGAAATCATTAGGTACGCGTGAATCTCCACGCTCTTTTTTAATTCGAATGTCCTTTGCTGTTATTCAACTTCCTGTATGACAAGTGTTTCATTATAATAATTATCATCATCAACCCCATTGCCATCATATTATCTCTGTCACACACAAAAGATTTGGGCTTGTGTGATGGTTTCCTGCAATTGAATTTAAAAGATTCGAGTTATATAAAACCTTTAATTATTTTTTTAGATATTTGATGGAGTGATAGTAGCTTACAGGCATGCACTTTTTCATAAATAGAATTCCAATCATACCAATTTAAAAGTGGTTTAATACCAGTGGCAGAAACTATGCACTGCAGTAGCGTGTTGATTTTAATGACTTCAGACAAGTTATTAGCTCATACACTACAATGATCATGACAAGCAACAAGATGACAAAAAAAGTGTAATGAAATCTCAAAACAAGAATTTAAGTAGGTAAACAATTACTTTTTTAAGCAATAAGCTAGAAAATGATCCTAAGAGACCATAATAAGAATCCGTACCGACGGAATGGAAAAAATCTAAAAGATTTGCGAATTTGTGAGAAAAAAATGTGAATCTGGCACGTGTTTCATCTCTATCGGCATTCTGGGAAGTACTGTCGGGAAAAACTAAACGTACCTACCGAGACGTTATCGATCAAACTTTCGCATTCTCACGGAACGGGGAGAATCCGACGGGACGAGAGCTTTGGATCAAGAATTTTTACTGCTTTTATATTTATAGTACCTGAGTATAGCGCATTAAAACTACAAATAAAAGACAGTTTGAAAGAGCAAAGGTAACAAGCTCAATGCAACAATATCGGATGCATATGCCCTGAATATGAATGTGTCCTAGATTCAAAATGTATGGCGCGTGCAGCCCAGCCTAGCGATTTGTGGTTCCGAATTAATTCCATGTAAATTCTATCCTATACCACAGACAAGGTATGTGTTTTAATTTATAAAAATTCAAAGCTAAGTGTAGTTTATAGTTTCAAATGTGGTTAAAAACTAAGTTGTTGGTTGTGGCAGAGATTTTTGTGGGCATATTTATAGACAGTTTTCTAATAATTTCATGGAAAGAGTTTTATTTATCAAACTTTTTACTTGAAATGAAATCGTGGAATATAAAACGCTATCTTTTGTAGGATTAAGGATCTTGGTGTTAAATCTGATACCACGATAAAATTAGCACTGCGCAAAAAATCTTACAGAATAATTCTGTATTAGTCTTGCTGAAACTTGAGGGCCTCGTTAGCAACCGATCCAGTTGATATTCTATTGCTAATATTTTAATCCTTTATAAAAAACCGAAAACATCCAGCAATTGGAATTTCGCCCGACGAAAATAGGACGCAACAATAACAGCATATTGGACACCTGTCCAATTTCTACTGAACATCCCTCACAATTCTGTCAACGCCAATTTAGAACCCTTTCCTCAATTTCGAATGTTAGCAATAAAATGGTCAGCACTCATAACGTGTCCAAATAAAATTTTGCTACCTTCTCGAAATTTTTAGTAGATAGTACGAGTATTTTGCAGGTTATATGGTACTAACCTATGCTATAAAACTAGATACTTAACAAGTGATCACGCCTGTATTCCCAAAGGCTTAGGCAGAAGAGATCTATAGCGAGTAAGCACAGTCACATTTAGCCAGTTACTGTTTTAATTCCATGTCATATAGAGGGCGAACCTTTTGCCATCTGGGCACAAATTCAGACACCGGGCTGCCACTGAGAATTGCCCGTTGGAAAAATCGAGTTACACTTTTCCCGACCTAGGCATCGAACCCAGAACTTCAAACGCGGAAGTAGCGTTTGCAAAATTGCGACCACTTGACCAACGAGAGTCCTAAACCACTTAAATTAAAATGATTTCTTCTCAATCAATAAGTATAAGAATCAATAGTAGAAGAATGAAATGCTAGAAAAAATAAGTAGGCTATACAACAGACAAATCAGGCTTTGAAGTCAGACAAGCAACAGTAAGAAAGTAACATTCAATTCATACACTTGCAGAACCCTAAATATACTATTGCATACTGCATTTGCAGGTAGTATGGTACCGCCTCAAGGTATAAAACTAGATATACTTGCAAACTCGTAACCTAAGGATACGGCTCAGTAGCGGGGCCAACGTGGTCGTGTCAGCATTAAGTTACCTCCCATGGGTATCGATACACACCTGCTGGTATCCGGTAACGTTTGGCTTCTACGGACCAATTGCATTTCGCAATCGATATCTTGCGAGGCGTCAAGTTTGGAGAAAAAATACCGCTTGTGCGAAATCGAGAGTATTTAACAATGCTTGAAAGAGGTGAGTATATATGCCTGACATCATCATCATAATCTTCCCGTCCCATTAATCAACACGTTTTCTTCTTCCATTTTCTCCTGTCAGACGTCTAGGCATCATTTACTCCTTTCTGTTTCATTTCTCTCTTACACTATCCTACCAATATTTTATTTGGCCTTCCTTTCCCTGTCTATATCCTGCCTGAATTAATGGAAGTAATTAACAAGTGTATAAACCTTATGGATTGACGGATTTGACGGATGCTCAGAAGTCCAAACTCAAGGTTTACCTAAGACAGCCTGAGCGCACTCTAAACTTATCGATTCAATGCGCAACATCATAATACGCTCCAAGACAGGCATCGCCGATATTGGACATAAATCTGCGAGACTAAAATGGGACTGGACGGGTCCGATGTGCCAGAATCGTCACCGAGGAAGTCCCCAAAAACGCTGGCGTGGTGATTTGGACTTTTCCCGGATCGATTAAACAGTGAAGGCAAAACACCGAGATAGTTGGGAGGGAATGACGGAAGCCTTTGCCCAACTGTGGGACAGAAAACAAACAAATAAAACGAAATTCTAAAATATTTCCATGATTTATGCTTCCTTAAAATTTAGACAACTTTACTTAACCGATTCTGATCTCTGGTAATTTAACAAGCTTTTTACATCTCATACTAATGAAAACAAATTGTGCCGACCCCAAATAAATTGGGATGCCTCAGGGCAGGACGATGGGGTCTAATGAAACTCGATATAATTTAGCCCTAAATTAAAATCTACTTACTTTTCATATATCAGCTACCTTTGATGGCCATGAAATATGGGCGTATAACGAGGGTAGTGATTGTGGCTATGTGGTGGGTTAATGGCATAGATCGATGATTGCAACTGTGAATAAGTAATGGGAAAGGTTCAACCATGGCCTTAGCGCCCTTGAAACTACGAAAACAAATCATTAGTGAACGCTTCTCACTAAAACTAAGCGAAATGAAGATTATAAGAAGCTTCCTGTTGAATTTTCAACTTTCTGCTCCTAGGCGGAGTGTTGAAAACCCGACAGTATACTTTTATTTAGGTTTTCGTTAAAATGTTGCTTAGTAAAAACGGGCATAATTAGTGGCCTCCCTATATTTTTACAGGCCGCTTTCTACTTAAGTGCAAAAAACAGCTGTTTCTAGGAAACCGAACTTCTTTTTCTTTTCAAAACCTACAAGTTTTATCAAGCGCGCACCGCGCTTTCCTATCTAGGTGACTAGCTCTTTATCGATTCACTGGATATTTCTCTTTCCAGATGGTAGCTGGCACCAAATATTTTTAGGTCAGAATTTTACTTCAAAAAATTTTTTCTGCCATTTGCTTTTTATTCCCCCATTTAAAATAATTGGCTAAAATAAATTCCGATTAAAGAATATTCATGTTATTGTTTATACCAACATCTGAGTTTGGAATGAATGAAATAACTAAACAAAGTTCATCTGCGCTCCTTTCGCAATTGATTAAAAATTCCACTGTACAAACAATACAGAAAAATGTTTGGGCTCGCACAATATTATGACATTGTTTTAAATTCGTTTTAAAAACAACTCGTGTTTCTTTCATTAATTAAACTGTATCAGCAGTTTTGGATAAATGGAATTACAACGAGACTGATCTTTGCATGCTTTAAAAACACAATTTTGCAAAACTTCCTAGTTTACATTCCAACAACAACACAAGCATAAACAACGCAGGAATGAGTCGATAAGCTAGTTTTAAAAAGAAATGCCAAACTGTTTTATTTTTTGTAAAACCATGTATTAAAAACCCAAGTAAGTTAATGCTTAGGGGTATAAGTTACAACATTGTATCATTATTATGTGGTTTGGTCGTTTTCACAGCATTTTTTTTCATTCTAACTTAAGTCCTGATACATCAAACCGAACCCACGAAAGAAATGGAACACGAAATCCAAAACATAACAAGTCTTTTTGTGTATTCCTTCTACATACACTGCTCATCACTTCGTTTCTATGCTCCTATAACATACATTCGAGCAATTCTAATTAAATTCGATCGAACACGAACAGCCTGCGGAATATCACCAGTGGTGCAGTGCGGCTGAATCTCGTTGCTAGTAATATTTTCTCAGGCGCTTGCTAACGAAGCTAATTCGTTTATGGAAACTCAGTATAAGACCCTTAGGACTTCGTATTCTACGTAAGTGTCTCACAGAGGCCCGATTTTATTTAGTTAACAAAATCTCTTCTCATGCTTGGTCCTTCAACATTAGCAGTGTGACTATGTTAGATAAACAAAATGTTTTTCTTTCTAGTTTCTTGATTGCAGTTCGATAAAAGCAAGGCGGTTTTAATACGTTTAAGCGAGGGACTAGCGGCGCATAATGATAGCGATAAATTATGTATTATTGCTATTCAAGGGCATCCGTCGATCAATGGCAATGTGAAAGTTTTATTTAATGCACTAGCGTCGTAGTAAGATACTAAACTTCCACTCTCCTCTTAAGATTCTCGAATACAAAGCTTAGATTTTATACAGCAACTTGGAAAATTTTAACCCACCGCGCAATGCTTTTCGGATTTTCTTTCCAGCTTTCCGATGCAGCAGGGATACGTTAATACATATTTCTGGCTTTGCAAAAGCAAAATAATTTTCAGCACTTCTTTTAATTGTATTCATTATCTGCATTTTATTACAATCACCTACCAACATTTTTCTTGCATATTTTATACGCTCGTCTTTCCTTATAAGTAGGTAGATTTTAATAATTCAGACAATCATGGCATACAGATGATACAAGTGTGCATAACATTGATTGCAGGAGACGCAACCGGTATTTGTAGTGTATTTACTTTGTATATTATTAGCCATGGGAAATTCCATGGTATTATTATCACAGATCGGCTATCAGTGATACTTAGTTAAGTACCTAGATGTAGTTAAGACAAGTTTTGAGAATTTAAGTCGGAAACAGCATGTTATTTTTTTTGTTTATTGCTAGGTTGGTATACCTACAAGTCCTACAACCCTTGAAAATTAAAATGTTTTCTAAGACCCAAGCCTAAAACGTCGAAAAAGAAACTGCTATCAAGTTTCCAATTTTCATTTGTTTTTTTTTTCAGTCTTGCAGGATTAAACACGTTGACCATAATCATCCGCACATAGGTATCCACCCCGTCAAAATATTTCACACCGTAACTGAAAGACATAAATCTTATACCTATCTCGAGTGTAGGTACCTCCAGTGTTAGCTCAGCCCGTGGTGCTCAGAAAGCTGTGTAATTGGGTCAGGTCATGCAGACAGAACGCTTGGATTTATTGCTTTAGACTTAGAGCTTGCCCATTCGCCCGTTTGTCGACTTTCATCCGCAATTTACAGAGATTAGAGATCGTAATTATATACCGAGATTAGGCTTAATAGTCGACAAACACATGGACGTGTTTTTGAGCTGATTACTATCTCTTGTGGTCTACGACTTACCACGAATTAGGTTGGCAAATTGCGTGTGGTATTTTTCTGTCAGTGCGGTTCTATGTATGTACATAAGTTTCTATTTTGGAGAAAATATTATGTAAGTCGTACGTACATAGAATCCTTTCTTATAATAGGTCGAAGGTCAGATTCTACGAATAAACACAAAAGGGTTTTGTGTAAATGAAACCTCTCATAACATAACAGATCAATATTCAGAAGACAAATATTGATGTTGATGTGATTACGTAGGTACCTAATGTGCGTAGTTTTATCTCCATATTTTCCTTAATCACGGGTTTTCCCCGCCTACAGTTGAGAAAACCACAAACAAAGGTAAACTTTTGCATGACTACCCCGATATCGTGTTCCGAAATCCATTTCGTGTTCATAAAACAACAGTTTACTCAGCAAGTTTGCACCTCGCCATTTCTCAGCACATTTGTATCCCTCAGTTCGTATTTTAACCTTTAAATTACCATTTCTATTGCAATCACAATACACGGCGGACGTGTTTCGGTTTTCTAAACAAGGCAGGGTCCTTGTAGGCGGCGATTACGTCATTCGGTTAGGTTGTTCTTTATTTTCGGGCTTCAACAAGTCTTTTACAAGGCAATTTTGCGTTTTTATTTGACATGAAACAATACTAAAGCCTTTGTGTAGCTTCATGGATAAAGTTTTAACTAGTCCTTCGTAAGGCGATTGCGTTCATTTTGTATGACATGGACAGCATTGAAAGGATTTTATAGCTTTTCTATGAGATAATAAAGTTTCTAATAGATTCAGAGATTTATTATATATATTTACGGCTTATATATATATATACTTCGATTGTACCGCTTGATAAGTACCTAAACTAAACTTATACACTCTTATGCACTCAAATATACATCAGGAAGCACTTAATGCACCGAAATAGCTTGAAAATCATGAATTGTGTAAGAGCATAGTATTGTACGTATGTAGTGATCATAAAGTTAATCCTTTAAGAGTTCAAGCCGCTTGACCAGCACGCCCCGATATAGATCTCCTCTGGAAATAGCCTTAGCACTTCAGCGAGAGTTTATAATGAAGTTTGCATTTACAGTTCATGTATTGAAGTCAAATACTTCCTGGGATTGTGCCTCTGGATAAAGGTGTATTATTTAATCAAATAGGCAGAGTCTCGCCATACATAATTTATTTGAGTTGCTGAATAAATCTACGAAATTTCCACTTGGCTTTGAATCAAGAGTGTTGCGGAAAAAGAGGGCATTTCCAAGAGATTCAAAATCTTAATTCAGTCTTAGCTGATTATGAAGTCTCTTTCTTTACCAGGTTTAACAGGATTCTTGCCAAAGCCCCTCAGCACAATATAAACACAAACCTTTTCTTCTATTTCAACTGCCAACAACAATGATAACTAGGCAAAGAAAATTATTTCTGATCTGTCACGTAATTTCAACAATCTTTTTCACACGAAATTTGATATTTTCATTCTAGCTTTTATACATATATCCCAGAGATATGCTTAATAAAGTCCAATACAATTACCATTGATTAGTTGAGAAGATGAATCACATTTCAGTAAATATACGAAAACGTCGCCGAAATAAAGTACCTACGCATTCCTAAGTTCCATGAAAGAGTCTTTCCAAAACAAAGTTATGTATATGTGTGGTTCCGTTGTTATTAGTGTTATGTTTCTTATTACATAGTAAACATAATAATCGTACGTAATAGGACATTGTCTCCGCAATCTGATCGGCGTCCTTGGCAGTGACACGGTTGCGTTTGTTGATCGAGTCATTACGACACGTTAGGTAAGCGCAATTAGATAATGATTCAGCAGACACAACGTTATGTAAGGCTGTTGATTTACTGCTTATTACATAGCGTGTGTATGAAATAAAGGTGTTATCCGCTCTGAAAAGCGAAGAAGCAAATTTTGTGAAGAATCCGGCTGATCCAACTCATCAACCAACTAGACCCGCATGATGGACTAGGGCCCCCCAGAAGTCGGATTATTATAGGCTAATTGTAGTACCAGCCTATCTACATTCGATATATCCGTGATCTTTAGTGCTGAACACAATATAGTAACATTTTAAAACACCTTTATTAAATCAGCATCATGATGATTTTTAGAATAAAAAGTTTGATAAATGAAGCAGGTTTCACCGGATTTGAATCAGGCTAGCAACAGCAACAAAGTGACTTTCAATTCGTACATTTGCAGAACCCTAAATGTATGCAAATCTGACTCGTTCCATGTCATCCATAATGTATTGCATAGAATACAAGATTGATAAGTATCAGCAATTAAGTAGAAGCACGTATATGTCATGTCTGAATGTTTGCCGTCATTACTGCGGCGCGCAAGGAGTAGTATACATGATTATGATAATTTTAGACAACAATAACACTCTACTGCAGTTTCAGCTGATCAATATTCATGTTGTGTCCTTCGTTAAGTGTGTTTTGAGGTGATATTATAAATATTTTAAATAGTGAGTCATTCTGTCGGTATACTTTTTCATTGTCATCTTATGTAAGCATGAAGGTTTGTCTGTCTCCGTAGAATTTAGGGGTATTCTTATTTTTCCTCCTAATATTTGGGATTAATCTTCAAACTAAGTAGTTTGAAAGTAGCCCGCAATCTTAACTAGTCTTTCAGGCTACTTCGAAGGAATTATCGACAACTTGACTCTCGTTATTTTAGTTGATTTATGGTACCTATATTACTCCAAGTCCGACTTATATCTGCCAAACCTCTATAATCAGGTTGGCTCTCTTTTTTTAAGCGATCACTCGAAACATGTTCCTTGGGCTTCTGAAATACTATACCCGAACTCGCTGAGGCGTGAACGGGGCTCGATGTGTAAACTGTGTAAATAATGATCGTGGTTACCCATCCAAAACTGAGAGCAGTTTTCGCGGAAGTTTTCTGCTATAAATACCCGTGCAAAATCGCAGGCGTGTACGTTAGTTTATTGGATTTCCCAGAATCGTAATACATATTTATTTAACGCTTTACTTACATCGAGCAAATGCAGATAGTAAAGGTATGACGCTGATTGCAAACGTAAACCATAAATACGAGCCATAGACATTACACACCTTTTAATAACCCCACGCTGGGAACCAAGGATAACAAAAAAACTAGTAGAATGCTATTATTGACACCTATCGTCTTATTATTAGATGCGGCATGGTAACTAAACATTGGAACCGGTCTAGAGACACATGGAATAAAACATCACATTCATGTAGCATGTTTTAATATTGTGTATGTTATAATAAGTAACAATAACTCATGGTTTCCCAGCCAGTTTCGTGGTAACAATCACCGATTTCTGAAAGAAAAAAATAAGACAATGGAAGAACGCCTACGCCCGCGCCTGTTTGCTAGACTTCCTATATTCCACCCACTCGTAGGCTTGTTCTGGAATAGGAACTTACATAATATTCCACAGCTGTTGGACGAACGATTAGAAACTTCAGGAAACTGGGGCAAGGCAAGGCGTATTTTTGAATTGCGGTGATGAACCACAGATTGTACTTCATCCTAGCCAGCTTTAAGCAAATTGCTTGCTCACCACTATGAAACAAATGCTACGATTAAATAATTTAATGCCGTCCGCGGTGAAAATCCGACCAGTCGGCCTACATTTTATTTTCAGGAACAAAACATTGTGGATTCGTGAAATACAATAGCGCTGCTTTTACGCTGGACGAAAAAATAAACAATGAAAGCAGTGCCTTCTTGAATCTAAAGGAAAAGCGAAAATTTCTGCGAACCCAACAATGCTTTAATTATATCTAAAACCTTTTTTTATTTCAAAACTGTGTAAGTAATGAGTTTTCCAGTAGATGCTAGCAGAATCAGTACCTAAGTAGAACAAGTAACTAATTCTGCCACGAAAGCACATTTATGTTTAAAAATTCGGTCATCATAAACAGTAACATTGAAGCCATTGCACACCAGCAATGATCTTGGCACCTTCATAGTTATTGTAAGTAGGACACTTCACTTCTCTAATCATATTATCATTCTTGTACAGTTGTAATAATAAATCACAATGTTCTGACTTCTAGGGCTCAACCTTTGACTATTAGGATAAAGTAGTACTTTGTATGAGAAATTCTGCTATCAATATTCATGATTTTGCCTTTCCAAGTTTCCTCTGAAGCCAAAACAACAAAACTATTCCCTGAGCGTAGGTACTGAAAGAGTTGATAGATTTGATTCAGAAGCTGTAGTTGTTTGCTCCAGAACTAATACCAGCCATACATCACAACAGTGTAACATCGAAGCTAGCTCCTCAATACTGAACATTTCTTTTTGTGGGCCTACTATTTATTCACGGACCCATGAGAAATGTAGCACTCGGTATGATGATTTTTTATAGGTTGGAATACTAATTAGAAAGAAAACATTCGAAGCTTAGTGTGTCTTTAACGGATCTCTAACTTATTTAATCAACTTAGCTGAATTTTGGTTTCTTTTTAAGTTTCGGAACAAATTAAGACATAACTTTTGCAATGTGTTGAAGCTTTTAACGAATTAATAAACAACACCATATTTTTATTTTATTCAAAACAATAGGATCCTATTAACAATTAAAGCTGCAGTATGGCGGCAGAATTCATCTCTGACTTGCCGGTTTTAAACTCGAAACTGAACGAATTAAAACGCATTGTCTCATAACTGGTTCAGATTTCTGGCGCACAAAAGCTATGGAAAAGGATTAAAAAGAGTCAGGAACAGTCATTATTCTTTTTTTGTCCGAGTTAATAGCAGTTCCGAGCCTCATTCCCGCTACGAACAATATGGTAGAGATTTTTCAAAAGAATCATTTTAATTACCCAACAAAGTACAATTACTGGGAGTTCCATAATAAAACTTTAATTCTGTAAATATACATGGCGGCTCTTTCATATTTTTTAATCAGTTACGGGCATTTAGAGGGTATTAAGTACCCGACCCAAGCGTCCCAAAAAAAATATTAAACATTTGGGAGTTCCTAAACGATGTGCTTCGGCATCGAACTGAATTTACGGACGGATCTATGAAGTTATTCAATGTTATCGTTTATTTATTAAAGTCGGGATTTGTTGAGTTTGTTTGATTTAGCATTTCAATGTTCTGGTTTCAACTGTAAGAAACCATTAAACCAATTCGAATAGTTTGGTTTAGAGAAACTGCCTACCGCACTGCTCCAAACTTCGTAACTGGGTGGTTTCAATTCTAAATGACAAAGCCAGTGCTAAATAAGTCAAGCACAACTAAACTTAGCTGACAGCATTTAGCACTTTCCCAGGCTCAGACTCACGCAAAACTTTATAGTATGACGCTACCTACATCGTTTCGCGGCAAGCCACCACTTGCACTGAACTTTCGTCCTAGCGACGCACGCGCATCGGCGGCGTCCCATCAACCGGAACCGGTTCTTATGAGCATTTCACCCGCCTAGTCCGCCTACGTTGGACGTTACTTATAAAGCTTACATTTACCATTCACGTGGTTTAACTTTGATGCCTTTTTGAGATTTGAGTAGATTAGAATTAAATTTGGTTTGATTGTTCTGAGAGAACGGTTTTCAATTGTTGTTTGTGGTCTATGCAGTTGAACGGATTATCTGTTAAAAACATGATGTATTGCCTTGTCCACGCTCCACTACTGAATATTGCCATTAGGTATATTTTCTGAAGCTATTTTATTCCCACTTGATTTGGATTAGTACATAATTATAATTCATGATGACCACAATTTTGCGGTCCCAAAACTTTTATTAGCTTTTCGATAACAAATCCTCTTGAAAAATAGTTTGTTGTGATAGCTTGCAACAAACGATGCCACTATACAACCCATCCTTGTGACATAATCCCTTGGCCGCCTTTAACGACACGATCCTATTACGAGTGCAGAAATAGATCTCACGCATTCTCACACAAGATTTATAAAAAGAAAAATTGATGTTTATAGCCAATTTAAATCTAGCGTCATCTCGTAAACTAGTTGGTGTATAAAATTACATATTATTCGTCGTGATTAGTCGGCGCTTATCTGAGTCACAGACCACAGTCCTAAGACCTGTCTACCCACGCGCTCTTGCTAAGATGGCTGATGGGTATTTGCTTAATACTTGTTATGTTCGTCAAATCCTTTTGTAGTAAACGGATGGAAATTTTTAAGACCGCCTTTCTGTATATGTGTATGCTTTCTTATATCGTTTTAGTTTTAGATTAATGATATCAACAATTAAAGAAAGTAGGTTGACTGATTACAGAAAAAAGACTTAATTTATTTCTAAATAATCTATTAACATTATTAGCTAAACAAAAGACAACGTGTATACCATTTTCTATTTTGAATCCGTTACAAATCTTGCAACCACAAAAACTGTGGCTCAGAATGCAAAAAAACTCTTAATAAATAAACCACTTAGTCTGCAACGTGACATTCCAATCCAGTTTTATTGTTCCCGGCTAAAGGCTACGGTCAATCATCGGGATGAAACCATAAAAGAAAATAGAAACACCGTCGATGTCACAGATGCGTTAGAGAATGGAGTGTTGACTGTTCAATGCAGGTGAAGGCTTCCAAAGGAATTTTCGAAAATGTTTGTGTTTTATTTCCTCGGTGTAACAGTAATTTCTAGATGCCACGGTAAGATTAATAAATATGTATGAGCAGAGTAAGTGAGTAAGGCGCTTATCAGGTAAAAATGGCAAGAAAGGGAGGTCTAATACATACCCAACAGTGGCTGCACAACAACAAGACGGCCAATGATGATGAGCACTTCATTTGCTTTCTACTCCATTACCAATGACGTGGTTCCACACACCCAATAGCCCTTAAAACGAAAGGGCTTGACGCGACACGGACATCCACCATAAGCCCATAATGGATCCCATTTGGTATCAAATTAACTGAGTCGAGTCGAGTGTGAACCAAACGAAATAGTTTCGTGTTTCTTGTTAATTAAGTTTAACAAACGAGTCGAAAGATTGAACGCGCTCGCGAAAAGCTGTAAATGTCAGGAAGACGTGCTAACGGAACCATTCTTACAAAATGTTACAGCGGGAAAATTCTTGGAAAACTTTTCTACATCGTCGGTATGAAACAGAATGGGACTCGCGAATGTAGAGTTGCCTACCTAAATAAACAAATACAGAATGTTTTAAAACGTATTTTTATAAACATTCTTCAGAACTTGCCCGTATTTTTTCAAAGCGAACAATCTTCATTCCTTTAACAGTACAGGAATGAAGATTGTTAAAATTCACCATTTAATTGGACTTTTTTTACCTACGACTGACCGGTCTTATTTTTAACAGGATGTAAGCAAGCAGGTTTAAACACAAAATTAACACTGTAAAATCGGTTGCAAAAAAGATGTCATAGCAGCATATAACTTCGCCACAACAGTAAACAAATGTGATGTCAGACGACCTTGGTTTCCAACCTTCATAGCGGTTAGAAAAAAAAACCTTTATGCTCAATCAATATCAATCACTGAGGAGTATTCTAATGTGTTGTCCGGAAGCTTTATGGCTAAAGGCGTCAAGTAGAACTTTTGCAAGTTCAAATTCCTCCCTGCTTAGCAATTCCACCCCACTCCCAGTAAATGCATGTTTAGTTTTAATTTATAACGTTTAGTCTCTCTTCTACATAGCCTTGTGCACCGCAAGGGTACTTGTTCTACCGGGGTTGAGGGTTGTTCGAAAGGTCAAAAGAAGAAAGCTGGATGGGTTTTAGTCAGTAAAAGTCTGACGCTCTCAACGGAAAACTTCCCATACCTTGAAAAAAGTACTTGTAATTCTGAAAATAAAACTGTAGATGTATTGTCTCTTTGTATATGTGTACCTACTCTGTTTTTTTTTACTTGCATGGAAGAGAAAATTTATTTTCAAAGTTTCACCTTATTTGTAAACGGACGTATGCTCGATGTCCTAGTCCAGCTCCATTTATGCCATAATCCGGAGATCTAGTTTCAACTGGTCCTTTGCAAGTAATAGATCTACTTCTGGACACACCTAGTAGGTGCAGCATCATCTACATTTACAATGGACGTTCGTCAACCATATATGTAAAACATTTAAATGAGATCATAGAATAAAACTCTAACATCAAACCAGTTACAAAAAACCATTTATTTTGTCCGAATTAAAATTGTAGAATTTATATCTGTAACCGCAATGAGCATAATCATAATATTCGAAGAACTAGAGTTGATTTATGACATCATATCTACCACATAAGCTTTATTACTTTAGTTTATTCCACATCAAAACTAAACCAACTGATAATAGAGAGACAAGTTATATTTTGATCGTGTGACACGCGACATCAATACATTACATCTCGTAATTCAATTACAAACACATCATTCATACCTACATACTTATGAATAATTTATTTGGGTGACAAGCCTTAGAAGAACGGATAAGAAAAATGTGTTTCTTTTTCTAAGAAGGGAACACTTGATGCCTGTTGGAAGTAACTGTATGTAATTGCTTGTTGTTGGTTTATAATCTATCGCCAACATACAATATGTGCAATATTAACGCAGGTTTCTTCAGAATCCTTGATGTATATCGATTCCATACCATGAAAGTTTGTTGTATTTTCTATTAATAGCTAAATAAGACTATGCATATGTTAATGGAAAACCTTGACCCGTTGTGTATGTCACCAAATTAATACACGGTACGTATATGAGTCACGCGAACTGTAATTATAATTAACGTCCATGTTCTAATGAATGCTATTCATTATAGCGTGCAGTAATTTCACCATAAGAGCTTACGTAATGGAAATTGTGAATTTTATGTAAACGTCACGCAGGAAATCATTAGGAAATATGAATCAATCTTGAATTGTGAACCTCAAAGTTCGAGGATGCTTTTCATTAGCTTCTTCCAATCCCCAATGCAGTTATTTGAAGAGCTGTCGAACCGATTTATTTGTGTCAGCTACCTAGGAGCTTTGCTTCCGTAGTTCCGTTCATAATGGCCAGATCTCCCCTTACTTCATAGTGTCCTCAAATTTACCAGCTACTATGTTACAATGTGCAAATATTCCAATATTTGTCTATGTCTTGGCTATGATTGTTTTGGGCAGGTACTGGTTTAGTCAGTAAGCCACCGTGAAAGTTACAAATGAAGAGGAATCTTAATCATCCACGGTTAATCCGTTTTATACGTCCGCATCAGTGAAGCACTTAAAAGCTCTTAACGAAAACAATCACTTTCAAGCCCACACAATATTACAAATACTTACGTAACTTTCACTTTTTTAATTAAATATGAAGTCTTTAATTAATGCTCAACCAACGCTGATGTACTGTTACTATCTGATAAAAGAAACAATGGGCACAAGGGTATTGAAGAGGAAATGTCATGTGAACTGTGGGTAGTCTATGATACGGTACAGCACTGTCACATGTCACTTCAGTTGGTAACTGTACTTCATACCTTTCCTTACAATGATAGTGGTCGAGAACAGTCGCACGGGCGGTTTGCCTCCTAATATGGTGGTATAATTCTGCAATAACGCAGCCTCTAAGGTGCGAGAGCGATTCCACACTAAGAATAATTCATGAGCTTTTCTTAATTTCAATAAATCTGTCTCGTCAAAGCGATATATGAACTTTCGAGGATGATTCTAAGTATTTGCATATGATTCTTATTCACGACATAAAGAACTCACTTCAATCTCCTGGGGGTTATTTACTCTGTTTTACCTTTTATTGACCATGCTTCTGGCTTCTTTATTTACAAAAAGGTCGTGAACATAATGTTCGTTTACGAAGCCAGTGTATGTGATTGTTTTTATTACTTTATCGTGAACTCACAAACTGAATATCAACAAAGGTTTTCCCGAAGCGAGAAAGTTTTCCCATTCTGGGAGTTGCTGATTGGATTACAATAAACTAACTGTATTATGCTGACAAAATATGCAGTGGAACCCACATGAGTGATTAGGAGCAATTAGTCCTCCCGCCGCCTGCGGTAACAAATTGGAATTCAATTAAGATAGTTAACACGTATCTTCCATTAGCTTGATTACGAAAGCAAAGGACAAGCTATATGTAGAATTCAACTATAGATTTGAAACACCTGGAATTATTATCGTCATCAATTCTGCGGTCACCGACTCGCAATTGCAAGCATTATCTCCTTTTTTGGAACAGCTCATGTCCATTGCGATAGCTGATGGATTGATTGAAGACTGACAAGAAAAATAACTCTTCATTGGTTATGTTAAATGCCTTGGCAGCCGATGGTAGACTAGACTACAAAGTAATGTCTAGTGAAGTGAATCACGCACTGTTATTATACTTCGTAAAGGCGAAAGTGATCAGCGAAAGTGCTTCACCTTTTTTGTGCACTACAAGATTCCAAGCGCCCGACTGACAAATTATGAAAAGGTCGAATTTCACTGACATTTCTTTGAAACACACCGTACGTTGTTGATGTTCATACATTTTTAATATTTATTGCCTGTTCAAAAGTAATATGTTTGTTTTTATTTATGTAAACAGTGTTAGGGTATGCAAGTATGTAATTCTTTGAAACATTTTGTTATCAGTTATCACGCATGGCAGGACCGCGTGTCACGTGAAACTGTCACTGACAGTCCTAATGAATTAATTACATTTGTTTCACGTTTCCATTAGGTTTAACATGTAATTTGTAATTACGCTTCACACCAATTCACATTGGCAAAGTAATTGGAAACAGGTGCAAAAATACGTGAATAAAATACAGAAAAAGATTCTAGAAATCTTACAGGACACCGAGATATATATCCAACTTTTCAGCGACTACTTTTACGACATGCACTGAGAGATAACACAACCACGTTTTATTTTAACTGTAGATTATCAAGCTGCCGTCTTTCTAGCTCAAACAAAGGAAACCAAAACGTATTCCGTAAGTAAGAGATAGTAGTTCACTGTTGACAGCTGATTTCTGGTCTAGATAATCCAATGTTAGACAATAAAGAGAAAGGACCTAATGATCAACATGAAAGTGCAAACCAGGGATCGCAATAACAATTTATCATGTTTATCTGATGGCTAGACAACTCCTTCTTAATGAAACATGGTGTTACGGAGAAAGTAAGGTACCGACGTCACTTCAACTCAAATTGTAATGTCGTATTGTAAATAATAATTGCCATGATTATCCTGTCAGTCTTTTTGAAGTTAATTTCGGAGGAGAAAAAACTAAAGGCTCAAAATGATTTATTAAAGCATTACAACTAAAGGCAATCCAATTATCCAGTAGCTAGTACCTGCTTAAAAAGTTTTTATGACCAATTAGATAATTAAGTTATTACAAGACCATTCATGACTTAAAGTGCGTAATTTTCCCGTACTTAATTATGATCACAAGGACTTCCTGCAATCACAGATCCATAAACAATTTTGACCTAACCCAGAACATCCTGTCCCTTTGCTTATAAATGGTAAGCTTCTTATCAATATGCAGTGGAAAGCCATCGCCGATGCAGTTTGCATGACAACGTACCACCCGCACTGCAAGCGTGAACGTCACTCAATAACAGGGTTAGTTTGTGACGTCAGAGATTAACGAGCACACGGGCACGGAGAACATGATTGGTCGAAATGTCTTTCTTGGGAATTATGAGATTTTTTGTCCACCGAGATGCAACACACGTAGGTATTCACCACAGCTTTAAAACTAAATCATTTTTCTGCTGACATCGATTTCACACAGACCAGTTAAAGGAATGACCCAGACAGTTTTTACCTGCACGCTGTTTATCAGTTACGTTAACCTATAAACATTTTGAACGAGCAATTTCTTGAAGAAACCGCGCATAGCCTGCGTGTGCGCATCGTCCTACATTCGCAAGTCGACGCGCATGTACTGTGAGCATTGCCATAAAAGATCGTTGATCGTACCGTTTCGTCTCAACACGCATTCGTAAAAATGGTCAACCAACTAGCAGTCAACGGATATGTTATAACCGCAGAATGTGAGAATTTAGAATCAAACCACTTTACAAATACAATGAAATGCTTAAAGAACACAATTTTAAAGATATGTTAATAAAGTCTCGGTGTTTAACTTTTAATATATTAAAGACTATCTTTGCCCAGCGATTTCACCCGCTGCTCAGTTTTTAAGTGTCGCACCACGAAGTTTATAGCCTATGGTAGTCAGTGGCAATGTAGCATTCTAATTATGAAAGAATGTTTGAGTTTATTCGTTACCAACTTTATAATATAATATGCAATTTGTATATAAAACTACTACTACTAATATACAAAAAATTCCAAATCGTGAATAGGTAATAACAGCAAAATATGCTTAAAAGCAATACATAATAAAAAGAAACGTCAAAATAACATACTAATACTATGTTAATGCTGACGAAAAACGATTCCAAAGGTGACCTAACCCTAACTTTCGGAACAGAAAAACACTCTGGCAAAAACACAAATAGCAATAAATAACTCGGAACTGCCAAAGCCCAGGCAGTTTCTTTCACCCACCATATACATAATGCTGCAGACACAACAATATATACGTACATAAGTACCATATTACTCAAACTGAAATGTTATTAGATACCCGAAGTGTTGTTGATACGGGATTAATCGTCAATCCTAATTAATAATTCCACTAGTGGTCAGTGGATTAAAAGAATTAAAACGCCTATAACGATTGTGGTAATCGTACAGATTTTCGTATAATTTTGGTAGTTAGAGGATTTTGTTTCAAATGCTGAGTGACGATCGATCCGGCTACATTTAATGGGAAATATGTTTTCAGATCACTTCACGTCCTTTTCGCTCTTGGTCTCCAACAAAGATTTATCTCAGTCTAGACTTTTAGTGGCAGTAAAATAGTATTATATGTACCCCAAAATGTAGAGTAAGTACCAACCTTTTGTTTTGGAAACGACTTGAGTGCTCAGGCAATGTCACATTATGACGGCCATATGTCCAAAGAAATATTTCCAGCACAACATGTGGGAAATAAAAATAGGAAAAAACGCATGTGGTGTTATGTGACTGATGGATAAAGTACAAAGAACTGGCAAGGCTATTAATTATGAGAAAAATATTCCCCTCCTTTGGTCGAGACCAACTTGCACGCTATTTTCCTAAACATTAAATTATCTTTCGTAAAGCTTTATCATACTAAAGGAAGCCTGACATAATCCTTAGTTTCTTAATTTATTATGAAGGGAGTGTTAAGTCCCCACCATAGACTACACGTGTCGTGTTTGACCTGATTCCGTCTGAAAACATGATATATTTTTAATGAAGTTAGGAATGCCACCGTGGCACCGCTGTTTTCATTTAACGTCTCTCAGAAATTCGACAGTTCAAAGCAATTTAATTAGAAGTTTGGGAGCAAAATTTCTGGTCCTTCCTGGCCCCAAAATACGAAAACCTGGAGCTATCTAATCAAAATTTATTTGCATTCTACGAGTTCCGTAATGATTACTTGACCTACATATCATAACAAGAGGAAAAATAAAAGTATTTTTCCAAGTATCTACTACAATATTCCGAATTCTCGTTCTGAACAACCAAATAGCATGAATAGAAAGTAATGTGTATTGATTTTACCTTTGGATAAGGATAGAGTAACATAATGGGTTCAAAGGATATTTATTTCATGGGATTTTATTGGTTTTCATTGTGCTGACGACTCTATTTGATTAGTATTCAACATTTTAGATGTAACAAATACAAATAAAGAAGTTTTTAGGTATGCTTTAACTCGACCTATCACTCAACGAAATAGCGTTGCAAAATTTAGCGAAAAGCATTAATCAAAGTCTTTATTATAAACTCCGCCAAACAAGCTGCGGATATTGAAAACTAGCCGACAGACGGTTGACAGACAACATAAATCAAATCTGCGGAGCTTTCTTGAGTGTTATCGACTGCAGGCCTCAAGCCTCATGCCTCTCGAAAATTAGGCCTAGTCTAGCTACAAAGCGGTCGAGCGCAGCTGCCATCTTCTAAGGCCGAGATGAAAATGTAGGTTAAAAATAGTTTTGTAGCTTCCATCTATCTCTGGAAAAGCTATAAAGCCGATATGAAACATTTCAATCTTGAATGCACCGATAATATCCCCAGTACATGCTTACAACATGTTTAGGCATTCATAGAATAGAACAATAATTATCTGGGTCTTCCCACGGCTGTCGTCCATTCCCCTTTAGTGACCCTGCCAATTACAATGGGAATTGGGAGCGGTTTTAATTTTAGATATGCATACATATCTGATGTTCCGAACAGCTATAATTAAACTTGCTCGTGTTGAAATTGTATTAAGAAAGGAAATAAATATTCAATGACTAGAACATCGTCTAAGTAAGAAATATCTCATTCTTGCGTGTGTGTATCTCGGAAGCGAAAATTCATCTAGATGAGGTAAACGTTGCGGTAAGCCTACATTTACTCTCTATTGTTAGAACTGAAGAATTCTGACTAAGACCAGACACCTGCCGGACGCGGGTACCCAATACAATGAACAACAAATTCAAGACTGGACGAGAAAGTGCAAATAATGGTTGTGATAATATATTGTGTGGGATTTATGGAGAAATGGGTGAATCAGTGGTGCAATTCGGTATTTTAACAAATCTACGTCTACACTAATATTATGAAGAAAATATTTTTTGTTTTGTAAGTTGTAACGAATAAACTCAAAAACTACTATGCCGATTACAAAAAACCACTGGGCCCAGATAGCTTATTTAAAAAAAAAAGTGTAATATGGTGATAGTGATAAGGTGAAATGTGAGATAATTAAAGGAACATACAATAGTTGGCAGAGTTTGATCAATTTGAATGGCAGTAATAATATATCGATACGAAAACATTATGTAGAGCTTCCGAACTCACACGTTGCTTTCATCGCCCCAGTTGTACAAGATGTCATTTGCCCCAATAAATCCCATGACAAACGTTCAAAAATAATAGCGTGCGAGCAATGGAGCGTGACGACATATATTCAATATTCGATTCTTTTGCATGGACCATGGAACAATGAAGACTGAATGCAATTGTCGCAGCTGTCACGCTACAGTGCGCCACGTATGTGAAATTAAAACTACCGTCATAGATGATGCGGTGTTGCATATTAATATTTAATTTCCCCATGCTGCATATTATGGAAATAATTTCAAGTGTGTGCTTGAGAATTAAGTTTCTCCGCGTGGAATTAAAAACGCCACATTCTGTAAAGCAAGTAATAGTAAATTAAAAAGCCTATAACATGGTCTTTTCTAAAGTGGTATTCAAAGATTGATTGATGCTTGTAAGGTTTATTAAATCTGAGTTTTCTATCACTTTATGCCATCATAAAGCTCCGCAGAAAACATAAAGCTTATAATTTACCGCGAATTGATTTTGAATAGAGAGATTATCTCGTTAGATCTATCTTTCCAGTTGATACTCGTTTAGGACATAGAAAAATATAGTTTACATAGAAAAATCTTCTGTCTGGCACTACTTCTGACTACTTAAACATATAAAACCCGTATCGTAATGCCTTTATGTTACTATGGCCGCCGAAACAACCAGTTATGCTAAACTGTTTACATCATTCGCTCGAAATACATATTGTTATGCCACACATAAGTGTATATGTTCATTACGCTTTCCTTTATTACAACTATAGTAAACTGCTATGTTTTCGTCTTGTATGTTTACAAGCTTGAAAATTTACTTGGCAATTGAACTCCATTGGAGTTGTTCGCTTGTCAAGACAAGTGGGTGACCTTGTCGAATATCTTAATTTTATTCAAACATGCATTCGTAGTCAATAGGGAAAAAAACGTGTTCGATAAACTAAGCCTTGGTAACTGATGAAATTGCTTTACACTAGTCAGAATATTCTCTCTGCACCGTTGAAACATCGCATACAATATCTCCAGCGTGACCCATATGTTATTTACATTCAATACTTTTAGATGCCAAATATTTTACAAGTTCATCCATTTGGTAGGCAAGCATTTATAAGTTCTAAATGTGTATTGCATCACAAGTTTATTTGTGGACTTGACACGGCTGAAATGTTACTGATTGGGCTGCGCAGACGCTGCATCAATGACGTCACTGTTTATAGGATACGAATATAGGAAATAGATAAAAAATGATTAATGGCACATCAGCAGCCTTGTAGACCAATTTATAACCAACCTTGTGGTTCCACTAATCGTCTTTTTAAATTAAAAATATTCACTGTCAGAATTTGGTGCAAAGAACAAGACGTTTGTAATATTTAAATCATGAAAAAACTTGGCGGCAACAGGCATTATTGAGTAATTAGCGGTAACACAGCGATAATCGATTTGATATGCATCTGTGTACACACAAACCAACTTACAGCATCTCAGTACCATAATATCCGTTCGTTGATTAAACTCTGATGGTATGCGATGTAGCGGCGTCAGACAACTTGCTTTTATTACCTATGCTATATATGAGGAACTGAATTAATATCGGATAACACTTATCCATACTGGGAAGATGCTCATAATCGCACTGATGCTTTAGAAGAAAATAGTACTAAGTAGTTATATGTAATTTTTTAAAATGATTCTGTTTTCAGAGAAGCGACGATGTGTTACTGCTAGGCTACGATTTATAAAGTTTCATAGGGATATGAAAGCCGAGATCTGATTCGCAGACAGCGGCTTATGAGTAATAAAACAAATGACAAAATTGTGCAGTACACGAGGTCCTGGTAACAGGATGAAATAATTTTTCTTATGATCGAGCACACGATGGGGTCGATTTATTGTCCTCCCACTCCGGTGGTTTTCGTTAATTTCCGGCCAAATCTAGAGCAATTTATTGTGAATTACTGTCGCATTCCCAACGAGTTACCCCTTACTCGTTTCAATGAATGCATTGTTAATGGTGACGGCTCACCGCAGTGAGATTTTTTAAATTAAAATGCATTCTGCTTCATTGTTATGCAAATTGAGTCCCGCAGCTTTAATTCTATTCGAGATTGTCACGATACTATACTATCTGAATGCAGTAGCTTTCGGGCTTCGTGTCCGGACATGATTTCCTATTATTAGTGGTGTCACAGTCAATGTTCACACTAAACTACAAATTGTATGCACGGTCACGAACTTGCATGTGTTAAAATATTATACATACACAATACCTATCATGACACATAAAATACCAATAATGCGTTATCATATATTCAAGACGTCAATAATGATAAGCGATCTTATACTTACATCATGCACAATCAAAAACATCTTTAAAAAAAACAAAGCTCAAGGTCGACCCTTGCGGCACAATCAATAACGTTTAACTGGATTTTTATTTACGGACAATTTTTCTGCATTAAAAGAGAGTAAGAAGTGGCAAAGAACAGTCGCGAAGAGTACACATACAGCTCTATTCAATGAAGATAAGGCCAGCCTCATCATGATGGCTTCTATAAAACGCCTCGTCCAAGTCAAAATATTATAATGAAGACGATATGACGGCATCATGGCCGAATTTACCAACGATGTAATTTTGGGCATAGCATAAACATTTTTGTCGTTTACGAACTTGGTCTTGAAACTCGTGTTACCTTCACAACACATTTATGGTACCTATTGTATACCTCGACTGTCTTCTTGTAAGGTAACTATTGCCCTACAAGACAGTCGAGGTATGTTTTGTAACAGCATATTGCTGTTACAAATTTTGATTTTCATTTTACACAAGCCAGGGGAATGTCTTTCATATTTATTACGCAATTAGCGTTATTAAAATAAACGGTGACAGTTGTACGTCAAAAGCTTTCCAGTGGTTTCAAGTAAGTAATGTATGTTTTTTGGCCAGCTAATAGCATTCAATTTTGGCGCCAATGTCTATTACAGTGATCTAAAAACCGACGTTATTTTTTCTGAATAAGCTCTGTTCGGGAAATAAAGATAAAAATTGATTTCACAAAAAAAAACAACTATACTTAGACCTGTAGGTACACAAAGAATTGACATTTCTGTGATATTCTTTTGGTGATTTCGGCTTGTAAAATTTTTCACTAAAAATTTTGCAAATATAAAGTCTAAAATCTTTTCTGAACCAGGCTTAAATACGATTAGCTCCGCTAAGAAAACAAACAGTGTAAAATCATATGCGGGGCAACGGTAAAGTTCTATTAGCGGAGGCCGGAAAACATTACGTGACCGGTGGTACCAGTAGCCGTCTCAATGCACTCTCTGAGGATGACTTGGCTTGCAATATTAGCTTATACCGTCACAGAGCGGCACTTCCGCAATGCTGTGAAATGAGACCCAAACGAAAACGCCATCGCTGCTGAAACCAACAAACAATTTTAAAACGGCTTCCGTTATTTGCTCAGATGCCATTAAACGGGTAACAAAATTCCTCATCTTTGATGCAAAGGATACGAGCTAATATTTATGTTTAATTTTATGACTGGTAAGAATTGATTGGTTCAGTTCTCGCCTTGAAATTATTCGTTAGCTTGCGAATTCCAATATACAACATTTTCAACTTCCTCGTCAATATTGAAGGATCTGTTGAATCAATTTTGGCAATGATTAAAGATCATGCCTACCTATGATCTCAGTATTGTGTAAATAACTAAATATCATAGGATGGTTCGCCGTCGTCGCCAAGACATGAATTTGGTGAGTATGGCGACTGGTATATACAAGTGCATATTACTCCTGATCGGAAATAATTCTTGGCACCGTTATAACTAAGTCACAAGAACAAAACTGGCATCAAAAACATACAACAATAAAATGAAACAAGTCTCTTCACTTAGGATGTTAAAAACTCAGTGGTTTTACAAAAAAAAACAATCTAGAGCGGTAATACCATGGGGCCGGTAACCATGGTGTATTGTTTTATTTCCACTTGGCTGGCTATCAGATGACGTCACGCGCTGCCACCTTCCGCTGGATAAAGTGGAGACCACGGATGCGGTCAGTGACAGGCAGAGCATGGTTTTACGATTGGGCTTTGTAATAGTGATTTACTATTCTTTGTTTAGAAAAGAAAAGTTACACTTGTTAGTGTAGCTTCTACATTTTCTACCAAATGAACTTTTTTCCTGCTTCAAAAGGTATAATTGAGCAGTTAGCCATGAACGATCCGACGAGCTAACGCCCTCATTTGGCATTGCTAGCACAAATAGCAACCATCTGTCTAGCAAAGGACGCTCGGCTCTATATTGGTCTGAGTCTAGACCTAACGCGAGCTCGTTGGCAAATATTAAAACTATAACTTTGTACGAGTTTATTTTCTCTGTCCATTACTTAAATTACATTTCATTTGTTTTAACGTCTGCACAATAAAACTCTAGACGAAACTAGCTGGATTTGATAGAGACATTAATGGACGACAAAACTTGATATAGGTAGGTCTACGAAATTGGGATCGTACATAAAATGTCACTTCCAATAGTTCGAGCAGTTAACGTTTATTTATATCGCAATAAAGAAATTACTCGCACACGTATAAAGTTACATAAATGATGATCTAACGATTTCATCGCCTCACCAATTAATATTTGCTGCATATTAGTCACGTCTAAAATAGCCTGAAATACAGTTCTCAGTAACAATTAATAACTTTATACAACTGCACAAAGAACGCGTTAAATCGATACTAGGTCAGTAGACAAACTATTTCCCTCGCGTAAAAATGTAAACAAAACGGCCGTAAAAGAAACGAAATTAGCCAGGCAGGCACCGCCATGCCATTACAGACGAGACCAAGTTCTCAACTTGCTAACCCAAATGACTCGTGAAGAGTCGTGAAAACAAATGTGAATTTAAGGAAACCGGATTGCGGTTGTTTGTAGACATAATAGTTCTTTTGGTTGAGCACTCGGTCACTTGAATGTATCTTTCCTAGTCACGCATACAGTTATATCACGACACGATACTACACAAATTGCTGGATATTGTTAGAGAGGTTGTTTTGGGTATATTTAGCTCCTCTTATTCATCTTCAAATATAGGTGATCGATGACAGATATAAGTAACAGGTGATTAAGATCAAGTTATATCTGAAACGGTGGCATGTTTAGATAACACTACCGAAATAACCCTCCACTTGTTGTGCACGCGTACAGCTATTGGTAACCGATCGATTATTTTCGACGTAGTTTATGGTACGTCATGGAATTTTTTCTTGGTTACAATTTTGCATGGAAACCGCCTAATTCACTAAGGAAATAGTTAAGAAAGATGTATAAAAGAAAATTGCCCGTTATCTCAATTAACACTTCAATCAGAATGCCATTGAATAGTTCCACTAAGTGGGCAGCAGTCTCGGCATTTCATAAATGTCATTTGATAATCTGCTCTACCTTTTTACTTTCATTTAGTACTAAAATAAACTGCCGGCCGACAATAACAAAATGTCAGAGTACACTTTCACTCGAAGCAAAACATGTTAGATAGAGCATCGGACGGAGTATACAAAAACAAATAGATTAAAAGGTACAGACAAAGGGTACACTTGAATAGAAGGCTTTATTGACTGATATAATAAAAGCATTAACCGACACTCGACAGTAACAAGAGAAAGTTACTGAAACAAGAAGTATCAGTAATATTTTTATCTTTTAATCATAAAAGATAAATGTAATGTCTTGTGTACATTAACAGGTACCAGATAAGGTGTTAACAAATTCATTAACCGGCAGATGACAGATAACATTGGATGCGCTCGCGCATTTCAATGTAGTAGTTTGTCAACAATGGCTCTACTATTTATGAGAGCGTTACATACTGGTTACGTTTTCAATGGATCAATTGATATGCATAACTGCTCTGCATCTCGGCCATACATTGTTGACTTCTTCGTTCAAGTGTAACACAGTTCTTTAATTGTCGCAATTTCTTATTCCATCTTCTGAAGAATATTTGATTTAATGTGTTAGCACTGTTACCCTAGTTTTTAGATTAGTCTTAATATCAAGATATTAAGACTAATCTAAAAACTAGGGTAACAGTCATTAAATAATACAGATTTTATAACTAAATAAAGAATTTTAAAAAATGCGGAAGGAGATGCAAACGGGAACTAGTTATTTAATTAAAATACCTCACACATTTTTTATCACTAATTTGTAGTGTGTAACTAACAGTATATCGTTGCACCGTTGATAGAGTGAACTTCATTGGCGCATTTCAGAAGGGTGTCGTGAGCTCTAGTGGAATAATCCAATTCATTTACGCTACACTCTTCCTCTTCGCTGTGGCCTATTTATTTATAACCTCGCCAATATTCTATACAGTTTCCAGTTTGTTTGGTAAACAGCACTTTCACGGTAGAAAGGATAATAATCTTGTTGTTCCTTTCTGTGAAACTTTAACCACTGTACTATGATGTACTCCGTTGTAAGGCTTCTTCGTGGCTTCGAATTTCGTGGAACGAACTTTAATTTCCTTTCCGTAGGGAGCACATGCCAACACAATTTGGCTATAAAATTGCCAGTTCAAAAGAGTAACTATAATAGGTACTGTTTGCTGTATGGTACTTGTGACAAAGAAAACACGAAACTAGCTAACTAGTTCACCCCAACAGTTAACTGCATTAATCTTTTTCAGGCTAGTAGGCAATTTGTATTTTTGGCAACCATTCTTTCGTGGCTTCCCCTGCATTATCGGCTCCATATAAAATATTCACCAACGGTACTATCCATAATCAATTATGACAGCTCTTCGGTTGTCGGTAACAGAACTCGGGGATGGTACTTACGTTATAAATTCGATCCCTCCGGACCCTCCACCCTCTCTAAGGATGACGTCATGCCAGGCGGAGAAACCTCTCAAGGTCGCCTGAACTGTTTTGATTCGACAAATGCTTTGCAAATGTTGACGGAGAAATAAATCGGTCACGTTTGTAGATATCTAAAATGACTTTGGGTATCAACTTTATAAAAGTCTTTTAAAAAATGTTTTTTACGGTTCATTAATGTCTGCTCCCAGCTATTTTGTGACTAAAGTTATTGGATTGGATTGCCATTTAGTTACCAACTTCATGGTTCCATTATGGCTGGAATAACGATTTTTCTAGTGAATAAACCGCAAGGTGGGTCGGCCACGCCCTGTGGGTACCCACAGTATCTATTAAGTACTATCATAACGTCATGGATCTGCGACGACCTTGACCGCAGAGGTGGAATCATAACAACTGTTGTGGAAATTAAGGATATGCTCTATTTAGATAATAAGTCTCTACTAGACACTAGCGTAGAATTGTAAAAAGAAAATTTAGTCTCGTATCGGCTGGATGTCTGACTCATGGCAACTGATCTAGATATTAGCTGCCTATAAAACATCTGCAAATCGTTAAAGAAACAGGTAACGGCATTTAATGAAACTGTTCAAAGTTGCCAGAATTCTCTACCTCTTTGTAACCAGTCTCAGTCATTACATCATTTGTTAATACGAGTTTTTGTCATGCTACCTCCTCATTTCCTTGGAATTCATCACCGACAAAATATTCCGCATTTTCAGCTTCATTCAAAGAAACAGAATCACATCTCTTTGTAACCATTTAAACCCAAACACAAGGTTACAGGATATTAACAAGGCCCGTGACCTACCCACCATGCAATATAAATACGGCCATCATAAAAAAAATGGATGGATGAATGAGTGAGTGAATTTAGGGCAACTCTACCCAGATTGCGACATAACTCGAATTGTGTAATACTGCAGCAGATGTGGCTTGTTATAAAAAAAAATCTTTATGTCGCCTTTTTGCGTCATCCGTCAGTCTTGTTCCTCTTTTGTCGTGAAAGACCATAGTTCATTGTACAGTATTTTTTTATGGGATCGCTTAATCTGTGGCCTATTTCATTTTGTTATTGTAATGTAAAATCTTATATTAAGCAAACCATTTAGGTTTTTACAGATTAATTTACTAACTGCGTCGCCAAGATTTCTTATTTTGTAATAAAGATGAGGAAGCTTTGGTGATTTTCCGTTTAGTTTTATTACTTGACTACCTTTGAAAAGGTCTCCTTCCTACTCATATTGGCTGAAAGGACCGTTCATTGAAGGCATTGAAACAATACGAACGCTCGCACGCCGGAAACTTCCGATGAAGGTATTTCGTGAACAAAGGGAGCGAGTCTGAAGAAGGTGGTAGTTACTTTCGATACCTATACGGTATCACCAAGTACCACGAAGCTCTCAACAATCGAAGATTTGTGGCTTTTACATTTGAAAGCAACGTATGCGTCGACCATCTACATTCGGAACTTTCGTTTTGTGCCATTGCGACGACCAATACAAGGTAATTTATTGCTTTGTTTTACTCGTATTTTTGTTTTGTTTCTTCAATGGATGTTCCGCTCTAACAATCCTCTAGAATGAAGGAAGGTTCGAAGGGATCGAAGAAAACTGTATAATTGTTGAAGAAGCGTCGAATAAGGACCCTTTTCTGACCGTCTGACAACACACACTTGGTCGGTTTTTTTTTATACAATATTATTTTCAATAGCTACTGATTCTGTTTCAGAAACCCTATGGAAACAAGAATGAGTGAAATCATAGCTGATGACGAAGTGGCTATAATTAAGTATTATTAGTTGCAATAATAGCAAGGACCAGACCATGACAGCTGGCAAGACTAGTAAGTGATGTCATGTTAGTTATAAAATATGAATCTTAATAGCTATTTGTGTAGGTAGGCAAGTTCTACTTGTATGACATAAACCACGGCTCTGTTACTGTCATAACACTGAATATGCCATAACTACTTTTGCCTGATTTTAAACAAAATCTACAAACTTTTTGTTTTTTTGACTGATTTTTGCAGCCAAAGTTTTAACTGAGTTGTTACATTTGAATAGGTGGTTGATCAGATTTCTTTATCAGTTTATCTGGTTTTCCAATTTAGACTACAGCAGATAGTTAGTTTAATAGTGTTATAACTTAAGTCTCATCGTTTTCATATTATCTTTTAAAGTAATTTATTCCTCTTCTTAGCATATTGATGGCAAATATTTTTTTTTTATAAAAAAATAATAGTAGTCTATTGACTAGACAGCTTACTTCCTTATTTGATAAATTCTCTTCATTCTATTTCTGTAGTAGTTTTAGTACTAGATGAGTTTTCTTTACACAGCAATGTTTGGGTTCTTTAATAAATAATCTTTATGCATTGGTATCACATAAAATGTAAGTACCTACAATCCTTTAATGAAAATTATGGCTTTGTTTACAAACTTAACAGAGCCCATGGCCAATATAATTAATAACAAGCCATATTTTATAATGAACCCATAGAATATTGAGTGGGTGAAGACGATTTGACATCTCATTGCGTTGGTCCATAGTTCTAATTGGGTCGGCAGACTGGGTCAATTAGACTGGCCTTTTTAGCACGTTCCTCAGCAATATTCTTCAAAACATGCTAGCTACAATATAATAGGAGGTAAATACCATTAGCTTTAATTGGTACACCTACACAGATTTCGTAATGGTTCTACCAAAAATGTTATGTAGTCAAGATGGGATTTAATAATCTCGATTGAATTTATTTTTAATTTTTGTTATCAGTCCGCTCAATTCCAGCTTATAAGATTGTCTTAAAAAGTGTGCTTTGAAGACTTTTCAATCCTTTTTTGGGTCTATTCAAATACTGTTCCTTTAGAATTATTTACAACTATTAAAGAAACTAGTATACATTAAAGCAACAGCCTTGATTTCTCAAACAGATTTAATAAACATACAAGGTCAAACAACCCATACAAAGTTGATGTTATCAATGAGAAGTATTATCAATGACATGTGACAGACAATTGAACAGTTGAATAATCAACCTAGGTACTTGCAGGAATCATGTACTATTGACACATTTACGAAAGAAAACTACAAACATATAGAAGAAATTTTCAACGCCACCTTTTGCATGTAAAATGTATGAAAATACCATGTAGGTCGGCCTCAAAAACCGGACACAAAAATATATTTAGCTATGATCCCCAATGACATCATATTTGACCGAAAATCGGCAGTAACCCAGAAAGAAGCGCCGCATAGTTGCGCCTGAAATAGGTCATATCCCCGTTTAGAGTGACCACCTATCCTTAGTACCCCGGTCATACATGATGCGCGAAAACACCCTGCTTTACGCACCACTTCGATTTACCGGTATTATTACTCAATGCCAGCGTTGTAGGAACTCCAAAAAATATAAATACAACCTAAAGGTCTTTCCAAGTTTACGATGAAGCGCTGAGGTCATAGGATGCGAAAAATTGCAGTGAAAAAAATAAATTAAAAAGTCATATCGGTACCTGTTTACTTTTGTTGTCGATCCCGTTCGCCTTGCCGTCTGGTACGTTGCCGTTGTTTTCCTCACTTTTTTCACTTTTCACACCCTCCAACGCCATATTCAAACGCTTATTTTATTCACTGTCATGCGAGAAATGTAATAATTTCCCGTATTTCACCGTACATGAAATATTTTGTCACAAATTCAATACGAGCAAACACTCCCATAGACAAGGGGCTGTCACAACCCACAACGCGTCGCAGTAGCGGACGCATTGAGCGCGAATGAAAAATGAAATGGATTCGCTACGGGAGAGAGAGAGCGAACCAATCGTAGAGCTGCGGAGTCGACCAACCAACCATCGCATTTCGCCAAGCTGGGACTAGCATCGAACAAGCATGAAAAAGATCCTGAATTATAATATTTTTTAATGTGACATCATGGACCTTCGAAAATTTAAGGCGCGAAAAGACATTAAAAAATCATGAAATATTCCGTATAATCAACTAGGAGCATTAAATATTATTATCAACCTTATTGAGTTTTTTATCAAGGGGTTCCTCATAAACTAGCTAATAAGAAAAATACTTACATACCTAGGTATTGTTTTTCACAATATTTCAAACGCAAATGACGATATAGAGCAAAATGCTGATGCCTACTTTTACCTGATTGCCATTTGCCAATGCCAAGGACTTATTACTATTTTCAAAATACTACTTATCCATCGATAGAATAGATCGATATAATTTATGAATACCTGTGATTTCAGTTTCAAATAGCAAGGAAGCGACACTTTGTTTATTAAGCTTCGGTCAATGATTAAGTTAAATTTTCCCGCTTTCGAGTTCTTTTTTATCATCATTGACATTTTAAGAACCAAAGACAATAATATTTTTGTGTAGAAGCCTGGAATGAAATAATTTCTTTCAAACAAACAAAATTGTTCAACTATTTCGTAATTTTGAAATATTACGAAACATACAGCAAATTAAAAAAATATAATCAGAGTATTTTGGAGGACCTAAAACTGGTACTAGCGTCATCTAGGTACGTGGTGGCGTACCGTAGGTGACGTTACTTTTCAATAGATGGCGTTAGCTATGCCAAAAACTTGTAACTTTGTTTTCTAAAATAAACACTGTCACTGTTGTAAGTTATTTCATTTTATTCATTTCTAGTAACAATACGACTCATTTTGCGTAACATCACAAAACACAAGCATTCCAATTTTAATTAAATAGAATAAAGACAGAAAAATATAATAAAATTACATGAAACAAATAAATTACTTACCTACATTACATACAAAAGATTATTAATATTCAATTAAAATGCTATTTACATAATCATTACAACTTTTATATTACTTAGCGCTATTGTTCTTATTCGAATATTTCATTAGATATTTAAAAAAACCAAATTCGTATTCCATAAATACAATTTTTAAAGCTTGGGCTCACTCAATTATATCGGTGTTTTGGCATTTACTATCAGCAGTGATATTATTACAGGGATTTAATTGTTGGCAGACACGTTTACTTACATATCAGTAACATTAAATAGTAGCTAGTTTCTTCTCAAATATTACTGCCACAGTCTGATACGTGACTGAACAAGGCACATGAAATTCGAGACAAATGAAACATGAAATAATAAATAAATAAATAATAATATCTTGGGACAACTCACACACGGCTATCTGATCCCAAGCTAAGCAGAGCTTGTGTTATGGTAACCAGACAACTGATATACATACTTATATAATTTATAAATACATACATATTATAGATAAATCACACCCAGACACAGAACAAACAATCATGCTCATCACACAAAGTTTGTCCTGGGTGGGAATCGAACCCACGACCTCCGGCTCAGCAGTCAGGGCCACTAACCACTGGACCAACAGGCCCGTCATTCTTTCTTTATAGTTGCACTGCTGAAATTTCAAGTGTCAAGTCATGATTAGGTGCTAGTTAAAAATGAGCATTAGTATAAGCATGGGGTCTCATTGCGAAGAAAGAAAAAGTAGTTCAAAAAAATATCAATAGACGGCGTTATGTGTATCGATTTGTTTTTGAAGTTTGTGTAACTGTTTAAATTTGACCATGGAAGAAGTATGTTCTTGTTTTTAAAAATCCCCATAACACAAAAAACAGGAATAATGGGCTCTTAGTTCCAAATTCCATGATTTTTCTAAATAATATTATGGTGTTGGCTCTGGTGAGAACAATTTGTACTACGTTGTGGTTAGGTAACTCATTTACTGTTATTTCTATGAATAGATGGCGTTGTTTTCATTTTCTGAGTTTTACTACACAGCTCAATATTACCATTTATCATACCTATTTTGATAGAATGAAATATTATGAAATACAAACTATCTATACCTACTTATAATAAATCTGTAGAGAGGTCAATTTTGTACATGAAATATATTTCCAAAATAACTATCAGAGGGTGATTAGTGATTGATACTGATGCCAAAAATGCAATCAGTAATATTTTTGTCTGTTTGTCTGTATGATCGTTATAGAAACAAAAACGGATTTTAACGAAACTTGGTCAAATTATTCTTTATACTCCTGGGCAGGTTATAGTATACTTTTCATCACGCTACGATCAATAGGAGCAGAGCAGTGAAGGGAAATGTTGGGAAAACGGGAGAAGTTACTCCATTTTTTAAGCTTCTGTCGTGTGTTGCGTGTGTAGCCTTAATGGTTAAAGCTACACAGAAATCATGTATGACGGAAATATTCTCCTTAAAATTATATAAAAAATAATCATACGACAGCATAAATGTCTATCTTTAATGGTTAACTCACAATAACACGTGTAACTCCCGATAACTAAGCAGTTCGGAGCTTTCTGATTATATTTGTCTACTCTTACGTTTAATAACACTCTCACTCATCTCTTATTAAAAATAGTTAACATTATTACCTATACAATAAAAAAATAATCATATATATCGGTAATTATAAAGCTGAAGAGTTTGTTTGTTTGTTTGTTTGAACGCGCTAATCTCAGGAACTACTGGTTGGAATTGGAAAATTCTTTTAGTGTTGGATAGTCCATTTCTTGAGGAAGGCTATATAACATCACGCTATGACCAACAGGTGCTGAGCAGCGCGGGTGAAACCGTGGGGAACAGCTAGTCATATATATCGGTAAAGAAACACCAAAGTTATACATGAAATACGCTAATAAGCCATCGCGCATGAATACTGGATCATGCCATAAGGATTATTTTTGTGTGCGCTCGACGCGGTTACCGTAATATTTGGCTGTTGATGCGAATAGACGTTCAGAGTGTTCGGCCTTATTGACAGACATTGCTTATCACCGCGACTTTTAGTCTTTAAATAATTTATTTTTAGATTTCTTTTGTTGTTATTTAATAAAATAGGTACTTATTAGTTATTTTGGTAGTGTTTAAATAGGTAATCGTTCAAATTACGAATTATTAATAGTTTACATTTAATATCTTTTTAGGTAAAGTAGGTAGGTACGCATAGATTTTTAGATAGGTAGGTACCGAGTTTTGGTTAATTTAAGTTAAGTTTTTTTATATCAAGTAGGTAAAAGCGTAGGTAACTACTTTTATTAATTATATTAAAGGTATTATTAATTAAGCATAGTAGTGATAGGTTTTTATCACAGTTTTAATTTTTAAGTGATGTAGGTATAGGTAGATAGTATTGGAGAGGCGTTTTAGCTTTATTTTCATTTCTTTTTTTGTACAACACGCAAGGTCATCCGCACTCTATCGTCTAGCGACCAAGTTTCGAGCCGGTAAGTATACTTACCTACTTTTGTAGGTACCAACACAACATACAAATATTACTACCTACTTAGTTAAGTAACAACTTGTATTTAAAATAAAATAAATAATATTCTACACACTCCTGAGTCTGTTAAAAAATAACTCCCTGCTTAAAATCATCTAATTTGCAGCAAATATCATTTAAAGAGCTACCTAGCTATTTCGATATTATAATCATCAGCCTAGCCTTTTCCCAACTATGTTGGGGTCAGCTTCCAGTCTAACCGGATGCAGCTGAATATCAGTAGGTACCTATTTTATATGGAGCGCCGTGCGACTGATTACCTATCTAACCTCCACAATTTGAGGAGGAGCACAACCCAGTTAGTACCTACCTACTGGGTACCTAATACCATACCCCTTGGTAAGACTGGTTGTCAGACTTTCGGGACACTGACTATCTGTAACGACTGTCAAAGATCTACAAATGACAGCTGGAACCAAGGGCTTAACGTGCTTTCCGAGGCACGGAGAAAACTCGGTATGTAACGGGTGGTCACCCATCCACAGACCAACCTAGGCAAGTGCAGCTTAACCTAAAGAACAACCCGAGCGGTTGCTATTTTTTAGCCACGAGCTCCTCTATTCGCTATTTCGATATTATAAATAACTTTGATTGACTTAGATACTTGATACCTAATTATCAAAATTTGCGTTGACTTTTACGCTGAACCTAACAAATACCTCAGTCTACCGAAAAACATGTAGCTATACCCCACGCCTCAGACAATATAATACTAGGCATGAAAGAACGTGAATTTATTAATGGCGATTGCCGAGTGACTGACGACGTAAGCTTCAAGGTCAAAGGGCTATATACCTACCTTAGTTTACAGAACAAAAGTATAGTTTGGTTTTATCGCCATCTATTGGTTCTCTGTAAAATAAACTGAACTTGAGCTATCGCTGCAAGCACCATCTAGCGCCGTTGAGAGTAAAAAAAAAATAGCCCGGATAGCCCGGAGAAATGAGCAAGTTATGGCGGTCGCGTTTCTTTGTATGAGATGGAGTATCTGTACGTTAGTATTATATTATCTGTGGTATAAGTAACTACCTGGCCGGTCCTCTTACCAATTTTAGCCCCCGTCAAAAAATGTGTACCTATAAGGTTCCTATTATGCCAAAAAACGGTAAAACAGAACCTTTATAGATTCGTCCGGTCCGTCTGTCTGTCCATCTAAGCCACCGTCATTGAATTCCCAGTTAATTTCAACGAAAACGAGTTCGTTTTGACTCCATCCTGCGCTAGTTAAAATCGAATTATGTTATCTCTAACTGACATAAAACGGATGACGGGTAGAGGTCAGGTCCGGGACGACTGGAACAGACAACCGCTGACAGCTACGATCAGCGATTTAACAAACGTTAGATATGGCTCTCGAGATTTCAAGAGATTGGAAAGGGATTTTAACTTTTAACTTTGGAGGCTGACAAAGACAATCCACTTTGTTTTTAAAGGTGAAATGAAATTTAACAGCTTTCCAGCGACAGCAATAGCTGTTTTCATAACTAGTTTGTCTATGATTTGAGAGATACAAAAAAAATACGGTATTAAAAGTAAAGTAGGCAGGTAAGTAAGATACATAACACACTTCTTTACTCTACATTATGGTTCTCCTTGGCCTCTTTCTATTCTATTCTTCTTCTTTAATGTGATCAGTTCCTAGTGTCACAGTTTTTATGCCTCCAATGAGCCTCGGACTTGGCTTCACAAGCCGTTTAGATAGGTACATCTTTCCTCTCGATATTTTCCTAGACCGAAGCAAGTTATAATTATTATATTCTCTTGAACTCTATATATACACTTATTATTACGGACTGCCTATGCTAAAACACAGTTTACCCAAAATGGCCTCTCTTTAAATTTGTAATTATTAAAATAAGATCACAAAAAGGCAATTCCTAATATAAAGTGCGTCTGTTTAAATGATTTTAAGAATTTTACCGTAATTCAAAAATGGATGTTGAGAAAAATTTAATTATAGGTTTCCGCCAGTATCGGGAGCAGGGTCCACGCTACTGGTCCAAGAAACCTTCTCACAATGCTGGCCGTATCGAGGAGTACTGCCTTCTGAATCAGGCCCTCGATCCAACCACCTAAGGAGAGCCATAACAGACAGATGTTTGTCGAGTCTCTTTACCGTAATTCATTAAACTATCGTCTGATTCTGCTAAAGCGATATTTCAGGCTTTCAGGTCTAAGGTCTAACTAAGTACCGTAAGAGGTTTTACACCCTAACCAATGCTGGCTGGTTGACCATAACGTTCAAATACTCAGGCCGTTTTAAAGATAGAACTTAAGAAAAAACATTAGAAGAAAAAATAAAATAAAAGTGTGACATGTATTTTTTTTTAAATAATAATCTTAAAAGGATATATGCGCATTTTATTCAAATATCCAACCAAGTCCTTGTAGTACTTACAAAGGGCGATAGAATACTCGACTGTTCACTCATAAATTTAATTAAATATGTTTTATAAGCTATACTTAAAATTAGGCCATATTAACAAATTCAGGTGAAAGTCCACGTTATCGTAACTGTAAATAGCTGTCGGGCTGATAAAGGTCACATCAGCAGGACACAGGACAGATACCAGATAACACTATCAGTACCTATCAGTACAGTCGTTGAGACAATTACTAACTTTTTCAACTAATATGTCGGGAACAAATTAAACAAATTATGTTTTTTTTTTCCTAATATAAGTAATAAGATAAAATGACTAAGTATATAAAAACGCACGAAAGTACATTTTTCTTTTCGGATGAGAAATCATCAAATAAGTAACTTCTCCAACTCTGGGCGGAGAATAAGGGAAAGTCAGTATTTTACTGACCAAAACCGATCCCTTTTCTTTCCTTAGCCCTTTGTGTTCCGGGGCTGCATTATCTCTTTCTAACACCCCGCAAACCCGGTAGGCAGTGGCCCTGGCAGGACTCTGACAAAAGTACCTGGGTTACTGTTTCGATCAAGATATATTACTATTTTTGCTTATTTAAGAAGACCGTGAAAGGAACGGTCAAAACCCAAATCACAGACGTCAAAAAAGCTGACAAATTAAAATGGAATGATCAGGCCACCTCTGCCGCGTGTTGCATCGAATTTGGGCCAAACTATCAACAACATTGGAACTCGGCGCCGCTGGGAAATACCGAGACGAAAAACTCGACGCTAAACTCTTACTTAAAGAATTGGTGCCGATATGCTAAAGTCAGAAAAAGCTCTGCAGCGGAACACTTCAGGTTCTATCCATCAAAAATCTTGTCTCTGCTTAAAATAGAACATGAAACTCTTTCGGTAACCACGCATGTGCCGAAAGCTTTAAGCAGTAATCAGCACTCCAGCCGCATTAACAATAATGTTGGGCTAATTAAGATTCTCCTCCTCCTACTACTATCAACTTTTGGGTACAAAATGACTGATACCTTTTCTTTCAGGAGGCTTCAGATAGGAAGGCCTAGTGGAACCCTGCTCTATGCATCGCCAGCTGCAATAAAACGAAATAACCGGCTAAGAGCGAGTCAGACTCGCGCACCTAGGGTTCCGTACAAACTTGCGACATAAACATCCATATCTTTTGACTGCCTAGACTTAGAAGGTTGATTTTTCACAGCACAAAGGGACAATAGAGTTGAGTATATGGTTTTAATTTCAACTCGATACCTCCAAGCTTTTTCGAGATAAAGGGTCTTGACAGACAGACAGACACATGACAAAGTGATCCAATATGGGTTCCGTTTTTTTTCTTTTGGGGTACTGAAACCAAAAAATACGATAATGTCGTGATCCTACATCGGTACCTCCATGTTACATTTGCCAGTTTAAATTTTGGATTCATGGTCACAAGAATGAATGAGAGATCAAAGGAGGTATAATATGACGATATCTTGTAATTTTAGTGGCGTTATATTCCTTTTAGAAACGGGTTTTGTTATTAATACTTTCATGAGTTTCCCTTTTTTTAGGGAACCCTAATTCTTTTTTCTAAAGTTCCTCAATCAAAATCGTAGCTAAAGTTCGGTTTAAAGTACCATCAGAGTATGCATTCAGTAATAACCCTTGTTTTATAGCTTCGCCGTAGTTACTTTGATATTACAAACAAACACAACAATATAATTTAGTTGTATTGATTTTTTCTCAAAACTTCACAGTTAATTTGTGTGTGTACTAGAAGGTGTACTACTTATAAAGGCTGTAAGTCAATAACAACAATATTAAATTCCTAGGAACTTAATAAACATTAAATAACTATTAAGTAAGTATTCAAATTAAGTCGTATTATTGAAACAACAAATCGGTGCAGTCAAACACTTTGTTTAATTGAAGTAACACGGATTTCAATCAGCTTCAATTTAAAAGTGAAGTTTAAGCAAATTTCTTTCAATATAGGATTGACTGACAGGACAAGCAAACAGTTGTTTACTATAAATCCTTAATGATCCGTGACAAATATATCATTATTAACTAATTTATTTATCCTCAAATGATATTTACCCCGTCTGTACCTTCTATCATTTAGCGCCCGGGCAGTGCGTGCGTTTAGTTACAAATGCACGCTAGTTGATATCAACGGCTCCTCGCATAATACTACTATACTAGATTTATTGTTAAGTTATTATTTTAAATTCATAATAAATTTATAATAGTGCAGTGATAATTAGTAAACTAGGTGTGGACGAGTTTGGAGAGTAGGTAGTGTCTTTTTCTAAAGGCACTTACTTTACAAGTGTTTTCTGAATTTTTTATTTGGAAAATTTGCAAAAATGATTAAAGGTAAGTTATATAATAATACCTTATTCAAAATTATTTGTTTTATTGGGTCGTCACTCTTAATTAAACAGAGAAAGCGAAAATGTTCGATGTTATTCCAATTTTGAAACGAACAACTTTTTAAATACAGAATTAATATTATTATATTCCACAATTTTACGCACCTTATTATTTGAAATTGGAATTTGAAGAAAGTAGGAAAAAATACTCCTTTGAAAATTTATTTAATCGTTTTAAAAAAATATAGGTTTATGGAAAGTAGCAATGTTGAAATCGAAGTTTGAAAGACTTCTACAGGCAAATAATTTTGAATTGGTTTGTGCTCCATGATTATTTCCAATTATCAACCATAGATGAGAAATTGCGAAAGCGACAACTCGATTTCAAAATTAATTTATTTACTAATCAAGTCTTTATTTCAATTTGGTATTTCTTTACAGAACCACAATACGGGTTTAAACTAATAAATATACCTACAAACCTCTTTGTTTACCACAATCTAATAATACGTTATGTAAATCGATACAATATGCATGTTGTTTGTGTTACCTACTTGATATTATGTTAGAACAGTGCATGTCACTGTATCTTAGATGACGCTCGATCAAGGTCTAATCGCAACGAGAAAATTATATTAATTATTAGAAGCGACCCACTTCATAAGGTTTTATTACGAATTTTGAAGACATAAAAGCAAATTATTATATACCTAAGACTAGCTGTGCCCAGCGGTTTCACCCGCTGCTCAGTTAGGAGCATGAAAAATAGATGTTAGTCGATTCTCAGACCTACCCGATATGCACACAAAATTTCGTTCAAATCGGTCGAGCCGTTTTGGAGGAGTATGGAAACGAAAATTGTGACACGAGAATTTTGTATGTATATGCAATAGATATCTAAGAGTTCGCGTGCATATCAACATCTGCCTAGCGTTTTCCCAATTATGTCAGTTTTTAGTCTAACGGGATACAGCTGAATTACAGCATGAAGCGACTGCCTATTCTAACCCCACAAGTCACAAATCTGTTAATAAACCTTTGTAAAACTGGTTCCCAGTCTTACGATCCACTAACTATTTGCGACCTTGGAATCTTTCGGGGGAAAACTCAGCTAAAAAGGACAATGCGATCCTACGATTCCACCCGCGTGAAAAATTTGTTCTCTGCACTCGCTAATGGTGCAACCAGCAAAGATTTCAGCCAGTGCATGTTTTAATGGTTTAAGTACTTTCGAAGACTACAGCTTATAAAAACCTTTCCAACTTTATAATAAACAATGAAACTACCAAAGCAAAGGTTTTGAGTTCAAACCCAATGAACGCATATCTGTTTTTTAGGATTCATGTGCGTATTGTATAATTATCACTTGCTTCGGCGAAGGAGAACATCATGAGGACACTAGCACTCTTGACAGATGTTTCTCAATGGCATGTTAAGTCAAGTCAGAGTCCCATGGGTGGCATAAAAACTCTGACACCAGTTCAGGCACCAAACCACACGATAAAAAGAAGACTTCCATCATTTTCCTGCCCTTGTCCTATTCTATTTGGGGTCGGCGCAATACTTTTTCTTCTTCCATTCTCCCCTGTCATAAATTATGGCATCATTTACTACTTTCTCCTTCATTTCATTCCTTAAACAATCTATTCATCTTTTCTTTGGTCTTCCTCTCCATCCACCAAAGAAAAAGCCTTTATCATTTTTCAAATATCTAAAATAATAATTACATCTATGTAGTTGTAGAAGACGAGTAGTAGTCTTGAACAAATAACATTATCAACAAGGCTTAGGAGATAGAAATACATTGAAGATAAAAAAACAAAATCAAATGTAACCGTTCCAAGCTCTTGAATGTCCTAATATTAGATCGATGCTCTTTTGTTTGAAAACTCAGGCGTGTTTGGAACGCAATTAGTTTAATTAGCACGCAGAGTCCAGTTTTGCAGTGAAATCAATTCTAAAATAATGGACTGACAATGAATTTAGTATTCAGGGTGATATGCAATTCGATGCATTCCTTGATGTGGGTGATACTAGGGTTAATTTGCAACAATTTTGACCCCGATAATTTCGAGTACAAACTGAGTGGTTTTTGTAATAGTTGATGTAGTAGTTTTCTTTTTACCGTTCACTGTCTAACTTTTGTTTCCTTGCTTTTGATATGAAGGAAAAAGGAGTAAATGATGCCATGACGTCTGATAATGGAGAATGGAAGAAGAAAACGTGTTGCGCCGACCTCAAATAAAATGGGACAAGGGCAGGAAAATGATGATGATGATAACAATGCATTTAGGTTGCTGTTGAGGTTACCGCGATGCTGTACTGGCTCGGGTATGTTTGCTGATGACTTATCTGGTATCAGACGCAAACGTGCAGCATCCTTGTAGATCAGAGTGCGTGTAAGCTCCCAAGTGTAATTGCTAACAAACTGGATTGTCCTATCATGTATAATTGAAGTCGTTTGCATGTGCTAGCTCATAACAGCTTAGTTGGTTAAGTCTAAACACAACTGAATCTAAGGTAAGATTTTCTAGTGTAGATTATCCTAGAAAATAAATACTTAGGTATTTTAAAAATCATATTTAGATAAATCTTTACATATTATTATAAACTAGCTGTTCCTCGCGGTTTCACCCACGCTGCTCAGCACCTGTTGGTCGTAGCGTGATGTTATATAGCCTATAGCCTTCCTCAAGAAATGGACTATCCAACACTAAAAGAATTTTCCAATTCCAACCAGTAGTCCCTGAGATTAGCGCGTTCAAACAAACAAACAAACAAACTCTTCAGCTTTATAATATTTTATAGTATAGATTTTGAAAGCATTTTGTTTTCAGTTTATGTGAACTAAATCATGTTGCTCCAGTGATTAACTATTTTCAGTTGGTTTTGGGTAATTACAAATTATACATGTTTTCCTTACAATGTGCCAGTAAATCTATTAAGGAAATAGTGAATTGTAAAACAATTTAGATGATCAATTAATAACTACTTTTCTTACTATACTTACCTAGTTATAAAACATCCATTTAGTTCTAAGTATATTTATAAATAGAATATAAACAAATAAGTCGTTTACTGCCGTTTATATCATCAGTTGCACGGTAAACTAGCCACAAGGCTGAATGCGACGGACTAATTGAGCCAATAGACAATATTTACCATAGACTATGTACCTTGTTTGTTAGTTATTGACGCTATTGCTAATATTGTAATCGTTTCGAGCAGTATACTGTAATCTGCCTCTGTTCCAAATTTCATAAAGATCTGTTCAGCCGTTTTGACGTGAAAGAGTAACAAACATCCATATATCCATCCATACATCGTCACAAAATTAAATATTCGCATAAATTATAATATTAACATTTAAGTGAAAATATGAATAACAGGAGATCACTCATAAAGTACCATAGCAATGTAGATAAAATTGATATGGGACCCTTTCGATTATAAAAAGAATTTTGAAAACCAGATCTCAATTAACGGAGAAATGGGTAAGAAACAAACCAAAAAAGAAACAGTCGAGTTGAGAACCTCCTTTTTAAAGTCGGTCAAAAATAAGCGATGCACACTTACAGTCCATAATGAAAACGTCCCTATCACCTTCGACAATTCCAATCGATGAGAACTGAAGGGCTACTATGACATCTTATAGCAATTCTTATTCCACTGAGTGAAAGAGATGGTGCTAGACACCCTGTATAGCTCTGTCTCTTTCCCTCAGCGGAATAAGAATTGCTTTAAGAGTTCATAGTAGGGCTAATGACCAGAGTTAACAAGCAATTGAACTCATTTGCCACTTGTTGCCCACTCGTGGCGCGCCAAACTTGGAAACTAATATATTGCTGCCAATAGGGTAGTTTCCTGGGTCAAAGTAATTACATTCTATTTAGTCCGTCTTTTAGAATATTCAATCAAAAATATGGGACACGTACGTGTGACGTTACTCGTTGCGAAAAAATGCAGCAACGAGTGACGTCACACGTAACTTTGGTCGAATTTACGATTAAAAAAATACTTGTACCCATATTTTTGAATAATCTAAAAGTAGGGCTAATTTTTTTTGGAAACTAGCTTATTTATGGAAACATTCTAGATATACACTTAACTTTTCTATGCGTGGCATGTGTAGGCCAAGCAATTTGCCAAGCGTTTTCCCAACTTTACTGAAGTCTGCTTCCGTTATTACCGTATGCGGCTGAATACATAGGGCAACTGCCTATCTGACCTCCACAACCCAGATACACTAGGGAGTATGTACCCCTTGGTAAGACTGGTTGTTAGACTTTCAGGCAACTGACTACCTGTAACGACTCAGAGGTCTTCAAATGACGGCCGGAACCAACAGCTTAACGTGCTTTCCAAGTCACAGTCACAGATCAGTATGTTATAAGTGGTCACTCAATCACGGAAGAACCTAGGCAAACACAGTTTAACCTGAGAAACTGATTATGTGAAGAAATCTTTACTAATATTTTATAAGCGAAAGTGACTTTGTTTGTTTATTACGCCTAGATGGCCTAATCAATTTTGATGAATTTTGGTACAGAGATAGTTGGGACCTAGACGGACATAGGCTAAAAAAGTGAGAAAAGAGGGAGAAAGAGGGAAGAAAAAGGGAAGAAAAAGGGAGAGAAAGATATTTTTTTTCGATCATCACGCGGGTTAAAGTTAGCGTTAGCCCAAAAAGCTAGTACCAAATATAACCAATTAGTGATGTACAACAGACTCCAATTTAGTTCACAAGAGCATAAAGTGAAGCTTGTATCGTTGTGTCCATGTATTGATCGTAGTGTTTGCGTCGATAAGTGATGTGATAAGACTGATAACACATAACCCCTTAGCTCTGAGCTCAGTCGGCTTCTATGTCTCGCAACTGACACTCGTGGACGGAAGATTTTCATATTCTTGCCAGTTTTTTACGTGAGTTTCGTAATAAGTTCTATTTTTAGTTTCATCTCTAGTTTCTTTTGGCTTGTTTCGCTGTTTTTTTGGTTCGGTTCCATTGAAAAATTTAGTTTCTACAAGATGTATTACGTCCCTAAAAAATCTCAAGTCATTTATTCAAACTAGGTTTTTCTAGGGGTCTAAACTGGCCGCTTAAGCAGAATCATAATTGGTTCATTATATGAATTATGTTACCATACATAAAATGGTTTAATGTAATGTTACAATTCACAATATTAACTGCGTCTGTGACCAGTTTATATTATTATATTATCCTAGCATAATTCTACTATAGCGTCCATTTTAGACCCACAACACTTTTTAAACGTCAGTTCATAATTTTATAGAAGTTTTTTTTTATATTTCAACTAGCTTCCTCCCGCAACTTCGTCCGCGTAGCATAGTAACTTTGGGCTAACGCTAACTTTAACCCGCGTAATGATACAAAAAGTCGCCGGCAGGGTCCCAACTATCCCTGTACCAAAAAGGCGTGAAGACGTATCAAACAAACTTACTGTCCCTTCTATAATATTAGTATGGATTTAACGTATTTCATATTATTAGTCTATTAAATGATTCTGCAAAAGCGGCCATTTTAAACCCCCAACACTTTTTGAACGTCAATACACAAGACAGTCCCCCAAAACGCCCACCTTTCGCAGTTTTGGCAGAACCCTAGTCTCTATCTAAGAATTCATTAATGTACACATATAATTATTAATCCTATTAGTTTACTTAGATTGTTTCAATAGAATTCAATTCTACAATAACAGAAATAGTAAAACTTTATGACTTGTTCAGTTATTAAAGTTAAAGATACTTATCATGTCATGGTTTATGGTCGATTACTGGGTATTCTTACTTGTTTTTTTTTTAACTTTATTCACAAGTAAAAACTGTACAAAGGCGTACCTTAAGCTTTAAAAAATATCCATTGAAATATTTAACGTATAAGAAACCGGTACACTAGTCTATAAGTTTCTTAGATGTAAGTACATATCTCCTAACCTTGTAGACGTGAATTCAATTGTTGATGAGCCAAATAATTAATTAAAATAAAATATCCCAATTTTTTGATTTCAGGAATCTCCTTTTCACCCCGATAGCTGTTGATTTTAAAAAATATCGAGTAGTTTATTAATTGATCTCGATATCAAAACTAACTCAAAAATATAAAAATATAGCTTTCTTTTGTTTCAGTAAGTGAAATCATGAAGATCGGCTTCATCGGCGGCGGCCGGCTGGCCTTCGCTTTGGCCAATGGCTTCATCTCAGCCGGTAACTATTGTTTAAGAAAAAGTATCTTAAAAGTTCGGCTTTTGTTCTAACCATCATCATCATCAGCTGCCTAGACTCTCCCAACTAAGTTAAGCTCGGCTTTCAGTCTTACTGGATTTAGATGACTACCAGTATTTTACATGGAACAACCGACAGTGCACCAAGTCACTGACAATGCCTTGAGCATTTTCTACCAGTCTACTTTAGGGTATGAAGAGACAAAACTGAATGACACATACTAGCAGCAGCAGATTTTTAAACCTCATAATAGAAACTTCTTTCTATTGATACTAACTGTTGATTAATTAATAGCCAGCAAGCAAACCCTAGTGAAGCGTCGAACTTTATCTGTTCTTCGTATTAGAGTAGAACCAAAGACAATAAAACGCATATTTGTAGAGTTTATTATCTCTTTGATTTAATTTTTCGGTATGTCACAGCGAAAATGTTAACGAAACATGGCGTCGTAATCGAATTTTTATAAATAAATGGGTATTCACTTCAGAAACACATAAATGGTCAGCTTGCAGTATATTTTCAGTGTCATACATAGAAATATTAAAAACTTCCTGATATCTATGGTCTCGTATGATCTTTGTCTGTTTACTCTATTTCACAACACTTTAAATGATAATGTGACGCAACTTTGTCTATTTTGGTGACGAGATAATGAATTAACTAAAAAATTAATAATTTGTTTAGTTTATGATTATATTATGTATATATGTTACCTACGTAAGCATGGAGATTTTCATGGGATCACTTACACATTCGGTACATTGACACAGACATTCATTCTGCATAGCCTTTCGGGGATTACAGCAGTGATGTTTGCATGAGTTGGGTAGCCACATGAGATATCAGTTAAGCTGAGTGGCAGGTCAAGGCCACCGCCTGCTGGGGTTTCGAGCTGTCTGAAAGAGATACCGCGACCCCAGAACAAGAGCAAAAGAAGGAACACGGATATGTTTCAGCCAGTACAAGTCGTACTCCCTTCCGTACCGCCCAGAGCGGGAGAAGTCATTTGATAATTTCTCATCCGAAATAAATGGGTAGCCACATTTCTATTAATATCAGACACTTTGTCCTGCAAGCCTTTGAAATAGGTAGATATGTTTAGCAAGGAGATAGAAGATATAACGGTACATAGGATAATCTTGGATACATCGACGTCTGACGGAGACAGCAATATAATGTATAGCCCTTCTGACCTTTTCGATCAAACCGGCCAATATCAGCGAAGATTATCTATCGGCGCGGGAGTTATTATAGGGCAGTACTTAAGCAATAAACCGTAATGACCTGTTATAAAGCAGTCATAAGCAATAGGAGACATTAACGTGATATTAGTATTATTAACACGTTTCCTGCACCATCATTTTTAAAGAACTTTCATCTGGTGTTTTGGAGGCTTAAAAGATCTCGAAACGAACCTACGTTTTGGTGCGTTTGAGATCTAATGAGTCTCGTAAAGATAGTTTTGAAAATAATTTATGTCTCCCAAAAAATCAATGACATATTTTTAGACTTTTTTTTGTGGGTGAAAGTTGCCTATTGCTTTATATTTGGCTAGATTCGCACGCAGTTATGACATTTGAATAATAAACTACAAATATCAAAGAAAAAGTACAGTAAGTAAAGAACTTTACACGTTAGATTCTTCCGTAAGGACTGATACGCACAATACAAAAGTCCTGCAAGAAATCTGAAGATCTCGTAATGCAAATGCAACGAACGTGCTAAGCCACGTACACAGATTCGGACAGCCTATATCCAGTTATGGGTAAAAGTAGGTAGGTGATGAATACTAGGTACCTAGGCAGTTAAAACAAAAAGTTTTTTAGACACAGAACTTAACCACAAACTTAATATGTAACACGTTTTTAATGACTACGTGAATGAATGAATGTGACAGTAGGTTTACATACCTGTCTATGGTAAACAAATTATAGAACTTTAACCTAATTTTTACAGGTTTGGCAAAACCCGATGAAATCACAGCAAGCGTCCATCCTAATGATGTCATCAGTGCTGAAGCGTTTAAGGTAAATAGAAGCGTATCGTCATTTTCCTGCCCTTGTCTCATTCTATTTGGGGTCGGCGCAACACGTTTTCTTCTTACATTCTCCCCTATCAGACGTCACAGCATCATTCACTCCTTTCTCCTTCAAATCATTCCTTACACAATCCATCCATCTTTTCTTTGGCCTTCCTCTCGCTCTCCGTCCATCTACATTCAGATCCATCACTCTTTTAGTCACATGTGCTTCATCCCTCCCCATTACATGCCCACACCAAGACAAACGTCTCCCTTTCATTTTTTCTGTAACAGTCGCCACTTTCAATCTTCCTCTAATATACTCATTCCTTACTTTATCCATATTTATCGTATATACATCATTAATACTATTGTTTCGGCAGTTTATGGGTTTCATAATAACATTTTACTGTAGGCAGAAGACTCACAGATGGTTTTTTCCTCCCATTAAGAATTGTAACCTATGGTACTGATTTATCATGCTGTACAACAAACGATGTTTTGCATGTTATGATCATTTAAAACAGGGAAAATAGCCAAAAAGCTGACGAAAAAATTACCCAGTTATGAAATTGTTGTCATTGATGTGATTCATTGAAGGATACAGGAATTCGTAATAGGATTAAAATAGTGATGGATATGAAACGAAATATGTGACGATCTTTGCCGGTGATACATTTTCATAACTAAATGCTTTCGGCGCCCCTGGAAGCAGGATGTAAGCGAATTTTGCTTAATGTTTTTTAACCATGAGGCCATGAGCCTCCTCCCAAAACTTGGGAATTGGTACTGGGTTCAATTCCCAAGTCGAGCAAAGCTTTATCAATAATTTATCTTGTAGCAAAATTGTAGCTGATGCCAAGGCTCATTATTAGGTACAGACGCCTGCAGGTCAAGCTACCCGAAACTGTAAATTTTTCCCAATGAACCTTGAACCTAATACTTTAGAAATAAAGTTGAAAATCTATCAAAGAAATCTGACAGATTGTGGTAGCTTGATGTGCAGGCGTCTGTACCTACACATCGTTTTTTTATGAAAACTAGGTGAGGCCAGTGATTCGTACCCACCTACTCTGAGAAAAAAACAACCGACACAAACTCAGGGATCATAGCTTCTTTTAAGGTCAAGAAAAAAACCTTGATAAACTTAAATGAAGACGTTTTCTCTTTTTGATAAAAGACCATACAGATTTGAGTGGACCTGTCTATGTCCAGTCAGTTTCAGCATTTGACAGTGATCGTGTAGATATCGTATCGTATCTATATTAGGGTAGTACTTTAGGTACACCTTTCCCTAAATTTCCGGGGTTTAAAAGCGTAATGAGGCTGATGATTTATTCACCATACTACATACACTACATATAAAAGGACTTACATCACTTAAATCTTACACTATGTCCACGTTAAAAATGATCATACAAATTGCTTCATTATCAGTTAACTAGTTCTCTATGATTAGGGAGATAGTGCTATCATTTTATATCAAAGAGCAATCTAGTTACAATGCCGGCACTTAAGTACTTAATAGAATACTCAGCGTAAATTGTGATAACCCTCCTATAAATGAACAACGTTATTAATTTACTCACGAGAAACCATGGAGTTTCTTGCCGGTTCTTCTCCATAGTACACGAACAACCCGAACCGTGCACGTGCGTTTTCTCGACGTTTTATAAGTGCCCATGTACGCCTATGTGAAAGAAAATATTTTGATTTTGAACATATCAGGTATAGATATGATTATGAAATATAATTTAAAACATACTCTCGTAAGACATAGGTAGTCAGAGAGGCCTGCCAGGGCCAGCGCCTGCGGGGGTTGCGGGTTGTTCGAAAGAGATACCGCAGCCCCGGAACATAAGGGCAATAGAAGGGACATAGGTGAGTTGTAGTCAGTACGCTCCGCACATAGCGGGGGAATTTATTTGATGATTTCCCATCCGCAAAAAAGACATGGGTAGTAATGAGCTTGTGGTTAAGACGCGGTTGTCAAGGCCAGTCTGTAAATGGGTGACCATCCATTACGTTAAAGGACTCCGTTGCTGTACGTCATAGAAGACGATTTTAGCCAATCACATAACGAATAACTACCTAGTTTAAATCGAAACTCATTGAGAGTCATCTCGCCTTGACTTTGTATTTATGGTCATGTAGATAAGAAAATATTACGTCTTAGGCGATGTAAAAGAACGTATTTATGAAGAACAAGATAACAGAAATGTCAGTTTGGTACAAGATTGTAAAATCATCTTAAATTAATTGATCGTCTTTTCATTATTTCGCGGCACGGTGGCTTGTCATTTTGCTCTTCACTTTTCGATTAGTCTTCATTTCAGCTGCAGTGATAGTACCCCCTACTGCTTTCTATACCTACCAGCATACTCCTAGTGGCCCTTCCTAGCCTAGATTTCAACAACACAATTGGTTCCCAATAGATAAATAAACCGGCCAGTACGAGTCTTATTCACGCACCGAGGATTCGTAAAGACGAAGTAAACATGACGAGATAAACCACCATATCTTTGACTGCGTAAACTGTGAGGGTAGAGGGTAGTTTTTTTTACAGCTCTAAGGGACCAACTTCAAGTCGATACCATGCGTTTTCGAGATAAAGGTTCTTGACATACAGGCAACAATTTTCTTAAAAATGTTTGAGATACTTACTGATAATTATCAATGGTGGTTTTTTCGAATCGATAAAAATTGATAGTGACACAATTTGCCACGTTAAAAGTGTAATGATCTCACCTTATCTGTCAGAAACAAATTAATTTCACCCATACCCAATTCTGGATCACAAGAACAAAGATTTATAACCATCGGAGAATTTTTCAAGTAGATTCCAAAACTCATCCATCGGGGTTGTGTATTGTTCGAAAGAGATACCGCGGTCCCGGAACGTAAAGGGCAATATAAAGAACATGGTTGGGCTTTTAGTCAGTACAAGTCTGACACTCCCCCCCGCTCCGTCCAGAGCGGGAGAAGTTATTTGATGAATTCCCGTCCCCAAAAAAAAAACCATAATTGTTAAACTTCCACAGAAACTGGGAGCAACAGCAGTGTTCGAGAACAAACCAGTGGTGGAGAGATCAGAAGTGGTGATCGTGTCAGTCAAGCCTGATGTGGTGGTGCCAGTTCTGAAGGAGGTGAAGGACCTTCAGGCATCGAAGAACAAGCTGTTCATATCTGTTGCCATGGGAGTTTCTACTGCTGCTATTGAGAAGGTAAGGGAATCTCCTCGACTTTTATTTTCTGATTGATTTGGTTGCGGGTTCCAAGACAGTAATTGTTTCTCCGGGACTTCATCGAGTTTCATTGACTCAGCGCTGTTCTGGTGATCGCCACTGTTGATGAAGTTGCAGTTGTTTGAGAATACAGTGATGAGCTTGTTCCAGAAAAAAGTTACTGTGAATTGTGATCAATTTATGAAATACGCTTCAGTGCCTATTTGATGACAGTAGACTCTCCCCTACCGCTGGACAATAAACATTTCTCCACATTTCAACACAGCTACGGTAAATTCATTTAGGTACTCCAGATGATTTAAAAACTACAAGCCAACCTTTAATATATCACGGATTGAAATACATGATTATAAAAACCCTGATGAATGATGAGTTTACCGACTAACAAATAATATGTATAGGTAATACAATATTAAAAAAAAAACTAGAGGTAAAACAATATTGTGGTTTGATGGACTTAGCAATAAAATAAACCCAACAGTAACACTTATAGACAACGTGTATTAAATAATTTATCCTCAACTTCTCCACTAAGTGTATTTTTAATTCAAATCATGGCAGTATCTTATCCTGCAACTTTAAATTCGGCTTAGGATTTCAAAATGAAATAATACAAATTTTATTTATAATACTGAGTTTAAACTTCCAAAAATCAAAGACCAGCTGGCCTGCCATGACGTGTTAAAGCAGAACTTACTCCGCTGAGGAAAAGGGTCAGAGCTATACAGGGTGTCTAGCACCATCTCTTTCATCATCTCATTCTAAAGTCATAAATCACATGGACAAGTATTCAAAGCAAAAATCTCCATTGACAGACTTTTCAAATCAAGATAAATAACAAAATCCTGGGCACAATATTGTTTCCTTCATTGCTCGGAAAGTGCGCCGTTAGTAGATTTTCGTCAGTTGTTACAGGTCATCAGTAGCCCGAAAGACAACCAGTCTTACCAAATGAAATGATTGTGGAGGTTAGATAAGTAGTCGCTCCTGAAAAATACTAGTATCTGCATCCCGTTAGATGGAAAGCCGGACCTCACATACGTAAGTTCAAGTTGATCCATCAGATTTCCGTCGCATTCCGATTTGATAGAATTTTTGTCTTGTAATATTTTAGATTCTTTAACATCATCAACAATGTTCCTATCAGTAAGTGTTTCTGTTTGATTGTTTATTTTATCAAAACAATAGTTGTCTGTAAGCCTTCTTATCAATCCGTGAAAAGCTTACTGTAATCTTTTATTTACTTAATAACGTGTTTATTATATCAGACGATCGATTGTTGTTCAAGTGATCGACACACTCGATACTAAAAGACTTTGCCGAACGATAGATTAGATGTTACTAAGGCCAAAACAATGTCGACTAGTTATGCTGACTATTGCCATCAACAACATACAACCATCCGTAAGCAAAACGAGTCGTTTTTGTTTATTGGAACGGGGCATATGTTGAAGTTCGCATTGTAAGTGTTAAAGGGTGCTCGAAAATAGCTTATTTCAATTTTACTTCCTTTTTTTTGCAACTTACAGCTAGTGTCGAGTTGTGTGTTGATAAAAATTCGATTCGCGACCCTAATGCGAATATATTTACAGGATTATAATAATGAAAATCATCAATCGAACCCTCTAAGTTAATTTAATCCTATTGAATGACTATTTCATGAATAAGTTTTTTTTTACGTAGTGACTGTTTCACTGCCTTTCAGTTACAAAAATAATAAGAAAACTTGACTTTAGCAGGTAGTCAGGCGCTTCCACCTCAATTAGCCTTCATAGCTGGGCATTTATGATAAAGCTATTCATCTCGATCTCGATATACTTATCGAAACATCACTAGTAAACCGGTATTTCCTAGAAAAGATCTGTCATCTCCAACCCGTGCTGGACCCAGGTGGTGGATTACAGGCTCTCGCTATCATAAAAACTAAGCCTGGGTGCCAGCTTTGGAAATATTGTAGGCAATTAATCGTTCCTCTACAATATTTCAATACATAACTTTCTTCAAAGATGGAGATTGATTTAAAAGATTGTCCATGAAAGTCGGTATTTTTTCCAATTTTTTTTTCTGTCTTTTAGTTGTTACACACAAATTGTTATCAAGGACATTTTCCATTGCTACTAAAAGATACAAAAACACTGCATACATTACAAGAAAAAATAAGTGTTTTAGATTTCTTTAGAAATAAACACTGCTTTTGTACCAAATTTTTGTTCCTCATAAACTACCGAATCAATATGAAAAAAAATATATGGGACCCTATCGATTATAATAAGAATTTTGAAAATCGGCCCACAGTTGAATGAGAATTCGCGTGCCTATCGTGAATATGTATACATACAAAAAAAAAACAGTCGAATTGAGTAACGCTTCCTTTTTTTGAAGTCGGTTAAAAAGTACCCACGCATTTCAACTTTTTTTATTCCACGCAAATAATTGTTTATTATGTTGGTTTAGGATTTAATACTTTAAGCACTGCTTTAAAGGGATTGTCTACTTTCATAATATTTGTAAATGTTTTGCAGTGACAGCTGACGCGAATTACGTTTCGGGTTTTTTCTTAATTATAATTAAGGGATTAGATTTTATCTCAATTTCTACAAAGATAAGATTATTTTAAGTTGTTAAGTACTATTAATAGTACAAGTATATATGGTTTTACAATTACTGGATGTGTACTATCACTCGAGGGGTCGAGTTCGTCACGTCATCGTGTCATTACGATGACAAGTCACTTTTCAATGTACTTTTGTCGTCATAAGTTTGAAGAACAGGTGGAGTAATCTTGAGGATGTTTGAGCTTGTCCATACAAAAAAAAAATACATTAATTTCGTTTCATCAATGACTTTGGCAAAGAGCAATCGGAAATAATTACGGCCTAATTAACACTGACGCCACCAAATGCCAGCTGGTTTAGTGGTGGGAAGCGCGACTACTGATCATAAAATCCTGGGTACAAAATAATTCCTGGGTCTGTTAGAAAATTATGATGAGCAGCTACGGGCTCTGGATTTGTACCCGGAAATTGGCTATTGACTCATCCCCTATGGACTTTAAAAGAAGTAACTAAATATGGGTGTACTATTAGGTACTGTTAGAACTAAACTATTTACTTTGAATAGAAGCGCATATAATATGATTATAATTTTTTTTTTTTTTTACATGTCACATTTTTTCCTCAAAACTGCTGTTTCTCTATTTAAAACGACCTGAGCATTTAAACGTTATGGTAAACTAGCCAGCATTGGTTAGGTTATGAAACCTCTTATAGTACCTAAACTCTGCCTAACCCATCGAGAAACACACTTGATGTTACCTAAAATTTTCCTTCCACCTATTCCAGGTGCTACCCTCAGAAGCCCGCGTGATCCGAGTAATGCCGAACACGCCAGCCCTCGTCCAGCAAGGGGCCGCAGCCCTCAGCCGAGGTTCCCGCGCCACCGCTGACGATGCCAAGCTGACGTCGCAGCTGTTCCAGGCAGTGGGCACTTGTGATGAGGTGCCGGAGTATCAGATGGATGCTGTGACGGCGTTGAGTGGCAGTGGGCCGGCTTATGTGAGTACAGACAAAAAAAAGAGTATAAAGGAGGTGGCGTTCTGTAGTTTATGTCTACCCCCAAAAGAGAAAAGCGTGAGTGTATGTTAGTCTGTTGTTGGAGAGCTTAATGCGCCGCTTCATCATACTGGCTGAAATACTAGGAGTAATGTAAAAGGTAGATGTTTTGGAAGACTGTCTAAGAAATTTTGTAGTTCAAACAAAATTTGGTTGTTCGAAAGAGATACCGCGGCCCTGGAACACAAAAGGGTAAGAGAAGGAACGTGTATGGGTTGTAGTCAGTAAAAGTCTGACACTCCGTCCAGAGCGGGGAAGTTATTTGATGATTTACCATCTGAAAAAAAGCCCGTTTTCACTATAATAATATATTACAGAGCTAAGAGTAGAGAGAGAGAGAGTAGTAAGAGTTTGTTTGGTTAAACGCGCTAATCCCAGGAACCACTTAGTTCACAAACAACACACTAAGTTCGAATTAAAACACTATTTTAAAATTGTATTGCCCATTTATTGAGCCCCCCCCCCTATGTAACATCATGCCATGAAACTTAGGAGCTGGAGCAGATGAAACCACTGTTAGAATTTCAACTCTCCCCATTGCGCCAAGAGCTAAAAATATGGTGTTCATTTATACCGGGCCCAAATAATAAAAGCACTATTCCCATTCCAGATCTACATGATGATCGAGTCCCTAGCAGACGGCGGGGTCCGTTGCGGCCTGCCCAGAGACCTGGCTCTCCGACTGGCTGCGCAGACGACCCTCGGTTCCGCAGCCATGGTGAAGACTGGCACCCATCCAGCGGTGCTGAAGGATAACGTCACCAGTCCTGCGGGTTCTACGGCTGATGGGACTTATCATTTGGAACAGAACGGTAAGACACACAATTTGGCCTACTCTACAACATTCCCGCAAGAAAGTGACAATGCCTGGACCCGGTTTTCACCAAGTTTAAGCACCGCATACACCAATACCTCGATTGCCCTTTGACACATACATTGATAATCTTCTTTTTCTATATGGACTACATCTGGGTAGAGTTTGGAGATTAGTTCTTTAATGTTGCTAACTTTCTCACTAAAATCACGATCAATTTCAATTTCTTTTCCGAAATGAGGAACTTTCCCGTCTCATATTAAAAGTAACTTTGAAGGAAAATATATACTATCTCGACCCAATTGTGTTCTCATATTAGTAAATAGTTAAATGGTATAAACGAGCTTCCATAATAAGGAAGTTTTTAAGCAAGAATTAGAGAAGAAGAAGAAGCAACTATCATCGGTAATGTTTGACGAAAATCCCTAACGTGACAGGGATTCCACCCATTATTTTGTAAGTGCTTGCAATATCTCTAAGAGTCCTATCTAAAGCCTCTACATGACCTCTTTGAATCATAGTGAGTTCATCCCATATTATTAAATTGTCATCTTGCAAAACTAGATCTTTCTGCAAAAGAAATAGTCAAAGGCAGTTTGACTGCCCTTCGGCTTTGCACATTGTACTCGATCATTATTTTGCTGTGATGTTATTTTAAAACTGCGATATCTCCTAAGATATCCATTTAAATCCAAATATGTTAAGAGCAATTTTGTTTAAAATTCAATACTTGTGATGAATATAACGTATAATTCATTTGGATAACGATTAATATCATGTAAATATACAAAACACCTTCGCAAATAATGCAGTATTTTAGAACTTTGATTAGCATAAAAAGGTCATTATTCTCATATGAGCTATGAGCGAACCTTAAAAGATAGACATGTACTATCGTAGACTTTTTTTAGAACTCTTATAGGGGAACAACTCTGTGATACATAAGTTTTGCGTTTTTCGTTTATGCAGAGCATGCAGCCTAAGCTCTTTTGAAAAACTCCCCCGATTTTGAAACATTCTTCATTGGTGCTCCGCTCCTATTAGTCTTAGCGTGATAATATATCGCCTATAGCCTTCTTCTAGAAATGGGCTATCTAATACATATTTTTTCAAACCGGACCACTAGCTCTTGAGATTAGCCCGATCAAGCAAACAAACCGCTCAGCTTTACAGATCTTTTTAGCAGAAAACATAATTACCTATATATAAATAAGAAATAAACTAACAGAAACACTTAAAAAAATGCCAAAATAAGATCCAGAAAACTTAACAGTAATTATGTTATTTATCGTTCTTAAATTAGGTAGGTATCTATGTACTTAAAAGAATGAAAACTATTATTTAATATTATGATGTTTGGTTATCTATACTAATATTATAAAGCTGAAGAGTTTGTTTGTTTGTTTGTTTGAACGCGCTAATCTCAGGGACTACTGGTTGGAATTGGAAAATTCTTTTAGTGTTGGATAGTCCATTTCTTGAGGAAGGCTATAGGCTATATAACATCACGCTACGATCAACAGGTGCTGAGCAGCGCGGGTGAAACCGTGGGGAACAGCTAGTTTTAAATATTTTTCCTTGGTTCCAGGCTTCCGATCAGCGGTCATCGGTGCCGTGGCAGCAGCCGCCGACAGATGTAAAGTTGTCAACAGTCAACTTAACAATACGCCATAGTGTTATTTGTACGCAGACCACTTATTTGTAATGTAATTAACGCCAATTATGTTATCCTAAGAATATGTGAAAATATATTTTCGTAAAATTAAATGGCTTTCGTAAATTTGTTCGTTATTAATTAAATACAGTACGACTATCAAAACTTTAAATATTGCTGCATATTAGCAACGACAATAAGCAGTATTTAGTGTCATTGATACCTCAACCTATAAATACTTTACAAACTTTTTATATTCTCCTGGTTACTGCACTACGCAGAAGCCATGACTTAACAAATCCCGCAAAACTGTAGGACGCCTGCCTGTCCTATTATGAATTATTTTATCAGAATTGAATAGAATATATTTTATTTGTGTAAAGACATGGTCTCAAAATATGGATACGTTTACACGTGTTTCGCCGTAGACTGGCATACAAATATTGAAAGATTTAGAACTTAAATGCTCAACGTAACGGACTCCGGACCTCCAAACCTATAAACTGGTCGGTAGCTCTAGCTCTGTCTACCCCATTTTGTAGAAATAGTACGCTGATAGCGACATCTAGTTTCCTAATCACAAGATAAAATCATAGACAATTAGGTCCCCAATAATACCACATCAGATAGTTTGCTTAAAATTGACACAGGATGGCGCTGTCTATTTGACAGATTTTTCATTTATCATCTGTGTAAAGTTGAAAACGAGTTTATTGTCTTCCGTTTTGTTCCCAACGGCTCCGCCAGTGAATAAAATAAAATGATACGTCACTCTTTAAATGGAGAGGACTGAATTAAATTAAATTGCATTCAGGATAAACGTGAATTCACGACCTTGCTTCGCCTCATCCAATCGCACAGTGATCAGTTGTTACGGCCGGTGCTTCTGTTTACATCTTATCACCCGAATAGACAATACAATTCAGTCCTCGAGTAGTCGCGGTTGTCGGCGTATGCTTATTAGAACTACAAAAATAGAATGCAAACGTCGTATTGTGATGTGAAGGCTCCGTGGATTCGGTACGTGCTGAGCTGACCTTACATCTTAGTAAAGACATCGACCCACGCCGCCTAATAAAGAGACTCCTACGCGGCAGCCAGCAATCCGAACTGCGTTGTCTAAACATTGCATTGAGCGAAATTATGAGAAATACTAGCCCCGTAACTTCTGTGCAAGTTTAATTATAAGTTAAAGTGTGTATTCGTACAAAATCTGTGCATAAATTGTGCGTGAATGAGTCAGTGTGAAGGCGTCGTGCATCGAGTGTTCGCTGGCAAAACTACCGAATTCCGTCAACAATCAAGGCTACAGTGCACACAAACCTGATGTTTTTCAATTGTGCAAACTGGTGCGTAACATTGTATTTATAAATTATTTTTATATTGTATCTCAATGTCATTTGAAGTATTTTGTAAATTTCTTGAGGTATATTTTTCGTCGTGTGAATAAGGTATGAAGTTATTTACTACATATTTATCCTAATTTTAATCAAGAATGTGTCTTGCTAAATTCTCCTGCTATTCACTGGGTAACTCTACATATTTTTAACAATTTCCATCTTGCTCAATCAACAGTTCTTCCAATATGTTTACTATAAGAACCAGATCCAATAAGTATGCAACATTATGAAATTGAAAACATAAATATTGACCATAGCATCATTTACAAATTATTCACTCTGTCTAAGCTTCGACACAGACACTAAAATAATCATACTTTTGTAGACCTTGGCAGTTTCTGCACTTGCTTATTTGAACCGTTGCAAGTACCTTTATTACCTTGACAATAGATTTGTCATGACAGAAGTTTCTGTGTGAGTATTCACAGAGCAAATGTAATTTTAGTTATGCAGTAACACTAATTATATATTTTATAAACCAACAAGTATAATTCTATTATACTGATATCCACTAACTGTCACTATTATACCAAAACCGATGAATGACCACAATTTGTTCACACTGGTGCTTAAATAGTACCTATTAATGCTAAAGATCTTTTTCTTTGGAGTTCTCTTATCTGAAAAGTCTTAAAAGAAGGAGAAATAAAGAAAATTAAAAAGAAAAAATATCTCGTTAAAGTTTATAAGCTATTTAACATCTTACTGACCCATAGGAGCTGAGTAATAAAAAGGCAGGTGAAACTGCATGGCAATCAATTCTTATCTATACTAATAATATAAAGCTGAAGAGTTTGTTTGTTTGTTTGTTTGAACCAGCTAATCTCAGGAACTACTGGTTGGAATTGGAAAATTCTTTTAGTGTTGGATAGTCCATTTCTTGAGGAAGGCTATAGGCTATATAACATCACGCTTCGACCAAGGTGCTGAGCAGCGTGGGTGAAACCGCGTGGAACAGCTAGTCCTTAATGTAACTACTGCTATAAAAATACAGTTAAGATTATTCTCCACTTGCCATTTAATACCTAATCAGTATCTTTTATTAGTAAATAAAATTTACCAATACTAAAAACCTAGGTACAGTTCATAAAGTCAGGAAACACATTAAACAACCACTAACTTGATTGGTAATTAACCACTTTCTAACTTAAAGTCATATAAGGAAAGTTAACTATGTACCAGTATTGGAATGAGCTCTAAAACTTGTGTTTAATTTACTCCTACTATGACCTAAAAAGGAAATGGGAGTCTGCAATTGGTTTCTAGGATTTCAATTTTACTGTATAGTTAGAGCTATAAAACTATATATATATTAAAATCATTCGACTTATTGTATTGTATAACGGGCTGATGTCCGCAACTCCATGTCTGAGGCCCGTATTTTGCGTATGGGTGGGAATATTATTCGATTCACCCCAGCTCCACGATTAAATCATTCAACTTAACCAATGTTTATCCGCAAAGCCTTTTCTCAACTGTGTTGGGGTCGGCTTCCAGTCTAACCCGATGCAGCTCATTACCAGTAATTTACATGGAGTGACTACCAATCTGACATCTTTGAACCAGTTAGTACTGGGTGACCCTATTTGACGCCTTTTGTAAGACTGTTTAAATAATAAATAATAATAAATATCTTGGGACAACTCACACACGTCTGATCCCAAGCTAAGCAGAGCTTGTGTTATGGTAACCAGACAACTGATATACATACTTATATAATTTATAAATACATACATATTATGGATAAATCACACCCAGACACAGAACAAACAATCATGCTCATCACACAAAGTTTGTCCCGGGTGGGAATCGAACCCATGACCTCCGGCTTAGCAGTCAGGGCCACTAACCACTAGACGAACAGGCCTGTCTAATTTTGTCATACTACAAGTCAGCCTATCCTGGTCTATTAATCAAGTACTGCCTACAGCAGCCTATAGCTGGACAATGGCATGCCATTAATTTCCATTAAATAATAATAGCACTACAAAACTCAAAATTTTATAAAAAAAAAAGAAATACATAGATTCAGAATTTTCTCATTAAAACAATGACCATAATTTATTACTGAATGGTCTAGCAATTCATCTTGAAACAGAACACAATTATGTAAGTCAGTCATACCTTGTATTAGTTAATATTTGATGAATAATGTGTGTTCTTAGGTCAGCACTATAGTTACGAAATGAAGCATCAGTTTCTGAGAATAATTCTAAGATGACACTGGAATTCACCTGATTGTGTAATAAGTTGTTTTTGTTAAACATTTCAGTAAGATGTTAATGTTTCTTTTAAATATTTTGGGATGCATAATCATCAAGTTACTTCTCTCGCTCTGGAGTGGGAGGGAGAGTCGGACTTTTACTGACTAAAACCTATCCATGTTCCTTCTTTTGTCCTGTGTTCCCGGCAACATTATGTCTTATGAACAACCCACAATCCCGGCGGCAGAGTATTTTGTATACTAAATATGAACAAAATTACAACATATCATTTGCATAATATTGTGGTACCTATGCAAATAAATGAATATGAAAATGAAAAACTGATACAGACAATATCAATGAAATCAATATGAAATCAAAAAATCATAATCAAGTACGGTTTGTTTCTACTTTGATTTATAACAAGGTTTTTAATTCATGCGCCTTATTTATTAAAAACTGCTGATATGAATCAATTTATTGTAAAAATCACAAATAATCTATTCTAAATACTTTTTAATCAATTTAAACAATGTTTATATCACCAATAATATTAAAAAGTTTGTTTCTTTATTTTGTAGATGCAAGTCTTCAACTAATTCACAACTACGAAACTCCAGACTGCAATCCCCACCCCACAATGGCGGGAAAAGCTATGCGATAATCAAAAAGAACCACAGAGAAGAAATGTTCCTGCTTTGTTAAGCAAAATCTTTCAAAATACGCAAGTCAGCAGGATTGCTGTGCTACAAAGTGAGGATGGATGATAATGACGTCATCATATCATCCACGGAGATCATTAAAGGTTAGTCAAAATAATTATTATTTTGAAACTGACTGTGGCTTCACCGCAATGGACGGGATTTCCTATTTTTTATAATGCATTTTTCAGGCACAAAACGTATTTATTTTGTGAAACGACGGTAGTGGGATAAATTTTTCAAGAGATACATTATTTCGCTATGATTTATCAAGAATGATTTAATGAAATGTCATTGTGATTAGTTACGAATAGGTGTTATGGTTTTACCAGCTCCTGTAGTTCTTTATCATATTGCTATTTAATACGTTGGTAATTAAGCTGTACCAACAACGGAATTTTCTTCCTTTCATTCAACATATATCATCATTTTCCTGCCCTTGTCCCATTCTATTCGGGGTCGGTGCAACACGTTATCTTCTTCCATTCTCCCCTAGCAGACGTCACGGCATCATTTACTCCTTTCTCCTTCATATCATTCCTTACACAATCCATCCATCATAAATATTTAGGTCTTATCTCTATAAGTATTAAATCACAGTTTTTGAAACAGTAATGTTTTCCGCACTCTTTTATCTATGGGCTGCTTAAGACGATTCTATTACGAAAAAAAAAATTGTAACGTAATCCTTTTTGGTCCAACGTCCCATGTCAAAAATTCGCGCTAACTAGGGATTTGCAGTACCACTGAAACAGAAAGTTTGTTAATTAACGCCGCTTGAGGCAGCCGTGGACCCGCTCCGATGGATTAAAGTACCAGAAACTGTCGCGAGCCGACTCCCACTTAACTCATTTAAATAATAAATATGTATTTGATACTTTTCGCTACCAAATACAGCAGAACTGACCATCTGGTGTAACACGGCAGGTTGGTAAGTGTTTTTGTTGTTATGTGAGAATATTTTCGAAACAACAGAGAAGTAGTGGATAGGTGGAGAGGCTTGCATTGGTGCCCAACAGGCCTCGGGCGAGCCATAGTTTTTTCTCGAGTCAATTCAGTCTATCGTAGTCTTTTGCTGGTCATAAGCCTTAAGCATAGAATTATAGAGATAACTGCCCCTTTTTACAACATCATCTAATCGTCAGAGAGATGTGTGCTGCTTAGAATTTGGTATATACTTCTCCCATGGGTCACCACGTTGACCGGTCCTAGGATTCTTGCATTCAGAAAACATCCACCTTTTATATGGTTATTACATGGAATTTGAAACAAAGCATGCAAACATGACTGCAAAGAACACACCACGGCTTCCTCCTTCCAGAATTCACGCGTTGTTTTTTTTTTGCTGAACTACCATGTTTGATAATTCGAAATGCTAAGGTTGACCTACGAGGATAAACACTGACCTTATGCTTTATTACTTGAACTCCTTCAAAAAGGTTGGGTCTAAGATTACCTAAAATTAATCTTAACCTTCGCAAAGTAACTGGCCTTTCTGTACTATTTTTGGCCACCGAGCTCTTTGAAAAAAGACGTAATATCATATCTACGTATCTTGTTAGGGATCACCGGAATAATAGGGAGAAATTTGGCGCGGGTATAATTTAATTCTTTCATACCAACTTCATAGAGCAAGATGAACCTACTTCCAATGGGTAGGCCACGTTACTCGCGGATGAGATTTCTGATGGGCCGAAAGAGACAACGACTACGTAATTGGAGGTGCAGCCCTTTTGTCCGGGTGCTAAATCATTAAATAACTTTCCCCGCTCTGGGCGGACTGGAGGAGAGTGTCAGACTTGTACTGACTAAAACTCACCAACCTGCAATTCCGGCAGGGAGGCGAGTCTTTAGAGGTCTACTACGAGGTACACTGATGACCTGGATGAGTTAATCATAGACATGTCGGTTTGGTGCCGTTTTGGAGAGGGCTATGTACAGCAACTGATGACTGTTCTCGATGATCTTTCTAAAGTCAAAATGTTCTGCCATACCCGAGCACTAAAATACGTCTGCGACTTCGGCACCATCAGCGGAATGACGCACATGTTACATTGCCAAGCCTTATGGCACAAACACTTCTAACACCTGTCTGCCTACAAAATGGGCGTTTTCCTAAAAATATTCCTTAACAGTGAGATAAGATATTATTCCTATCAGGGTATAAGAAGCAGTATTAATTTCTGAACTGATAACATTACCGACACGAATCAGGCTTAATCCGTCTTACAAGCGTGTTTGATAACAATGTTGATAAAGTATATCGAATGCTAAGTTCTGTTGTAGCGTTTAGAAGGCCAGGGACAGTTTCTTTGAACAGTTTGTTCAAATGCACCAACAACTTTTGATTCCTTCTCAACCGACCGACTCCTTGACAATTCTCAAGTGGATCTATACAGTGTATCTCAGTTTTTCGTGCCTACGAATGTGGTAAAGTCTTCAATAGAGGATTATACAGTATGCTGTGTCGTCAAAAACCATACAGTTATGCTTACATTCTTTCCTTGTGTGAAGACATCGCGTCGTACAGCAAATATTAAGCAGTTAGAGGAGATCTCAGGTAATGGTGCTGACGTTATAAGGTTTCTAAGCTTACTTTGTTATTTTAGCTATCTGTGGCCAAAAGACAAAGGCCTGCCTTCCTTCTTACTACTTTTTCCAAGCCAGTGCTCTTTAGATACAGAAATGATTAGTGGAATCCCTTGCCAAAGTCTACCCTGATGGCTCGTAGTCTTTCAACAACTCTTTCACTTAGTGGCGAGGAAATCGGAGATTCGGGAAACGTGCTCAATCTTCGACTGTATCTTATGTCCACAGCTTTCGAAATAAAAAGTACGGTTTCAAGAATCTTTGTCCGTGTTAAGGTTAAGAATTGTCCCACGAAAATGTACTGCTAAGTTAAAAGTATGCATGAGGGGCCTGCCATTGCAAAAGAAGGAACATGGATGGGATTAAGTTAGTAAAAGTCAGACAGTCCCCTCACTCCTCACTGCCGCTCCGCCCAGAACGGGGAAAGTTGTTTACTTGTACTTTGCTTTTAATTTTAATATGCTAAATGTATAACTCCAGTTCTTACACGGAATCTGTAAAACAAAAACACAACTTCCCCCGTAGTTCTAGCTCTGGAAGACGCTTGATAGCTTGTCCCACAGGTCTTTTTTTTTCAAAAACCTACATTAGGTTCCAGTCTCGCGCAAAGGTGAAATACAGCACTGTCATTTTTTCTACATTCGAATTGAAGTCAGCTATAGCACGGCCAACGAGAAGCGATACCAAATGTAAACAAAACCAATGCTAAAACCCCATCTAAAATGGCCGCCCGAATGTTGGCGAACCCGTCTTAAGGTTTTCATGTTTTTGCCGGGAGAACGAGACATTACGACAAAGGCACAAGATGGAAAGAGCTAAATATTAGATTGTCAACGCCACAGTTGTTCTTTAGGTTAATGACCTTTCGTATCGCTTCTCGTTGGCCGTACTATAGAATATATATTATTATAATGTCCCATTTCAAAAAAAGGATCCATTTGCTCCGACTTAATTTGTGAATCTATTTAGCACAGCGCAACAGACAGTCAACACTTTAGTATCTAAAATGTTTGCATAGATTCGTATACTTGAATGGCCATCAAAGTACCGAATCACCATTACCCTTATGTTATAGCTTATTAAGTTGTAAATAAGGCGCATAATGGTAAGTGTCGCGTCGTAGGCGTCACCGTTGTCCAGCATGACGTCTGCGCAGTTTATTGTACATTACGTTATACATGTACAGTCACCGAAAGAGATAAATGAACAGGCAGGTGACTTATAAGTTGCGGATTGTTTGAAAGAGATACCGCGGCCCGGGACACAAAGGGCAAAGAAAGGAACATGGTGGGTTTTTAGTCAGTAAAAGTCTGAAACTCCTCTCCCGCTCCTCCTACAGCGGGGGAATATATTTGATGATTATTTTTTAATGATTATTACCCAACCGAAGAAAAAAATATTTTTTCTGCAGAGTAGTCAACCTTTAACCATATCCTTTTCGCACTAGTGTGGTGTCTTTTCTGACCATTTCGTCATGAATACGTACGTTTCCAAGTCAGCATGCTGGGGATTCTAGGGTATCGACTGAAATAATCCAAAAACAGACAAGTTACAAAATGGTACTACCATGCAAGTGACAAATCGAAATAGCTTACCTATTTATAATTAACTAGCTGGCGCCTGCGACTTCGCCCGCGTGATATCGAAAAAAGTATCCTATGTGTTATTCCATACTATAATCTACCTCTGTGCCAAATTTCATCATGATCCGTTCAGCCGTTTTGACGTGAAAGAGTAACAAACATCCCTACATTCATCCTCACAAACATTCGCATTTATAATATTAAGTAGGATTTTCATCATCATTTCATCCTTTAGTTGCTGTTGGCTTTGACTCAATGGCGTAAAGAAAATATACTGCCATATCTATCTTATTCGTTGACTGTACTATTGCAGGCTCCGTCAAGTCTGACCTTCGCGAAGTGATTGATGCGATGATATATTACGTATTAAGTGCTAATTCGAGTTTACTATGTTGTGATATAAACAAACGTTGAATCAGTCGAACATAAATACTTCTGGTATTGTTTGTGCAACTGCAATTTTGTATGTCTACTGCATCATATGGTTATCTATAAATGCGGTTGTTTCTGAGAATGGATAGATGTTTGTTGTTTTTTCACGCAAAAACTACGAAACGGATTTAGATGAAATGTAGCACACATAAGAGCTGTGCCCAGCGGTTTCAACACTTAACTCACAGTGTCGTAGCATGATATTATAAATTTCGTGAAAGCATGCCTATGTATACAAGAAGAAAAATAATAGAAGTTATTTAAAAGGAGTTTCTTTTTCGTAATTACTTTAGAAGGAAAAGCGTTAAGTTTTAGCTTCGGAGAATTTCCAAAGAGCCGCGGTATTAAACTCAAGATTTACTTAGCCTCCAAAGAAAACATTGAGGTATAAACTTGAACGAATTTCTAATTGGATTATGAAATTCCATGATTTTGCCTTGAAAAAGGCCCCGTGTTAGTAGTTATTTATGCCCTTCTGAAATCAAGGGCAGCAAGTTTTGAATTCCTGATTATGTTCTTGATAAAAGTCATGAAAGCCTAAACGTTTCATAGTAAAATACTATGTTTTAATTGAATTATTTTGTACATGTGTAGTTTACAAAAGTATTAATAATCTGCAACTTTAAGTGTTAGAACACTTAAATGAACATATTTTTAACGTTTTCTAGTAGTTAATCAGGTTGAACACTCGTTTTCTGTGTCGGTGTTTTAGGAGTTAAATTGGCTAGAACTAATTACTGAAAACAATGTAGGTAGGTATCATAAAATTGTGTATTTGAAATCATGAAGGATTTGGGCTTTAATGGTGCAGTAGTATTGGCTGTTTGCCCGTTTTCGCGTGAAAAACTTTACTAAACATTCGAATCAGAAATTCGGACATCCAGACACCTTATGCTTTTATAACACTGCAAGTAAGTACCTACTTTGAATGAAAAATGAAACCGAACATGATTGCCCGAAGACGGTCTTACTCGACTCCGTTATTTTCCACTTGGTCGTTTGTCTGAGTTTCTGAGAGAGAGTCAATCGACCAAGTGCAATTGTGCCGTAAGATAGTAAAAGTCCTCTCTTTCGATCGGTAGTAAAATATTGCGGAATTCCTAAATATTAATTGACATGAAAACCTTTTCATGTAAATTAATATTTATTTACTACTAGTTTGTAGTCTGTAGTTTATTATTACCGGAGGACAAAGCACCTGCTTTGTCCTCCGCTAGTATATTCAAAGACTTCTTAAAGAAAGTCGACAAAGAAACTGCGAGTGAAGAATTATATTTTTTGTCTGAATGATCTGATACATAGCTATCAGTACTAGAAACAAAAGGATGGATTAAGTCCGAGAGAGCCCCCTTATTTTGTCATGTACTAGATAGGGCATTGTCCGTTTGTAACTTTCATTTATTGGAAGATCTGATTTATCTGCAAGATTAAGAATTCTGCTCGCAAACGATAAAGGTCACATTTGTTTGTTCGTTTTAGTAATAGATAATAATTTATCTGTAACTTATTCAATTGCTGTTGAAATTTGCAGGCATCAATAAAATAACATTTCAATTATTAACATTACGCCTGCTTCTTGCTCTGAGAGCGGTAGATGTGTCACCCACATTTCGCCACTTCAATGAAAAAAATGCAATTTCTATTTAAATTGTACGTTGCCCTAAACTAGGAATTTTTTAAACATTTAAACTCACATACACAAACAGCCAGAGCCGAACCTACTACCTGTAGTACAAATATATGTTCCGTGCGGGGCTAAAACCCGCGACACGCAGCGTAGCAGTCGATCCTTCAGCCACTGCGGCAACCGTGTCGTTCATATTTATTCTATTAATGCTAGATATCTAATAAGATAAACCAGAGCCTGTCACAAATAATTTGTAATTCACAGGGCATCAGTACAAAACGCCTGGAAACTTTGTAATTCAATAAGTAAAGTAAAAACCTGCATAAACTTATTCGTAAAGGAGAACCATATCATAGTACCATGCTTTGCTTTTTGCATAAGAAAAGACCCACATCAATTTAAATGTCCTTCAAATACCATACCATCCACACTTAGGCATTTCACTAATACCTCATAATTGAGAAACGCCAAAGCAATTCCAGGAATCGCCATAAAAGCTCCAGGCAGGCGCCATTGAAATGCCATTAAACTTAACCCTTCGATGGAAAGTGAAAGAAATGCGAGGTTAACCCCTTCGCCACCCTTCAAACGGAGTTATGTACCCAGTGTTTAGTATTTCATGCCGCGGGAGTGATTACCTTACGGAATACTTGCACGGAAAACTTATTTAACCATTTTATTACGTTCAGTGCCTTTGTTAAAGCCGTTTGCTACTAACGCAGGAGCGATAAAAATGTTTTTAAAATGTGTGCGAAGATAATTATAATTTGTGGTGCGGACTAAAGATTGAAAGACGTTTTGTTGATTGACAAGAAAAATATGTATTGGAATGATTGTAAGTAATTCTTATTTAAAACTACATTCTTGCAAAAAAAAAACATTTTTAAACACGTCCGAGTCCTTTTCTCCATTTAAAGATCACCTTTCAGTAACCTAAAATGAAGTCCCATTATCCCGCCAACATTCACATTCCATACATCACGACCTACTCAAGTAAGGACATTAACCCGCCAAACGAAGAATGACATTAAAACACGCTTAAGTTGACAAAACTGTATCTACCATATTTGTAAAGCGTGGGGGTTGAAACATGTTCAAAGTGGGGGCGTGATGTGCTCATTTTCCTTTATGGTTGCATATTGCACACATTGAGGACTTCGTTAATAGTATTTCGTCTAAAATGCACGGTTTTACTATTTCTGTCAGCAATATTACTAGGAAGTGCCCTCAAATATTTCTGTAAAATATTTGGACATTTGCGCGTAGTTAAGTAAATAATATATTATAGACCTTTTCTTTTGGGATGGGACTCCGTTAAATCACTTCTCCCGTTCTGGCTGGAGAGGTAGGAAGTGTCAGATTTGTACAGACTGCAACCCATCCATGTTCCTTCTTTTGCTCTTTGTTCTAAGACTTTGGTTTCTCTTACGAACCAACCCTCACCGATCCTCCTCATCGATTTGATCCTAGTATAAACGATAGTACGTAAGTGGGCCTCACTGAATCAATTTCGGCCTTAGTTGTCCGCCACAAGTGTTTATCTACTTTCTATTTTCGCTCAGCTAAGTGCATTTACCGTCTAAGCCCGTAAAAGGAAAAACAGGATTGTGAGACTACGATAAAGTCCACACTTTTAAGCTAGTAGTAAAAACTTGCCAGGCGATCCACATTACCAACATTACGCTTGATAATGGTTTTCCAATATTGGCTTTCGCCATTTAACAGTCGTTTTTGCCAATCCGCAGCCGTAATCGAGAATTTCAGTGACATAAAAGTTAAATTACTCTTTTATAATCACTATTTTACATATAAGATTCTGTATGTGGCTTGACAAGGCGATCCTTATATGGAACTCACTCGCTTGTCACATGTCTGCTTTGATTGGAAAAGTAATATTGGTGTCATTGGTAAAGGTTGTTCGTTATTAGTTTGTCTTGTTAAGACCATAGACACGACTCAAACATGAGTTTGATCAAATTAGACTTCAAAGTTTAAGCAAAAACTTGTCTGTAAAAGGGCCTGACTGAAACAGGTTTGCATATCGGTCTAACTGAGTTCTTAGACCGAGGATTATAAAAGTTAATATCTGTACTAAAAAAAAAGCAAAACCCAGAATACAGAAAGGACATGTCTGTCGGGTTTTGAAATGAGAATTTGAAGTTCAGAAAATTTCAACTTCAGTGCCCATACATCTAAGAAACTAGATTTTTCATTGTAAACATTTGGTTTTACTGATGGGACTCAATGTAACTCACTAACATTGTAAAATATTGTGTTAATGGATGCATTGAACAGAACAGAGGGACATGTAGGTCAGCGGTTCTCAATCTTTTTTCGGGACGGAACCCTTTTGGAAAGCGAAATACTTGACGGAACCCTAACATAAAACAAGTTTTAAAAGTGTATTCTTTAATTATAAGCATAATAAAAGTACAATGTAACAGTTACTTATTACTTTTTTACATAACAAGTACAATTATAAAAGATTATTTCAGGACGATAGTTTGAGTCCACTTTAGCTCAGCTTAGCCTTGAATCCCCTAAGCACGTTCCTGGAGGATTCAGGTCTGGGCTATCGATTGAAGAGAGGTGGTCAGATTATATCTCACCTCCTTTACATGGATGACCTAAAACTCTTTGCGCTCAACGATTTGCAACTGATGGAGCTACTGAAGGTAGCTGAAACTTTCAGTGGGGCCATCCGGATGGAATTTGGTGCGGACAAATGTGCGGTCATGTATGTGAGGATGCAAGCGAGGAGAGATTGTGGAATCTGTGGGAACCCAGCTCTCTCGATTACATAAACTTTAGATCCCTCTCAGCAACCGAAACCTACAAGTATTTGGGGATGTCGGAAGCGCTGGGGATCAATGTTTCTGACATGAAGGAGTGCTTTTTTGGCCGCCTGAGAAAAGTATTTAATAGTCTTTTATCATGCGGAAACAAGGTACGCGCTTTCAACTTTGGATCATGCCGGTTTTGATGTACTCTTTCGGCATACTCAAGTGGACTCAAACGGAACTAGATGGCCTGGATAGGAAGGTCCGTAGTTCTTCGGTTATGAGAATGTATATTCCGAATTGTGGTGAAAATTTCCTCTCCGGTAGTGTTTGTGGATTCTTGCGGAACCCCTACAGAAGTGTCGCGGAACCCTAGGGTTCCGCGGAACACACTTTGAGTATGGCTGATGTAGGTATTTTAAGTAAAGTTACAAGCTGAAACTTTGACCTTCAAGATCTCTGTAACCTGAAATATCGCAGATGACGGGCAGAACAAGCGCCTTTCCGATCCATGAATGGTCTTTTAACACCCACTTGATAGAATTAGAGTTTGATAAGGCTTCAAATTCTCAAATCCAAATTGGGATCTTAAAACTCAAGACTTGCTATTTCAAAACTAATCCTCATCAGCCGTGTTCCTAATCAGAGCTTTAGCAAACAAATGTAATCTGATTCCAATTCTACGCGAGATATATTAGAATTTGGATTTGCATGATTCAAAGGTCTCCGGATTCCAAAGGTCAAGTAGGATCGTTACCAATTACCATCTAAATCCCATTACTCCGACGAAGTTACATTTGGGCCAGACAGACGTCCCCTGAGGAAAAGGCTGGCAAAAACTTTCTGTATTACTCGTACAGTCAAAGGCCCAAAAAGTTTGAAAATTGGACATGCTTATAATATTATTGCTTGCTTTAATTTAAAATCATTAAGCTGCATTGAATATGATAGAAATCGCAGCGCCATGTTGAAAAGTTTCTCCAAAGTTCAAGTCAGACATATCGTGGCGTAGCGTTCCATTAGGTTCTAGAACTTTAACCTTCTCTCCGTCCTTGTACAACGACACCTGACTTGCATATCCATAAACTACAACTTTATTATCAGCCAAAATTATGTAAATATGCTTTCTTGAAATATAACTTCTCTTGCATTGATTGCGATACGCATATGTATCGGGTGACCTTCGCGTTTGATTGTTATCAGAAGTTTTTCAGACCCATAAACATAAATTTAAACGATTCCATATGATTTGCTGATTTATTCGAATCCACTTTTGGATCACATGATATGAGTTATCGGTTTGACGTTTTATATGGACAGATTGACAATAAACCTTACCATTAATAGTTGGGTTTGGATGCCCAATTGAATGCGGTCCAAAATTGTGGGAGAGATAAATAATTTATTTTAGAGACGAAAGTTAAAATAGTGCTGAAAGTATTTTGGTAAATTGACGAGCGTTTTACCGTAAATACCGATTTACCGAGTCAAATAATTTTCGGACTGATGGCTCAAGACAAGGACGTACTTAACGAAGGATAATAAGAGAAATGGGCCTTAAAGTGTAACAACAAAATCTCTATTCGCTAAATGCGTCTTCATCTTAGTCATTTATAAACTCGCGGAAAGCCGGATTATCACGGAAAAGAAAAACAATGGCTCTCAAGGCTTGGCAATCCAATCCTTTACGAGAAATAAAACAATATTATTTTTCAATCAACAAAGGGTATCTTCATCAAAATCCCATTTGCAACGAGAGCGGTATAAAATATAACAACAAAAATAAAAAAGCAATATCCTAGTGTACTTTCAGTGTGAAAATATTGTCACAGTGAAGTCATACGACACGTAATATATCAATCTTGCTTCAACAGACGGTCTACATGAATGCGTTAAGCAAAATCTACATATTTCATCGTTTGCATGTACTGTAACGTTGTTCTGCACACTTGCCGCTAGACTTGGAATATTCATATGTGTTTAACGTGCATTTTCAACCCTTTATAAGTGCTTCTTAGTTATTTATATATTCATATTATATTCACGTGAGTTCACTGTAGTGTGTTGCAAAATTGGCTCTGTCGTTATTTTCAGTGACAGGCGTTATCATGGTTCATTGGTAAAGCTGATGTCGTTCTCATTGGGAGTTCCTATTTCTTCTACTCTGATCTCTTTATCACTAACTTGTTGTTGTTTGATAGTTTTTTTAGCGGATTTGTAAGAGTCCAATAACTTCTGCTCTAGCCGGAGCGGAGGGGAGTGTCAGGTTTGTACTGACTAATACCCACCCACGTTCCTTCTTTAACCCTTTATGTTCCGGGACCTCGGTATTTCTTTAGAACATCCCGCAAGCCCGGGCAGGTTGTTTAATACCTTGACGATTCAGTGCGCCCTATAGTAATTCGCGTCTTGGTTTTAGAAATCTATTATTTTAAATCTCCAGAAACACTAGAAGGTATAACCAAATAATATTGTCCTACTATCTGAGTATGAATTTTGAAATGCCTTTGAGTTAGTGCAAAACCATAAATAGAAGTTATCACAGTTGTATTAATTTCACTTCCTGAAAATAAACCGGTAACATAAAACAATGGTGACGGTCGTAATAATCGCTGAAGTCGTTATTTAATGATTTACGTGCACGTCTTACTTCGCTATAAACCGGGACACTTCATAGGATTCCTTGAAAACTAATAAATTTCAGAGCACTTCAGTATTTTGTTACAGCTTTGTTGATTATTTTGGCCTTCGCGTGAATTTAGATAGGTAGTTCAATAAGTGTTTTGTTGGCTTTTGTTATAGTGCAGTTTGTAATATTACGGCACTTGGTTTATTATTATAAGTCACATTTTTGTCTTTTTCGTTTGTACTTAGGACTATGTCTGATAAAATTAAACATCCATTAATTTCAACTTTTGTCTGAATATGAATTAAAAGCTTCCGCCCGCGACTACGTCGGCGTGGCATAGTTACTTCAGGCTAACGCTAACTTTAACACGCGTGATGATCAAAAATTTTTTTTCTTTCCTCCCCTTTTCTTTCCTCTTTTTCCCGCTTATCCCACCTTTTTAGCCTATGTCCGTCTCCAGGGTACTAACTATCTCAGTACAAAAATCCATCAAAATCGGTTTGGCCATTTACGCGTGAAGACGTAACAAAGAAACAAACTCACTTTCGCTTTTATAATATTAGTAAGGAATCCCGAGCCTTGTCTATTATCCTATCTGCCGGTTGCTTTACTAGAAAGTCCTTCACTATCATTGTCAAAAGCACTACCAACTTGTCACACGTTGTATCAAATTGGATCAAGGGTAGACAGCGACCTCGGCACCTTCATAAGTTTCCTTTAAACCTAAATTTACCTGGTCCTAAGGTCTACTTAACGCCTTCCATGTCAATTTCGAAAGCACTTTAAAACCTAACGGGTATATTTTACTAAGACGCCAACTGAAAGCAACCTTGCCTTGATTAAACCAATAAATTTTCACTTTATCGTCGCCTAATCCTCGGAAAATACGACGGAAGGTTTTGCATAATGCTGTCTTTTAATGAAGTCTCCTTTAACCTTTTTTGCTTTTATTGGGTCTAGTTTATTAATCTATATATATAAAAGAAAGTCGTGTTAGTTACTCCACTAATAACTCAAGAACGGCTGAACCGATTTAGCTGAAAATTGGTGCGGAGGTAGCCTAGAACCAGGAGACGGACATAGGATACTTTTCATCCCGGTAAGAGAAGTAGGGTAGGTAGGGTAGATAGAAAGATACAAAATTGCATTGCAACGCATGCCGGGGCACAGCTAGTCCTCTTATATAATATAATATATAAAACTTTACCTTTGTGCGACTGATATAGCATCTTGTTAGATTCATCACAATCTATCAAACAGGGACACCGGAACTGTTATGCCTACTGCTTTTAACAACCAAACCATCAAATCAGGCTCAGGTGCTAAGCCTAAAAAAGTTCAAAAGCCTTTACATCACGATTTCAAATTCCGTGTTTGAAAACTCATTATAAGTCTTAACTTCCATTACTTTTTGCTCCAACAAACCGACAGTTTGACGCAATAGTACGCTGAAGTCCCAAGGTCGCTCATCGCTCAGTTTCAAGTGGGTAAATAGAAGTGCAGACGACCTAGGCAGGCAGGCAGGTCGGCTAGACTACTGAAATAGCTGTAATTTCCTTTTCAAGTGCTACACATGCAATAAAGGTGCGGTACGAGTGTCAGCCTGACCTTGGTGCTATGTTACGTAAGTGTATGCAAACTTGGGGTGTGCCCCAAGGGCGAGCGTGCGCGATTCCTTTCATTAGCATCGGTGTATTTATGGGTTTTTTGTAGGCGTTGGCTTATGAATGGATGACCGTTTCGTTTTGTTTTTTCCGGTTGACAAAGACGTATTGGAAAAATCTTGACGACTATATTGCGACGATTGTAATATTACGACATTTATGGATCGGTGATTTTGTTTGTCATTTCTGGAATTTTGTAACATACCATTCTAGTAGTGAGTTCAACTGAATAAAACAGTCTCCCACCCTTAACGTATAAACATGCTCTTTCTGTAGTCTTTCTGCTTTTTAGTTCTTTTTAAATTTCCAGCCCAACAGTATTCCTCTCCACGCATTCATGGTTTCCCAAAAAAAAAACAATCAAGTAATTGCTTTTGACAGATCCTTTGTAAAAGCTTACGGTTGTCTACATGCTGACATGATATATCATTCATAGTACGAACTAAATGATATCATTGTGCCTGTTGACAAGGACTGGACAACAACATCACGCAACCTTGGACACGGAACAATTTTCATACAAATTCATTGGCCGATGACATCAAAAGCGTTTATAACCTTACGGATGGTCAGGGGCACTTCATCATTAGTAATCATTGCATGGAACGGAATCAAATCTTCGACTTCCCTTGTCTTGGGCTTCACAGCTAGCACGTTTGGTGCTAGTGGCAATTATCCACTTGACGTGGCCGTCTATCCATGCTTTAGCTTTGAAGCGCTGCAGAAAATAAAAAGGCGTTTTTTTTAGAAAAAGGCGCCATTTTATTTTAACTTAAACTAACTAAAACTTAACTAGGCTCGCTTCTCCATTTCCTGAAAGTAATGTTTTACAGCGCAAAGACTCGCTGTAAATTGCTAAAGATTAGATTGTTTTAATTGGAGGTGTTTTCCTTAGAAAATATATTTATAACGATTGCGAGGATTCCGTCTCTGCTGTTTCCGTTGCGTCCTTCGCTTCGCTTACTGTATAAAATTAAAATATCTTAAGAATTGCCTTCTGGGTGGTTGAGTCCTTTGTTTTATTTTATTTTCCAAGCGAACTGTTAGATAAGGCGCCGAGACCGCCATTTTCTATTATTCTTTTCTTGTACTTGCAGAGCTCATTGAAAAGTAGGTTAACGGTAACATTAAGTCTTTCTTATATATGAGATTGGAAGTGAAAGGCGACTGATCTGTAATCATAAAACTCAGAGTAAAGGGCTATCTATTCTTATCGCCCGAGCCGAACCCTAAATGAACTCCTCAAATATGTATTAAATATTTATGGTTAGTCATTTAGGTTCCGTCTAGCTAGGCCGATTAGGTCTCTTCATTCTTGCATAGAATTAGTAATACTTAAAAGAATATTCTTAAGCTTAAATATTAAGGATATCTGTTCATAAGAGAAAACTTAAGTTCCATTTTCGTTAGCAAAAGCTCACATAAGCTTTATGACTCCCACGTAGCCCGCATGCCGGGAACGAGACCTATCCCTAGATTTATTTGTTTAATAAAACTTAACTCGGCTTTGAACAGGTCTTTTTTCAAAGTTCCCATAAGTCTTTATACCTGGAAAATTGTGGTGAAGTCTGCTTATAAAGTTAATTTATCATTGTGATCTAAAGGCTGTAAAAAAGATAGATGAAAAACAAATGCATGTAGCGGAGATGAGAATGTGTGGAGTGACTAGAATGGATAGCTGCACCTAAAAAAAAAAAACTGAAAGGGATGTAATGAGAACGGAAGAAACGTTTGTGACTAAAAGAGTGATGACATGAATGTTGATGGATGGGGAGGGAGAGTAAGGCCAAAGAAAAGATAGATTGATTGTGTAAGGAATGATATGAAGGAGTAAATGATGCCGCGACATCTGACAGGGGATAATGGAAGAAGATAACGTGTTGCGCCGACCCCAATGTAATGGGACAAGGGCAGGAAGATAATAATTTTTTATAAGTATTTCAAACTTTTTGCAGACTAAGTAGTTCTATAGGCTTTCCTTTTATTACCAGGATTTTCGTATTCAGTTCAGGGGTTTTCAAGCAAAATTTTGCTCGTGATTCTAATCACAGATTCAAATATTATCCTCAGCCTGCTTGACAACTGAAGAAATCGCGCTGTGCCGATGAACTACTCGAGATAAATATTGTTTTGTCTTTATTATCCATTTCCATAACTTTACCAACTGTCAAGAACAGTGCTCACATGAAGTTGGATTTAATTATGGAAACTGGGCCAGTACTAACAGACAAAAGGAGGACTTTAATTACTACAAATCTAATTATCAACCAATTTAGCCATTGTCTGCAAACATTATTGGGTTTGACGTCACAGATTACAAGGTCACAAGGGTCTCAACCGCTGACCTTAGCAAAGTTCATGACGCCACTGTTTTAGCGTGAAATTCTTAAGCCTGGGTCATTAATAATTAAACACCAAATTCACTTTTTCTGTCTGCGTTAGTAAAATAGATTTTTTTATTCGTTTCTGCTGAGACATTTACGATAAATGTTATTTCAACCCGAGGGAACAATTTGTGGATGTTTCAGTTGCCTTCGTGAGGCTAAATATCAAAGTTTACTTTTTTAGGTGTTCTAGAATATGTCAGGCTTTTGCTGAGGTTTTGAGAATTATCAGATATACAATTGTTGTGTTATTGTGTTGTATGAAGTTGTTGTTGTCTTGTTTGTATGGAGTTACTATGCTTATATTCCAAGCATTGACCCATTTGCTATGCAAACGATCTAGAAAGAGTTTGCCTGTATTTTTAAATTGAGGCTGCTCAATTGGACTGCAAGACAAACACTCATTTTTCGCTTTTCCCAGTCTTCCGCAATTTTAGGTAATTAGAATATGAACCTGCACCTATAAATACCTAAATAATCTTATACAAAAAAAAAACGTTTTAATTTCGAAATTAGTCGTTTGAATTTGAATAAGTCTAGATCGTCTTCTGTTTCTGCGCTTTCTGTGTTTCCTAGTGGATCGATAGAGTGAAAGCAATGATAAAATATATTTTGATTATTGCTCTTCTGACGATTGAATTTTGCCTAGCCTATTTCCACTATAGGTAGGTACAGTTTCCAGCTTAATCAAAATAAATAATCCAATAACATTTCTGAAATGAAATATGACTTAGGCCTGGGGGACAACAATGACCGCTTAACACTTTCGCTGCCCAGAACTCAAAATACATTATATAATTTGGACTGGGCAGCGAAAGGGTTAAGCAGAATCATAGTAGCTTGAAAATATGAATTAGGTACGTTACCATTCGTAAACTGGTCAAAAAGTGGCAATTCACAATATTAACTTCGTCTGTAACCATTTCAAGAATTTTAACGTAATTCATATTATTATCCTAATAAAATTTTGCTGAAATTGCCATTTTAGACCCCTTGTTATATGACTGACAACTACTAGAACAAAGCAAGCATCAAAATGTAACGTAAGCAGAGAATAATATCATCAAAACTAATGTAATTACAGTACTAACTCCCGTATCCATAACTTCCATACCTCTCTAAGGACTGCCAGCTCCTGAAACTACTATAACAGACAACTAAATACGTACAACTGTATTGTATACTGAAATTAACTTGATAACTTGTGTGGGTGTTCCTCAAGGAGGACTTAAGTTATAAATAACGCATGTATTTCCGAATAATATTACTTTTATCTTGTTATTGAGTTTTCTATTTTGAGTGAATGTCCCACGACTGTTTTTGTTCTGAGATCCCTATTTTCTTTGGTCACGGCATCACGCGTGAACGGCTGGACCAATTTCGCTAATTCTTTTTTTGTTGTGTTGGTTAATGTCAGGACAGGGTTCTTATGAAAAATAAAGCAGGGTAGGTAGGGTGTAGGTAAGGTAGGTAGTTAGTTAATACAAGGAGATAGCAGTAGGTAGAAAAATTACATTGCAAGGCAAACCGGGTCAGCCGCCGCGGGAGACGCCCCGCCGCGAGACGAGTCCCGACCATCGTAGATGCAGGCCTGTGGACGGTCAGCAATGGGTAGCTCACCGTCCGTCCGTCCATTAACGACAGGCCGTGTCGACGGCGCGTTAGTGTTCCACGAGCGCCTCAAAGAGATGTCAGTAAAGCAGAGGGGCTTGCCAGGGCCTCCGCTTGCCGGGGTTGCGGGTCGTTCGAAAGAGATATCGCGGATCCGGAACGCAAAGGGCAAATTTTATGATTTCCCACCCCAAAAAAAAAGGCAAGCCACATCTAGTAGTTTCTTATGAAATACTGGTGGTGAACTGCATCCGGTGAAACTGGAAGCCGACCCCAACATAGTTAGGAAAAGGCTAAGCATACACTGATAAGACTGCTAAAAACCTTATTCCTGTTCTTCTTTTGCAGACCGACTATGTTATCCTTACTAATATTATAAAAGCGAAAGTGAGTTAGTTTGTTTGTTTGTTACGTCTTCACGCCTAAATGGCCAAACCGATTTAGATGAATTTTGGTACAGAGATAGTTGGATCCTGAAGACGGACATAAGCAATTTTTTTTAAAAGAGTTAGAAAGGGGAGAAATAGTTTTTTTTTTTTCGATTATCACATGGGTCAAAGTTAGCGTTAGCCCAAAGTAACTATGCCACGCGAACGAAATCACGGGCGGAAGGTAGTTAAATATATTTTCTGACTCATAGTAATAGAAAACGTCAAACTAAACAAAAAACAAAACAACCTACGGTATTTTTTGTTTAAACAGAATAGCTAAGTACATAAAAGAAAAACGACCATATGGCAAAACAAAAGCCCATAATACTTATAAGCTAAATAGTTTTACACTAAAGTGGATATTGTAGTTGATGGAAAAACATGGTTGCTACGGCAGTTCGATAGGTATTGTAACTTACAACTGCTCCTTAACATGCAACCAACCCCTTTGTCACCCTACCTTGTAGGCAATTTAATTTTCATTCTCACGATTTTATGTTTTACTATTCATAAGGTAGTAGTAAATTTTTCCTGGAAGTAAAAATTGGAACCCTTGGAAAACTTGGTATTTTTTGATTTTGTCCGTCTGTCTGTCTGTCAAGATCCATTATCTCGGGAACACGTGGAGATATTGAGTTAAAATTAAAACCATATACTCAGTCAGTGTTCTTAGTATGAGGTCCCTTGGAGCTATGAAAGAATTAACCCTTAAGACTTAGAGTCTAAGCAGTCAAAAGATATGGCCGTTTATGTCGGCAAGTTTGTACGGAACCCCCGGTGCGCAAGTCTGACTTGCACTTCGCCGGTATTTTTCACTGAAACTTTGTATTCTGTAAAGGGGTTGGTATAGAAATCGGTATTTTTTAAGTTTGAAGAGTTCGAATAGAGAAGAGTATCTGCAGCAATTTTCGGTGAATACTCCAAGGTCCCTGGATCGGACATAAGATCCTAGAATTTATGATCAACCAACCCACTCTAGATCAGGGTGAATGTTGAATTATAACCCACCCCTTCGTACAGGGAGGAGAATTATGTCTCAGCTGTCTAAACGCTTTAGGCCAGGGGATCCCTAACTTATTATGCGCCCCCTTTTAAGTGGACACAAATTTCCAGGTACTTAATATACATAACGGACAGAATACAGAACATACAGAATTATAGTGCGAAAAAATTAGAAACAAACACATTTTCGTTAATATTTTCAGTAACTTTTAAATCAGTATCTGTTACCAAGTTAGTATGAAATAAATACATAGGTTTAAAGTCTGGTATTTGTGTACTTAATTAAGTTCCTTAGCCATACTAGTGGCCGACGGCGCCGACGCCCTCTTTTGCAGGACTCTGGGCCCCCTGTGGGTGGCGAGCTCAACAACATTGAAAATCCCTACTATAGGCTATTGTATCTCACAATTGACGACACGGTTGGCGCAGTGGCTGTGCATTCAACTGCTGCGCTGCGTGTCGCGGGTTTGATCCTCGCACGGAACAAATATTTGTATGGCCTACGGTTAATGTTTCCGGGTCTGGCTGTTTGTGTATGTAAGTTTAAATGTTTGTAAACGCACGCAAAATACAGGAGAAATTCCCAGTGCGGGGGCATCGTTTTTATAATAAAAAAAAGCCAATATAAGTAAATACATGTCGTTGAAGTTATCAAAGCGTTACCAAAGTTGTGTAATAAGTTACTTTGTGACGCCTTGTTTGGATACACGAACGTAGTCGGTAATCGCATTAACTTTGACGACATTAGGAGGACTCCACGGATTACTTAAGTTACTTTTACCGTTTGTTCGAAGTATGTTCCCTAATTGATGAGGAAATAGCTAACTTTATGTCTTAAGCTAAGTTAATATAGGTGTGCTTTTTGATGATACAGTTGGACTTATTATTTAGATGATGGTAACTTAAAAAACTACCCATTAGGGTTACACTCAGCGGGCCCGCCAGAGCCACCTGCCGGGGTTGCGGGTTGTTAGATACCGCGGCCCCGTATAATAAAGGGCAAAAGAATGATAGGTATTAGTCTGACACTAAATCTTCAAATAACTACCTCTCCTCTGGGCGAAAGGTCATACACTATTGAACTATACATGAATCTCTCTTTTCTTGTGTCTGTTTGGAGTAGTGGTTGCTACTAACACACGGAATTCTGAGATCCTGAGCTCGATTCCCGGGTTGGGTAGTGTTATTGGGTTTTTTCCATCAGGAATTTCTCAGTAGCAGTCCGGCTTTGTGCCCGGTTGGTGGCGAAATGTGGGTGTACTTATTAGATAAGTACCTATATGTCTACCTAACACTTTGGGGATTACAAGGCATCATGTTATGATGTTATTTTCTTCAATTTTATTTTTCTAAGGGAGATGGAGGGTTATTGTTTTATAAAACGCTTCACAATGAGGCTCTGATGCATACATTTTTTTTTCGTATTTCTTCGATTCAACATTATTCTTGTTCCTATTGAACTACAAAACAAACTTTCCTTAGTTACGAACATGAATTAGGTTTCCAATCACGCAAACATTATATTTATTACTTCTAGACAAAAACTGCATAGTTAAGTAGGTATTATGTCTCCTTGTAATAGGTCTGTAGAATTTATTTTAGCTATATTATTGTGAAATATATGTCTAGCCATCGAGTCTATCAATTGAAACTGCCATTTCTTTTACTACTATTGAGCAGAAAGAAATAGCACAAAGAAAACTTTATTTGCCTTTTCGAGTGAGAGACAACGCAGTACGTACAAAATTTTCCCATTATATTGATTTAGAAAGTCATGCAGTTACTGCTCTTGAACTCAGTTCAAATATGCTGATCTCGATTAGTATACAGTCCAATTAAAATTACCATACTTCAAGTAAATGTGGAAAGAGAAGTAGCGCATCTAGCAACAACCAATTCAGCGAAACTGTTGTTGCAGACTACAACAATTTATTCATGCCAACGATTTCTCAGCATGCAATGCAGAAGTTAACCGGGCAGAACCAGCATTCAACCCTTGGCAACTTCGATATTTATTAACAGGACATAATCGGCATAATGTTTCAACTGATGGGGCTGAAGCTTTCTCTGCGTGAGAGGGATCATGTCCTCACCCACAACGTGTTCCCAAGAGTAGGTTGGGTGTTACATGTTACTGAATTTCTGGTTCCAGTACATTCCGGTAACCACACCATGGCTTTCTTCTTCTCTTTTACATTTCCCCTCTTAAACTTTCATTAACCAGATCTAATTCTTCCAGACAGACTTTACTTTGCTACTCTGAAGACGGGGTATAAGCCGAAGCCAACTCGAAACAGCAAATACTTCCACATTGAAGATGAGATTGTCTACGAGAACTTCTATTTCGATTTCGGGCCCTACCACCTGTGCCACTTGTATCAGTTCTGCAACAAGCTCAATGAGGAATTGGAGAAGAATCCGAAGAAGAAGATCGTCTTCTACACTAGTAATAATGAGACCCTTCGACTCAATGCGGCCTATCTTATTGGGAGTTATCAGGTATTGTGCATTCTTCAATTTTTCTACTTATTTTATATCTTTTATGGGATGTGACGGTTTCTGTAATTGCACCTGGTGCTCGTTAGTTTCTTTTTCTGCAGGATATATCAATATACCTTAAAGCACGGTTCTATTTAGGCTTCGTCAAAAATACGATGAATTAAAGACTCTGATTAAGAACTTTTTTTTTTCGGATGAGAAAACAACCATATAACTTCCCTAGCTCTGGGCGGAGTGGAAGGGAGTGTCGGATGTTCCTTCTTATGCCCTTTGTGTTTCCTAGTTGCGGTAAATCTTCAACAACCCGCAAACCCGGTAAGCCAGTTTAAGTCCTTGAATCCGCTTTTCTTTTCTATCGTATTATAAGAAATGAGAGGAAAAGCGAATCTAAGGTCTACATTTATGCGGACAAATAATAAAATCTGCTTATTTTTACTGCTAGGATATTACGAAAAACTCAAAACGATCAGCTGGCCTCAAAAACGTTTTAAATATTGAGACGAATTTCGCTGTTTATCCGTCCGGAAAAATACGAACCCTCGGGCGAATCTCAGGACGATGATACTGAGACGTGGAATCATACGCTATATTAATTCCCAATACGATTACCACGTTTCGCGGAAAAATATACACATCCGTTTTGCAGTATCAGGAAGACTTAGAAATTCAAGGTTCTAGGCTACATAGCTAGGCTGAGTGGGTAGAATACACGTGTTTACGTTGTGGTGTTTAACACTCAATTAGCAGATGTTATTGGTATCTATTTTAATTTAAAGAAAGTAATCTTACGGAAACTTGCAAATCTTAGAAAGATATGTGACAGCCACCAACCTGTAATGTCATCAAATAACATCTCCCGCTCTGGGCGAAGCGGGAGGGGGGAATCTCAGACTTGTACTGACTAAAACCCACCCGAAGTTATTTGAAGATTTTCCATCCGCAAATAAAGAGTAGTTAACACCAACTAAATAAATGTAATTATACAGCTAGTCGTTGCAATAAGTTTAAAAATAATATAGCTCTTAAAGTTACACCGTCTTTAGTAGAGCACGGGACTCCTAATGAAATCTATGAAGCCCTTTTTAATGTTGTGCAAAATGAGTACCAATCTGTTTTTAAGAGTAAAACTGTTAACTTTAGTGGACCTTCCGTTGGCTTCAACCAATGGGCTACGCCAGGAATTTATAAAAGTCGAGCTAGACTATATGAGTTGTATGGTCTGAAACGATACAGGGGGCCTACTCTCTTTCTCCGAAACGTAACTTCGTTAACGAACGAAAGTCAAAAGTAGTTAGTTAGTTTCATTTCATTTCATTCATTTCGAAATTTTCGGACGTCCGAAGTTTATTTGACATTAAAATTTTCTAAACCTACTCTAATTCGCGCAAAATGATATAGAGTAGGGTTACAAACGTAACTACTTTTGACTTTCGTTCGTTAACGAAGTTACGTTTCGGAGAAAGAGAGTAGGCCCCCAGGTTTGATACTACTTTTCTAGAGTATGTTAAAAAATATTCAAAATTATTTAAAAAGATTTGTGTCATTGCCAAATCTAAATTTTTAAGCGATACTATTAAAAATTCTAATAATAAAGTAAAAGCCACTTGGAAAATTATAAACAATGAAACGGGTAAATCGGTTCAACGAGAAAATCAAGTTGAAATAATGGTTGATAACAAATTAGTTAACAAAGCAGCGGACATAGCAGAGTCATTTAATAATTATTTTGCCAGTATACCAATAACTACGACTCGCTCCTTAAATTCATCACCGTCTAAAGCTCAAAATCTTTTGCAAACTAGCGTGCCTAAATGTGATCACGTATTTAGTTTTGAACGTGTAACACCTCGTGATGTAGTTAATGTTTTTAATTCTCTTAAGTCGAAAAACACAGGTGATTATTGGGGCATTTCCATTAAACTTTTGAGTAATATTATCGACATTGTTGCCCCACATCTAGCTATTACTTTTAATAAATGCGTTGATTTAGGTACTTTCCCTGACCTTATGAAGAGCAGTAAAGTTATCCCTCTTTTTAAATCTGGCAATAAAAATTATATGGGTAACTTCAGACCAATTTCTATTTTACCTGCCTTTAGTAAGATTTTTGAAAAGTTAATACTCAAGCAGTTGTTGAGACATTTTAATTTAAACAACCTTCTTCACAACGATCAATATGGCTTTACAAAAGGTCGTTCGACAACAGATGCGGGTGTTGCTTTGCTGAAGCACATATTTAATGCGTGGGAGAACGCTCAAAATGCAATCGGTATTTTCTGCGATCTCTCTAAAGCTTTTGATTGCGTTCACCATGACACGCTTTTACGGAAATTACATCATTACGGAGTTCAAAATGAGGCCTTAAATGTAATAGACTCATACTTACAAAACAGATTTCAATGTGTAGATGTTAACGGCGCGAAATCTTCTGGACTACCTGTTCTGCTAGGTGTACCTCAAGGCTCGATATTAGGTCCATTTTTATTCTTGGTTTATATCAACGACCTACCATATAATTTAAAGGGTATTTGTGACGTTGTTCTGTTTGCTGATGATACTTCTCTTATTTTTAAAGTAGATAGAAATAGACAAGATTTTAACGATGTAAATAGCGCGCTATCAATGGTCACGGATTGGTTCACGTCAAATAACCTTGTTCTTAATGCCAATAAAACTAAATGTATTAAATTCGCTCTACCCAATGTTAGAAATCTTGGTCCCAACATTGTCCTTGGCAATGAGAAGCTTAAAACTGTAGACTCGGCAGTATTCCTGGGTATAACAGTAGATTCAAAATTACAATGGGGTCCACACATATCAAGCCTAGCGGGAAGGCTTAGTTCGGCCGCATACGCCGTCAGAAAAGTTAGACAATACACTGACGTTGACACGGCACGATTGGTCTATTTTAGTTATTTCCATAGCGTCATGTCCTATGGTATTCTGCTGTGGGGCAAAGCCGCTGATATCCAGAATGTATTTGTTCTGCAGAAGCGAGCGGTTCGTGCAATTTACCAGCTAGGTGCCCGGGATTCTCTGAGAGATTTTTTTAAAGAGATTGGTATTCTCACTGTGGCTTCTCAATTCATCTTGGCCAACATTTTATATATTAGGCAAAATATCCATCTATATAGTAAAAACAGTGATATTCACAACATTAACACTAGAAATAAGCATAAACTACGTGCTCCCTTCCACCGGCTTCATAAGGTTCATAATTCATTTGTAGGGCTTGGTATAACTTTTTATAACAAGCTACCTTCTTCTTTGCTAGATTTGCCATTTAATGCATTTAAAGCTAAAGTAAAATCTAACCTTTGTTTAAAAGCATACTATTCTATTAACGACTATTTAGACGATAAGCATAGTTGGTCACTGTGTTGAACTCAAGACGATTATTATTATTTATTTTTTTCTCTTCATGTTCTTTCACCAAATTAGCTTATTGATACGTTACATGTCTTCGTCATGTAATTTTATATTTTTACTTTTTTTTTTCTTTATATGCTTGTTTCATTTTGTGTGTTTTTATTTATTGACATGTGGTTAACTAGTGACCTCGAGCATTGACTGAATATATATATTTTTTTTTTGTTACTGTTATTGGTAAATCTTTTTTATGCTTAGCTTATTTCTTTTGCACTATGGTCCTAGTTTATCACCTGACACTTCTTCACTGCACATGTAAGCGGGCACACCCATTAGACTGGTGAATTTATTATTTAGACTTGGGTAATTTTTTATTTTTATATATAATGGGTGTTTGCTAGCTGACAAGTGACAATGAATGAATAATTCCTTATTTTAATATTTTTTTTATAATTTCTTGTGATAAACGGAATTGTATAAAATCTGGTTCTTCTAACCTGACAGACAGATGTGTTGCTGGGGAGTTTGTTCCGCCATTTCTTCTTCCCAGCTAAAACACTAGGAAGTGGCGAAGGGCAGGGCGTTTTTGTGGGACTGTCTCTTGTAATCTGACGTTCAAAAAGTGCTGATTATCAGCCTAATTTGAATAAATGACTTTTGATTTTGATTTTGAATGAATACTAAATTTTATACAAATAGGTTAAGCCGTTTGAGCGTGAAGGAATACAAACATACACACACTCATACAAACTTTCGCCTTTATAATATTAGTGTGATTATGCAAGGCTATCGGTAATACTGTTGACCGCAGTAGCGGAACATTCGACGTCTGCTCCATTGTTCCATTGGTAGAAAGAATGAATACCGAATTGTGCCATCCTGATTTCAGTTTTCCTGCACTGAATTTTAGCTCTTGACAGCTGGGGCTCGAAACGAGTAAATGATGCCGTAACGTCTGATAGGGGAGAATGGAAGAAGAAAACTTGTTGCCCCGACCCCAAATAGAATGGGACAAGGGCAGGAAAATGATGATGACAACTGGGGCTCTAAAATGGCCGCTTAAGCAGAATTATAATAGGATAACAAATGAATTACAATTCGTAAAATGGTCACTAAGTGTGAAGTAAGAAATGGGTAACACTCCGTCCGTCCGTCTATTATCATCAGGCCGTGTCGACGGCCCCTTAGTGTTTCTCGCGCGCCTCAAAGAGATGTCAGCAAAGCAGAGGGGCCTGCCAGGGCCACCGCCTGCCGGGGTTGCGGGTTGTTCGACAGAGATACCGCGGCCCGGTTCAAGTCAGTACAAGTCTGGCACTCCGCCCAGAGCGGGGGAAGTTATTTGATGATTTCCCATCCACAAAAAAAAACTGATTCATAGCTGCCAATCATGTCTTACCGATCTCCGAATTGATAGAAATTTCTAGTTTAGCGATCCAATCTTCAACTACAAAGATCTTCATCCTACTATTAGTTAATTGTAAGAGTTTGACATTTAAACTTACGTTATAAGGTTACATGACTGACGGATAAGTTACATGACTGTAACATTAATACCTCGCCTACGTGAGTTACACAACCGCCATTTAATCAGTTAAAAATACATCGGATACGCAATCCTCGGTGGGAATATAACCCGCTACGTAATTAGGGGTAACCGGGCTGTTCCCACGCGCTCACAATTATTCAATGAGAGGTAGGTATAAGATACCGCACGTCAGTGGAAACGGTTGGACTACGAAAAGCAGCCTTGCTGTAACGGGATAAGAGGCACTGACGATGTCTGATTGTTATCGTAAAAGTGCGGTTGACTGTAGGATACGTTAAGGTTGGTGGAAATTGTTTGCGGGATAATAATGTGGGTCTTGAGGCCATACTCATGGATGTATGTCTTCTGATTACAGGATTTGGACCATTCTGATTTGATTTCTCAGTTGCCCTCGGATTGTAGGTACTAGTGGGCTATTCAGACATCTAATATATATATAACTCGCTTTTTCCCGCGGTTTCGCTCGCGTTAAATTTGGGGTAACACGTTTCCCCTTTCCTGGTGTGCCACCTGTAGTTGTTGCCCTTGCGCCTGATTTATTGTAATAGCAAAGCTAAGTTTTCCTGTTTCTTCCCTCTTTCTTCCTCCTTTCTCACTTTTATTTAAAAAAATAGCCCATGTCCGTCTCCGGGGTTCAAACTATCTCTTTACCAAAATTCATCAGAATCGGTTTAGCCAATTAGGCGTGAAGAGGTAATAATCAAACTCACTTTCGCTTTTATAATATTAGTAAGGATTCTCGTGTCGCGGTGTTCAAACTCCTCCAAAACGGCTGGATCGATTGTTGAAATTTTGTGTGCATATCGGGTAGGGTAGGTCTGAGTCGGCCAACATCTATTTTTTTATTCTCTCTCCAGAAAAGGAGCTAAGCAGCGGATGAACCCGCTAGACACTGCTAGTTATGATATTTATCTCGACTGCCTCGTTGGTGACAGTTGTCGTTAAAAGCGATTGCTGAACGAGGTGATGCCGGGTCCGATTCCCGAGTCAGAAACAATGTCATTGGGTTTTTCATCAGGATTTATTTGTAGCTGCCATGGAGTCTAGATTTGTGCTCTATTGATTACAATAGACTCGCCGCTCATGTGATTTAAATATAACTAACGAAATGTAGATGTCAATTAGGTGAATTAGCAAAGGATAATCTGCTGTTTTGTTAATTTCGAACACCACACTTTACTATTGGGTGTTGATGATTAGGAAGATTAAGACCAAAGTTTTTAACTGACTTCAAAACAGGAGGTGGTTTTATGTTCGACCGTATTTTTGTTTGTTCACCGATTACTCCACCGACTGGACCGTTTTTTTTTTTATTGACAATGAACTCACTCTTGACCTCGATCTCGCCTGATGGTAAGCGACAGATGAGGTCTACTATGGAGCGAGCGAGCCCAGAAGATGCCTATTGACTCTTGTTTTGAAGGCAGACGGGTCGTATGTGGTAGGGAACACAGAAGCCGGTAGAGAGTTCCACACCTTGGCCGTGCGCACAATAAATGTTAAGGAAAAGCGCTTAGTACGACAAGACGGTATATCGACCAAGTGCGGGTGGTACCCTGCCGTGCGTCTGGTAGCCCGGTAGTAAAACGGAGATGTTGGGATCAGGTCATGGAGCTCCAGCGCACACTCTCCTAAGTACAATCTATAGAAAACCGACAAGCTGGCAACGTTACGCCTGTGCGCCAGGCTATGAAGCTTGGACACAAGCATCTCATCGCATATGAGCCTTTTGGCTCTGCGTTCCACCGAGTCGAGTGCAGCGAGCTGGTATTTTTCCGAGCCATCCCATAGGTGGCTGCAATACTCCATACAGGAACGGACTTCTGCTTTATACAAGTTACAAAGCTGTCCAGGAGATTCTCATAATTCTTTTTTTCTGTTCTTCTGAGGTGGTTCCATATCAATTTTATTGATATTACTTGGGTTGTTTATGAGTTATCATCTATAATAAATATTTTTCTTCCATGTCCATATGGATGATCTGCTATTACTTGAAGTAACAATGGAAAATAAATATTCGATAAAAAAAAATATGTGTGAGACATCATTAAACCATAACTAAAAAGCTCAAATAAAAACCTTTTTGGTGGCAATAAGTCAACGAAGCAAACAAAAGTCACTGACTTCCGATTTTTTCCACTTTTTAGTTTTTTTTTTGCAAAAAAATATTTTTTATTAAGAACACCAAAAGGAACATTAGTTTGAATCAGTTTTCCCCCCAAAATTTACTGACCACTAGACCTTTCAAGGCCACTTTACAACCTTCGTAGACACAGTTATACTCATATCTCAGGTAGATATGAGTATAACTGTGTCTACGAATCTCAACTCGGCTACGTATTAATTCCATATGAATGCCCTCATATTCATACATGACTGAACATGTTACGTTATCCCACGAGGGACGTAAACTAAACTTTATGGAGGTTGTTTCCGTTTTCGTAAAGCCTCGCTTATGGGAGACGTAAAAAAGATTGACTGTATCGTTAGGTTACAAATGGCTATGAATTTGGTTGGTTGACATTTGTTTTCATGGATTGTTTGTAGATTATTTAACCATCCATGTTGGATTTGATGTGTTAAGGTTAACTGTTTTTGAACTACAGGTGTGTTGACGTTTCGGGTCGTAAGAAGTTTTTGTAGTTTCAAACTCAAAGCATTTATTTCAATTAGACCATTACAGGCACTTTTGAATATCATAAAAACAAGAACAAAAAAAAGATGCTGCTACAGTCCCAGTCACAAGATATAATAATTTGTGAAAGTACCGTAGTTGTTTAAAAATAATGCTGTCGGTTTTAAGTACTGTTTATAACTACTGAATAATATGATTGGTTGTTGGGAATCTTCGCCAAATAATTAAAGCAGTTGTTCGGTTTCTGAGACTGACTTAGATTAGTGATACTTTATTATTCATAGAAAAGTAAGGTTCTTCTTCTTCTATCTTATCTATGGTACGACTTATTAAATATCTTGGTTCCAAATGGTGGTCACGTTATTCGCAGCGTCTGTAGAATTTTTTAAGTGCTATAATGCCTAATGTGTGTAAACTTTGTGTGATGAGCATGATTGTTAGTTCTGTGTCTGGGTGTGATTTCTCTATAATATGTATGTATTCATAAATTATATAAGTATGTATATCAGTTGTCTGGTTACCATAACACAAGCTCTGCTTAGCTTGGGATCAGATAGCCGTGTGTGAGTTGTCCCAAGATATTTATTTATTTATGTGGTATAGCAACAATGATAAAATATAAAAGAAAACAAAACTAAAAGAACATTATTACAATCTGACCAAGTACAGTACAAATATATACAGTAAGAGTGGCTTTTAATAAATACTCCTTAAAAAGAATCTCTTCTTTATCATCCCCAGATAATCTACCTCGACTCCAGTCCAGCAGCTGTATACAAACAGCTAACAGACGGCTCAGAATGGTCCCTGCTGAACTTTCGAGACGCTTCGGGGGGGCCTCCACTCTTCGACATATCTCTGCTGGATGTCCTGCATGGAGTGAAGGTGGCTCATGACGCTCGCTTCTTTGACTTCGATAACTTTGATGCGGAGCAGTATTTGTTTTATGAGGTGAGTTGGTACTTGACGTTGGACCTCGATTTGTTATATGATAGCAATTTTCTGGAGGACAGGAAGAAAGTTCCTATGGTATAGAGCGGAATAATTCGAAAAGGCCAGTGCACAATGTTAGCTTTCACAAATAAATGGGCCTTTTGCGATTCGCGAACTTACACAAGAATGGTTCCGTACCACCGTACGCAAAAGAAACGCTCAACAAAATACTTCACGGTAATGTCTGTAAAAGTGTGTACTTTTAGAAAATGCAATAGATATTTTTATAAGACCATATAGAACCCTAAATTAACATAAAGTTCCGAAATATCATGAAAAAGTAATCAATCATAAAGAAATAACAATTGAAATTTTCTGAATCTGCCATAAGACTGATTGCATTTCAAATCCAATTTAAACTTGTCAGTTAAAGTTATTTTGATTAACCACTCTGCACGACAGGATTTTGACACATGACACATCAGCTGAATCGGTGGGGTGACGCGAATTGTCATGAAATTCAAGAATTTTCATCAATTTACAGCATTCAATTTTGTTATTAAAAATAAGTCACCGGGGCTGTATCATATGATAAGTTTGAGGTTTATATTTCCAAAAACCTCATAAGGTCGATAAAACGGCGTCAATCTATTGTAAAATGTGTGTAAAATACATATTATTACACCCTTCCAAAAATTAGGTACTTTAAAAACGCTGGAAATAATGCACATACACAAGACAACCCTTTAATAATAAAATCGGAAATCCAAAATAAAAACAGTGACATTCCATCTGCATTCTTATTTTCGCCATTTTACATATAAATTCAAAATAAAACACGATACAAATCTCGACAAAAAATACTAAAAACTGTGTTGCAACATGACATTTCTTAGTGCTGACCGTAAATCTAAGTTTCATCATTACGATTAAAAAGTTGCATTCAACCTAATCGATAATCGAAATGGAGTAAACTTTAAAAAAAAGTCTTGGGACAATTGAGGAATTTACATATGGAGATTGCATATTATTCTACTATTGATATTATAGTTGTTCAAATATCTATGATATCGATAAGAAAAGAAAGACAACAACATTTTGTCACGTGCTTTTTTGTTATGCTATAATTATTTTCTTATGCGCCAAGATTTGAGGTATGAACATTTTGCTGTCAAACGGTTTCGCGGTAAAAGATTTTGGCTGTTTTCTTGAATGACGATGAATGAAAATGGCGGCCATTTTTGTAGGAGGTCATGCTAATTCTGTAGGTAACTAGTCAGACACCCCAGCCGGCACAACCATACCGTACCGCACCTAAAAAGCTATGCCTCCGCACTATAGCCTTGTTTTAGACGGACAGGGACTCCGCACACATCGGGGCCCGAAAATATCGATGTAGACACCCGACGCCCGACGCCCGATGCCTGTAGCGTTTCCCGCGGTGGCTGGCTTGGTTTGAGGAGCGCCTCACTTGCCCCGCTCTAGACGAAGCGGGGGGAGTGTCAGGGTTATGCAATAGAAGGAGCATGGGTGTGTTTTAGTCAGTACTAGTCTGACACTCCCCCCCGTTTTGCCCAGAGCGGGGGTAGTTTTTGACGATTTCCCACTCAAAAAAAAAACCCGGGTACACGACATCAAGAAAAATCCAGGTTCAAAATGGAGTCATTTTCAAGCACGATTGGAGTTTTCTTGGTGTCGTGTTTCCATCTCAATTGTGCTCTTCCTCTATAGGCCATTTTTACCCCAAGGCTTGCACTCCAAGAACACTTTGGCCTACGAGCTATGTTTTAGGAAAGAATGAATACGCTTTTCAAATAACCAATCCAACCAAACAATTTTGTCGAACAAATGTAATTTATCTTAGCTGATTTTTTTAATGTGCTTACCAAGATCATAATTGGCGCGTTCTATATTCAACCTTATTTATTTCTATTTGCAATTCACATTCAAATAGTAGGTATAAAACCAAATTATTAATAAAATAGCAAATAAACATTTTAATATAAATTTGAACAGCGAGCGCATTCCTTTTTTGAATTTTTATCTGAAAATAAAATTGGCGCGAATTTAGCCATAGATCAGTTTGTACTGTTTGTTTTTGAATCGGGTTTAGTGGCGTAAAAAATATTATAATCAATATTTATAGTATTTTACACGTATTACAAAATTAATTTTTATTTTCATCTATCAATTTCTGATATTCCTTAATTTAATTATTCGAGTTGATTGATTTACAAGAAAATAATCGATTGAAATAATCGTATTTACACATCACAAAATTAAAAAAAAAGAAATGGACGTCAATTTCGAAAGTGAATTTAGTAGTGGTTATGAATATTCCGTGTTATTGGTCCTATTATTGCAAATTACGATAAGATCTGGGCATTGTCATGATATTTGTAATATTTGAAATGATATTTGTGTCAGTTGTTATAGAATCTATTCGTGAATATATGATATAATGTGGAATTAAAAATGTAAACAAGCACGATTGGCGCGAAAATTCGACTTTAGATTTCCAAATGTATCATTACCACTACTAATATAAGTTCAATTACGAATGATTTCTTCACGTGATAAAAGGACACGTTAATCATGCCCAATAATATGGAGTTTAAATGTCCGAAAACCTATTTTTTTATGATTTTTAGCGTCGACCTACACTGCCATCAAAATGGCGATGATCGTAATTAACGCATTTGGATTTTATAAGACTTAATTATGAAACTTCCTCAATAATTAAAGAACTTCTAATGACGTTTAAATATGAGTTTTTTATTCTACTATCTTAATGAATGCACACCCATATTATTTATTAACCAGAAAATAAAATATTTACAAAAATAATGAGGAGGTCATATGACTTAAATGTCCGACCCCTTTCGGGGCCAGTACCGAGCCAGCGGAGGTTTGAATGTCGAGCCCCCGAAGGGGTCCGTACCGAACTATACGGTTAATTTTAAGTAGCGACTGAACAGCGAGATCAGTTTCAAGTTTACTGATCTGATAATTACGTAATTATTGTCTACTACCTGGCGCCCGCGGACCGCCCGCGTGATATCGAATAAAAAGTATCTTATGTATTATTCCAGACCATAATCTACCTCTGTGCCAAATTTCATCAAGCTCCGTTCAGGCGTTTAGAAAGAGTAACAAACATCCATACATCCACTCAAACCTTCGCATTTATAATATTAGTAGGATTTGACGTAATCATGTTTTGAAAGGAGCTCGCGTCGATGTTAAGGTTGCAGGTAAGCCGCGCTTGTTTAGGTTTGTCTGTGGATGGGTGATCGTCCATTACATACCAAGCTTCCTCCGAGCTTCAGAAAGCACTGTCTCGGGTCTCGGCTGTCGGTTGTACTCGTCGATCTTTGACAGTCGTTACAAGTATCAGTAGCCTGAAAGTCACAACCAGTCTTACCAAAGGGTTTCGTATTACACTGTACTTACTGAGTTGTGGAGGTCAGATAGGCAGTCGTTCCATGTAAAATATTGTTATTCAGCTCTATCCAGTAGACTGGAACCCGACCCCAACATAGTTAGAAAAGGCTAGGTAGGTGGTGATATGATCATGTGCGAAAAAAGTAATGTTTTCAGCTTTAAAAAACTTGCAATTGCACCTTGGCGGAATGACTGCCAACTTCAGAGAATGTCGTCGACCTTTCACGCTCTGTGTGGGCTGTGTTTCCGCGACACAATTCGGACATCCTACACTGCTAATAAAATTATATTCATTTGTTTACTGCAGTTATATCTTACGTACAGTCAACAAAAAGAAACTGGTACATTAATCTGCATTCATCATCATATAAAAACAGGAACTACCCTCTGCTACTACACTTCGCTGTATATACAGTCAATCATCTCAGCCTTATTACTCAGAGGTCCATGGACGGCATGAAAATAGTCACTAGGTTAGGCATTTAGCAGTATGAGAAATTAATAAGACGTATTATTTGACTCGCACAGTATCTTGTGCAATATTTTGTTTTTCTCTTTTATCAAACAGAAAAACAAAAATATTTAACCTATTGAATGTTATTACACACTCGATTCGACTCGATTCGAATTAAGATAAACGAAGATTTTGTCGCTAAACCGATAGCTAATACGGCATAAAGTTACCCCGCGGGTACCTAAGACACTTGTGTCATTTTGTCTTATTATCCCCCGTAGGAACTTAATGACATTCAACGGGTAAAAAAAAGAAATTAGAAATAATATGAAATAAATTTTACCCTTGTACTAAGCCAAAAAGGTCCCGTTGGTATTCTGATAGGGCGGGCCCAAGCAAGTTATCCCACGGTCACGCACGCAAACATAAATAAAAAAAATACCTTAGTCTATTGCAGTGGAAATGGAAATGGAGATGGGCAGGTCACATGATGAGAGACAACCAGGAAAAGTGGAGTAAAATAGTGACAGATTGGTATCCCAGAGATGGAAAAAGGAGTAGAGGCAAACAAAGAATGAGATGGGAGGACAAGCTAAAACTGACGGCTGGCCCCAACTGGAGAAGAGTGGCTCGCGATAGAGTTCAGTGGAAGCAGCTAGAGGAGGCCTTTGCCAAGAGGCACGCTGAATTAAGGGACATTTTATAAATGAGTTAAATGCAACAGATAACAAATTCAGAATTGCAAGGCTATTATTATTATTATATTATTGCAGTGGTCTCTCACAAACTGTATCTGTATTCAACTGCACTGGAAATAATATTTGGACGAACCTCATTGATCTAGAGGTCGCTTTTGTTTTTATCGTTGCCATGTAATTTCTCATGAATCGTACCATAAAAATATTTTTTTCGTGCGAGAATTTAACCCCATCGCTTGGCCACTGCTGCAACCGTGCTATCAACTTAGGCAGTTGAGCCTAGATCCTGGATCTCATGGCAGGCATTATCAACTTTTCAGTAGCAGCTAAGTGACTTGTTTTGTGCCCGATTGTTGGCAATAGGCTATTTTGTATTATTACATGAAAATGAAACATAATTTCGAAATGTGAGTGTACGCTTCAGACTACAGACTTTAACTTACTCTTTCGGAGTACACTAGTAATAATCACCTTGTATAAAATAATGTATTTGCGTTGCCCTCTAAACTAAACTTATATAATTATATTTCAGAAAGTAGAAAACGGCGACCTAAACTGGATAATTCCAGGCAAAATGCTAGCCTTCTCCGGCCCCCACCACCGCTCCCGCCTAGACCGGGGCTACCCGCTCCACAGCCCCGAACACTACCACGACTACTTCCGAACCCACCACGTCACGACGATCGTACGACTCAACAAGAAGTCGTACGACGCCCGTCAGTTCACCGCGCATGGTTTCGAACATCGGGAGCTGTTCTTTGTGGATGGTTCCGTACCTTCGGATCTGATCGTGAACCGGTTTATAAGGATCACTGAAGCCGCGAAGGGGGCAGTAGCTGTGCACTGTAAAGGTGAGGAAATGTTAAAATAGTTTTTGTAGTTAGCTACCATTATCCATTTGACCACACGGTTGCCGTAGTGACTAAGCGTTTGACTACTTCGCCACGTGTCGCAGGATCGATCCCTGTATGGAGCAAATATTTTTATGACCTACAGATATTTGTTCCGGGTCTGGCTGTTTGTGAATGTGACTTTAAATGTTTGTAAAAAAAATGATTGGTTGATAGTCTAGATAAATCTCAGCATATTATTATACCCTTAAAATCTAGAAGATATATGTAATTAGCATCTTCCGGTTTCTTAATACTATTAAACAGACAACCAATATCATCTAGAATTACCTAAATGTTTAGCAGAATTATCCAGATCCTGCCTGGCTTCCCTTTCGTAACTTAGTTTAACTATTCTGAAAAAATATCCCTATATTTTCATTTAAATTATAATAACTTCTTGTTTCAGCGGGCCTTGGTCGTACCGGCACACTAATAGCATGTTACCTAATGAAGCACCACGCGTTCACTGCGCGGGAGTCGATCGCGTGGCTACGCATCTGTCGTCCCGGCTCTGTCATTGGCCATCAGCAGTGGTTCCTCGAGAAGTAAGCATACACTAAAGAGTATTTTATCGAAGTTTCCTTAAATTGCTTTGTTGGTTTCGTGGTCACAAGCGCTACTGCATTCCAAAAGCAGGACCTTTTTGTTTAGTTTCTAGGTCGGGCAGGGTTATTGAGTTTTTTCATGACGGTTGATTTGTTAATCTGTGGTAACAAATATTATAATATTGTTTATGGTGCAAGTGGCAACACCTATTAAAAATATGTAAAGTATAACGTTTAATTAAATGAGTACCGACAGTCTATTACGAAAAGCAACGTGTTTTTTACTATGGGCCCAGCACGCTTCCACTACGCGCCCTAGTGCCCTATCTAAGTTTGTGCCCTATTTATAGTATTAAGCGCGACTCCTAATAGAATATCACGAGAAATTAAAATATAACTGACGAAATGTAGTTTAACTATCCGATATAGCTCAGCTTAATCCTTCGGAGATTACTTTGTTATTTTGCTATTAGTCATAGCAAAATAACAAAGTATTATTAATAATAATAATAATTCCCCACCGCCGTATCTCTACGTTGACGTCGTGGTGGGGCTTGAGTGCCCCGATGAGCCCTGGACCTGTACCGGTAGGATTTATTTTGCCGATATAGTTCTAGGGTGAGGGGCCAGACCAAGAGAGATACAATCCAAGCCAAGGTTGCACATGCTGAGGGCTGCATGGCTAGGGGAGAGACTAGCCGCTAATGTGCCAACTCTGGATAATAGGGGACCTCCAGTTTTATTCACCCTTGCCACAGTGAATGCAGGGCTCTGCTGTGGTCGACTTTATAAGTCCCTAGCTTCTCGTGGGAACAACATGAATACCAGATCAAAAACAAAAAAAAATCTTCTGGCAAATCTGCCTCAAATGGATGACGAAACCTCACATTTTTCTTCGTCATCTTCTTCATCACATTTTCCTTCAATTCCATCATCATCACAATCTTTTCGCGTCACTCCGACACCTTCATCGCCATCAATCAGCATACAGTCAGTGGATGTTGTACAGGAGACAAATATTGTCGAAGATACTGTACCCACCGCTAGAACTGCAAGAAGCCGTAGGAAATGGAGCATTGATATGAATAAGTTCATCCTACGCACATATCTTCACCTCACTCATATAGAAACCGATAAAAATGCTTACCTACCTTCACTTCACACTAAGTTTTTAGAAAAATACCCAGATATGCAAGTAGGCCGACAAAGAATAGGTGACCAACGAAGAGCCATAGTTCAAAAGAAATTATTACCACAAGAAACAATAGATCAGATTTATGAGGAAGTCAGAGCCGAATTACAAATAGTTCACACTCAAATACAACAACACTCCACACAGTCCATGACACAAAATAACACACAACCCGGTCAGCGTATGAAATGGACGAATGAATATAATGAGGCAATAATCAGAATATATTATACTACTACACAACTCGAAACAAATAAAACAGCATATAGAAAGCATTTACATGAGGGATTTATAAATATTTATCCGGAACTAGCACATTTAACCGAGCAAAGATTATCAGATCAAGTAAGAGCAATCATAAATAACAAATACATTCACAATGACAGATTAGAAGAAATAAAAAACCAAGTAGCTATAGAATTAAGAAATAACAACATCAACATAGAACACATAAATAACGACTTGCAACAATCAGATGAGAACGTTATTTCTTTAAATACTCAATATACAAATATTCACATTTCCGACACAACAAATAACATTATAGTTCTGAATAATGACTCTGATACTAACACAGTCTCTCAAATTCCTATAAATACAGTCGACGAAAACTTTCTCAACCACATAGACATAGGCCTATTTGAACCCACGCAAAATAACCCAGATGGTGCTCCTGAAAAGAACCTAGAGATCGAAGCCACATTTCAAAAAGCTCAACAACTTTTTTCTGATGCACACCCCACTAGTAGACCATTCATTCCAAAGCAAAAGACCTCTAAAAAGTTTTCCGCCATAGTAACATACATAAATTCTATCATTCTCCCAAACATCGTAAATATCGACACCGACTTCGTCCAATTGCAAACCATAATATACTGTGCAGCATGGACGGCAGCAACATGCAACGGAGCTAAAATATCAGACACACAAAATGAAATCCGCACATACATAAAAAGAAAACCAAAGTGGCAAATCAGGATGGACAGGAAAATTCAAAATCTAAGAGCAAATATAGGTAGGCTAACACACTTTATTAATGGTAGCAGAAGTCCAAAACTAATAGCAGCAGTAGAAGAAATAAAGAAAAAATATCAAATACACGCACAATACGAAGACCCAAACACGCAGTTAGTACACTTTTTAGACACCCTAAAACAAAAATTGAACGCATCTTCTAGTAGACTCAAAAGATATTTAACATGCACGAACCGCAAATTGCAAAATTCAAAATTTATAAACAACGAAAAAACATTTTATAGGAATCTTACAACTAACAATAGAGACACCAATAACGAAAACCTAGAGACACCTACGCCCGAATCACTGCGGGAATTTTGGGCCAACATATGGGAAAACCCAGTAAATCACAATCATCAAGCTGACTGGATTAACGAAGTTACACCAGACACCCCAGAAATGGAATTTGAATTCATACCAATAGAAACATTTATAGACGTCATCAAGCGCACACACAACTGGAAATCGCCTGGCACTGACAACATTCACAATTACTGGTACAAGAAATTCTCGAGCATACATCCTTTCTTACATAACCATTTAAACACATTCATCCAATCACCACATTTACTCCCATCATACATTACTCACGGGGTAACTTATATGATACCTAAAGACAGTAACGATACTATAAATCCAGCGAAATACCGACCGATCACTTGTCTGCAAACAATTTACAAAATTTTAACAGCCTGTTTAAGCGAACTAGTACATGAACATTTAACCAAAAATAACATTTTATCAGAACAACAAAAGGGATGTCGTAAAAATAGCCAAGGTTGCAAAGAGCAATTAACTATCGATGCAGTTACTATGAGCAGCGCTGTTAAAAGCAAGACTGATATTCACACAATGTTCATAGATTACCAAAAGGCTTTCGACTCAGTTCCGCACAGCTGGTTATTAAACGTCTTGAGTCTATATAAAATACACCCAACACTGAAACACTTTTTAGAAACTACTATGCAAAGTTGGCAAACCATTCTTAAAATTAACTCCATTTCATCAACTGTAGCTACTGAACCAATCCACATAAAACGTGGGATTTTCCAAGGAGATGCCTTAAGTCCACTATGGTTTTGTATGGCACTCAATCCACTCTCGCACCTTCTTGATAAAACAGAAGCTGGGTACGCACTAACGAACATCAATACACATTATAAACTTACACACCTTATGTACATGGATGACATCAAGTTATATGCAACCGACAAAGATGCACTTTTCGAATTGGCTGACACAACTCAACAATTTTCTGATGATATTTGTATGTCATTTGGAGTTGATAAGTGCAAAATCTTGTCAGTAGTAAAAGGAAAAGTACAAAATAACAGTTACACACTTGGGTCAGGCCAAATAATAGAGCCAATAGATGAACAGAGTTCGTATAAATATCTTGGTTTTAAGCAATCTAGGCAGATACACCAAAAGATGATAAAACAAGAATTAGTCAATAAATTCTCACACCGCCTCAACCTTATTTTGAAAACCAGTCTTAACTCTAAAAATACTATAAAAGCAATCAACACATTCGCAATACCCATCCTCACATACTCTTTTGGAATAATTCGCTGGTCAAACACAGATATCAAAAAATTACAACGCACTGTTAATACATCTCTTACTAAATACAGAAAACACCATCCAAAATCAAGTATACATCGAATTACTCTACCGCGACAAGAAGGAGGAAGAGGTCTGATAGACATACACAACTTACACAATAAACAGATTCTCTCACTCAGATCATACTTTCATAATAAATCCGAAAATTCAACACTACACAGACATGTAACGGAAAACGACATAAAACTTACGCCACTTAACCTACATAATAGGAACACTCAAATAAATGAACAACTCATAAACGCACAAGAAAAAATTGCCGCATGGTCTGCCAAAGCTCTCCACGGGAGACATCGAGCCTTCCTGAGCCAGCCACACGTCGACAAAGCTAAGTCGAACGAATGGCTCAAACGTGGCGAACTGTTTCCAGAGACGGAAGGTTTTATGCTAGCGATCCAAGATCAAATCATAGCCACTCGTAATTACAGAAAATATATAATTAAAGACCCTCATCAGCCGACTGATTTATGCAGACACTGCAACACAGCCTCTGAGACCATACAACACATTACAGGAGCTTGTAAATCGCTAGCACAGACGGACTACAAGCACAGGCATGACCAAGTTGCCGCTATTATACACCAACAGTTAGCGTTCCAACACAAACTCGTAAGCGAAATAAAACCATATTATAAATATAAACCGGAAATAATATTAGAAAATAATAACTATAAAATCTATTGGGATCGGACGATAGTAACAGACAAAACTATACATTTTAATAGGCCAGATATAACCCTTCACGACAAAGCCAATAAAATAGTTTACTTAATAGACATAGCTATCCCAAATTCACACAATATTCAAACCACAATTTCAGAAAAGCTAAACAAATATCAAGACCTTGCCATTGAAATAAAAACTCAGTGGAAAGCACAAACTGTCCACATCGTCCCTATAGTACTTTCTTCCACTGGTATTGTTCCAAAATCCCTTACGCAAAGTCTTAATACTTTACACATGCCATCCCACACACTCCATCTACTCCAAAAAGCTACCATTCTTAACACCTGTCGCATCACCCGGAAATTCCTTACTTCTTCTACAATTTCATCTACATTCTCCATTTAAACTTCCCCCTACAAACTTGGCTCCGGCCCGTGGGTAGGGTATTTGTACTCTCTTACTCGTAAGAGAAGGAAATTAAAGAACAACAAAATAATAATTCGTGGAATATTTCTCAGCGCCCGATAATTTACAAATACCACACTAAAGACCTTTTTTCTGCTTCCAGCGTCCAGCCCCGTATGCACGCTGAAGGCGAGTCGTATCGCCGCCGACACAATATCACCTCCCTCCCCGTGTTCCAGCGAGGCATCTACGCCGAACTCCCGGAACCGGATGATACCACCGACGCGCCCGTCGACAACAAGCCCGTCTCCTTGCAGGCCATAGTGCATACTAGCAAGATTGCCAACAACAAGGTGATGATAGGATTACTTTAGTTAACATACAGATATCTCAGGAAAATGATGCGCTTTGGTAATCTCTGAATATAAGAACTTGCTAAATTAATACTTTTTTTTTTAAGTTGCGCCACACTTATAATTTCTTCTGTATCGTGGACTCGTGTACAAACAGTTAAACTCACATGCATAAACAGCCAGACCTGGAACAACTATCTGTAGGCCATACAAATATTTGTTCCGTGCGGGTAACCCGTGACACGCAGCGCAGCAGTCGATCGATCTCTCAGTCAATGCACCAACTGTGTAGCCACTTAGTACACAGTCATTTTTCTACATATGTAAACATACATAAACTCGCGGCTTTTCTCCTTAGGTTTGTGCAGAAACTAAAAAAACACCACCTGTTACGATTTTAACATACTCCTGACGCCTCTTCGTCCATTCTATTAATAAGTCTAATCAAAATTATAATACCGTAAATAACAGATCACAATTTCTATTACAGTTGGACAACGCCCACGTGCTAAACGCAAACGAGACAGACTCAGAAAACAACGTGACGTCAGTGATCGGCAAGTACAAGACAACCCCCACCCCCATGCTCCCCACTAAGACAGTATTCGCGCCCAAAATGAACTACATGATGCCCACAAACAACATACGAAACGCCAACAACACAAACCTAAAACAACCACCACGAATCATTAATTCTACGTTAAAATCTCACTATGCGTCAAAAACTTCCACATTTCCCCCAACTAGAAGTGCCAATTCTACAGCTAATAAGTTATCAAGCGGTGTTAAACCTTTTACTGGTAAGAGCAGCTTTCACGGCCAAAGGGCAAACCTCGCCCGACCTACGTTAGGATACACACACGGCGCAAGCCCTCTCAAAACCTTCACAAGAAAAACGGTCACTGTCAGCAAAATTGGCAACAATGACAGCGCTGTCGTCACAACCCTCAACAATGTAACTTCTACGCTATCAGCGCTTACAGAAAACTGCCATTTGAATGGCAAGAACCGTCTCCCTTCTGAGCCAAATCTCAAATCAGTCGTCGCGGCTAAACCTAGCAACTCAAACTTGAATGCTCGGAAGAAACTCATCGTCAGATCTAACTCCAGCTCTCGGAAGAAGCTGCCCAAAAGTAATTTACCTAAACCTGGTCTCGAATCTACACAAGATCTGTCTTCTAGTGACACTAACGTCACTAATATCTCAGCTGATTCTCTTGAAGCCCCGTTTAGGTTCAGGCGGAAACGGGACAAGTCGAACAGTCCAGAACCTATGGACTGCATCACCAATTCAGTTATCACGGCTGATGTTACCCCAGACAACTTTGAAGAGACTAATAACTCTCAAGGAAATAAGTTATATAAGATTAAAGCGTTGCGGAAGAAATGCCCCGCGTTCGGAGTCAGTTTGCTGAAGAAGGACGGTGTTCAGACGCGGTCGAGTAGTTGTGCCAGTAGCTCGACCGTCAAGAAGAAATGATCTCGGTGAATTACCCCGATAATTAGCGAGTAGTTCGTGTGTAGACTAGAGTTTTTAACGATGTGCATAGCACACGGTGATGTTGTAATCTGTGTAATTTTTACTTTTGATGAATTTGTTTAGATGCTTCCTAACAATTTTCTAACAATCGACTGAACTTTTTTATTAAACTCATATCAAGTTTAAAATAATCTCTGCTATAAAAGACACTTATATCTAAACAAATTTATCAATGTTTTTGATGTCTAGTTGTTTATGCTACTCGACCCCGCGGTAAACGAGCCTACTATATAATCTCATTAGTACTAATTACTATAGTACTCTAATCTATGGTCGATTGATTGACTAGTGATGTGGCTAGAAATACATATTTATATATTTTTTGTTTATGGCATTTTGCGTCCGTCTTAAGAATCTGCATGTATGTAGAGTGTTCAGTGAAATAAATCGTATATAAACAGATGAGTATGTATATATTAAATATGCCTTTGTTATGTATTGCATTTACATTGACATACAGGATTAAATTAAGCTTGAAAACTATGACATTAGACAATCAGTTGATCTGCATAGTTGTAAGAAGAAAATTAAATATTTTTGTAGTTTGTTAATTAATAAGTGATTACAAAATGCCATTTTCTTTAGCTTTTATTGAGCCTCTCGTTGTTTAGATTTATTAGTCGGTTGAATGTGTTACATTTTGTTATTGGCGCGTGAGCATTATTCGTTTATACAGGTTGATTTTGAATTCATTGGCAAAAAGGGACAAACGTATTAATAAAAAACTCCTTTAAGTCTGGAAACAACTCCACTAGCAGAAAAGCCATATTGTTCATACATTGGACAGAATTTGTTGACGTTTTTTTTGTATACAACTGTTTTTTCTAACATTTTTTTTTGTGAGCTCTATAGTAAAATAATATTCGTGAATAATACTAGTGAATTTAAAATCACCGGGTATAATACATATTATAATCTAGATACTTTTTAATAGTGTTGCTACGACTTGCAATTATTTTTATGAACGCTTAATGTACACTGAGAGTTTGTTTGTGCAATATAAAGTAATTTAAATAAACTACGGGACACATGAGCTCATATTGCCTTGGATATATTTACTACATTACCGCGACGAGTTTTAGGTATACACACTTGATAGATTTTATTGAAATAGTATATTAAAACGGTATACAGGTTCAAATTAAATGAACTAGCGGAACTCTGCAGACCAGAGTATCATTTTCGTATAGCGGAAAATGTTAAAAAAATGTTTTCTTCGAAATATTCCGAGATCAGATTTTTTTTTCATTTTTCTTGTTAATATATAAACTGATACCTATCTGTGAAGCACCGCTATATAATTTAATTTCACCCTGTAAAATTTTATAAAGCATAATAATATAGTCCTTGCAATTTACGAGCGCACGTCATATTTACTCTTTTACCACTGAAATATGGTATACATTGCCACGAACGAGACGCGGTTGCGAAATGTAAAAAGCTATACATACTTTCTTGGTGTGCATTGAGTTAACTATATATAAATAAATAGGTTATGTTTGATACTTGTCACAAACAGGGGTAGCTTCATGTTAACATTTATTTGTTAATGTTACACGTAGAATGTATAAATTGTTTATACGTTTTTGGCACCTGCACCACCGGCGAGAAGCAAGTAGGCTAGCAGCCAGAAAGACACACACTGAAAACATTACCTTCTCCTGTTTTGAAGTCGGTTTTTTTATGTGAACAGTTTCAAATCTCGTTTACAGATAGTATCAGAAATGCGTAGTCATATTTAGGAGTGTTAAACTGTCCCATACAATTGGGGACCTACTCCATATGTCTATAAATCTTTTGTATGGAATTGCTGATATTTTTTTTGCAATTACGATGTTAGTTTCATAGAGATATATGTTCGTTTTGGTGGTAATTATTACCTTTAAATGTGAACACTAATTTTAGCTCAGCCCATTTTGACACCAGTCTTACCAATATCATATTAGTCAGTACTAATTGGGTTGTGGAGGTCAAATAGGCAGTCGCTCCATGTAAAATACTGGTATTCAGCTGCATCCGGTAAGACTGGAAGCCGACCCCACTGGCTTGACAGGCGATACTGAAATGTGAACGCTTATTTCTGATACACGCTGTATTTTATTTTATCTATTTTATAAACACAGTAACTAAATTTTTATGACGCGTCTGGAGCAAGTCAAAAAATCGATGGCTCGTTGCTTCTACGTCAGCGGTGTAGCAGTTGCATTTAAATGAAACTAATTGTTTTACATAGCGATTTTTAGTCACAAAGATGTGAAGTTGCGGTCAAAATATATGTTTTTCACCCTACCTTTGCTTTAGTAAATGTTACGGTGATCACAAAATAGGGGTTGCTATTTTTTTTTTGTTACTTTCTTTAGTAGAAGTTTGAGAATTCTACATCTCAAAAGGAACTCGTACGTCACGTTTACAAGTAATCGCGTGCCCTAGACGTTAACGACACAAATATGTGACAAAATGTAGCTAAAATGAGTTTCTCGACAGCCCGTGCCGAAAGAAAACGTTTGGCCTTATACTGTTCCTGTTATTTCAATGTGCTTTGTGCGCGAAAGAATTGATCATTCTCCTTATCATTATTTTTTTGAGGTCGTCTCAGTGTCTTCCATTCTTCTCTATTACTTTATGAGCACTTACCTCCTTTCGAACCATATTATCTTTCTTCTTTAACATTAAAATCATGAATAAACATCTGTGTGCGTTTATATTCCCAAATTCATATAATGTGAGATAATCTTTTGCACGTCACTGCAATTTTACATTACTTCACCCCCGACGCGAAGCTTAGTAATAATGAATAAAATGTATGTGTTAGGGATTTTCGTTAGTTTTAGATTGTGACGATTTTAGTTTTCGGTGGCATCTCAGCAACGCGACCATTTTGTAAATTAAGTCTTCGCTCTCATCTTTGTCATTGGGACAAGATTGATGTTTTGAGTAAGCCCTTTATATATTAAATAAAAAAAACGTAAAGTTGAGGTTACTTTGAAAATTCGCGGACAACTAGATTTTTATCCCTTGAAATAAATGATGCAGTTTTCAAAATAGTTGCTATTGTAAATACAGTCCTATTTATATATTGTTTGTTATATATTGCTTGTTATATGTCTGTTACTGTTTTTATTATACTTATCTTATTTCTTTTATTTGAAAACTGTATTGGATCTTAAGTTATTATTATTGTATGTGTATGTATAATATTTTGGTATTATATTTTGACCGTAACTATACCATAACAGAACCTATCAAAAGTTCCATGAAACTGTACGAATTTACAGTGTCATATCAGATTTGTACATGCTTGTATGTTGTGCTCAAACCGTAAGCTTTTAAATAACATTTAGGTGCCTACAAATCGATTCATTACTTAATCGATTATTCGAATACTGTTTATCGATTACCTTTGAATTATCAAGTAAATCGCATGCTCTTTATTTCGCAACAAAGTTAGGGTCGGCTACCAACTTAACCTAATCCGGCTGGATACCTCCAAATTTACATGGAGCGACTGCCCAGCTGACCTCCTCAACTCGGAAGCCGGGTAAACTATGTTTGTTCTATGGCTGTTCAGTGGTCTTAGCGAATGTCCAAGATCTCCAAATGACAGCCAGGATAAACGGTCTTACCTGACTTTCAACGCTCAAAGGGATCTCAACTTAATGATCAATTTATAAATGGTATTCGTATGATCTAAATAATCTGTAGTCCATTTGTAGGCATCAAGTGTTAATAGTATAATTCATTACTGTTGAATGTTGTGAAGACTGTTGTCTATGCCATTTGTCGTAATAGTTTATTTAGATAATCTGTACTTACATTTCGATTGCTGTATATTTTCTTTATTGTTGACTTTTGAGGGTGATACCACAATAATCGACGTGGAATCTTTATTGTATGTCCGTGAGATAAAAGTAAATATTTCGACGCAAATATTTTTATTTGGCCATGTGGAGAGGATGAGTGAAAAGCGACTAACGAGACAGGTGTGAATGATGGCATTTTTTTAAACGTTGCCCCACTTTAGGAACTTCTCCTGTATCGAGGGTGCGTTTACAATAATTTAAAGTCACATACACAAACAGCCAGACCCGGAATAGTTGTTCCGGGTCTGGCTGCCTGTAGGTCATACAAATATTTGTTCTGTTCGGGGTTCGACCCTGCGACACGTAGATTCCACTTTGATAGTGCGGTCCCTTATCGTTGACTTGTTATTTTCGTAATAATTCTCTTCATGTTTCATAAACTTTCGTGTGGCTTTTCTGTTCAATTAATTTAAGTTCAATTATAAATATTGTAATTAAATTGTAAGTACAGTAAAACAGTTAAATATGAATACGCTTTTGTGGTGCGGCAGCTAAGAAAGGTGACCTTTATTAATAAACTGATAGTCTATGAATCGATATTTTTTTCTAAGTTTTATATCTTATATTAAATATATTGATTTTTTAATTGGATTATTAAAAAAATATAATTTTACTGAACTGAATATTTTAAAAAGCATTTTGTTCTCTTGCTGTATATTAATTGTATCGTTTTTGTAGAATATATGAAAGTTTTATTTTATATTAATTTTATAAATCAAAATTTATTAATGTCATAAGGTCCAAAATGTCATCTTTATTTTATGTTTATATAATGGTTCCTTTTTCTCACTAAAATTTGTATGTGTGTGTATGTTTGGTACATCTTCGCTCGCAAAAGGATCCGCGGATTAAAAAAGGTCTACGCAGGTGTTATAATAATTCTAAGCGGACCGATGAAAGATTTATTATACAGTCAAGACTTTTTTTTTCTGTTTAACAACACAATCTAGATTCATCAGATCAATTTATTACCAATTTTCACAAATATTTAAAAAGAAAGAATAACTGTATATTAGTAATAAATAACATTGATGATAATTTGTGATCTTATGACAGAAAATAGTGCCGTGGTGCAAATCGTTTATAAAAATTGTTATTTTTTAAAATCACATTAATGACAATAATCTTAGATTAATAGACGCAAGTATTCTGATATTTTGCAGAACTTATTTTCGATTTGATAACATTTTAAGTATCACCGTTCTTGTATTGTTTGTTTATATGCATTCAAAATAGCGTCTATTAATCCAAGTTTTTCATCAAATAGTCGAAATATTATTATTTGCAAGAGTTGTATTTTATTATTGAGCATATTTTTATAAAGATATGTTGGTGCGCAGGAGTGGATCGGATCAAGGGACCAGAGCGTTGTAGTAATACAAATGTATTGTCATTGTTTCTCATCTGTTGTCTAGATATAGTTTAAAATATTAATTATGTTGTGATCTTGGGATCTAATCAGTTACTAATGTAATGCACTATTTACCTATAGGTATATATGTATATAACCGAGGTAACACCATCGTTTCATGGTGTACAAATGCTTGTGCTTAATAAAAATTAAAAGAATATATTCCAATTTATTTTTTCTTGTTTTATTTACAATTTATATAACTGAAGGTGAAAGAACACAAATAAGGCGAAGGCGGATTGTCCTAATTTATAGGTATTTAATACCAGATATATAAATATTAAGTAGTCACTACATTTTACATATATAGCGTAACATCACAATATTTTATACAAGCAAATAGTTCATTCTTAAAACAAATCAACGTTCTCAAATCGAGCAATCATGACACTAATTAAAAGCTTTATCTAGTTTTGTATGTCGCACAATCACTTAAACAGGCTACGTAAAAAGTACAGCGAAATGTTCTAGCACTTATTGAATTGAATGAATCTAAATCATCACTACAATGGAATTGAAAAATCAATACAAATTACTTTTTAGTTTACTCGAAACCTGAATATAGTTTGTTCAGAATTGCTGTATTTTGTCCCAAATTGTGTTTCAAAAAGGTTACGAGTTGGAAGTGTCCAAGTCGTGACTTTTTGATACGAGATATGATTGCGTACATCTACTAAGTGTAGTAGGTATACGCAATTATACGGCGCACAACACAGGGCATAGCCATACAAGACGCTCACGGCGCGTATTGTGACCGTGTTTTATGTAAAAAGCTTATAACTTTGTGAATTTTCACGATAAAGTTCTGACATTTTGTACTTCGAATCTTTACATAAAACTAAAGTTATAGATTAAGCTAGAACAGTTCACTGCTGTGTCCACGGTGAGGCTGCTTTACCAATTGAACTTACAATACAAACTAAGTGTAAGCCATTTTTTGTGTTTGTCTGACCATGTAGGTACCCCTAACAGGAACAACTCTTAAAACTACAGTAGATAAAAAGAAAACAAGTTATTCACACATCTTTTCGAAGATTTTAACCCTTGACAGTAAAACCTAATAGCAACTTTATTGTAACAGGAAATAAGATCAAAACTGTAATAACTAATTTGTATAAAAATAACCATATCAGGGGTACAGAACAACTACACACTTCAGTACAGCCACTAGAATTCATATTGCGACACGATAACCACCAGTCTAGCCACTGCGCTGCCAGCGAACATGGTGCGCTGGTACAGAGACATGGTGAGCTCGAGTTCCACCACCTGCGGCCCTTGGAGCGAGCATAGGAGTGAGATCACGCAGATATTGCCTGAAGGACGCATGCTGGAAACGAGGAGGAAAGAGATAGTTATAAATAATCTGTCTTAACTTCCATGAAGAGTAATGACTTAATATCGCGTAACTAATTGATGAAAAGCTTATTCTTTGATGCATTGGTCGTCAATTTTAAGAACCTATAGTACCCATTGTAGCACTACAAACAGTACTACAGCAATATGGTACAAAATTCTAATCCGTGCAATTAAAGTTATCTGCAACTTAAGACTAGAAAAACTGTCGGGTATACCTAACATCTGTCTGGTCGTGGAACTTCCCTTATTTTCATGGAACATGAAGAAATTAACACCTTGTTCTTCATATCCATATAGTAACTAAGGAGTTGAGGATTTTTCTTTTCTAAACCTTAATGAATGACACACACACATAAAGCAAAAGAATAATCACTAAAAGGTTCTAACTTCTACTGCTATAACATAGGCACTCTTGTCTCTCCTTGAAAAGCACCACGCGTGGTCAATGTGGACTGCTGAACATTACTTGTTTGATAATTTCCTAACGGAAAAAAAATACCAGGGTAAAGATACTTCTGCCAGTACTCACTCGAAACATCTCAGATCAGCAGGCTTGACTCCTGGGGAGGCTTCCACAGCAATCATACGCATTTCGAAGCTCACTATGGATTCCCGCCACGAGGGGCCGTGCATCGTGAATAGGTCCACCTGGAAGAAACGGCCATACATGTAAAAAGATAAAGTATATAAAGTGAAGAAGAGAAGTAGGGTGAAGAATAAATGCTGCACCGACCCCAATACGTGGTCAACCGTCATGCATGCGGGTTATATTAACCGGCTACTCATAGGTGTTAGCGTCTATAATAAATTTTATATATTTTCGGTTTATTAACATGCAACTATACCACTATTTTATTAATTGGCAACACTCAAAAGGTTCAAAACCAACCAATCACAGGAACGCGCCCATTTCACTATTGAAATGGCGGTAATTGGAAATAACGAACTGGAAAAGCCCGGCTAGATAGTGGGTCGTTCGGAGATTCTCTTATATAGTGAACATCTTTTAAAATAAGTTGAGAAGTGTGTCAATAAAACCTAAGGTAATATGATATTGTTCTGTGATGTATTATGCATATCTAATTGTTTAAAAGCTTATAATGTGTGATTTGCAATATAAGTGTTTATATTAAATCATTTATGGAGTTTTTCTTACATAGGTAGGTAAGGTATGGTATAACTAAACTTTATGATACTTACACTACCCGAAGGTAGATAGATGTTAGCGACGAAGGTGATAAAGTTGTAGCTGTAAGTGCTGGGCTGCTGCAGACAAGTCCAGTCACCGACTTGACACGAGCGCTGCACGCGGGCGCAACGGCTGCAAGTTGGTATTTAATCGTCACTTAAAAAATCAAATTAAATCTAAAACAAATATGGTGTACCGTGGGTTGTGTCGTAGTAATAAAGAATATCGACGATACAAGCTAAGTGGATTAGACTGGTAAAAATGATGTGCATTATGATTATGACTTAGTTAATATGTGACTAATTAATATGTAAGCAAAGAGTTTCCCTATGAAAAATATATGTATTTTTTAACATGTCAATATTAAATTTGCTCTGGTGTAAAACAGTTTAAGACAGAAATCTGCTACGACCTTTTGTAATTGAACTTTAATTTTGTTAAAAATTTGTACACCGCTGACGGGTAAAGCTAAAATATGGGGACACACATATGTTTAACAACCTTTGACTTTGAGTTCGTTCCTTCCAACTTACTGTTTAGACTCGAGCCTGTAGCCCGGCGGGCAGTCGATGTGGTGACAGTGGTAGCTGCCGCGCGTGTTCTGGCATACGTAACCAGCGTCACTTCCGTGTGTGCAGCGCGCCTCGCCGGTCTCACACTCGTCTATGTCTGGAAGGTATAAAAATCATTTATTTTAGATTCTCCTAAGACACACCCGATTCTTGCTTAACGAGCCAGTCTGTCCCTAACTTAGTTCTCACATCAATAACTCCCCGTAAACCGAGGTTCGAACGCCACAGGGGGCCATTAGCGGTTATTTAGTTTGTAAACTTGGCCCTGGCTGGCTTTAAATTCATTTGAGGTCTCCACAAGATAGTTCATTTAAGTCGCAACCTTCTGATGTTGCACTGAGTGTGGCCTATAAAAAGAAAACACTTAAACCACAAAATTCACAAATCACTTTTAACTCTAAACGATCTGTGACATTGTCGTGTTTCTGTTGAAAGTGTATGTATGCTCCCTAACAGTGCATAACGTAGTAAGTACACTCCTTTAGAATACAAGTATAAGCAGTTTACTTCAATGCGCATTGTAACATTCTTTCTTTTATAACAGTCACTAAAGTACTTTTATTCGAGCTGGTTGTCTTCTTCATAAGACCCTTGAACACCCAACATTTCACTGTCTTTGTTATTTGTATGTGATTATTAAGCGTTCTAACATTGGATAGGCTGCAATCAGATTTGCTAGTCTTATCAGTAACTCAATAACCAAGAGCCTTTCTGATTCCGACAGTTGTAGGTCAGCGGTGGAAGTATCATGAAACCTCAATAAAAGCCTCGGGTAGATCAAGTTCGTCTCTGATAATATAAATTCAAATATATCTTGCAGAATCCACTCTTAAGACTCTACTTCAATGCTAACTCCCGAAAATAAACAAAGAATGCAGCTCCTGCTTCGTGCTCATTGAGAACTACTCCTAGTTTTTCTCTTGAAGTGCAGTTGCTTACCGATACAACTTCTGCTGTCCTCCGACAGCCTATACCCAGCAGGACAAGAGCAGCGGTAGCTACCAGGCTCGTTGACACACTCGCCTCCGCACAGCTTGCCACGCAGACGCGACGATGAGAACTCTTCACATTCGTTCACGTCTACACAGGTCCTGGAGAGAAAAGTTATTGTTTACCAGATATAGGATAGGATATAAGGAAAAAAATATGTGTGATATTTTTTATGGCAATCAAAAGTGGCAAATTACACTCAGTTCGGGGTGGAAGGGCCCACCGACAGGAAAACTTTTACGACGATTTCTATGGGGTCCATAGAAATCACCATTCTTAACTGCGTGATAAAAACAAACACCACGATCAAAGGCTCTAATCCAAACATGTTTCGTCTTGAATTTTGCGATTTTACGTTCTGTTTTATTATGCAATACTTGAGAAGTTTGGTACTTTTTTTGAGAATAGATTCAAAAAAATTGAGACTGTAAGCTTAAATTATCCTCTATCGATTCTATCCAACCTAGGAGTAACAAAATCCAACTTACTTGTTATCATCATCAAGCCTGTACCCCCTCTTGCAGTAGCACCGGTAGCTGCCCCAGGCGTTGGAACAACCCTGACTGCATACTCCAGGGTTTTCAGAACACTCGTCGATGTCCACACAGACCTTGTCGTTGGTGGGAGCGTTGCGGAAGCCTTCGCGACAAGCACAGCGGTAGGAGCCCCAAGTGTTGAGGCATTCGGCATTGTATGCGCAGGGCTGAAAGGTAAAAATATTTTAGTTTTTAGTTTAGGTCCTTGTAAGTGTACCTACGTTGAGCTTGTGGCAAAATAGCAACTACCGCTCACGTTGGTCATAAGTTAATCTCCTCTCTTGCCTAGATTAGTCTATGGATGTGTGACCACCCATTACATATCGAATGCTTTTTTAAACTGACCATTCGGTTGTTATTAAGGGGTTAAAAGATTAATTTTGTATTTTACCCCTTTTTGGTTCTAAATTTTTTTGAGTTTTCTCAGTTTCGATCTAGGTGTGTGCGATGTGTGAAATGCCCAAGGGGGCGGAATGTAGGTATCTTTCCTTTCAATTTAGTTTTTGCTCACAAATACCAGTGTAAATATTGGTAAATGCACCCACGATACAGGAAACTGTACGGCAAAGTTTAAAAAACACTAACGTAGGATAAGGATAAAGATAAATGTAACGTATACTGTGCCGGGGTTGCGGGTTGTTTGAAAGAGTTACAGCGGCCCGAAACATAAACGGCAGTTGTAGGAACGTAGGTGGGTTTTAGTCAGTTCAAGTCTGACACTCACCCCTGCTCCGCCCAGAGCTGGGGAAAAAATTTGATGATTTCCCGTCCGCAAAACAAAAAGGTTTTATACTCACGTTGCCATGCATGCACTCATTGATGTCCTCGCACTGGTTCTGTCCGACGAGGCGGTGTCCGGCCGGACACTGACACGAGTATCCTCCGTAGAAGTTCTCGCAGCGCTGGTCGGGCCCGCACTCCGATACGTTTCGAGCGCACTCGTCAATATCTATTAGTATCAAAGAACCGAATTTATCATTTTGATATGAAGTTAGTAATACTTTAAAATTCTCGTAAATCCTTACTAATCCTTACTAATATTATAAAAGCGAAAGTGAGTTTGTTTGTTTGTTACCTCTTCACGCTTTAATGGCTAAACCGATTTTGATGAATTTTGGTACAGAGATAGTTGGGAACCAGGAGACGGACATAGGCTAATTTTTATTTTAAAAAAGTGGGATGTGAGGGCGAAAGAGGGAAGAAAAGGGAATACTTAGCGTTGCTATTACAAATCAATAAGGCGCAAGGGGAACTGTATAACCCCAAATTTAACGCGGGCGAAGCCGCGGGCAAAAACTAGTTTAAAGATAAATGTGTTACCTTATCGGATTGCATGATCAAATTTTTCATAATTTCTGAAGACATGCTAGTTTACAGCTGTTTAGTGGTTATACAAGTCAGATTATTGACTGGCGCTATACTTTTTTTTTAGATTATAATTATTATTTTAAAAAAAGTACGTGGTAAATAATATTTATAGATCTCCTTCTCATTCTTACCATAGCATCTCTTATCAGGCGTCAGCTTGTATCCCCAGGGACACGAAGCTATCATGGCGCCAACATCAGGCACCCTGGTGTAGGTAGGCCTGGGGGAGTAAGGTCCTCGCTGACCGTACTGAGCTCCAACTGTGATCACGTTGCGACCCTCGTTGGAGGCCGGGGCTACTGCTGTCGATGGTCGGGGCGTTGTGTTTGCAGGAGTGGGTGCTGTAAATATATGGTACAGTTATAAACAGGTGAACACCTTGTTAGGAGCCAAGAATATACCTATAAAGGCAACTATATTAATTATCAACACAAGATCTTCTATAAGCTTAACTCTTTCTAGAATCCTGCTGAGATCAGAAACGGATCAGTCAAGTTGAAACCAGCCGGGGTTGTTCGAAAGACATACCGCGGCCCCGAAACATAAAGTTCAAAAGAAAGAACATGGGTGGGTTTTAGTCAGTAAAAGTCTGACATACCCTAATGATTTCCCATAAAAAAAAACAGACATTGGATCCTGACAGATTGTACAGATACCTAATGATTAAATTGGTATTTTAATTATGGTGATCGGAGCCACGTCCACAATCTGTCCTTGACGGATTGAGTGAACTTCAATTACAGTGTCCAAACCCATCTTTCATCCTCTGATGCTATTAAACTTACTGTATGCCGGCTTGTTGTCGACCTCCCCTCTGCACCTCCTGCCGCACTCACAGCGGTACCCTCCCTCCACGTTGACGCAGTCCTCGCGTGGTGAGCATGTGGCTTTGTTCGTTGCGCATTCGTCTATGTCTGTAGAAAATAGTTAGACACTTAACAATGGCGATGTGCGGTATTATCATTCAGCTAAAAGAAGTCCATGGATAGTATCTACAAAGCTTATTCTAAATATTGCCACGATAGACACATAACTTTGTCCCCCGTCCAGCGGAATTTCCACGGCCTCCATTCATCAAGTTTCCAGTTCAGATAAATAAAGACACATTGACATGTGAAAAAAACTGAACTAAAAAGTTAGTACAGAAGTAGATCTCGAATCTTCTCCGGATATTTTTTAGCAAAAAGATAACTTGTTAACTTTCCCCTTAATACAATTTAATCAGTCCAATATAATTAATTAAGATTAATGTCTTACCAACACATTTTCCGACAGTGGTGTCGTAGCTATATCCCAGCTCGCAGGCTTGTGGTGGATACCTGCGACCTGGTCGCACAGGAGTGTATGCCCATTCGGGGGTCACCACTGAAAATTCACTTTATATTGTTATAGAAAATCACGTAAGTACCATATCCTTTTGTTTTTATTATTTAACTTGACATTTATATAAAAAAACACACAGTTATAAGTGTTGTTGACGCGTATCCAGTCCGATACATCACACAAACACACATTCACAAACAGTCCAATATAATCATTATCTTTTGACCGACTTCACTCACAGTCCCGAAAAGATCGCTCTCTTCTTAAAATGCCATTCTCCAAGCTCCAACTATAGTATATGTATATTGACAAACTAATTCACTAAACATAAACTAACTCAATAAACTTAAAGCGTCGAAGTACTCCTCCACACCGCTACCATCCAGAAACGTGCCCAGAAGACTGGCAGCATTGCCAAGTTGATTATAGCAATGCTGATTCATTGGCCAAATAAAAAGCCAAGATTACAACATACAGGGTGGCGTTTACCGTTGTCGCGGGTTTTTCGAAAAAGATACCGCGGCTCCGCAACATAAAGGGCAAAAGAAGGAGCATGGGTGCGTTTTAGTCAGTACAAGTCTGACAACCACTGCTCCGTCCAGAGCGGGGTAAGTTATTTGAAGATTTCCCATCCGCAAAAAAAGCTGGTAATTAGTCTGTCTACTGTTTTATCTTTTCTTTCATTAATCCTAAGCGAGTTTCTTAGCATTTCAAAGACGTATAGAATAACCTCCTTGACGGATACAGGATACTTACAAGCATTCCTCTCAGTTGTAGTAGTAGTACTGGTCGTAGTACTCGAAGTAGTGGTTGGAGTGGTAATCACATTGCAGTACCCTGAAGGATCGCGGCGGAACCCGGCCATGCACTCGCAGATGTACCCGCCCGGCTTGTTCACGCACACTTCTGTGTTCTTGCATGCGTGCTGGCCTAAGGCGCACTCGTTGGAGTCTAGAAGAGAGGGGGAAGAAAAGAAGTTATTTTTCTTAAAGGCTTGTAGAGAATTTCTTGAAATGATTGTCTTGGTATTAAGACAATCATCTCGAATTATACTATCCTATTTTTCAATGGAACAATAGCTTTGCTATTGACAAAACTATCATATTATTAAGTCAAGTTTGGTCTTGTAACGCTGACGTTGATAACTTGGGCTTTCAAAATAGCACTTCAACGGATAAAACACATAAAACTAACTCAGATAGAACTACGTTAAATAGTTATTTGGCTTGAAGCCATAGTTAACACCAACGATGCCATCTTGTTATTTCAATCAATATCCAAATGATACATAAGCAATATTATTCAAGAGCCATTAAACAGAACGGAAATAGTACATTTTGATTGAAATGAGGAGGACGACAGAGGCGGAATTTACACACGAACCGTTAGGCGACGGTGTTATAGAGCCACGAACAGCTCTGAAACTGGTGCCAATTTTCGAAGCAGTGTATTGAAACAACTGTGTGTGTGGGCATGGGAAAGTTCTTATAAGAACAACTTAATTTCTACTCACCAACACAATTACCCTCAGCATCTTTCTCGTACCCATCCAAACAGTGTAAAGCATTGATATCAAAACTAGGATTTTCATCTCCGGGTTTATCTCCTCCGATCTCATTTGTTCTCCTATCATCGGGCCTTTCTGGTGTTGGTCTACTAGGGAGCTCTGGCATGGGCGGTGGAGTTTCAGGCCTTGATACAGGTCTATAAGGAGGTAACGTTGCAGGTCTTCTATTATTATCTGGAGTTTCAGGTGTAGGCTCAACTGGTTCAACAGGTTTATACGGTGGTAATGGCGCAGTTGGTCTTCTAGTTGGATCAGGTCTTCGAGGGTAGTAGTCAGGTCTTCTAGGGTAGTAGTCTGGTCTCCTTGGTGGGTTAGTGATGTTGACATAAGGAGGGTAGGGGTAATTATTCCTTCTAGGTTTGAGGGTTGATGTAGTGGTTGGTTGGGGAGTCGTGGTCGTGGTCGTGGTGGTGGTCGAAGTGGTGGTGGGTTTCGGTGTGGTAGTAGTTGTGGTAGTTGTTGTGGTGGTACTTGTGGTGGGGATTGTTGGCACTGTCTCTGGGTAGCCGCTGTCTGTGGTTGAGTTTTCTTCGCTGTAAAAGTAAAGAATATAAGGTTTAATAAATTGGGAGATTTTAACAAAAACCTAATCATCAAAGCATTTATGTGCGTTGCTTAGCTGCATTTTTTTGGTTCTGTACTTCAAAAGGAAAAACGGAACCCTGTGTATATTGAAATAAAAGGAGATTGGATATTTTATCCCTGATTTTTATGTTCAATTTAGACTAGAGAGTCAACCCTACCCCAGAAATGTCCACTTTATACTTACTCGGAGTCGTAGTACTCATACTCGTAGAGTGGTGGGTTGGTGGTGCTACTAGTGACAGGTTTCCGCGTGCAAGTGAAAGTGCCCAGCAGGTTGAGGCAGTGCTGTCCATTGCCGCAGTTGTCCAATTTCAGGGCACACTCGTCGATATCTGGTGAGGATTGGTTTTAACATCGGAGAAAAGGACATTGATCTTCTTTTCTCGTTTTTTTAACGAGGTGCTTTGAAGAAGTATCACATAATATTACAGGTTCACCATTCCACCATATGCGTTTATATCGATGAATGAGGATTTGTAGTAGATTGAAATGAAGAGTTACCATAGCACCTTTGCCTGGACAAAACTGTGGCGTCATGCATGCTAGCACAATTGATTGTCGTTTTAAAAACTTACACGTAAGAGCAACATTTCAATTTCTTTTTGCCGAAAGTATAACATGCTTTATGGGAGCATATCCGATAGTTTTTTTTACCGTCTGTAATCTTGTTGTAGCATTTATGTAAGCAGACTAACCGACACAGGATCCAGATGAGGAGTCCAGCTCAAATCCATTCTTGCAGCGACACTCGTGTCCACCGTATGTGTTGATGCAGTTCTGGAACTGGTCACAAAGGTGCGTGCCTTCGCGGCATTCATCGATATCTGCAACAGTATGGATAATAATTCAGATGCTGGTCCTTAATCGAAGCGTCAAGAACCACAAATTCATTTTTTCGTTGTGTTTTCATGGTTCATTACTGACCTTCACAAATTGTTCCACCAGGTCGAACTCTAGTTCCTTCTTGACATGTTTTGGTTGCTAATCTAGAACAGGCAAAATTGTTCTTTTGAGCTACGATGACGTCTTAGACCAGTTTTGTTTTAACGTGATTCCAGTGGAAAAGAGACAGAGCTATACAGAAACTTTCTCACACTGGAATAAAATTGAAGCAATACTATTGTAACACCTCATAGTAACCCCATAAGTAACGCTAGCTTACTTCTTCCTCTCGCATTACCCTTAACATATTATACAGAGATACAGAACTTATGTTTGGACTCCCGACTCAAGACATATGTATATTATATCATAATTAACATCAGTTTGATACTTTGCGCCATCCCATCTTCCTAGCTCTTCGTGCTGCGCTGGCGCTGCTACTGCGGCTGCAGAGAACCTCAAGCGGCGTAACTATGGTAACCTTATTGGTAACTATATTTTCGTACCGTTTGGGATTGAGCTCAGCTTTTTTTAAAGATTATTTTAAAACGTTTAGTTCACTTCCCGAGACCCAAGGGTTGGTTTTTACTGTGGCGAGAGGCTAAACGTTGCCATACACCGTGGCAACGAGGCACGTCTCACAGCGTTGAGGACGCTATTTCTTAGTTTATTTATACGTTAGCTTCTTTTCGTTATTTTAATTTATATCCAGTTTAAACTACATCACTTTGAATGTTTTTTTTTTTTAATAAGTAAACTAGGTATCTTACTTTGGCAGTGTGCTTATTTTGGACTTGCAGTTGTATGCTCCCGGCAGATTGATGCACACCTCAGTGCGCTTGCACACTTCCTCTGAACTCTCTTCACATTCGTCAATATCTGTAAAAACGTCGACAAAATTAGCATCAAAATGAATCTGGTCTTTAAAAAAAAAAGCTACCATGTCTGCGATAGGCGACACGAGATACTTCGAAATGTCTGACTGTAGTCAGTGCGACATGAATGCGCATGTTTCACTCCATCGTTCTCACATAGTTGTATCATCTCATCATGAATTATCTATCCATGATCTGAAAGTGTCCGTGGAGTTTCTTACCCATTCTTCTCCATAGAGATCAATGCTTTGTAATGGGAAACTACAGTAGGTACTTTCACAAGTTATTATGCATGGTGTCTGGGACTTTAGCTTCGTTCTTTTGTTTCTTGACATTCAAAAGTGCCTGTAATGGTCTAATTGAAATAAACGCTTTGAGTTTGAGTTTATGACCACCAGTGCTTGCTAGATCAATATTACCATCACAATTTCTGAATACTTTTTATTGGTTTCCGTAACAGGAGTTCTATAGAACAACGCACTTCAAATTTTTTATATGTTCCACTTTTGCAATCATCAAATGACATTTGTAGTGACTAAAACCCATCTGTGTTCCTTCTTTTGCCCTATGAGTTCCGGGGCCGCGGTATCTCTTTCAAACCAACCCACAGCTTCAGAACTTTATAGTTCCAAGGCTAGACTAAAGTACAGTTTACACATACCTTCACATATCCCAGTGCGGCTGTTGACCTTGAACCCGGGAGCACAGCGCTTGGACACGTGGTCCTGGCAGAAGAAGCTGCCGTGTGTGTTGATACAGTGCTGGGACAGGCGCTGGCAGTCATCCAAGCGCTCGCCACACTCGTCGATATCTGAGGAAATTATATCGATAGGTGGATCGTGGCAAGTATATTTTATAACGATAAAGATGTGAGAGTCAGTTAATTGTGTGTTGACTCCTAAACACTTTTTGGGCAAAAATATTTTTCAATATACTTCCTTGAATGGCGTGGGTGTCATAGAACCGTGAACAGCAGTGACTGCTGTTCACGGTTCTATGACACCCACGCCTAGGGGCTCAGGCAACCCGCCTCGGCCGCAATCACAAAGATTCCTCCTTAGAGCAATTTCTTTTTTATTTTTATATAAATTTAAAAAAAAACGTTGAGGCTTAGGACTAGTATTTTCTCCTGTATCGTGGGTGCGTTCACAAACATTTCAACTACACATACACTACCAGCCAGACCCGAAACAACTACCTGTAAGTCATACAAATATTTGTTCTGTGCGGGGATCAAACCCGCAACACCCAGCGCAGCAGTCGATCGCTTTGCCACTGCGCCAACCGTGCCGCAATTCACGCAGCTTACTCAAATTAACGACTGTCTGTCTGTATTATTACGCAAACAAATAGTTATTTTCGGAGACAAGAATCCGAGTGACCTATAACTAGAATCCGAGTAGTTAACAAACTTACTTACCAATACATTCATCATCAGGTCCAGCCCTGAAGCCAGGTGGGCAGATATCGTTCCTGGGAGAAGCAGTGGTACTGACTGTGGGCTCGGTGGGTGCTCCAGGCAAAGCTTCGGTGAACGGTTTGCCAGCCTTCCCGGCGCACTTGTAGCCTCCTATTGTGTTCTCACACAGATACTTGGGGCAAGGAGGACGGGGCAGCTGGCATTCGTTGATATCTACGAAGGTAACGGAAAATGAGAAATTAAAACTTTAATTTTCTAAGCTAGGTTTGCAGACCTCACTTGAGTTTACTTTGCTGAGTAAATAGTTTATTTTAAATGCGACCTAGTCTTCAAAAACATCTGTTCAATTAACTAAAACAAATGTTGTTTTCTTTTCATTCGATACACTATATTGTTTCTTTTTATTTCTGGTTCAGTTCCCGAAAACAGACCCTGGCTAAAGAACTTCCAACACGTACTCAAGATTCTGTAAAATACTAGTGGACATGCAATTTAAACTTAATGTTTGAAAAGCGATTTTATTAGGATAAGTTATACGAGCAGGCGTGTCTTTAAAATGTAATATTTAGGATGCTAGGTAGCCATTTTATTGTTAATTAACCTTAACTTAAGAAGACGAAGATTGGCTAAAGAAACAAAAAACCAAGAGACCACAGACTTGATTATATGTTTTAATTTCGTTCCCGAGATAAAGGGTCTCGACCCACAGACAGATAGACAGTGGATAGTATAAGGTACAAAACTTTGAAAAATATGAAGTCCGACTCACCATCACAGACTTGGTTGACGAGGTTCCTCTTGAAGCCTGGCGGACAGCTAAGCCCCAAATCCCTCTTCTTCAACGAGACACATTTGAACGCGCCAGGCGTGTTGTGGCAAACGGTGTCTTCGGCTGTACACAAATCATCCGTTGCTTCTGCACACTCATTTATATCTAGATAGATATGATAGATAAATATAATAAATACATAGATATATAAACAAATAAATACATATAGTTACAACAGTAAGATAGACAGTGAAATGGACTTGAGACTTTTATAGGTAAAAGAGACGGAATATAAATAAAAAAACAGTTAGATGTTAGAAGAAAAGGAAGGCATTCTGTGGAACCAGTGAATATATTAAAAGCAGATAAATGTAGTGTCAAGATAATCACCACTGTATGTAGACACATATATAGACATTTGTGCTACACGGATACACGTAGGTACATGTAATTGCTCTAAATTCCACAAGAATAAAGAAGACTTGAAATAATATCTTTGAAACACAAAAGATTCGCTTGAAAACGTTTGCTCTATCTTAAGCCACTTATTCTTATTATCCTTTACCTTTACAAGATTTCTTATCTCCCTGAAGCCTGTAACCCTCACGACAGGAGCACCTCACGATTCCATCCTCATCACTGCATTCATGTTCACAAGAATCCTTCTCACATTTCTGCTTCTCCACTTTCTTTTCCGTCGTCGTCTCTATCTTCTTCTCTGTGGTTGTCTCTGGTTTCTCTGTTGTTGTAGTTGTTGTTGTTGTTTCTGGAGTCTCTGCTGCTTCCTGAAATGATGCAATAAAATCAACCATAACTTCATCGTCCCCTTCATTTGCCTCGTTCCACCCACCAACTATGTAACTGATCATGACTTAGGTACTCGATGTTTGATCTATTTATATTTTTGTTTGTCTTGGTATGGACATGTAATGAGAAGGCGTGAAACGTAGTTGCCAAAAAAATGTGATAAATGTTGATGGATGGAAAGAAAGTGAGCAAAGCAAAAATGGAAAGATTGCGTGAGGAGTCATATGAAAGAGAAAGGAGTAAATGATGTTATGGCGTCCGACAGAGGAAATGTGATGCGCCAACACTAAGTAGAATGGGACAAGGACGGGAAAATATATGCCGATCATTTTTGTACCACTACGTTGTGAGATTTAAGTACTGCGATAAAATAAAGTTGTATTGGAATTGGAAACTCATAAGGTGGATTTCAATGGCTTAGTGACATTTTTATACATTTAGACTCGTAATATCTAGTTATCTCGTATCTTGATATCGATTTCTCCGGCCGTCCAATCCACATTACAAGTGTACCTTTTCGAATTCGAATAAGAACAAGTTTTATTTGGATAAAACAATTTAATTTACCAAACAGCATGAATGGAAAGCACCCTTTCTGAGCATTGTGGAAGGACTGTAGTCATCAGGTGATGGTGCTGCGCCACACGCTGCCTTGCCTTGAGATTCTCCCGTCCATCTTCCAAAAGAACACTCATCACAACACGTCTGTAATAAAAGTCAAAAATAAGAAACAATTTTAAAAATTCAGATGATTTCGGATAGTCGGAATCTAGTGATTCCATCTGAACCACCACCAATCTTAGCGCTGGATAAGTAGAAAGAAATATACTGTCAGGAGTTTTTTAATTCCTTTTTTGGTGTTCACCTTCATTATTAAAAAAAAATTGTGCGTTTCCAATTTCTAAGATCAATACTTCAGGATGTGCGTTGTCTTAACAAATTAATTCATGTATTGTTTTATTTTTAGAGTAAACTAACTAAAAATATTATAACTATTAAATAAACTAGCAACAAAGTATAAAAGTGCATCAAAAAACTCGTCCTCAACACAGCTGGTAATGTGCCGGAGAGACTGACTGCGTTGCCACGTTGTATGGCTACACTTTGCCTTTGGCCAAAGTAAAAGCCAGCCCTTGGGTCATGGGAAGCGTCAACTTGACGATTTGTCTTTAAAAAGGTTATGTCTTGCATATTACCTTTCCAATTTCTGATTCCGCTGTGCTACATTTCTTTGCAACGGCTAACTTCATTCCCGCTGCACAAAAATCTTTTGATCTGAAAGTACAAATTATTAGATTTGAAGAAGATCGGCGGTATATGCACCTTACGTACCAATCAATTAAAAGGGACTTGCAAAAACATACCGCTAATGAAAGATAACTGACTTTGTCTTCTTTAGAAGACAAACAACAGACAGAAGATGAGCATCATATTTTTATAAAAATAAAGGAGTAAGAACAATGCTCAATCCAAATGAAAGAACATCAATATGAAATTATGGAACACCAAACGTGTATAAAGAAATTCTGTCAAATTTTAAAGATGGCATAACCATATCTATTTCCTTACTTCATGTGCTTTTCGCAGCAGCTGGCCACTGCAGCGATACACACGTCCATCTGCTCGGGCTCAATATCCTCCGGGGGGGCGACGCCTGCGCAGGATGCTACTGTCGCCGCTGCACCCTCGCCGTGCGTGCAGCATGTCTCTGTTACTTCCACCTCTTCAGAGGATGTTAGGGCTGTGGAGAGAATGATTAGAATTTTAACATTGATAACTTCTCTTTGAGGGATCGACCTTCACTCAAAAAGATCGGATGCGGAAGCGGTGGTCCGGTAGAGACCCAAAGTTGACAATATAGGTCGCAGAATAAATAAGCTGAAGATTCAATGGGCCGGCCATTTAAGCCGTCGAACTGATGACCGCTGGAGTATAAGGTTTCTTGTGTGAAGACTACGGATCGCCAAAAGTAAGGTAAGACGTCCCTTTAGGCTTAGCGATGATACTCTCAGGATGGCTGTGGTAACTGGGCACTTGACTTAAAAGTTAATTATCGAGCAATTGAACTGATGTTATATAAAACTAAGATTTTCTGAGCTCAAATTGTGCGGATTCCGAAGAATTTACCGATTGGCTAAATCAGATGAAAGCCGAATATTTATGGTGATTGCTTTGGGTCAGATTTTGTGCAACATAAATTGCTTCTAGTCTTACTAAGGAGTACCGTATTACCCACTACTAACTGGGTTGTGGAGGTTAGATACGCCGTCCGTCCCTGCTAAAACTGGTATTTTGCTGCATCTAGTAAGATTAGAAGCCGACCCAATTAATTTGGAAAAGGCTAAGTAGATAATGATAAAATATTGCCGAATCCAGTGTACCAAACAATATTGAAGCACCTCTTAATTTGAAGGCTTGTTAAGAAAAACAAGACCGAACTAATATCAGTTTATAGCACTTGTGTCACAAATAAAACAAGTCTTAGACAGTTTGCTTGTGATGCACAAATCGTTATTTAAGTGCATTTCAGACAGACTGCAGAAGGTAAGTAGAATTATCCAATTCAGTGTAATCAGTGCGAATATATGCGGGGGCGAGAACGGTGCGTTATCGCGATCGACAATGTGCATCGTCACTGTGTAGGCTTAACCTAACATTAGTTCTAATATGCAGGAAGTGGAAACTTCCCTATTGTTGCACCAGCATCAAAATAATACAACTTTTTGTAAAACTAATATATGATAATTTTGACCCACGTTAGTGAAAATAGAATTAAGTGAGAACGAAATACAACTTAAGAAATCAAATGAATGGTTTGAATTCGATGAGTTTCAGGATTTGTTTTTGTTTCGCAATTTAAGTATTTTAGTTGATCAAGTGTCAGATTAAGAGAATTTTCTAAATCAAAATTTAAAAGAAAACCACATCTTTCTCCTTATCTTTCTTTCTAATTACAACCATCTTGAATAAAGGAGAAGGCTCCGTCGTTCTTGGGCGGCTTTTAAAAAATCGTATAGGTTCTTCAGCAGGGACCCATATTTTTTTTATATTACTTGGGTACTTCATGAGTTACCTTCTAAAATATACTAAGATTTTTCTTCTCTCTTTTCGAAAAAATCGACTCACAAAAAACCCTAAAAAGACGGATAATAAATTTACTTCCGGATCAAATAAAAGTCACCTACTTCCGAAGTTAAATTTAGTTTTGGTCCTCTCATACGCGCTATAGTCTCTAACGATTGCTTGGAGGTAGGGTATTAAAATACATATTACTTAAGGGAGGGTGATAAGTAGGTAATACATTAAGATAATGTGCAAACCATCCCGCATTGGGCACGCATCTTAGATTACGGCATTAACAGCCATTAACGGTTCCGCGCCCTCCTATCCTCGGCTTGAGTCCCTTCTGAGGGATAATAATAGAATTGACTTAAAATAAGTCAATGTTGAAGGCAAGATAATTTCGCAACAAAATTATTACCCACTAGCTTCCGCCCGTGACTTCGTCTGCGTGGCATAGTTACTTTGCGCTAACTATAAACCGCGTCACGTTCGAAAAAAAATAACATTATGTTTTTCTTCCCCCTTTCTTCCCCATTACTTAATTTTAAAAAATTGCCTATGTCCGTCTCCAGGGTCCCAACTCTTCAACAAACAAACTCACTTTCGCTTTTATAATATAAGTAAGGATTATATTATATTTATATGCTTTTATTCGATGATATTATTTAGCAACCATACCCAGGGGTTTCATCCGCTGCTTGGCTCCTAATGCCTGTTAATTTCGTGAAAAAATGCTTATGCAGAAATTGTGTTCTCCCATACGGACTTTGTCACCCTGTCTCCTATCTTAGAGAGTCTACATCCTAAAAAGATCCCCATGATAAATTTGAGACGATAAATGATAAATTAAATAGATGAGGGCCTATGGACGGTGAGCAATGGGTAGCTCACCGTCCGTCCCTCTATTGATGACAGACCGTGTCAACGGCGCGTTATTGTTCCACGTGCGCTTCAAAGAGATGTCAGTAAAGCAGAGGGGCTTGCCAGAGGTTGCGGGTTGTAAAGGGCAAAGAAGGAACATGAGTGGGTTTTAACCGGCCAAAGTGGGGGAAGTTATTTGATGATTTCCCATCCGCAAAAAAGTGACCACACGGATTTCTTGCGTTTTTTTTCTTACACTTTATTTAATTCTTATAAAAAATTTCAATTTATGTATTATCTTAAAACATATCGAATAAGACACAATTTAACCAAACATAATATTTGAACACTAGCTATTTCACTCATCGGCTCATTAATTCAGGGCAGGTGTAACTAAATTATCATTTAATCTTCTAGCATGTTTATTACCCTGTACACGACCTCGGGCGATGCCACTTGCATCAACATGCGCGTTCGTCACTTGTTTCATTCGCATGACGCGTCGAGGTTATTCGTTAGCGTGAAATAACTTTCTCGAAGCGATTTATTTAATTCAAATTTGGGTTTCGTCAGTTCTTTATAGGCGTTTATTTCACTTTCCTTGTATATACATACTTATGTATGTGAGTTTTTATAGGCTGTTACTTAACTAGCCTTGTGTGTACGTATGTGTCAGTCATACCTTGCAACTGAATTTCAAAATAGTTCCCCCCAATAGATTGAGCTGAAATTTTGCACACACCTTTAGTTCTAGAGACAATACATTTTTACGATAGACATAACTTAATCCTGCAGCCAAGATCGCCTCGTTACAAGAGATCTCCTCAACGTTTAAAAGCAAGGACACAAAACTTCACGAAATTTCGGTGTGTTACAGTCAGTACAAAAAGTTTATTTAAACTGGTTTTTACGGATGGTAAACCATCATATTCCCTCGATCTGAACGGTGCGTGGGTGACTTTTACCGACTAAGACTCACATATGTTCCTTCTTTTGCCCTTTATGTTCCGGCGCACGGTATCTTTTTCGAACAACCCACCCACAACTCCGGCTTTATTTTATATCTTACTAGCTTTTGCCCGCGGTTTCGCTCGCGTTAAATTCGGGGTAACACGGTTCCCTTTCCTGATTTGCAAGTACCTGCTACCTGTAGTTTTGCCTTTGCGCCTGATTCATTGTAATAGCAAAGCTAAGTTTTCTCTTTTCATCCCTCTTTCTCTTTTTTATTTAAAAAAAATAGCCTTTGTCCGTCTCCAGGGTTCCATCTATCTCTGTGCCAAAATTGATCAAAATCGGTTTAGCCATTTTAGCGTGAAGAGGTAACAAACAAACTCACTTTCGCTTTTATAATATTAGTAAGGATAGTAAGGATACTTAAGTTTGAATTAGATTTTTCCTGCATGTATCCCGTGCGAGTCCCAATAAATAGGAACTCGCGATCGCGTAGCTCGTGGCAAAGCGATTACAGTTCGTTTACAAGTACAAACATGGTCGGCATTGCATCGGTGATCATTGTGAGGTCACAGGGATTATCGCTGGACACGAATAATAAACATAGAGACATCATGATTGCGATTGGACGCGCGCAGATTGATTTTATTTTTTTCATTTTAGTCATTCTTCAGCAACATTATTAGATATATAGTTCTACTAGCTGTGCCCAGCGGTTTCACCCGCTGCTCGGTTAGGGGTATGAAAAATAGATGTTGGCCGATTCTCAGACCTACCCGATTTGTACACAAAATTTCGTTTAAATCGGTCCAGCCGTTTCAGAGGAGTATGGGAACGAAAACTGTGACACGAGAATTTTATATATTAGATTTCGTTTATGGCTTTATGCCATGCTTTCCTGGTATGTGAGCTTCAACAAAACAACAATCATTTGATCCCCTCAACCCTTCGATCAATAATGTCAATAATGTACATTTTTGATCGAAGCATCATCCTATCCCTTCTGCCGTGGTTGCGGGTTGTTCGAAAGAGATACCATAGCCCCGGAACATAAAGGGGAAAGAAGGAACATGGGTGGGTCTTAATCAGTAAAAGTCTGACACTCTCTAGTCGGAGCGAGGGAAATAATTTAATGATTTACCATCCGTAAAAAATAAGGCCTCTATCTTTATCCCAGTTATTTAGGGATCAGATTTTAGTCCAATCGGATTCAGCTGGATAGCGGTATTTTACATGGAGCGCTTAAAGACCTGAATATATAATCCTGACGGGCCTGTTGGTCTAGTGGTTAGTGGCCCTGACTGCTGAGCCGGAGGTCGTGGGTTCGATTCCCACCCAGGACAAACTTTGTGTGATGAGCATGATTGTTTGTTCTGAGTCTGGGTGTGTTTTATCTATAATATGTATGTATTTGTAAATTTTATAAGTATATATCAGTTGTCTGGTTTCCATAACACAAGCTCTGCTTAGCTTGGGATCAGATAGCCGTGTGTGAGTTGTCCCAAGATATTAGATATTAATATTATATTATTAATTAATCCTACCTAAAAATCTGACTTCAAGAACCCAGTGCACCCCTTGATAAGATTCGTTGCCATGGACAAACATTTAATTAGCAATCGCGGCTTAACCTAAAGATTGGCCCGGTGTACTATTTAGCTACGAGCTTGTCATTATTTGATTCCTAATATCATATTATCCAGCCTTCCCATCTTTCCTATTTTATTCCATATATTCTGTTCTTCTATTCGCCGCAATTTAATAATTCACCCACTTTCATCATCATCATCGATCATCCTCTTGTGCTAGCCTCATCATCATTTCATTAACTCTTGAGTATTTTAGCTTTGTTTTCCAGTTTCTTAGGGTTCCATACGGAACAAAACGGAACCTTTATCTTGTTTTATCGAGTTGAAAACGCAGATTTGGGGTCCCATTGTGCTCTTAAAAAATCAACCCTCTAAGTCTACGCTGTCAAAGGATATGGCTGTTTATGTCGCAAGTTTGTACGGATCCCTCGGTGCGCGAGTTTGACCCACTCTTGGCCGGTTTTTTCCTACTTAGTGTAGCGGTAAGATAGCACAGATTTGGTCCAGGGACTGGGATAAAACTAAATATAGAAAACCATTTAAGAGTATGTTATAGGAGAGTAGTAGTAGTACCAACGATTGATGAGGGTAAGCTTTTGACCTTAATTACTTAGATACATCATGATTGCTTCATCAATCTTGTCGATTTCAAAGATTTTAGAGTTCCTTTAGATATATAAATGCAGAAAACGGCTGCCGAACTGTGAATTTTACTGTGGAATCGCCAGAGAAGCCCACACAAAACTCGGGGACGCTCCAGGCGTCGGGAGCGCGAAACGACTCTCGGCCACCGAAGAAGCGGGTCTGTGTACTGTGAGCAATCGGTAGCTCACCGTCCGTCCGTCAAGGGACAGACAGTGTCGACGGCGCGTTCGAGTTCACCACACTCCTCAAAGAGATGACAGCAAACAGCAGGGGCCTGACAGGGCCACTGCCTGCCGGGGTTGCGTTAACTTCAAAAAGACCTGGCTTCTCTACCTACATTCCAGAGGGTCTTTAACATAGGAACAATTTGTCCGACAAACAGCAATGACGGTAAAGTGAAGACTGATTAGAATAAACTACCGAAAGTCAATGTAGAGTGCGAATTGCTTGATATTTTTTAGGTTCTCACAGATTCAAAAATCCTTTTCAGTTAGCTGCTACTGTATTTGTTTTGGCACAATTGTATGGATATTGGTAAAATGAAAACAATAGAGATCTTTATGCAGTGTTCATAGAATTTTTACGGAAGGGAAATGATCAAATAACTTCCCCCGCTCTTTATGGAGCTAGGGACACCCCCTACGGGACTATTACTGACTACACTACACCCACCTATGTTCCTTCTTTTACCCTTTATGTTCCTCGACTGCGGTATGTCTTTCGAATAACCTGCAATCCCGGCAGGAGTGTGCCGAGCTATAGGCGAGGTTGAAGAATAAGTTAATGAGATGAATGAGAGAGAGAAATGTTAATGAGAAGCAAAAAACTTGGTCCAACAAATATTTCGCCCACAGTTCAGCAGTAGGTACCTCTATCAGAAATATGTTTGTGCCAGATGACGGCCCATCCATGCGACTATTTATGAGACAGGTGCATCATAAACTGGACTTGACTTTATCCTAATCAGACAATTAGTAAACATACATCAGCTGTTCGGATAAACACTAAATTAAGATGATTTGGAATAATTAACGGTTACTTTACATTGAAAACGTAATATGAATAGGGAATTAATAGAACAAGAATCTTTAATTTGCTAAGATTCTGTGTACCTTTATTTTAAAAGTAAACTAACTATAAAATTAACATTAAAAAAACAATAATAAAACTAACGATCCTTACTATAATTTTGTAAAAAGCGAAAGTGAGTTTATTTGTTTGTTACCTCTTCACACCTACATGGCTTAACCGATTTTGATGAATTTTGTTTCAGAGATAGTTGGAACCCTGGAGACAGACATAGGCTATTTTAAATAAAACTGTGAAATAAGGGAGAAAGAGGGAAGAAAAGGGAAAACTTAGCTTTGCTATTACAATAAATCGGGCGCAGTGCAAAAACTACAGGTAGCAGGTACCTGCAAATCAGGAAAGAGGAACCATGTTACCCCGAATTTAACTCGAGTTAAGCCGCGGGCAAAAGCCAGTTTATTATAAACTACGAAAGCAATATAGATGAAATTATATTTTATACAACTAATGATATTTGACCCCTTTGGGAGTTTTTCGTTTCTAGCTCTTTCGATTACAAAAAGAATAAAAAAAACGACCCATAATTGTCGAAAAAAATACAGTCAAATTGAGAACTTTATCCTTTTTTTGAAGTCGGTTAAAAAATAACTGCCTATGCATCTGATTGAACTACTTCCTAAGCGACTTTGACATACTTTTGAAAGGGCTTCCACGTCCACCTAGTCTTTTATCGATCATGACTGATAAGCTCAACAAGTACATCACTAAACTAGGTGAGAAAAACTGAAACGCCTATTTGGCTTAGCTGAGAGACACACAATAATTATCTCCTTAGACCATAGGCCGAATTTAAAAATATGGCGGGGTAGTCAATGGTGTGGTACCATTGACTACCCCGCCATATTTTTAAATCCGTACAGTCCATTCCAAGGTTCCCTGGAAGATATTGCTATCAGCGATAAGACCGCCATTATAACCATGGACTTAGCAATTTATGTTTCAATTTTGGTGTGCAATAAAGTATTTATATTCTACTTATTTAAGGTTTTTTTTTTTAATTTTCGCAAAATGCGACAAGTTTAAGAAAAAAACACAAAATTTGTGTTTTTTTCTTAAACTTGTCGCATTTTGCGAAATAAGTGAACTTATTTTCTTTCATTTCTTTTCTTTCAAACGTTACCGACAAACTGCATAAACTTAAAGGGTTGACTATAAAACACTTAAATATTATGGTTTAAATTTCAACTCGATACTTCCCCGCGTTCCTGTCTCCGTTTATAACCATTCAGATCCATCACTCTTTTAGTCACATGTACTTAGCAATTACCCAAGACAAAAACTTCAGTTTTTTTTTTTAACCAACGAAATGTCATTATGCGTAACCCCTAACCACGAAACGTAATCTTATCATAGTTACGTCCAAAAATCTTATTAATATAGAGCATGTCGGTTTACATACTATTCCATTTCGTTGCGAATCCGCGGCAGCTCCGCCACGGTGTTTAATTAAATATTTAATAATTCCCAACTTGCCTTCACACAGCTCGTCTAAGCTGTCTATTCCAAAGTTAAATAATTCTGCCAGAGGCTAGTTTACGCCAAAAAGACGCCATTTTCCTGTTTTACTTGGAGATTTTGTGCTAAAAAATATTTTTTTTCTGTTACAATGATCAGTGCACGACTTCGGGCGTTGAGTCGAGAACACGCGTTCGTCAATTGTTTCCTTAGCATGACTACTATCGCGACGCAATGACTCTGGACTTGCCCTAAGCATGGCATAATAAAAACCTATGATAAGTATTAGGCTCCCACAACAAGGACATACTTAGATAATATAAACCAGCACATTGAAAATTTGTAGATGTCACATGCTTCAAAATTGTCGTCTTATAACCTAATGAAGTCATGTAAAGATGAAGTTAGTGATGTCTTCCATCAATGTATTGCTTTATTTGTTTTTTTTTCGCAGTAATTGTCATAAAACGCGCATCGCTTGATAGTATGGGTCGTGGCCATGCGTATAGTTGGAGATCCCCAGAAAAAAGGTTTCATTGTTTTTTGTGTTATAAAGGTGACTGTTTTGTCTTTCGGCGAAAAAGAGAGGTCATAATTTTATATTTAAGTCGCCATCTTCACTAAGGTTAACAGCAGAAAAAAATAAAAGATATTTATAGTGACGACTAAGTATAGCGCAAAATGGCAAAACGAGGCAAAAAGTCATTTTGGGAATCTTTTGCCCAGCGGTTGTTTAATATGATTTATGAAAATGAAAACATAAAATAAAAAACAAACTGGCCAAATGTGGGTTGGACTCGCGCACGTGTGTTCCGTACAAACTTGCGACATTAACGGCCATTTCTTTGAACTACCTACACTTAGAGGTTTATTATTTTTTCGCATCGCCAAGAGCCTACAGACTTGAGTATATGGTTTAAATTTCAACTCGATACATCTATGTGTTTCCGAGATCAAGGGTTAGGACAGACAGATAGACAAAGAGACGGGCAACAAAGTGACCCATAAGGGTAACGTTTATCCTTTTGAGGTACGGAACCTAAAAAATGAATTTTGAGTTGTATTTTTATTGTTTTCAACTGTACTTAAAGCGACAACACAATAAATAGCTACTATAACAATACCAACTACTGTAACTTCGTACTCCACGCAATAAAATAACTTGTATGTTAACAAAACTTTACCGGAACGGGGTAAGCCACCACTTAGGATATTGTTTCATCAATCATCGTAAAACACAACAAAAACAATACAAAGTTGTCCAAGTTTTGCATGAAGTCTATCTAGGACAAACAGATAGAAATCTTCGATAACCAGTTTTGTTGATGGTTATAGTGTAGTAGGCGAAATGTCACGAAAACCACTCAAAGTAATGTCGTTTCATTCTATTCGTACTGTTTATAGAAAACCTAAATGTTCTACTTGAGTATTAGACCTAATGGAAGGAACATGGGTGGGTTTTAGTCAGTACAAGTCTGACACTCCCACCGGTCCGCCCAGAGTGGGGGAAGTTATTTGATGATATCCCAACCCAAAAAAAAGGCCCTAAGGAGTTCGAGGGTACATCGATTTTTTAATTGAATATAAGTATCCTGTGGCATTTAAGTTACATTATTTCCAACAAGCGCACAATATATTTAGTCACACTGATGTAAATAAACGTGTGTAGAAAGATATGAATAAACGAATATTAATAAAGAAATCTTTGTTTTTCTTAAAAAAAGCTTTCCCCTCACTAGGAATTCCTCCTGTATCGTGGGTGCGTTTACGCACATTCAATCTCACATTCACAAACAGCCACACCTTAAACAACTTTCTGTAGTAATTGATGCTAATAGATTAATTGATATGAATAAGCAGATATAAATAAATAGACATGAATAAGCAGATATAAATAAACAGATATAAATAAATAGATATGAATAAATATATTTGAATAAATATACATGTACAAACAGTTCTCAATTTTACAATTTACGTATTTCGTTACGTTAACGCCGGTAACTCAAGATTAAGCTTTAGTGTTAGACTCCGGCTAAACTTTGCGAACCAAATAGATTTAAAAAAAAAAACTTTTCAGTCTATTCAGAGGTTCTCTTTTTTAGCAAAGTGGCGTTGGAACATCAGTAGGGTTACCATGACATCTTATAGCAGTTCTTATTCCTGTGTGAGAAAGAGATGGTGCTACACACCCTGTATAGTTCTGTCTCTTTCCCTCAGTGGAATAAGTTCTGCTTTAAGACGTCATGGTAGGGTAGCAGGAAGTTTCTTTAGCCACCACGGAGTCTGGATTCGCGCCCGGTTAATGGCAATAATAAGGCAACAAAAAAAAATACATGGCGAAACAAAACAAATGGCGATATGTGGGTTTGCAATAACGTACACCTTTGCTTAATCTTTTTTTTCAGATATTTCGGTTACAAGATTATTATGATACCTACCTACATATTAATCATGTTACCGGCAAATCCGAAAAACTACCGTAGACAAACCTAACTAGATACTTACAAGTAATTAATTGAGTAGGCTACAATTTATAATTGATTGGATTATCTAAAGATTACCGTTATTGACCGATTTTGTCTGAAGTAAAGAAGGTTTATTGAACTACGTGCTTTCCTAACTTGGGTACCTAAGTACTTACTTTTAAACTTACTTTATACCTAAGGTAGGTACCTAATAACGCAGATATGAAGGGAATTGTAAGGAGTTGTGGTTCTTCAGATCGTAAAGTTATTAGTTGATTGTCTTTTAAACTATAAACAAATGTTTATTTCAAATTCTGACCACAAATAGATCTAGCCTCCATACTTATCTATTTTTTTGCGAATGGGAAGTTATCAAATAACTTCTCCCGTTCGAGGCGGAGCGGGGGGAGTGTCAGACTTTTACTGACTAAAACCCACTCATGTTCCTTCTTTTGCCCTTTATGTTCCGAAGCCGCGGTAAATGATCGCGAGATTAATTGGTTTTTTGTTTCGTTGAGAATATTTTACACTCCGATGAATCAGTTCTTCACGCTTATGCGTGAAATAGATTAAAGTCGTAATAGATGCCACACTTTTAAAACTAATTGTTTATCTTCTAGTACAAAAAATAAAATATTTTTATTTGTAAACTGGCAAGTACTTCGATTCTTTATCTACATATTTATGAAAAGAAAAAAAAACATTATCTTTGACATTTCTATAATGGTCGCGATTTTGGTGAACCTCTACTTGGGACCGTATAAATTACGTTTAGAATAGACGATCCACTAAAAGCAAGGCATATCTCCCACATAACTTTGATGGCACCTTGACTTCCCATGCAATCGCACGGAGCGAAAAGACACAAAACACTCAGTACGTAGTTGTTGGAAAATAATACAAGAAATTCAAGATATGAATCAAGTAATTACAATCAACAACACATCATCTAGCCCGACTTTATCCAACTCAAATAGCATAAATGACGGGCCTGTTGGTCCAGTGGTTAGTGGCCCTGACTGCTGAGCCGGAGGTCGTGGGTTCGATTCCCACCCAGGACAAACTTTGTGTGATGAGCATGATTGTTTGTTCTGTGTCTGGGTGTGATTTATCTATAATATGTTTGTATTTATAAATTTTATAAGTATGTATATGAGTTGTCTGGTTACCATAACACAAGCTCTGCTTAGCTTGGAATCAGATAGCCGTGTGTGAGTTGTCCCAAGATATTTATTTATTATAAACTAGCGACCCGTCCCAGCTTCGCACGGGTGTTACAAATCTTTGAAAATCCCCACTTTTCTCTACTATAATATGTATGTATTATACATAAAAACCTTCCTCTTGAATCACTATCTATTAAAAAAAACCGCATCAAAATCCGTGGCGTAGTTTCAAAGATTTAAGCATACAAAGGGACATAGGGACAGAGAAAGCGACTTTGTTTTATACTATGTAGTGATGATACAGTCTCAAACTGTTTTGTTTTGTATAACTTTTCAATCACCATGACCAGTTGCGAATAACAACCACCATCATTAGGTAGTTCCTGGAACAGTTCAGAGCAGATAATTGTTTGTCGTTTAAGCGTTACCCGAAAGATTAGTGGAAATGCGACACGGCCGCTTCCCGAGCTACTATGGGTTCATGTGACCGGGTTATCCACCTGTGACGTCATCAGATAAAGTTTCGTAAGTTTCAAGAAAACGTTCTGATTAAACGGCTACAAATACGTAGGTACTTATTTGTTTGAAGAATTCAATCTTTGTAATATGTATTTATTGGTAAGGCTAAAAGTGAACTTCATCAATGAAACTTTATGCTAAAAAAACAGGTAAATCTCATTATTATATTTTCGTTTTTCATTTCTAATGATCGTAAGTTTAAGATGTGTAACGATTGGAATTTGGTTATTCGAAATGACAACCGAGATTACTACCGTTTGTCATTTTAATATATAACCAACTTTAAAACCTAACAAGCAAAAGAAAAATCGTCTGTAAAATCATTGCAAAAATAAACTGAATAAAAAAAACTGAATTTAATTTCTATTATTTATTTTCTTTTGGATTTTTCCGACGTTCACAAAACAGCCGGAAAACTAGATCAGAATTTTCTTAATGTCGAAGTGTGAGAGTCAGACAAGAAAAGTTAGAATACTCAAATAAACACATCCTTCAAGTATCAACGCACCTGCCGGCTGGGTTACGTTGCGGGTTGTTCGAAAGAGATACCGCGACCCCGGAACTTAAAGGGCAAAAGAAGAAACATGGGTGGGTATAAATCAGTAGAAGTCTGATACTGCCCCCCCCCCCGTTCCGCCCAGAGCGGGGGAAGTTATTACATGATTTCCCATCCGCAAAAAAGGCATCAATGCAGATCAAGGACTGGAATACTTCAAAGAACTAAATGTAGGTAAATTTACATAGGTAAAAGTTGTGTGGCTATTTTAAGACTACAACCATTGATAGAAACAAACTTTTGTACAAGTAGCAACGCTTTTCAAGAACTAAACAATTCCCTAAAATTAACGGCCACAAACCTAAATCAAACGCGCACCAAGTTCAAGTTAAACTTAAGCTACAAGTCAAACTCTTGACCAAAGTTATGCATAAGTTATCGACAAACATCTAACTTCACTCTAAATCGAAGCGACTCGGGTTGCTTCTAAATCAAGACTTCACTTTGCAATCAAGTTAGTCTCTAATACGAACTTGATTGTAAATTTAACTTGATTTTTAGATAGATACTAGCGACCTAAACTATGCATCTGTTACTGACCCATATTATGTAACTTTCATTGACTAATTGGTTCCTAAAGAAATTAACTTAATTTACTTAGTAACTTTTTACTAAGAAAACAAAATTATGACGGTTCCTACCACGTACATTATTAAAACTTTTTCTTTTTAATAATCATTAATTCAAGTTAGTATTTACTACTCCTACGCAATACTTAAAATTGAATAAAAATAACTATATAATTTCGATTTTATGTTTCTGCCATTGAAAGAAAATTATTTTACACGAACAACTGGCGAAAATACACAAAAAAAATTACACGGATGTAGGTAACAGATATTTGAACAAATGTTACAAAATATCTAGACTTACCTGCAACAAAACTAGCCGAAATTAAACACAGCACAAAATTGAACACGAATATAGTCTTCATTTTTACAAAATCCAAGAAAAAATCACACTAAAACTAAACAGAAAAAGTTTTCACTGATCTTATTTTAGAGCTTATTGCAATCATAGTTCGGTGTTTACACAAGAATGAGAGAAGGAGAGAAGATCATGTATATTAGCACTAGTTTAGTTGTCCGGTGTGGTGCGGAGCAGCGATTCCGCGCTGCTTTGGCACTGTCTTACTGAGTAATGATAGGAGCACTCGGGTCAGCTTCGTTGATAAGATTTCTGCGCATGACACCGCGACCACGACTTGGGTTATAGTTCAACGGGGAAAACTTTTGAAAACAATATTTTTTTTTGTAAACAGGATGTTTGTTTAGAAAACGTGTGCGGAAGAACTTGAGATTAAATGGTGGGTTCGAAGGGAAAGCTAAATGGAAATAATATCCCAAAAAACGATTACTTTGTTAAATACTTCCTACTAATACATCATACCAAAAAAAAAATATGAATGTTTGTGAGGATGGATGTATGAATGTTTGTTACTCTTTCACGTCAAAACGGCTGAACGGATCTTGATGAAATTTGGCACAGAAGTACATTACAGTGTGGAATAACACAAAGGCTACTTTATTTTTCGTTATCACGCGGGCGATGCCGCGGGTGCCTGCTAGTTATCTATAATTAACATCACGCCCGTAATTTCCAAAGGGTTAGGCAGGTATAGGTACCTTATTGTACACCCATATTTCGCCAAAGAATGTTTAAATTCTATATACTTATGCTGCGAGCCCATTAAGTATTTTATATTCTTATTAAAATATTTAAATAAATATACATAATGCGTTCTCATTGAGGGACAATAGGGTAGTTTCCAGGGTCAAAGTTATTACATTATATTTAGTCCGTCTTTTAGATTATTCAAAAATAAGGGACACTAATTTTTTATTTCTAAATTAGAATAAAACTGACAAATATATAGCCCATTAAAATTTGCAACAGTGACGTCACACGTATTTTTAAACAATCTAAAAGACGGACTAATATATATATATATATTGAAACTAGCCTATTCCTCATATTATCATCTCTATCTCCGACAGTCAAAACAACTCCTAATTTGATTACTTTAGTCAATTTCTTGACTTTCATTGTCCTTAAGATGAAATTTGGGGCTTTAGATCTTCTTATTTTTGGAGACTTCTTATCTAATGAAGTCAGATATATAGATGTAAGTAAATACTACTTACCTAAATACCTATACAGATTTTGTTTCGCGAAGTAATGATAAAATAAGCACCTACCCAGAACTTTGCAGTAGTTTATCAATATAAGCCACATGTCTTAGAAACTACAGAACTTATTTCTAAGAAACTTACACCTTCAACAGTCAATATAATACTCATATTTCGCTTACACTACAAAGCCATGTAAGTTACACCAAATATTCGCCTAAGTACATTCAGGAGAGAGTACGTTACACAGTGTGAACAATGTATACTTAATTACTTACTAATTAATACCAGCATGCACAGACACGTTCGGGTGTGCACATTGTAGGAACACAACCTGGAACAAGAGCATAGTATAAAGGTAACCAGTAAACTAACTTACCATTTGCCTAGTCTTTTCTCAACTACTATTTCACACTAGCTTTTGCCCGCGGCATGCGGTATCGCTCGCGTTTAATTCGGAGTAACACAGTTCCCCTTTCCTGATTTGCAGGTACCTGCTACTTGTACTTTGTTCCCTAGCGCATTATTTATTGTAATAGCAAAGCTAAGTTTTCCCTTTTCTTTCTAAAAGGATAGGCCTACACGGGCACGTAGAAAACGTCGAGGAAAGGTGTTCGGTTCGGGTTGGTCGTTTCCTATGGAGAAGAACCGACATGAAACGCCATAGTTACTCTTTTATAATCATTTGGTTTTATAATGTTGTTGTTACAGCGTTAGTATAGGACTGCGTAGGCCCGACATTAAGTCATTGTTTACTTTCCAAAACGTAAAATAATATAGAAATTAACAAGAGCGTCTAGGAATCTACAAGGCCCATAATGTCCACTTATTCACAAAGAATTGGTAAAAAAAAATCTACGGAAAAATCGACGGCATGGTTGGCGCAGTGGCTGAGCGATCGACTGCTGCGCTGCGTGTCTCGTTTTCAATCCCCGCACGCAACAATTATTGTGTAGGTACTTGCAAATATTTTGCTGTTCGTGTATGTGAATTTACATACATACTGACACCTCCCATTTTAGGGAAGTGGGGTATAAGAAAGAGAGAAAAAGTAAATTATGTCCGTCTCCAGGGTCCCAACTATCTCTGTACCAAAATTCATTAAAATCGGTTTGGCCATTTAGGCATGAAGACGCAACAAACAAACTAACTCACTTTCGCTTTTATTATATTAGTAAGGATAATATTATCATCTATCCTATTATGATTCTTCTAAAGCGGCCATTTTGGAACCCCTGGTCATGTGTGCTTTTACCGAAACAAGGGATAATGATACAATACGGATGGATAAATCCCAAAAATCTCAGATGCGTGTCTTAGTTGAAATACTGTTACGTTACTTTTGTCTACTGTGGTAAAAGGGAACGTGCATTCTGCACTAATTACAAGTAACGAGTTTACCGCAGTTAGGGAGAGCCGCTGTTTTAATTGTGTTTATTTTTGAGAAGCTGTAACCGGAGGTTCGCCCGCATGTGAATCTTTAATTTAACGGGACTGTAATCCTTTATAAGTAGCGAGTTTAATCTCTTTGTTAAAAATATCAAAGCTCTTTACTGAGGCAACAGTAACATACATTAATTATTTTGAGAATTATAAGGACCAACCTATGTGGACCAGCTACCCTATAATAACGTCTTAAAGAAATACTTATTCCAATGAGGGAAAGAGAGAGCTATGTAGGATGTCTAGCGCCATCTCTTTCTCACACTGGAATAAGTACTGCCTTAAGACGTCATGACAACCCTAATGTGTTTGCTCCCTTGGTACGCTTACGGTTCGATATTATGTCAACTTTGGAAGATTTTCATTTTTTCTATTACATTTATTTCTCCGTATGTATCACAATAGTAACCTACATGTAGTTTAAACAAATAAATAACACTCAGCAGGGTAGACTGGGCACGGTTGAAACATTTTAGCGTTAATCGTCCATCATCGGGACCAGTTAGCGAGCGATATGACTGTTATTTGGCATATTGTATGTTGAGTTTTACTTGACATAAATAAAGGATTGTGTGGTTTTATGAAACCACGGTAAAATTGAATTTTTTTTCACATTATAGACATTTAAACGTCCCTACTCCGCGGCCGACCGTCATGCGACATGCAACACACAGACAAAAAAGTTTGAGACGATGTAATAAAAGTTTCACTTTAAAAAAAATCTGATGGTTACAACCGTCGCCGTTGCCATACCAGGGTTAGTTTAAGCGGTACCTGGGGTCAGTTGAAACAGTGCTTCGTTCTCCCCTTGTAACGATCACCTCATCACGCATGATTCGCGAGATACTCAGCTTTGCTCGTTTTTTTTGTCTTTTCTCATGTCAACCAAAGAGGTTGTTAGCCGCTCAACCGGACTATCCTGTGGGTGCTTCGACATTAAGGCCTCCAGCCAGGGTAAACATGCTCGGTTGAGAATGAACTTATTCAGTTAATCTTCAGTAATTAACTACCGAAGTACTGAGATAATGAATGGCGTTTCGTAATGCCAAAATCATTACCTAAGTAAGTTTATCTTATTCTGTTCAATAACCCCATGTTATCATACATAAACAATTTAGTACTAAATTAGCCAATTCTTGGAATGTTATGATAAAGCAAAATATTTCGCTTCCATTTTATACATGCAAATTAATAGACTTGGGTTATTGCTCGTTATTTTAGATGTCATCTCCTTTCTAGTCATATAATGTTTGCCAGATAATCCTTCCATCCTGTGAGAAATGAGGGAGAAAGAGGGAAGAAAAGGGAAAACTTAGTATTGCTATTACAATAAATAAGGCGCAAGGGCAAAAAATACAGTAGCAGGTACTTGCTAATCAAGAATGGGGAACTGTGTTACCCCGAATGTAGTAGGTATTACTATAACTCATCATTAAAAAAATCAGACTTCTATTTAAGTTACATAACTATCAATTAACAGATCAATCTTCAAGCTATTTGAGGAAAGTACACAACAACACATGAAAACGTGCGCACACGCATCTTGGAAATTGGGCACGGCCAATGGGTCAAGTGCGAGCGATAACAGGCGGTTACCCAACCACATATTTGATCTCATTTACCTACTCTATTTCACTCTATATTGCATGATTTAAATTGTGTTAATTAAAATCTATAATTATGTGCTACTTAAGTTTGTTTGTTTGTTATTTAATCCTCCATTTTCGGATAAACGGGTTTGGATGGAATTCTGCACAAAGGTGACTTTGATTTATGCGCTAGACAACTAATGCCCCGTTCCAATAAACAAAAACGACTCCGTCATAAATAGGTAGCTAGGATTAGGCTAGATATCTTACTTCTAACTATCTTTCTTACTAATTTTATAAATGCGAATGTTTGTAAGGATGTATGGATTTTTGTTACTCTTTCACGTCAAATCGGCTGAACGGATCTTGATGAAATTTGGCACAGAAGTAGCTTATGGTCTGGAATAACACATAGGATGCTTTTTTCGATAACACGCAGGCGAAGCCGCGTGCGCCAGTTAGTAATTTAATAATACTTAGTAGGTGACGCGCATGATGTTCTAAGAAAGCCATAGTATTGATAAACTTACTCTAACAACTAAGTAGAATATACCATTTCCAATCACGTTGATAACACAAAATGTACTATGACTAATCGATGATGCGTATTTCCCGGATCTACATATAAGGTGAGACACAGTTTATTTATTTATAGTCGAAGTACATAGTCGACCATGTCCCTAAGATAAACTATAATGATCACGCAATCGCATCGTATTCTGAATAACTTATCTAACACAATATTCAATCAGTGAGTAGATTAATAGTTACTTCAAGTTGAATAAATAACTAAGTTTGAGTCCGCCTTAGTATTTTTTTATTCGGATTGTAAATTATCAAATAACTTCCCCAGCTCTTGGTGAGCGGGGAGCGGGGAGTGTCAGTCTTTTACTGACTAAAACCCATCCATGTTGCTTCTTTTGTCCTTTTGTGTTTCGGGGCCGCAGTATCTATTCCGAACAACTCGCAACCCAGACCGCCTTGGTCTAAGGTCCTAGCCTGGAATCCTTACTAATATATTATATTATAAAAGCGAAAGTGAGTTTGTTTGTTTGTTGGTTTGTTACGTCTTCGCCCCTTAATGGCGGAATCGATTTTGATGAATTTTGGTACAGAGATAGTTGAGACCCTGGAGACGGACATAGGCTCTGTTTTTGTAGAAATGAAGGAGACAGAGGGAATAAAAGGGAAAACTTAGCTTTGCTATTACAATTAATAAGTCGCAAGCGCAAAAACTACAGGTAGCAGGTACCTGTAAATCAGGAAAGGGGAACTGCGTTACCCCGAATTTAACGCGAGCGAAGCCATGGGCAAAAGCTATTTATATAATAAACTAAATAGCCTAATTCCCAACAGTTCCAAAACTCCAAAACGCTTCTACGTAACTTCCGCATGTAGCGACGCTGGTGGATTGCAGGGAAACTGGTATGAACAGTGTCACCGAAGTTGCAGATACTATTTCGACTCATATTGAAGTTTTAAGAACTCTTTCGGTCGTTCAATTTATAAGACTAGAAAGTGGTAGTCAAGGTAAATCTATAGACCACTTGTGTCGTGAAGAAAAACCTATTACCTAATTGTATCGATCATCGACTTTAGAATCATTTGCTGACCTTGAATCTTGACCCTTACGATTCTGTGAACAAATTGCGTTTTTTCTCTCTCTTAAACCACAAAAGATCTGACTCAAAAATATTGCTCATAAATGCCGAAAAAAGTGTTGACATGGCACACTGAATCACCATGATGAACGTTGGAAATTCTAAAGCACAGGATTGTTACGTACGAGGAATTAACAAGGAGGTAATTGTTGCGCAAGAGTACATCAGTCATACAGTCAATCATTAAGTACAAAAAACTGACCACATTAGATTGATTGATATACTTAGAGCGAGTCATGAAGTTATGTTGACTCATGATGTAATTATTAAGATTTAACCAAGACTGCGCGATTCATACCTGGAATCTATTAAGAAACTTTTAGCTCTTTTGTCTGTAAACAATCTTGGCATGCTTATTTTTTGGTCAAGTGTGAGTTGTCGTTAAAAAGGAGTGAAAAAAAAATTAAAATGACGTTTTTTCTCACTTTTTAAAAATTGTATGGAAAGAAAAGCATGGAAACCAAGGAAGTTGGTCTAAGCAAAGTATTTTTTCATAGGTACAAATTATACGTAAGAAAAGTTGTTTTTTTTAATGTTTTCTCATTTTCATGTCATGATCATTTCATTGCATGAAAAGAAAAATTCTAAACAGCGGAAGTGGGTAAAAATAATTAATTATTAAAGATTACTGAGGCCGGCTTAATGAAAAAGACATTTTCTAACAGTTAACCTTTGATTAATGCAAAGACCAGGGGTCGGCAACCTTTCAAGATGTCCACAAGACCACAGACAGTCGATTTACCTATAGCAGATATATAAGGCTTTAAGAAACATTCGGTAGCCTTCCGAATATTCTGGTCATAATATAGGCAGTAACCGTATTATGATATCTGTTTGCTGAATGTTAATGTGTCTACAGTGGAGGAAATGTCAAGAGAATCGTTTGTATGGTAAATTGCATTTATTACCCACTTACCAAGGCTCTCTTAGGTCTAGTGGCCACAACCTCGAAAGCAAAACTGCTGAATATGGGGATCGATCCCCGGTTCAAGCTATAATTATGGGGTTTTACATAAATCTGTTCCAGTCCAGTCCAGTCATATAGTGGTTTGTGGATGCTAAATAAGCAGTCGCTCCATGGTATGCTGGTATTCAGTTACCTCCGGTAAGACTGGAATCCGAACCTAGCATAGTTGGGAGAAAATTATGACATGACTCTTTTGAGTAACCTGAGGGAGTTTCGATTTTTGCACGGCTAAAAGCAATATTTCCCATCCCATGTAGGGAGCACATGGGACTAAAATAAAACTAGAGAAATGTAGGTGTATAATTAGGTGCACCAGGTTAGTTTTTACTAGGAATTAGTCCGGTATCGTGGGGGCGTTTACAAACATTTAAACTTAAATACATAGTACACAAACAGCCAAACCCGAAACAACTATCTTCAGGTCATACAAATATTTGTATCGTGCGGGAAACAAACCCGCGACACAGTGCTGCGTTGTGTCGACTCAAATCTCGTATCAGTCGGTATCGTGTACCTACTCATAAAAAAATCGTCAAGTTTTTTATTCGGATGAACGGAACCCATAAGAACAGCTGTATCTACAAAAAGGCAAAACCTACACAGTAGGTAATTTTTTTTATGGGGACATTTTTTCACGTCCAAGTTTGCCAAATCCTTCAAGAAAAATAGACGTAATTTTGTACCTATATCCATAAACTCCAGTTGAACTACTGGAATTTAATAGCGTGTCGGTTAGTCTTGAAAACTGAAGTGCGAAGCGTTGAGTGGATTAAACTATGGTTTCTTTTGATCGCCACTTATGTAGAGCACATTCTAAAGCAGATTTGTAGTAAGAAAGAAAATATAATAGGGAACATGTTTATTTGTCAAATGCCACAAATGCTGGCAAACCCAAGCCAAACTTTGGTAAGATTTGATTAACCCGCCGGGAAAACTTGGCAAGAGTTGTTTAATCTGGGCCGGTATGGTAACCAATTCATTTCCAAACCTTACTTAAAGTAGGCCGGTATGGTGACCAACCTGTTTCCAAACCTTGGCCCAAGATACTTACCCTGGGTCGGAAATTCAACCCATCCATTGCTAAGCCTCGACAAGAGTTGCTTAATCTGGGCCTGTAAGGTAACCAAAGGTTGGGAGGTGGGAGGGAAAATTGGGACCCTTGGCATAAGTTGCTAAACCTGTATCTTTTATATAAATATGTGATTTGACAACTAGGTACAGTTAGCATCAAAAGTAGATGACCACATTTAGATTTTCAAAATCACTGTACACCGTATTACCTACACCTAAATCGATCAACATGACGAGCGCCAGAAATGAATGATTTTCATAAACGGGCATAAGTAGGTGACTATCACTTTTCAAAAGTCACTAAACAAAGTTGTAGTAAAAAAGCATAACATTCTTCGTCTCTAAAGTCCCTGAACAAAATGAAATATTTTTTGGGTTTTATGTGTGTGTATTTCGGTACGTATATGTATTTGGTATGTAAACTAAGTAAGCACATGCAAATGTAATTCACCACCCTTTTACTTAAATTATCAAAAAAAAAAATTTATTAAGAAATCAAATCATTTATTTCAATCAGACCATTACAGGCACTTTTGACCTTTCTCAGCTGCGGGTATAGCTAAAACCATAGGGTGTATGACCCGGGGTAAGTCTCCAGGAACTGACGGACTCAGCATTGAGCACCTACACCATGCAGGTCCCCACCTGCCACGTGTTTTGGCTATGCTGTTCACGTTCTGCCTTCGCCATTCGTACTTGCCAGACGAGCTGATGAGGACAGTCGTAGTACCAATTGTTAAAAACAAAACAGGTGATTTATCTGATAAAAACAATTACAGGCCGATATCATTAGCGACAGTCATCGCCATAGAGCCCTTATAGCACCAAGTGCCATGTTTGCCCTGATAACCATAGTTGTAAATAGAGCTCTTTTTGTAACGAGGGCCATGTTTTTTCTGTTTGCCATAGGTGTCCATAGTGCCACAGAGTACCATGTTTGCCCTGTTTGACATAGGGAGCCATGGAGCTCTTATTGCACCGAGTGCCATGTTTACCCTGTTTGCTATAGGTGGCTTTAGTGTCCTTATTTATCTGAGTGCCATGTTTGACCTGTTTGCCATATGTAGTCATACAGTCCTTATAGCACCGGGTGCCATGTTTGCCCTGTTTGCCTTAGTTGTCCATAGAGCTCTTATTGCAACGAGTGCCATGTTTGCCCTGTTTGCCAAAGGTGCCTTTAGTGTCCTTATTCATCTTAGTGCTTTAGTTTGCCATAGGTTCCTATAGCGCTCGTATTGCACCGAGTGCCATGTTTGCCCTGTTTGCCATAGTTGTCCAAACATTTTTTAAACGCTGCTTCCGGAATTGAGTTCAGTTCTCGCCGCGAATTCTCCTTTATGTCTTCTATCGATTGAAAACGGGTGCCACGAAGTGGTAATTTGAGTTTAGGAAAAAGAAAATAGTCAGCAGGAGTTATATCTGGTGTATATGGTGGTTGCTGGATGTTTTTGTTGAGTGTTTGGTCAAAAATTCGTTCACAAAGAAATTTCTTTCCACAAATCTAGCCTTTGTTAAACGCCGCATAACGCTGAAATAATATTCTTTATTTACCGTTAGACCTTCCGGTAAGAATTCAGAGTGCACAACACCGCGATAGTCAAAGAAAACAGTCAACATGACTTTGACTTTTGATCGACTTTGGCGTGGTTTTTTCGGTTTCGGTTCAGTTGGAAGGCGCCACTCCGAAGCTTGTTGACTAGTTTGAATGTCAAACTCGTACCCACGTCTCGTCACCAGTAACAAGGCGTTTCATGAATGTTGGGTCCGAACTAACTCGTTCTAGCATGTCCTCAACGACTTTCATGCGATTGAGTTTTTGGAGAAAATTCAGATCTTTTGGGACTAGCCGAGCAGCAACATGTTTCATACCCAAATGATTAGTTACAATGGTACGGATCGACTCGTGAGATACAGAAAGTACGGCGGCTATCTCTCTCAGAGTTGAATGGGGATATTCAGTCACTATTTTCTTCACTTTTGCGATGTTAACTTCAGTTGCAGACGTTGACGGCCTACCAGAGCGAGGCAAATCTTCCATCACATCTCGACTGCTTTTGAACGCTTTGAACCACTCATAAGCACGAGTTTTTGATAAAGTCGATTCACCGTATGCTTTCTGTAACATTTTCAGTGACTCCGAACACGAAATTTCATTGGCGATGCAAAATTTAAGACAAACTCTTTGTTCGTTATTTTTGTCCATTATGAAATTCACAATACACACTATATATGATATTACTAAAACCAGCACTGTATTTAATATAAATAACAGATGCAACTTAAACTCCGCGCCAAAATGGAAAACAGTTGTGCCAATCTAACAACTACAAAAAATTTAATTTGGAACCATAAACAAATCATCCATACCTGATACTTATTTAACTGAATATATGAAAACATTATGTACGTTAGGAAAAATCTGCATCTATAGTAAAAGAGGTGACCGACACCACTATAATACTAGAAACAGGGACCAACTAGTTCAGCCAGGTTTCAGGCTAGCTAAAGTAGATTCCTCTTTTATGGGGTACTTGTTAAAATGTTACAACAAAATACCCCCAAACATCCTACAATTGAATGAATCGAAGTTTAAATCTTGTATTAAACGCACACTATGTAGGCAAGCATATTATAAGTTGGGGGATGAACATTAATGATATGAATGCTTGGCTCGATGCCGGTCCTGCTCCACAACCATAGGGGCAAACTTATTGATCAGCATCTGAAGTTATTGTGGCAGCTGTAGAAGATTGTAAGACTATCTTTGCATTGTATAGACTCAATTTTCTAATATTATATAATTGTAATGCCCATGTGTGAGTACTATGTAGTTTGATTGACTCGACGGTTGCCTTGGTGGTTGAGAGATTGTCATGCTCACTTAAATGTCTCGCTGATGGTGGCGTGTATGTCGGATCATTTAGTTCCCTTCAAAATGGTTGAGTTGAATGGGGCTGATATGGCAATGAAATTTCGTGTTCGGAGTCACTGAAAATGTTACAGAAGGCTTACGGTGAATCGACTTTATCAAAAACTCGTGCTTATGAGTGGTTCAAAGCGTTCAAAAGCAGTCGAGATGTGATGGAAGATTTGCCTCGCTCTGGTAGGCCGTCAACGTCTGCAACTGAAGTTAACATCGCAAAAGTGAAGAAAATAGTGACTGAATATCCCCATTCAACTCTGAGAGAGATAGCCGCCGTACTTTCTGTATCTCACGAGTCGATCCGTACCATTGTAACTAATCATTTGGGTATGAAACATGTTGCTGTTCGGCTAGTCCCAAAAGATCTGAATTTTCTCCAAAAACTCAATCGCATGAAAGTCGCTGAGGACATGCTAGAACGAGTTAGTTCGGACCCAACATTCATGAAACGCATTGTTACTGGTGACGAGACGTGGGTACGAGTTTGACATTCAAACTAGTCAACAAGCTTCGGAGTGGCGCCTTCCAACTGAACCGAAACCGAAAAAACCACGCCAAAGTCGATCAAAAGTCAAAGTCATGTTGACTGTTTTCTTTGACTATCGCGGTGTTGTGCACTCTGAATTCTTACCGGAAGGTCTAACGGTAAATAAGGAATATTATTTCAGCGTTATGCGGCGTTTAACAAAGGCTAGATTTGTGGAAAGAAATTTCTTTGTGAACGAATTTTTGACCAAACACTCAACAAAAACATCCAGCAACCACCATATACACCAGATATAACTCCTGCTGACTATTTTCTTTTTCCTAAACTCAAATTACCACTTCGTGGCACCCGTTTTCAATCGATAGAAGACATAAAGGAGAATTCGCGGCGAGAACTGAACTCAATTCCGGAAGCAGCGTTTAAAAAATGTTTGGACAACTATGGCAAACAGGGCAAACATGGCACTCGGTGCAATACGAGCGCTATAGGAACCTATGGCAAACTAAAGCACTAAGATGAATAAGGACACTAAAGGCACCTTTGGCAAACCGGGCAAACATGGCACTCGTTGCAATAAGAGCTCTATGGACAACTAAGGCAAACAGGGCAAACATGGCACCCGGTGCTATAAGGACTGTATGACTACATATGGCAAACAGGTCAAACATGGCACTCAGATAAATAAGGACACTAAAGCCACCTATAGCAAACAGGGTAAACATGGCACTCGGTGCAATAAGAGCTCCATGGCTCCCTATGTCAAACAGGGCAAACATGGTACTCTGTGGCACTATGGACACCTATGGCAAACAGAAAAAACATGGCCCTCGTTACAAAAAGAGCTCTATTTACAACTATGGTTATCAGGGCAAACATGGCACTTGGTGCTATAAGGGCTCTATGGCTACCTATGGCAAACAGGGCAAACATGGCACTCAGATAAATAAGGACACTTAAGGCATCTATGGCAAACAGGGCACTCGGTGCAATAAGGGCATATATGGCAACCAGGGGAAACAAGACACTCGAATAAACAAGGACACTTAAAGCACCTATGGCAAACAGGGCAGAAATGGCCCTCGTTGCAAAAAGAGCTCTATTTACAACTATGGCAAACAGGGCAAACATGGTACACAGTTCTAAACGGGCTCTATGGCTACCTATGGCAAACAGGGCAAACATGGCACTCAGATAAATAAGGACACTTAAGGCATCTATGGCAAACAGGGCAAACATGGCACTCGGTGCAATAAGGGCATATATGGCAACCAGGGCAAACAAGACACTCGAATAAACAAGGACACTTAAGGCACCTATGGCAAACAGGGAAGAAATGGCGCACGTTGAAAAACGAGCTATAGAAAGATAGAAAGAAGAAAGAAAAAGCATTTATTTGGCCCATGCCACAAGTGCACACAAAATGAGATAAACTTAAAACTAAACAATAATAACAAAAACGTAATTGTGTGTCTCACTCACGGCTGCGCCAAATAGGCCCAGTTGAGCAAACTGCCGAGCAGCTAGTACCCGACGATGCTTTTCAACTGGACCTTAGACCTGATGTGACGGACGTAAAAGAGTTTTATACATATTTATTTGTTTTTCTGTATATAAAAAGGTACGTATATAGCATAAAATGTGTAAAATCAAATCAAAAATAAACTACTTACTTAAAAAAGTGTTAGGCAAATATTATTCACTTCGTCGCTCAGTGACTCAGTGCTCTGCAATCAGCCGAGCGCGACGGACTACCATTATACATATAATTATATTATTATTAAAACGGAAAGTTTTGGTAGGTGCAATGTTAATTGTGTGGGTACATCATAGATGCTTAAAAGGAAGAAAAATTATTATTGACTGAGGTGGCGCTAAAATCCAAGCGTATATAAACGAAGAATACAACTCGCTACACCTAAGTACATCTGGAGTATTATTTACTACACACCACCTAAGCGCTACAGTGGTGACCCCGACGTGATGTTTTGGACTATCTTTCATGCATGATGGTCGAAGAATGTCTGGATATTTGCTGAGTAGCTGGTGGAAAGGCTGATCAACATCAATGCTTCTCACTGTTGGTTCGGCGGAGTGGGTGTTTCCGCCCTAGGTGGTGTGTAGTAAATAATACTCCAGATGTACTTAGGTGTAGCGAGTTGTATTGAGGTAGCGAATAGACTCGCTACACCTAAGTACATCTGGAGTATTATTTACTACACACCACCTAAGCGCTACAGTGGTGACCCCGACGTGATGTTTTGGACTATCTTTCATGCATGATGGTCGAAGAATGTCTGGATATTTGCTGAGTAGCTGGTGGAAAGGCTGATCAACATCAATGCTTCTCACTGTTGGTTCGGCGGAGTAGGTGACTGGTACTCTGGTGGTGAGGTTGGTTATTTTGTCGACGAGACATCGGCCGGCTACGTCGACAAGAAGTTGGTGATGTTTTAGAAAATCAGCACCGATGATGGGCTTGCTGACTGCGGCGATAATAAATTTCCAGGTATACGGTCTGCGTAGGTTGAGATCCAGTTGTAATGTCTTCTCTCCGTACGTTGGAATGACCGTGTTGTTTGCCGCATACAAACAGAAATCGGTTGGTGTTGTTTTCCCACCTGTTCTCTTAGGTATCACAGACACGTTGGCACCAGTATCAATTAGGAATGACAAACCTGAGTTTTTGTCGTTTATAAATAGGCGGTAGGAAGAGTTGCTTGCGCCGGTTCCCGCCTCGGCCAACGCAGGTGTTAGTTTCCCGAGTGGGCACTGCTATCTTCAAAACTACACGGACGCGTGCATCTTCGCGCTTCTTTGCCGAACTTACGGTGATAAAAACAGATCGTTGATTGTTCGTTAGGCGCGCGATCGTACTTGGCTCGGCTTGACGATCGCGATCGTGAGTGTCGCCTGTTGAACGGTCTGCGTCGATAGCTATTATGATGCGATTGTTGCGTCTTTAATTCTGCTATTTCTCTTGTAAGCGCGTCGATCTTTTCCTCAATTGATTTAGATGCATGCGGGGTGGTAGGAGTGGATGAAACTGCCGCGACGATGCCGTACGGTTGCGTCTGCTCGAGTATCTTGTCAGCCATCATTGCTAGTTCGTGGATGTCGGCTTTCTTGGCGATATTATCGCTGACAGCGAGGACTGCGCGAATTGACTGTGGCAGGTGGTTGGTCCACATTATTCGCAGCGCTGAATCGGAGATGTTGTCAGCGGCGAGGTTTTTCATGCGGCGTAGCAGCTGTGAAGGCTTCATGTCGCCGAGTTCCATCTCGGACAGCAATCTCTGTACTTGCCGCTGCTCGGATTCCTCGTAAACTTGGAATAGCCGACTCTTCAATGTCTCATACCGACGATTTTCCGGTGGATGGAGAATTATGTCGGATATTTCATCGAGGTCTTGTCGCTCAAGGTGTCCGATGACGAGGTCAAACATGGCTTGATCACCCTTCTTCTGTGGAGACATAATGGCCTCAAATTGCGCGAACCACAAACGTATTCTGTCGCGCCAGAGAGGTGGAATGCGCAGCGACGTCGACACGGCTGAGAGTTCTGGGTCTTCTTGATTGGCCATGGTGCTATCTGAATACAGGATCTGGAGGTTTTCACTTGATCACGAACGTCGTATATCACTATATCACGTCGGTAATATTTTCTTAATCACGTCGGTAATATTTTCTTAATCACGTCGGTATATTTTTTGATCACGTCGGGGTCACCACTGTAGTTCCTAAATAGTATGTGTGGTGGCGCGTCGTTCGCATTGTAGATATCGGTCGAGCAGCGGACGGATGATGTGTTTATGCATTGCAGCTACAGTACTCCCCCCCTAGCAAAAGCGTACAGGCATCTTCACTATTCTGCCTGATCTTGTGCGGTTTTCGTTGGTGTTCGCCGGGAGTATGCTGGAGTGATCTTCGGTGGTAGCTGCAGCTGACTGAGTTGTCTCACGAGCTTGGTTTTCGTGATCTTCGGTGTTGATAGTGTATGCCGGTTTGAGTCGATCGATCGATATGGTGCTGGATCTTCCTGGTAGTTGTATGGTGAAATACTTCTCGTTGCGTTCGATGACTTTATACGGACCTTTGTATGGATGTTGCAGCGGTTTGCGGACGGTGTCATCGCGTATTAACACGTGGCTGCATGTTTGGAGGTCGTTGTGGACGAACATACATCGCTTGTTGGAATGCGGTTTGTATGTAGGCGTCAGCTTCATGATTACGTCGTGTAGGTGATCGACGTAGTTGTGATCCAATTTCGTTGCTGTTGGTGATGGTGCTATGAAATCGCCAGGTAGGCGCAATGCTTGACCGTAGGTGAGCTGCGCGGCGCTGGTGTTGGTATCTGTGCGCACGGCAGCTCGTAATCCCAGTAGCACTGTAGGTAGCTCGGAAATCCATTTGTTATTGTCTTCTAGTCGGGTCATGAGTGCAGTCTTCAGTGTTCGGTGCCAGCGTTCGACGATGCCGTTGCTTTGCGGGTGGTAGGCAGTAGTACGGGTTCGGTCTACCCCCAGCAGTTGTGCGAGGTCTCGGAATAGTTGACTTTCGAACTGTCGTCCTTGGTCAGTCGTTATTCTTGTAGGGCACCCGTAACGAGATATCCACGTTTCGTACAGTTTACTTGCGACGGTATCGGCAGTTATTTCTTTCAACGGTACAGCTTCGGGCCATCGTGTACAGCGGTCGATCATTGTCAGCAGATTTTGGTATGTTTGAACAAAAAAGTCTAAAAAGAATATTACAAAAAGTATACATTTCATTTGTCTTCCATAGGATACAGACGACACTAGAAATTGACCACAGTTGCCAGAAATGATTGAAAGGGTGTACGAATGAAACCAACCCGATGTTTCACCGTACCTATGTACCAGTCGATATGTGCAACTATGGCAAACAGGGCAAACATGGCACTCAGATAAATAAGAACACTTAAGGCACCTATGGTAAACAGGGCAAACATGGCACTCAGTGCTATACGGGCTCTATGGCTACCTATGGCAAACAGGGCAAACATGGCGCTCTGTGGCACTATTGGCACCTATGGCAAACAGGGCAAACATGGCTCTCGTTGCAAAAAGAGCTCTATTTACAACTACGGTTAACAAGGCAAACATGACACTAATATTAATAAGGACACTTAAGGCACGTATGGCAAACAGGGCAAATAAAGCACTCTGTGGCACTATGGGCACCTATGGCAAACAGGGCTAAATAGGCCTATTTCTGTCTGAGTGCCATGTTTGCCCTAACAACTATGGCAAAACTATGTAAATAGAGCTTTTTTGCATCTATGGCAAACAGGGCATCATGGCACTCAGTGCTAAACGGGCTCTATGGCAAACAGGGCATCATGGCACTCAGTGCTAAACGGGCTCTATGGCTACCTATGGCAAACAGGGCAAACATATCACTCAGATAAATAAGAACACTTAAAGCACCTATAGTAAATAGGGCAAACATGGCACTCAGTGCTATACGGGCTCTATGGCTACCTATGGCAAACAGGGCAAACATGGCGCTCTGTGGCACTATTGGCACCTATGGCAAACAGGGCAAACATGGCTCTCGTTGCAAAAAGAGCTCTGTTTACAACTACGGTTAACAGGGCAAACATGGCACTAATATAAATAAGGACACTTAAGGCACGTATGGCAAACAGGGCAAACATAGCACTCGTTTCAAAAATAGCTTTATTTACAACTATGGCAAACAGGGCAAAATAGGCCTATTTCTGTCTGAGTGCCATGTTTGCCCTAACAACTATGGCAAAACTATGTAATTAGAGCTCTTTTTGCAACTATGGCAAACAGGGCAAACATGGCACTCAGAGCTAAACGGGCTCTATGGCTACCTATGGCAAACAGCGCAAACATGGCACTCAGATAAATAAGGACACTTAGGGCATCTAAGGCAAACAGGGCAAACATGACACTTGGTGCAATAAGGGCATATATGACAAACAGGGCAAACATGGCACTCAGACAAAAAAGGACACTTAGGGCGTCTATGGCAAACAGGGCACTTGGTGCAATAAGGGCATATATGGCAAACAGGGCAAACAAAACACTCGAATAAACAAGGACACTAAGTATGTTATATATGGCAAACAGAGCAAACATAGCACTCGTTTTAAAAATAGCTTTATTTACAACTATGGCAAACAGGGCAAAATAGGCCTATTTCTGTCTGAGTGCCATGTTTGCCCTAACAACTATGGCAAAACTATGTAAATAGAGCTCTTTTTGCAACTATGGCAAACAGGGCAAACATGGCACTCAGATAAATGTGGACACTTAGGGCATCTATGGCAAACAGGGCATCATGGCACTCAGTGCTAAACGGGCTCTATGGCTACCTATGGCAAACAGGGCAAACATGGCACTCAGATAAATAAGGACACTTAGGGCATCTAAGGCAAACAGGGCAAACATGGCACTTGGTGCAATAAGGACATATATGGCAAACAGGGCATCATGGCACTCAGTGCTAAACGGGCTCTATGGCTACCTATGGCAAACAGGGCAAACATGGCACTCAGATAAATAAGGACACTTAGGGCATCTAAGGCAAACAGGGCAAACATGGCACTTGGTGCAATAAGGGCATATATGGCAAACAGGGCAAACAAAATACTCGAATAAACAAGGACACTAAAGGCACTTATGGCAAACAGGGCATCATGGCACTCAGTGCTAAACGGGCTCTATGGCTACCTATGGCAAACAGGGCAAACATGGCACTCAGATAAATAAGGACACTTAGGGCGTCTATGGCAAACAGGGCAAACACGGCACTTGGTGCAATAAGGGCATATATGGCAAAAAGGGCATCATGGCACTTAGTGCTAAACGGGCTCTATGGCTACCTATGGCAAACAGGGCAAACATGGCACTCAGATAAATAAGGACACTTAGGACATCTAAGGCAAACAGGGCAAACATGGCACTTGGTGCAATAAGGGCATCTAAGGCAAACAGGGCAAACATGGCACTTGGTGCAATAAGGGCATATATGGCAAACAGGGCAAACATGGCACTTGGTGCAATAAGGGCATATATGGCAAACAGGGCAAACAAAATACTCGAATAAACAAGGACTCTAAAGGCATTTATGGCAAACAGGGCAAACATGGCACTCAGATAAATAAGGACACTTAGGGCGTCTATGGCAAACAGGGCAAACATGGCACTTGGTGCAATAAGGGCATATATGGCAAACAGGGCAAACAAAACACTCGAATAAACAAGGACACTAAAGGCACTTATGGCAAACAGGGCAAACATGGCATTTAGATAAATAAGGACACTTAGGGCATCTATGGCAAACAGGGCAAATATGGCATTTGGTGCAGTAAGGGCTTATATGGCAAACAGGGCAAACAAGACACTCGAATAAACAAGGACACTTATGGCACTTATGGCAAACAGGGCAAACATGGCACTCAGATAAATAAGGACACTTAGGGCGTCTATGGCAAACAGGGCAAACATGGCACTTGGTGCAATAAGGGCATATATGGCAAACAGGGCAAACATGGCACTCAGATAAATAAGGACACTTAGGGCATCTAAGGCAAACAGGGCAAACATGGCACTCGCTACAATAAGAGCTCTATGGACAACTATGGCAAACCGGGCAAACATGGCACTCGGTGCCATTAGGGCCCTAAAGGAACCTATGGCAAACATGAGCTTAATGTAACGTACGATGTAATGTACGATACGTAACGTACCATGAGCTAATCGGACTCGCTAGCGAGAGCTCGATTGTTTATACAGTTTATAAATGTTTATGTTGGTACAAGAACCATTAACATTAACCATCGTTCTAGCTACAGTAAAAGACAGAGTTAAGGTCTCAGCACACATATGGGATCGGAAAGGGATCGTCACCGTATCGCCTCGAGCCGTTCAGAATGGTTTGTATTAAACTCCCTACTGCAACGCACACTAATCGGAATAATAACGTAATCGCCTCGCCTCGGAACAGGCTCCGAACTTGAATTCCCGCGCTTACGGCTCATCGTCCCCGCGCTTACGTTTCTCCGTCCCCGCGCTTACGTCTCTCCGTACCCGAGCTCTCATCTCTTCGTCCTCCCTTTCATAATTCAAACTGATCTGGTGCCAACCAGGTCAGCCAGGGGGCGGCGAAGCGTAAGCGCGGTGTCGCCTAGCCGTAGCCGAGTTGACGTACAGGCGCTGCTGATACGCTTTCGTTACGTGCATACGGTAGGTTGACGCCTGGTTGACAGCGAGGCGAAAGGCGTTACGGTTACGATCCCTTTCCGATCCCATATGTGTGCTGAGACCCTAAGGCTGATAACCCTACAAATTAAAAACACCGATTCTATAACGCTGCCTATTGTAAATGTAATAAAGCAACCGTAAATCAAAAACATATATGTGTTTCTAAATTTGGATGGGTTATACCTTGTGAAATTAATGCCAGCAGTCATGTTTCAATGCGTCAATGTCATGGCCGCGTCCGAATCAGCATGAATATGAAAGTAAAGGAAGTTATAAAATGACTACCATCAATACATCCTAAAACTTCTAGGATAATGTAGAAACTAAAATAAAAGTTTTTAATTACCCGACTGATGCAGTCGTGCGACTATGTATGTATGTGTGTTTTTTCCTTCGAAGCACAGCATACAGACTGAAACTACTATGAAGAACAGTCGGGGCGTTCCAGATTACAGTACTTGTTTTTGTCTTTTCAGTATCTTTATTAGTTTGTTTATTTTTTTATTAATAATTATTTTATTAATATTGACATGATCTGTGCCTGTGTTTGGTTTACCAATTTGGTTAAATAAATTTATTTGAACATGAATTTAGATATCGCGGCCCCGGAACACAAAGGGCAATAAAAAAAATCGTGGACCGCTTTTAGTCGGTTAAAGTTTTTCAGTCGCTTCCGTTCCGCCCAGAACGCGGCAAATTATTTGATGATATCCCATCCGGAAAAAAAGGATGGAGTTGGAACTAGTGACCTCGCAGAGCAAACAGGCACCTTACTGCCTGACGATGGCGTGGAATTCATCAGCATGTTCCTCTGTAAACATACCTGATGCACTGCAAAAAAGGGGTAGACCCATCAACATCCTGAGCCCGTTACTTTTAGGGCGCTGATAGTACGCTAAGTATTATTGATCTTCAGGTTGAATGTGTAAATAACCTGACAATATAATAATCATAATCAGGACATTTTTCCCACTGTGTTAACCTAGCACTGAAGTCCATACGACACAGACGGCCTTTCGGCGACACAATTGGGTAGTTGACACCATTAACCAATAATTTAAAAACACAATTTTTCTGAAAGACCACCTTATTCTAGACCTGAGAACACCATTTATTTCAAAATAACTTTAACATTCAATTTTTAGTTGCTTTTAAATCAATAAATAGTTGCATCATTGACTTGACAATTTAGTGACGTCATCGGTTGCGAGTCTCATACAAAATCTATGGGGGAAGCGCGTTTTGACAGCTCATAAAAAGTATATCAATTGATTTGTGGTGTCAACTACCCTATTGTCTGATAGGTGTGATCGACCAGACTTTATACACCAATGTCTGCAGTGCATACATACGGCTTGGCTTGAAACCCAGCAATAAGTAAAGACCACGGTGCTATAACTTAGAACAAAAGTGACCGATTCATAGCCGACCAATTAGAGTAGGCTTCTGCCTTTGGTAGGACACACTCAGTTTAATAGATTTTTAATTTACTCGTATAGGAATATCAAGAGTTTGACTTACTTAACGGTAGATGGTGCTTTTCTCAAGATGTTCATTGGGAAAGTCCAAAAATAAGATCCGTTTTACTCAGATTTTTATTAAGTAATCAAAATATATTTATGAGAAATAAAAACAAATAATGAGTTATAATACCTTTTGAATGCATCGTTTTATCCGACTATGTTTGTTTAAATGGATAAAATCAGCAACAAATTCAAAATATCCATATTTTTTTTAAACTGCTCTGAATGGTAAAATAAATTATTAGTAAAGGAACGCAACGCGAGCAAATGACAAACTAATTCGTTTTCAAAGTGTCCGTATCCGTTTTTCTCTTTGTAAGTGAATTATGTTGACTTATATTTGAAAGTGATTATAGTTTTATTAAATGCAACGGCCACAAACTGCAATTAATTTCAAAAATTGAAGATTTGTGCACTAATTTATTCATTTACAGTTGGTGTAAAGACACAAATAATTATTATGTGGATCACGGAAAGATTATGTTGTGTGGAAGATAAGATTCAAGAGTTGGCATTAAAATATTGTAAAAAAAAGATAAAATAAAGGATTTATGTATTGTAAATCATGTTTTATTTTTAGAAACCTACTACATAAACTTAAAGAAAATACAACAAACAATAGAAAGCCCCAGATTTTACAAATCCTACTACAGATATGAAGGTGTAGTTATACGTATATATCTTCATGAAAAGTTGTTCTTACTTATTACCAGAGGGCGCTACAAAATGTCCGAGTGACGTCTCTATGTCACTATATACAATGTACTCTGTGGTAAAGACGCTAATAAGCAAGCCAAGGGGTAAGTATCAAAATCCCGAATTTTAATAGACCGAATTTTAAAATACCGATAGACGAAATCCCGATAATTGAAACGCCGAATGGTTGTTTGGTCGAAAGTTTTAAATCCCGAAAGTTCATTTGCCCGAAAGTTTAAAATCCCGAAGTTTAAAATCCCGAAGTACAAAATCCCAAAATTGCCACCGTTTCCGAGAAAAACGATTTTTTGTAAACCAGGTTAGGTCAAAACACTTAAAAGTTGCCAAAAAAGCGTAGTCGGAGCCTACTGAAGTACTAGGGCTCTAGGGTTTACAAAAAAATAACCACGAAGGGTGTGGCGGAGTCTGTGTTCGCTCGCTTCGCTCGCTCACTAGACTTCTAACCTAACCTGTCCGTGTCGGAGTGCCTTAAGGTTCCGAGATCGCTTCACTCGCTGATCCAAAGACTAAAATCTCTAAGACAATGACAAAAAAGGAGCTTAACATAATAGGCATATATCATAAGTTAAAACAAAAGTTTAAATGATAATCATACGTATAATTAGGAAAAAAAGAATCGAAAGCGATCTCGGGACCTTAAGGCACTCCGACACGGACAGGTTAGGTTAGAAGTGGTTATTTTTTTGTAAACCCTAGAGCCCTAGTACTTCAGTAGGCTCCGACTACGCTTTTTTGGCAACTTTTAAAAATTAAATTAAATTTCATCCATCGGTATTTCGTCCTTTCGGGCATTTGAACATCGGTATTTTGTGTTTCGATATAACGACTATCGGCATTTAAAACTTTCGGTATTTTGAATTTCGGTGTTTTGGACGTCGGTATTTCAATCATAGGTATTATGAACTTTCGGGATTTTGATACGTACCCAAGCCAAGATGTATGTTGTGGTTCGTTATTGGAACATTCTAGGTGTGAAAAATAAAACAATTTCGTTATAGAAAAATATTTTATTGTGATATGAGTAAAACCGCATCCTTACCAAAGCGATCCTTGTACGAATATGAGGGGTACCTTACCTTACAGCTTTCTGTACAAATCCTTACTATCCTTACTAAGTGAGTTTGTTTGTTACGTCTTCACACCTAAGTGGCTAAACTGATTTTGATGAATTTTGGTACAGAGATAGTTAAGACCTTGGAGACGAACAAATGCTATTTTTTAAAGTGAGAAATTAGGGAGAAAGAGGGAAGAAAAGGGAAAACTTAGCATTGTTATTACAATAAATAAGGCGCAAGGGCAAAAACTACTGGTAGCAGGTACCTGCAAATCAGGAAAGGGAAACTGTGTTACCCCGAATTTAACGCGAAGGAAGCCGCGTGCAAAAGCTAGTTAATCATATTTTTACACAAGTGATCGTTTTGGTTAGGCCACGGAATAACTGGTTTTGAGAAACATTGTAACCCCCAAGTAATATCTCTATGGAAAATTATTTAAAAAAAACATGTCCAAAAATGTTTTTTCTGTACACGTTTCTTTTCACTTCCTAACTTTTCTGTTAACCTTCCCGTAGATCTCGGGGAAGGCGTCCTTGCAGTGCGGCAGCGTGTTCCTCACTCTGTCATAGAGGGTGTGGTCAAACATGGTACGGAACTCCTCGTAAGAAGTATAGGTGTCGGCGTAAAGCATCTGAAAGCCGTCGTGTTCGGAGACGAACGATTCGATGCGACGGGTTGACGGGACCTGTAAGTGAAGATTTAGTTGAGATATGGTTCTTTCAAGCTCTAAATCATGTGGAATTAGAATTCCAAGAGGTTTTAGATAAGACTTGCTTTTGCCCGCGGTTTTGCTCGCGTTAAGCTGCTACCTGCAGTTTTTGCCCTTGCGCCTTATTGATTTGTAATAGCAAAGCTAAGTTTTCCCTTTTCGTCCCTCATATCCAACTTTTTTTAAACAAAAATTAGCCTATGTCCATCTCCTGGGTCCCAACTATCTCTGCACCAAAATTGGTTTAGCCATGAAGGCGTGAAGAGGTAACAAACAAACAAACAAACTCACTTTCGCTTTTTTAATATTAGTGAGGATTTAATGGATGCATCATTAAGAGCTTACAGCCAAAAGTTTTTTATTCCAATGGGGGTGAAAACTTGCATTGTATTTTAATTCCAAGCGTTTTATTCGTAACTTGGCGGATGAAGTGGCGCAAATTACATCTGTCAGCTAAGCTGCCAGAAGACCTAATACAACTATTTAGAAATTACAAAACTATTTTATCCCCAATTATGATGCCATGAAACCCGACTAGGAATGCCGATTGGTTCGAAACAGATACCGTGACCGCTGAAGAAAAAATCTTGAGAAGTGTCAAAGGACACCCGGATAGAACTAAGTTATTATTTATTGTGTGCAAAAAACTTGTATACACTCGACAAAAATATTCGTCGCGACACTACACTGTTAAATGCGAAATAGAAAGACGAAACAAAAATAACTGGTTTGCTTTCTATGAGAGAGAGAGAGAGAGAGAGAGAGAGACAGACAGACAGAGAAACACGCGCTCGCCTAACATCTAAAGCAGTGTCGTTACAACTTTTGGTCCCAATTTTTCCGCCTAGCCCTCTTTTTCAACGCACGATAAGGAACTACGTTCCAAAATGCAAATTAAGAAACAATTACGGGTTTTAGTCAGTCCAAGTCTGACACTCCCTTCCGCTGCACCCGGCGTGGTCAGAGTCATTTGATGAATGAATGAATGATGGAACTGAGGTAAAATTACAGCAACATAAAGCACTTTTTTTTTTCTTTTCTAATGTCAATCTATACTAATATTATAAAGCTGAAAAGTTGGTTTGTTTGTTTGTTTGAACGCGCTAATCTCAGGGACTACTGGTTGGAATTAGAAAATTCTTTTAGTGTTGGATAGTCCATTTCTTGAGGAAGGCTATAGGCATATATAAAATCACGCTACGACCAACAGGTGCTGAGCAGCGTGGGTGAAACCGCGGGGAACAGCTAGTCTGTTATAAACTACTTACAGTTTCATATCCTTTAGCCTTAGGCACACCGTAGACGCCGATGTCAACGAACATCTGCCAGTCCGCTTTAGTCTTGATCTTTAGCTGTCCCGGATGGTTGAACACCTTGAATGGACACAACCATATAGGGTACACCTGGAAAAGGAAAAGATATTTAGAAGAATGAAAATGCGCAATGTAGGAATTGTTGCCGTTAGTGCTTCAATGGCTGCATAGGTGGTGCTGTAGTAGTTTTTGCCTCTTCATATTTGTGTCGCTACAGATATTGCTAACAAAAGGCGAAAAAAAATCTGGTGACAAAAACAGCCATATTCTTTGAATGCGTAGACTTAGAGAGATGATTTTTTTCACAGCGCAAAGGAATTACAGAATTGTGTATATAGTTTTAATTTCAACTCTATAATTCTACTACATAATATAATTCTACCCGACATAATGAGCCTTGACAGACATACAGACGGAAAACAAAGTGATCTATGAAATGAGAGTATTTTGTTCGTGTGTGGCATGGAATGCCAATAAGAAATAATTAACACTGTTTCCTTCTTTCATTGCAGTAAATTTTTCTCTATTGCTTAGGCACTGAATTCTTTAAAATGAAGCATAGAGCAAGGTGGCGATTTAAGAGCCCATCACTCAAAAATAGTAATTTTCTAAAGTAATATTGGATCAAAGATGGCGATGGAAGATAGACAGAACCAACGATCGGTGGCCTGGATCGAAAGAGCTGGAAGAATCAATTGTTCTTGAAAAATTTAAATTCTGTAGCTGAATTTCTAAGTGAGTCTGACATATAAACAGAGTACATTTAATCAATTGACATTCCTAATTATTGAAGCACTCTTTTTATTTATATTATAATTTATTTTATTTTTATTTGTGTGTTTGAAATTAATATAATTACTAGCTGTGCCCAGCGGTTTCACCCGCTGCTCACTTAGGGTTATGAAAAATAGATGTTGGCCGATTCTCAGACCTACCCGATATGTACACAAAATTTCGTTTAAATCGGTCCAGCCGTTTCGGAGGAGTATGGAAACGAAAACTGTGACACGAGAATTTTATATATTAGATTTTAATTTTAATCTTAATTTAAAAAACTGTTTGCATGCCTAATATAAGGTAGATTGTACATTGTACAAGGCTCACTCAATCATTGTTACACCTTATTTTATGTACCAATCTATACAAATAAATGTTACTTTACTTAAAACTAACCAGCATTAAAACTGTTCCTACCTCAAACTCCTTATGGAATACATCAACACTTTTCTCCAGATGTTCCACGGGCACCAGCATGTCCTGTATGACGTGAGCCTTGTCATACAGCTTGGTCACAGCCTCGGGCTGCGTCAGCTTCAGCAGCGCCACCTCTGGCGGCATCAGCCAGCCCAGCAGGTAGCGGAAGATCGGGTTGTTTCCGAACGGGATGATATCCTGAAGATCAAAACTTGTTAAAAACTGTTGAAGAGCTGGTTTTTGGAGGACTATCTTATGCAACTTCTGATGATCATTTTTTGAATAAATCAGTTTTGATTTTGACATTGAGTTGGCTGGTATACTAACTGACCATTTCCTGGTGATCGACATCGAATGCTTGAAGATTGAAGCAAGGGATCTTAAATGACTGCATCAGGTCAAACGCAGTTAATATTGCGAATTGTCACTTTCGTGACCATTTTACGAATTTTAACGTAATTCATCTTATTATGATTCTGCTAAAGCAGGTATTTTAGAGCTCCTGATCAGAACAGAATAGTCAATGGGCGAACGGGCGAAGCCACCAACGTCTACTCTTTCACGAAAGAACGGCTGAACGGATCTTGACGAAACTTGGCACAGAGATAGATTATGGTCAGGAATAACACATAAGATATCTTTTTTCGATATCACGTGGATGAAGCCGCGGGCGCCAGCTAGTTGAATATAAACACCAATCTGGCTTCTTTATCTAGACCCCGATACTGGGTCCTTAATAATTTAATTATCATTTTGCCAAAAAATTTCTACTTTAGAAAAGGGGTCTATAGCACGGCCAACGAGAAGCGATACCAAATGTAAACAAAATCCATGCTAAAACCCCATCTAAAATGGCCGGCCGAATGTTGGCGAACCCGTCTTAACGTTGTCATGTTTTTGAGAACGGGACATTACGACAAAGGCACAAGATGGAAAGAGCTAAATATTAGATTGTCAACACCACAGTTGTTCTTTAGGTTAATGACCTTTCGTATCGCTTCTCGTTGGCCGTACTATACACAAATTGGTTTTCTTCACATCTTGAGGTACCAAAGGCTAAGTTCAAATTTAATTCACGGCCATTTTTTTTTTAGAAGTGCATAAAAACTGTTGGCTAAAACTGACCTGCAACTCCCAGAAGAAGCTCTTAGTATGCCTGTGGTAGTAGTCCCTAAGCGGGATGTACTCCACAGCTGAGCAGTTGTTGTTAAGGTGACGTTCCACTTGTGTGAAGAACCACTCCGAGTACCACTTGCCGATAGGATTGAACTGGAAGATAGGAAATTAGGGTTTCTGGATTAGTTCTGTATAGCATATCGCATACCTAGATCTAAACTGAGACTTCTCAAAAATCGTAAATTTCTCTATCGCTGTCTTTCTCTCTCTCTCTCTCTTTCTCTTTCTCCCTCTCTCGATGTCTCTCTCTTTCTCTATCTCTCTCTCTCGATAACTCTCTTTCTATCTCTCTCTAAAAATATCTCTGCCCGAGCCTCCTCGAACCAGCCCTAGCAGTACGCGACCAGGTCGACGCACTACCTTATTCTGGGCTGGCCTCGGCGGCGACGTCCCTCTTCCGGCACCCATCATGGGCAGCTTTTTGCCCACCGTACATCGTGCAAGCATCTGACGTCATCCCGATCCCATTTCAGCCTGGCAGTCTTTTTTGCCAACATCTTCCCCATCTTCCGGCACCCATCGTGGGCAGCTTTTTCCCCACCGGTCATCGTGCAAGCGACTGACGTCATCCCATCCCATTTCAGCCTGGCAGTCTTTTTTGCCAACATTCGCATAATGGTTGATTTTGACAAGTTTAGTATGTAGCAGATTACCAAACTTGTCAAAATTAACCATTATGCGATCAGTGATCGACCATTCTGACACTATTGTAATAGCAGACTAAGGCCCCTGTTTTGGAACGCAGCGTGGTTCACATAATAAATCAAAGTTATTCTACCTTTCCATCTTCTCCGATCTCATCCACCATATCGCCAGTCATGAGCACTCCCGTGTCCTTAGAGTATAGTAAAGCTTCTATGAACTGGTGAGGGTTGTCCTTCAGAGACTCTTCTCTGAACTGGTCTGATAGTTCTGACAGCTTCGTGTACGGGTGGTATTCGAGACGAATGTATCTGTGGACAAAGAAGGGAGTATGTGTATCATATCTATACTTACTAATATTATAAAACTGAAGAGTTTGTTTGTTTGTTTGAACGCGCTAATCTCAGGGACTACTGGTTGGAATTGGAAAATTCTTTTAGTGTTGGATAGTCCATTTCTTGAGGAAGGCTATAGGCTATATAACATCACGCTACGACCAACAGGTGCTGAGCAGCGCGGGTGAAACCGTGGGGAACAGCTAGTTAATATTATAAAATGGGACCCTTATGAAATATTTTTCTTTAACACAAAAACAGATGAACGGATTTTTTTTTAATTTTGCACGTAGCTGGTTTATAAACTAGATAAACATTAAGTACTTTTTATACCGGTCTACGCGAGTGAAACCGCGGGTCGCAGCTAGTATTACAAATGTCCCATACTTTAGTAAAGCTTCCCCCTTTCAGACGATTTCTCAGCGATAACGGTCGCATGGAAAGGCTGAGTTAAATAATTAATAGGATGCTTGAAACCAAAGTATTTCAGGAAGTCCAAGGTCAGTAAAACGAAGGAAAAGGTCAAGGTCAAGCCCATAGCGTACATAGTATATAATACATACTAGAGGCAGAGGTTGTTTCAGATATTGATTTTCTTGTAAGTATATTGGCCTTAAACTTAAGTTATATGACGTATGTGTTTAAAACGGCATACCTTATCTCATCTAATTGTTTTACAATACGATTTAATTAGCGATTAAAGATAGTCCGATTTAGCTTGACGACCACTATTTTTGGGGGAAAGACATAAATTTCAGAATAGCGGGCATGCCATATTCTCTAAATTAAGTAACTAAACATATACTACTATCATTAATGCTGTCAAACGATAATAATATATGGTTAAGTTTAATCAATTTCAGAAGAGGAAACAGCACTGTTAGCGCATTGGTTGCCCCACACTAGGAATTTCTCTTGTATCGTGGGTGCGTTTACAAAAAATTTAACTCACACAAGCAATCAGAACCAAAACAACTATCTGTAGGTCATACAAATATTTGTTCCGAGCGGGGATCGAACCCACGACACGCAGAGCAGCAGTCGATCGCTCAGCCACTGCGCCAACTGTGCCGTCAAATGTAGTGTGGTCAGATTGTCATAATGTTCTTTTATTTTTGTTGTCTTTTAAATTTTATCATTGTTGCTGTACCATATGTTTATTTCTCTTTTTTTTCAAACTTTATTTTCTTTTCTGTGGTTTCCAGTAAGTAATTGGAGGATCACAGTAATCAGTTCTTATTTGTATTTTTTTTGTAATCATATAATATGTGTATCTTCTGTTAGAAATTCATATAAATATATGTACCTACTGTTTGACATAACAATGCAAATTTTCTTGCCAACTTCAAGTGCATACTTCAATATGTTTTGCTGAAAGAGCAGGGGTTACAAAGGCGGGTATCGCTTTCAATGCGAAACGCGAACTAATTTGTCTAAATTGACTTTTCGGTGCCTACCTTAACGGCATTTTTTTAACAGCCGTCAACAACATCATCAATTTCCTTCCTTCCTTATTCTATTTGGGATCGGCGCAACACGTTTTCTTCTTCCATTCTCCCCTATCAGACGTCACGGCATCATTTACTCCTTCTCCTTCACATCATTTCTTACAACATCCGTCAACGACGTTAAAGTACAAAAAAACCGGTCAAGTGCGGGTCAGACTCCCGCACCAACGGTTCTGTACAAAGTTGCGACATAAACGGCCATATCTTTTTTGACTGCGTAGACTTAGAGGAATGGACAGATTTTAGTATATGGTTTTAATTTCAACTCGTAGCTCCGAGATAAATGTGCTTGACAGACAGACGGACAACAAAGTGATCCTATACGGGTTTAGTTTTTTCCTTTTAGGTAGGTACGGAACCCAAATAAATGTCTCATTAAAATTAGCTTAATTATACATATATCTACATAAGTAAGCCAATTTAATAAGTCAATCTTTTTATCCTTATCCTTACTAATATTATAAAAGCGAAAGTGAGTTTGTTTGTTTGTTTGTTTGTTACCTCTTCACGCTTTAATGGCTAAACCGATTGTGATGAATTTTGGTACATAGATAGTTGGGAACCAGGAGACGGACATAGACTAATTTTTATTTTAAAAAAGTGGGGTGTGAGGGAGAAAGAGGGAAGAAAAGGGAAAACTTAGGGTTGCTATTACAAATCAATAAGGCGCAAGGGTAACTGTGTTACCCCAAATTTAACGCGGGCGAATCCGCGGGCGAAAGCTAGTTCAAGTATAATTTTAAGAACTAAATAATTGAATGTTTGACCAAGAATTGAGCTATCAATTAATTTAAAATTCCACATTAACATTGTTTCATAGTTACTTTTTGGCGGGAACAATTTTGATAACTGCTGATGTCAGGAACCCAAGCGTACCGTAAGACCATGGAACTGCGTAGAACAGGTCTGGGTTCTCATCCTGGAAAATGCAAAAAACACACTATTAATTAAAAAGGCGAAAGTTTGTATGTATGTTTGTTACTCCTTCACGCTCAATAATGGCTTAGGATGAAATTTGGTATGTTTATAATGTAAATGTGTAAAAATTCAGTTGAAATTTTGCAATTATATTTAGTTTGCATGACAATGCATGGTTAGCCAAGTGATGTGTGAGTGTGAGTGATGAAGACTGCATGGAATGGTCACTGGAGAAAAAGTAGGTAGGTGATCTTTTTGCGTTTACAGAAAGATTTAAAATGTCTGCTACAAAACAAACATTCTATTATAATTGTGCGGTAACAAGCGTGCGTGTCGCACTGGAAGGACATTTAGACATCATTAAGATGTGGTATAAAAATATGATCATAGAAACAGATAAAAACTAGCAATTAAATGTTACCTACATAATTACATCAATGGGTTTTTACCTTTTTGTTGCGACCCGCCATTACACATTAATAAATATTATAGTTAAAACAAACTAATATACACGCTTAGGTAAGTGAGTAGGTTTTTATTATGCTGGTAACCTTATTTCAATATAGTCTATGTTAATTTAATTGTGCCAGACATTCCAGAACTTTCTGTAAACGCAAAGAGATCTTATACCTACTTTTTGCCGGTGTTTTGAATGACGAATTACTTTAGGCAAGCCATGCCATTTCATCTCAACTAAATATGAATGTAATATTTCAGCTCATTCTCATGCTCAGCGGAAACCGGGAAGCGAAAACTAGGAATCAATTAAGTCAGTTTAAATTTAATCATACCTTACTACAAGTAACAACAGATCCATCAGCCAACACCAGCTCATACTGAAGACAGAAGTGCTGGAACAGCCCGTAGATGTGAGAAGATGACTCCACACCGGTCCCCATGACCAGCCCACCTACCGTCAACTGGTCCAGCTCTGGGACCACTGCTAGAGCTAGGCCTAGAGGCTCTAGGGTGCGAGAGAGCTGGCCCATTGTGACCAGGGGCTCGCAGCGGACTGTCTGGAAAGAACAGTGTATTTATTTTAAACAACAGTTAGATTGAATGAAGGGTTCCGTACAAACTTGCGTCAGAAATAGCCATATCTGGTGATTGCGATGACTTAGAGGGTTGAGTTTCTCCAAGAGACCACCAATTAGAGTACCTACATGGTTAGAATTTCAACTTGATACCTCCACGCGTTCCTGTTATAAAGGGTCTTGACAGACAGACAGACACATATCTGACATGTATCCCCGGTTGTCTGCGCATAGACGTTCATAAGAATTCACGTCAAAAATAAATCAATCGGCTGTAATGTTCTATGTGAAAAAGAGGGGATCGTAAACTGACCCGATGTTGTGAAGATTATTGCCATAGATATATCAGAAATAATGTTTTAATGTCGATATTGTCGTGCAATTTAATTAGGAGGTCTGAAGGGCTACTATGACATCTTATAGCAATTCTTATTCCACTGAGGGAAAGAGATGGTGATAGACACCCTGTATAGCTCTGTCTCTTTCCCTCAGTGGAATAAGAATTGCTTTAAGAGGTCATAGTAGGGTAGCAGATGACATTAATATACATTATTTTTTCTATTAAATTTCGTGAAATATTTGTATTCAACGATATTGCGGAGCAAAATACTCCATAGGGGAAGGAGAAAAAAACATTGCAAGTAGTTTTATTACCTAAGTTCAAGGCTTTTTCAAAAAGCGTAGAAAATAAATAATTTGCGAAGGCATTTTTCTACTGTATCCAAATATTACCAGCACATTACTTTAGGGTCAAAAATATCCTATCCGTAGGCGTAGTCTGGCCTAAAAATGACTTTTAAAACATTTCTTTTAATCAGACACGCAGTTAATGTTATAAATAACTGTCACTTAGAAACCATTTTACGAATTGTAACGGAATTAAAATTTATTATCCTATTATGATTCTACTAAGGCGGCCATTTTTTAATGCAGTGAATTCATTCCGTGTTGTTTTATTCACAATCTTAAAACGATTTGGTTTGACGCACCTAACTTGTTTTGTATTTTTATTGCTTCGATAGTAGTAAATAAACTTATGGGCATAACTTCACATCGTATTGTGATGCAGATTTTCTCTGGTACTGAATAAAATACGATTTTGTGTGATTTTATGCCTATCAGTCGATAGATAATGTCTATGATTTGATTAGGTGCCTAAGAGATATGTGCATTATTCGAAATGTTACTTTTTAAATATTCTTAGTGAATATTGTATTATTCAGAAGACAGATATAAAAACAAGCGTTTTTTTTACTTTGCTTTATTCCAATAAAATTACGGTACTTTTTCTGTTGTTGGGTGGGATAACATCAAATGACTCGCCCGGCTCTGGGTACTTAGAGCGAAAGGGAATGGCAGACTTGTACTGACTAAAGTTCATCCATCCATGTTCCTTCTTTTGCCCTTTGCATTCCGGGGCCGCGGTATTTCTTTTGAACCAACCCGCAACCCCAGCAGGTAGAGGTCCTGATTTTTTGACATGTCTTTGAGGCACTCGTGGAACAAAAACGCGCTGCCGACTAATGAGTCTATTAATATTATTAAAGTGTTTATTTGTTACGCAAATAAACACTAAATGGCTAAACCGATTTTGATGAATTTCGGTACAAAGATAGTTGGGATCCTGGAGATAGTCATATGCTATTTTTTTTAAAAAAAGATTGACATATGTGGGAGAAAGAGGGATGAAAAGGAAACACTTAGCTTTGCTATTACAATAAATAAGGCGCAAGGGCAAAAACTACAGGTAGCAGGCACCGCGGGCAAAAGCTAGTACATAATAAAAAAAGCTTTTGTCAATTTTTAAAGACAAGTCAGCTATGTAGTGCTAAAATGGTTCTCTACATCAGTCAACAGTTTATGCTCCATCTAACTCGATGGCGAAAGACCATTTGGCAGTCTCCACTCTTGCTCCTTCATTTCTTCTTAATACTAAAACAGTATGTATAAAACAAACTCACCATATTCTCCATATCAACTTCCAGCACGTCGACGAGATTGACCTTGATGTTAGTGAAGGTCTTCTTGTAGAGACCCTGGCGGAAGGACATGGCCTGCCAGGCTGGGCGAGCTGTGCAGAGGCGAGTGCTCCTGTCGCCTGATAGCCAGGCTTTCACCTGGAAGGGAAGGTGCAGTGTTAAGCTGATGTACAGAACAAACCTAATAGGTGTACAGGTGCGAGGGATATAGTTGAAGTTTAAACTTAAGGACATGAGGCTTAACAAACTGTGGGAAAAAATCCTCAACCTACTTCTTCTCGTGTAGCTGGCACAAATATTTTTATACTGTGTTAGCCCAGAACTTCACGACTTCCACCGCGTCATCGGTGGTAGCGCAGAGGTGACTTCAGCTGCATGATTAAGTGATGGGAAGGCTGTATAAGAAGTGTAACATACGACACAGCGCCACAACCTCATCTCGCTGCTGTTTCATTCTTTACCTACACCCTGCCTGTTTCACACAGGGAAAAGGGAGGATCCTCCAAACTGCCGAGTGTTGTGTCTGGTGATCTTCTCCCCAAACGTTGAAGTCGGGCTATTGTATACAGGGTGGAAGGGCCAGAAACAGTTACCACATAGTCAGTATAAAGAGAAGTTATTTGAAAATATCCTATCCGAAAAAAAAGATGGTGTAGACCCAGATTATGAGTGCGGTGCAACCCTTAGTGAGATGAAGGGAAGGGGGAGGGGAAACTGTTATCTTGTAGCGTTTTCAGATTGATATACCTACCAGCATAAAAAGTTATGCTTTTCATCGAACTATATTTTCCAATTGAATTTCTACGGAAATCACTAGATGTAACCAGTATCTAAAACCATAACTTACCTGTTTCTGAACATCCTTGACCTTCCTATCGTGCATCTTGGGAGCACTGTTCAGCTTGAAGACCACATAGTTTCTGAAGGTAGACCATAGCTTCCATATCGCGGAGATAGGCAGCAGAGCCGTCATCACCACGATCCAGCGGTGTTCCACCAGGATGTACTCCGCAAACGACTCTGTCTCTACCACCGTCATTTTGAGGTTTTATGAAGACCCTGGAAAATGCCAAAATTCCGGTTTTTTGATAATGTTTCAAGAACTATAGTAGCAGGGTATCTGCAATGTATGTTTGATTTACCATCGGAAGCCATATTTCGGAAATTTTCATTTAATAAACCTAATATTATTAAATCAGTGTTTCTGTGTGTGAGAAAAGCCATTGACAATGTGGTAGCCGGGCTAATTGACTTATGCCCGACATTAATCACGTATTTTCCATCCCAACCTTGACCCGGCCTTGTCTCCAATCAACAGTCGAGTTTGTTTATCGAATATTTGAGAGAGCCAATCAAAAGTAAGAAGGATTAACTAAGATTGGGATTAAGATTTAATCGTATTATTAATTTCGGGCGTTAGCTAACTGAAATTGTAGAATAACTCAGAGTTTTTGTCATGCTCTAAAGGAACCGACGTTTATATTCTTCGCTCGCTTTAAATTCGAGGTAGCGCAGTTCCCTTTTCCTTATTTACAGGTACCAGCTACCTGTAGTTTTTACCCTTACGTCTTATTGATTGTAATAGCAAAACTAAGTTTACCATTTTCTTCCCTCTTTCCCCCTCTTTTCTAAATTAGCCTATGTCCGTCTCCAGGATCCCAACTATCTCTGTACCAAAATTCATTCGAATCGGTTTAGCAATTAAGGCATGAAGACGTAACAAATTCACTTTCGCTTTATAATATTAATAAGGACTAGCTGTGCCCAGCGGTTTAACCCGATGTCGAGATCCTTTTCTTGAGAGGACCACCCTTAGCACTTGGGGTACGAAAAATTTATGTTGGTCGATTCTCAGACCTACCCGATATGCAAACAAAATTTCATACAAACCCGACCAGTTTTCGAGGAGTTTGGTAACAAACACCGCGACACGAGAATGTTACACCTACGTATAAATATTAGAAGTTTATAAAAAAACACTTTCTTTTTACTTAGAAGGAACCTATCAATGAGTGGTATTTATTTACTTCATTACAAAACCCTGATTCAGATTATGGACCAGAAAATAAAAAAAAAACATTTTATAGATATTTTGTCACGGCATATATTGAGTAACTTTATCGATGTATCCGGCTCGAAGGACCGCTCTTACGTGCGGAAAGTAACTGTTGAGATGTAGGCGAGTTAACGAAAATGACTGACTACAAAATCTCAAGTTTATTGCAAAGCTACACGATTGTCTGGCAGTTTGAGTTCTATAAGCGAACTACACAAATGCCCTGTTTTTTGGTATTGTTCGTCGTATCGCTCAGCTCCTTGAGTTATGAGTCTAGCTACGCGATAACTGAGAAATGCTTGCACTGACTGGACAGTTCTACTCAAATCTGTGGGGTTCTTTGTTCTTTCTTAAAAAGAAAATTTCTGCATAGTCCTCATGTAAGTTGACCATGATTTTTGTCTGGACCTTAAAAGAGACTAATTATTACTTCTAAGAATAGTCGGGTACGAAATACCAGCATCATAGTTTTTTTTTTAAAGTACTTGCCAAATAAATATTATTTATTATTTATACCCCTACAAGTATTTGGAGGACAAGTTTTGACAGCACGGTTGGCGCAATGGCTGAGCGATCGACTGCTGCGCTGCGTGTCGCCGGTTCGGTCCCCACACGTAATAAATATTTGTATGATCTACAGGTAGTTGTTTTGGGTCTGGCTGTTTCTGCATGTGAGTTTGTAAACGCGCCTACGATACAGGAGAAATTCCTAGTGTGGGGCAATGTTTACAAAAACGAGACACAGAAATTAAAGATGCATTGTTGGGTAATGAATGTCAAATGCTTGTAATCACATTGACCGATACGTGTATCGGTCGAGTTAGTAGTTTAAGATTACGTGATGACGATAATTCCTATCACTTCTGCAGGTGTTCACCTAGTTATCTTTAAAGGAAATAATTAACGCTTAAGTCATCAAAGCAGAGGGGCCTGCCAGGGCCACCGCCTGCCGGGGTTAAGGGTTGTTCTAAAGAAATGCCACGACCCCGGAACAAAGGGCAAAATAAGGAACATGGTTGGGTTTTAGTCAGTAAACGTCCGACACTTCCACCTGCGCCGCACAGAGCTGGGGAAGTTATTTGATGATTTCCCATCCGTAATAAATAAAATGATTGATGACTTAAATTTTTGCGGATGAGAAATCAAAAACCCACCCATGTCCCTTCTATTGCCCTTTATGTTTCGCGGAGTTTCTTTGTAGAACAAGATTACAAATGAAATTATGCAGGAAAGTCTTCTATATGTCTTACAACCAAACTAGGAAACTCTGCAGACGACAAGCCATGACCGATGGACGATAGAGCTAAATGTAGCAAGCATAACGTAGGTCAGATTGGATGCGAAAGGCATAGGACAAGGTCCGTTGTTTGGCACGTGGCGGAAAAACTCGTGACGAAGGAGTGGCTGGAGGGATGGCACGGCGCGTACACTTTCCGGCTGACACAGGTGCTCCCCAGCAGGCGATCAGGGATCACTTTGCCCGAACGACACGGCGCAGCACACTCTAGTGGGTCCAGTCTGGGCTCCAGTCTGGGCTCCAGTCGATGCTGCCGATAACCTCCTGCTTCCGATCGTGGCTCATTCATATCTTATACTATCGATAAGATTTTCCTACCAAATGGACCGTGTCTTTTGACTCTATGCGATTGCAAGACAAGGAGCGATTAAAGTTTTGTGGGGATATATGTCATTGTTTTTCAGTGGGTCGTCTATCCTAAACGTAATTTATATGTCCCAAAAAGTAGAAGTCTACAGAAACGACTCCTACTCTGGAAAAATCAAAGATAATGCTTTTTCCTTTGCATGAATTTGTAGATAATGAACCAAAGGATTGGCCAGCTTACAAATAAAATATTCTATTTTTTTAGTGGGTTAAAACAATTATTTCTAAAAGTGTGGCATCTGTCCCGACTTAAATGCGGGATAGATGCCTTTTTTTGCGGATAGGAAATCATCAAATAACTTCCCCGCTCTCGGCGAAGCAGGGGGGGGGTGTCAGACTTGTACTGACTAAAAACCACCCATGTTCATTCTATTGTCCTTTATGTTCCGGGGCCACGGTATCTCTTTCGAACAACCCGCAACCCCGGCAGGAAGGGATAGATGCCATAAGACACATTCAGGGCAAAAAGAATAGTGATAAGAGTATAGAGAAACAATCTGAAACGTAAATAGCTTAGCCGCCGCCAACTTTCGCTGTCTTCAAATATCAAACAACAAACTAAAAAATGCATGTATTAATTATTCATGGTTATAGACAGGTTTAGTGACTAGTTTGGTAAAGTCGTTTCAAATATGAAAGTCAACCTAAACAATCTATTAATAGTTTGGAAGAGAATTCTCTAGCGCTTATAAAATACTTTTGAGGTTTTATTTCTTCATTATACAACAGAGTGTAAGTATAAATTATTCACCACCACGATTGCAAGAGATTTTTTTTTTAAATTCATTATTGAATACTTACTATTCGCGCAACCAAGACATTCTGTGAATTGCTAATTTAGAGACTAGACTAGTTGATAAACCAAATACCTATTTAATCTTAGTTTATTTCCCCTTATATTTTATATTCAAATCGATATAATTTTATTTAATTCGATTATTTCGATTTGTTTTTTATCATACATTTTCATCAGCTCATTGCGACAATTCCTTTATAAAGGTTGTAATGCATACTAAGTTCGTAATACTTTCCTAAATACAACATTATAAACGCAAGACATCGTTGCCTTGCGTTCATTATAGATAATACACCTTGTATAAACAGTTTATTTAACAATTAAGTCCTACTTACTAAACGTTACTCAATATTTGTAATCACGTCCGATCTCACACAAAACAATGAAGAAAAGTGGTAAACGTGAGTTGTAAATAGCTTGCTAGAGATTATTTCCTGTACTGTCTGTTCACATACCTAATCTATTTCCATCAGCTCTATTTTTGTTGGGTTCAATATACATTTGTCAATGGAAATGTTGCTGTTTGGTGTGCGCTAACCTTTATGCTAATACATGGGTACAACAAAGTTTTAATGTGTTTCCACAAGTGATGGGACACCTGCCTGTCCTATTGTTAGTAGTTACAATACTCGTCGTAACATTTTAGGCCAATTTAATTTATCGACACGCTAAAAAGGAGATGGAACTGAAACTTTTTTTTAATGAAGTTGATGTTTGTCTTAATAGCGTGTGAAAGTATTGTAGATGCCCATCCAAAGCGTTGATCTTTATGGAAAAGAATGGACAAGAAACTCCATGGAGAGCTAAAATTGTCGCTGTTGGTAACGGTGCATCTAACATTGCGTTTGTCAAATTCAAATTGTCCACTCAAGAACACTTCTTTCTTTGGGCGACGATATGACGATTCTATCAGCAACAACATAAATGGAAAAATCTAAAATGTATTGCACAAGGTTCTGATATAATCTTATTTACCCTGTTTAACGTCAGGTTGTAGATTTACGCATGATTTAAAATAGAGTTCAGTACCTCTGTTTGGTCCTCCACTGAGGATTGGCTAGATAATAAGCTCTGTAAGTGTCAGTGAAGTAGTAGTAGTAGAAGTAAATAATTAAAAAAAAACAAAACTTACTACTACTAAATCGCAGGCAGCTCAAAACGCAATGAACAGCTTTTTTAAATAGTTAACTGGTTTTTAATTGACATGAGTCTGAATTCAAATGCCACGACGAATACAAATACCTATAACATTATCTTGAGTTATTTTTTTCACAAACCTGCGCCAATTCGTAGCTGTTTACTCACTACAAACAAGTACCTGGTTACGTATTCACCCCTAAAATTGATTTTATAAATGAAACCTTCATTGGACCGAATAAAGTATTTCACAGATTCACACAAAAAACTGAACTCTTAAATATAAATCACTTTCAATTTTAAAAATTAATCTTCTCACGCACCTTTAATTATTTGTTATCAGAGCGCGGAGTCTGCATCACTTGGGCTCTGCCGGCAAACTGAATTCAAGGGCAGAGATATTAACAGCAGGACAACGAACCAACTCCACCACAAGCGAAAATAAACCTTACCACCTTACAACAAGGAAGTTACGCTTATGCAGCTACTGGAATTTAAATTATGCCCATTGTCCATCATATCTAGTAGACTTCATTTGAAATTCGCAGCTAAATCATAATTTATCAAAAAAAAATACCAGTGATTATGTTTTTTTTATCTGTTAATACATTAAGCCGGTTATACGTGAATGATATTTTTATTGTTGCTAAGCTTACAATGTTGTAAAAGAATTAAACAATGGCATGTACAGTCATCATTACTATTCATTGGTTTCCAAACAAAAAAATATAGTTTCCACATACACGTAAATAGAATACACAATTAAAATATAGTTTGGGCTGTGCCTATTAGGGACACTGTTTTGCGGATTTCGCTAATTTCCTTGATTTTACAGATAACATCAACAACATAAGTAGGTAGCTCATTCATTAGATCAAAATTGAAATGATCTTTCGTGTTGTTCATTAAAAAATATAGACATAGGTACAGTATTTTTACTATAAAATCACGACCCCTTTAAATTTTTACAATTTTAAATTCAGGTGGATGCCGAATGCTTCCTACAACATTTTATTTAATTATTAAGTTTGCTCTGCTTTGATTAAATTCAGCTTTATAGTTTTTGTATCGCAGACGTTTTTTATATAGGTAATTACAAGGACGAATAAATTATTGTACAAAAACAGAAGGCTCAACAAAAAATGTGATGGTGCGATGATATCAGCAACTGCAAGCAATAATGGTCCTTACGGTAGCCAGGTTATTTTTTGGTAGTAGGTAATCTTGAAATGCTTAAATACTATGAAGGTAGGTAGGTACTGCGAAAGTCTTCTCATGAAGGGGTAAATTCATGTCCAGAGGACATTTTTGTCGGTACCAAATCCGATCAGGGACATAGCAATATAGCATTTGTAAGTTTTTATAGTATTTGTAAAACTTCATTCTGCGATGAGCTCTGCGACGAAGTTCTTCAATGATCTTATTATCAGCGCAGCCACATAGATGCATCTTCTTCTTCAACCTTGGATCTCCCAATACTGAGTGTAGAACTCTTCCAAATCTCAACATTTTTACATTTGGCTGGTTTTGTGTCATGGCTATCCAGGGGGTCTACTCTCTTTCTCCGAAACGTAACTTCGTTAACGAACGAAAGTCAAAAGTAGTTACGTTTGTAACCCTACTCTATATCATTTTGCGTGAATTAGTGTAGGTTTAGAAAATTTTAATGTCAAATAAACTTCGGACTTTTTCGAAATTTCGAAATGAATGAAATGAAATGAAACCGTGGTAAAAAACGTTTGAAGCTTCGGCCGCAATTTCGTTTTACGTAGAATTAGAGTAGGCCCCCTTGTTTCTTCAGGTACTTTAATAAGCGGCTTAACTGGTCACTATTTGGATAGAGCCGAGAAATATGCGGTGGAATGAGATAATATCGTGAGGAAGGTGGAAAGGATGGATGAGGATGGGTATAAGGGTATTAGAACCACTATAGAACACCAACGAATGCAGTTTCTGTGCAATCAAAATGGCGTCATCATCATCTGAGGAAGACCAAAGAAACAATTTAATGGATGGACTGCGTAAAACATGATATGGCAAGAAATGTGGTGTCTGAGTCTGCAGAAAAAAGAGATGATGTTGTGCCGACACCTAATTAATTGGATAAGGGCAGTTTAATGATGACGTAGGTGTGTGTGTCCCAGTTGGTGGCCATTGGTAGTTGGGATGCGGGCAGCAGTGAGGTCGGTAGTACTCAACCATTTAAAATAACCAAATCTCAGTTTATTGTCAATAAGGCGTTATCTTAGAAGATACTAGAAATATCATACGTATCAATTTTATTGAGATATGGGTTTTGGGACAGAATAAAATGACGTAATTTGGCAATGAATTAATTTAATATCACACAATTCAATTAATGAATTAAAACAAATAACAAATATATTTGTAGTACACGTATCACCAGTTCCCTTTTAAAGCAATCAACATAAAAAAACAACTAAGTTGATTGTTGATCAGGAAGTAAATATCAAAAAATATACAAGTCACTAATCGTGTCACAAATAATAATCACAGTTTACTTTTAGATGTAACTTCATGCTGTACAGGTATCACAGTATCTTTCTTTATAACTGGGACCCTTGGCACCGAGACAATAAGCAAGCCATCAGAAGTCAATCTTGACTGAACCTCTTCAATCTTACTTCCTTCAGGAACATGAAACCTCCTCATCAATTGACGTGCAATAAAACCATAATCGTCTTGCTTTTCTTCATGTTTGGCCTCAATTACAATAAACCCATCAGCTGTCTTTACCGATATCTCCTCAGGGGCATAGTCCTTCAACTGTATACATATTTCATACTTGTCATCTTGTATTTTCACAACATTTTCTTGCGTCCACGGAAAACCTTCCAGCCAATCTATTGATCGTAGTAACGTGTCGTCCGCAAATATTGGAGGCGTGATCGTAGGTAGCTGCAGCATCATTAAGTTTTATTCTAGAATTTTCATGAATTAACACTGTTCACTAAACTTGCGTTTACTATATTATCTATGACGCGACGCTTGTCGCCAACGCGCGTGCTAGCCCAGTTTCTGATTGTAATTATATACCGGTTTTGTTAGTTAGATTGGGAATGTAAAATATAGATGGCGCTTTGTCACAGATTTTATCAACCACCTGTTGCTTGTTATCAATATCTTTTTGAATGCTCTATGGAAGTATGGACTGAACGTGATTTTAGGCGCGAAAACTAAATGTGACCTGCAGGTTTTTTTTTGAGACGGCTAAATCAAAATGATTAATTACTACTGAGATAAAGAAAGTTTGTTAGTTGATTGATTTTACTAGACGCAAGTAGTCGATTCCCCGCACAGCTTAGATGTATAAATCTTTCTGATACCCTAAGCAATTAATTTGTTCTATTTCAACCTCATAGAATGTCTAACATGACCTTACAATAATTACTGGCATAAGATACTGGATGTTCTTTTAAAGTATTTAAGCGGGCCCGCGGGGTTATGGTTTTACTTGAGAATATCTTCTCACGGCAAGCAGATAAAACGTAATGATCGCGGTCAAATATTCCACTAGCTTTTCTTATATTATGGCACTTTTCTTATCGACCGTACACTACATTTTGTTACTTAGTTCGTGAAAGTTAATCCCAGATGTCGCTTACGAAAGAATTGTCAGTCAATCACAACTAAACTTGTTTAGTGAGAAAGTGACCACTCCCCAAACCGTAGGATAAGTCCAATAATACAGGCAAGTAGAGTAGAGGCAGATTAAAATAATGCAGTTTTGTATTACCTTTACATATCATTTCTTTATTACTACGACTGTTGCTGTTTTTAAAGATGGAACATGTTACTTTATTGTTTCCACGAGTAGAATACAGGTTATATTTTTGTTTTGGTTCAGTTTTACATGTCGCCATCCTCAAATTACTGTTGGCGAGCTGCTTTTTTATTATTGTCTAAGTACCGTCGGCATTCTGATTTTCTACTCCCAAAGAAAGAAAGATTTTAAAAAGAATGATTTAAGAATGTATAATCGATAATAGCTACTTTGGTGTTAGATTTAAATAAAACTTACCAGGTCGGCATAGCTTAGGTGTTTCCATCGATGGTCACATAATTATTTCTTCGCTGACTTCTTGGGCCAATGACCAATCCAAAGAATGTCAACCCACCAGTGCTTTCCAGATCATCCATGAAGAAGGGATAATACACCCACAGTCGATAACATCACGCCTAATAATCCCCGAAAGATAGACAGAGAACTTCATTTTCTAATTTAACAACTCTTATTACGATCAAATACATAAACAACATTATTTTGTCAAATAGTTGTATATGATAACAGCGGTGATATCCCTGAACTTTATTGCATAATCAATGTCAACGCAGATAACTATGGTTCATTTTTTATAGTTGCTACAAACATGTCGCCAAAGAAAGTAGCCGTGGTTACTGGATCGAATAAAGGACTAGGATTCTCAATAGTTAAAAAACTATGTGAAAAATATGATGGGAAGGTGTATTTGACATCGAGGGACGAAAACAGAGGAAAAAAAGCTTGTGAAGAATTAAGAAAACAAAGATTAAATCCAATTTTTCATCAGCTAGATGTCACTGACCAAGAAAGTGTCAAAATCTTTGTGAAGCACATCTCTAATGAAAATGAAGAAGTGGAAATTCTCATCAACAACGCTGGAATTCTATTTTTGAAAGACGCGCCTGAACCAAAAATCGTCCAAGGGGAACAGACAATAAATATAAACTTTACAGCATTAGTTGATTTTACTGAAGCAATCCTACCGTTGGTGAAAAATGGCGGGAAAATCGTGAATATTACGAGTTCTTCTGCCCATCTGTCTAGAATACCTTCTGAAGAGTTGAGAAAGAAATTCAGTCGGGAAAGTTTGACCTTGGAAGATCTGAGAAGGTTAGTGGACAGTTATGTTGAGGATGTGAAACAGAACCAAGAAATTAATAATGGATGGGGCGATTCGCCGTACGTAGTTTCGAAAGTTGCACTCAACGCTTATACTTTTATGTTGCATAGAAGTTTGTCGCCGAAAGGTAAAGTTACATAATTATAAAACTAATATTACAATGTAACAATCTTTACTAGATTCTAAGCTTAGATATAGGAATTAATCTCTGGGACTACTTACTCATACTATCTATACTAATATTATAAAGCTGAAGAGTTTGTTTCTTTGTTGAACGCGCTAATCTCAGGAAGTACTGCTTCGAATTAAAAAAATTTTTTAGTGTTGGATAGTCCATTTCTTGAGGAAGGCTATAGGCTATATAACATAACGCTACGACCAACAGGTGCTGAGCAGCGTGGGTGAAACCGCGAGGAACAGCTAGTTAAAAAATAAAATGCTTGTACGCCTTAGTCACATATATGTGATAAGCAAGCGCTTTCCCCAGACGCCAACGACATACAAAATTTGGGTAAAATGAGACGCTTGGCGTGAAGCATGCGCGTGCGTTTATGCTCTGGCGTTCTGCGTGGCGTAAGATGCACTACTATTACAGAGTATCTGGATGTTTTTTTAACGCGGCCGAAATCGCGGGCAGAAGTTATATCGCTACATAGGTATATACTGATTGTTTAACTCCATCTTAAAATTATTACGCTAGAAATCTACCCGACTTCGACAAAATAATTAATTATTTTAAAATACCCATTTCAGGTATAATAGTAAATTGTGTACATCCCGGCTATGTCATGTCAGACATGACCCGAGGTGGAGGGTCTGTGTCTCCTGAAGATGCAGCTACCATACCAGTGAAGCTAGCCCTTGAACCGTGGGGCGAAGGGCTATACGTGTGGCACAATGGAAAAGAAGTGCCTTGGGATGGACCGGATCCTCGGGTGTATATTGATGGGAGAAAGGAATAGAAGAAATGATGATTATGAAAGACTAAACTGGAGGTTAAGACTGCTCCAGTATAAATGACGAAATTATTCGGACAAGGACATAGTTCATTATTCATTCATACTTTGAATTGGATAATCACAATATCTGCAGAATTTACACCTTCAGTTGTTACATATAATCTTGTGGCCTAATCGATAAAAAAACACCTGTTAGTTGAGTCAGTACCAAAAATATCTGGTCTTAGTCTATTTTTATCAAACACCTGTTGAATGTTACCGAGTATTTACATTATCAATGCAAATCTTGTTTATATTGCATTGTTTTGAATGATAAGGTATGGTATTAAAAGAGTGAATGTATAATTTGTTGCTTTAATTTTAATGATCTTTCTCATGGTTAATGGCTCAATAAGGTACAAATGGAACAGCGAGTTATTGGCATCTCATTTTAATATAGAAAATATAATCTGTCATAACAGGGATATGATTCTAGTAAATATATAATATATAACGAATATACATATATTACGCTCAGTGAAACGCAGTAAAGAACGAAAAAAGAATTCACTCTAAGAAATATGATAAATCATCACAGGGACGAGACGAGACCGACCGAACGAAAATAAATAAATCAAACTTTTTTAAATAAAACAAATAGGTTAATTTATTTTACAAATTCCTTTGTTATCATATTTCTCTCGTTAAAATATGCTCTTTCTTAATACAAAGATTTTTCGATCACATCACCAACGGAAAGAAACAATAATATTACTGAATAGAAAATATAATATCCGCCGTTGAGGACCAGTCGAATTGCACAAGTGTGTGGGGTCTACTTCGCGTCGATGCACTCTGCGGGGTGCTGCGCCGGCTTGGCGGGCGCGAAGCCGGGCGGCAGCGGGATGCCGGCGTAGCCCACGCCCCAGCCCAGCTTCTGGCCCCAGCCCGCGCCGCCGCCGCCCATGCCGCCCAGCCCCATGGCGGCGCTGTTGTGCAGCTTCACGCCGTTGGGCTGCACGCTGAGCCCGTTGAAGCGTGCGAACAGCTCCTGCTGCTGTTGGCTGAGCGACGCGTTGCTATTGCTGTTCGTCGCATTGTTGCTGACGCCGACGTTCTTTCCGAAGTTCACCGACGTCGACATTATCGCAGGGTCCATCTGAGTCCAGTCTGAGAACATGGCGCTATTTGAGTTATAACCTGGAAAGGACACAATGGCGACGTAAGGACAACTGCATAACAGAAATGTCCTGACTAGTTCTAACTAAGTCATCGTCGGAGCATTGTGGCTCGTAGGGGTAATTAAATAACATACTATCAAAGTGGGTGGCGATACACATCAACGATAACATCTTGATGAGATCGACTAAAGAATGTGTGGTACAAAATTAATGAAAAATAAATTAACAGAGCATCTGACAGTTCTGCAATCGCAGTTCGGATAGCCCTAATTCCTTTTCAGAACTTGATGATTCAAGTAAGTCGAGCTTGCTGACTGCAAGCTATGTATAAAAATATGACAACGGATCTGTGATTTAAGAAAAGTATGGCTTTAAAGCGTATTATTTCAGCCAATTCTGCCAATGTGACGGCTCTTTCTAAAGATCAGTGGGATATATTTACGTATTGCAGCAACGTGTGTCATTTCAATATACGGGGTTGAAGAGGCCCCGACGCACAAACGCTTACCACGTATTCCTTACATCATCAGTTCATCACCATCATTCAGAAAAAAAAAATTGTGGTCTTGTTTTTTAACTACAGATGATAAAATTATTACACACAATAAAAGAAACTTGTGGCACGGACAATGTAAAATTGTTTCCTAAGCGTTTGTGCGTTGGTGTCCACTCGAATTGAAATGACCTAATGACACGGTATTTTGACTTATAGGCAAACTACAGTCATTTTTAAAGTAATTTTACCTTTGGTTTAGCAACACTGTCAACATTAATGTGTAATCTCTTTGCTAAATTTTTTGTTAGGAAATATTGGTAAGTTTCTAAAATAACAGTGTTATTCCAATCGCCATAAGGTTAATTTTAAGTTGCTGTTATCAAAGGTAATATAACTATGAAAGGACCTTACTTCAATGAAGTTATAATAAAAAATGACAATTACTTTGATGGTGTGTCTGCTGCTGTTGTGGGCGGGGCTGTCCTAAACCGAACGCGTTCATATGACTGAAGCCGGGCGGGGCGAGGCGGGAGCGGCGCACACGGTCCATATTGTCACTGGAAACAAGGAAAAACACTTATTTAAAGTGCGTAATTAAATTCGAATACTTGTGGGGTGTTGTTGTCTATAGTAGGCCTTATTTTCATTATGGAGGAAGTCAACTTAATTTAACTAGATTGTGATCATATCTTGATCCAATTACAATATTGATACTTCTATTGTAATAAAGGTAGGTCTCCTTTTCCTTCACACTACTCTTGAGAACAAATCTCTTGGTTGCAGCTAAGTTAATTTCATGATTAAAACTTACTGCAACCACTTTTCATCAGGTAACCTTATTATCCCAACTAAAATCTATACTAATATTATAAAGCTGAAGAGTTTGTTTGTTTGTTTGTTTGAACGCGCTAATCTCAGGGACTACTGGTTGGAATTGGAAAATTCTTTTAGTGTTGGATAGTCCATATCTTGAGGAAGGCTATAGGCTATATAACATCACGCTACGACCAACAGGTGCTGAGCAGCGCGGGTGAAACCGTGGGGAACAGCTAGTAACATAATATCACGACTGTAACCCCGTAGGGTTGGGCAGATGTATATCTATACAGAAACAAATAAAACACGTAAATCTCGTCTAATGTGACAGAAACCAACTCACCCGCTAGAAACTGTGTTTTGCATCATTTCTGTCTCCATAAGTTCTGCGAACGCCTTCTGTGTTTCCTTGAAGGGGTCGAAGTCTAAGTCATCGTCGCCGTCGCCGGCCGCGCGACCACCATTACCTTCATTACCGCGTATATTGTTCATTCTGCAACAGGTTTCATTTGATTAACATCACACTAATATTATAAAGGTGAAACTCCTCCACAATCAAACGTTTGGACCAATTTAGAAGAAAATTGGTATGTAGATAGCTTATATCCTGAATTAACACGTTATGGTAAGTTTGATCCCGGTCTACGCAGGTGAAACTGTGACCAACAACCAGTATTAATATAAAATTCCATGTCACTATGTTCATAAACGCTAATTTCCTGAACGCCTCAAACGATTTCGATGACCCAAACTAATGTTATCGTGGGACTACATCGCCGAACAACTGAATGAACTCTCAAAAACGACCTTGGCGCCCTTTCTTTAGCTCATTGAAAACCCAGGACCATAGAAAATTCCCTCATTTAAAATCAGAAGAACAATTTGTCATACTAAAAAAATGTCTAGAAACTTTAATCACTCGCACTGACTAAATGTGACATTAACGATGGTCTAGGAACAATGGCATCCTATTGGTCAGTGGTTTGTTAACGTTGGTCCTAAGGTAAAGCGTAATCTATTTTCATACAAAAAAAAATACTCAAAATCAGGAAATCTCTTGATGTAATTAATGGCAGAGGTCGAGTAGTTTGATTTGACGGCACGGTTGGCGGTTGACAAGCAGCGCAACAGTTGATCGCTGAGCTACTGCAACTGAGCGATCGACTGCAGCGGTGCGTGTCGCGGGTTCGATCCCCGCACGAAACAAATATTTGTTTGACCTACAGTTAGTTGTTCTGGGTCTGGCTGTTGTGAGAAATACCTAGTGTGCAACGTTTCAACTTTGGGCAACCAAACTTGTAGTATAAGTTTTATAGACAGTGTATTTTTTAAAGTGAATAGACAAGTGATAAGTACTAGTACTACCTTTGTTTGTGTTGCATCTCCAGGCTCTCTGCACTGAGCATGTTCTGTGGATAGTGTGAGTGATCTAGGCGTCTGTCGTCTGTGCCTCGCTGCAGCTGTAGCCTCATCTGTTGTGCCTTGTGGAAGTCGGTGAAGAACTTGTCCATATTTTCTGCTAGATACCGCACTTCATTCTGTTGACGTGGTATGAAAATGTTAGAAAGAAAAGAAAAAAACATTTTTTTTATAATTAAAATTAGTATTGATTCTTGATCGTAACATCAGTCTTTTGGGGAACTTTTATGTCTATAAAATGTTACACTAACTAGCTATAACATTTATTTGTTTGACACATTGGTACAAGTTTTCATAAAATTTTATTCACCTCCACCAAGCTCATTAATTTTGTCACTCTCTAGCTTTTCTATTGACAAGCAAATGAGCAAAGCATTTGTAATATTCTTGAAATGATACAGTAAGTACTTACCGCTGACTGTGGTGAATCGAATCCATTTACAAGGCCAGACTGTTGCATTTGTTGTTGTTGATTTTGCTGCAGTAACTGTTGATTGTGCATCATGAACCCGCCCATCGAGTTGCCCATTGTGTTTCCCATAGAATTGCCCATTGTGTTTCCCATAGAGTTGCCCATTGTGTTTCCCATAGAGTTGCCCGCCAGAGAACTCGCCGACATTGAGCTACCGCCCATGGAATTGTCTACGCGCATACCGAACGGTGGAAGCATATTGGGATTTTGATGAAAATTAGCACCTGCACAAAGATTTTGTCTATTACACCCGCAACCAACAACATAAGTGAAACATCGTGAAAAGATATACAACGACTTTTGTTATAAGTTGACAAAACTCTACAGGCAATGGTGTCGACACAGAATAAACGCAAAAAAAAAAGAAAATGTTCAATCAACGCCCGCATGTCATGTGTATAGACTTGACATTATGTTTTGATAAAATAAATTTTGCAGTCTGTAAAGTTTCACCAATAAATTTACAAAGTCACTGCATAGCACCTTACCTAATATTTCACTAGCTGACTCGAGTCCTATACTAGATTGCATATAATGTTTCGGCTCCACCATAACATTGTGTTGCCTCGCCAATAATTCGTTTTGTCTCATAAGCATTTCACTTTGGCTGCGTTCTCTTAACAAGAGCTCCTTTTGATCCATGAGGCCTTGGTTAATTTGGCTAATATTTCTGTCGTTTGCTAAGTATGTGAGGGGATCTCTGTCTAGAATGCCATAGCCGTTAAGCATAGGGCTCTTGTGAATTTGGTGGAGATGATCGAGTCCTGGTAGCAAACGACGAGGGTTGTGATCTGGTTCGAGCAGTCCGTGCTGCTCGTCGTCCAGTAACGAGTGAGAAGAACTGTCTAGGAGAGAATGCTTTTCTAGCAACGAGTGTCTTTCTGACTCCAGCTCGTCTAGCTCGCTGGATAGGAAACTCTGCGAGTCGTTGTCGAACACCGACGCGTGATTCGTCTGTATGCTACTAAATTGTTTGGTATCTAATGTTTCGGTATCGTTATTGTTATCATTATTAATACTATTGCTAGACTTTTGTTTAGATTTGTCGGTTTTACTTTTCTTGCTACTTTGGCCGTTTGTGCTATTTGATTCCTTGCTTCTTTTGATGTTGCTGTCTGTGTGTGTGTCTTTACTCTGTTTTGTTTGGGCCTGTTGCTGTTGTACCTGTTGCGTGGGACTGGAAGATTCTGATGTGCCGTTTTCTTGTGAGTTAACTGGAATTATAATAATTAGAGTATTAGAAACTTATGTAGGACCTACACTGTCTTTTCATACTAAGTGCTAACGCTGCTGTAACAATACATTAAAAACCAAATTATCTTAAAAGAGTAACCATGGAGTTTCTCGCCGGTGCTTCTTCATAGGAAACGACCAACCCGAACCAGGCACTTTTTCTCGAAATTTTATGAGTGCCCATGTAGGTCTATGTGAAATAAATGTAGGTAAGTAATTAGTATATGTAGGTGCTTATGAGCTATGCATTGCCGACTGGCTATTTGACTTCCACAATCCAGTTATTACTAGTTATAACACCACTTGTTTAGACTGGTTGTCAGGGACACTGACTACTTGTAACGACTGTCAAAAATCTAGAAACTACAATGGAGACTAACAGCTTAACACACTTCTACTGGTGCAAAACTGGGGATGTCACCGGTGGTCACTTATCCACAGATCTACCACACCGGCTGCTATTATTTATAAAGTAAACAAATAAGGGAAATTCAAAGCTACACACCCGTAGACTGTTGTGGTTTGGGACTGGGCTGTTTTCTGGCGGGACTATCTGAGGGCGGCGATGATCCGAGACTGGGCCACGCTTCTTTGCCGCTGCCATTGCTGCCCGCGCCGTTGCTGCTGCCCGCACTACTCGAACCACTGTTGCCGTTTATACATTCTTTTTTATTACATCTGCAAGCGATAGCATGTATTCAACTATCGGATTTGGGGTGTAGGTTTAACGCTAAGGGCGATTTTGTAGGGAGTGGCTAGCTTGGAGCGACACATTCTTCTTCTTTGCGTATATTTTATAAAAAGGTTTTGTTTTATGTATTGTAGTGGTATATAAGACGAATATTGTAAATACGTGTAACGAATCGTGTCTATAATTAAGTTGACTCGTTATTTTAGGTATTTTTGTATGTATTTCTTAGTTTATTTTAATTGCATATAGTATGTGTATTAGTATCTGTAATAACAATATAAGTTCTCGAAAACTTTTTCTTTTCTTTTTGATATAATTTTTGATTTAACCCAAAGGTTGACTGCTGGAGAATGCCTTATGGCATTAAGTCTGGCTATGTACCACTATTGTACATGAAGTTTAAATAAATAAATTATAATAGAGGCAAAGAGGTAAAACTTCTTAGTTTATATGTATAAAGTACTACTGATTCGATTCAGAAAGTTCTTTCAAAATGAAAGCCAGTTTATCCTAAGTGTCATAGGCTTAATTTATAACGTTACCGTGTGTTAATAATATCTGTACATAACGGGACCGAAGCCGCGGAGCAAAAGCTAGTATTTGAATAATATGGTTATTATTGCATTCACCACTATTTACTGTCCATCGAATATACATAGGTGTAACCAAATATAGTCACCACTAATTGAGCGAATATGTTACAACGTCAGAAAAGAGAAAGTAGAATTTTTTGATAAATTACTTAATACTACATGTAATATTGTGTAATTTTCACACCATTTAGTTCCTGTTTGTTCTTGTTATTTATCGTATTTATATTTTGTTGCCAATAAAACTTTTAACGTCCAATGAAAGAACGAAATGTGATGTAAACCCACAATTAGTCTAGTCTAAGACTTATCATGAAAAAAAGGTGAGTTAATGGATAATTAAAGAGGTTCTCTTTTTTCAAATACTCCGTTCGTCGTACTGCATTTTTTCAAACATAAACATATCTGTCTGACATTGTAGAGAGCTATTTAGCCTACTACATTACCCATGTAGTACCTACTACATACCCCTACATTGTACTATTTAGCACTCTTAACTCCTCGAACTTACTATCTATACCTACGTATATTTTTATTTGTATTTTCTTAATAATTGCCGTGAACTGAAGATCAAAACTAAGCCTCACACATAAAATCGTCCAATGCGAACCACTCCATACAAAAAAATCTAGCCCCTAAGGACGAATACAGCTAGTGTCTATATTTAAAGATAAAAGTGTTGTGAAACTGTGCATGAATAATGATTTACAAAGTAAAGTGATATTTAGAGAGCCCTGAAATGTGTAAACTACTATATATATATTATTTTCAGCTGTATACGCCCGTTAAACCTTTCACTGAACGGTACTCACTTAGAAGAATTGACTACGTTTATATGTGACGATGTGACCACTGTAGTTGGTATAAAGTTCGATTGATTACCTGAAATTTTCAAAAGCAAATATTAGAATTTTCTGGAACGTTTTAATGTTTATATTCTTTGAGAGAAATAATGATACGTACCATCTTTTGAACTGCTTTTTTCTGCATTCGTACTAGAATTACCTGTAAGTTAAATTGTGTTGTGTGTTTAGTTTAATATTCAAGATTTTTCGGCAAAATAAGGTCGTTAAATGATCAAGTTCTTGCAAAACGGTATTTAACAAAAACGTTAGGATTATGGTAAACAAGTTTAAGTAACTGGTTTTTTATGTTATGGTGTTAGAGTTAACCTATTATGATGTCATGCTAACATTTATCTTGTTTATTAGCCCGCCTACGAGTATTAGCCGAAAGTTGTTTAGCACATATGTGCAGAATTGTTGCGATGGTATGTCTTTCTAAGTTCGGTTTAAAAGGTCAGATTAGTGACTCAATTTGATATGCTGACGCTTTTGTTATTGCATCGATTTTTTACATAATGTCGGTTGCCGTTATCTAGTATTTAATATTTCGACTTGATGGTATTTTAAAGTTTATTTAAAATGCCGCTTAGATTACTCAAGAAATGAGTTCGTGGAAGAATTTGGGGAATCGCCTTTGCACAACATTTTTAATGTGCCGATTGCACATTAAAAAAACCCAAGGAATTGTCTATTATCGACACTTTTTGCTCGTTTGCAGCAAGGATAACTCAAAAATGTAGTTATTTTGTTTGAAGTTGAATACAAAATTAACGAAATACGTAATATATACACCTTGCATCTTTTGATAAAAGGTTTCTATGTATGTGTTGAATATAAACAATCACGTTTTTTTTTAGTCCGACTTAAAAAAAAACGCTTTTGTATATTTTATTTATGAGTTAAATAATTTTTGTCGCAAACAAGTTAATGCTCTTGTCAGAATAGCTTACGCATGATATGAGTCACACAAATTAATGAAGAATGTGACATATAGCACGCTAGTACGGAAAAGCACTTACCTGAACTATTGTTGTGTTTGTCATCTGGTTTGTCCCGCTGCGCCTGCAACAGTTGGTTGTGAAGCTTCCGCTCGTACACCTGGTGCAGGCCCGCGTGCATCTCTTCCTTCGTGAACGACGCTTTCGGATCACCTGGAAATGTACAGAATTGTGTTTTAGAACAAAATTGTTATAAAAATGGTCACCAAGTAACATACCAGAGAAATTTGCAGTCCAAATACAGAATCTTGCCTTTTGAACGCCAGAGTAAGAACGCACGCGCGTGCCCGCCATGCCAAGCCACACATTTTACCTAAATCATTGTCATATTTGTGTCGTTGGCGTCCAGGGTGCCTGCTTGTCACATACAGTATGGAGACCACATATATGCAATAAATTATACGACATACTTGTTATCGCCTTTACTGACGCTATGCAAAAAAATAACGATATTGGTCCAGTAATTAGGTCAAAAAGTAGAGTTTTAATTTTGAACAAATTTATACACTCTGTAGAATTGTATCACTAGGTCAAAGATTCAACGAACTTGAATCCTCTGAATGAAAAGCGACGTTGCCACACTGTGCAAAACTACGAATATCACCACGACGCTGTTACGTACCTATTCTAGTTATTTGCCTAAATGTAAAATTGGTACACCTAAAAGACAGGCTGGATTTTAATGTAATAAATTTTAATTCATTGTTCGAGTGCGCAAACTAAGCGTGTAAGAGGCCGCGGCCGCGGACTGCGCTGCCCGACTCCCACATTTATTTCGCTGCTATATGGATTTTAATACTGTGACGGTGCCGCCCACTACCTCTTTCTCACAGACAGAAGAAAAGTACAGACTAAATTATTAAATTTAATGTTAATATTGTTTTTTTCTGTATACTAGTACTTCGAATTTCCTCTTGATCAACGTCCCTGATCTGCCACGGTCGAAACTTTGTTTTGCAATTTACACATACACAATTTATCAATGGGACGCGCCTGCATTTCCTGCAGGTGTACGTCGGTAGCGGTGTCTTTTGGCGGCTTCCTCACTAGGCACGCGGCTTTCTTCAAAGGGAATGAATTGCTGTCGGCGCCGGCGCGGCTCGTAGCAGGCCGGCGGGGTGGGAGGGAGCGCGGGGTGCGCTCGCGCCACGTAGGGAAGGGCACCTGTTATTGACTATTAATAATGATCGATAAAAAGCTGTTTAGCTTAAATCCTAAATACTTTAGGTGGTGTTTTTAGAATTATCGTGCTGTTATGATAATTCTAAAGAACACTGTGCCGTTAATATTTAAAGCTAATTTTAAGTGTGTTCTTATTAAATATTATTAAGTAGATTTAGAGATCAAAATAAATAAGGTAAACAACAATAATTTATGAATTGCTTTTACCTATTAAAAAATCGTACCTACGAGCTTATTATTAGTTACTGAATTAAATTTCTAATGTTACCGATCGGCTCCCGGGCGATCGACAGAACCGTTTGATACTCAGGAACTCACAAAACGTTAGTTTCGTTTTTTAAGGTTAATAATTTGTTAATTATTAAAAATATTAAAACATTCGAATTACACAAAGATCTTGTATTCTAATGCCTTGTTTAGGTAGTAGGTGAATAAATGTAAAAAGTTATCGATAAGCGATTACGATAATTGCGCCGTTCGCCCTACATTACTTATTAGGTACTTTTATTTTTTTCGCTATTTTGGATTTCGGAAGTTCAGTTTCGATTTGTCAGTCACCGCTGGTGTTCCCTTCCGGTAGTGTGTGTCTTTCGCATAGATTTCGTAGACATACTTGAGCGCTTTGCTTCAAAACGCGATTTTAGACAATAACCTAAGTACTTAGTTAAATATTGTTTACAGTGAAATGGACACTTATTAGTTTATTAGTACTTGACTTTGTGTGTGTGTAAATTGTGTTTTTAAGTTTTATGTTGTGTGTTATTTTTTACGGTGAAATCGACACTTAACTTTTGTGTACGCGTGCAACAGCATTTTTGCAGTGCTGCAGAGTACACAGACATGGTGTTATTGTATGGCGAATGCAGGCAAAATGCAGCCTTAACTATACGTATCTATCGTGAGAGATACGGAGCAACTCGCGTCTGCCCTACTAGTGTCAGGACAATCCTGGGAGCAGTCCAAAGGATCAGGGAAAATCAGCACATAGTACTCAACACTCATGAAGGAGTTGCTCCGCGTCATGTTCCATCACTTCCATCCTCTTTTGAACAACGAGTCTTAGAACATTTCTATCGGAACCCAACCTGCAGCCTTAGACAAGCTGGGCGTGTGTTTAGGATGAGCCATAGAACAATACATCGAGTGCTAAAAAAGAACAAACTACGACCAAATTAACTTAGTGAATTTAATTTTCGTCGCACATTGTCAAACGAATCAAAGTGGCGCGCCGACATGCGTTGTTGCCGCACTTCGCTCCTGGGGTCAAGGTACGTTGTCTAAACAGAGTGTTTACTTTTACTGAATTTATTTTGATATTTATTTTGTTTGAAAATTTCATTTTTTTAATTTTCGGTTTTTAATTTAAAATTTAATTTTAATATACTTCTGTGGACTAGTATTACTTGAGGTTTCATTTATTGCCTAGAAGTGAGCTCCATACTGTATATGTGACAATGGCGTACAAAAATATAAATATTTTCGACATTAAAAAAAATAACTAACATTTATCTTTTTACTGACCCCACCCAACAGCAGACAGCTATAATGTCACAATATGGCGCAAGATCATTCCTATTCTTATTTCAAATATTGTAGATATGCTCCACTTTAGACAATAACATGTATTTTGAGACGACGCAACTACTATGCTATGCAGATAGTATTCTGTTGTTAATAAAACGGTGACCTTGACGGTTGGTTAATTAACTCGCTTTGGTTACCCATCAAAGAGGACCACTGTGCCTGATTTGATCTGTTCAGATAATAACTAACACAACCTAAAACCACAAAATCGGTCGAGTCGCCTTAAATCAAGTAATGCTCCGTCATAATGAGGCAATTATTTATTTATATAGATTGTTTCATTTTCTTATCCTCAACCACGCCAGATGAAAACCGATGGATAAGTTCCATCATGAAATGAGTGTGTCCCTAAGACGTCTGTTTACTCTTGCTTCCCACAAATAATCCACAATCCACATTTTTTTAAATTTAAATGTTTGTGTACTACATGTTTAAATAATTTTGCATGCCGTAAGGCAAAATGTATCGGGACGTCTTAAAACTTACCATCATTATTTGTATACTTACATTTTAGCAAATTAATGATTTCTTTCTTTCTTTCACAATCTAGACTTCCAGCGTGATGTTGTTAACGTCCTGGATGGCTATTGACTTACCTAGCTCGTGCAGATACATGCAGTCTGGCTTGGGACAGGGCTGGTTCTTCATAAAGTTGGCGCAGTACTTGGTGGTGCCCAGCGAGCCCTTGAGGACCCTCCCGTCCAGCGTCACGTTGTTGACGCCCTGGATGGCTCGCAGTGCGTCGCACGGCGATACGTACGTCACGTACGCTGACGCTGACGGACCCTGGACAGAGGAATTCGGCATTAGTATAATCAGCACGTTAGGCAATTAAGTGGTAGATACCACGGCCCCGGAATATAAAGGGTAAAAGAAGGAACATGGGTGGGTTATAGTCAGCTAAAGCCTGACACTCCCCCCACTCCGCCTAGAGCGGGGGAAGTTATTTGATGATTTCCCATCCGTAAATAAAGCAAATAAGTGGTAGACAGTAAGGAGAGCGAAACACAATAACGAACGGCTAAATCACAAAATATACTCTTGATTTTGCCGCCCAGCTTGTTCACAATTATGGCTGAACGAGGTATAAGGTGTTGGGTTATTAGCTTGTCCTATTAGGAATTTCTCAGTAGTAAACCACGGACTCTGAATTTGTGCCCGTTTGATGGCAATAGGATCGCCCCCTATTACTTAAGACTGGCGAAATGTGAATGAACTATTAGGCATCCCGCTGCCTAACCCTTCAGAGATTAAGGCGTAATGTTATGTTATCCAAAATAGGACGCTCTTTTTAACCCAGTATAGTCGCATGGAAAAACTCTATCACACAGTCTTAAATACTTTGACCGTCTACTTTCTAGAGATACTTACGTCTAAACAACCTCTCGATCATCTTTAGGCCCTCTCTTTGGCGGAAAGGCATGCAGTATTGAGCAGTTAGTATTTGTCTTTAATATTTCTCACCTGTGACCCTGCATACGTGGTACTCTGGTTTATAACTACTTTGTGAATTTTGCCATATTTGCCAAAGTACTCTTGCCGTTTGAGGATCTGTAACAGTAAAGGGAAAAACTTGATTTCTTTTTTTAGCAATTACCGATGCTTATTTCATATGGTGAGACAAATGGTCTTGTGATTAATAAAAATGGGTTATTTTCGTAACAGTTTGCTTGTCTATAGAATACACATATAAATTTAAAAAAACTAGTGTTCAAATGATGAAACTAGGTCGCTGGTACAGCGTAGACCCAAATCATTTAAAGCAAAGTTGAAAGAATTACCTAATCCAGCACTGACATTGTAAGTTGTCACTATTAACAAGAAAATTTAACAACTTGCCTCGTTAAGCATATTCAAGGCTGCACTACATAATTATTGATACAATGCTGTTTACCATCTACAATACCAGACGCATCGCAGATGCGTATCCATCTTAGAGACAGAGCTGAAAGTCATGTGGTAAGGCACCCGTGCGGGGATCAAACTCACACAAATATTTGTGCCGTGCGGGGATCGAACCCTGCAGCAGGTCGCTTAACCACTGCGCCAAGCGTTGCGGTGGTTACTACTCGCCATACTATTAAGGTTAACTAAGACCTAACGACTAGAGAAATACTCTAAAGCTAGTTAATTTTTGTGTTAGTGACGTGAAAACTTACCTCTGGGTCGGCGAGGCGCACGGGCAGTCCTACCACGAACACGAGGTTGTTCTGCACGACGCGCACGTTGGCTAGCGCGCGTCGAGATTCCAGCGTCTTGTTCCGCCGTTTCTGCTCGCGCGCCTTCTTCTCCGTCTTTATTGCTGCCACCTATACAACATACATTAATAAAAATATCAGATAGTGTAAACAATTGATTGCATAATTATGTGAAAATAGACGTTTCTTTTTAGAAGGCTATGGCGAATACAGAGCACTTCGCCATAGCCTTCTAAAAAGTGTGTGTATATTATGTAAGTGTCCGAAAACCTTCACTTTTGGACTAATATCCGCAATGATGGCGTAGCGACCGGATCATTAAACCCAACTCATTTAATATAATATTTTTCCATCGATTCAAAAACAAGGTCGCAGAACAAATTCCATAGCAGTTATATTATTTACAATTTTCCATTTAATATGTTCAAGGAAACCACCAATAAACACAAGAGCACAGACTGAGTCATCTTTAAATAGCCACTGGTACAAGTCTCATCTCCAAATGTCCCGCAAATGGGATTATATGCAAATGCATATGTATTTTTAAAAGTTTTGTAGTTCTATTTCAATTTAATGTTGCATATTTTGAGCATATATGCATGCATATTTATATTTGTATACATATTTTGTCGATTTTGAGTTGTATTTTTTGGTCTCTAAAATCAAAATATTTATATTTCACATAGGCCTACATGAGCACTTATAAAAAGTCGAGAAAAGGTGCACGGTTGGTCGTTTCCTATTGAGAAGCACCGGCAAGAAACTCCATGGTTACTCTTTTAAAATCATTTGGTTTTACAATGTTGAGTATGAGAGAACAGCGTAGGGGCCCGACAAGATAAGTCTGATAAGTCATCATTGCTTACTTTACAAAACGTAAAATAAGATGTTAACAAGCGTCTAAGAATCCATAATACCCACAATATCCACTCGTTCACAAAGAATTGGATCTATTGATCATCTATCTGCTAGCTAGTCTAATCTTGATACTTCAATAATTACCTGCTCTTGACTGAGCGGAGTGAAGTCTGCCGGGTTCTCCGGGTAGGCCTTCCGACAAGCCGGACATAGGCCGTTCTCGCCTTCCCGAATTCGATTCCAGCAAAACCGGCATATCTGTAATAGGAAACAAACTTTTTAAAACACAAAATAGGGTCAAATTCATTATGGACACAAGTATTATGATGTACTAGAAGATGCATTTTGTCTTTATAATAACGTTTATTGCATTTACCGATCCCAAAACAACTCTTTATTACAATAACCCCTCTCTTAAACTTTTTCTTGAATAATCGAAAGCGATGAGGTTAAGGTAATAATAACTTACTTTCTGGGTAGATTAATATATTTTACCATAGCATCAGCAAAACCTAAACTACCCATCATTATTTTTTCTCCTCGTTTCATCACCTTGCTGCCAGTAAAGTTCCGTCAAAATCGGTCCAGCCGTCGGAGATTAGCAGTACGAGCGGACAGATAGACAGACTTTTTTACGAATGCATTATTGCATATAGTCAGTAGAAAGCTGTTATTTTGAATTACAAACAGTAAGATCAATTTTATTTTTTATATAAGTAGATCCAAAGGCCTCCCCCAAAGGAAACAGATAGACGCGGTCTACGATGTAACGACAGCGCCCAGAACATCCGTATTCACTCTTGCTTTGAATGCTGACGGATTAACGGTAAAAGGAAACAAATGCTGGCAGAGAATTCCGTTTAGGCCATGTTCATAAAAAAAGTATTAAAGAGAATTTAAAAAAAAAAAACTGGGACTTAAGTTCAAAATGCTAATTTGAATAAATTACTTTTTATTACTCATTAATGCCGCTGTTAGAGACAAAAATGCTGACTTACTTAAGTAGAAGATTATAAGACCAGTAGAATCATCTAAACCCTATACTTCTATTTACCCAATAGTTTGTATCCACATTTGTTTATTTAACCTTATCGCTATCACCTTATCAGAAAGATAAAGATTTTCAATCGTGAATGAAAAAGTATTTTTGAAGTCGTTTCTACGGAAAAGGTCAAAATGTCAATGGCTTGCGAAATATAGTATTGTTTAAACAATAGCAATTGGCATATCTGTCTGTACTTTTTCATTTTGAATAGTATAATTGGGTTTTCTTACTGGGTTTTCTCAATAACAGCCTGATTATACCTATTATATGGTAACTAGCTGGCGCCCGCGGCTGCGTGATATCGAAAAAAAAAGTATCCTATGTGATACTTCAGACTATAAACTACCTCTGTGCTAAATGTCATCAAGATCCATACATCTATCCATCCTCCCGAATATTCGCATTTATAATATTAGTACGATAGTCTGGTTTAGTTGGTAAAGATTTATTGCACATTGCACACAAGCGCGATTGCGGATTTTGAGGTCCTGGGTTCTATTCTCAGATCAGTGTTATTGGGTTTTTCCGCCAGGAATTTCTAAAGCAGCCACTGAGTTTGGACTTGAGGCCGGTTGATGGCAATATACTCGCATGGAAATTAAACATAACTGGCAAAATGTGGGTATATTAGGTACACACAACGGCACATAAACCTATACAAAACCATTTTAACGTGATCTCTGTACTACGGTGTGCGATCCGTAGCAGAGAGATCAGGTTATAATAGTATAGAATAGGTTGACCTGCCGTCGTGTGTAGATCTCTGCCTTACTCTTCGGTGATCACAGGCATGATGTTATGTTAAACCACTTCGCTTGAAAACTGTTGACACTTAAAACAGTGACGCAACTAACAATTATTTTTTGGTATTTGGACCAGAAAACATAATTAATTTGTATTAACTTGAGTTTAAAAAAAAACATGCGTTCATATTCTTTTCAGAAAAACTTGATTTGATACGTCCACCATATTAAATTTACAATGACTGGTTAGCTAAACTGCCACTGGAAATGAGTAAAATATAACATTTATAAATAAAAAATATTCAAATTTATTATTTTAGATTTTTTTTTGTTCTGGTTTTTCTAAGATAACTCAAAAACCGCGAAGGTTAACAAAAGATTAGAAATTCTAATCAAAAAAGCTAGACACGTGGAGCTACAATTCCTCTATTTGAGATTTCCCGGACGACCATTTCTCTCGAAGTTACAGCTAGTTGAAAATTTACCAAAATTTTGTTTTTTTTTTTTGATCCCTCAATTTTTTCCAGTAATGTAGACACAGATGAATCTTATAAAAGCGTGTAAATATTAATACGTTATTACGTTACGTTACACAGATCGATATGAGTATTGTCAATATATGAATGCCTTTTCATTGTTGTCAATAATTATCCTCTAAATGTTTGTTTACACTTTCTTTATCTGAAGATAAACATGCACCTAATATTAATCAACTTTCGTATGACACAAACTACCGAAATGTGGATTGATAAACATCAAGTTAACATACGAGTGTTTACTTGTAATTAGTACTAGGGGTCTAAAATGGCCGCTTCAGCAGCAATCATAATACAATAATAATATGAATTACCCTAAAATTCTTAAAATTGTTTCAGTGACAATTCACAGTATGAACTACGCCTGTGACCATTTTAAGTATTTAGCTGAAGCGGTCATTTTAAAAGCCCTGTTGGTAATCAATCTACGACCCTGAGGCACAGCCCTGCGCCACATAGTATTTTACAACTTAAAAAAACAATGAGATTCCTTAATTATATTTAGGTTTTATAATCCTACTAATATTATGAATGCAAGTGTTTGTGAGGATGGATTTATGGATGTTTGTTACTCTTTCACGTCAAAACAACTGTACGAATCTTAATGAAATTTGGCATAGAGTTAGATTACAGTCTGGAATAACACATAGGATACTCTTTTTTCGACCATCATGCGGGCGAAGCCGCGGGCGACAGCTAGTTATACATTTTTTCTCAGGAGTAGTGAAGTTAAGGCTAGGTTCACATTAGGTCGGTCTGAGTGTTTTACTGTTTTGCTTACTACCGAATCTTGCTGTTCACACTAGAAGCTATAACCGACCTATTACAAAGCAGTATGCCTATATTGTCCACCATTGTCTCGTTAGAAATCTTGTTATCAGGTCGCCATATATGCCAGCCAGTACGCATCCGACACCGGTTCCGGTAAAACTGCCGGGTACAACCTAATGTGAACTCGCTCTAAGGCTAACAAAAAAATACACAAACGTTCCGGAACAAATTCACTAAATAATGGTAAAACTCGCATCAAAATCAGTATAGCAGATACGAGATGCGGCTATTGTTTTTACGGCATATTATATACCTACTGGTTTTTTCTTAGCAAAGACAATCTTGGAGCAGGTCGAAAAACTTAAGTTCTTGTTAATAAAAGCAATATTTATACCTACTTATATGCAACTTTTATCAGTGACTACATCATTAAACAAAGGTCACTTGATATTTAAGTTATTAAGAGGAAACGATACGTAAAAGGGCGAAAGTTTATTTTAAATCGATAAGCTACTAAGCTAGCATTTTTCCGCGGCTTCGCTTCCATTACATTTAAGGTATAAGATCATCATCATATTCCTGCCCTTATCCCATTCTGTTTGTATTATGTTATATTATGGCAAATAGGTAATTTTGTACATACTTGGTATCCACATGTGCACGGGTAGAAGTGGAGATCGTCCACTTCCAAGGGTTCCATACACAGGGGACATTCCACCTGGAAAAATAAGTTTTTTTGTTAAATAGAGGTCAATATAAATATTAGTATCTCTTAGCTAATTGTTTTGCGGTTATATTAAATGTTACAATGGTAATTAAATAACATTATTTGTTATTTTTTTTATTATAATGTTTTTTTTTGCCTTTTGTTTGTTGAATATTTTTTTTCAAAAACTTCTGTCAATGAACTTGTTGGTTTTATATTATTTTTATTTGTTAAATAAACCTTCAAACAAGTTTAATCAATAAAGCTCCAAACAAGTTATACAAAAAAACATAAATTATGGTTTCCCTTTCAATCGTTTTTTTTAGTTGAGCTTTATCACTGTATACCTAAGGTATCAATAAAATACACAGATATTTTTTATAAACTTGAATACAGGACGGGAAACATCTTAAAAAAAAATAGCATGTGAACACACCCTGAAATCCTAACTTATTACTAACAAAGCCTTGGATTTATCAACTCTTAGACTACTGCAGCCCACTGCTGGACATATGACTATCTCAAGCTAGGTCATGATATCCTGAACACCACTTTCTGCATCTAGACTGAGCTGGCCATTTTATTGGATGGGTTATAAAAAAATATTGTTTTTAAAGCTTAGCTCCACACTAAGAATTTCTCCTGTATCATGGGTGCGTTTACAATTATCTGTACGTCATAAAAATATATGCTCCGTGCAGGCATCGAACCCGCGACACGCAGCGCAGCAGTCGCTCAGCCATTGCACCAACCGTGCCGTCAAAAATTGTAAATGCTACAAGAGCCGTACCGTAGTAGCAGCCGTTTTAGACGGGACTTAAAGATAACTGGCAAAATCTGAGAGTACTTTTACAGCTACACCTATGCCAAACGTTTTAAGGGGAATAAGTGTGATAGTATATCTATTTTTTTTTTGCATTCTGTTCTTTGACAATCCGCTTTGCAGCAATAGGCCAGTTTGCTGGCAGGATACGACTTTGGTACCTGTATGGAGAGATGTACAGTGACGGTTCTCTCAAACTCGTCTGTCAATTTTTCCGCTAGTGTTGTTTTGCTATTTTCATTAGCCGAGGGAACTTTATGCTCTCTAACTTTTTTACTCAGCTTGTTTAAGTAACACAGTAACTTTATTTTAAAAGGATTAACCTGCTCTTCTCCACTCTGGTTCAACACTGACATCCTAGCCCCAAGAGCCAATGGTTCTGCACCCTCCTCTAAATGGCAAACGATCTTCAGTGTACACTAGAAAATAATCTACTGCAACCTGGAAACAAGGAAAAAGAATTATAAGAAATGTGTAATAGTATATAATGGCAAGTCATCATCATTCATGATTTTCCTGCCCTCGTCCCATACTACTTGGGGACGGTGCAACACGTTTTGTTCTTCCTCCCCTGTCTGACGTCATGCCATCATTTACTCCTTTCTCCTTCATATCATTTCTTACTCAATCCATCCATCTTTTCTTTAGCCTTCCTCTCCCTCTGCATCGATCAACATTCAGATCCATCACTCTTAGTCACATGTGTTTCGTCCCTCCTCATCACATGTCCATACCAAGTCAAACGACTCCCTTTCAATTTTTGCAACAAGAATGGAAAAAAATATAAGGCATTTTTAAAGTGAAAAATTAAAATAATAAAAAATTCAACTAAATTTTCATTGGTTGTCGCATCTGTTATACGAAGGGTTATGAGCAGCAGAAGCTATTTTGGTATGTCATTTCGTTTTTAATTTAAAGCAAATAAAAAACGAAATGATATACCCAAACCTGTATGTATTAATTAATGCTTAATTCATTCTTGACTCCATAATTACTTAATCACATAGGATAAGAAAATTAAACACCATTATAAAAGAGAAAGTCCAAAATTATTTAAATTTGTAAATGATTTTTTAACAAGTTTTTATTTCGGTAAAATCTAAAAAATCTGCACGCGTCCTTCTTATCATTGTCATTGTTGGATAAAAAACTTTATCCAATTACATCTTGTGTTGAATAGATTACGATAAAATGCAGATTATATTTGCAGTTTCTATAACATTTTTGAAAGCTATTTTTAATCAATGTAAATATTTATGCGATGTATTTAGATAAGTATATTTGTAGGCATAACTATATGAGTAGGCATAATCATTTGCTACAAAGATCGTTAAAAACAAAATAAACCTATTTTGCATAGCGAAACGATGATTGCCGCAAGCGTCACAAAATAACAAACGTAAAAAAAAAATAACAAGTTTACAAAGATAATAAAAAAATGTGCGAACGTCAGGAATGCATAATGCCTCATTAAACACAAAACGAATTTGATAACAAGCTAGTTATGATCGACTGAAATGATGAGCATTATGCAAGCCTGGATTAGAAAGGCAGATCTATGCTGAGGTCAACACAATTCATTTTTTATATACCATTGTATTAACATACTGAAGATAATTATGAATGCTGCACTTGCTACCGAGTGACGAAAATTTTACCATGCCACTCTAAGTTACAAAGCTCACGAAATTAGCGTAAAGAAACTGTGCATTTACATTTAAATTACACCGGAATTGGAAAATCATTTGTATGCATATTTTCGCGTTCCTTGGGTTTAGATCGCGTTTATCAGTGATGCGCAAGCGCCACTCGAGACGCGCAGCTAGTTTATGTTTATAGATTACAAAACTGATTTAGTGAAAGGTGACTAGCCCATCATTTATGACCACCATAGATTCCCACAGTTTACTCTCACCTGGCGTGTAAGGTATAATTTATTATTTTTAAGCTCGTTTTTATAACAAACTATAATCTTATATTTATTAAACCAAATATCAACTGCTCTACTGACAGACTATAACATTAAAATAAAGTCTGTAATAAAACATATTACCTAATTACTTGAAGAAATAGGTACATGGAAAATTTACGTGAATTACAACATTAAAGTGCTTGACAAAATAAATAAGTTAATTCATTACATTACTTGAAACATTAATGTACTGATGTAATTTACAGGATAAAAATAAAGTGTATGTTGGCTATAAAAATATTAGTGTTAGATAAGTTGATGACCTAAAAACTAATTGTACAATTTAGGAACAAAAAAATTCTGTGATAGTAACCAGTAATATGTGTGTGGAACATATTACATAAAAAATAAAGGATGTTGACCTTGTTTTTAGTTTCTTTAAAAATCAAAAGGGGAAAAGGTATCCACTTGGTTTAAAAAAAAAAACTTATAAATTAATTAAATGTTTATAAAAAATCATAAACATCTCTCCTTATTATGCAAACATATTTTATCGCAAATCGTAACTGATACGAGCGAGATATGTCGATAAAACCCGCGCCCGAATTAAGAAACGATAAAATAATGTTTCTATACTATGAGTATAAGTTTATTATTATTTATTATCTGTGAAGTAGTCTCTTGTTCACTAAATTAATTGTACTGGGCCATAATTGTCAATGTTGACCTATTAAATGATATGTCAATATTTATTTAAGATATTATAAGTATGAAACATGATTTTACTTCTTTCGTCTTTGACTCATCAACCACAAGTACTAAAACAAAGAAAATTAAATCATTTGAATAATAATTATTATAAATAACTAGTCCACACAGTAATTTCTATAATATTTATGTTGATGTAGTTTCAATTACACTGCTAAAAATCATCAGTTTGATTTTAATATTACCAGCGGAGGTGTTATACCAAATTTTGCCATAACAGTTAGATTGTTATAGTAATGTAAGAATTACAATAGGTACAGACCTACCAGAGGTTCTCCTGGAGAAAGGGGTAGGCTGATTATAGTAGTCATCACAAGGGGTTTGTCATTCAGCACTATTGAATGGGCCGGGTATATGGTCCATTGGAAGGATCAAGTGCGGAAACCGGGTCCATATAAAGAAGAAGAAGAATGGGCTGGGTTTGGTCAATCAGGTGTAATTACTTCACATAATTCAAACCCAATTCTGGTTATTATATTTTTTTTATAAAAGCTCTAAATTTCTATTTATGTGATCTATTTGTGTACAATAAAGAATGAGAATTCCTGATGGAGTTATTGATTCTATCAATATATGGTGGAAAAAGGATTTTAACATCAACAAGCTGTAAAAAAACGTGTTTTTTCTTTAATGTTTTGATGTTGAAAACCTACTGAACAAATAGACAATAAACTGTATTATTTCCTTTCAAAAACAATTACTATTTTAGTCTTAATTTACATATACAAATATCATTTGTAGATAGTGTTTTACTCTTGAAGTTGTAAATTATACAAATATTTTTCTATCTGTATAAAAAAATTCTGGAACCTTCTACTTGGATTATCTAAAGATAAATAAAACCTGCTTATTTTGCAATATGCCTTTTCTTTCTATCCTTATTCATTATCACGAGTTAGTACAACTAAAGTTGCATGTCTTTGATTTGCCCCTTAATAAATAATAATATATTTGTAATAATATGAACTAAAACAATCAAGTAAATGTTTATTATTTATACCTTTCATCATTAATATTTATACAGGCTTCTTATAAATGAGAAGCATGCCAAAGATCTTGGATCCAAGTCCATTAAATTAACTTATTGTTGAAGAAGCACATACCATTAATATATACTTTTAGGTAAATAAAGATATTTCCTCAAAAAGACTACATTATATACGAACATGTATATTTATCAATGTGTAAGTATATAATTTACAGGTTTTCCTGTTGGATTAGTAAAACAATCTGTGTATGATTATTTTAATGAATAACAAAAGTAAGGCGGTATTATTAAAATTTTGTGAAATAGGATGATCGAGAGCCAACTTTGTTCTGAATGATTTTTTAAAAAAAATCATATGCTTATGTGCTTTGTTTAGCACTTTCATGATAGATATATCAACCTCGTAATAATACTAATAAACTATTGGCAATTATTGCAAAATAATTATTGTTAATTATTGAGACATTTTATGGAAATGTCCTGTCAGTGACCAGTTTCTTTGTTATTGATTACAAAATTTACGTTCATAACTAAAGTTATGAACGTAAATTTTTAAATTTTTAATTTAATAATTACTTCCAAATATTGTATTCACCTACCTTACAATCATTTCTTATAAGGATATTACATTTAAAGAGTATGCTTACAAATCTGTCCCATATTTAATTTGAAAGTACATTATGAATATGAATGAATTTGATTATTTTGAATACAAAAACCGAAGAACTTGTTTTAATAGAAATTCTTCACTTTTGATTTGATTTAAATGGTGGATTTCAATTTAAATAAACAGATATTACAAATATGACTAAACATACAATGTCTCATCTCTGATCTACTCTATCTCTAAACATAGAATTCTGTTTAATGAATAAAGAGTGCAATATTCACTTTGTCTTGCCTGAGATAGTAAATTAAAAGACCACTATACCTTTTATGAGAAGTGTTATCCATGTGACTTTTCTTGGTTCTATGATACTACATTAAGTTACTCTTCGCTACAAAATAAGTTATTTATAATAAAGGTTGTTACTCTGACAGAGATCCCTGCATTAAACAGTGAATATGTTAAAAACTTACATTGTGAACCAATGACCTATTTAGTAAGGTTGTGTAAGTGGGTAATGCATTACAATAAACCCACTTAGAAGTCTATTATCAACTGTGGGAAAGCAACAACAAAATTAGAGAAAGATAAAGAACAGTTACCTAAAAACGAACTAGTTTTTGTGACCCCCTAACAAACAACAAGACTTGTTTATTATCAAGCCTTTTGTTGATGATTAAGTGATTCATATATTATAGGAAATGAACAAAAGACTTGTACACTTAAGAATTATAAGAAGAAAGGCTAGATCTAAGCAAAAGCTGAATGAAAACAACTGAATGGGCAGTAGAAAAAACATTATCTATAAACAGTCATGATTCCATAAATAATGTTTTATTCAGGTAAACAGTGAAAATGCGTATTCAACAATAAGTTGGGGCGATAAATGGATCGCAACAATGACTCAACCCAGTTGACAAGTTCACTATTTGACATTTTACCTAAGAAAAAACAATTCAATCTACTGCTTTCGTAAGCGTCTTGTAACCACTTTGAACACCCAATCATCAACATATTTTTGAAAATAATACGTTTACAAGCTCACAACACAGTTTACGTTGCATATTATGTACCTACTCTCGTAACTAGATGTACGTCGGTCAGCTGCCATTCAAAAGAATATGTGGCAAAAGTCAAACTTTCATTTCGTACAAGGATACACTAAAAATACATTATAAACACTCAATATACAACCACTTACGCGTAGGAATATGCAATCTTTACTTTCATTACACGATTCCATTTTAGGAGAAAAAAATTAAAATCGATGTTTACCTTACGTCTTCTCTCAATGCAAATCTTTTCTATTGCAGAACGAGACTGCTAACCCTTCCGCTAGAGTCGACGATGAATCCTTTCCAACGGACCTATAATGCGGTTCACGAATCAATTTAAAATAAAATGCAAAGCTGAAATAAATACAACTGTCCCGAAGATATTTTCTGCGAGTTACTATACATTTGTTTTATGAAATGGCCTAATCTTTTACAAGATTCCGTTCTGTATTTCCATAGACAAATTCATATACTTTTTAATTTCGAATAATGAATGAGTAATTTTCCACTTTTGTCAAGGATGCTACTTTCTCTCTTACAAATTATTTTTGATTTAATTTTTTTATCAAAAGTCGTACTTGCAATGTGTGAGAAATATTAAATTATTTCAAAAACGACGTATATCATAAAAAAATCTCTTCAAATGAACAAAGGGCCATTTAGCATCATTTCAAAACGATGCAAGAGGCAGTTTGTGACTTGATTGGCTGACAAATGACAACCATAGACAATTTCTAAATTTGAACCAATCACAGCGTTGAAATGTATTGTTGACGTCGCCGCCATCATACTAAGCCATCTAGCATCCATGGTATCCATGATCCACCACCTCTTACAATATTATTTTGGTTTGGAATAATTTACCTTTGAATTTTTTTATGACTTTTTTTGTTCGATTTTACATATAAAATTTCAATATTTAATTTCCTTTTATAAATCTTTTTTTTTTATAAATATCTGTACTCCAATGTTTTTGATTCTGACTTCCTTCCGTTACAAACGAGCTTACGATAAAATTGCGGGAAAATCGAAATGAGCTACTAAATTATAGAAGAAATAAATTGATAATGGTATTGCTTTAGTTGCTTTTGTAACTTAAATACTGTCAAAGTGTACTCAATAATAGTTCGTTGTCCACATAGAGTGATTGAATTGCAATTTATTGCTTTTCAGGTAAGCTAGTTTTCGTCTAAACATAAAGTGTTGTTTCCTGATTATTAGTATTTTAAATCAATTACCTCGTCGCATTAATGGTTACCTGAACTTCCTTGTGATTCCTGTTTCTAGAATTTCAAGCACCGGTAACTGGTTTACAGAAACTATCACGGTGCCGATTAATTTACGTATTTATTTGACTATTATTTTTATCTCTTACTGCCCAAAGGATTAAAGAGTTAGATAAAATTACCAGCACTCAAGACGGTTAGCATTAAACAAAAACTTATCTTTTTGAGTTAAAAGCTAATATTTGAAAGAGGTATAATTGACTGACTGACAAATAACTCCTCCCGCCCCTTTAGATGGAGCGGAAGGGAGTGTCAGTTCGGCTGCGGTAGGTGTCTCTTTCAAACTATGCCGCAGCCCCCCTCCTATTTGGGATTTTTATTTCTATCTAAGAATATGTTATCTGGAAGTACTAACACGATAAAAAAAACTGTTAATTGTTGTTGTTTAATTGGTACAGACTACACTACTGCTACCCTACTATGACCTCTTAAAGCAATTCTTAGTCCACTGAGGGAAAGAGACAGAGCTATACAGGGTGTCTAGCACCAACTCTTTCCCTCAGTGGAATAAGAATTGCTATAAGATGTCATAGTAGCCCTTCTGAGGAGTGTAATTAATAGTAGTTAATGCTGTTGACACACAACGCAGGTAAAGTTGCGCGCAGAAGTCAATTATTAATCACAAATAGAAAGTAGAACAGATTTACGAATGTGTACAACGGGAGTACCTATATTGTATGTTGACGACACGGTTCGCGCAGCGAACGACGAGCGACACGGTAGCTGAGCGATCGACTGTTGCGCTGCGTGCCGCGGGTTCGGTTCCCGCACGGAACAATTATTTGTGTGGCCTACAGATAGTGGTTCCGGGTCTGGCTGTTTGTGTATGTGAGTTTGTAAAAAAAAGGCACCCACAATACAGGAGAAATTCCTAGTGTAGGGCAGTTTTTTTTTAAATAAAAAGAATTGTAGCAGGTGGTCTGTCTAACCCATGTAAAATATTAGGACCAGATGGCACAGTCCAGAGCGGACAATCATTAAAAAAATAACAATTTTTGAGTGGCATCTCCAAAACCGAGCAATGGGTTGTATGTTTCGTAGGCGCATCAGTTACAATGCCAAGTTTGCTATTACCATTCCGTTACAGACAATTACACCTGCGCACTTGACGATCTAATCACTGCATTTATGACCGGACTTAGCATCGCTAAATTTTGGACAAAAATATTTAATTCGAATTTACCACCTTAATATTGCATAATTTATAAGATATTTGCCTCTTACTGTTCTTCCTCTGGTACTTAGGTAATAATCATGTGAGGGTTCTCCAAATATCTAGACAAGATGAATTAAAACACGAGTTTACAAGCATATTATATATTTTTTTATAATAATTAAGAATAAATTCTTACATCACGAGTTATAAAATAAATACATTTATTGCCTTAAATTAAGTCCAAAAGTACTCTGTACAATTATTGTTAGCGATGTACAAACGAGAACGACAAGTAAAAAATATCCAAAAACAAAAAATAAAATTAAAAAGGGCCTTATCGTGAATCAGTAAAGTTTCCACAATTCTCCGTGTGACAAATCTACGAACAACTTAACAAATTGTGTCAGAATCACAACCAATAGTTTGCATCTTAATTTCATCTCTTATCAATATTACACAAACTATTTTATATCATTGCTCTTCGCTTATTACTAAAACAAGAACCATTCTTTACCTTATATTATAATTACAATTAAATTAAGACTATCTAATTGCTAGCGGGTGTTTCTTACTGGACTGTTGTGCTGTTTCTTCACAATTACTCCATGCCCTTTTGTAATCTCGAGATCTAGAGCTGTGTGCAGACTGTTCTACGTGACTACATTGAGCTAACACCGCGGTGCATAAATCTTTACAATAATTTCGTTGGAACGCGCTTCGTGTCTCCGAGACTATTTATTCGACGTGTTACGTCATCAACGTTACTTGGCAATTGGCACAAAGCAGTAAATGAGATCACGGGAGTACTGGACTTATCATTGTGATGCTCAAATTTAGCTTAGACCTTACGCAGGACACCTATCCATCACGCCCTTAATACAAGTAATTAATTAATTCTCGAAGTGATTGCGACATTAAAAACCGTTTAATACATCGGTGCCATAGACCATTTGACACAGTTCTTGACCTTATTCAATTAAAATGGAGATCATATTTGCGCGATTTGTCAAATACTACGACCGATTTCGATGCCGATATTAATAACACGTCTTTTTAGGACGATACTATTTTAAACGTGAAGCTAATTTGGGTTATCATTAGTGCTACACAAATTAGCTGGCCACATTTAGAAATACGTAAGATGAGAGGGATTTGTATATGTTTAAATTTATATAGTTTAGTTACTGTGTACGGTAGTTGCAGTCTGCACGCAGGTCCGGTGTGATCGCTCATCCTCGCTTCGCATCCGCCGGGGTTCATTGCTTTTTAAACAAGGCATTACTTAACCAAGGCCACTGTGTCAACCACAATGTGCGACTACTAGCCTAGCATATTAATATGCCCTATGTACTATGATTAAAACAAAAACTGTTGCGATCAGATAATCTTGGCATTGTTCATTCAGAATTACAGACGATAATAAATTAAATAAGACGGTTAAAAATATCACGAAATTAAATTCATGTGGCAAATAATATGGCATCAGATTTTAAGTACTTTTAATTATTAAAAGTAAAGACTACTAGCACTTGCATGTCGCAAGATTTTAGCTTTAAGTAGAGTATAAAATGATAATGATATACTCGACACTAGCAGTATTGTTATATTAAGAGCCTAGTAAAGGTATTGGAAGACAGAAAAAACATTGCTATTCAGATCAAATGAAACAGTTAAAAAACTGACACATTAATTTTCAATTTATACTGACCATTAAGCCAAATAATTATAATAAACCAATTTCACTAATTATATTAATTAATATAAAACTAAAATGGACAAAACATATAAAATTATGTACTTCTGTGTTATTAAAGTAACCAAAGTGCGGATTCAATAGTTTTAAGATTACATTTTAACACAGGGTTGGGCTCCATTAATTTCAAAATTGACTAGATATCTGTGTGCATAGGAATCATATATAAAAAATAGCTAAGTAAAGGAACCAATACACTGAAATTCTGGCATGTCTGTGTAAAAAACCATCTAAAACTAATTTATTGCCATAAGCAAAAAATTACGTCTAAAAACTGTACTTTAAATTATGTAGAGTACACAATAACACGTCTAAATTTTGTACAATTTGTACAAACGCATCTGCATTCACTAACATAAAATTCATGCTCAGTCAAGAAACCTAGAATAATGAACTAAAACGAAACCGATACGCTACAATAAACATAATAAAATTAGTTTGAAAAACTTCACAACATCGAAAAATCTCACAATAATACGCGGACTAACGAAAATCACTAACAAAATATTTGATCTCTCATTTCACTGGTGTACAATTTATTAAGTACGGTCGCGTTTCTCGCCGTCGGGAAACACAAACTACCACCGATCAGTCTGCAATACAAAAGAACGAACGTCGCTAAAACTGAACAGCTCGCAGTGGGGCCGTAGCGCGGCGGGCATCACTTGGACGGCTGGTAGGGCGGGTAGGCCTGGTGCGGCTGCGCTGCTCGCGAGCCCGTCGCGTACAGCTGCTGCTGGAAGTTGTGGAACTGCGCTGCATACGTGGGGTCCGCCGTGGATGGCACGGCGAAGCCCTGGCCTTTGAAACCCGGCCCCGGCCCGCCCATGGACGGGGGAAGCGGCTGCGCCGAGCCCATGCGCACGTTGCCGGGGCCCATGCCGCCTTTCACACCGCGGAAGCTGGGCCCGCACATGGGGTTTGGCCCAGGCCCGCCGAAGGGGTCGGGCATCTTGGGCGGCGAGTTGAACCCGGCGGGGTAGTGGTGCGGCATGCGCAGCATCCCGGGCGCGCGCATGACGCCGCGCATGCCGGGCTCCATGTCCATGCCGCGCCCGCCGGGGAAGTAAGCCACGCCGCCCTTGCCGCCCTCCATCTGCATCTGTGGGTTCGTCACTCGCTGCAGGAAGTCTAGGCTGGGAGGACCTCTAGGTCCCGAGTTGCAAGGCATTTGCGGCCTCGTAGGCAGGTACTGTATCGTGTTGGGTGCGCTCGCTTTAACTTGCACGTTGGCACCGTTGAAGGGAGGCATTTTGCCGGGGCCGCCCATTCTGGGTCCCCCCATCATGGCCGCATCGGGTCCCATCGGTCCCATAGGCCCGCCCATGGGTCCTCCACCCATTTTTGGACTAAGATTCATATCCGGTGGAAAATCACCACCGCCCATCATGCCTTCCATGGGTCCTCCCATTCCTGGGCCTCCCATGTTGTCCATATGGCATCCTGAAGTAAAAAAAAACGATTTAGAACCGTTTGTCATAACATTAATTTAAAATAGAACAACAAGTGTAAGTAAAGACGTCTCCTTACCTAATTCATTCATCATCATATGTGGATGTCCATGCGGATGCATTGAGTGATGGTGCTGCATATGGTGTGGTCCCGATCCGAAGGGGCCCATGTTGCCGCCGTTGGGTCCCATGGGCCCGCCGGGGCCCGGGCCGCCACCGCCCACCGTGTTGGTGAGCTGCTGCGACATTTGTGCCAGTGAGGAGATGGGGTCGAAGGAAGACGTGGAGGTCATGGGCCCATTGGGGCCCTGGTTGGGGTTGATGGGAATGTTGTCGGGCCTGTTCATACTGCACGGACCGGGGAAGGGTCCGGGAAGACTCGTGCTGTTAGGCCCGCCGGATAGTGTCGTCTGTTGATGAATAACATTTGTGTTTAGCTTATTATTACAACAATTAAGTCCACATTTTTTGTGCGTTATCAGTGGCCGAACCATCGTTGTGTGTACGTGCGTGCGGCGTGTGATCTTTGCCAACATTCCAGTCTATGAAGTTCCTTTCCAACAACTATCTTGTTTACCACAAAGTGCCAAAGTGTCAAAGTGCAAAGCAATCGCTTTAAACATGTAACAATTTAGCTTTGTCTCAGTGATATCACACCAGCGTTGTCTCTGGTATTACCATAGGAAAAGCTGGTCAATTTTTAAGAAACCTTAACATCACGCGCATATCCAAGTTTCCATCCGAAAGGCTTATGCAGAGACAACTTACATTATTCCGATGGCTGTAGGGATAGTGACGCTGCATTTTTGACGCTACCAGCACATGACTGGCGACGTTGGTGCGTAGATAACACAACTTACTTCGTTGTTCCCTGCCATAGAGTCATCCATGGAGCCGCTGGCTGTAGTGACAGCACCACTGTTGGCGACGCTGCAGCTACTCTTGACGCTACCGGCACATGATGACGCTGACGATGCTGGTGCGTAGGGACCTTGGTTCAGATTCGGCGTGTCTCTTTGCGGCGTTTTTGAAGCGCTGTCTTGACTCGACCGGTTTGATTGCGGACTTGGGCGGGATTTTTCGTCTGTACAAATCCAAATAGATTAGTAAAAGTTTTTCAGATATAAAAACACTGAATGATAACCTGAATAATTATTTGCCAAGATAAACCTCTAATTGATCACCTTGAATAATATCAAGTAAACGAAGCAAAGGGACGGTACGATTGGCGATCGACGGCTGCGCTGCATATCGCGCAGATATTAAATATTTGTGGGAACTACAGGTAGTGTTTCGGGTCTGGCTGTTTGTTTATGTGAGTTTAAATGCTTGCAAAATGCGGATCCATGATTACAGGAGAAATGCTTAGAGTAGGGCAACGACTTTTTTATTTTAAGAAAGCATGTAGTGAGGAAGAATTGCAACTCTTCCTCCTACTGTTATTGGATTTATGTATGTTGTCATGTAAAGTTATGTTAATGTCAACATTGACTTACCCTGGCACTTTGTGTTGGCAGCAGAGGTGGGTGTCTGTGGGTTGTTGAAGCCGGGGCTCTGCTCCAGCGAGAAGCGGCCTGATCTCGCTTCTGACAACGACCCGTGAGGTTCGGGGGTGCCCGGCATCATGCTATGGAAAATAAACATAACATTCGTATAATAAGCTTTTGAAAAAGGCTAGCCTATTAGGCAGGTCTTGCTTTCCCTCCTTTCACTAAAGATTAATTTCAAGAAAGAATTATCTATTCGTTACACAGACATTTCAAAAGTATTTTGCTGACTCGTACTGAAAATCATATATTTTATAGTTGCATGCATGAATGGTAACTCATCAATCACAAGTGTTAACAAGTTTTCATAGTTGCAAGCTTCAATTCTTCCTCCTGTACTTCTTATTTCACAATATTGCAAATTTCAAACTTTTCTAACTTAAACAACTACACTTCTGAAACTAAAAGATAACCACATATAAAACAACGACTACATACCCGGCAGGTGATTTCTGATTAGAATTAGATTGTGGCGTTTGCCCTCCACTGTTTGACGGCGGCCCGTTGTCTTTTAGCGACGTGTTCGGCTGTTTCTGTATCGTTAACTCTTGACCTGCCATAGTTTAACAAAAAAATATTATATACCCATAGACAAGAGACGAACAGAATGTGTTGGACGAACAATGTAGAATGAAAGAACGAATTAGCCATAGAGTATGAAATACATTATGTTAGCACATTTTCACCAACCACCACCAAAATGAAAACATCAAAAATATAGAAAACACACACACAAATACTACCATGAAAAAAACGAAACGATAAAACATACATCAAGAGGGTAGTTACACGTTTTCTATGTCAGTGAAATGTGTAGCTACCCTCCGATTTGAAACAAAAATTTTAAGATGACTGAGTGTTCAAGTTAGTATTAAAGAAACATGGTAATCTTACAGTGTTTACGGATAAAACATTTAAAGCGTATTATAAATGCATTCTTAATTAAAGTCTCAAGCAGAAATAAAACAAAAGTAAAATTTGCCTGGGGTTACACTCAATATGTCAAGACAAAGCTTAAAAATAAACTAAAGTGCATTTCCCGTTTTTTTTTACCAGTTAAGACATGTAATGTAAAATGTATGGAAGAATTTCGCGCAATTTCCATAAAGGATGAAGAAGTGTGACCCCGGGAGTGAAGTTGTTGATTATTTCTGTGGTCATCCAATCAAGTTACCTTCGAACTGGTTGAGATAAGATATCTGCTGCGGCGACGGCACGGGCATCAAACTTGGCTCCTTGCCGTGCGAGCTACCCTGTTGATTCTTCTGCTGTTGCGCCGCCAAACATTGGAGAGTACGGACAAACACCCCCTCATCTAGTTTCTCTAGTATTTCTTTTGTGGCCAATGTTTGATCCAATATTTTGGTCCAATATCCAATTTGATATGGCCACGTTAGTGTTTAGTTCAGTTTTTGGGTGTCAGAAGTGTATTCCGTAGTTTTGAAGGATTTTTATGTTATTCGTTGTTATTCATCACACGGTGGGATTTCAAGCGTCAAGCGTTTTGCGGGGGGAGGGGAGGGAAAACAAAAAATACGCATTACAACTACAGAAAACAACAAAAAATAAAGAAAAATAATGTTCCATGCCAATGCATCGGGATGAAACATGTAAATAATAAAAACTCTGTCGTGGTTGGGAAAATGTCTAACACTGATTAAAATATGAACATGCTCTACTACATCTATGGCTTGATTTCATGTATAACTTTTCATGCGACATTTGTTAACTTACCATACTTATTATGAATTAAAAGGACATTTAATCCAAAAACCTCGACTTAATTTCGGACTCCCTCTCCCGTTTTCGACAGTATTAAACTGTTAACCTATCGCAGTACCCACTCTCAATATGGCACATCTAGTTAAAGAACCAGAATTTAATTTTCACACAATAAGAAAGAGACGAAGCTCTTTAAACAAAGTTTACAGCTTCTAATACTTGATATGCCATACTGTAAAATTAAAACCTATCGCTTAACAATGGTTTCGACAACGCAGGAGTGCGCCTAAAAAGTGAGACAGAGAAAGGGACTTTCAATCTCTCTCTTTCACTTTTTGCATTCATAATTCCTGAATCATAATTTACTAAAAACATGTCCTTTCAATTCACTATCTTATACAATTCTAGTTCAAAAAAATAATGTTCAAGCATCGGTACCGACCTGGGGCGTCGTTCTTAGGGCCAGGCTTGCAATGCGCAGGACTATTAAGTCCCGAACCCGCCCGAGAGGCTTCGGCTGACATCGGCATTTGCGAACCGTGGCCTGGAGATTGCGTTGCAGCGGACCGTGAATAACGATCATCTAAACAAGATAAGTAGATGGTTGATAGATTTGTAGATAAAGAATCGAAGTACTAGTATAATAAGCTTTTGTTTCCACATCTGGAATACAGGTCCCTCTATAGTAGGAGTGAGCCATTATCTACCATAATAGCCCAAAAGCCGTAAAAAAATGCTCGAAAAGTAGCAGTAGTATTTAATGCTTTGCTTTCCGAAGTTTATCTTAATAAAATAACAAATTCCAGTTTTTTTTTAATCCAGTATTTATAAATCATCAAAACAACTTTACGCAACAGAGTACTTTGTACTTTTAAACAGCAGCTAAAACGATAGAAAGTGAGTGATGTGTGCCTGTCTCGGGTTATGTTTGACGTTAATAAAGTATTGATTTATCAATTCTTATTTATCAGCCCAATTTGAATAAAATACTTGTTTATTTATTTTCCTTTTTTTCTGCATTTTTTTCTATGGCTTTTCAGTGTGTTTCAAGAATTCTTTAATTTATATTTTGTTTAAATCAAGGTTAAATACAGGGTACAAATTAAATTAGCTAGAAAAACTCCTTTTTAAATTGAATTTACCACGGCACATCACGATGTGGAATGGTAACTTACCTATAGGCACAGAGGCGGAGCGATGTAAGGGTGAGGTCCCATAAGGCGGAGGCGGAAGGCACCCGCCCCTTTCGGAGCAAGGCGACTTTACTTGTGTGCCTGCAAATATTTTGTACATTACTAGTTGTTGCCCATCACTGCGTTTTAAGAATATATTTGTACTAGCTTTTGCCCGCGGCTTCGCTCGCGTTAAATTCGGGGTAACACAGTTCCCCTTTCCTAATTGCAGGTACCTGCTACCTGCAGTTTTTGCCCTTGCGCCTTATTGATTTGTAATAGCAACGCTAAGTTTTCCCTTTTCTTCCCTCTTTCTCTCTCACATCCCACTTTTACACTACCCTATGTCCGTCTCCTGTTTCTGTACCAAAATTCATCAAAATCGGTTTAGCCATTAAAGCGTGAAGAGGTAACAAACAAACTCACTTTCGCTTTTATAATACTAGTAAGGATTACCCTAAACAACGTTTGGAAACCGAAATGACGTCCGATATTTATCCTTGACAGTTTGTCACGCGAAGTCAAGTAGTCTGTCAGAACGAGATCATCTTGTGCAGTAACTGGGCTGTTAACGTCAGAACTGTAGTCTCTGTGTAAAATACTAGTATTCAACCACTATACAAACTGGATGGAGGCTGATTACAAAATAGTTGGAATAAGACTAGTTGAAAAATGTAACCAATATAGCCTAAGTGTTGTCTTTTGTTTCATTGGCTTGACGCCGGTATAAACAGTAGGGTTATCATGACATCTTATAGCAGTTCTTGTTCCTGTGTGAGAAAGAGATGGTGCTAGAGCTCTCTTTCCCTCAGTGGAATAAGTTCTGCTTTAAGACATCATGGTAGGGTAGCTGGTTTTTAGATTTCACATATTGTCAACATAATTAATTTAACTTACTCATATCATTATCCATAGACTTGGGGTCATCGAAGAACTGGTGGTGTATCTTATGCCAGTCGATGTCTGCGGAGGCGGGGCTCTTGGGGCTCCGCAGCCCCGGCCCGGGAGCCCTGCCTCCCGGACCCAACCCGCCCGGGTCACCCGGACCCATCTGCATGCGGACATAAGACTGTTAATGTTGTAGAATCACTCTAGTACGAAATGTGAAAATAATATCAACTAGTGGCGACATCTACATCGCCACATAAGAACTAAACTGACACAATTGGCGGCACGGATGGCGCAGCAGCTGGACGATTGACTGCTGCGCTGCGTGTCGCGGGTTCGATTCCAACACGGAATAAATATTTGAATGGCCTACAAATAGTTGTTTCGGGTACATAGCGATTTTAGTTGTCGATTAAAATAAATTCCAAAACCCGACAACTGACAGTAGCTTCCAGACATAACACTTATGTGGTCGGAGGAACCTCACTTTGTGTAATACAGGATAAAGGCTTTTACAAATTATAACTTTTTTTTTATAACATATTCGGTCCCATTACTATGTAAATATCTCTTCTATAACCTTCCTTCCTTTCTATTACAATTAAAACCACTAAAATAAATTATTTTTGAGCAATTACTAAGTCGATAAATCAAAAGGTAAATTATTCCATAGAAAATGTTCTTTAATTTTGGATCTGAACAAAAACATTACCTATTCAACCATTATATTTTGTTACAGTTATGCCATCCTAATCTGCAAAACTTACTGTTTTGTACTAGCTACAAGATATTTTTTCTGTTCCTAATTTCATAGCCTACTTAAAAAAACTCGAATCCAACTCACGTTTCTTCCACGTCCATATTCGTCGCACATAGGTCCGTTTACAGGCATACCATGATGATCAGGCCCGCAGTCCCCATGAGGCACCATGCCTCCCATCATACTGCCGTCCATCATGATTCCGCCTGGAAGACGCGGCACTTTGTACCATCGAATAGGATATATAAACAGGTAGGTAGAGGGCGCTGGTAGCGCAAGTTTTAGTTCATGCAAAAAATCAGGTTTCACATGCAGAAGTTTCTGATTGCAAAAATTTAAATGGCAAAGTTGATTCAAATTAGATCCATCTATGGAAACGGCAAGTTGTTAAAAAAAAAAAAAACAAAATTGGTAAACTAAGACATAGAAAAAGCAAGTGGTTTGTAAGAAAACAAGAAAATAATGAAAAATGATTTAAAAGAAAAGTTCAAAAGAAGTAACCAAAAAGCTAAAAGAATTGATTCAGGAAAATGCTGTAAACCGCATGTGTTAATTCGGGCGCAGTCATGCTTTTTTACAGTGAAAAGATACGACACTCATTATTGAAATGTAGAGGGCGCTGCATGCATTATTTCTAAACAAACAGTCTTTCTGTATACTCCACACAGAATATTTATGGGAAACCAAAACCTTTTCACCAACACAGCACACGACTGAAAGTTTCTTACCGTTCATAGCATTGAGATTAGGTCCTGGCATCATTCTAGGTCCCATGTGGGGTCCACCCATCATACATGGTTTAGGCCCTCCCATACCACCCATGGGGTTAGGCATTCGCTAGAATAAAGAAAAGAATAGTTAGAAAATGTACTGCAAATGATGATAATGTTTTTAATTTCATGCTGATATACTCTGCATACCCCCATTGGTCCTCCGCAACCTCTTCCCATATGCATATCTGTACACATTCCAGTCTTCATGTCTGGACCTCCACACGGACCTCTGATGCCTTTCATCCCACAAGGGCCCATAGGACCCATCGGGCCGTTAGGGCCCATACCGGACATCATCGGCCCGTTCGGACCCATCATACCATTAGGCCCCATAGAACCGTGCCCACCCATTCCCATACCTGGCCCACCCATACCTCCCATAGGTCCGCCCATAGGTCCATTTGGACCCATCGGACCTCCAGGGCCCATAGGACCTCCCATAGGACCGTTAGGGCCCATCGGGCCAGACATTGTGCAGCTCGGGCCCGAGTTCATGCTGTTTGACATAGAAACCATCGGGCCGTTGGGTCCAGATCCCATGGGGCCGTTTGGACCCATCGACATAGGGGGGAAGGGAGACATGTTCATGTTAGCACTGGAGTTGGGTGGGTTAATGTCGTTGGGGGCCTGTGAGCCATCGTTGGGGCCCTGATTGGGATTATTGCCTCCACTTTCGGGGAACAACATCTGTTGCATTTTTCGTATTGTGGCCAGTTGTTCTTCACGATGTGCGCGTTGTTGTGGAGTTAGATTCTCGTCTGGTATTTTAACACCTGCACAAAGGGTAATATTGCAATTTTATCTTCGATGCAATGATTTACGTCATATGATGCGTCAGATAAATGACGCGCTCACATTTACGTGAGAAACGAGATTTCGAATTATATTGTTACAATAAAAATGTAATATAAAAGCAAAGATGTGATTAGATATTATGTGTATGGCTTTCTGTTGACGAAATTATGTTTTACTAGCTTTTGCCCGCGGCCTCGCTCGCGTTAAATTCGGGGTAACACAGTTCCCCTTGCGCCTTATGGATTTGTAATAGCAACGGTTAGTTTTCCCTTTTCTTCCCTCTTTCTCCTCACATCCTACTTTTTCAAAAAAAGTATTAGCCTATGTCCGTCTCCGTCAAAATCGGTTAAGCCATTAAAGCGTGAAGAGGTAACAAACAAACAAACAAACTCACTTTCGCTTTTATAATATTAGTAAGGATTACTGTTTAGAACTAAGCAGGTAGGTGGAATTTAAATTCCACTACTTATACCTATCTCTACATTTTTAATATCTAAAAAAGTAGAAAGAAAAAAAAATATTATAAATAAATTTTGAGGATTGTCTCAATATTTCACAATATTCACAGGGCTGACTTTATCTACTATTTTAAAAAGCAGCAAAAAAAGTAATTAATTCATTTACCTTTAGGTCCAGTCTGGCATGGCTGATCAGGGCCTGAGTCAGAGTTTGCCTGACTTGTGGGCGCATCTTGGGGCGTAGGCCCGGCCTCCGAACAGGCAGGCATAGAGCCCGGTCCATTCGACATACCGTTTGACATTACAGAGGGGTTTTTCTGTAAGTATATATAAAAATGTTACTATAAAATATGTATGTGGCGTGAAATAAAGTGTTTACTGTAGACGCGCGTGTTGAGTGCAGAGGTTAGGAATGCGCTAGCATACGATAAAATTAAATGTAACTTGTAGGGACAGCACCACGGTACGAGCGTGACTCCCACGCGGATGTCGCGGGTTGGTTGAGTACCTGAGGCACCGAATACAACTCTCGCGCCTATGGTAGATAATAGGCAAAAATCACAGTTCATAGAAGAAAAACGCAATTTTGACAAGTTGTTCGTTTTTTTTTTTAATTTCTAGATTAACATTTCCGAAATGAAGTGTTATCCCTAAATAAATGAAAGTATACTTACGGTGTCCCAGGGCATTTCACCATCAGCACCGAGGCCGTCCATGACACCACAGGACGGGGTGCCCCCTGGAAACCCATCCATAGGCCCCATTCCAGGTCCCATCTGACCCATCTGTCCCGGGCCACCCTTCATCATCATCATCTGACCGCCCGGCCCACCCATTCTGTTGGGACCCATCATATTAGGCCCCATGTGTCCCATCCCACCGTGACCCATCGGGCCCATGTTGGGACCCATGGGCCCACCCATCATGTGTCCCATTTGGTTAGGCCCACCCATCATGTTAGGCCCGCCTCGCATTCCCCCGCGCGTTTTAGCCATAGCGAGATTATTGAGCCATTGTGCTGGGCTTTGTTTGTTGAACTGTCCCATTTTTAGGGGATGTTTCTGTAAGTCAAACATTTTATTTATTATTTTATTCTGAATAGCTATAAAGTTCAATTTCTGATGGCTCTTATTTACCTCGAGATATTTTTTAGTGCCTGGTTGTGCGCAGTGGTACGCTATAATGGAGTGGTGTTGTCCTGATATGACGGATTCCGCGCCTTTGTTGGCCAAAAGCGTCGAAAACACAAAGATTTGACTTTGCTGCTGGGAAAACATCCAGTATTTAATATATGTTTTGTTTTACACACACAAGGAAAAAGGACTAGAGTCCAAAATTAAGAAAAATAATATTTCCAAAGATGGTGAATCAAATGAATGTCGGTTATGTGATTTTTTGAAAAGTTGTAATATATTTTTGTGTTTCATTTTACTAAGCTATGTTGTTACCTCCATACTGCCAGCTTGCTTGCTGATTACGTTAGAGGGCAGTGTTTGCGCCTCACTTGCTGACATGGAGCCCATCGGACCCCCTGGGCCCATGGGACCACCTCCGCCCCCCATACGACAAGATCCCATATTCTCTGGAGCTCCGTTAGGGTTGCGGCAGTTTTGATTTTGATCCTATGGGTACAACAAAGAGAAATTTGATGTTCTTGATTTAGAAAAGTAGAAAACAAGATATTTATAGGGAAAATATTTTGAAGTCAAAAATTCAAAATAAATAATCAAAATTAATATTATATTAATACTTAGATTTTTTTATTTCATGGTGGAATATTAATAAAAATAAATAAAACCTCTACTTTTCATTACCTGCATTCTTACCTGAAGATTACTTGTTGGGCCCCTGAGACCTGTTTGTGGATCCAATATATCATTTGAGTCTGAGGAAAGTCGTTCCGACTTTAGAGAGCCTGGTCCGCCTAGTTCGCAGGAAGGAGATTTTGTGGGGTCACCTGTTTTAGAAAATAATTTTAACAACTTTTCCTATTGTATCATAGTGTTTTTGTTTTTCCAAGTGCACTTTGAGCGATCTCAACAACACCGATGACGTAATTTATGTGGCCGTTAGGCACAATCTATATTAGAAAATCTATTAACAAGAGAAATAACAAATTAAAAAAGAGTTTGTCTTCTTGTACTCCAAATGGCAATGACAGGTGAAGTTATTGAAATAACCTGCTTAATTAACCGCTTTACATCGAGAGAATTCGAAAGCCAGAGAGGCAAAAGCTTCTTCACAAACGTGCAGTGGGCCTATACTTCGGACTTAATGATGAATCATAATGTGGACCGAAGGTCTTACCGTCACTATCCATAAGGCCGTCAATCTCAGTCTTGATGCCGTCAACTCCAAGATCGGCTGTTGAATCTTCGCCACCTGATTGGCTATGGGGTTCCAATTTGACTCTGTGTGGAGGCTCGTCGGGTTCTTTCTTCAGCGCCGCCGGAGTCGGAAGCGACGCTGATGGCGGACGCGACCCATGTCCTGTTTTACGACACAAATACACCATAAATATTGAAACTTATAGATAGCTTATGGGATTTTCCATGATAAGAACGTGGAGTTTCAATAAATCCCGTGGGTAATACCAAAATAAATGCGTGTTTATTAAACCCGTAAATAAAGATTAAAATAACTAATATTAAATTATATACGTACTATCCTCTTCAGAAACTTAACAAAAGATTAATTCAGTTTTAGAGATTTGTCTCTTACTAGTTACATTAATTGAATACTAAATAAGTTTGTGCTCAATAAACATCAGATAAACTATGTTCAGCTATTGAATGAATTTGTGTAAAAATTACGAGTTTTCTGCGACAAACGCGATATGGCGGCACTTTTAATCAATGCATTATCTGTCAAAAGCAACTATTTACGATTTTATAGTATATTTATCAAGATTGCTAATTATGTGTGAGGATGATAAACAAGAGCTGAGCGGGATTATAAATGAGATGAATCAATTACATGCATAACTGTGCATTACTGCTTTAGCTTTCACTGTACTTCACAGTTTTTATTTCTTGAATTAATTTTTCAGCATTTTTAACAGACAAGACAATTAGGTAAGTAGTTCTAAAAGTACTAGACTATTTGAAGTATCTGTAGACTATGTAAATTGATTCTTAACAGCTTTGGAACTAGCTTGTTGCATTTATTATTTAATTGACACTTCAAGAACAAAGTACAGAAGCAGACTCATCACAAGGCATAATACGTCTCTGATTTGGCATCTCCATCAAAATCAGTATTTTTTATTGCCAAATTCAATTTAGATTGCCTTTGAAATGGTAAGAAGAAAAGAAGATAGTTATCTTTTAATCAATGTAAGGTTACTTCTGCAGAGATTGAAGTGGCTGTGAACGGATTGTAGCTTATTTTTTTTTTATCCTTTACTGTAAGATTAATAATGACTTGTTTATTTGAAAATATATAGTTTGTTCTGACTGACAGTCAATGTACAGACCTAACTACTATCACGGATCAGGCAAAAATAAAGCATATAGTTACTATTATGACCTAGGCATCGGTTAAGATTGGATTATGAGAAATTTCATCTCAAAGCAGATGAAATAGTGGGTTGGAAATATATGTGAAGATACATCACTAGGTCAATCAGGTGCGTATTGGCTAGTTTGAAATAAATGCCTTGAGCTTTACAGCAAAAAAATAATAGTAGCTTACCGGGCTCAGCAGGATCACTGGGCTCGTCCTTGAGGCGGGCGCCTCCGCCCTTCTCCTTCTCCTTGATCATACCCCTGCGTGCCTTCGCCAACTTGACTGAACACACAACAGTACCCCCATTATATAAAGGTTACATATTTGACATAGCTTTCCCAACCTTTTTTAATTGCACATACTTGATGAGATTTATCAACCAGAAATAGCAATTTTTTTACTCTATTTACTTAAACTTTGAGGTAGTAAAGAACATATGTAGTTTTATTATGGCAAATAAAAATATTCCAAGGCTTTAGAGGGTAGCATTATCCATAGTCCATAGTGTAACTTACTGCATTGAAGTTTAAGCAAATATAATCGCCAATGTCATGTATCCCTTGTTCAAAAAATACAGTGATACTTAAATATTTGAACCCCCAGAGGTCCGTGGTGATAAGGTTGGGAATCGCTGCTAAATAAATCCTAGTACATAAAATGTGAAGAAGTGAATCATCGCAGATCTGTCAATAATGTACACATCTAATATTTGTTCTATTTTATTTATTTGGTTTGTAATAAATATGGACCATATCAAATTACTAGGAAATAGATTATTGCAATATGACTATGAACATAGATTTAATTAAGTATTAATTTGACTGTGGAGTTTCGAGTCAGCATTTAATTACTAAAAGATTTCAATTTTACAACAGATTTGGATTTTAAATAGATTTTAAATATTTATATCCTTCATTTGCTACCGAGAGAATATTTAATCATTTCTTTCTGCTTTGCAAGAATTTATAGTAGTCTTTTTTATGATTTTTTATAATTAGAAGAAAAATTATTATGAACAAAATATTTTTGTGCTTATTTTCCCTGAATTAAGATAGAAAGCAGGTAAGGCTGGGTCTTGTTACTTTAGGTATTAAGAGTGATTATAAAATCATAGTTTTAAACCATATATTGCTGTAGGATAATTGTTGTTATTTTTTAGACAAATCATGAACAATAAGCAGTAAATCTACAATAAATTTATGCATTCCATTTTATTGTTAGCATATTATAAGTATTATTCTACTCCCGGATGGATAATAAATTTAAATAAAATAAAGCAGATTATATTACTTAATTTGGACTTGTGACATGACAATTCCAGAACATAGGTTCTAAAAGCTAGTTTCTGTCACAAGCATTGAATATTAAAGTATAATATAACTGATAATCATAAGATGAAAGACCTTGGCGCTACACATTAAACACAATACCTGTCATGAATAAATTATTAGAAATTAGCAAATTTTATGCAATGTTATTTTATTAACAAGTTTTTTGCAACAAACAATGATTGTCAATGTTACACTACATGTTGTTTTGATTGTAAATAAATAAAAAAAATATCTATGAATGTACCTGTTTGTCCTCTAATGTGATAAATAACACATTTACAGGAGTTTACCACATCCAAACACGGTCAGTGTATAATTCAGTGCATGACCATGGATCTTACACTGTGATATAATTCCATGTGATCCCATGTAAGTCAAACAGTACTGGTGTGCATTTGTATACATACAAAACTAATCCGCGACGCGTTTCGTCACGGGCACAATAATTGGCACATGTCCCACAAATCCACAGAACGGCACTTCATTACAAGAATGTCATTATGCTGCACCAAATGATCGAGAGATTATTATAAATAGAGATCACGAAAAACCTTGGCGGTCGGGGGGACGCCGATGGCGCGGACTGACCCCGCCGTCGCTACCAGGCGTCGAGAAACCCTGATCGTTGCCAGATATTCAATTAAAACGAGAATACACCGCGTATACCCATAAAAATTCCTGGCTTATTCTCCATACATAAACAATGAGATAGGTCGGGTGTAGACGGGCGCGAGCACACGAAACGCACGTTTACTATGGCCGATTTATTGCCTCGAGAACGCTGCTCGAACGAGATGATACCACGGGAGAAAGCGTCTAACATTATTTTATATCATTCGTGTGATCTAATTAAGGTATAACGATGGGTATGCAGCAAGAAACAAAAAATCGGGATCGCTGACATTTTTGTTTATGGTACATCGACGAGATCCAGAATCCACAAATAGCGAAAGAACGTACACGATTACCGCCTCCCGACGGATTCACTATCACTTGATAACACAAAACACTGTGTTTCTTCACATTTATGTAAGTTTCATCGTCAAAATATACCTGATTTTATTTAATTTCTTTCTATCAGCATTAACACAAATCACCACGCACACACAACACAACATACATATATGTGCACAACACTAGTGCGATGAGCCGATTATGATAATCATTTTAGATGTTGATTAGTCGACTAATTCAAATAATGGGTTCAATCGATAAACGTGAAACGATTGCATTAATATTCTTTTTTATACGAAATGATAGAGATTGGTAGTACTTCGATAAAAACGTTTTTAAGTTCTGATGCACATGATGGACATTTATTAGTTTCACGAAAAAAAAATATCAACTGCTATCTACAAAACATTATGAATAGTTGACAAACTGAATAAAGGAAGAAATAAGATTTTAGGGATTTGGTGTTTAAAATAGGAATTGAGCATAAAACAGTCAAAGCTACATCATTACTCATCACAAAACATGGTAATACTGCCGCTTACTAGTGGCACAAATAGTTTTTCACACACTATACCTATTTTATTCAAATTGTACTCAGTCAATCTCTCACTACTATTATGATGCACCTATTATAATAAAACTTTTAATATTATTCCTCATTTTTGAGAATTTTAGTTTCATTTTTTTACTATTAAAGCAATCGATTCTATTAAAGAGTCGATTCAGACTTATTTAAGTTTGAATCGATTTACTAATTTAGTGAAGCTGGGCTTCACTGTTGACTACAAATAGAAAAAATCGGATACATGTACCAAAGGTAATTTACAGATAATTTATTGCTTTGCTGTTTCTTTCCTTGTTTAATCTAGTGCTCAAGAAAGAGATGTATATATTTAAAAAGAAATACGAGGTTTTTAAACCATTTGATTCAGTTTTTAAAGTACTAAAGGAGACTTTATATTACAAGTAAATGCTTTGTTACTTTGCAGATATAACCGTACTCAGTTGTTAGAACATGTTGCGCATATAAAGTCGAGTATGATAAAATCAAATTTTTATTTAAAAAAATATCAAGTAAGATGGGAAATAATTTAATATAGTTTATAATCCATGGGTAATTTATGATTCTGCAGATAAATTTTTTTGGTGATTTAGGCTGAACCTGGTTGTCGTTGCCTGAACAAAGTCAAACCTACAAAAAAATGTGGTTGTCTATGATTCATTTACGGTGAAGGGAGGAGGGACGATTTCGCTTCGTTGTCGCCCAAATTATAATTTCATGGTGATTTGTGATAAGATCGTCTTATGTGGATTGAAATAAGTGAAGTTATTTGGTGCTTTAATTGTGTGTAAGTGCGTATTTAACACATATTTGTTTACTCGTTCGTTGAAAAAGATTACATTCTGACCGCTCCCTAGGCGTAGAATAGTACGTCAGTCGTCAAGTATTTTTCATGCCTGTTTGTACTACTTGCTCTAGTAGGGGGCCGTAATAGTAAAAGCTGTTGGAAAGTGCAATCGTACGGGAAACTCTTGGTGTAAAAAACTATCTCACGTTCTATTTATGAGGCGTTTGCCGTGTTGGTGCATTTGTAAAGTTTGTAGCCATTTTCGGTGAGTCTTCATACATTTCGCTATTTACGTGTCGATGCCGATGATATTATGTTTTACATGAAGATTGACCGCGAATATCGTGAATCGTGAGCTTTGACTACAGTGCCTTACAGATTTATGTCATAATTTTGAGATTCTTATAAGTCCTATTCACTAATGTGGCTAACATTGAAAATTAATCATGTTTTCTTACTTATTATGTTGTGGACACCGTAAACTGGTCTGCAAAGTGTGTCAAGTTATAAAAGAAATTTTTCTGCTCTTTAGTGTGAAGGAATCTTAACTAAACCATTTGGCCAAAGGATACTTTATCTAGGTAAATTGAATAGCTAATCTTGTACTTCCACAACTGTTTTTCTTTAACCTACATTGACCAGTTAGTGATAAGAAGTAGTGCATACTACATTTAGATTGTAAGTCTGTCATGAGAAATGGTATAGAAAACAATCGTGTGTTGAATTTTAAGTGTGTCACAGCTTTGTTCAATCTTAAAAGTAATTATTTAGATGAAATATTAGCATTTCGAATATATTAAATTAAAGGAAAACCTGAAATTTTCATTGTTGTTTATTTTGGAGAGATATCTTTGACTCCACTTTCTGTGAGCTTGAGGTGTAATTCCTATGCATTAAAATATTTTCCCACATAAATCTGTAATCTACAAATGAGATTTTTAAACAGTATTTAGAACCTTTTTTGTCACCGGATTTGGTGTCCCCTTATGTTTATGAACATGTTAAGGAGATTCCTTCAGTTGCTGGTAGTAGCAAAGCTATGCCACTCCATCCTTAGGACATTCTTCTGACTTGACTTTCTATTCTACTGGTTAGCAGGACAGAAATGATTTGGGATAAGTATAAGTTTAAAGGGAATATCACCCTTGGTAAAAGAAAATTTATAAAACTGTGACATAGGTCATATCTATATATATATAAATAATGAATTCCTGGATCCCTAGGTCATGGCATCACGCGTGAATGACTGGACCAATATTAGGTTTAGTTTTTGTTATGTCGTTGAGCTCTTTGGGTTATGAGTTGAGCTAAACGGTCACTGACAAATGGTTGCACTGACTGGACAGGTCAACACAATCTGTGTGGTGCTTTCTTAAAAAGACCATTTCAGACACTAATCTGTATAGTCCTCATGTGAGTTGACCAAGATTTTTGTGTGAACCTTAAAAGAGTTTATGCCCTCTTACCCCCGAATACTGAAACATTACTCAAAATTTAAGTACCACTTAAATTTAACAGAGACCTAGAAGTGACGTTTGACCATACAAAATCTAAAGTTTAAGAGCTGCTCAAATGTTAAGCAGCCCTCAAATTTTGAGTGACGTTTCAGTATTCGGGGGTTCGTTTGTTCCCAGAGTGTTTCTTCTCAGAGTAGTCTGGTACTAAACATCAACCTCATCTAGATTTTAAAAAAGATATGTGCAAAATAAACATCATCTATCAATTTTGCTAATTCTTTTTTATTGGGTTTGCTATAGTCAACAGTAGGTTCTTAAAAAAAATGTTAAAATGTTAAGTGGTAGGGTAGGGCCCTACCACTTACCCTATAAAGCCCAACTTATTTTTAGGTAGTATGGAAATGAAAGGAAAAGGTACGTTGTAACACATGCCGGGAGCTAGCCTACAGCTAGTCTATAATAAAAAAACATCTAAACTAAACACATCATAGTACCATGTGAAATTTCACACTCAATTACTGTTTATTTACATTTGGGACATCACACAATAGTAAATGCAATACATGGTTCTATCTACTTACACAAATAATGTCCTAGTACAATCACAATCACCGTGTGTATCACCTGCCTAGCCTTTTCCACATGTCCCCTATATTTGTGTCAGCTACTGGTAACCAGCTGAATACCAGTATTTTACATGGAGCAACTGCCTATCTGACCTCCACGACCCAGTTATCACAAGGTTATTATCTACCACAACTAGTCTTCATATTAATTTGACAGGTCATTGTTAAGATTTTTGGGTCACTGACTTATACATAATGCTGACAACTGTCAAAGATGTACAAATGACAGACTGGAAAAACTGCTTGACATGCTTTCACCTTTCTTTTTTAAGCACCTATATGCATTCACTTACTAAAATTCAAAGAAGATTTTCTCTTTATAAATTGGATGCAACTTCAAGAAAAAGAACAATTACTAGATATTGTGTTTGTAACAATATAAAGTAAAATAAAAAACAATTAAATGACTTAACAAACAATCCTAATCTTATCCTAAGGCCCAAGTTAACACCAGCATCTCCAGCCCTTAGAACTTGAAAACTGTCAACTAACCTTTTGGAAATGTCTTCGTAAAGCACAGCCTTTAATTTTTTCTCTAGGACATAGATAAATAGAATATTCTTTATTTCGTTCACCATACTAATACAATAAAACAATATCTAACTCTAATTAAAACACTAAGAGGAAATCATTCCTAAATGTTACTGTCAACCTACATCATCTCACTGTTAAGCAAAACCTCTCCTCCTGGTCCTTCTACCCTTAGTTTTAAAACCAGAGTAATATGGGCCAGTAATAGTAGATTTTGTTTAACTCTTCTCTTCATCAGCTACTTAGGTTGGAGCAGGGGGAGTGTCAAACATGTACTGAATGAAACCCACCCCTGTTCCTTCTTTTGCCCTTTATGTTCTTAGGCTGCGGTATCTCTTTCAAACAACCCACAACCCCAGCAGACAGCACTGCAAAGTCTATCAGGTTGCCTTGTTATTTAAACAAATATATTTGTGCATGTGACTGTACCACCTACTCTCACACATGCCCTAGCACACTGTTGTGATGTAAACCCATTGTGATTGTTAGTACTGTGTGACTAATCAATTTGTGAGTGAACAATAAAATTGTAGGAAGTCCTAGCCAAGCCCTATACTGTTATCAGTTTTAAATCCAAGTGTGGTAATGATTGAGTTAAATGTGATTAATCATTTGTCATTTATTTTAATACCCCCTCTTCACTTGACAAAGCCATCCATGCAAAATTTATTTCTTATGTTGTGCTTAGTAGATACATATATATTAAATAACATAATTGAAATACCTGATCAAAATTCAAGTGAAGTCTTCCTTGATTAAATGTATGATGTGACAATAGTGTTTTTGTTGGTATTGTATTACTAACAACAATACAAATACCCATTGACTATCATTTCCCCATTACCACTTTACTTTTATTATACAATTGAATGATTTGAGGAACATAGTGTTATTGAACATATGTTGTTGTTTTTAGTCATTAATTAATGAGCTAAAAAGAAACTAAAAAGCCGTTTTTAAACAAGAGAAACAATCTAGTACAGGTTGTTCCTTTTTAACAATACAATAAAATGTAATTAATCAACCAAACCAAACTATTATTTTAAATCACTTGTAATTCTTCCCATGTACTAAAATGTCTCATTGTTTGATGAACTTAACATCTATGTAGGTATATAATACCAAACTTGGCCCAACTTATTCACATACATAACCATTGTGTGTATACTTTCACTGAATTCTTTGAACATTTAAAACATGTTTAGTCATTCTACACATGTTGTAGAAAGTAAACACAATATAAACATGTTTTTCTATGTTTATATATTTATTTAATCATACTCAAGAATGCCTGCCAACAAGAAAATGTGTCTAGGTTTGTTTTTGTAACTGGAAGGCCTATGTTTTACATTAACTTGGATTGAACAAAAACAATTGCCTGATGTTGTCACGATACTGATAAAGGTACCTCCTTACAAAAACGAATTCTGAGGCAAATAAATGAGTACTTGACGTCCCTCTTACTGGAGTGCCCCAAATGCCTGAAGGACGCCATTGACGCCGTAATTAACATAGCCCTCATCGCTCTGGATTATACTTTGTTCTCTCTCGACGCTGCCTCCATGCAGTAATTTACGGCAAAATATAAAGATCGAGCCGCCCCTACTTCACATAGAGCCCTATCGGGTCCAGAAGTCCTTCAAGCTGCACCAGAAACACATACATTTAATTAAAATCGGTTCGATGGTTCCAGAGATTATTGTGTATGAATAGTGATGTTTAATATTATGTAATAGTTTAACTGTTTTAAACCAAAAATACAAACAAAACAATAGGTAAGCTTCCTCCCATTCCTTCTAATTCTTTCCACATTGTACTTCTTCTCAACAATTTGTAAGGATCTTCTCCTCCGTTAAATGTTAAGGTTGTTTTATTCGCCCGCGACTTTGTTCGCAAGAATGTGATAGCTCGGCTTGAATAAATACTTGTTCTTAATTTAAAGCCAATTCAAAATCAGTGCAGTAGTTCAAGAGATTACTACAAACAAACTCACAAACTTTACAAAATTAGTGTAGAAGTGAGTATTGCCGAAGTTGAAATTGACAAACATAATCCACCACCACATCATAGAACACACCATAATGGTAGACACCATTCGATGGTGGTGGTATGGTAGGCACCTTATTTGAACGGTATAAAATCTTAGACTGATAAGAGCGTTAGTAGTCGGAGGCAGTGTGGATGCCCACACAACTACTACTTTAGGTAAACCAAGATTCGATAATATTTGACCTTTTCACCCTTTTCGCTGAGCAAAGACATCTGTCCAATTCATACTTTAGCTGTTTGTCGTAACTCTTTACTGCAGACTTAAAAGATCATCTCTCGATTTTCAACTCAGCCTACATTTTACATCGTCATAAAGTTTTTTGTAAAGACCTCAAAGCATACGACATATTTTTTTTTACTCTATCTATAACATAAAAAAAGTGTTTCCAGTTCAAAATGGATCTTACAAGCCTAATTTAATATAATAATGAATTTGTAATTCTATCTAAATTGCGTCTATAACTCTCATGAAATGGTTTCTGGGAAAATCTGAAATAATAACCTAATTGTAATGACAGACTCATAACTTAAACTCTAGACATCTGTTTTTCTTTGAAAGAGAAACTGGATAAATATTGCTAGTGCAAACGAATAATGATTTGAAAACCTAGTCGCCTAAATGTAATCTCGTCTCTAGACGAAAATTGAAAATTATTCTGAGTAAACATACGTTAATTTAAGAGCCTAGTCGTCAAAATCTAATTTCTTCCCAATACGAAAAAATCACAATTACGATTTTTGTTTAAAAAAACATAGTGGTCTCAATCTATTTTCTCCTTAGACAAAAATGTTGAATATTTTAGGAGTACAAATAATCAAAAAATAATTTTACGCAAGCAAAAATTTTGTAGATATTCAGCTACTAAAAACGGCCGTCGTCATTATATTCCGCATTGCATCGGAAGTCCTATCATAAATATTTTGAGCTGCCTCCGTGCTCTGCTAATTGCCTGGACAATTAACCCCGTTATGAGTAAAGTGTACTGCGAATGCACCAAACGGCGGCTGTGTCTTCGCCAGATTAACAATGGGCTATACAGCTTTCTTTTATTACTACAGTACACTCATTTCTTTGATAAATTGAAGTTAATTCATTCGGGCGTCCCACGAAAGTATTGTTCATTAAAAGTCAACGCGTTTCAACAAAGTGGTTTGAAAGTTTCTGTTATCATAGTATACAATTTTACATAATTATCTCTAGTATTGTTAGAATAATTTCGTGTTTTACTAAAGAAAGGTTAAGAAAATAGATAGTTTTCATTTCAACTTAGTTATTTTATAAACGACTAACTTAGTATTATTCTTGAAAACAGAACTCATCATCATATGTCTAGCCTTTTCGGGGTTGAATTCCAGTATTTTACATGGATCGATATTCTTTCCACATCCCAATTAGTAATGGGTAATACGATATCCCTTAGTAATAAGACTGGTTGTCAGACTTTCAGGATACTCAAAAATACTTGTAACGTCTGTCAAAGATCTACAAATGACAGTCGGGTCCAACAGCTTAACGTGCGGCCACCTACCTACAGACCAACCTAAACAAGCGCGGTGTAACTTTTTGATTGACCCGAGCGGCTGTTATTATTTAGCCACACTCTTGAAAACATAACTTACAATATTTTCCTAATAAAGATTCATACAATGAAATGGAACAAAGTTTAACAAGATTACAGGGTTTATACGGGTTTAGGGAAGGGTCGTGCCTCGCCTAAATGCACTACAAACTACCCAAAGATTTTGGGATAACAAATTATCCAGAACAAACATCACGCGTCCCATAAACCCGTTATTAAAGTAAATGTTTGACTTCAAGTATCAGAAAACAAGTATCGAATGTTTGTTTGACTTTTAACAAACTTTGCACAGTGTTCACGTTGTGCTGGGAGATGTGGCCAAAAATATAATTATGTATTCGTGAAGTTATTATGTTGTAATCTCATGGAGCCATGTGCCTTTCTCCGCTGTATTGTGTATTGTAGACGTTTGCCCTTAGTCAACTATAACGGTTTGTGCAGAAAGATGAGCAGTCGATAGAATGAGAAATGAGAATATTCTTGAAACGTGGTTTAAATAATATCATGATTCATGGTATAGAACACAGATGTGGTATGTGCAATGAAGAGAATATAACTTTCACAGAATTTAGCGATTTTTAAGTTTGGGTATCCAATACAAATTAACTGCGACAGTTTTTTTTAAATAGAACCTACAACAATTTGTACATTAATTGGTCGTTACAGGGACAACATACATATATACTAAAGCATCGTTATCTGCTTAGCGTGTTCCCAAGTATTTTAGGGTCGCTTTTCAGTTTAATCGCAGCTGAAAACCAGTATTTGATGACACTATAGTGTTTAAGAGTGAATAGAACGGGAAAGTTAAATCATATAATAAAGAGATTGTCTTGGTCGCTTTTGGCGATAAGACCGCCCAATGTGTCACCCTATTGATAAGTTGTATACTTACTGTTATTCTTGTAATTTGGTGAACATAATAAAGAATATTCTACCTATCTATCAAATAGATAATATTAGGAACTACTTTTCTTTTTTCAAATTCTGATTAAAAGATATGATATGCCTTGATTACATCTTTGAATCTAGTCTAGAATATAAGACTAAAAGCCCAGAAAATAACGAGAATGTCAGAAATACGTAAAATTGATAGAAATGTTTATTTTTTAATTGTTGTCTTGAATTACAGCGTCCAATTAACATATGTGCAATTAGCGGTCATCAATATTGATTTAGTATCATCAAGGAGATGGACCTTAATCCAGACTAATTGGTTTACAGAACTCTATTATAATTGCTATGGATTAATAACTTAATCGCAGGTAGCAGAAGAATTAATCAAAGAAAGTTGAGAACACCACATGAGTTGAGTCATGACTTTGTCTAATTGTGTTAAATAATTTGAATAAGCTTTAAAATACAAGGCGCGTCATAATTTTTTTTCATACTAGCTGTCGCCCGCGGCTTCGCTCGCGTGATGATCGAAGAAATACTATCCTATTTGTTATTCCAGTCTATAATATACCTCTGTGCCAAATTTCATCAAGATCCGTTCAGCCCTTATTACGAGAAAGAGTAACGAACATCCTCACCAACATTCGCCCTTTTCTTTTTTTAGAAAAATATCGATATCATAATCGGTTTGGCCATTTGGCGTGAAGACGTAACAAAGAAACAAACTTACTTTCGCTTTTATAATATTAATAAGGATTTCTGCTGATGGGAAATCATCAAAAACTTCCCCCGCTCTGGACTGAGCGGAGGGGTGTCAGACTTTTACTGCGTAACATCCACCCACGTTCCTTCTTTTGCCCTTTATGTTCCTGGGCCGCGGTATCTTTTCGAACAACCTGCAAACCCCGAACAACCCTCAACCCCGCTCCATGATAGCTAAGACATTATTTTAATCAGGTCATATTTTGCAGAATTGAGGACTATTTGGCACCATTTTGCACTAGTTACTCTTTGTTTCTACCAGTTTGCAAGTTTTTGTTGCGTTATTTAGTTAATACCCAAAGCCTTTGCCTTGGACCTTTTGGCATTCTCATACACACTTTGCTTACGGTATATTTTTGGTTTGACTTGTTGTTTCGGGTCTGGCTGTTTGTGTATGTGACTTCAAATGATATAAACGCACCTACGATACATGAGAAATTCATAGTGTGGCGCAACGGTTAAAAAAAAAGTGTAAATTACAAGTAACAATTTAGAAAAGCGAATTCCAGTTCAATGATCACCCGTCAGTTTCGTCAAAAGATGTCAGATTTATCAATTGTATTATTTAAATAGAAATTATAATACTGCAGAAGAATAAGCAAAATTTAACGTAACTAAAAATGCTTTCGTCCGTGGCTGCGATTAAATAACTATCACTTTTTGCTGTCAATGAAAGTTCGCTCGCTTTGCAATGGTAATCTCTAGTTAATTTTATTCTGCATACAAAGACAGACATAATCGTATGCAAGCGATTTTCTCCTTTATTGCTGCTGACATTATTCTTAATTATGAGGGTCAAGGGGCCACTGTTTGGGCTAATATCCCTTGATTATTATTTTTGTTTGACTTTTGATTACAGAAGCGTGAATAAAAGTTTTGTTTAAAGAACATGTGCTTAATTAAACTGTTAATCGTTGTTATATTCTAAATAAATAAAATAAGAACACGACATTGGCCATATTTATCTTTGTATGTAAATAATTTATGTACTCTCGAAGGACCGTTTATTGTACATTGTGATCAAAGAATATTAATAACAAATTATTTGTCTGGTATCACTTGTCGAATACATATACGTTTAATCGGCCTATTGTTATTATTGAATGACACAATACTCATCTACATAATTATGAATAATACTTGTTACTGCCCATAACCGCAAAGAAGTATGCATACTATTAAAAAATACCTCTACAGAATAATAATTGTTTATGATTTTAAATTTCAATAAACGAAAAACCATAATCAGTTGGAAAAAAAAAATTGTCGGGCTCAAAAGTAAATACGGCATTATCAACCACACTGCCACCATTTTGGATTCCTTACATTTTTAACTAAGCCACTGTGATAGGGAATGACATTCCGCATGATACACACAATCGGTAAGGTACGACACTTACGTAAAACATTACCCTCGTTCCAATCTACATTGTCACGTAAAAACTCGAAAAAGTAGCCCAACAAGCATCTGGCAAGAAATTAAAAACATTCATTTGACATTTCCGAGTAGAGCATACATTTCTTTATTACCCAAAAATACGTACGAAAACCACAAACTTTCCCGCATACATACCAACTTTTATTCAAGTTATTATAACATTTTTATTCGTGCAAATGGCTGCGCTAAGTAGCAAGACCTAGTTTCGAGTTTACCACTCTGTTTTGATCATAAAATTGTTTGTTACAGGTGAATTGAATCAACATCAGTAATATCAAGTGCAGCTCATAATGACATTAAGTTGTTATATATAAGTAGCCATTAGGGTATCAGCGGTCGAGTTTAGAAATGATAAGAAGACCACAGCAGACATGGACGGCGTGAAGAAAATACATTCTGGAACACTGTATCGGTAAGTGCAAGCTTTATTTGATCACTTATTCTTTGAAGATGTCTTATGAACTTATCCTGTGTCCTTTTTTGCTGCTGTAGAGCTCCTTGACACAGTATAGCCTTATCGCTGGCCTGGGATAACCTGGTAGATTGAGAGTTTACCTTGGTATGTGTCGGAAGACAGGTTATCGTAATACCCAGTACTAACTGGGTTGTGGAATTAAGATAGGCAGTCGCTCCATGTAAAATTCTAGTTTTTGACTGCATCCAGTTAGACTGGAAGTCGATCCCAATATAATTGAAAAGGTTAGGCAGCTGATGTATGAAGCAGGGTGAGACAGCGACCGGTGTATCGATAAAAGCTATCTTTTCAACACAATCTTTGGTTGGATATAAGGCAAGAGGAGATACACTACTGTAGATACTTTGTGTATTATTAAAAAAAAACGCAGTATTGTCATTATTAGTTTAGTTAAGCTTATAGACAAGACTTCAACATGATTACCAAAGTACTTTAATGAGGAACATCCATAGATAAACATACATAGAAGGCGAGAAATCTTATACGATTTTTGTAATCTTGAACGAAATCTGGTAAAAAAAAAGATTGAGATCCCTGGCACACAGACGGATCCAGGACGTTCCCCAGTGCAGTGCTCTCAACCCCTTTTGCCGTCTTAGAATTTGTTAAGATTGACCTCTGACGTAACTAGTTTTCCTTTAAAAACAGGACACAAGAATCTTTTTTCAGTCGTTTTAACCCTTTCCCCTGTTTTTCAATATTTCAAGAAAAAGGCATACGTAAACGCCGAAGCAGCTCCAGTTACCATTTCTTTCTGAAAAGGATCGAAACCTGAGATACTATCTTTCCTTATAAGTTCCGCGTTGAATGGCGGTAATGGCTTTTTCGGTTTCTTATTTAGTTTGAGTGTAAAGCTATACAAGATGTCGGCTATAAAGAAATTCTGGTCATGGCAGGTTCTTTACGATCAAATAATTTATGTCATTCGATTCTGAACTTCGCTGAGACCTAAATGGGTAGTCTTAAATTCGTTTTGATTCAGTGGTTTGATTTTTTTGCGCGAAGGTTGGAATTTATCCCAAAAAAAGTATTACTAATTCTTAAATATGTTAACATTAATATAAATAGAGAGACCAAACCTTATTTTTTATATCATTACTACTTTGTAACAAGTCGGTCTGTTTAGTGTCATACCCGCTTTGATTTGTGTGTCAAAATCGAAAATGATCGAGATATTTTTTTTTTAGCCTACGTACTCTCTATAATTCTTTTAAATCTCTGGTCCCATTTATGGTCTACTTATGTGCCAAATCCATGCAACCAAAAACGTCACACATTAATACTTAGTATGGAACGATTTTATTAATGAGGAGGGACGACGAGCATGTGACTATGTTATTAATGGATGGAGAGGGAGAGGAAGGCCAAAGAAGAGATGGATGGATTATGTAAGTAATGATATAAAGGAGAAAGGAGTGAATGATGCTGTGACGTCTGACCGACCCCAAATAGAATGGGACAAGGGCAGGAAAATGAAGATGATGGAACGATTTCGCGGACCTCGCCCCGAACGGGTTTTTCGATTGTATATCTCTTATTTACACCAAGCTTACAATCAACCATGCTTACTCAACCTGGATTTAGTTGACACGAATAGTCGAGCACGTTCGGGTACGATAAACCGATTTACTTAGATTCCAACTATGGAAAACTCATTCTGAGGGTCAAATTGGTGATCAAGTAAACGTTAGATCTAGTGAAAAACCTAAGCTTCTAGATTCCGAACTTGATAGTAAAAATATTAACGAAACGCTGGACAAACTGCGTATTTTTTCCTTTACTTTTAAGAAAGGAAGATGTTATTTTTCCACCACCATCGATTTTCTGCCTAACATTTGGAGTTTACGGGATGAGATAAAGTGATGTTATGTTTTACGAATTCACATCTACATCTACCTTTGTCAGCAAAACAAGGCAACATAGTCGAAATTCCAACAGTTTGACATCTGGCGTTATATCAACGCAAATACATATTAATGGCATAACTGGCAACGTATACACTTGTACCTGAATTATACAGTAACCGCTGGAAGCCGTCGCGTTTCAATAGACATTGCAGGTTCCCCGCCATTGTCACAACTTGCTGCCTGTCTAGCCGGAAACCGAACGTTGACTTCACTGCAGCTCCAGTTATAACCAAATAACCACTGTTTATGTTCGTTAACATCTAGTTTTAATTAGGAACTAACTTTAGTCGCTCCAAACTGGAATTTAGTGGAGTTGTATCTGCTGTTGAACTCCGACCGTAATGTTAATGTTGTCGTATTTTACTGCTAGGGGAATCTAAAGAATTCGCTCAGATCCATCTCCATTTTAAAGTCATTGTTTGGGAATTTCAGAAGTTATAGCTCTTGCTGAATTTTCGTCTGTAATCTCATTTTGTTTAGAAACTAACCTCACGCGGAACAATTGTCAAATTTTTGATCTCGATTTTATTGATACAGACCGGGTATTCACAAGCGGGTTTTCCATAGTTTGATTATATTGCAGAGTTGGTAAGATTTGGTCATGGCGAATTTCCGGTCTCGATAACTTGGGTGACGCAACATTGATTAATAATGGTAATACCCTTTCTGGAGTATATCCACTCGATATAGTAATCGTATAAGGAAAAAATGCACGGTTTCATTAGTTAAACCGACGAAGTTACGGCAACGAAGAATTACTTCATGAAATTCGGAATCGGATCGTTTTTTATCGATCAATGCTGCTCTAAAAACGTCAGAAACAATGATAGCTGTTAGTTATTGGAAATCCGATCCGAATTTGTTTGAGCTGCCTTTTTATTGACGTCTCAATGGTCTAGCGGATTTGTGAAACTTTTAATTCGATTCTAACTAAGGCCACCGTTGCATTTTTAATTACCATTCTCAGATATATTGGCTTCGCTTTGAAAGGTTCTGGAAATCGCCGAAGCAATTTCTAGGAAGATAGAATTTCTGACATTTGTAAACGGTTATTCAATTGTATATTCATTTCTAGTCGTGCCTCGGGTTGTCAGTTCGTCCAAATACTCAGAATTAGATCTAATATTCAACAATAACCTTTCACGGAAAATCCTTCGAACCTTTAGAACTAAATGTCTATTGAATTTACTGAACAAGTTTGCCAACCAAAACATATTTTCACTGGCTATTAAAAATAGAGGCTCGCATTGATTCGCAGGACAAACCACAATAGTCTATTGTGGAAAACTATATATTGTTTGCTCTGTGTATGTAAAAACAATAACTGACCACACAGATAGGCGGTGTTCCATTTCCATCCCATATCGTGTAGTAAGATCACTTGATGAACGACACAACGCCATTTAGGCCGATTCGTATTGTCTTAGTGTTCATGTATCACAGTGCCTTTCTACACTTGATATAGCAATTTGTACTCCTAATTATACCAAACAACTTCTTTTCAGTGTTCCACATTTTCTCTCGTAAATGGCACTGTAGCGCCGTTTTTTCGACGCCTCTTTAGTATTCTTATCACCTTTGTGCCTGAGACGTAATTCAAGGAAGTGCCTTCTTAGCAATAGGTCCATCCAACCAATTCTGATTCTCTGCTACCTGTTTCTCGCCTTATGTTGTATTTCCTAGCTAAGTAATTGATATGTCTCGGGGGTCACAAAAAACGTATATGTCTACAATAAGTAACAGAATCGCATTTGTTTTCGTATCGTATCATTTCCACAGTACAAGGTTAACCACTCCAAATTCGTAGCGTCCTTACAGGGATTTATTTCACAAAAATGGAGGATGTTATGAGAATGTGTAATCATATGATCGCGTTTTTGGTCTTTCGTTCGTATTATTTGAATAATGTTGTCCCGCTTCTCCTTATCGAACAAAATTAGTTGGAAATCACAATTGATATTGTTAAATGTCTATGTAAGAATACGACAGCAATCTAAAAATTACTACATCAGTTCGGAACCGTTCGTGATTTTGCAGTGGGCGTATACGAATGAAGAAATCAAGAAGATTAAAAATAACCCAGTTGTATACAGTAGAAACCCCAAATGGCGGCGGCGGTACACCTAACGTGCGAAATGTGCCTATTTCTGCCTTTTTTATTTCACCTTTGTCGCTCGTGTGCCTGCCATCGTGACTGACTTATTCCATTCCACGTACGGCAACTGTGGTCCCACGACTGTGCTTCTTTCAGCGTAAACTACTGCTTTAATTTAAACTTTCCATGTCTTTCCATTCCAAATACTGTTAAATTCAAGCCACAGGCGGCCATTGGGGACATCCTCTTTAAAAAGAACGGAACACTGCAATCCGAATACAATTAAAGGAAGAACGGGTGTGTTTGCTCGGACCAACTTCGTGCCTTCGCGGACAGTTTGGCCATTTGTGGTTATTATGTAATCAGATCCCGTACACAATGTCTTGCTTCGAAGGCGTTCCGAAATAATATCCGAATTGCAGAAATTGTACATAAAAGTTGTGAACACGGAAGTTCCTCATTACTTTTTACATTTCATTACGTTTGCTGTTGTTTTCAACAATTTTATTGGTGATAATGATGGCGGGCTAATGAATTGTGCGACAAAATTAGAAATGTTGTCGTATTTTTATTTCTTTGGCCGCAAAGCAGCCCTAATATTGAAATCGAGTATCAATATTTAATGCTGTTGGTATTATTTGAGCAGGCATTACGGCATGGCAGGTTTGTTTATAAAAATATTGAAGGCCTTGCGTATTCTATCTGAATTTTAATAACGTGGCGCGATGCTGTCTCCTACATATCGATTTAGAATCAGGATTCATAAAACTGAACAACTGAATAATGATAAGGATTAGATAACGTGGATAGTTTAAGTTATTCCGTTAATGTGTTATTTCGTACAAATTTAGAATGTGGTTCAAATTTCGGGCTTTACCTTTGCTTATATCATGTTGTTCTCTTTCTACAAATGTCTAACGCCTGTTGGCAACGTGGCTTTGTGTTGCCATCACAACCGTCAAGGTTTTCTGTGTGGTACACAACAAGGGATTAAAAAGAAGAGCTGGTATATATCTTTGTTTGTTTTTCAACGTTTCCCGGGAAAACACATGCCCAACCTTTAAAATTTCACACACGATATTTCTATTCTTGTTGATGGGCGTACCCTTTTACTTGTGGGTGTTTACATAGCCGTCACATAAATTTCCTTTTCTCATACTCCTAATAGAATATCGTATTGATGTGTGTACTCTGTGGTTTCCGGAAATAGCAATCTACGAAATTGAACGGTAGAACAATTTTTGCTAGAGCGTGAGGATCTACATATGGACCATGAATATTTTGGCTGTTTCTTTATATTTTCTTAGTAATTTCTATCAAAATCCAAATATTTTAATTCCCATAGGCACATGCGTACTTATAAAACATCGAGAAAAGATGCGGTTTTTAGACGAAGTACCGGCAAGTAACTCCACGATTACTCTTTTAAAATCATCTATGCAAACAAAAACCCAGACAGCATTACCTACCTAATGTTATTTTAGCCAGTGCAAACAGCCCTAAAAAGCATTAACCTTGACGACAGTGTCTGCCAAGTCACCCTACCCTCCTTTCTACAATATTACAACAATGTACACCAGTTAATTTTAATCCCGAAACAGACACACAAACCTCGTCCCAACTTAGCACTAATAAATCTCGATCGTAATTCATTTTCATTTGATTGAGTCTGAAATAGATATACACCAAGTTCGAAGATAAACGGATTACCGATCGAGTTAAGGTGTAAATCAGCATGTATAGAATAGGAATCTTGGAACGGTAGCCGCATTGGCAATTGGTAGGAGAGAATGCAATCGATACCTGAATACTCTACTATAGGGATGCACGGTATTTGTATGTGGATCCCTATCGTACGAAGTTGAACGATACGGTTCTAGGATCGTATCGAATGATTTTGAATCGATTCTCTCGAATCGTATCTAAATCGTATCGTCCAATGGCAAGGCAAGGCTTTCATTTGCATGGATCCTCGGAATAGTATCACTTACCGTATCTGTTGTCAGATTAAAAACGTCAAACACTCTAGATACCAAAATATTTTATTTAGTAGACAACTAAGATATAAATTTTCTGATCTTGCAATTTATGACAATGTGGTACGACACGATCCATTCATTCCGATACCGCTAGTTTTGTATCGATCCGACATTGTATCGTATCGATTTTTGAAGTATCGGATAAGGCATCACTACTTTACTATTTCCTACTAGTGTTAGTACCTTAATTAGTACTTCGCTCAGCGGTATATTTAATGGGTCTTTCGTAAACTGCATTTCTCTGTGCGACGTGTCTTCAATGGAATGGCCTCTGCACGATAAAATTGATAATGCATTGATACTTTTATGCGCGATAAGATTAAAAGTACGGTTTCGCACCTTGATATTGACATTTTTATTTTGTTGAATTTCTATATTAAGTTGTCGCAGTAGATAGGGTGATGGATTATTGCCTGATGTAAAGTAATGCCTGAGGTCTAAGGAAATCAGGATGTTTTTTAGAAAAATAACCTGTTTTCTTATTCAGTAAGGGTGTTTTTTATCATCACGCATCACGTCACGTCTTAGTCAGGTATTGCCCTGCATACAGAAAATTTCTTGCACGGTGAAATATCCCCACCCCGTGTCCCGCGTGCCCATTCGACGCATTTTAATAAATACTTGTACGAAAAGGACATTTGCTGTTGTTACTCTTGCGGGGCTATCCCGCACGCGTGTTTTTTTTGTCGCTTTCTTTTCAGCAGTTTTTTTTTCATCTTTAATGATATAATTTTTTTATAGTAGTACAAAAAATGTAGATTATCTGCCATATCTTTGACAGACCATAGAGGTAATTTCACACTTAGTAAGTATGAATGAAGTGTCCTTTGTCCTTGGCAGAATAGTTGGCCCCGCCTTCAGTATTGTAGTCTGACGTTTAGATGCACAAAGCAAGGGTTTCCTGTCAGTTGCAACTGGTTCCTAAATCCTCCTTTGTTGTAACATTTTGGACTAATTATGCCATGCTTTCATGCACTGGTTTATTTTGTTATAAATTATAGCGGTTCTGTTATAAATAAATATTACTCTGGATAAAAATATTATTGGACTGCTTTATTTGGTTTAGTGTTCGCAAGCGCGACTTCTAAGCATAAGGTCCTGGGTTCTAGTCACAGGTTGGGCAAGGTGTTACTGAATTTCTCAGTAGCAGTCATGGACTCTGGATTTGTGCCTGATTGATGGCAATAGGCTCGTTGCCTAATACATAGGACTAGAACTGGAGAAATGTGGGTGTACTATACCAAACCTTGCGGAAGCTGTTTTGAAGGAAGGTCCTCCTTCATTTTCGTCTCGTAAAAAGTCGTTTATTAGTAACTAACTTACTCGTCGTACCTTTTTTGAAGGCATACTTTTTATAGATACTACGTAAGTAGTATGAAGATCACCCCGGAGTCGCTACTGCCGTACATGATCACAACTGTTTATTTTAAGTTTGACGGGCCTGTTGGTTTAGTGGTTAGTGGCCCTGACTGCTAGGCCGGAGGTCGTGGGTTCGATTCCCACACGGGACAAACTTTGTGTGATGAGCATGATTGTTTGTTCTGTGTCTGGGTGTGATTTATCTATAATATGTATGTATTTATAAATAATATATGTATGTATATCAGTTGTCTGGTTACCATAACACAAGCTCTGCTTAGCTTGGGATCAGATAGCCGTGTGTGAGTTGTCCCAACATATTAAAATATTATTATTATTAAAACGATGGATATAAAATGAGGCGGAAAATCCCTCGCTTAACACTGTTGTACTTACTGCCTGCATCGCTTAGCAAGCCGAGCACAAACTCACAAAGTAACCACAAAACATACCACATATCTTTAATCATACAGAATCCCTTACCAACTTGTAGAATCTCACTGAAAACATACTTATACAAAATTGTTTTCTCAAATAACCAACATATTCAAATTTTTGTGTACCTTACACATAACAAACTAAACTCAATATTTAAATTAAACCAAGGGTTATCTACATCTCATTATAATACGCAATATGAGGTTCATGCTTTCGTACCTACTTACATACCTATATGTACATAATCAGTTGGGACATGGTATTAAATATGTGCTTTATCGAAATAGAAGTTAGAAGGAAAAATAAAAGTCTGGGTAAACTATTTCAAAGAAAAGACAGTGAATAAAAGTTATAGTCATAGGAATTCATTGGTAGATCAAGTTATACTTACAAGTCATAAAGGTATAGGTACCTACAATACATTAATTAATTACATTATCAAATAGAATACAAATTAGTCAAAAAAATTACAAGTGAAATAAATAAGATGTCACAATAGTAACAACATAACAAAGAAAAGAAAAGCCCATCCCATTAATGCATAAAATAAACACAAACTAATTAAAGCGTCAATAATGGTCAAATTAATTTACACGTCACAGCATCATAGTTTCATCATTATAAAATCGTCGAAAAGAATAAAACGCTTGCTCGACAAGCCATTTCTTCAAATGAGTGTTGAAGAAGCTTAGCTTTGAAGATGCTTAGAGTTGAGGCACCAGAGAATATAGTGACAGTGAAAGTCATTCGTCCGGTCTTCTCTTTACTTGTCCATAACCCGAAAGAACACCTACCATCTGAAAACAAACTACAGTGGCCAATCTGGATATTTCTTAACCGATTGCACGCCAAACTTGGTCGCTATGGACATAATCTAGCCAAATAGGGTATCCTCGATCCATCCCAAAAACAATGCCTGAGTGCAGGATACGCCCCACCTCTTATCCGGCCCATACTGCACAATCACTTGCACCTTTTAGAATTTAAACGAAGCAAATGTTAGAATACGGTATTACACCCATTTTTAAAAAGTATTTCATTTTGATCCTAGGGTCCTAATAAACCACCAAAAAAAACAAAAAAATAATATTCAAACGATAAGTGCCATAAAACTGCATTTCAATTTTACAATTTCTATGTTCGCGCGTAAAATCACAAAAACGCTTGACGCCATGTTACTCTGTGGTCATGATGACCAACTGACGTCATGACCTGAGTAAACAAATGCGCTGTTATTAGTCTTTCTGTTTAGTTGTATTTTTCACTATAGTTTATGGTATTATTATATGGTAGTATTTATGTCTTCCATGGTATGATTACTATTATTTCAATAAAATTAAAATGTAAAGTTTTAAAATACTAAAATAGTAATAGTTGCTCAGTTGACAGTTGTCACTTTTTGTTCTCATGACCATATGACGTAATAATCATGGCGGACACTGTTTCGCGTAGTAAAAGAACAGACTAAAAAAAGTGAAAACTTTGAAATCAATTTAAAAATTTATTTAGTTATTTTATTAACTAAATTTAACATTTTCCGACTGCTTGTTGCCTAAACTATCTGAATTGTATATTTTTAGAATTTCTTTCATATAGAGTAAAATACCCTATTGTGCAGGTAGCTACATACTGGTCCAACACAATACGAGTTTCATAAACACGTGAAGAAGGAAATTAATAGTGACTGTTTCCACGAGAAGAAGGAATGAGACCTACGTGATGTGCCGAACTAAAGTGAGTTTTAAAAAAGACATGAAGATAATAGAGTAAGAAGTAAATTATCGTTTATAGAAGAACATAAACATGATTCCTATGGACATATTAGGCAAGGATCTGCAAACTTTTAAAGGATTCTGATGACTGCAACACGAACTTACTTCTTCGTTGGGAGGAGCTTGATAGAGACAGAGTTATTGTCTTGAAAATATTGTTGAGTAAAAGACACTCTCCAAATGTTATTCCATTCGATTATATTAGATTTGCATCCAGCAGCGTCCTTTTTTCTCAAATAAGTCCAAAACTTCGATCCCCAAGTAGATGCAATTTAATAATAATCTCCAACTTAGGCACCGAATTCGGATCAAGTGGCAAAGATTACTTCAATTCTAGAAATGCTCCAAGAATCTGAAGAAAATGGGTCCCTACGGTGCAGTTGGCAGCCAAGTGATTTATGCATTATGCGGTTTTTCAACTCAATTACATCACAGCAAATGCAGAGAATTCGACAAAATGCATTTTCCGACAATACTCCGTGGGATTACTTAGGCAAGAAAATATATCTATATTGAATCTGAAATAAAACTCAGTCTTTTTTAGACCTTGCTTGTTTAGAATGGGCGCGGAGCGTAAAGAAAAGGATTATTGGCGAAGCAGAGGTCAAATTGTAGTGGCTAACTCAGCTCAAAGGATTCCATTAAAAATTCAACTTTCACTTTGTGTAATAATAGCCTAAACATAGCCTTTATTTTGGAAGGCAGACTGGGTAATATAAATTCTTGATTTAAAGAAGACTAAGCGAAATTTCTTTCGGTTTGTAAAGGCTTTATAGGTCGTTGACTCGACGGGTGGGATGGCCTCCCTAGCTCAATGTGGACAGAGCTTAATTAGGATATCGTACAAGTACGACCTTTCCAATTTCGGGAAGACACGAAATGTTGACTTGCTGTAAAGATTTTTCCATTAAAAGTGGGATAACCACTTATAAAACGTGGTTGCTCTAGAAAGATTACTTAAAAACCGTTTATTTTAGAGTATACATAGGAGACTAAGGCTGAAAGTATCACGCTTAAGTATAATGTCATGTCAGGTTGGTAACCTAAGCCCTATCTGCTAGTTCAATAACCGTTTCCTCCGTTCAACTTTTACGACTTTCGCGAGATGATAACAAGTAACATTACACATTCTACATACATTTCTTTTACCACCAGACCAGAAATAATATATTCCCACTTAGTATATACAACTGTAAAACTCTAGGGCATAGACATAAAAATTGTCTCATTTCAAATGCAAATGTGAATATAATACAGAAGTTAGAATGGTTTTAAAAGTTTCCTGCCGGGTAGGAGATTTCGAAATGAGATTGTGCGATCTGAGAGGTGTCTAAAGTTCTCCGCTTGATCCCATCGATCGGGTTGATGGCAGTGAATATTTGCTCGATTTTTTACGACTGGCCGGTCATAATGAGAAAAGGGGCACAAAGGTTGCAAACTTCGTGAAAAACCTTTTTGGTTGCGAAGAAAAAATAAAAAGTTCCACGTAAAATCAAAAGGGTTCGCAAACGGGCCGAAGCCCGCTATTTACGTGTACATTAAGTGAAACAAAGGTAATTATTTTATACGTAATTTTATTTTGTACCGCGCGTTGTTCGTGTGTTCGCTGGGCCGAGGCTGGCATAAAGGTCCTACATTACATTTATTGTTTGAATAATTAAACAGTTAACACGAATTAATCTGTTCTTTATATTTGTTTTTGTCCACGTTTACGGCTTGTAGGAATAGCTTGGATTACTTCCTAATTCCTGTGGATTTAAGTGAAGGACAACGGTTTTTGTAGGACCTTGAACTTGTAAGATTTCAGCGTTATCCGTAGTCAAGTGATAACCTACAGTTATTCATTCTCAAATCTTCAAAAGCTTCGAAGTATTTTGAAAAGTAAATTTTTCCTAGAAAATTTAAGTAGCTAAATATCAGTATTAAGTAGTGATGGTCTATTAGATTTGATCATATTTATTTGTTTGCAATTAGCAGCTAAATGATGCTCTAGCTTTTCTGTTTATCAAATGTTTTATCGCAGTATCAATACGTTGGCACTGATATTAATGCTTTTCCGTTATCAGTGCAATGCCGATCCTAATTTATGTGATGTTGGTTCAAGACCAACAGTGACTGCTTACTTGAAATGTTATCAGTAGGACGATGTATTCTAGTGGCCTTCCTACTTGGTTTGTGATAACTAGCGTGACTGCTGACTTCAGTTCGATTCCCTAGTGTCATAAGGGTTGCTCGGAATTTGAATTTAGCCGTATATGTTGACGGAGTGTGATTTTTGGCCCAGTCAATGGTCATAAGCGAGCCCTGTATAACATGCTCCTTTAAAATATTAAACAGAAAAAATCTAAAAGGAATTCTTCAAAATAGGGCTGTGCATACCAGCGTTTGAGCGTCAAGATGGCATAAGACTCCAAAACACCCATTGTTCATCACTTTCTAGTGTTTAACTGAGAACTAGTCGCGCAACAACCTACCCTAGAAATACACTGCCGGCCAAAAACTTGGGACCATGTACATCAAAGAAGGAAAATGAAATAAAAGTCAAAATATAACGCAAGAGTTTTAATTATTAGTTTAATTAATTATTATTAAATACTTATCTACTAATATACATACATCAAAACAGTAACAAAACAAATCATGAAACACCAATTACATTAAAAATGCCGTTAACATTTTAAAAAGATATTTCTTCAAAAAACCCTCCCTTGCATTTTTTTAGTAGTCTAAGGCATAGGAGCAATCAATTTGTTGATTGTATCTTGTGAAATATTGTTCCAGCTTTCTTCTAAAGCCTTCCCACATGTCTTCTTGCGAGGAAAGACAACTACAAACAAGGATATACATCTTTATCTAAACTGTATTGCCCAAACTTAGCTGCTAAATACCTCTGATTAACCCATATCAGGGTGATGTTGTTTAATTTTGCATCCCAGTTCTTATTCCCAATACCAGACTTAATCCAGGCTCAATCAGCTGTCTTATCTTCTAATTAAAATCATTTTAGCTAATCCCTTGAGATCGGCTTCCAGCTTACGTAAATGCAGCTGAATAACTATATTTTATTCAACGCTCATGCCTTAGTCTTTGTCTTGACTACAACAAAATAAAATTACTGTATAATGAAAATCAGCTGTCTCTTTTTATCGTGTGGTGACGTGCCTAACCTGGTGTCAGAGCAGCTTTTTCGACGAATTCACAACTGAATAGTACGTGAATAAATGAAATGTAAATTGTATTATAAAATTAACAACGGACGCACCAATAAAAAACAATTAAAAGCAAAGTAAAGCGCGGTCGATGCGCCGGATCATGTGACGTTATAAGTTAGGAATGTTCCGCAGATTGCAATGCGGTGCGGCATCGATACGACCTTATGACGTCACTCGCGTATTGTCCTTTTTTAGAATGCTCAAAACGGACGTAGCTTCTTGAACTTGTATTAGCCTAGTACTTTTTGAGACTATTTTAGCGTTCACGTTGCACATACAAACAAAAATTGAGTGACAAATATCCAGTATCTTTTTTTAATTAACTATCGCCCGTTTCTTTCGTGTCTGCTATTAGGGTTCTGTACCTCAAAAAGAAAAAATGGAACTCTTTTTGGATCACTTGTTGTACATTCGTCTGTCAGTCAAGACCCTTTATCTCGGAAACGCGTGGAGGTATCGAGTTCATATTAAAACCATATACTCAAGTCAGGGTTGATTTGTCCATTATCCTTTGTACTGTGAACAAATAAACCCTTTAACCGCCGGGTTCCAATAAATAAAAAACGAGTCGTTTTGCATAAGGATAGTTGGATTTTGACATACGTCTCAAAGAAATTAAGTCAAAATACTACGCAGTCGAAAGATATGCTACCCTACCACGATGTGTTAAAGCAGAACATATTCCGCTGAGGGAAAGGGACAAAGCTATACAGGGTGTCTAGCACCATCTCTTTCACTCAGTGGAATAAGTTCTGCTTTAAGATGTCATAGTAGGCCTAATGGCCGTTTATGTCGCAAATCTGTACGAAACCCTCGGTGCGCGAGTCTGACTAGCTCTTCGCCGATTTTTATTTCTGTTTACAACTTACTTTTACTACTACTGAAACCTAGATAGGTACCTACGCAATGTGGAATTTTCTGGGCGCGATTATTACGCTCAATGAAACTTCGGAAATAGTTATAATTGTTCGCCTCGTCACTCAATTACCGATTCACGGTTCATAAAATCCTACCAGTTCCGGCTTACAATAATCTACTCATAGTAGTTCTGTCCACATTTATCAATGAAGCACGTTATATTGTATGCTTGATTACGTGTTTTGTAATAGAATTTGTCGACTTTACCGATCAGAAAAGGTTAGTTTATGAGTTTTGGTGGTTGGACAACTTTGTGGTGTAGCTTTTGATCATTGTTTAACCATAGATGATTTATGGTAAAATAATTAAGCTGTGTTCTGAAATGCAGACAGAGAATAGGTAAACGAAGTGTAGGGCGCCTCAGAGACAGGTTTGATGGTAAAGTCTCAGCAAAGTGGTCAGGTAGCAGCTGGATGAAAACAGCAGAGAATCTAATAAAATGGCGAGCAATGAACAACATAATCTATCACCCTATGTAGTCAGACGAGTACATAACCACAGCCTTGAAAATACTAAAACTGGGAGAGAGAGACGTGGTTCCTTAGATCTGAAGTGATAATTGATTAAAATGAGGCTTACATAAAACAAACAAATGTCTCTCACAAAGCTCGAAATAGGACACAAACTAATTATTTCCCGCCCACAGCAGGGTGGGTGGGTCAGGGGCGACCTCTGCCCCGTTTGCGGCTCACGATTACCGAGATCTTCAAAGAAATGAAATTTAAATTAATGAAACCAAACGGAAACGATTGATTGGTATTTAACTAATAAACAATTTGAGGAAAACTTGACTTATAAAAACCTAATTTTCATTGGTTTCAGTGAATTTGTTTATTCGATGCCAGTCTTTGTAAAAATAGAGAACACAAAAGGTGTTTGTTATAAGATATTTTCTGAGAAAAGATTTCTTTGAAATACTGACTTCTACTTGCACGACTTTCTTTGTCGTCATCATTATTAACATTTTTATAAATACGTCGTATTACCTATTCAGTATTTTGACAAAAAGCTTTCCTCCAATTTTTGTAATTGTGTGTTTTTTACCGGGTCCATAGTAAAAAAATCCAAGTTCTTAAACCATTCTCCTTCGTTGTCTACCATGACTCTTTCTTTCAATGATCGAGTCTAGTCATCTGCACAGTATTTATTACTGAATCTAAAAAAACAATATGCACTTTAAGCGCATCTATTTTCGTCCTAAACTGTGTTATCCACCGCTGGAAATTATACCATTCTACCATCAATAATCACTTTGATAATTTCACAAAGCGTTCCATTTCCGTGCCCGTCGACATAACGGCCTAGCAGTTATTGTCTATTACCCTCTGAGCCTAAAATTATCGCGTAAGTCACAATTAGAGTCCGTCATGCATGTGAGACGTCTAATATGAGGCTTAGAGTACCGTACATTTGAGAGGTGCACGCAGCATTAAATGGTAATATGATTATTACGTTTACAATAATAGACAATAATAGAGCGAGATTCCGGTAAACTGCTTGGTGTATTCCAGATTGCACTGTCTTAAAGGCGAAGTGATCGCGAAATACCCGATTGAAAGGAGTATGCCCAAAAATGTATTTTTTGATAGCATACTAATGCCACTTTGATGCCACTGTGGCAGCTCATCTCCAATGTACAGACACCTGCACATCAAGCTACTACAATCTGTCAGATTTCTTTGATCGATTTTCGACTTTATTTCTAAAATATTAGGTTCAAGGTTCATTGGGAAAAATTGTCAGTTTCGGGTAGCTTGACCTGCAGGCGTCTGTACACACGGCGACAGGTCAACCTATTCTAAATTTGATTGTATAGGTTGATGGGTGATGTGCCATGCCGTCGTGTGTACATCCGTCTGGAGTTATGCACCCAAATCTATATCACATATTTAATTACTGAATTTGTGAGTAAGTTTTAATGGTCCTATTCTATTAATTTAATAGTACAAATTCTATTGGACTCAAACAAGTGTCATTGAGTCTCCTAAAATTTTTATAGAAGTGACAAAAAAAAACGAATGAAATGAAGATGTGTATAGATAAAACACGTTACAATAAAAAATCACTCACACATGAAATTCATGTCTTAAACAAGGTCCTTATATTTAATGTCAATAATCGCATTGATAATTATCTAGTTACACATTGACTGTTTACCCAAATTGATTCCATTGAGCTTACGGAAGCTAATTGAATTAATTAACACTGTTAGACTTGTCATAATCCAAGTTAGTGTCATCTTGAAGTGTAATCGGATGCGGCTGAATATTATTATTTTACATGGGGCGATGCTTATCAGGCTTTAGAAACCCAGGGTATAACGAAACCCCTTGGTAAGACTGGCTGTCGGATATTCGAGACATTGACCATCTGTAACTGCGGTCAAAGATCTACAAATAATAGCTGGGATCAACAGCTTACGAAAGACCCTGAGTTTGGCATATCAGCTTAGGCAGAAGCTAAACCTGCAGTTGCAGAATAGTTTTAAGCATTTGAAATCTGAGGCTACTGCAACAGTTAAACTAAAACAAATTGTCGTTTTCCGTCTTCCACGCATATGGAATTTTATGGGTACTATATATAGTCGTAATTGTGCGTTATTCTGCAGCCATTAACAGTCGCTATAATAACAGCGATGTCGTCATGAGATAAATTATAATTAAAATTGTTCACGTGGATCGTCTAAAGTTTGAAACTCACTGCACATTTGCCGGAGCTAAACCAACACGAAAGGCATCGATCGTTTAATTCCAATTAACGAAACTCGCCTCCTTTTCCATGTAACAATTTCATCTAGAATTTTCCACTGACACATTTAAATATAAAATCAATCATTAGATTCTACTGTGGCGTTGTTATAAGGATTCACATTAATTACGCAAACAGCTCGTTTGCGTTTTAATCGAGCTTCGTTGGAGTATAAACTACCGTGAGCGGTTCACTATAACTCGATCATAGTAATGCAATGAACTATAACAACATTAGTTCTGCAGGAATTATGAACAAAACTGTGCTTTGGCCCTAGGGATTGCACTTGCACAGATGTTTTAGATCGATTCATCGTAATTATACGACATGGTTCTAGGATCTAGATCCGCCTGACGGGTTGCGGGTTGTTTGAAAGACCGCGGTCCAGAAACATAAAGGGCAAAAGAAGGAACATGGGTGGGTTTTAGTGAATAAAAGTCTGACAATCCCCCCGCTCCGTCCAGAGTAGGGGAAGTTATTTGATGATTACCCATCCGCATAAAAAGAATCTAGATCCGATTTCCTAAATAATAAATCGTATAGCATCGTTCTTTTAGATTATCCCTCTCTATTATTTTTCAATAAAACTATAATATTTTAAATTGACTGTCCATACTCATTTGTATCGATCCAAAATATTGGAATATGGCATCCTGTTCTATCGATACTGCAAAGTATGTGATCGTGCACCACTAGACCCATTCGTGCCAGGACAATGTGTTATATGCACCGTACGGATCGATACTCGATACATTTGATATCACCTCGTTAAGCCACTTAAATTGTTTACGAAACACGGATTATCAGATTGTACTTGTTAAATGTCTTCGATATATTGTTACGTGATCAGTAAGACTATTTCTAAGCATAGGCTTCGCTTTAGTTCGTTGTAAGGAACGAATTTGAAGGGGAAAGTAAATGTTGATTTTTGACGCAATTTCTTTGAGTGGTTCCGTGAATGTTCTGGGTTTGTTTGTGTAATTGTTTTAAAAACAATCATGTTTTAATTTGAACATACATTTTATCTGGGTTTAAGTTTCGCCACTATTTAATCGACTTACAGAAGGAGGAGAGATGATAGAAAAATTACTATTTCGCGGTGTTCCCATTTAAATTTTTGTCGAAGATCTGGTGTGAATTTGAATATACAATAGAACTCTTAAATAATGGACAGCAAATCTCTCGCATTCGCTTGGATATGTATGTATTATTTACACAATACCACATAACATTACGCGTGTAAGGGAAAATACCTCCAAATTTTGCCAATTACGTTTAAATTTCATCTTATTGGAAATAAGCATAAACCTACTTTATGTATTGATAACCATGTAAAATTATTGCATGTAATAAATTCTACCTATATATAATAATTTAAAAAAAAATTGTACTTATGGGGGATATTTAAATAATTATTTGTTTTTATTTTGTTAATACATTAATCGCATTCATTTTAATCTACCTATATCATATTATTGTAAATTGAATTATATTAAGGAAATTAAAAGGCTTAATTATAATTATTAATTATAATAAATTCTATAGGATAAAACTTTTTTTTAATCAGCTTTTTGACATTTGTCTGTCACAACTCACAACTCTTCCAATGGATTACGAGATATATCTTAAGTCCTAAAGCCTTATCCCGTTCCCCACATCAGATCGCCCATCACATTTCTTGCCACAATCTTAATTAAATCAGTGCAGACCAAGTTTATACAGGGTGGTGCACTATTTTATACGCGCACAAATTCAATTTACTCGTCGAGTCACTGACCGCCTAGTACTTGGTCGTCAACAATACAGTTTATTGATTGATTTTATTTTTAGAAGAAAAGCGTTTCAATAAACTATGCAGTTATGTTAACGATGGGTCCCTTAGACCCCCACTGGCATGTGACGTCATCAGTTCATGGGTGTAATTGAAGCACTAGTGATGCGAATTGATAATAATTTGTAAAGCGCTTCTTTCTTTATGATTACTTGCTGCTATTGCATGATTTAAAAAAATAAAAAACCGGCCGTGAGCGAGTCAGACTCGAGCACCGAGGGTTCCGTACAAACTTGCTACGTATACAGTTATATATATCTTTTGACTTAAAAGGTTGATATTTTCATAGCCCAAAAGGATCACAGAGTTGAGCATACGGTTTTAATTTTAACTTGATAACTCCATGTGTTCCCGATATAAAGGTCTTGACGGACAGACAAACAGACGAACAACAAAGTGATCCAATAAGGGTTCCATTTTCTCCTTTTGAGGTACGCAACCCTAAAAAATAACAGTGAACGGTTTTACGTTGGTTGCAATTTATAGAGCTGGTAAGAGAAAATAACATTCATTTTAAAATGAGATCAATAGATAGGCCGAGATTAATGCTGAACTGGTGTCTATCGTCAATTTTATGATAGAGCTAAATCTAGTTTTTCTTCGTCCTTGATTTAGTAGTTTGTCTTTATTAGAAATCGATTGATTCATCAGCTGTCTGGGGCGACAGATGTTCGATTAGATAAAATTGTTTGTTTTTTTCTGAAAAATCGATCATGTATAACGTCATGCGATTCATCATCATTTTCCTGTCCTTGTCCCATTCTATTTGGGGTCGGCGCAACACGTTTTCTTCTTTCATTCTCCCCTGTCAGACGTCACGGCATCATTTACTCCTTTTTCCTTCATATCATTTTTTACACAATGCATCTGTCTTTTCTTTGGTTTTCCTCTCCCTCTCCATCCATCAACATTCAGATGCCATGTCATCTCTCCTTTATTTACAAGTGGTTCGTCCCTCCTCATTACATGCTCACTATTCCATGTTAGTTTTAATTGAATCTAGTTTAAGTTGTTTACTTTATATGTAACCTAGTGTAAGTTGTTTGTTTCTATGTTAATTATTGTAATCGGTGTTATACCGTTTTAATCCTTACTTAATATTATAAAAGCGAAAGTGAGTTTGTTTGATTGTTTGTTTGTTACCTCTTCACGCTTCAATGACTAAACCGATTTTGATGAATTTTGATACAGAGATAGTTGGGAACCAGGAGACGGACATAGGCTATTTTTTTTTAAAAAGAGTGGGGTATGAGAGAGAAAGAAGGACTAAACGGGAAAACATAGCGATGCTATTACAAATCAATAAGGCGCTACCGTAGTTAACGCGAGCGAAGCCGCGGGTAAAAGCTAGTTAACTATAAAACAATAAATAAATGTCCATACCAAGACAAACGACTGCCTTTCAATTTTTCTGTAACAGGCGCAACTTTCAAACTTCCTCTAATGTACAAATTCCTTACTTCGAAGAGATTATCTCATCTAATTATATCGTTCGCAAAATACAATCAAATTTATTGATATCAGTAATTACAATTTTGAAGTAGAGACGTGCCTTATCATTGACGAAATAAGTCAAAAGTGCTTTAATCATGACCTTTCACAATTAAGAGAATAACCTGTTATCAGTAAAAATACGGTAAGTAGTTCTGTCGTCTGTCTATTGGCCTTATAACTTCTTACATTAGAATATTTATCTTAGGCCAAACAAAAGATGGATGGATTGTTTAAAGAATAATATGAACGAGTAAATAATGCCGTGACGTCTGGCAGGGGAAATAGAAGAAGAAAACGTGTGGTAGGAAGATCCGGGGTTGCGGGTTGTTCGAAAGAGATACCGTGGCCCTGGAACATAAAGGGCAAAAGAAGGAACATGGGTTGGTTTGTCAGTACAAGTCTGACACTCCCCTCCGCTAAGCCCAAAACGGATTTCCCATCCGCCAAAAAATATTTAACGTGTAAGTTGTTTATTTTAGCACAAATATTATAACTACATCCACGTGCTTCAAAGACTAGATTTAAGTACTTACCGCAAAATATGAATTAGGTAGCTAAAAATATTACCATATTTTATTAACCTTCAGAATCCTTTTTAATAACAAATAATGATACTTAAGTATTCACGTAGCTCGTAGGTACAAGACAAGTACGTCAGGCAACCCAAAATTAGACCCTCCAACATCTCAGACATACGAGATTCTCTTTTGATGTTTCCTCTTTGCCGTCTTGTCTTAAGATAATAATCTGTCTATCTCCTTTAATTCTCTGAAGGGATATTTCAGCTAACGAGATTAATTAATACAAGTTATTGTTGAACTGCCTTAGCTGAGAATATGGTTTCTGGTTCGAATCCAAGTTTAGACATTTTTTTTTTTTTACATTTTTTGTTTTTTATAACTTGGGTAATCATTTAAACTGAAACACACACAGCCAGATCAGATACAACTATCTGTAGACCATAAAAAATATTTGTTCGGTGAGAAAACGGAACCCGCGACACGCAGCTCAGCAACCAATCGGTCAGCCACTGCGCCAACCACGCAGACAAGTTTATATTAGTGTCCGTTTGTTTGCTATGGACTCATACCACATTACATGAGATGATGAGACTTGAACATAACTCGCGATAACTGTGACTATACACCTTATAGTACACCAGTACATACAAGAAACATGGGTGGGTTTTAGTCAGTAAAAGTCTGACACCCACCTGCTCCGTCCAGAGCGGGGAAGTTATTTGATGATATCCCATCCGCAATAAAAAAAAGCCACAGATTAAAAAATAAGTTGCCAAACACTAGTAATTTCTCCTACATAGTGGGTGCGTTTACAAACTTTTAAACTCACATACACAAACAGACAGACCCGAAACAATTATTTGTAGGCCATACAATTGTTCCGTGTGGGAATCCAACCCCCGACAGGCAGCGCAGCAGCCGATCGCTCAGCTACTGCGCCAACCGTGCCATCGAAGTTTAAGGCACCATGTTAAGTTATGATTGAAATACCAGGACGGGCCTGTTGGTCTAGTGGTTAGTGGCCCTGACTGCTGAGCCGGAGGTCGTGGGTTCGATTCCCACCCAGGACAAACTTTGTGTGATAAGCACAATTGTTTGTTCTGTGTCTGGGTGTGATTTATCTATAATATGTATGTATTTATAAATTATATAAGTATGTATATCAGTTGTCAGTTACCATAACACAAGCTCTGCTTAGCTTGGGATCAGATAACCGTGTGTGAGTTGTCCCAAGATATTTATATTTATTTACTAAGCTCCGGTTTTCGTGACTAGAATAAGGAACAATAGATTCGTACACAGATACTTGGTCAGTTTATTGTATTGTAATCACTAGTACAGTTTCACAATCTTGTGCTTAAAACGGTCTCTAGGGAGTAATTTTAAGGCTCGTTTGTTACCACAAATCACTTGAATTTAATGGGTTAAACGTTTCAAGCATTTAAACCAACGATGTGTTTTTGACAACCGTTTGAAGGTTAAAGACATTCGAATATGTAAAAGGACATTAACCATCTAAACTAATATTTTAAACATGTAAAAATTGTTTGTTTGTTTGCTACTATTTAACTGAAAAACTACTTGACAAAATTTGTAAACTTCGCTCACCATTACAATGCTATATTATTACCTCGTAACATAAGCTGTATAACATCACGCTACTACTCATAGTAGCCGGGGCAGTAGAAAAAAGACAGCTAGTATAAAGTGTCACCGTTTTGATGATACTTAGAAATGCAGATCAAAATGAAATTTTATTCTGTGTAATGATAAATCTTTATAAACGTTAACGAAACCAAAAACTAGTTTAGGATTCACTTTGTTGTTTGTCAGTCTATCAAGAGCCTTTATCTCGGAAACGCGTGGAAGTATCGCGTTGAAATTAAAACTTATATACTGAAATCAGTGGTCCCTTGAATCTGCGAAATAAACCCTCTAAGTCTACGCAGTCAAGAGATAGGGCCGTTTTATGTCGCAAGTTTGTGCGGAACTCTCGGTGCTCGAGTCCGACTCGCACTTGGCTGTTATTTTTATTAGCTATTAATTAACTATCTATGTAAAAAAAAACTTTGAATTAGACCCGGTTTCCGATTTGTGTGCATACACGTTTTGTGTAATTGTGAATTCGTCGCTTTTTTCTTTTCTTCCATTTATTGTTAGGTACTGGTAAAAGTTTTAAAACTAGACTAGAGCATAGCCGGACCGCTATTTTCATCTTGACATAATTTTCACTAAGATATCGATTCGAAGTTCTAACCCTACATCACTCAACGTGGGAGATCGTTCCATAGCCATGTTTCCCCACAATGCTCGTATCAGCATCCTAAATAATGTTTTCCTTTGGTTTTTACGAGGCCGCACTTTTCGCCTGCCTAGTTTTATGTCTGCCCATTCTTCCGTGTCACATAAAATAGTCTTTCTTGATCTAGGCATGAATGGAAGCTTGTCTTATCTTCTCGTATAAGACGTGTTGCTTATTTAGGTACGTTGCTAAATAATAGCAACCTCTTGGGTCGATCTTCAACTTAAGCTGCGCTTCAATTCTTTTTGAATAACCATTTTTACATCGTGCCTGAATTCTAATCTATGCTATGCCTAGCGGTTTCACCCACTGCTCAGGTCCCCTTCGCACTTAGTGGTTTGAAAGATAGTAGCCGATTCTCAGATTTACTGAATATGCATAGAAAAACTCATAAGAATCCGTCGAGCCGCTTCGGAGGAGTATGTGACACGAGAATTTTATATATTAGATACACTAAAGAGTGTCTAGGTTCGCTTGCTTAGGGCCTATGCATACCACGTTTTCTAAACGCGCCGTCGACGCGCGTTTTGGGAACGCGCGTCACCGGCGCGTTTTTATCCTGCAGAGCAGTTTGTTGTCGTTTGTATCGATACAAACGCGCGGCACAGGCGCGTGTGTATCGATACAAACGCGCGGCACCGGCGCGTCTGTATCGATACAAACGCAACGAGGGAAAGGGAAGTGTGAATCTACGCTAGTAGCAATCGAGCGATTTGGTGCACCGCACGTCTTTGGAACAAAAAAATGGAGCCACACAGAAAACTTCATAACTGAAATTCAAAACCGGCCAATATTGTGGAATTCACGGTTGCCGGATTATTCGTCGTTTGCATCGCGTCTGTATCGCTACACACGCGCGTTTGCACCGCGTCTGTATCGCTACACACGCGCGTCTGTATCGCTACACACGCGCGTCGATATTTATACAGGTGTGCAAAGGTCTACAGGCTGCGTCTGACTTGCGTGCGTATCGCGTCTGTATCGCTACAAACGCGCGTCGACGGCGCGTTTAAAAAACGTGGTGTGCATAGGCCCTAAAGGTTGGTGATCGGCTGTAGGCCTTTGACAGTTGTTACAGTGGGCTGAAAGTAATGACTCTCGAGTGTTACCGAGGAGTATCGCATTACCTAGTACATATTAGGTTGTAGAGGTCAGATAGGCAGTCACTTCATGTACAATACTGGTATTCAGCTGAATCCGGTTAGACTGGAAACCGACTCCAACCTAGTTGGGAACAAGCTTACCAAGCTGATTAGGCAGATGATGTCAGTTGATGTATTATCAACTTTTGCTATTACCACTGTTGGCACACAGGCCATCTTTCTCTCCAGGGACAGGAGCGGGTCGAAATAAAACACGCGAGCCCAATGTGGTTTTGTTTTGCCAACCATTTGCAATTGTTCTCTGAAGTTTAAAATAAGTTTTAAGAATCAAAATAGACTCCACATGTGGTAGTTTTTAAATATATGTGAACTGCACCCTGGACAGTCTGCCTAGCTACCACTTTACTGCCTGGATAATTTAGAGTTTGTGCTGTGAAAGGAAAGAAAAAGAACTATTATCTTCGAACTATTCGTATTTTCAAGTTATAATGAGGTCAAATTTGTTGTATGTATTTAAAGGGTAATTAATATTCGGAACAACTGATCCGATCCTGAAGATTCTATTACTTACAGGAAGTTAAATTTAAAACGTCCCAGTGGGTTGATTTCCATGCATAAAAATAAAGAAGATGCGCGCAAAAAAAAGTGTTTTATTTCAGGCAAGAAACCCACTTAAACAATTATTACAAACTATAAAACTCATTCATGTAATTTGAAAAAAAAAAAGCAAAATGATTAAAATAAATAAAATCATCACAAAACATCAATTAAACCACGTGTAACTAAAATTCAATTCACCAAAATAATAAAAAAAAAACAACTAGTGGTTGCAAGCTTGACTGTTTTCTCTTTCTCCGATTAAAGAAGGAAAGTTAATAACCGATAACTCGATCATAATAACACCTGTTGACATTAATCTAATCTAGTTTCTAAGTATCCTGTTTTTATGATTTACTGCGATCGATCACTAATACAGATATAATGTCTAGTCATTAATCATGGTATTTGTTAAGTTGACATGACATTTGATAATCATTTCAGCTTCAATTGAATTATCGTTTAAAATTTGACGGCACGGTTGGCGAAGTGGCTGAGCGATCGACTGCTGGGCTGCGTGTCGCGGGTTCGATTCCCGCACGGAAAAATGTTTGTATGACCTGCAGATACTTGTTTCGGGTCTGGCTGTTTGTGTATGTGAGTTTAATTTTTTGTAAACGCACCCACGATACAGGAGAAATTCCTAGTGTGGGGCAACGTATAAAAAAAACTGCGGTATTGTTGCCATGCAAGTTTTAGAGTTGCCCGTAATAACTCAATCCCTGATGTAGTGATGAATGATTCATGATCATGAGTACGAAAGTAATCAGGCAATCAACTGGATCGAGTAAACAAACATAAAAGTCATCGTTAATGTCTACTGTCATTCGTTAACTTAGTATGGGATTGCAATATCGCACTAATACCATTTAGCAGTGGAACAGCTTTTCGTAAAGGAGTATCGTTTAGGGCAGGGGTACCACCAAAGATATTTAGATCACCTGACTGACAGTTTTGTCTCTGCCCCAGCACCTGAGATGCCTGTGCTTTACATTTTTTATGTCGTTAGTCTTTTTTCCAGTTGGCAGTTGACAGAGGAAAATGGAAGAAATCGAAAAAGAAAACATGCTGCGTAAAATGAGATGTTGAGGCTTTATTCCATTGGTAGGGCTGTCTGTTTGTTTGTCCTCTGTTGTCCGTCTGCAGCCCAAGGGATTTTTTCAAACTGAACTCAATTTTGAGCCAATATAGAATAATCCCGCTTACAGACGTCAAGTTCACCCCCGCCATCCACACCTGCTTCTTCCGTGGTGCTGTTTTCAGCGACCCAAGTTGTGGTCTTAACAAATAATGCCCAATGCAAGCATATACGGCAAATGCGTCCGGTCACGTCCCATTCCTTTGATTTCAACATACAGTTTTACTTTACACAATTTCTGTTACATTTCTATTGCACATTACGTTGTCGCAAAATATTACCCAATATAATCAATACCAATGACACGTCTTTGATATTCCTTTGAAATTAACGTCAACTTGCACAAATGACGATAACATTCATAGAGTGAACTACATTGAAATCTATTGAAACTTATTGTCCGATATTAATTGTCAATGTCTAGTTTATATTCAAATGGATGTGTGTTCTCTCCTGAGCGGTGTCTCGGTGTTTCGTAGAAGTTTTACTTGCTCCATTTGTGGTTTAAATTAAATTCAGTGTATCAATGTTGGTTATCCGTGGTGGCTACGTCTTGCCTTTTCGCCATGATAAAAGGAGGTTCTGTATTTACCAGTCTTCTGCATACAGGTTAGATCTTATGTAATACTATCTGTGATTAAGTGTCGTAGCGTGATGTTATATAGCCTACAGTATTCCTCGATAACTGGGCTATCCAACACTAAAATATTTTTCAATTCAAACCAGTGGTTTTCAAGATAGACGCATTCAACCAAACTTTATAATATTTAAGTATAGAAAAGCTGTCTTGAAGATCAGTTTTAGATGGTGCGGCATATTATGTAAGAAATAAGGGTGAATGAAGAGTGATGGCTGGCAAGGGAATGCGTAAGAAAAACGTCCGTATTACCACCAACTCCAAACATTTGAACAAAGGCAAGGCCATGATGATTCTGATGGATTTTCAACACTCCGTCCAGAGCTGAAACTTTAAATTTAATTAACACGATTTTATTTAGGTGTTTGTTGAACTGCCGCTTAGTTTTCGTGTAAACAGACACTATTCTGTTTACCACTTCAGAAGTCTCAAGACACCTTTTCTAATTATACATAGGCGTCGATCATTTAGGCTCGAGTGTTTGTTTTAGTATAGGTTCATTCATGGCAACTTGAAAACTAACTTGAGACATCTTCAAGACAATCAAATCAGCAGGTTAATGTGCCCTTGTATTCTCCTTATTGGTGATACCTGAAAGTGTGGTGTTGAAGCTTCTCCTGCCAACCTTTAAGGACCTTTTTCCTACAAAATTTTACTGGAGCCACATATTGTACCTTTAAGCTGGACGAAACGAAGACGTGAAGACTGTGGGACTGGCTCTTGTAATGTGACGTTCAAAACGTACTGATTATCAGCCTTATTTGAATAAATGACTTTTGATTTGATAACTGTATAAAATTGTAAAAATATTCATTAACTTAATGCATTTGTTACATCATGAAACTTCTTCAAACCTCACGAAGAAACGCTTTCGTCCATCATTGACAAATGTTCTGTTAAATAGTAATTTGAAATTATGGTTTTATTCTGCAACATCCAACTAACGTTACACGCATCTTTGTTACAGCAACGGGCCTGTGGAGGGCGCGTACGGTCCGCAACACAGCCCGGTGTCGCGGTCGGACGCCTCCACCGAGGACGCCGAGCTGTCGGCTGCGCTGGCCCACCAGCATCACCTAGCTATGCAGGTCAGTTATATGGTACGATCGCTTTAATTTAATCTAGTCGTTGCAAGCGCTGCTGCTAAGTAGGAGGACACGGGTTCAATTCCCAGGCTTGATAAACAGACAAGGAGGGGTTTATAAAGGGGCATAAATCAACAAACAATTTTCAAAATAATGGGGAAAAACCAATTATAAAGGGAATTATTGTGTCCTTCTACATATACGAAAATGATTGTCTTTTTTTCTGTAAGTTTCCTGAAGAAATAAAAAATATATTGGATTTTGGACTAAAGGCTAGTTTTTAACATGACAGTGACGATGGCATAGATTTTTTATTTTTTAGGGTACTCTCTCTGTGTAACCTTAATTTTAGTGTTTATATGATAACTTTGATGTCCCTCTGTCTGTTTGTTTGTCAAGACCCTTTTTCTTTGAAACACGTGGAGGTAGAGTTGAAATGAAAACCATACTCCTGTCTACGGTCCCGGACGGTACGGTCCCTTGGAGCTGTGAAAACCACCCTCTAAGTTTACGCAGTCAAAAGATATGGCCGTTTATATCGCATGTTTCTATGGAATCCTCGGTACTAGAATCCGACTCGCACTTGGCCGGTTTTAATTTTTTTTTTCATTGCGAAGGTTTCTGTATAAAATCAAGATTTAGTTATATCTTTATCTGCTCTGATGAGACCACCCAAAACTTACAATAAATCATTTTCCTGTACTGACCCAACACCGCGAACCGCATAGTTCTAGCTAAAATTGGACCAATTCCGTTGTAATCGTATTATCTTGATGATGATCTCATTATATCTGTCGAGTGTAAAGGTCAACTCGCCGGTTGATTCTACGAACTCCCCACACTTTATATAAATATTGTTTATTTTTTGTAACTGATGCCAACGAACTTGCATTCCTACAAAAAGTATTATATCGAAACATAGCTATAAACTTCATTCAGGGAAATGCGGCACGATTAGTTCTATCTTCGGAAGTCAGTTTCTCTACTTCCTTTTCGGAAACGGAACTCTTTCTTTGATCATCAGTAGAAGTCTTATCAAGATAATTAAATATCCGCCTATCCGCCGGCCTATCTGTAACTGCGCTGTACGGGGGAGATGTGTAGAGGTGTCCCTTTCAAGAATTGCATCTCACTAAAGGGGTGAGGTATAATCAACGTTAAAGTGCTTTCGGTTCGAACGAATGACGGACTTCTTGCTCCTTTCAATGGTTAAAGAAGTTTATTTTCTCAATAAGAAATCACAAGGATTTCAGTTAATTGAGAACATTTATGGAATTTAAATAATAGTATAAAATTCACTTTGACAAACAAACTAAGTGAACGACGTCTCTACGAGGCAGAATGACAGAGATGATCCGTGCTAAAATGAGACCTCATAGGCATCGACTCGTTTAAACGGTAGTTCTATAGTTCTGCAGACAACAATAGCAACAACCGACTATCAAAATTGACAACAGACAAACTTACAAGCTTCTTTCAGCTTGTGATCATCGTCTGCCTAGTCAAAAATTGCAAATGAAGGAACAAATGGCTCAACACTCTTTCCGAGCCGAGCGCCTGCTATTATTTAGTCACGAGCTCCTTCTGGAATTTGTGACGTGTTCTAAAAACTTGCCACCTCTCCATTCCCCACATTTACCTAGTATGTTCGTTTGGTACAGGCTGGCGATTACCCGGTAGTTGGTGCAGGCGTGGAGCCTGACTATGGGCAGTATGTGTCGTCACCAGCAGCGCACTATAATCACATGGGACATCTCACCATGGCGCCCTCGCAGAAGTATCCACACGTAAGTTATTCACGTATCTTCACACTTTTTGCTGTTGCAATACAGAGATATTGAAAGATACTGTAAGACTAGTAACACGCAGAGAAGCCTGTCCGGGGTTGCGGGTTGTTTGAAAGAGATACCGTGGCCCGGAATACAAAGGGTAAAAGAAAAAACACGGATAAGTTCTAGTCAGTACAATTGTGACACTCTTTGGAAGTTTTTTGATAATTTCCGATCTCATACACAAAGCGCCAGACCCGATTGTTTCGGGTCTTTAGGCCAAAAAAATATTTGTTCAGTGTGGGGAACTGGGGATCGAAACCGTGACACCGGCGCAGCAGTTGATGTCGATGTCGAGTGTTGACATTCGTAGGATTGCAAAAAAAAAATGCCAAGCTTTTCTGTGGCAGCGGCAGCGGCCCAAGAAAGAATTATAAATGGAGCCGCTCAATAAGAGTTATTATTTCTTTGTCTGCGCAATGGCAATCCACATGAATGGATTATCTCATAATGTGGCTTTAAAAGTTTTGGGGCTGATAAGGCAGGAGATGACCATGATTAGCCAAGTCTCTTGGTTTCATTCTTGATCGTGTCACGTCTTGCATACTATCTTGGTAGTTACTAACATCTCCTTGTTTTCCAGGTAATGGACTCAGTCTCAGTGAGCGGGGGAGGCAGCTACGCGGGCGCGGGGGGCGCGGGCCACTACGGTACTTACGGGCACTATGGTACTGCAGCGTATCAACCCCAGACAGCCTACATGGTGGAGACGACGCAAGTGCCGCAGTATATGGGACAGGTTTGTACTTTATTGTTTCATGAATAGAGTTTATAATTGAACAAGGTTGACTTTTCAAGTCTTGATACAATATCTATAGTCAAGGAATTGGCTGACTACTAAACTCAAGTGTATACTTTTATTAAAGAAGATATATATAGATTGAAATCAATTTTTGCCTTATGTGTTTGTAATAAGGTTGATTGTTGTGTAGGTTGTCTAATAATAGTCTCCTTTTGCCTTTTTTCCAGGAGTACGTGGAAGGTGGTGGTAGCGCTTCGCCCCGGAGCGCGTCCCCGGGTGCCCTGCCACAGCACAATCTACATCTGCAACAGAGGTTTGTTTGAATATTTCATTAAAAGATGCGCGGTGTTGAATTTTCAATTCTCTGCTCAGAATTGAAAGTTGAAAATCCAAAAACGTGCTTTTATATAGGTATTAATTTAGACGCCCCCAAATTATACTTCTAAATTTCGTGTCCATGATTCCCATAATTATTTAATCTTTTGCCTTTCAGCTTAGAAATTTAAAAAATATGATATGTATGATGTATGATAAAAGACTTTTACTTGGCAGACCAACTTTACTGAACCCACGCATCCTTCTTCTATTTATTTATTTAAATAAAGATTCACCAACGGGTTATAAATTAGTAGTTAGTTTTTTGTTAGTGGTGATAGTAGTTGTAATAGCTCACCAGACACTATTGTGTCACCCACACTGGTTGGAGTGTCCTCCCTTTTCAACACCGTTTGTGGAACTTTGCACCCTATTCCTCATACCTCTAAATAGTAATTTGTTCTCGTCGCAGGTACGACTCGGCGTCCCTGGAGCAGTTAGGGCGGCACTACTGCGTGACGTCACCGCGCGGCGAGTACGCGCCCGACGCGTACGGCTACCAGCACTACCCCACCGCGTACGAGGCGCCACACCAGCCCCCACCATTCAAAGTAAGTCAACACTACACATAAACCTAATCAACTCGATACAGAACGTGATATTCAAATTCTTTTTTCTAATAATTGAGACACTTGTTCTACGAGCTATTGAAATTTTTTGACGGCACTTTTGGCGCTGTGTGTCATCGGGGTCAATCCTGCGGGGACTGACCCCGTGACACACACCGCCAAAAGTAGCCATGGAACAAATATTTGTATGTCCTGCAAATAGCTGTTTCTAGTCGGGTTGTTTGTGTATGTGAGTTTAAATGTTTGTAAACGTACCCACGATACATAAGAAATTCCTAGTGTGAGAAAAAGTTAAAAAAGAAAAACTCGCTCATGAAACGTTGTGTCGGAGTTCATAAAGTCATCAATCCCGTCTTGTTTTTCGTAAATCTTTGGCAGTTCTCACAAATAGGGCTGCAATTTTATTCACAACGGCTTTGATTTGAGAAATCGCATGTCTACCTTATTCTGGCACTACGAAATTGGTATCGATTCGGAGGCTGGTATCGGAAACCTTATCTGACTGTCGTGTTACCCTATAATAGGTAAGTGTAGAGGGCAGATTAGCAGTCGCTCAAATTTAAAAGGTACCTGACTCAAAATGTTTAGGAAAAGGCTAGGCAGATCATTACTTTTTGTATTTCTCTTCGCAGGATTCACAGAATGGACTAAGTCTGGGCAGCGCCGGTGGTCAGTCTATGTATGGCGATGAGGAAGAGTTACAGAAGCAGATGGCGAATATGGCACTAGGTGAGATAGGTACTTGTATGAACATCATTAACTTAACTGTCTCGCTTATTTTGTTACTCATTTCATATTGTATTGATTGTTACATTTGTTGACATGGTACTTATATGAACATCCATAACTTAACTGTCTAGCTTGTTGATATTATTGAATTTAGATGGTCAACGACACGCACAAAAAAAAAGTTTCCGTCAGCTTCTGGATACAATTCCATTCTTCCATCTCTTACCGTTCCGAAAGTTGGACTACCACATAATAAAAAAAACTTGCGTGTTTTCATAATTATGCAAAAACTAAATGAAGAATGCCAACGGCTACCATATAGCCCGGAAACGTAGACATAATTGTCCAATTAAAACTAATAAGGGAATGATTAGTGTTCGAATTATAACTAGACATTTATGTCGTTTATTCTATGAACAAAACATGCTCAATTGTGTCTGTGTCATATGTATCCGCAAAGTTGAAACAACACAGCCTTGAAACTTGCATTCTAAACATTGTAAAAACAAAGTATTTTTTTTCTCTTTGCAATCATTCTTCATTAACAGTCTATGCTCTTTCTGTCTTTCTCTAAAACCTACCAATCAAACGACGTTCTAATTTCAAATTGTCCGTTCACAGTCCACGGCAGTGTCGGCGGTCGTGAAGAGACCGGAGGTTTACAGTGGCGGGACCCGAACTTACCCGAAGTCATAGGATTCCTCAATTCGCCGTCAGATGTTGTGAAGGCGAATGCAGCGGCTTATTTACAGCACCTCACGTATATGGACGATCCTAACAAACAGAAGACTAGGAGTTTAGGTAATTTAGGCTTTATAGTCCAGTTATTTTAGGCATTTTATACCCTAATCTGGGGAAAAAATCCTTGTGAGCTGAATTTTTGTATACACCTTTATTACGGCGTTACTATGAAGATGTGAAAAATCGACATCGATATCGTGCCGGCTAAAAAGGTTTAAAAAGGTTAAAAGGTCACTAAAAACAGTTTTTCGTAAATATTTCGCGATCTATTGCTCGGAGGTCAATAGAGGTCATATAAAAATGTTCCTCATAAAATTGTCTACAAAAATGTCTCACGCAGTTTTTCTGTAAAATTAACTGTTTTCGGATTAAAGCGCTGAGAAAGCGATTAGGATGCACTCACATACGGTAATTAAAAAAAAATGCTGTTTACTGACCTTGAATCCCTGATTCCAGGCGGCATCCCACCCCTGGTGCGGCTGGTGTCGCACGAGAACCCCGAGGTGTGCCGCAACGCGTGCGGCGCTCTCCGCAACCTGTCGTACGGCCGACAGAACGACGAGAACAAGCGCGCCATCCGCGACGCCGCCGGCATTCCCGCGCTCATGGCGCTCTTGTGCCGCGCCACTGATATGGAGGTAACTACCGTCTGCCTTCTAATTCTGACATATTTTTTAATCCTTACTAATATTATAAAAGCGAAAGTGAGTTTGTTTGTTTGTTTGTTACCTCTTCACGCTTTAATGGCTACACCGATTTTGATGAATTTTGGTACAGAGATAGTTGGGAACCAGGAGACGGACATAGGCTAATATTTTTTTGAAAAAAGTGGGATGTGAGGGAGAAAGAGGGAAGAAAAGGGAAAACTTAGCATTGCTATTACAAATCAATAAGGCGCAAGGGGAACTGTGTTACCTCAAATTTAACGCGGGCGAAGCCGCGGGCGAAAGCTAGTTTCAAATAAATAAATCTTGATCTCCATAGAGATCTACGCTTTGGAATAGGCAACTACAGTACTTTCACAAGTTATTATTTCTTATGACTGGGACTGTAGTAGCATCTTTTTTTGTTTTTATGACATATAAAAGTACCTGTAATGGTCTAATTAAACTAAATGATTTGAGTTGATTTATTTGCTTTAAGTAAAAATATCTTGAGTACACTAACTGTAGTCGGTCGTATACAAAACGCATTTCGACCCTAAAAGAATTTCTCTAACACGTATCTTACCATTCCTACAGGTGAAAGATTTAGTAACAGGCGTAATTTGGAACATGTCGTCTTGCGAAGACCTGAAGCAGTCCATCATCGACGATGCTGCGCAGGTCATTGTGAACAAAGTCATCATACCGCACTCCGGATGGCATCCCACTAACCCTGGAGATACATATTGGTCTACTGGTGAGAAACTTTTAGTACCTACAATCTTTGTTCCGCGGATTCTGCGCAATTACTCCGCGGGACTAAAAAAGTAGTAAGAGTTTTACGACACGTCACGTAATCTCTGTTCTGCGGGCCATCGTCGGTTCTAAATATAATTATCTATTTTGTCGAGTTCCGATAAGTAATTTGGAGTGATGAGCAGATGGACATGGATACATGGCCTGTCAAAATCATAACCCTTCTTTGGCTTTGCCGTAGTCGGGTAAAAATGTGACATAATTATGTTATTGATTTCGTAAATGGGTTTTAAATGGTATTTAAGCTAGATGGTTTGCATTTCCGATTCCTTTTTTAAATTTGTTTTGTTTCACATATATTTTATGGCTAAGGTCTTCCTTTTTAGCTTTACACTACGCCTCAATGAAATTAAATAGTACATATTTACAACCGTATGTAAGCCACGCTAATGTTTGTTTACTCTCTCTCGGCGATGTCGCAATAAATAATGATGTGTGTGTCAGTATTCCGCAACGCGTCTGGCGTGCTGCGCAACGCGTCGAGCGCGGGCGAGTACGCGCGGCGGCGCCTGCGCTGCCTGGCGGGGCTCACGGACGCGCTGCTGCACGCCGTGCGCGCCGCGCTCACGGCCAACGCCATCGGCACCAAGATCGTGGAGAACTGCGTCTGTGTGCTCAGGAACTTGTCCTACAGGTGATGCCCTACATTTATTACAAGCTTGGAAATTGTCCACGTGTTTGCAGACATTAGAGATTACTCCTCAAAAATGTTTCTGATCAACAAAAATAAATGAATTTAATTAATTTCGACTATTAAAACGTAACAGAATAATTATCTGAAATTAGTAGTATTTTTTTTTCTTGCATTTGATTTTCCATCCCTCTCATCCCACTATCATTGAAATCTTTGTTAAACATGATTTCATGTATTTGAAGGTGTCAAGAGATCGAAGATCCATTATACGACACGAGAGCGCCGCTCACACAGTCGTCAGGACAGGCGCGGATAGCTGCCAGCGCTTCTAAAGGTATGTATTAAAAAAAACAGCCAAATGCGAAAGGTTCCGTACCAACTTGATACCTCCTCTAGTTAAAAAGCTTGACAGACAGACAAACGGACAACAAAGTGAACCGTTTTTTCTTCTTGAGGTACGGTATCTATACCTATACCAGTAAGGATACCTAAAAATAATCGAGAAAAAGCGACTTGTTGCATTGAACATCTCTTTCGACATCATGTAATCATGGATGTGACAAATGTCTGATCGTTGAGATAACACATGATCCTTTTGACTTATACTGTTTCATATACCAAATTTTTTCTCAAACTCATAACCATGTTAACAGCCAGTTACTGTTTTATTTTAAATCCTACAGCATTACTTGTATTTGGGTAGTTTTTTATCTCTAATTCTCAAACAACTAAAATAAGTAAACTAACAAGCAACTATAAAAGTCAACAAAAAGAATCGTCCTCAACCCTGTCAGCTGGTAATGTACCCAAGAGACTGGCCGCGTTGCCACGTTGTACAGCAACACTAATTAGTCTTTGGCCAAGGTAAAACCCAGCCCTTGGGTCATGGGAAGCGTCAACTAAGCGATGGAAGTCTTTAAAAAGAGCTGCTTCTTTATTCGCAGCTTGATTTCCTGAAAACTGAGAATTTCATAAGCTATTTAACTTCACAGGTGAAAATCTTGGCTGCTTCGGCGGCAGTAAAAAGAAGAAGGAAGGTTCATCATCATCTAACTCCACCAGTCCTTTGGGCAAGAGTGAGCCAGAGACACAACCACTCGGTGAAACTGGCACTACGCAGCTCGGCTACTCGGTGCCCAAAGGAACCGAGATGCTGTGGTCTCCAGAGGTAAGTCAATAACCTGCTACAGTACGGCCAACGAGAAGCGATACCAAATGTAAACAAAACGCATGCTAAAACCCCTCCTAAAATGGCCGCCCGAATGTTGGCGAACCCGTCTTAACGTCATGTTTTTGCCGGGAGAACGAGACATTACGACAAAGGCACAAGATGGAAAGAGCTAAATATTAGATTGTCAACGCCACAGTTGTTCTTTAGGTTAATGACCTTTCGTATCGCTTCTCGTTGGCCGTACTGTAGACACAGATATCATCACTTATATCTTATAGTATGCGGCCAGTGTCGTGCGTAGATACCTGATATACGGCAAGCTCATAAGGGTAGCAGACTGTTCAGAAACCTTCACAGTATGTTAAGTAAAAAGGTTATAAAGCCAAGTCAAGCTTTTAGGCTTCTTGCCGGAGTTGCGGGTTGTTCGAAAGTTTAAATATTTATGGTACAAAGGCGAGATCCAGTGGCACAATTTGGCTAATGTCATGATGTCGATATAAAACATTAACTTAAGGCTTTTGAGCTTTTTCTTTGCAGTAACAACTTATAGCGTACATAAGCATAGCAACACATAAGCATGCTTATAGATAAAGATCAAAATAGATCGTCAACAGGTCTGCTTGCCGGTTTAAAATTGTAGAGTATTGTTAAGTCATGTTTTTGTGCTACAATCACATCTTTGCTCATATCCAGGTGGTACCACTCTACATGGCATTACTGCAAACCTGTTCCAACCCTGAGACCCTGGAAGCAGCAGCCGGAGCCCTACAAAACCTCGCTGCCTGCTACTGGCAACCTTCCATCGATATACGAGCCGCTGTCAGGAAAGAGAAAGGTGAGAGTAAACCTTATGTTGAGTGTAGCAAGGTTGACACTTCTTTGTGTAGTTGCTTTAAATGGTTAAAGAAATTTACCGAGGTGCTGTCGGGAAAGAGAAAAGTGGCAATGACACTTATGTTGAATGCAGTATGGTTGAAACTTCGTTGTTTTTTGCTTTGTTATTTAGTGCTTTGGTGGAAGAGAGTAGGTAAGTTTGGTGAATGTGGGTTAAAATTACAACAATTAAAAAAGGCTAAAAGCTCTGAAAACTCTACCTTGTTTAAAGTATGATAAGGTTAAGAAAAATGAGATTTATGTAAGTTGGCATGCCTAGCTAGAGTAGTGTATGGCTTCTAAAAAATTACAGTATTCTTGGTGAAATATTTCCAAATGACAGTATACCTTATCAAGCGCACAGCAAGGATGAAACTACCACAGTACAACAACACTATAAATAAACGATCTGTAGTAAAAGTACAGTGGCTTACCTAAAATTGTACTTTAAATTCTTCACGATATGATATGAATTTGCTTACGACAATGCATGCTCTTCGAAGAAAGCCTTCTAGAATGGCTTGCAAAAATATTGTCTTATATCTTAAGCAGTAAGGTTTACAATTAGCTAACAATAAAGCATGCTCTAAGGTAGTGGGCCTTCTTTTACTTCCCGTAGTTGCGCTAGACTAGCCAGGCCCGAAGACCGACAGTGAACAACGCTAACATCCCCAGCATTTTCAGGTCTACCCATTCTCGTGGAACTACTGCGTATGGAGGTCGATCGTGTGGTCTGTGCTGTGGCTACCGCGCTGAGGAACCTGGCTATAGACCAGAGGAACAAGGAGCTGATCGGGAAGTATGCCATGAGGGACTTGGTGCAGAAGCTGCCAAGTGGAAACCATCAGCATGATCAGGTTAGTGCTAAGGTCTGTATGCCGAATGTAGTTTGCTAGATCAAATACCCTAACTCCCGTATCTATAGTAAAGTTAAAGTAATTACTTGATCTTAAGTAATTAGTTATGTCTTAAATTGTATGCCGTAGACGAGAATTTAAGTAAGAACGACGGTTCTTACTTGAAACATCAAATCTGTAGTGTTTTTTGTGAGTTTCAATGTTTGTAAACGCACCAACGATACAGGAGAAATTCCTAGTGGGGCAACTTTTTTTTTTACGTAATCCACGATCAAAGAAAAAAAATCTATCACAATAAATAGAAATATCCTGCTTTTTGGGCTACAGTTATGGTAATTCTTGGATTCTTGGTGTTGTATTATGAAACATGATCTTCATGAAGTAATTTGCTGTAAGAACTTATTGCCAAAAACAACTATGGCTTCCTCAGGGTACATCAGACGACACGATAGCTGCAGTACTGGCGACCCTGAACGAAGTAATAAAGAAGAGCGGCGAGTTCTCCCGCTCGCTGCTGGAAGCCGGCGGAGTGGAGAGACTGCTCAACTTGACGAAGCAGCGACACCGACACACGCCCAGGGTGCTCAAGTTTGCAGGTACAGTCCTGAGTCCATCGCTACTTCTCTGAAGGTACCCCTGAGGTTTATGCTTAGTACCCAAGAAGTTTAGATTTAGTACCTCGAATTATTGTCAATTCATTAGTTTGAATCATATAGACTTAGATATTGTTGTCAATCAACTTTTAAGTTTTCTTATTGCCATTATATTTTAAAGAGAACTGTCTGATTAGGTCTAGTGATCGCTAGTGGAACTGCTGAGTATACGGTCCTGGGGTTTGATTCCCGGGTCGAGTTAAGTGTTATTAGGTTTTTTCCTCAGCTATTTCTTAGCCACCTAGTCTGAATTCGTGCCCGGTTGATGGCAATAGGCTCGCTCCTAATTACATAAAATATAACTGGTGAAATGTGGGTGTACACCTCTGCCGTACCCGTCAGGGATTACAGGAGTGATGTAATGTTATGTAATTAATAGAACTGTGGTAATGATCACCTTTCTAGCTGAATATAACAATTCACTAGTTATTAAAAGGGACTAAAACCGATCTGATCTAATTTTTGATAAAAGCAGAAATTCGTCAAACAGACTATAACTAAATCTACTACTAGGAAAGACGTCCACTTAATGCCCAGTAAGTGGACGTCTTCCAGCTGGATGACGATGATCTAACATTACCTTGCCGTGTCCAGGTCAAGTGCTGATGACGATGTGGTCGCACGCGGAGCTGCGCGAGGTGTACCGCAAGCACGGCTGGCGCGAGGCCGACTTCCTGACGCCCGCGCGGGCCGCGCAGCCACGCGCGCCCTCTACTGCTAGCGGTACGTTACTACGGACATAGCAACTACTAAATAGAGGAACCTGTCAATCATTCAAAACTACGCACTGCATTCGATCTGAATCCGGGATTATACGGACATACATCGTAGAACTATTTGTATGGACTACATTGACAGTCTGTCATCCTATTTTTCTTCGTCGTCTGCGAGTTTCCAATTCAGAAGAAATATGATCCGTAGTCCTGTTTGTATGAACACACGCGTTATCTCTGATTCAAATCGGATATGTCCGCGCAGCTCGACTGAATAGGGACCCTCCATAAATTACGTCACACGTTAAGGGGAGAAGTGTGACATTTTGTGACAACGGGGTGGGGGGGGGGGGTTAGAACTGTAAACGATCGCACAACTAAAATAAAAAAAAATGGAAATATAACTGATTTCGTAATCGCTGTTTTCATTCAATAATTTCTAAATGTAAATTTACAAAATATGCGCTCAAAAATATCACTCACACTAAGGACACAAAGGTCACAAATGTGACCAGCTGTGACAGGGACGGGGGAGGGGCAAATAAATTATGAAATTCGTGTGACGTAATTTATGGATAAACCCATAGCGTTGATTGTGCTATTGGACAGTTGCTGATTAGTGCGTAAGCAAAAACCGTATTCGGTCAGAGTTTTTTTAATTTCGAATTCTAATCGAATGCATCGCGTAACTGAGGCGCGTAGCGAAGTTTATCGATATATCGCCTGATCAAGTCAACCTCGCGAGGCAGTTCGGTTAAGAGAGACGGACATAATTACTATTTTGTGTCTGTTTACTAAAGCATTCCTGTCTCAAGTATAATAAAGTGGAAGGCTTTTAGTACTGAATCTGAAGACATGTATACTTAAATAGATATTGTAATTATATTGCATTCATCTCTTCACTGCAACAACATAGGTTTAAAAAAACAAAAAAAACTTATTGATTTTTTTTTGTCTTGAAAGAACAAAACGAATATTTTGTAAATACTCAACTGTGTATATTATGTGTATAATTTGTATGTACAGTCGTTGTACTGTGTATCATTGACACTCATAACGCTATGTGAATCTCACGCTAACAGTGCTTAGGCTACACTATCGGATTACGTTTAAAAATATTGTTAGTCGATGAAATTTTAGGGAAAAGACAGTGCAGCCTAAGCATAACAACTAATAGTAAACTAATAGTCACATATTAAATGTTAAATATCGTATTAGTTAAATGTTGTCACGCTTTATTAACTGGCAAACTAGGTATATTCGCGACGAGAAACAGGAATCAAAGGACTTGGGAATCAAAGGATGTTTTCGGACTTCGGGCTTTTAATATTGTAAAGTACTTAATGACAGACTTTACATACCTTTGCAATCATCATTTTCTTGCCCTTGTCCCATTCTATTTGGGGTCGGCGCAACACGTATTCTTCTTCCATTCTCCCCTATCAGACGTCACGGCATCAGTTACTCCTTTCTCCTTCATATCATTCCTTACACAATCCATCCATCTTTTCTTTTGCCTTCCTCTCGCTCTCCGTCCATAAACATTCAGATCCATTACTCTTTTAGTCACATGTCCTTCATCCCTCCTCATTACATGTCCATACCAAGACAAACGACTCCCTTTCATTTTTTCTGTAACAGGCGCAACTTTCAAACTTTCTCGAATATATTCATTTCTTCCTTGACATACCTTTGCAATATGGAAATAAATCGTATATTCGTGAAAAAAACCTGAAGCCATATCGATAGTATTAATATAGAAAAACTAGTTGTTGCCCGCGACTTTGCAAACGGTCCGCGTCCATTTAGAATGTGACAGTTAATACGTGTTGCATTCTGGTGGACAATTTAGTCATGATTCTAAAGACACATGGCGCCATCTAATACCAAAATAACTTTAGTTGTTTTCCTGGAGAATAGCAATTTCGGGATGAAAAGTACCCTATGTCCGTTTCTGTACACAACAACATACATATATGGACCTGACCTACCTATGCAAATGGGTACCTGTTCCGCAAGCGTGCCATAATCGAGATAGAGATACAGAAAGCTTTAAGACTGCACTTTCTGTCGACCCTGTAGAGATCAAATTATCTGTCAATTTTGACGTTCAATGTCAAAATTGACAGGTCATTGCATAAGGTGCAATTTTGAAGCTTTCTGTATCTTATCTCGTTTTAAGCATGTGTGTGACTGTAGATTGGTTCCTGTTTGCATAAGCAGGTCTATATGCAAGATTTTGTGGTAATAGGTTCAGTGGTTAACAGTAAAGTTCTTTCGAATTTATATTAGTTAGAATAAGTATAAGAAATAGAGGTTAGCGTCGAGATTCCATCGTCGTTCCGTCCGCTTACGGTGTGGCTGGGTGTAGGTCAGGGCACGCCGTCGTCGGGCGCGCCGCACTCGCCCAGCAACGCCAACAGCACGCTGAGCCGGCCCATGGCCAGCACGGGCGGCACGCGCTACGAGGACCGCACCATACGCAGGCATCGGGAGGTAACGCACCAAGCACTATGCTATGCACCAACCATTACTTAAGCTTTTGAACGCTTTACACACATATATGTGACAAGCAAGTGCTTGCCCATCCATGGGGTCTAAAATGGCCGATTTAATAGAATCGCAGTGTATAATGAATTGTCAGTTTGTGACCAAATGGTAACGTAATTAATATTATTAATCTATAATAATAAATTCTGCTAAAGCAGTTTAGCTGCTTCAGCAGGACCCTCTGGACTCCAAAAACACAAATGTGTTATGAAAAATAAGGTAAAATGAGCTGCTTGGGCTGAAGGGCGATTCTGCTCTGGTGTTCAAAAGTTTAAGTGATTGCTTTAAGACGAAATGGCCAGGGTATCTCGTAAAATTCTAATTTTCTTACGTAATCATTAATTAACCTTTATCAATAGTTGTATTGATGATTAAAATTCTGTTCATACATGTTATGCTTGTATGAAAAACAATTTGATAATGGCCGAAAAATTAAATAAAATAGGTAAGAAAATTTGAAATACACGAGCTACCGTGGCGTGCATGTTACACCGTCTCTAGATAAGTTTACTGAAGTCTTACAGTCTGCTTTGTAAGTCTGTTTGACAAAGGATTATCTGGAGACGAGAACAGGCTCTTTGCAAACAAGGTGTATTTTTGAACTCAAGTATTGAATATTGACTGCCGGGGTTGCGGGTTGTTCGAAAGAGATACCGCAGTGCCGGAACATAAAGGGCAATAAAAGGAATATGGCTGGGTTTTAGTCAGTTCAAGTCTGACACTCCCCTCCGCTCCGCCCGGAGCGGGGGACGTTATATAATATTGACATTATAAAGTATACATTATTTGTTTTATTTAACACGAATAATAATAATATGATTTGATTAAGCTTTTCATTCATAAAATAATTTGTCCAAAAATACACCTGTGTTCGAAAACAGAGCTTGTGATATTGATTTCTCTGTTACATTTTTTTTTTACTTTTACTAAAACGCAAGCTTCATAATATTATTTGATAGCGAAAAATGCACTGTTCAAACAAGTCACCGCTTCGTTATTTTATACGCACTGTAAAGTCAGTGTTCGTTTCCAATATGACAAAAAAGGAAACACTATTACTTTTAAATTGCATAGATAATATATTTTTTAACGTTATTCTTATGGTACAACTTCATTCAACCTTCTGCATTTTGTTTTTGTGTGCTGTATATTTTTAGGCTTTAGCTTCTGCAATAAAATAAAATCACTAACCTTTTTAAATCACAGACATATTTACCGTCATAGTATTTTCTTTATCTCTTCCGTAATTTTCAAACAACATTTAATTATTTTTCAAAAGATAATTTTAAAAGAACATCGAACGTACTTATTTGACAAAGTTTTAAAGTAGTAAAGTTAAATATAATTAATGATTATTTTGTTAATCTGCTGAAAACTAAAAATAACCTTATACATTTATAAGAAAAAATTACCAAGTTAAATTCTTTACCGAAATGTAAATTCAAATCTTCCGAAAACTTAAATTATACCTCATTCGGCTGGATTTTCGTCAAAGCGTAGAGAATGATCATATTTAAGATTACATATATTCTTTGTTCATAAAATTTAACTCCCGTCTGTCTTTAATCAAAACCGGCCCTTACTGCCTTTCTCCCCTGTCTCACACCAGTTCTCCCCACAGAACGATGACATACCAGCGATGGAAGTGAACAACTACCACGACGGTCTCGGCATGGGCAACCCCAACGGGCGGCCGATGAACTTGCAAGGTGTGCAGGCGCAGATGCCCATGCCGCCTAGCAGTCGTTAGCGTTGCCGTGGAAACAGACTTGACGGTGAATCTTGATCAAATACTGATTTGAGTGTTGTCCTTTTCTGTTGCTGGTTTAGTTAGTCTTGATACTTGGAATTGCAAGTGCGGTAGTTTTGGTTCAAGAGAATCTCCGTTTTGTGGTGAGTTTTTAAAAGATCTCTTTCTTGAATGATTTTGAGTTGTATAAAGGAATTTTTTTCAAGAAGTAGGGATGATTCTTTTGAACGAACTACTAGTGGTGGTTTTAAATTTTTGTATTTGCAGTTTGCAATACAAATGTGTGGTTTGATCGCGATATTGTTAAGGGGTGTAACAAATATACTGAAAGACTTTTCAAATTGACTTATACTTAATTTAAATCTCATGTAAATTATTACGATTGCTCCTAATTAGGATACTTGATCGGTAAACCAAATTTGGTTTACCGATCAAAACGTGGGATTTGCATGTGATTTGAAAAGGCTTTCTGGAACATATGGGTAAGTAACACACGGTTTTAAGAAAGGAAAAGGATAGCAATACTAAATCAGTATTTATTTAATTTGAATCGGCATGAGATATTCAGCTAGCTTGATAGAAATGTTTCGATTGAAGAAATCAAGGATCAAGAAATATGATGCTGCATTTACACTCATCTATGACGAAAGGCTATGTAGAGAATACCTTGAAAATGTACTCTTGTACTAAAAACGAGTGTAAACACAGCATAATATCTTTAAACATGATGATATTGTATATCTTATCAATCTACCGTGCTAGGAAGATTGGCTTCGTGGGAATTTTGATATGGCAATATTATTTAAACATTATTTTATAATGGCAACATTTTTAGGTTGTGTTACAATTTGTATTTTAAGGTAAGAACAGTATTATCGTTGTTGTGTCAAGAAAATAGCATTTAAAAAGCTTTTTAATAAGATGGGTGGGTTATTATTGAATGGAAGTTCTCACGAGGCCAACCAAGTACTGAATTATATTTATTATGATATGAGAGGTAACATGCACAATCATTTATGTTAAATAATCATTATAATGTAGTGGTCGCTCGTTGAATGTGGTATACGCTGTTTTAACATTCATTTCGTACAGTCACCAACAATGTCAACTTGTTATAAGGAGTTTTTTTAAATAATGTTAAAAATATCAATTCACAGCATTTATTTTCTATAAAAAAGATAAAGGGGTGTAATTTTTCTAATAGACTTTCATAATTATGCTTGTTGTGGCTTTATATTTCCAAGCCACTGGCCGTATTTCAATTCTGAAGCTATAATTAAACTGCAGATGAACCAAAAGTTGAAATAATTCCAGATTTATCTCATATTTTAGTATTAATAACTATGAAAATAATGTTTTTAACGGACTTAGTTTTACTACCAATAAATAAACAGTATCATATTTCTTTTCTAACCTTGTTGTGATTGACTGTACATTAAAAATTAATTAGCCCTGAGGCCTAAAATTTAATCATCGCATTCGGATGTACGTTTTATACAATTATAATTATTGCCATTTTGATTTGTAAAGATATCATGTCAATTCCTTATGTAAATAGTCGTGCCATTTCTGTATTTATATAATAATAAAAATAAATCTTAAAAAGGGTTTGTTGTAGGTGTGTTGTGTATTTTCTATATAAACGTTGAGGCTCACCATAATTATTGGAATACTATATTTTTGTTGAACAATGAAAATTGAAGTGGGGACGGCTGTGCAGTACTTTTGGATTGATTAAAATAATCTGAAGAGAGAAAGTACTAGTTTTTCTATGACAAAAAACTAAAATTTTATTTTCCAAGATATCGTTTTCAATGCGTACCTCTAGATTTCTAAACTAACTTATAAGTGATGTTGATACGCGTATTTTAAAAAATTACATGGAAATAAATCGGAATAAATTTACTATTAATACAATAAATTAAACTTTATTTTTGAAATTAAATTTACATTCTTTGTGTTTAATAGATCACAAATAAATGAAAATAGTATTATTATTTTACTCCACAAAAAAAACTTATAACTTTAAGTTTCGTGCAAAAATTTGTTGTCATTGTTCTACATATTATTAAAACTCAATTTTCGTCACGTCTCGCGTCTGCAATTCCATAGGGGTTAAACAGCGGTATAAAACAAATAAAATAAGCTATAATCGACATAAAAAATTTGCAAAAAATAAAATAAACATGTATACTAACTTTTAGTCAAAACTCAACAAGCAAACGTCACTTTCGTCATTGACAATGTCTGGCACATCGACAGGCCTAGTTAAGAAGGCTACTTCTTTAGACTCCCTACACTTGCTGCTCCAAATTCACTATTGACATTGGCAGAATAGTCGACATCGGCTCTAATTGCCATTAAATAAAAATAGAATAGAATAGTTAAGAAGGCAAGGTAAGGCAGAGGGGACTCGCGAATGACATGAGCTTTGTTTTTCGAGAATATCGTGGTTTTATCGACGTAATTTTAACGATAGTTTAGTAATCTAGGGTGAAATCACTTTTAACTTGTCACTGCTTTTAAAACCCACAGAAAACGAAAAATATTCTAAAAAAACGTTGTTCAACAAAAACAATTCCATATAATATAACCATTTATACTAAAAAACGTCGAATAACGTTTTACATTGATAAAAATACATTTCAAATATTCGGGATTTGAACATAATAATTGTTATAATTTATAATGATTAGTTTAGACACACGATCTTTTTACTCGATTTTTCTAAATAAAGCCTGTTGTACACATAGTTGTAACTTGCACTATAGAATGCAACTTGCATGCTATTTTGACGTTTACCAATAACAAGTTGGTACATATTCAAGCTTCTTGTATGCTTTAATTCAAGTTACAAGCGTGTGTATCTACAGCTTAATGATTTCGCAGTAAGGTCTTATAGTATTTAAAAATAATTATAGAAGTTTTGTAATATTTTGTATCCATTCCAGGCCCTCTATGGTAATGTAATATAGGCGTCTATTGTCCTCTAACGTACATTAAGTAATATCCGTCTTACATTTAGCGTTAAGATGCATAATCGTGGGATGTTCGCATTTGTTTATTAAATTATTGTTGGGGTGTGGGAGTTGGCTCCTTGTAATTGACGCTTCTTGGTATCGATATATTCAAAGATATTATATGTTTTGCTGATCATGCTATCCAAAACAGATGATTATAATGGTTATTTATGGAAATATAAGACCATTTATAACCTCTAAGTAAAATTACTTTGTTTTGGTGATTATCTTGATCAATAAAGTGTCAGTTATAAAGGAAACACTCACTGTTCGAAAGTAGAAGGCATACTGAACTTTAATAATGACGATGTTATATTCATTTGTAGATAATTTATCATTTCTTTACATTTTCCTTTAAATAATGTCAGTTATTTTTAAGGAGGACTGGTATTAAATCCTCATAATTTGCAAACTACCCTACTAAGAAAATAATTTATACAATTATAGGCTCTAAATATTTATAGTTCTAAAGGCAGTTATCGCGTAAAAGGTTACGGTGTAGCGACCGGAAACAATGACCACGAAAATTGTGAATGACGGTAGCTTTAAAAATATTAATTTTTCGATTCATTTCCCTCCGTTTATGAGTTAAATTGTTAGCGTAACTATTTATTTTACATTATCTCGTAAGATTATATTTGTAGGTAAAGTAAAAAATAAGAGATTTTGTGAGTGAAACAAAACAGTTTTTTTTTGGGAATATATTTTATGCACAATAATGCATTTTGATACGTCCGCGGCAGGATAACGTTGACTGACTAACCAGGTACAAATCTAACCTCATCCAGTGCATTATTTTGATTTAAGTACCCACATATGTAAGTTTTTGTATCATATTTTTTATTATAAAAATGTAAGCAAATGTACAACAATGTTTTCATTACAATAAGCTTGCCACAGCGTCTTTGCTTCTATGAAGCGAACAATTTTTAATTATATTTCCGCATTCAAGCTTATTCTTCATTGTGTTCGAGTTTGATTTAGATGTAAGTATATTATTTACGCATCATTTTATAATTTTATTTATCGTGTCGTTAACGCGGGAGTTATAAGTAAATTGTAGGCATTATTAGATATATTGTTTATATTATATATATCTATTAATATTAATGTCTATATTAAATTTTATAGGATTCATCCTTAGGCTTTGTATAGTTGTATGGATACTTTACTTTATGGGGCTGTCCTTAAATCGTTTATGTACTTCCATTTCACAGTAAAAGATCTCTAGATGTTTCCAAATTTTATTTTTAAGACGTATAGTTTCACCATGATGTCGAGCGTCTTAGCGCTTTCCTTTACTGATATTATGACGTCACAGATACATAGGTCTAGTGCTACATGATTCTTTTGGCGTTTCACCGTCGGAACAAACGCCGTCATCTTTTTTTTTCTGTACAATTTCCATAGACATTTTTTACCAATAGACAATGCCATCAAAAGAATTGTGTAGCATTTTACGGCCCTTAATACCAAATGTCACTTTAAACTGCTAATGCATTTGTGACGTTACATTTTCAATAAACAGCGGGACTTATATTCAGTTCATTGTTATTTTACCTCTTCTATGAAACTTATGACAATGAGAATAAAGATCAAAATCAGAGGTGAACTAACAATGAAATGACATTAGTGTTATCCCACAAGTAAAATATATTAACATCTATGGTCAACCATAGGTTATAGTTGTTGGAACAGTAATACTCGATTATTTATATTTTATTTAAAAAAATTATATTGAGAAAAATAATTAATATTTAACGAGATCGTTTGCGTTTGTCGTTGCGACAGTTTAGTAGTTAAATATAATGATAGTTTGTCTTATGTCACGTTGTATGTAGTTTAATAGAGCATTATTCTCTTACATAAAGATACCTTATCATTAAACAAATTATATTATCAAAGAGAAATTAAATGAATGATTTTTTTTATTTTTAGTTTTTTTTTTCCTTATTTTCCTTTTTTATATTTTTCTTTTCAGATGAATGAATTCTAAATAGATATTCGAATGTTATGGCCTATGGAGTGCGTCAGAATGGGTAGCTCATATTATTACGAGTAGGCTCTGTTTATTAAAATGAACTTTATTGCTAACTGCGTAGAGTATGGATTTGTGTACCACTGTACGAGACTTTGTAACGGAATTAAAACATTTTGTAAGCATTTACAACAGGTTTTACAGCTCTTAGGGAATAGTTTCAGCCATGGCTTCCAATTATGTTTTGTTATTGTAGTCAACTCATAATTTTCTAGTTAAATTAGAATATTTTTGACCGAGTGACGATAACTGGGTACTAGTTCATTAGCAAAATAAATAGTAGAATTTTATTTTAACTGTTATTTGTACTGATTCTGTCGAACCGTACATGTTTTGAAACGACCGACGAATTACAAGTGAATTTAAATTCATGTAAAGCCAAAAACCTGATCTGGTTGTTCTTTAAAAAGACTAAAGCGGGCTATTCACGAATCGTTTTATTTCGGATATTCCTGAATGGCACATTCCTAAATTGTCTATGGGCAACCAGACCGGAAGTTTAGAAGGCTTTCGATAATTTTAAGTGAAGTCTCCTAACTGTATGAATGCTCACGTTTTTATATTTATCAGTAGTTACATTAACGTATTGAAAAAAAAACAGTTATTAAATTGAATTTATAGGTGTGATAGACGCATTAAATAAACGAAAATTGTATTGAACTATCGTAAGTTGCATTTTAGGTGCGTGCACAGTTATTGGTGATAAAGAAATGTCTTTTTTTACTTAATTGTATTTATTAATAATAAACACTAATTGTTAATGATGTGGGTGTTCTGCGGACTCGCGGAGTTACAATATTCCACGACAGTATTATTCAGTAATCTCATGTACCAATGTTGCTAATACACTTACATACATTTAAATAATTGTGTGAGTTTTATTTCCTCCTCCCCCATTCCTTCCAATTCTCTCAATGGTTCCTCTCGCCAATACACGAGGAAGTCACCTAAGACCTTGTCCAGAAGAAGCGAATTCGGCGCGAAACGTTTCGCGCGAATTCATTCGCGCGCTATTGAGATAGTAGGCACGAATACATCGCGTCCACAAGCATCGCGCGAATTCAAAATACGCGCGTAAACGCGTGCATGACGCCAGACCCTCGACTCGCGCGTATTGCGCGCTTTCTGGACAAGCCCTAAGGGTGCATCCACATCTGGCGAATGTGCAGCTTGCGAGACGTTTGCAAGCTGCGCGCATGCAGTTTTGTTCGTGCGCCGCTCCTGCGCCGTCCGCGCACAGTTGCGCGCGTTCTAAGCGCCGCCGCCGTACGCGACAACACGCGGGCGGCGCGCTAGTGGCTTGCGTCTTCCTTCCGGGCGGAGTCTTTTCTCTGTTTTATTTAAGCCCCGCTCAGTTCGTTTCTGATTACAGGAGGCTAATTACGTGTTGTTATGGAGTGGACGGAAGAGAAAATGTTTACGCTTAATTGAAACATATAAAAAGTTTCCAGTACTTTGAGTGCGAGAATTGAGTACGCGCAGATCGCGCGCCGCACGCCCGCCTATAATGAGCCTTACATGAGTTACGCTAAAGAGGCGCACCGAACCTTTGCTTGATTGTCGATCGCAAACGGGTCGCGATCTGCATACGCGCGTTACATTCGCCAGATGTGGACGCACCCTAAGGCGCCCTTCTCTGTCTGCCGCCAACCTGTCTTGTCTCAAGGCTCGTCTTGTGATATTCATGCCCGACCGATATGCTGTTGTCCCATTTTAGTATAGCAGCTCTTTAAACTTCATCGGTAAGTTGCTTTCTGGAGTACAGTGTGGCGATATTTCAACATTAACCTTATTCACACCATTGCCTTTTTAGTATACTTCACCCCGACGCCAAGCATAGTAAAATGTAGTAGACATGTCAACTAGTGATGGGAACATTGTCCATTATTATTTAGTCCTTACTATCCTTACTAATATTATAAAAGCGAAAGTCAGTTTGTTTGTTACCTCTTCACGCTTTAATGGCTAAACTGATTTTGATGAATTTTGGTATAGAGATAGTTGGGAACCAGGAGACGGACATAGGTTATTTATTTTTTAAAAAGAGTGATATGACGGAGAAAGAGGGACGAAACGGGAAAACTTAGCGTTTCTATTACAATCAATAAGGCGCTACCGAATTTAACGCGAGCGAAGCCGCGGGCAAAAGCTAGTTTATTATAATTTAGACAACTTAAGTGGCGTCTTAGCCATGCGAGCGTTTTGCAACTTAAGTGGTCAATGGCATTCACTAGGTTAAGTATGCTGAACCATATTTATCACAAATGATTAAGAAGAACCTGCTATGAAGTACACCAGCATTGCTACGGACTTCAATCGGAACGCAGCACTGTAGGCCTACTATGACATCTTAAAGCAGAACTTATTCCACTGAGTGAAAGAGATGGTGCTAGACACCCTGTATAGCTCTGTCCCTTTCCCTCAGCGGAATAAGTTCTGCTTTAACACGTCATGGTAGGGTAGCTGGTCGTACAAATCCAGGGTGCAATAAATAATAAAATACGACGACACGGTTGACGCAGTGGCTGAGCGATCAACTGCTGCACTGCGTGTCGCGGGCTCGATTCCCACACGGAACAAATATTTGTAAGGCCTACAGAAAGTTGTTCCGGGTCTGGCTGTTTGTGTATGTGAGTTTAATGTTTGTAGATATTAACAAAAATTTGCTAAAATCAAATTAAAAATAAATGTTTTGTAAACAAATCAATGTCAAGATGAAAATTAAATATTTTTTTTAAAATAATTATTAAATTATAATTAGAAAAAGTAATATTCATAATGTTCTAATGTGCCTTATTTAAAACTGAGACCGTCACAGCAATTCCTCAAGCAAGGACATTGAAGTCGATTAACGATCTTGGGTGACATTGGAGATGGACAGCACCCTCGGCTGCTTAAAATCAAAACATAGTAACTCGTTCCAACAAAAATGTTCAGGAGAGCCAAAAATCTGGTCGGCTACTTTGATGCGTTCGCCCGAAGAAACTAAAAGAGATAGAGATTTGGATGTTTGGCGAAAAGTTGTGTTATATTGTTGACATTTTAGTTTGTTATAATTGCAATAATTTCAGAGTATAGTTACACTTGAATCGCTCATACTTTATTTTTATTTGTGTATTTACCCAAATATGAATGTAAAAACAATATCAAAACTTAGTAAGTCTGCTTACTAGGTTATCAATTTGATTTTCTATGGTGAACGTGAATACTAAACAAATTCATTACATACATTTTAGTGTTTATGAGATTAAAAAAATAGTCAGAAGTACCTATGAATGCAGGTTTTGAATAAAAACCCTGTTGACTTATAAAAATATATTTATTAACGTACTTCAAAGGACTCTTTTTAAACATGACTCATACTTTCAATAGTCAACCAAAACTAAAAAAATAAACATAAGCTAAAATCGTTCTTATTGATAATGAACTATTCGTTGTTATTGGTAACGATTCGACCATCAGTTTGCAAATCAATTGAGTTATCACTCTTGGGTAGATTCAGCCAAAACTTTCTTCTGTTCAATGGCATTAAGGGGACTAATTTTGTAACAATACCATCTTTCTTCAATGATTTTACCCCTCTGGGGATAGTATTTGAAAGTGGAGGAATAGTGTCAATCATTTTAGATATCATGGGATGCATCGTTTTATTTTTTATAACCTTTGCTGTTTCTTTGGGATTATCTGAAATTTCGATTAATGTACCGTATCAAATATAGAGCCTGGATAATTAACAGTGAACCGAGCTGGTGGCAGGCATCTGCTTGTTCAAAATCGGCATTTCTGATACAAGGAATAGCATTGGAGGTGGTTGGGGCAGATTTTCTATGGCAAACATAGGTTCCAGAAGATCGAGATCTTGAAAACAATCTTCGGAATTATCATCAAACAGTTGTAGGGTAGGTTTTTGTACTTCCAAAGGTATATAATCGGGATCAGCTACGGAGTCATCACTCAAATAAGCAGTACCAAATCCAAGGTTACTATCAGAAACGATACTATCACAGATCGTTACATTTTCGGCTGATGACCCAAGGAGGGATAGGATTGTTGTAGTTGATAACAGTTTGGCCAGTATCTGTTTTAGCTAAATTATTTGCTCTGAAAGCGGAAAAAAAGAACAAAGCTAACACGCAAGCAACACCGAAACCAAAAAGGCAAATAATAAGGCAGAAAGTATTAGTTAAATAGCTGGGGTAAAGTTTTGGTAAAGTCCCGTCCTGTTCTATAGGACAAAAAGTAAAGAAGATTCAGGTATGTGGCGTTGTAGCAATCGCATCAGTTAAAATTATTATCTCTGTAAATACAATTACTACAACAATTATTCATTTTATTATTTTTTAACACGAAGCGAAACACTCGTGCGCCGGTGACACTGGACTTACTAAACGAAATTTCATCTATTTTATAATCGGTGTCAAATTCAAAACATAGCAAGTTGGTATTTCAAATTCATAACTTAGTAAGTCGCTTGAGTTGCTAGGGTTTTAAATTTGTATTTTGACATACTAAGTTTCAAATTTGTAGTTCAAGGAAATTATCGTAATCATGCCAAATTGCTTAGACTTGCTAAATTATATTTTAAAAGTTACGTATGCAACTGGGTGTTTTAAGGTCCACATCGTTTTGATACTGTCTAGTAAGTCAAAAAATGCCAAAAACCGTTTTTTTTTCAAATCACCTGTTACTAGGTTTTGAATTTGGGCAGCCGCCCTGCCCATTTACAAACGCGCATCACTTGCGCTTCTGCAAACATACCCAAAGTGCTGCAAGCTGACGGGGCAGCCCCAACACCGTCCTGAATGCATTGTTGTACTTTACACCCACAGACTGCACGTGTATAGATAATGAGCTGCAAACTTTACCTACTACCCGAAAACACTGCCATAACGGTTAGCCTTAAATGGGATAGTAAACAAAATAAAGACTTCTATTAAGTACGCATTTTATTTTCAGAGGCCTAGAAATTCAAATTATTAAAAATAAAAATTGGCACATATGACTATCGGCACAATGATCTCTGAGTCTACAACGACAAACATATACCTATTTTAAGTACTTATAGGTACTATTATTATGAATGACATTGATCATGCTTGTTTGCAGAAAATTCATAAGATTTGATAATAGGATATTTTTTTTAAATTATTGTATTTTCGAAAATTTCTCGTCCTAGCGCCTCTTTTGTAAACAGAGCTTCCTCCTCACTCTTGTGGGGATTATAAAAATTAATGTTGGCATGTTTTGTAAATATAAGCTTACCAATAACCGGAAGTACTAGACAAAATAATTTATCAAGTAAGTACCTACTAACTAATACGAATTGCGTAGGTAATCCATTGGTTTCCGTCTCGCAAAATTTAATCAATTTTCATTAACAAATTGCTTTCATTTAAAGGGTTAAAACATAAAATTATCCATAAAATCTACTTTATCTTGTCTAAGATTAATGTTCTTTAAGATAGACGTAATTCACTTGACTGGTTACGCATTTATTACAGAATATTGGTGGAACGGAGTTAATATGCCATGTTATTAATGAAAATTCCAATAATTTAAACTTATAATTAAGTGCTCATGCAATGATTCTTATTATTGGGTTCTTATAGCTGGTTTGTTATTATTTTGCTATAACATTAAGTTTTTATAGAGAAGTTTGTGGCTAAATAATAGCAGCAGCTCGTTTCGATATTTAGGTAAAGCCGCGCTTACTTAGGTTTGTCTGTCGATGGGTGACTACCCGTTACATACACAGTTTCCTCCGTGCCCCGGAAAACACGTTACGCTGTTGGTCCCGCTGTTGTCATTTGTAGATCTTTGACAGTCGTTACAAATAGTTAGTGTTCCAAAAGTCTCATAATCAAGGTCAAAGTCAAGGTGCGATTGCGGAGTCTTCTCTCAAACCAAAGATCACATACCGTCCTGCTTTTTTTTGCAAGCAGGTAATAGGTACTTTGAGGGATCTGTTCGAAGCCAATCTGTCGATGCGGCAAAGTTTAGTTCTCTGCTTATCTGACTTTAATCGCTATAATTCTAAAAATATTAATTGTTTGCTCTATTCGTTGCGGAACAATTTTTCAGACAGTGATGAAATTTTGGTAGGGTACCTATTCTGGGGAAGTCTGCGAGGGACCCTGAAAACGGGCAAAGGTAGTAATAAGTAAATAGGAACCATTGACAAGAGGATAAAATACGTCGCCCTGGAAAATGGTACCATTTATAACAGCCATTACTTATTGTTTTTATTTTAGCTCTAAATTTTCTTCAGTAAACAGACATCAAAAAAATCTTGGAAATACACTATCGTACCTTTTGCGTGGGTTGAAGTAAAGGTCAAACCACAGGGCTCTTGTGCCGGCAACGGAATTGTGGAAAAGAATATAAGATCTTGAAGTATTTTGGTAGATATTCTATTTTGAGGTGTTATTTTTAATATATTGTGGTCATTGATATTTGCGTGTGAGATGTTTCTATATTTTCTTACAATAAAGGTTGATAAAATATCGTCACAACTTTTGGAGATTTCTTATGGTTACGATCGAATATTACACACATGCATGGTTACTCTGACTCAAAACAACAATATGTTCAAATAATATTACGTGTGGGCATTGAACCCAAAAACTAATAGCAGCAAAGATAGCCACCAAGCAACTGCGCCTTCATTGCCAAAAACATTCAACGTGAATTGACTACTCATTGATCGCTGTCTACTTCAATATTGTGTTTGTAACTCAAGTTAGAACTGAATAAATTAACATACTCAGTTCTCATTAACCCTTCACGAGCCGTGGGTAATTTATACATAAACACATTACTTAACCCTTAAATCACGCCAATACAAGAGATTACCGGTCTAAATACTAGTTAAATTCATTAAAAGGGATAAATGATCAGCGTAGTTTCTAAATGTGCTGATTTAACACGAGAAACGTGTTGTTAAGATCGTGGATCGTGTAATTTTATAATCGTATGCCTTTAGTCAGGGGTGTCCAACAGTTTTGTGAATGCGGTTTTTAATCGCAAAAACGATATTTGTAAAAAGACACTTCTGCTTTTTCTCGTGACTCTCGCCCCGCTGTTTTGACGAGCGCTGTATAACAAACCAAGCTCATAATCTGCCTAGCCTTTTCCCAACTATGTTGGGGTCGGCTTCCAGTCTAACCGGATGCAGCTGAATATCAGTATTTTACATGGAGCGGCTGCCTATCTGATCTCCACAACCCAGTTAGTGCTGGGTAATGCGATATCACTTGGTAAGACTGGTTGTCAGACTTTCGGAATACTGACTACCGGAACGGCTGTCAAAGATCTACGAATGACAGCCGGGACCAACTGCTTAACGTGCTTTCCGAGGCACGGAGGAAACTAACTCACTCAGAACACTCATTGAGTTCTCGCTCCGCACATTATACGCATTTTACAAAAAAGTGAGTGGGCAATCAACTCATCAATATTAACCTTCGCTTACAGAACAGCGATTACCTACATTCGTCAAGTCGTTTTTAGTTGCTTAGTTGCTAGCTCGGCGGTGAGGCAGTACCTAAACGTTTTTTTTGGCATCGTGCAGGTCAACGTATACCTTCAGTGTAACAACAGTAGGGTAAAAAAACTCAGCCTAGGGCCTCAGCTTAAGGCATGAGAAAGGACAGCAAACGGGCAGGATAAATCGAAAATACAAAAGTAAATGCTAATATATTGTACGTGTTTCAACTATACTAAAGCTCGATGGAGCCACCTACAAAGAGTTCTTGAAGAATTACCAATTTTGCTGTCAGACGTTAACTTAACACTGAGACGAGACATGGTTTACAACTAAAAGACAATTTCCTCCGTAGATGTAGATTGTACATTTTTGTGGTACGGCGGCACTTTGAAAACCTTTTGTAACGTGTTTTAATAAAAATTTTAAACTTAGATAGTTTAAAAATTTTATTAAAACCGTATTTTTTTATCATAAAAGTGGCAAAAATAAAGAAATCCCAAATTAGGTATAACAATAACTGTTAAAATACCTTTATTGCTATCAACGCTAATTACAGGAAATAATCCCCGATCAAGCTCTATATTTTTTTACCGATTTTGTTTGTTGAAGGTCCATAGAAGTTTTTAAGATCATTTAGAAACCTCTGGCACCCCTAACTTATGTTTTTTTTAAGCTCTGAACATTTTTGATTATCGAACTCTAATGGTAATTTTGAACTTTGGACTAATTTTGTGGTAAGTTCTACAATACCTAGGTAAACGGATTTTTTTTGCATGGTAGCTATTGTTATCGCTAATAGTTTCCACGAAAAAGAATATCTAAAATGATGGGAATAAAGACATCCTTACTTAATATTATAAAAGCGAAAGTGAGTTTGTTTGTTTGTTTGTTTGTTTGTTTGTTACCTCTTCACGCTTTAATGGCTGAACCGATTTGGATGAATTTTGGTACAGAGATAGTAGGGAACCAGGAGACGGACATAGGCTAATATTTTTTTGAAAAAAGTGGGATGTGAGGGAGAAAGAGGGAAGAGAAGGGAAAACTTAGCGTTGCTATTACAAATCAATAAGGCGCAAGGGGAACTGTGTTACCCCAAATTTAACGCGGGCGAAGCTGCGGGCGAAAGCTAGTAAAAAATAAAAACCAATGTTAGGTGAAAATTTTGAAAATAGTACTTAAAAAAATTCTAGCTCCTAATAATCGCGGAACATACATGGGGGTAATTCGGGTACCCCTTAGCATAAGGTATCTAATTTTTTTCTTTGGACGTCTATCAACTGGCCACCCTGTATAGGTACTTTACTTCTAGTAAAAAAAATTGGTAACCCTACGCGTGCCAAAGGTTCACAATGCCTGCTAAACTAAAGCACAGACCATACTTATAGCACCCGACGCTACCACACGCGTGTTTTTAGGTCGCATTACGACTATGCTTGCTACTTTCGCGTTCACCGTAGACTAGCGTGTTACAAGTGTATCCCAAGCTTAAGTTATGATAGTGTGTAGTCTAGGTATTAGGTTTTCGTAATCTTGATTGTGGAACGGAATATTTGGCCCGTAATGTTAGGTTGGTGTGTGATTTATATTAATGTTTTATGATAGATAGATAGATATAAGTTGTTTCTACCTATTTGGTTGTAATATACCGGGCTGCTTATTTGATTTTATTACTTCATCAAGACTACATGCTGTTTGGGTTTTTTTTATCTTTTTTAAGTAAGAACATTGAAACTACCTATGTACCTAGTGTTGATCACTGTTTCATTGCTAACTTGGGCAACAAAACGTAACTGCATGTTACATTGCATGAGTTGCACACAGCAGATACTTAAAATCCTTACTAATACTTATGTTTGTTGGTTTTTTTGTTTGTTACGTCTTCACGCCTAAATGGCCAAACAGATTTTGATGAATTTTGTACAGAGTTACAGTTGGGACCCTGGAGACGGCCATAGGCTAAAAAAAAGTGAGAAAAGGGGAGAAAGAGGGAAGAAAAGGGGAGAGAAAGATATTTTTTTCGATAATCACGTGGGTTAAAGTTAGCGTTAGCCCAAAGTAACTATGCCACGCGAAGAAAGTCGCGGGCGGAAGCTAGTTAAATAATAATGTATTGATAAAAATCTGGCCAAGTATGAGTCGGACTCGCTCACCGAGAGTTCCGTACAAACTTGCGACATAAACGGCCACAACTTTTGACTGCGTAGACTTTGAGAGTAGATTTTTAAGAGACCACAGACTTGAGTATATTGTTCCCGAGTTAAGGGTATTGATAGACAGACAGAAAAACGGTCAACAAAGTGATTCTATATGGGTTGTTTTTTTCTTTTGAGATACGGATCCCTAAAGCATTGATTAGATGATTATTGTAACAGCAATAATAGTCTTTACTAGACTATTATTGTTGTTACAATACTACTAGTGGTATGACCGTAGGAATGCCTTGTAGGTACTCGTATAATTATCACTTTTTTTTATAACATGACCCGTCACTAGTAATTTCTCCTGTATCGTGGGATCTGTATCATGATAATATGAATAACGTTATCATTCGTAACATGGTCACAAAGTTAGAATTCACAATATTAATTGCGTCTGTGATCATATTAAGAATTTTAACGTAATTCTTATTTTTATCATAATGTATTATGATTCTTCTAAAGCGGCCGTTTTAGACCCCCAGGACACAAGAGGGATCAGGTACAGGACCTAAAGCATTCTGCTTTCTGAAGCTCGGCCACGTAACCCACAACTATTTTATGTTTTTTTTAAACATTACAGCACATTAGGAATTTCTCTTGTATTGTGTTTGCGTTTACGAACATGACAACTCACACACAAACCCCCAACAACTACCCGTGGGTTATACAAAATATTTGTTCCGTGCGGTAATCAAACCCGCGACACGCAATGGGATAGCCTAATGCTCAGCCCACCCACGCAAACTACTATAGCTACTGTGTAAGTTCCTGTTGGGAAAACCCAATAACATTTTTTCCTAACCCGGGACGGAACCCAGGATACTACAGTAACAATGTGCTAGCGACCATAAAACCTACGGGACTGATGAAAATCACAATTAGGCGAACAAAACATCGACAAAGCACTTCACAACTTTAATCTACATACAAAACATTTTATCCAATAGTTCCACCTGATATTTACGCTAGCCAGTTATTTCGCCAGACTCGATCAAGATCTGCAGGTCACAGCGCAGCCATTATTAGTAATAAAGGCCTGGTGGACTATTAGACACGTTAAAATTACACCTCTGCTGCAGTGGAGTGACTTTTAGCGCGTACGACACGACTGCGATACGAGTTTGCGGAAAGACAGTTTTTTTTTAAATCCTTGTTGTATTTGTATTCATATATTAGTGTTTGTTTTAAAGCATCCTTTTAGGCAAGATACGCCTGTAGAAAGATGTAAAATAATGAAAAAACCGGCCAAGTGCGAGTCAGACTCGCGAGCCAAGGGTTCCGTACAAACATGTGATATATGCGACCATATATGTTGACTGCATGTACTTGGAGACTGTATGACTGTAATAGAAATTTCATGAAAACAAAATCATTTGGTTTTGCAACCAAAAATGATTTTAAATGAGTAACCATGAAGTTTCTTGCCGGTTCTTCTCCATATGAAACGACCAACCCGAAACATGCACCTTTTCTCGGCGTTTTATAAGTGCCCATGTAGGCCTATGTGAAAAAAGAATATTTTGATTGATTGATTGAAAAACGTTGTCACTTTTAACGCGACATATAAAACTCACTAGTTAGTTAGAAAGGATTTAACTAGCCATGTCGTAGGCGTTAGATAATTCCGACATAACTTTAACACGATGGCGATGATTTTACTGATATTTAGAACGGGTGACGAAATAGACTGTTAAATATAATTTTACTAGCTTCCGCCCGCGACTTCGTCCGCGTGGCATACTTACATTTGAGTTTACGCTAACTTTAACCAGCGTGATGATAAAAAATATATCTTTTACTTCCCTTTTCTTCTCTCTTTCTCCCCTTTATACCACCTTTTTTTAGCCTATGTCCCTCTCCAGGGTTCCAACTATCTCTGTAACAAAATTAATCAAAATCAGTTGTTCCATTTAGGCGTGAAGACGTAACAAACAAACAAACTCACTTTCGCATTTATAATATTAGTAAGGATATGTATTTAGTACCTACACATAATGTAAGAACGTGACAAGGAGAAAGGAGTATGTGAGGATTGTAGGAGAAGGAAAAAGACGTGAGTTTTATGCATGTAGGTACCTATAGGGTTGTTGGCTAAGTTGAACAAGGGGCTGCAATATTCAGGGGGTAATTAAAGGTATGTCATGTATATCAAAGGTCTTGACTGACACACTACTTCTATATTTCGTCGATTATTAAAAGAAAATTCTGTTCTATACCTACATTTTGACCTGGAAGAGGCGAAATTTCTGCACTGGAGAGTTTAGAATTATGTCCTAAAATGAACGGGAACACAGGATGTCTGTCGAGGCTTATATAGCTTCTCCCGTTCTCGGCGGAGCGGAAAGGAGTGTCAGACTTTTACTGACTAAAACCCATCCATGTTCCTTCTTTTGCTCTTTGTGTTCCGGGGCTGCGGTATCACTATCAAACAACACACACCCCGGTATATATAACCTTTGATGATAACTGTTTGAGGCGCGCGTGATAACGAACGCGCCGTCGACACGGCCCGCGTCACTAGACAGACGGACGGTCTATTTATTTCCAACTACGGTGGCCGGGAGGAACGTCTCTCGCGGTGGTTGGGTTGGTTTGGGGTTTTCTCCCTAAAACGGTCAGCCACCTCCTTCGCTAGCCTTGTCGCCTCTACTAGGACACAGCGGTGCTCTGCCCAAGCGGCGCAGACGGCCACAGTGTGCTCCACCGTGTCCTTTACCATGTTTCATACAATAACCTAAATAAAAATCACCCTGCCACCACCAGTACCCGAATCTGCAGAATCTAATACCTAAACGAAGTACCATTTTGACCAAATCTCGTGCATTGTAAATACAAAACTACTACATAGGCGATTGAACCACAAAATGATTTATTGACGTATTATGTGACCGCCGACGTCTTAATTAGGAGCACGTTTCTTTGTTGTAAAAGAAAAATCGCCTTTCACTACGTAATTTTATGTGGGGAAATTTTATGGTTTTTGTTTCCAATGGGGAAGGCTACTGTGACATTATTGGAGCTTACAGAGTTAGTTCCAACTTCCAAGTATTGTCTTTGGTTAAAAATCTGCTATGTCATTTTGTATTTCAAAATGGGTTGATATCGTCTTTTTTTGCGGATGCTAAATCAACAAATAACTTCCCCTGGGGGAGTGTCAGACTTATACTAACTAAAACCAACCCATGTTCCTTCTATTGCCCTTTACATTCCATTCCTCTTTCAAACAACCCGCAACCCCAGCAGGATGCGTTGATCTCTTTGGTCGGATTTAGACTTAACCATGCTCCCGCCATCTGCATTGAGCTTTGACATGCCTTCTACCTAAGTTATCTATTGTCATACTTTTTTTCTAAGGGTTGGAAATTCAAGAATTAGAAAAAAGACTAGCCATAGATTTCTTGATGATATGAACCCTAATTTCGGAGGACAATTTCCGAAGAATTTTTTAGAAAATTTCCTAATCCATTGACATGATCGCTTAAGATCGACATTAGCATATTCTTGTTCTTAAGTTTAAAAAAAACAGTAAAATCAGATGCCCATTGTTAGGCTTTATCTTTGTATATAAAAATCGTGGTTTAAGTAAATCATAAACGAGTATTCGCAGGTATAAAGTTGTTACTATCCCGTGAACGAGCTCTTTTAAAAGCTTGTAAACCAAGGAATATAAACTTGCGTCGCAACAAGAATACGTAAAATGTAAAGCTTTGAGAATATTCCTGAAATTCAGGTACTTATTTACTTAAGTAACTTGATAAGAAAATCAGGAACTGTAAATATACTAGAGCAAGTATTGTGGTGAATAATGTCTGAAATAGTATATTTTGATACAAGTGTAAGAACTTTTTCATTGAATCCGACACAGGATTTACACCCGGGCCGTAGGCGAGGGTATAGAATGGTGGTATAGAAAAAATCCTACGTGTTATTTCAGACTTTAATCTACCTCTGTGCCAAATTTTATCAAGATCCGTTCAGCCGTTTTGACGTGAAAGAGTAACAAACATCCATATATCCTCACAAACATTCGCATTTATAATATTAGTAGGATACCACGGCGGCCAATGTCAGCGGAGATTAGCCATCAGCGCGGGAGATAGTACACATAGAGCAGGCACAGGTGCCCTCTCTGTTCCGTCACTCTCATAATCCGATGGGCACAGCAATCCGACACGACCGTAGAGCGATCAGACGCTGGACAACTGTCTCAAAGTTCTTTTCGAGGCACGGGGGGTATAACACCACGAACTTTCAAACTCTGGTCAGGAATAAAATTCTGATTAGAAAATTCCAATGACACTTTTTACCCAACCCAGGTGCTAGGTAGTCGCGGTTACGACCGCGATACCAACGAAGCGGCATTTATCATAAGTAGTAGGAAGAATAATTTCATGTTAAAAGTATATCGAGATGTGTTCTAAAATACGATGAATTAATTTTATATGTTCTGTGTATTTATGGTAGAATTAAAGGCTTTTTTATTTTATTTAGTGGGAAGACTGAATGAAAACCATTAGAGGAGGTCTTTGTCGAAAGATAAGCTATTAAGAGGAGAGATAAACCGAATGCCGAGAATATGTTTAAGTTAAGTTATTTTTTAAGTTTACTTCGCAAAATTGTAAAACCAAATGATTTCAAAAGAGTAAACATGGAGTTTCTTGCCGGGTCTTCTCCATAGGAAACGACCAACCCGAACCGTGCAGCTTTTCTCGACGTTTTATAAGGCCCATGTGAAATAAAAATATTTTGATTTGATTTGACTTGCATCTTAAGTATAATTATTTAAGTTAAAACATTAACAACAATATATAATATTTTATTTTTATTAACCTATTTATTTTGTGGCATGTGACATGGAGTAACAAACAAACAGAGTAAGTTCCGTTAAGTAAATAAATAAATAATTTATTGGACTCAGTAGAATATAGCCTAGTACAAAATATGACTACACAAGGTTATCCTAATATTAAAAGGCTGCTAAAAACTAAATGAGCGTCTGTTTTCGATCTGCGACGGCAATCACTCAAGATGGGATGCGGTCACCTCCTTCTGCGAAGCAGTCATGCTAGCGAAGGAGGTGACTTTGACTGGTTTGAGGGAGAGAACCTCAAACCAACCCAGCCACCGCGGGAGACGCCCCGGGCGTCGAGCGCCGCGAGACGACTCCCGGCCACCGTAGATGCGGCCCTGTTAGCTCACCGTCCATCCGTCTATTGACGACAGGCCATGTTGACGGCGCGTCAGTGTTCCACGCGCGCCTCAAAGAGATGTCAGCAAAGCAGAGGGGCCTGCCAGGGCCTCCGCCTGCCGGGTATGCGGTTTGTTCGAAAGATACCGCGGCCCCGGAACGTAAAGGGCAATCAATAGAAGAAGCATGGGTGGGTTTTAGTCAGTACAAGTCTGACACTAACCCCTGCTCCGCCCAGAGCGGGAGAAGTTATTTGATGATTTACCATCCGCAAAAAAAACGTCTGTTTTCCGAATTAGGTAAAGAACCTGTATCTTGGAAATCAAAAGTAATTATGTGCCTTTCTATTTGATCTTCATCTACGTTAATTTTGTAGATCCCTACCCACATAGTAGCACCTTGTTTATTTACTTTCCTAAAATAGAAACTCTCCCTTCAAGAGGAAATTACTAGAAACCTTCTATGCATAAGCTATGTAACAGCAGTAGCTGCAATCAGCTAACGAGATCAAACGGACATCGCAGTACCAACCTACGCAACGCCATTTCTTTAGCCAACCTCAAGATTAAAATGTCGAACTAACAACTTTCTGTGTAATTAAAATAGAAATACTGTTTTATGAGAATGAATCGTAGATAAATATATGTTGTTTTAAGTATTTACTAACATAACTAGTACTTATTACTTCTTCTGTTGTATCGTGGATGCGTTTACAAACATTTAAACTCACATGCACAAACAGCCAGACCAACAACAACTGTCATACAAATGTTTGTTCCGTGCGGAGACCGAACCCGTGACCTGCAGCGGAGCAGTCGATCGCTCAGCCACGAAACGAAGTGGTCTGTCTGTCTGTCTGTCAAGACCCTTCTCTCTTGGAAACGCAAGGAAGTATTGAGTTGAAACTAAAGCTATATACTCAAATATGTGGTTCCTATGTGCTGTGAAAATCAACCATCTCAGTCGACGCAGTCAAAAGATATGGCTGTTTATGTCGCAAGTTTGTAAGGAAGCAACGGTGCGCGAATCTGACTCACTTTTAGACGGTTTTCTTATTAAGTACGGAACTCTAAAAAGTGATTGATGGGCTCACTGCTGTTTCGTTAGTGCAGGAATTTATGACAGTTGTTCAGGTTAGGTGGTCCCACACCTGGAGCATTTACTTGTAATGTAACGTTTGGAATTCACTTGTTTCTCTACAAAATCGAATCTTGGATTGTTACATTACAGGCGAATGTTCCCCGTATAGCAACATATTACGTCATTCGACATATGAAAATTACAGGAAAACTACTAGACTAACAGTCATGAAAGTAAGGTTGCGTGCCATAAATCAGTTTTTGTAAGCCACCCTTGTCTTGGGAAAAACGTTCATAATATCGGAACGGGTTTTTTTTTATATTGCTGTGCTTGCTTACAAGTTCATGACTATGAAAATAGGTCGTTTCATGGAAATTCGTTCGGTATACCTAGAAGATATTTATGTACACTCTAAGTATATAAGATAAGAGACGAGAGATGAAGAAGAGTTTACTTAGGCTGGGTTGCACCATCTTACTTTAACATTAACAAACATTGAAAATTCAGTTAAAGTAATGGTTAGGCCAAAAATGAGTTGTACCATTTGACAAATAGTTAAATGACGTAATAACTTTAACCGTAACGGTAACCGATCACTTTTCGCTGGTTAGTGTTAGCGTTTGTGTTAAATTAAGCGTCAACTGTCAAACGCGTTGAATAGACAAATCAATAAAAAGGTATAGTACGAGATCCGGCTGCAGAATCAGTGTACTCATCGAGTGTTTGCTGAAAACCAAATTTTTATACATATTCATGATTAGGAGAATTTATATCCACCAGGTTGCCTATCAAAATGTGGCCGCTAGTATTTTTAATTAAATTATTAATAATTCATAATCCGTAAGAAATTTCATTGACTTTTTTTTTCAATGAAATGTCGTCTACTTTACGGCAACATCTATAAAGACTCTGAAAAATTATAGTTGCCGTTGCGCACCTGGCCGCACCTCTTCGCAGCCAGGTATACACAGGTATGAATTTGTTACATTTATACACCCACAACGTACATTTATAATTTATATATCAAATTAAAGCTATTTTTTTTCTGTATATTATTATATACGGTTGCTTAATTAAATCTGGCCGCCAATAAGGGTTGCTGGCTAATAAATATAGTAAATATTAAAAGTAGAGTGAAAGAGAGCTAGCGCGTAACACCACTAGTCAGACGAGGATAGCGATTGCCAGCTGTCGGACGGTTTAAAGCCATTGCGCATGCGTCAGATGTTAGTGTTCTCAACCTCCGATTCAAACAATAGTAGGTACGACTCAAAATAATAAATACTCCAAAAGAAACGTCTTTCTTTTCTAAAATTATTAATAATTTAATTAAAAATGCTAGCGGCTACATTTTGATAGGCAACCTGGTGGATATAAATTCTCCTAATCATGAATATGTGTAAAAAATTGGTTTTCAGCAAGCACTCGATGAGTACACTGATTCTGCAGCCGGATCTTAGACTAGTAGGTACTTTGTTTGAAAGTTTGCAAGCAAATTTTCGTCCATGTTTTTATTTTCTCCCACAGTGCACCAGAACCCGAAAGATTATTAAATTAAAAATATTTCTAAGCTTCCTTGAGAAAAATATTTAAAATTAACCGACACCGAGCTAACATCAATAGAATGAAGTGACACCGATGACAGCGCAGAAACGAGTTTTTACGTTTTTTATGATTAGTATTGCCATATTTAAAAATGTTACCCGCGTCGAACCTGGGGTAAATCACGCCTCATTTGACTTGCAACACTTTTAACTTTAACAAATCTAATGAATTCGCTGGTGCAACTCATTTTGCTGCAACTGTTAAAGGCAGCGTTACTGTTAGTGTTAAATTTGACACAAACCTTTACTATAACTTCTTCTGTGGCGCAACCCAGCCTTAATCTTGACGAGCAAATTGTCACAACTTGGCCTTAGACACTAAAAAGTACTACAACTTTGTACAAAAAGTAGGTACTCTTTTGGGAAATCCTCAAATGAATCCTCCCGTTCTTTTCGGGGCGGCAAGGAGTGTTAGACTTGTACTAACTAAAGCCTATCTATATTCTTCTTTTGTCGTGTGTGTACCTGGGCCGCGGTATCCACCACCTTAGCCCTAGCACCTAACCTTAGGTGGAAGCCATAACGGGCCCTTTTTTTTTTTTGCGTGGGATATCATCCAATGACTTCCCCCGCTCTGAGCGGAGCGAGGGGGCATGTCAGACTTGTACTGACTAAAACCCACCCATGTTCCTTCTATTGCCCTTTACGTTCCGGGGCCACGGTATCTCTTTCGAACAACCCGCAACCCCGGAAGGCGGAGGCTCTGGCAAGCCCCTCTGCTTTGCTGACTCTCTTTGAGGCGCGCGTGAAACACGAACGCGCCGTCGACACGGCCTGTCGTCAATCGACGGACGGACGTTGACCTACCCATTGCTCACCGTCCACAGGCCCGCATCTACGGTGGCCGGGAGTCGTGTCGCGGCGCCCGGCGCCCTGGGCGTCTCCCGCGGCGGCTGGGTTGGGCAGATGTTCTCTCCCTCAAACGCCCGGCCACCTCCTTAGCTAGCATTACTGCTTCGCAGAAGGTGGTGACCGCTTCCCATTCCTTCTCGCTCTGGACCATGGCCTGAACCAGGGCCGGACGCGAGAGATCGCCGCCGCCGATCGCCTCCACTAGGGCACGGCGGTGCTCCGCCCAAGCTGGGCAGATCGCCACTGTGTGCTCCACCGTGTCCTCCGGGCGATCGTCACCATGGTGACACCCGGGCGCTTCCTCCCGCCCGATGATGTGCAGGAAGCCCTGAAACTTTCGTGTCCGGTGAGGACCTGCGTCAGGCGGTAGGTGAGGACACCATGACGTCTCTCCAGCCACTCCTCAAAGAGGGAACTTACCGCCACTATTGTGGCGTGCCCTGCCCTAACGGGCCCTGACATTTAATTAATTTGCATCTCCTGACATCTCTTTGAAGCGCGAGTCATACACGAATGCACCGTCGACGCTTCTTGTCGTTACTGGACGGGCGGACGGTGAGCTAATTCCTAATGTGGAGTGGGGGCAACACTAAAAAGAAACCCCTGTATATACCGTCTTTTTTTTGGGTTGGGTAATAATAATGGGATTTCTCAGTAAGAGCCACAGTGACTGGATGTGTGCCCAGATGATGCCAATATGCTCGCCCTCTACTACATCGAGCTTTTTTTGGGGTGGGAAATCATCAAATAACTTCCCTCGCTCTGGACGGAGCGGGGGGAGTGTCAGACTTTTACTGACTAAAACCCACCCATATTCCTTCCATTGCCCCGTATGTTCCGGGGCCGAAGTATCTCATTCGAACAACCCGCAACCCCTGCAGGCGTTGGCCCTGGCAGTCCCATCTTGCTGACATCTCTTTGAGGCGCGCGTGGAACACTAATGCACTTTTATAAATACCGTCTAAGCTTAAAGTTACGACCACACCAAATAAATTCCACCTTTAATTAAACAAATAATTAACAAAAACATCGTCCAACAAATTACAATTATCGCAGAAACGAGTATGTAAAATACCTGCACATTTACTTTGAATAACCAGATTGTAATCACAACTGGGCTAAGAAATAATATTGTTGTTCTTGGGAATCGCCATAATATTCAAGTAAATGGTTCCATTTGCCAAGGTAACGGGTCTGGAATGGTCGTTCGGACGTATAAGGGACCTCTGTGGACCTCCGAAGTACGGTAGGGTAGCTATGAGTTGTGCAAGTGGAGGATTTAGACGGGTTTTGACTGTTAAATGTAGTGGTTTTGGTGTGTAGTGATTTTGATTGGGTGGCCTGTGTCAAATTAATTTAAAAACTTGGGTCACTATTAAGTTTTGGATTGTTTAATTTTGTCCTTTTTTGTGGATGGGAAATCATCTACAACTTTAACAGCGAGGGAGTGTCAGATTTAGACTGACTAAAACCAACCCATGTGAAAGTTAATAAAATTGATAAATTAAAAAAAAAAGCGATCGACATAAAACTAAAATTCACTGTCTCGATATTCATATTTATTTATTTGCGTACCATAATGTACACAAATTATGGTACACACCTATTTATAGCACAATGCACAAAAAATAGGTGTTATAAAAACCTAAAGTACATTTTTAAACCCTGTTATTGTACAAGAAAAGTGTAAAATTTAAATATTAAAGTTAAAATATAATAACATTTCGAACAAAACAATGTTTTATTTAGTTTCAATTTTTAATTTAAATTATAGTAACTAATGTTACTTAATAAAACTAGTGAGTTATTTCAGGAACTTCCTATAAAACCTATCGTTATGGTAACACTAGCTGGTCGTAATGTTGGAAACTGTAGGTTTTATTAATAGTAGGATATGGTAAATTAAATTGTGTATTGTCGCCTGCCGACTATTTTTAGGCTTTTGTCCTCAGACAGGCTAAAATTTTTTGTGTTTATCAACAGAATACCACAAATTAAACCGATAATTTATAAAAAAAAATTGCTAATTGTCATTTATTTGAGTTTTTAATTATTAAATTGTATGCCTTTGTTTCTCCCTCAGCCCAAGAAGACAAAGCACGGGGAATAATAACAAAAATCCTACTTTCTTACTAAGTATCATCATCATACGTCACGGCATCATATACTCCTTTCTCCTTCATGTCATTCCTTACACCATCCATCCATCTTTTCTTTGGCTTTCTTCTTGCTTTTATTAAGTATATAGTATAATAATAATAAAATATAATATGAATGTTTGTGAGGATGTATGGATGTTTGTTACTCTTTCACGTCAAATCGGCTGAACGGATATAGATGAAATTTGGCACAAAGGTGGATTATAGTCTGGAATATACATAGGATACTTTTTCGGTCATCACGACGGTGAAGCCTCGGGCACCAGCTAGTTAAATCATATTGATAAATGAAATAAGTATCTACTATTTGTTCAATTATTCAATTTCTCCCTAAATGTATTGAAAAACGTCGGATGATTCACGTGAGAATTTGGTCTCTGCTATTCTCGGCTCCATAACACCCTCGTCTAGCGGCTCGGGCGTTAAATCCGCGTCAAACGCAATGACAAAGTTTCCTCACTGAATGAAAATGTATTATTTTATTTCATGATTTTGTTTGCGATTTGTCATTCTGTACTATGTACCTATGCTTTTTAAATGGTATTTGCGAATTGAAATCTCACTTCCTTCCCGTACCTTGTAAGATAAATTAACTAGCTTAACTTTGAAGATACTAATGTCAATCAATCCCTAAGCTTGCTTGCTCATAAACTCCTAGTTTAAGTAGCCCAGGAATAGCCAACTCGTAAAAATAACATGATTTTTTTTTCTTGTGTTTGCAAATAGATATTCATAGTCATTACGTATGCAGAGATAACTCTAGTTAATTTCATTTGACCCTGTCTTTACCTACTAAAAGAAAACATAAAAATTCTAAGACTAATTGGACTAAATCTTTAGGTGGCTGTTTTGATGGTTTGTACATAGATTTTTCATTGGAACAATAATCTGAATTACAGAACTAAAGACACGATCTTTCGATCGAATATTTTATTGGAACGAAGTTCCTTATCGCGGGTTGGAAAAGGGGGCTAGACGGAAAAAAATAAGACTAAAAGTAGTAACGACACTTTTGCTTAAGACCAAAAGTTGTAACGACACTTTTTGCTATAGTTGTAAGCCATGTGGCGTGCGCTTATTTCTCTGTCTGCCTCTCCCTCTCTATCACATAGAAAGCAAGCCAGTTATTTTCGCACAGTGTGGTGTCGCAACGACTATTTTTGTTGAGTGTTTACAGGTTTTTTGTACTTAATAAATAATAACTTCGTTCCTGTCAAGTTATTTCACACAACATGTCTACAGGCCTTTAAGAGAAGTTACAAAACGTCGAAACAAAGGTACACGATTCGGGTTGATCATTTCCAATGGAGAAAAGCCGGCAAGAAACTCCAATAATTACTCTTTTATAAAGGTTTTACAATATTGTTGTTGCAGCGTTAGGATTAAGTTTCATTTTTCTACAATCAAAATCAACCTCCAAATTAAACATTATTTCACAAGTCGGTCATTGAACTCTAATAGTTAATCAATTAACATAATCATAGGTGTATTAAAATCAGTTCCATCAATCACTTCCCTCGCCCGTGGGTGTCATTATTATTGCAAAATGTGTAAATTATTGACGGCTTAAGACGCCAAGATGGCGAATTATGAGAAATATAACCATTATAATATAATTTTAATGAGGCAAATGCCATAAGCCGTGTCAGATATCGCCTTTTAGAGATTAACTTATGTTTTAATTGGTTTGGTTTGCTTAATCTTTGAGGTTTGTTGCGAGTATTTTGGAAAGCATACTGGCCAGCTTGGCGCCTTACATTTACAAACGGCCATATATTTTGACGGCGTATTTAGATTTAGATTGTGGAGCTCCAAGAGTCCACAGAATCAGAATCATTTATGTATTCGTAAATATAGGTGATAGTAACATATCTAAATGATCTTAAAAGATATTTGTCAATTGACATACAAATGTATAAAAATATTCAATTTCATTTCATGCCAAAATCTAAAGTCAATTCAATGAGAAAGATTAATTAAACATTAGGAAGTTAAAGTAAAGTATTAAAATTTACACACTAACTATACGTATATAGTTTAAATTTCAACTCGATGCCCACACGCGTTTTTGAGTTTTTGAAAGGGTCTTGACAGACAGGCAGGCAGCGAAGTGATCACAAAAGGGTTCCGAGTTTTCCTTTTGAGGTATGGAACCCTAAAAAAGATTTTATTTTCACTTTCAGTGTTTTAAAAAAATATCATTTTTTATCGCCCATTGATTGCAATTGGCTCACCCCTATTACAAAGATGGTACTTAAACTTCGTCACTGCCTTACCCTACTGGGATTAGTTATATGTTATGTTTTTGTATGCACTAATGAATGTTATGTTACAAATTACTTTACACGGTACAGACGACATAACATTTATATTTCTCATGTCAAACACCAATTAGGAGCTGTCTAGCCAAAGCGCACTCCAAATCATTACAAACATTGTTCCAGGAATACGTCAAAACATGGGGTGGTAAACCTTTTTGCATAAGCTAGCAAAACCATAAACAATAAATTGGCTATGACTTAAAAAGGTTGGGACTTAAAACGCCGAAAAAAGAAACAAAAACGTATACTTGCTTAATTTATTCAAGAAGATTTTCATCATCTATCAAATCTTTTTTACCACTATGTTGAGATCGTTTTTTTTAACGTTTGATTACGGAACAAAAAAGCAATTTCCATCAAATCTTCCCCGCTTTAGGCCGAGCGGGGGGTTGTCAAACTTTGACTGACTAAACCCACCCATGTTCTTTTTGCCTTTTATGTTTGGATCGGTGTCCGATTTAATCAGATGCAGGTGAATACCAGTATTTTGCATGGAACGATCTGATCTCCAGAATAAACTTATTGGGTATAACACCCTTAGCCGTAGGCACAACTGGTGGTAAGACCAACTAACAATCGGTAACGACAGCCAATCAAAAATCTACGAATATAAGCCAGGACCAACTCCTGAAAGTGTTCTGCGGTACATAGGGGAGCCGAGTCCCTAGCTAGGCGTGGAGTCCCATCCAAAGACAGACCTTGCTTTGCAGTAGGTCTTGATATGTAAGTCACGTTATTAGAGGTCTTTGAATTTACGGTGTCTCGTTCCATTCCGTGATTGTTTCAGTCGTCTCAAGTGCTGCTGCAAAACATGATGTTCTGAGATCGATTTGTATGATGAGGTTCTGGTTTGGCTCAGTGTTAATGAGTTATTTCAGCAAAAATTCTTCAATAGGAGCGCTTCCTTTTAAATATGAGCGAACTTTTAGGGACACTTTTGCTTTACGTGTTTGAATTGACGACACGGTTGGTGCAGTGGCTGAGCAATCGGCTGCTGCGCTACGTGTCGCGGTTTTAATTTCAATTCCCACACGGAACAAACATTTATATGGCCTACAAATAGTTGTTTCCGGTCTGGCTGTTTATGTATGTGAGTTTAAATGTTTGTAAACGCACCCACGATACAGGAGAAAGTATGTGTATACGTCTAAAAAAATAAAAATAATACCACATGCCACGTGGCATGTGGCACCGTCTTGTTGAAACCACATGTCAGGCATGTCCAATTCTTCCATCCACGGCACGCGAAACAATGGCCCAATTGCTAGCCGCCTTCGGTGAACAGTTTATCTCACGGTTTGGGCCCATCAATTGGCCGCCTAGAGCGTGTGATCTAACGCCTTTGGACTATTTCTTTTGGATTATTTCTTCTTCTATACTGGGGCCATGTTAAGGCACATGTCTACAGCGATAAACCAGCAACGATTGACGTACTGGGAGCCAATATTGAAGCATTTATTCGTGGTATACCGGCTATATGTTGGAGAGAGTGTGCCGAAATTGGGCCTTGCGAATGGGCCATCTAAACCGGAGCCGCGGCTAGCATTTGCATGAAATCATCTTCAAACATTAAATTGTATTGATCGTTCTATCAATTCCAATAAAGATGTCATCAATTTTTAAAAAAAAAATTGAATTTGAAAATCAAATCCCCCCTAAAAAATCACCCGTTATATAGGCGTCATGTTGAGTTAAACTAAATCTATATATTTATAGTATCTATAGGTTTAACGACACGTTCGTTTTAAAAGAGATTTCAGCAAAGCAAGACCAAGCCAAGGCCACCGCCTGCCGTGGTTGCGGGCTGTTCGTGATAGTACATAGTGAGAGCATAAAAGATAAAACAAGGAACATGGGCAGGTTTTAGTCAGTAAAAGTCTGATACCCGCTCCGCCCAGAGCGGGTTATTTGGTGATTTCCCATCCGCAGACAAAAAATGTATCCATAGGTTCGCTATCCCTGCTCTAGACCATCTAGAACTTTCTACATAACTCTGATTCGCACACTTTACGTTTGACAGTTATATTTTATTAAACTTATAACAAGTTTCTGAGGGAACCAAGTCTGTTTTAACGTCATTACTGTAATAAAAACGGAAGAAACAGCGGCTATTAGGACCAAGTTTAGGAAGTTTCTGAGGATTGCCTACATTACAACCTGGACTGTTTATTTTCGAATACAAAGTAAATAAATAAATAAATATCTTGGGACAGCTCACACACGGCTATCTGATCCCAAGCTAAGCAGAGCTTGTGTTATGGTAACCAGATAACTGATATACATACTTATATAATTTATAAATACATACATATTATAGATAAATCACACCCAGACACAGAACAAACAATCATGCTCATCACACAAAGTTTGTCCTGTGTGGGAATCGAACCCACGACCTCCGGCTCAGCAGTCAGGGCCACTAACCACTAGACCAACAGGCCCGTCCAGTATAATAATATGACTGCTCCGTTCGCAAGGGCGACTGTCTTCCTGGGTTTTTTCATTAGGAATTTCACAGTAACAGCCCGGAGTTTGGAAGTTAAGCGGTAAGATACCCCCGTACCTCGGAAAGCACTTATAGCCGTTTGGTCCTAATCCTGACCTCCCTCTAGTCGTGTCGGATTGCCGTCTCATCGGACTATGAGAGTGAGGGAACAGAGAGTGCACCTGTGCCTGCGCTCACACTTGTACACCATAATATCTCCCGCGCAGATGGCTAATCTCCATTGAGATTGGTGGCCGTGGCCGAAAATGGTTAGGAGGAGTATAATTTAAAATGAACGAGAATTATTAGAGGAGTTGTATGTTTTATAGTATTATTATGTATTACGTATATATGTATACAAAGTGCTTAAGAAAAAACGACAGTGAATTGAACTACGCATACCTCAAAACGTTCTCATTCTACCTATAAAAAATTGTGAGCCGTCACGGGACGCCTGGCAGATGTGAAACATCGACATTGTTTGAAAAAGTTATGTGCAGTAAGTAATTGTTTCATTGTGGACTTACCAAAAGGACATCGTTTTCGTGTTCATTTTCGTATATGAATTCGAGGATCGAAGGCACTTTGAATAAAACTCTATTACTGGCCCCGTGTGGTAACCTATCCATTTCCAAACTTTGGCAAAGGTTGCTTTACCTGGCTCCCTGTGGTAACCCATCCATTTCCAAACCTTGGCAAGGGTTGCTTAACCTGACCCCCTGTGGTAACCCATCCATTTCCAAACCTTGGCAAGGGTTGCTTAACCCGGCCCCCTATGGTAACCCATCCATTTCCAAACCTTGGCAAAGGTTGCTTAGCCTGTCCCCGAGTGATAACCCATCCATTTCCAAACCTTGACAAGGGTTGCTTAACCTGGCCCTCGTGTGGTAGCCCATCCATTTCCAAACCTTGGCAAAGGTTGCTTAACCTGGCATCCTGTGGTAACCCATCCATTTAAAAATCTTGGCAAATGTTGTTTTACCTGGCCCTCGTGTTTTAACCCATCCATTTCCAAACCTTGGCAAAGGTTGATTAACCTGGACCCCTGTGGTAATCCATCCATTTCCAAACCTTGGCAAATGTTGCTTAACCTGGCCCTCGTGTGGTGAATAAAAATCTAATATGCCAAAGAGATGGCTTAACGCCGGATCGAGTGGGAAAGAATCGCACAGTCGATTGCGCATGGCGACGCGTCGCCACATCGTACACACTACTGCATATAGACTGTATATACCATCATATAGCGTGGCGACGAGGTACGGAGGAAACTCAGTACGTAACGGGTGATCAGCCTAACCTAGGTAAGCGCGATTTAACCTAAAGATCGACCCGAGCGGCTGCTATTAGCTTATCCTGCAGTTAAACATATTACCGCACAAAAGTTAACTGATGCATCTTTTTGAATCGGTCCCAGGTTACTTTTTACGGCACTCAAGTGAACGCCTCAGGTGGCCTGTTATCCTCCCGGCAGCACCCCTTAAAACCTAATTACCAGATAAAATCTAGACTAAAACTAGAATTACTAGGAACTAGAACCTCGCTATTTTATGAATGGCCGCCTCACCTCTTGGCCATGCTCCACACATTCATGCAACTTGTGTTTAACCACAGATACTGTGAAAAAGATCTTATACGTAGTTTTTGCCAGTGTTTAAGTCAAATTTAACTTATAAGATTTAAAAAAAAATTAAAAGTCATAATAAATAATGTAAATATTCTCGTTTTTATCTATTTTTTAAATGTATTTATTAGTTTATTTCATATGTATATGTGTATTAGTATATGTATAAAAATATACGTTTCCGAAAATTAATACTTTCAGATATGTATATATATTTATTTTATATAGTTTTTGTACCCTGTTACAATGTTGTCGTATTTGACCCAAAGGTTGACCTGTAGAGAATGCCTTATGGCATTAACTCCGCCTATGTACCACTATTGTACATACATAAAGTTTAAATAAATAAGATCTTTTTTAATAGGATGTTAAAAAAAATATAAAACATCATAAGCCACTGCGACGCGTTATGGGGAGCAACGGTACGAGATCACGTGAAGGAAACAAATGCCGCGCGCTGTTGTCGGCTGGGGTAAGTCGCGTAGCAAATCGCATCGGTCCAGGTAGTGGACGGGGCGTTATTTCACAGTAGATCTGCTGATGTTTGAGCGTAACTAGATAGAAGAGCAGTTTTAGATTTATTTAGGTTCTACATATGAAAGTTTCAAAACTTTGTGGTCTGTTTTAGATGAAACCTAACCGGCTGAGAAAATTGTTGTTAGCAAAATTGGTACTAATTAAAAAACTGTGTGAACAAGGGTATTGAAAAAGATTCATTACACTCTTTCATGCAGCTTTTCTAGGGGTGCGTTTCAATATAACAAGATTTTACAGTTACCATAGAAGAATCTCGTAAGCAGGTTATAACACAATTTCATCCCTAAATCTGTGACAATCAAGCTTATGCAACTATCGTCCCGCGAAAATTTAAATTCCGAACACAAGATGTTCGTGTTCGTCGACGAGTGTCGGTAGAAACTTTAAATTTGAATGTGGAACGATAAACTTTGAAAATGGCGGCTTACGAATGGGACCTGTGCAGTTGAATTAATGTCGATTGTATTGCATGTACGACATACATTATAATTATACGATATATTCTTTAACGTCAATGATGCGGTTTAAATATAGAATTGAAATGTTTATAAAGATGTTTACGTTTTTTAGGGAAATCTGTATTGGTTATGGACTCTATACGTATAAGTCAAATCAAAATATTTTGTTTCACGTCAGCCGCCGCGGGAGACGACTCCCGGCCACCGTAGATGCCTGTGAACTTACCGTAAAGTACGGTAAGTTGCTCACCGTCCACAGGCCCGGACGGTGAGCGGCCACCGTAGATGCCTGTGAACTTACCGTACTTTACGTAGCTTACCGTCCATCTGTCTTTTGTTGACAGGCCGTGTCGACGGCGCGTTCGTGTTTCACGTGCGCCCCAAAGAGATGTCAGCAAAGCAGAGGGACTTGCTAGAGCCTCCGCCTGCCGGGGTTGCGGTTTGTTCGAAAGAGATACCGCGGCCCCGGAACGTAAAGGGCAATAGAAGGAACATGGGTGGGTTTAAGTCAGTACAAGTCTCACATGCCCCCCCGCTCCGCCCAGAGCGGGGCAAGTTATTTGATGATTTTCCATCCGCAAAAAAGGCACTATTTCTTTAAACCATTTTAAACGTTAGCGTAGTATCTAAGGAATTAATCCAATTATCTGGTATTAATTAGCTAAAAATAAAAAGCAGTTGATCATCGCCCGGTTGAAATAACACAGTAATATAATTGGCTGAACTAGAATTCTAACAAGAATTAGAGTCAATTGGTGTCAAGTGGTGGTAGCAGTTGGTGGAAATTGACGTCTTTTTCCAATAACCTTGGTTTCCAGTCTAACCGGATGCAGCAGTAAAGCCATGGAGTAACTGCCTAGCTGACCTCTACAACCCAGTTATTATTGACACAACGACACGAAACACCATTGTAAGTCTGGCTGTTATGTATTTCGTGATCATCTATTCACTCGCGGCTAAAAATCGTCAAAAGCTGCTGTAAACAACGAACTCCCCGCAATTGACCCCCTTTTTTAGGGACACGATATCACCAAGGTTTTTGTTTTGCGGATGGGAAATCATAAGTAAGTTATCCCTTTTCTTTCCTCTTTCTTCCTCAAATCCTACTTTAAAAAATAGTTAGCCTGAGTCCGTCTCCGGTCCCATCTATCTCTGTACCAAAATTCATCAAAATCAGTTTAGCCTTTAAAGCTTGAAGACGTAACAAACAAACTCACATTCGCTTTTATAATATTAGTAAGTATAATAGTAAGGATTATTATTATTGGGCATAAATAGGTCCTATAAATAACCAGCGTGCAGTCAGTCGTTACCAAACCAGGGAAAGCTCTCCTCTTGTTGTATTGACACCGTACTGCTAGGTCGACACAAAGACAAAGCGTATGTTTCACTGCAGTACAACCTCTGTATGCTGTTTGAGAAGTAGAGCCATGATGCTACGTCATGTTGAAGAGCTTCACGTCGCTGCTGCCGGGTGAAATCACAAACTGCAATCGGGGTTTCGTGGCGACAATTCAACAGGAATTAGGGAAGTAGGTCAACAACAAAGACGAGTATCGACATGGAGTTACAACGTACAGCAGTTTATCTGAAAACATGTTGACTTCGCACCCGTTATCAGTGTTTTCATCAGATTTCGGCAGATTTCATGAATTCTTGTCGTTTGAATAAAATTTCTGGCAGTTATGGTATAGTTATTTTTAAACTTTCACTTGTTGAGTGAAGAAAACTTTGAACCTGGGTAAGCTGGAAGATATGAAGCAAGTTTTTTTTCTAAGAAAACTTATCGCATAACACAACGCCTTTTTACAGAGAACTTCGTGGTTATTACAGCACTAGATTTAATGGAAATAACAAATCGATTAAATTGTCTAAACGATATTTTGAAGTCCCTAAAATAGTCTCATGTATATTTATAGAACTTATCTCAATTTGAAGTGCGTTTGAATTGTAAAATAAGTACTCCATTAGCTATGTATTCTGTGGTCTATACTCGCGAGGGACCAAAGACAAACCCTTCAGTTTTATTGCAACGCGAGATGAGCCATAAAAATGTAATGCCCTTATTCATAAAGTATAGGAGTTCTAGAAATAAAAAATGTTGTAGTAGAGTTGTCTTGTTTTATTGAAGAGAAAGTTGCTGAATTTACACACTTTCAGGGGCTTCATTTTTATGATTAATTTTTCGTGTAGTTTCTGAGGAGTTTTTTACCTGTAGGTTCTCTGGAGGTTACTACCAAAGGGAACCTGTACAAATAATGTTATGAATTTCGTTAGCCGGCTACGTTGTTTTAGTGGACGCAAGCTGCTGAGCATGGCGTCCTAAATTCAAAGTTTAATTTGGTCGGCTAGTCAGTACTCAGTAGCATCCTTGATTACGTAAATTAGCAGTTGATCAATGCCTCATACCAGCTCCACTTTCATGAAGTCACGCAAAGTCCTGCAAGCAGGGGCACGAGAAATCATTCGCGCGATTGACACACATAATCCCCAAACTGTATCCTCTGGGACGCAACATACGTCTGGTCGAATTCTCTATATTTTACGGATGATGAAAATCTTAAGCATCTCGCAGGTCAGCTTATGAGGTTCTTGTCAGCTTAACCAGCCTATCATGGGTGCCTGGAGAGTGAGATCTTCAGAAAGAAGCAAAAGTACTTATAAATTAACCGACTAGACGATAAGGGCCCAACCTGCGGGATCTCATCGACAAAATTACTTCAGCCACACACCACCAGAAAAAAACAAAACATTATAAAATACAAAACCACTTTCCAAACTTAAACCTCCTGTCTTCGTTAAACGAAATCTTTTGTTATTGACAGCCCGGATGTGCATAATATGTGTCTGAAAGTCTGCCGTCTACAGGTGCAGGGTTGCAGGCAAAGTCGGGGGCGCTAAACAGCGAGAGACTTGGCGGCTGCAAATCGACCATTGCACCGCGTAACTGCTTCGACGACCGCCGCGGAGGGGTGACCATGATGGTGAAGTATTTAGGATAGTGATAAGGGTCTAACTAAGAATAGGAAAGATGTCATGCATGTCGTGCTTAGGCAGCAGGTTGGTGTTGCAATTTCTAATTATCCTTATACTATACAATGGTATTAAAGTGAAAGTGAGTTTGTTTGTTTACGAAACAAACTCAATTTCGCTTTTATAATAATATAGTAAGGATTATTTATATTCTATTATCCATCTTTCGTCACGATATTATATTATTTAAATTTCTTCCTATCATTCCTCATAGAAACATCTATAGCTGATGGCTAAAGTATATCTCACAAAATAAATAAGTTCCTTTTCCAAAGCTCTAACATAAAAAACAACAGTATTGTCACCAATTTTCACCGAAAATCCGACAAATCAGAGAAAGTCTCACATAATCTCGAATTCATAGTCCCCAGTGGCGAGTAGTAACAAAAGCTATTACCTGTCCGGGCGCGAGTCGCGAACTTGTGTGGAACGCCGCCTTGCCGGGATTATCCCGTGCCGCTTCGAAGCATGCTCACACGAGTTTACGAACACCGGCCATTTTGTTGTAGGTGCTCGCGATGGTGAGATTGAGGTTTTTTTAGAGGGAGTAAAACGATAGTCTAGTTTTTTTAAAGACATTTTGTTTTCAGCAAGAAAAACTTTAGTTCTCTTTTATAAAAGTATTTGGCTTTATGTTTTGTAAGTTTTTAAGCGATTTCTCCATCGATTGTGGGGAAATTTTCAAAAAAACGAAAGAGATAAATATAAATTTTATCTATCTTGCATTTCCTTACTAAAATTATAAAAGCGAAAGTGAGTTTGTTTGTTTGTTACTTCTAACCGATTTTGAAGTATTTTGGTACAGAGATAGTTGGGACCCTGGAGACGAACATAGGCTATTTTTTTTTTAAGTGGGATATAAGGGAGAATTAGGAAAGAAAAGGGAAAACTTTGCTTTGCTTTTACAAATCGATAAGGCGCAAGAGTAAAAACTGGAAGTTGCAGGTACCTCAACAGGAAAGGGGAACTGTGTTACCCCGAATTTAACGCGAGCGAAGCCGCGGGCAAAAGCTAGTTTATCGAAAGTTTGTGTCCTCTTGTCTTCTTAGAGTTACAATATATCTGATAAAGATAGGTAAGTAAGTACTTATAATTTCCAGAGAGAGAAGGAGAGAAACCGACGACACACGACACGGTGACGACACAGTTGGCGCAGTGGCTGTGCGAAGGACTGCTGCGCTGCGTGTCGCGGGTTCGATCCCCGCATGGAACAAATATTTTTATGGCTTATAATAGATAGTCGTTCCAGGTCTGGCTGTTTGCGTATGTGAGTTTAAATGTTTGTAAATGCACCCACTATACAGGAGAAATACTAGTGTGGGGCAAGGTGTTTTTTTAAATAAGAAAAAATAGATAAACGAGTCAGTCCGTGTGTTAGGACCTACGATCATTATCTACCCGATAGCTTACCTAACTTCGAATGTATTTGAACTATTTCGCAATAAATTGAACTAAGGTTTAAACCGTTAACCATGAGTTATTTACGCCAGCAGTTAAGATAATTTGTAGGTAATATTATATCCGTACCTAATCAATATTCGATAAAAGCAATAATAAGGTTAATAAATATGAATACAAATGACTCATTTTTTGTTTAAACTATACTTGGAGAAGTGCTTAAAACATCTTAATTTGTTAATATATTATTATAATAAACGATAAACTTCAAAATAGCTTTTATTTACGAAGAATTTAAGTATTTTTTTATTTATAAAAGCTATGGGGCAACAAATCATTAAAGAAATATTGAATACAAAAATGATATTTGAGTCAAGCATAGAACAATACTTAGCTTTAGCGAAATCCGTAATGATAGATGGATGTGCGGATGACAAAATGAGAGTGGTATTATCAACATCACTCGATATCAATAAAAGTTGATATATCGAGTGAATTTGATCACTCGATATAAATTATACCAGCTTTAATTTCAGAGTTTTTGAACAAAAACATTAGAAAACCTGGCATGACTTGGGTAGGAAAGAATGTCTGGAAAACTAACTATATTTTCCACTTTATAAATATTAAGGGACATCACAATTATCTATCAAGATAGCCTATAGCTGACCATTGGTGGGCACAGTGGCTGAGTGATTGACTGCCACGCTGTCGCGGGTTCGATCCCCGCTTGGAACAAATTGTTGTATGACCTACAGGTAGTTGTAAAATTCCTGATGTGGGGTGTTAAAAGACAAGGTAATTAGAATACACAAAGCTCGTGAAACTAACTTGTATCTAAATTATCCTAAACTTAATAGTTTACAATCATTCCTAAAACGCAATTCAATAAATTCAACCATTGTGTAGTTATTTACCATCTATCAGTTACTACTGTATTTAAAGGTTAGACACAAATAACTTGCAATTATTTTGCTAAAAGGGGGACAATCTCGAAATAATGAGCTTTATTTCAACCTGACCTTATGGAAAATGCCTAGCCTAGGTATGTTCTAAACGTAATAACATCAATACATAGGGTTATTGCCTTTAAACTGTTTTAACCAGTTTTCCGCACAGAAGGGAACTTTCATTTTAGTCTGTTTCAATGAAGATCTATGTGTTTAAATAACGTACCGTGTTTCTATTAGCGAAAACGAGGAGATGATACGAAAGTTGGGAATGTTAAAACTATAGAAAAACACATAATCCTTACTATTATTATAAAAGCGAAGGTGAGTTTGTTTGTTACGTCTTCACGCCTAAATAGTCGCACCGATTTTGATGAATTTTGTACAAAGATAGTTGGGACCCTGGAGACGGACGTAGGCTAATTAAAAAAAAAGTGAGAAAGGGGGGAGAAAGGTGAGAGAAAGATACATTTTATTCGATCATTACGCGGGTCAAAGTTAGCGTTAGCCCAAAGTAACTATGCCACGCGGACGAAATCGCGCGTAAAATACATATAATGCTTTAGCTTATATGTTAATCCTGTAGAAAACGCTTTGTAGAAATTTAAAACCGCGCAGGCGGGAAAATACCGAACTAAATAAATTTATCTAGTCTGACATATCGACGCAAATTTTCTCGACAAGCAACGCCATTTTAAACTGCACACTTGTGTGGACATCCTTCATTAATTCAAGTCATTACTCAAAAGAACTTTCAGTTAATTTCTTAATACTGATATTATGATTTTTTTTTGCTTTTAAACCGAAAAAAACAGGGGGGGCTACATCTAAAATTTACATCGCGTTTTTATCACTTCACTAGCTGTTCCCCGCGGTTTCACCCACGCTGCTCAGCACCTGTTTGTCGTAGTGTGATGTTATATAGCCTATAGCCTTCCTCAAGAAATGGACTATCCAACACTAAAAGAATTTTCCAATTCCAACCAGTGGTCCCTGAGATAAGCGCGTTCAAACAAACAAACAAACTCTTCAGCTTTATAATATTAAGTATAGATTCGCAATTTCACTCACTCACTATCCAGAATAACCGCCCCACGCTGGATTAATGTCGCGAAAGATTACAGCGGTCACACGCATGATTTATACAATTTAACAATCCGGGCGCGGATTACCGAATTTACCGGTGTAGATAATGGACGGCCACTCATTTACTACCGCGGGAAAATACACGGATTGGCCAGTGCAAGTTAAAGTGCGAAATATTGTTCGTGAATGATAGGTAGATATGTCATTGTGTTTGTTCGGAGGGCATTGTAAATGGAGGCTTAAGTGTTAGGTGATTTTGTGAGGGATTAGTTTAGGCGTAGGTTGATAGAGGTTGCTAGATTCATGCATATACATAGACCACTGGGCTTATCGTAGTTGTGTACGTACATTTGTGCTTATTGACCTGGTTTTCTTCTATTCTGCTGATGAAGTGCAAATTATGTTTTTCTTAAGCTATTATTTTCTGATTTAATTTCGTAGTGGGATCCAAGACAGTGTTTATCTTGTTTGGGACTTCGTTGAGCCTCATTGTCTCTGGTTTTTTGGTGGTGGCACCACAGTCACTGTTGCATCTGATTCTGAAAAGAAAGTCGCTTGTTAAAAAAAAAACATACGTCTCTTTGCCCACGAGGTAAGCAGAAACCACTGAACGCCATCTGCTCTCTGTTTGTTCATACCCCAGGCTTTACACGCCTGTTCCGAATAGTAAACTCCTGACCATAAAATAACCTTACCAATAAGGCCAATGTAAGAACTGCGAGAGCGTTGCTTCTCACATCTGCCATTTAGTCTTTTGATAGTTCCTGCCAGGGTTGCAGCTTGTTCGAAAGAGATACCGCGGCCCCGGAACATAAAGGGCATAAGAAGGAACATGGGTGGGCTTTAGTCACTAAAAGTCTGACACTTCTATGGGGTAAGTTATTTGACGATTTTCCATCTGAAAAAAAGCTTTTTGTTCATAAACTTTCATGTCATGTGGAGAGGTTCACAAGAATAAACCATTTATTCATTCTCATTTCCAACAGCATCAATGTAGACTGGTTGCCGACCCTGACAAAGTACTTCGATTTATCGATCCTTAAACACCCAAGTACATACTTCTTAATCCAAATCTTGAAGATCAGCATTGACTAAACCATGGGAAAAAATTTTGTGTTCACCAAAAATACTGATCGTGCACCAAATATTCTTTCCTGAATGCAAAAAAAATGCGTAGGTTAGGTTACGACCCCCTACGACCAGTAACGACTTGCATTAATAGAAAATGGATAAAGATATAACACTTTTTTATTGTAGTGCTGTCTTTTTCCCGATGCTCGTTATGACATATTTTAATTAACATATTTTGGTGCTCATTCAGTAAATTTGGTGCAACACAGGCAAAATTAGGTAAACGAAATGGGAATAAATTGAAGTACGTTTAAATACCATCCCTAAACCATATCTAAAAACTGCAGTCATAATCTGCCTAGCCTTTTCCCAACTGTGTTGGGGTCGACTTCCATGCTACTGAATATCAGTATTTTACATGCAGCGACTGCCTATCTGACCGTGGAGGTCAGATAGGCAGTCGCTCCCAGTTAGTACTTGGTAATAAGATGTTCCTTGATAAGACTGTAACGACTGTCAAAGATCTACAATTGACAGCCGGGACCAACAGCTTAACGTGCTTAACGAGGTATCGGGTGGCCACCCATCCGCAGACAAACCTAAGCAAGCGCGACTTAACCTAAAGATTCCTCTATATATCTAATAACGGGAGTATCTTTCAAACCAATACAAAACTGTGTTGCCACGTGTAGGTAATCTAGGTTGTAACGTAGTAGCAACATTGTGAATAGCATAATAGTTGATGCACACAATGCCGAGATCTCTGCCGGCGACACAACGACCTGGGGTTGCATCCATTTGACGGCAACACAATTGGACAATGGGCAACTTATACTAAGGGTGAGGATCAAACTGAGTTTTACATTTACACAACAGAGGTCTGTAGGATACTTTGATGATAGAGTGTGTACTTCAATGGCAACACTGACTTTTGTAAGCAAACTTTTAGTATGAAAACCGAGCGTTATCTATCGTACTGGCTTCGTTGACTAGTTCGAGCATCGTTTACTTGGGTTTATCTACCTACAACGGCCTTTTTTTATCAAAAATTTGAAGGGAGTCAAGGGACACCCGGATGGAACGCAGCTATTATTTAATTTGTACAAAAAACTTGTAAACACTCAACAAAAATAATCGTCGCGACACCACATTGTGCAATGCGAAATAGAAAGACGAAATGAAAATAACTGGCTTGCTTTCTATGAAAGAGAGACAGACAGAGATACACGCGCTCGCCGCACGGCTTATAACTATAGCAAAAAGTGTTGTAACATCTTTTGGTCTTAAGCATAAAGTGTCGTTACAACTTTTGGTCTTAATTTTTTCCTTTCGTAACGCGCGATAATGAACTTCGTTCCAAAAGTCTTAGATAAGATATTTCTCCTGTATCGTGCGTTTACAAACATTAAAACTCACATACACAAACAGTCAGACCCGGAACAACTACCGGTCTGTCGCACAAATATTTGCTCCGTGCGGGGATCGAAAACGCGACACACAGCGCAGCAGACGATCGCTCAGCCACTGCGTCAACTGTGTCAACAATTCTTCAATAATCAATTCTTGAATGATCTTCGGTTTACTCTGGACCCCCGGGTCTCGGAGATCACGTTAGCTGATGCATTGGTCCGGGTTCTGCTCCTGCTCTCACTCCGATCGTGTCAAGTTGTCAGCTCATCGAGAAATTATGGTTGTAAGAAAGACTAGCATACTTCTATTTGCAGACATACGTTTTTGTATGCGAAGTGTGTCTGCGGGTTGTTTGAAGGAGTATACTGTAGCCCCGGAACATAAAGGGGAAACGAAGGAATATGGGTTGTTAGTCAGGAAAAGTCTGACACTCTCCCCCGCTCCGTCCAGAGTGGGGAAGATATTTGACGATTTCCCATTTGTTAAAAAATTTAAGTATCCTAATAAGTAGTAATCCTAGTAAGTAAAAATTGAAGTATTAAAAGTGAAAGTTAGTTTATTTTTCTGTTACGTCTTCACGCCTTAGTGGCTAAACCGATTTAGATGAATTTTGGTACAGAGATAGTTGGGACAATGGAGACGGAATTTGGCATTTTTTTTTAAAGTTTGGGATATGACGGAGAAAGAGGGAAGAAAAGGGAAAACTGAGCATTGCTATTACAATAAATAAGGCGAAAGTACCTGTAAATCAGGAAAGGCGAACTGTGTTACCCCGAATTTAACGCGAGCGAAGCCGTGGGCAAAAGGTAGTTTTGTTTAAAATTTAACTCACTGTTGGCGGGTGATTCTTTGAAACCGAGGTAATTCGACTCATTGGTATGGCTTAATCATTTTTGTACAATATTATCTCAGTTAGGATATTAATTTGTCCGGGTCACTAAATGTAAAAACATATGTCAAAGGCACTCATTTGCACCCAGTGGCTTACGATTTAGAGCATGCTGATTAATTGATCAGCCAGATTAATTATGAAAAAGGCAGAATAATGAGACTTTGCGCCAGATTAATTTGAATCATGCAGATAAATGATAATATTACTTTTTTTCAATAGATTTTATTAATTAAACATTCATAATCACAGTTGCAATTTAAAAAAAAAAGTAAAGTTTTTGATCCTATTAAACATTAATTAAATTGAGTATTAAATCACAATTTCGTCAGTTGTTTTACGTTTCAAAGAAAAATCTTACAAACACTTTAAAATATAATCATAAAATCTTAGTCATACTAATAATCTTAGTCATGCAGGACTAAGCCTGCGGCTGCACTATTGAGTAGTATGTTCTTAAAAAGATAATAAATGCAATATAATTCAGCCTTCATTTTCAATTGAGGAAACTTTAAAATTATCTTCATATTAAACAAAACTCTTAATAACATACAACAGCAAAGATCTTGATTTTAAACTAAACTCCCTTGTAACTTCTTTTAATAAAAACAGTAAAATCTTTGATTTCAACTAAAAACATAATAACACCTAACAGAAACAGTAAAGACCTTGATTTTAAACTGAACCCCGTTGTAACCATTAAAAATAAAAACAGTAAAATCTTCTTAGAACACTAAACACCTAATAATAATGATATTCATGAGAATCAAAATCAGTCCTAATTTAAAAGAGGTTTCACTAACTTGAGATCAAAGCATCGAATCTAGGAAAATTTCTACCTAGATATCAAAAAATAGTTAAATCTTCGTCATCAAAGCCCAATAGATCATACGGATTGACATTTTCTAAATCAATACTAAAATGTTGGTTTCCATCCCTTGAAAAAGTTATCTCGGAAATATTATCGAAAACATCTCCTGTAGATTCAATACATCGATCTGCTCTATCGATACCTTCTCCTTTAGCTTCAATCTTTTTCATCACTGTTGATTCTTTTCCAATGGCACCTTGTGTATTACTTTTTCCTAATGATTTACTTTTACTCGAGACCCTTTTATGCGAGCAGTTCTGTATTAAAGTGGTTTCATCAATCTCTGACAAACTGGTCCCTTCTTTATTTACTGTTTTGTTAGGTGTTCCGCTAATTTCTTGATAATCATTTGTTTTATTACTCACTGTCCAAAAAGATTCACCAATTTCTCTCAGTTGTCTAGTTGAATTGACTAGCGGTGTAACTGGCAAGATATGAGGAACTTCTTCTAAGCGATAAAACCCAAGATGATTCATGTGGTGGCAACTAATGGCTTGATAAAGACATTCTTGATCAATGAAATGCACCATGAAAAAGCTTTAACTTTTTGTGGAAAAAGTAAGTAACACACACACTAACATCATACTCAGAAACAGTTCGCAAAATGGTTTTTTTTTAAGTTTTGCTTCATGATATTTAAAAAATCATCCAGATCTTTTATATCTTCAAAGTTCAATGCTGCTAAGACCCAGGCGTGTCTGTTCTCCGCAAAGAGGAGTGAATTTCAACCTGCTCCTTCTTTTCGTGATGTAACCGTGCCAATTACCGACCATATTGAGCTTCTTGGTGTAACGCTTACATCTACCCTCAATTTTGGTCCGTTCATCGAGGCTAAGGCTAAACTGGCTGCTAAGAAGTTGGGTATCCTAGCAAAGGTGAGACAGTATTTCACACCGGAACAGTTGCTGAACTTATATCAAGCGCAAGTTCGATCATGTGTGGAATACTGTTCTCATCTCTGGGACGGATCCGCCAAATACCAGCTTGAAGCGCTAGAGTCTATAGAGAAACGAGCCAAGAGGCTCATCGGCAACGACGCGCTGGTTGATTCAAAGCTCCAGAGCCTGGAGCATCGCCGGCGCGTTGCCAGCCTTTCGGTTTTCTATCGGTTACATTTCGGAGAGTGTGCAATGGAATTGCACAGCCTAATTCCGCCAAGCCCGTTCCATCATAGGACTGCAAGACGTACGGCGATGCGCCACCGTTATATGGTAGACATCCCACCCACACCCACTAAACGGTTTGGGAATACCTTCATTGTGCGTACTGCTAAGAAGTGGAATTCCCTGCCGGAGTCTGTATTTCCTGACAGCTATAACCTGGGGGTCTTCAAGTCAAGAGTGAATAGGTTATTTCTAGGTAAGCGTGCTTCATCCTCGACCACATCATCACTTACCATCAGGTGAGATAGTGGTCAAACGCGAGCCTATCAATAATAAAAAAAAAAAAATCTTGGCCCTGAGATACAGCTCGATCTGCAGTTCTTTTAATAATAGCAGCTACTCCATCGGGGGCACCTTTTCCATAGCCAGACTCACTGTAGTTCCACGAAATGGTTCTGATTGAGCTCAAGTAAATGTGCAAATAAGAAATTAAATGAAAAACTTTTTTATTTCGGTACTGGCTAGATGGAGAATCAGAAATAAAATGTACAGTATGAATGCCTTTCTTTGTTTATGCCCATAACTCTGCATTATTGTTTATGTTTTCGTATCTCTTCTTCTCTGCGAGCCTCTTTTTTCGAAGTCTTTCTTCTCTTGTTTGTTTCTTTGGTTTTGCCATTGTGATTTTTAAAATAGATCTGAAACAAGAAAATGGGGTTTACTATAAAAATTAAAAGTGGATAGGTAAAATCCAGTCTAACCCAAGATATGAACAAAAATCATAAACTGCCACTTTCACACTCAGTCTAAATCGGTGTGCCACTAGTCGAACGTCAGTTACCACAGTTGCGTGTAATAAATTGTAAAAACTGTGGTCTATCACTAAATACACTTCACAAGACCATATTTAGTGAGTAATATTAACACAATAAAGTTTATTACTTCAAAACTAAACTCGTGTAAGGTTCATCCATTAAAAGAAATATAATTCATCTGGACATCTAAATTCGTCTGGCCTTAAGAGCCAGATAAAACCAGACTAATGCAAGCCAGATAAATGAGGAATTTGAAGATAATTAAACTCTGCTCTTTTATTTATAAACTTACAAAAGTAATAGTGTAATAAATGTAAATAAACAACCTAATAACACACTTTGGTTTTATAACAAAACATAAGGACTTATGCACAATTCATAAATTAAGACAGATTAATTATGCCGCTTACCTTACAATTTCCAGACGACGGGTTTCAATCGCACTTTTTCGCCAAATACACGCGACGCACGACCACTACACGCCACGGATCGGCAATGACTGGCGCAGCCAATCACGAGTCGATTTTATTAAATGAAATACTTGATGTTAACGTTGAATTCATGCGTGGCAAAGATGCGCCAGACGAATTATCATTTTAGTCGGGGACAATTTTTAAAGTATTGTTATTACGGGAATATACAAGTATCTTGAATTTAAGTATGATAATAGTAAGAAATAAACATTCAAAAATCGATACAACTTACAATAATTTTTGTATTTTGACAATTGGTAACAGGAAACAAAATTATTTAACAAAAACCGACGTTGGGACAAAGCAGATTAATTAGAATTGATTGTAATCTGCAAACTTATTTAATATTTGTTTAAATAAATCGCATTCGTAATATAAGGCCACGATAGATATTAACTATTTACATAACACCTGCAAAGGATATTTCAATTGGACATTACTTTCTTATGTTCTTCAATGAAAATGTTGTCAAAACGGTAGTTCAAAGAATCACCCTGGCACTAAAATAATTAAACATAAATAAATAACTACACAACTTCTGTCTAAGTGTAAATAAATCAAAAGCTCATTACTAAACATCGATTCAGACTAATAAAGTCTAGTTTTAACTGGCCACAAATATTTTATACTTCTATTTGCAATGAATAAACCTAAACGGTAAACGGACCCATCAATTTGTTTACATTTCTAAATTATTTCTTGTACGTAAATAAGTATCTCATGGAAATACTTACTTAAATTAAAGATGTGTTTGTTTAACAGTAACGCTTAAACGGCTGAATAGACTTGGATGACAGTGATCTGGATTTGAGCATAAGATACCCTTTGTCTAAATAAATAAAGCAGTTTCTGTAGGACGCGTGTAAGACTTCTTATTTTAACACGGATTTATCAGCTTTATTTGTAACTAGCTTTCGCCCGCGGCTTCGCTCGCGTTAAATTCGGTATAACACACCAAGCAGACCTGCAGTTTTTGCTCTTGCACCTAATTGATTTGTAATAGCAACGCTAAGTTTTCCCTTTTCTTCCCTCGTTCTCCCTCACATCCAACTTTTTTAAAATAAAATAGCCTATGTCCGTCTCCTGGTTCCCAACTATCTCTGTACCAACACTCATCAAAATCGGTTAAGCCATTAAAGCGTGAAGAGGTAACAAACAAACAAACTCACTTTCGCTTTTATAATATTAGTAAAGATAGTTAGGTTAGCTGGCGCCTCATATAAATACACATATCCATAATTACCCCTGTGCCAATTTTCATCAAGATCTGTTCATCCGTTTTGACGTGAACGAGTAACATAATATTAGTAAGATAGCTGGCGTCCGCGGCTTCGCCCACGTGATATCGAAAAAAAGTACCCTTTGTGTTATTTCAGACTATAATCTACCTCCCTGCCAAATTTCATTAAGATCCGTTCAGCTGTTTTGGCGTGAAAGAGTAATAAACATCTATACGTCCATCTATCCTCACAAACATTCGCATTTATAATATTAGTAGGACTAAGTCACATAATCTTAGAAATTCCATATTTAACCCAATTTTTGGTTTCCGATTAAGATAAATGTATGTGATTATATATGTTAAGTTTTATTGACGAAGTACAGTTTGTTAAATCAGTCTTAATCCAAAATGGCAGACACCCCAAAGTGAAGGAGCATAATGTTTTTTCCATTCGCAAGAAATGGGTATCAACGAAAGAGTTTGGCTGGAAATAATAGAAAGAGCGCGGTTTTGTACCTTAAAAGTAAAAAACGGAACCCATATACGCTCACTTTGTTGGCCCTCGGTGCGCGAAGCCGGCTCGCGCTTGGCCGGTTTTTTATACATAATAGGCAAATAAAAAAGATTGTAATATTTTATTGTCTTTATATTTGACTACCTTTATAATACTGTTGGGGCTGCCTAGGTACTGTAGTGCATCGGGCATGTTTTCTATAGCGCGTGTGGATGATTTTCACGCTATCATTAGAAGAAAAGCTGCCTCATTGCTAAGCAGGTCTAGGACCGGCCCCAATAGCATTCTTCAAACCCTAGCCGATAAGCCTGATGCGCCGGTGCGTGTTCACTGGTTGCGGTTGCTGGTGCGGCAGTAATAGACTATAGTGATTATTTTAGGTTTTAAATTTTAACTAACCCTTTATTTGATAAGTTGTTACTAACCATTGGACCGCTGTTGTCTTTTCTTTTAAATAAATTATTATTATTATTATAATTGAACGACAGCTCTCGACAGTCAATAACCAGAATTAACTACTTAAAATTAATAAGTATAAATCGAGTAGCAATCGAGGTTGGGGTCCTATTATGCTGTCAATTCGTCGGTAGCGATAATTTCTTAATGAGGAGTTAATTCCGAAGATAGAGGAATCTGGCTATGCCTGCCCTTTTAGAATGATTGCTTACTAAGGTAGGGTCGGGAAATTATTGAGCTGATTGCGAAATAGAGTATGTGTGTACTTATACTAGTTTAGAATTATTAATGCTGGATTTATTTAATAGTTTCTTTCATAGAGTCACATCTCAGTTAGTAGATAGATAGATAGATAGATAAATAATTTATTTGATGCAACAAAAGACACAGGAATAAACACAAAAAATATCAAACTGAAGAAAAAATCCTTACTAATATTATAAAAGCAAAAGTGAGTTTGTTTGTTACGTCTTCACGCCTAAATGGCTTAACCGATTTTGATGAATTTTGGTACAGATATAGTTGGGACCCTGGAGACGGACATGGGCTAATTATTTTTAAAAATAGTGAGAAATGAGGGAGAAAGAGGGAAGAAAAAAGGAAAACTTAAAACTTGCCATTACAATAAATAAGGAGCAAGAGCAAAAACTATAGGTAGCAGGTACCTGCAAATCAGGAAAGGGGAACTGTGTTACCCCGAATTTATTTTATTATATATATTTTTTTTCGGAGCGAAGCCGCGGGCAAAAGCTAGTAGATTAATAAAAAGAGTAAGGTAGAAGTTAGTTTGACCCATAGACATTTAGACACATCACATATATTTATAACGGTCGTCCACTACTGGGCGGTGTAGTAGGTACTAGGCAATGTGATATCCCTTACTGACTAAAACCCACCCATGTTCCTTCTATTGTCCTTTACGTTCTGCGGCCGCGGTTTCTCTTTCGAACAACCCGCAACCCTGGCAAGCGATGAACCTGGCAGGCCCCTCTGCTTTGCTAACATCTCTTTGAGGCGCGCGTGGAACACTAACGCGCCGTCGACACGGCCTGTCGTCAATAGACGGACGGACGGTGAGCTACCCATTGCTCACATTCTACATCGCCCGCATCTACGGTGGCCGGCAGTCGTCTCGCAGCGCCCGACGCCCGGGCCGCCTTCCGCGGCGGCTGGGTTGGTTTGAGCTTCTCTCCCTCAAACGCCCGGCCAATCCATGAAGCCTTAACTTAAAGATCCACTCAACCAGCTGTAATTATTTGGCCACGATCTTCTCCTTCACATAATGAACATCGTTACATAATTAGATGCCAAGGTATTACCTGGGATCTAGCTTATATATTATGCATGGCTGATCAACTCATTAAGTAGATAATCAGATTCGTATACCAGTTAACGCCTCCAGGCGAGTTAATCACGGAAGTTCCACATAGTACTTAACGAGTAGGATAAAATGTTAGGGTCCTTCATCCTGCGAAAAAGATATCGTGGTACTGGAATACACATGGCAAAAAAACAAGAATGTGTTTTGGTCAGTAAAAGTTTGACTCTACCTTCTGCCCAAAACGGGGAGTTATTTGATAATTTCCCATCCCCAAAAAAAGCGCCCTTCATCCTACAAGCAATTGGTTGGAACTGATAAACGGTCAGTTATAAACTAATACATGAAATAGGTATCCTTATTAAAAATATATATATTGAAAAGCACGGTTTATCATATTCTCAGCAAACAGTTTGCCGTCTGCCATATTGGAGCTAGCATGACGTCACTTAACTAACCATACATGGTCATCTAAACTAAACATGCCTGCAAAATTTCAGCTTAAGCTGAAACCAGAAATTAGGTCAAAATTAACTTCTAAGATTTTATTACTTAGTTACCGGCAAAATTAACAAAAACTTGTTAAAAAAATGATTTATTTCCAATAATTATCTCAAAACGCCTTCTATTTAATTAACTACACATATACTAAAACCATATACAACATATTAACAATGCCTTAAGTACTTACGCAGCGTATGTGTCCCTTCAGAATCAATATTGTGTTCTATCTCAGCTAATAAACCGCGCTGGTGATTGACCGGAGATTAACGCCGCCATGTTGTGACGTCACATGACGTCAGCGCGATTCCAGTATCTCCAGTTTATACATGTGCAGGTGTAGGCACAATTACTATTCAGCTGACTGGAATTGACCTGTGGATGCTGTATGTGACCTGGTAATCTAATTTCTGGGAGGACTGAATCTGTTTATATACGCTGAAAAGAAAACCTTCGAGCTGGCGTGGGGACGCTAGGAATTTCTCCTATATCGTGGGTGCGTTTACAAAAAATTAAACTCACACAAACAGCCAGACCCGAAACAACTAGCAGTAGGTCTTGCAAGTATTTGTTCCGTGCTGTGATTGAACCCCGACACGCAGCGCAGCAGTCGTTAGATTATAATGTCCGGGAAACATAGAAGCTGGTTGGAAATCCCACAGACTTCCAATTCTTCAGAACTTCAGAATTCCAATGTGGAAACATAGCACTTTGTTTGGGTCCTTGGAACTGCACTTGCTAGTAATTTAGCTAAATTATTAAGATGATGCTTTTCTTTTTCGGATTTGAAATCATCAAATAGCTTTCCCCGCTCTGGGTGGAGATGTTCTTCCTTTTGCTCTATATGTTCCGGGGCCGGGGTATCTCTTTCGAACAACCCGCAACCCCGAAACAATCCGCAAAACCCGGAACTACTTTAAATACTTCAATCAAAAATTCGTATTTGTTAAGAAGGGTACTAAGTCCACCACAAAACATGGAGAAGAGAACAGAGGCGAGACTTTTCCTGCCATCTATAGTACTTGTACCATGAAAATAACAGTTACAAACAGTACCTGGCTTGACTTAATACTAATTACATTCCTAACATTAAATTAAGTGTAACATCAGTACCCAATCAACCCACGCAAAAGTAACTGTTCCTTCCATGAAATAGATACTTTATTTCATTAATTCTTGAGCAAGCTGTGTGCCTGGTAGTTGATATTAAAATGACTAGCTTAATTTTCGTGTTCAAAACACGAAAATTTTATTACTCGGATGGGAATTCCTTAAATGATTGAACTAGTGGAAAGGAGTGTCAGACTTATACTGACTAAAACCAACCAATGTTTTATATTTTACCTTTTATGCTTGGTGCGTATAACCTGCAGAAGTTGTTAATTTCTGCTAAAATCAGACGCGGAAGGAACCCAGGTTATTAGAGAAACCTAGGCTATAATTGCTGATTCTGTCGCAAGAAGTTGAAGGCAAAAAAATACGCAATCGGGAAGAAAGGCACAGGAGATCATTCAATTCATTAATTGTACCACATACCTTGACCAGCGATTCCACGCGCGCGCGCAGGCGACGGCCACGTGTCCGCTTTCGGGAGGAGCAGCTTACAGGTCTTTTCTGGATACACTAGGCTGGCCAGCAGTACACAACACACTAACATAGGTCTGGAGTAGGTTGATAACAGTTCGTATAGGTTCAGTTCAGGGGGTTTCAGAGCGCGATGGGACTAGTTAGTGTCACACATAGCATGCGCATCTACCCGATCCCAAGGTTATAGCGTGACTAACGCGTCGATGCGGCGCGGCATGGCGCGCGCGCTGCTCGGCGCGAGCAAAATCACCCAATCACGATATAGGGCACATATTCAATAAATTGGACGAACCAATGCCTTTCAATCGCCATAGGTGATGTAGAAAAATATAAAACTATAAGTTACGAAGCGTAACCATTTTCCCCGGCTTGAAAGTTCCCACTTTCGAAACACTAAGGAGAAGTAAATACAAAATTGCATATCATCACAACTTCACAAAAGCTATAAGAACTCTAGAGTTGCGACTCTATATAACAAATAAGGATACTTAACTAACTATCCTACGAGGTAACTAAATCTAAGACTGCACATTGGTGCAAAGTAAGAATTAATATTAAGGTAACTAAACTTATTGCGTTGGCAAAGGGCACAACTTTACGACCGGGCGACTCTGAAGGATCCCGCTTTGAGTCTTGACAGATGCGACTCTACAAACTCCGTTTTTATCTGGAAATATTTCGTGAATTACTCCTAATGGCCAATGCAGAGGCATCACATTGTCCTGCATGGAGACGACAACCATCCCGACCCGTATTGGATTGGCAGGAGTGTTCCATTTCTGTTTGGATTGTAGGGTGTGCAAATACTCTTGGCGCCACCGCTTCCAAAAAGATTGAACCATCTGATCAGTCAATTCATATCGCGAAATAAGATGTAAGCGCGTTTCATTGACTTCGTGAGCGGGAAGAAATAAAAGAGGTTTCGTATGCAAGAAGTGCGCCGGTGATAATGAAGTGGGCTCTGACGGATCCGAGCTGATCGCATACAGAGGCCTCGAGTTTAATAAAGCTTCTACTTGAGTTAGCATAGTGTTAAACTCGTCAAAGCTAAGAATTTGCTGACCGATGACTTTGCAGAGATGCGTTTTGACACTCTTCACTTCACTTTCCCAACAACCACCAAAATGGGGAGCTCTACAGGGGATGGTTTTGAGTGTGATTCGATGCTCTGCAAGTTCTCTTTCCCACAAGGGGTGATACTCTTTAGCCAAGAATTGGTAGAGATCTCGGAGATAGGATTTGGCTCCAATAAAATTGGTAGCATTATCCGTGTACAAACACTGAACCGGACCTCTACGCGCCAGGAAGCGTTTCAACGCTGACAGGAAGCTCGCAGTGCTAAGATCAGAGGCAATCTCAAGATGTAGCGCGCGAGTGGTCAAGCATGTAAAAAGGCAGATGTACGCTTTCCTGGCCCTTTGGCCTCTAGCACGCACCGACGTGACCAAGAAGGGTCCCGCGTAGTCGCAACCTGTATGAGAGAAAGCCTTAGGAGCTGACTCAACGCGGCAACGTGGTAAATCCGCCATTATAGGAAAGGTAGGTCGTGGCTTTGCTCGAAAGCAAATGTTACATTTAAAGGTAATGTGACGTGCAATACGTCGCGCGGACAGGATCCAATACCTTTGTCGTAATAGAGATACGAGTAAGGTTGGTCCTGTGTGAAAATTAGTCACATGATAGTGGGAAACTAAAAGTTCCACTATATGATCTTGACACGGAAGGAGGATCTGATGACGAGAGTCAAAATCTAGCTCAGAGTTTGCTAGGCGACCTCCAACGTGGATAAGTCCTTCGTGAAGGAAGGGACTTAACCGTTGTACTGACTTAGAGCACAACTCATTGCGGGCTAAACGATCGAGATCAGATTCAAAGTGAATCCTCTGCACTGATCGCCACACAAAAGATTCAGCGAACTCTAAATCAGACGCGATAACGGGCCCTCTAGGGAGCCGTTTGATGAACTTATAAACTAAACAAATAGTTTTTAAATATTTAAACCAGGACGAGAACCTGGTAGAGCGAACGTACAAAATGTTGTCAGAAGGAGGACTTCTGTCAGAGCATTCGTGCGAGAGCACAGGTAAAGCTACGGGTTTCATTTCAGGAAGCTCTTGCGACTCGCCTGAAACGAAGGGTTTTATCGGCCATTCAGCGCGGGGAAGTTTAAGCCACGACGGCCCATTTAGCCACAACGGATGATGAACTAATTGGGCAGGCGTTAACCCGCGAGAGAGGCAATCACTGGGATTTTCAGACCCTTTCACATGGAAGAAGTGATCTGCCGAGAGATTCTCATGAATCTTAGCGATACGATTGGCTACGAAGGTGTGCCATCGATGCGGTGCAGAGTGAATCCAACTTAAGGTTACAGTTGAATCCGAAAAAGCTACGACTACCTCAATGGCGTGTCGAGCTGCGAAAAGATTATATACTCGCCTTATCACAGTTGATAAGAGGAGTGCGGCGCATAACTCGAGACGAGCTAGCGAAACTACTTTCAGTGGCGCGACTTTAGATTTCGCACACACCAGCGAGACCACGACACTACCGTCAGGTCTGACAACGTGGGCATAAACCGAACCACCGTAAGCCTTCTCACTAGCGTCGGCAAAACCGACGAGTGAGAGTCTACAGCGTTCTACGACGCCAACATGTCTCAAAAATCTCAATTCAGAGATAATTGGCAGTTCAGATTGAAACTGTTCCCACAGACGAACAATGCGAGGTGGTGGGACATCATCCCATCCAAGTTTGACAAGCCAAAGCTCTTTGATAAGAAGCTTGGCGTATAAAATTATCGGTGCAACGAGGCCTAAAACGTCGAAAAGGCGTGAGATGGAAGAAAGAATATTCCGTTTAGTGCAAGTGCGAACATCAGGGTTTACCTGGAACCCGAAACAATCCTCGTCGGGGAACCAACGAAGTCCCAGTATTTTCTGAGTCGGATCTTTACTTAGGTCCACGCTCTGTGAAAGTCGTAATGACTCTGGAATAGTCCGAAGAACATCGACACTGTTGCTAGACCATTTCGTCAATTGAAAATCGCCGAGAGAGAATCCTTACTAATATTATAAAAGCGAAAGTGAGTTTGTTTGTTTGTTTGTTTGTTTGTTACCTCTTCACGCTTTAATGGCTGAACCGATTTGGATGAATTTTGGGACAGAGATAGTTGGGAACCAGGAGACGGACATAGGCTAATATTTTTTTGAAAAAAGTGGGATGTGAGGGAGAAAGAGGGAAGAGAAGGGAAAACTTAGCGTTGCTATTACAAATCAATAAGGCGCAAGGGGAACTGTGTTACCCCAAATTTAACGCGGGCGAAGCCGCGGGCGAAAGCTAGTATTTTTATAAGTTCACGAGCCGAGTCTATAGCTAGCGCACTGCTAGGTATAGAACTAACTATGTCATCCATATAAATATCTCGCTGCAAAATGTCCCTGGCGAGAGGCAACTGTGTTCCTTCATCCTGACATAACTGTTGGATAGTGCGAATAGCTATAAAAGGACTACACTTTAAACCAAAGGGAAGCACTGAAAACTGATAAATTTGAAGTTCCTCTTCCTCATTAAACCGATACAAGATACGTTGTAGTGAACGATCTTGTGCACGTATACCTATACGTAGGTACATAGATTTGACATCTGCGGAAACAGCGACACTAAAAAGCCGAAAATTTAACAAAATGTTGAAAAGGTCAGCCTGAAGGGCTGGACCTGCGTACAGGATATCATTGAGCGAGGTGCCGTTATCTGTACATGCACTGGCGTCTAGGACCACACGCAACTTGGTGGTCACCTTATCCTCTCGAATGACAGCATGGTGAGGAATATAGTATTCCATTTCTCGCTCCTTACAATTTCGTTTGGGCAACATACATTCAGGTACGATACTCTGCACCAAAGAAATAAAATTGTTTTTTAGATAATCCCGTATGACGTCATCATACAGAAGTTTGACGTTAGGAAGTGATTTAAGTTTACGTTCAAGACTATAGAATCTCTTGCGAGCCATATTAAGAGAATTTCCCAATGCTGACGCGTCTGTTTTCAGTGGTAAAGCGGCAACATACTTGCCATTTGGAGCGCGGGTAATTGTGTCACAATAGAACTCTTCACATTGTTTATCATCCGCACTCCCAATGGATGAAGCAGTAACATCTTCAATCTCCCAAAACTTACGAAGATCGAAGTTATCGAACGAACTCGCAAAGAAAGACAGAGTGTCAGTTGGAGGTTCGACAATAGGTGCTTCTCCTAGAAGTATGTAGCCGAGCACAGTTTCCAATGCGTCGGGACAACCGGGTACGCTGGTCACGTGACCAGGTCGCAATAACTTAGCGAACAACTTGACCCCAAGTAACATGTCAATATTACCTGGCACACCCCAGCTGTCATCCGCGAGTAGTTTAGGATCAATATGACTTAATACGGACGTATCTATAGCACCCAGTGGAAGTTGTCCGGTTATTTGATCCAAAACGAAAGCGTCTATTTCATACCTCGGCTGCGAGCAAAACCGTGAGCTGAACGTAAGATTCACCGAGCCGCGAACGGGCTGCGACGTGCCACCAATACCACGAACGGTAGTTATCGAGTCGGTATGTATAGTTAGACCGAGCCTACGGCAGCAACGCGATGTCATATAATTCTTTTGCGACCCAGGGTCCAAGAGACATCTAACCATCACGGCCTTACCCTTCCTACCCGCCACCAGCACCTTGGCAGTAGCCAGCACTTCCGTACTACGTGTGGCCTGGACTTGAGCAGAAGAATGCGTACACAACGCCACACGATCGGAAGGAGCTGGGTCGGCCGCAGAAGCGGAGGCGGGGGCGCTAGCGGGCGTCGGCGCAGGGGCTTGCAACGATTGCTCAAAATGCAATAAGGAATGATGCTTACCGTTACATTTCCTACATGTTGACTTCGATAGGCACTTAGAGACAGTATGTTTGCTACTTAGGCAATTACCACATCGGTTATTGTCTTTTATAAACTTAAATCTATTATCTACGCTCAACCTTTGAAACGCTTTGCACATAAATAAGGTTTTATGCGTGGAATGACATAGTGAACATTTAGATTCAGTAGCCACAAACACCTGCGATTCCTTAGATGAGGCGCGGGGGCTACCTGCGGGGCCGGACTTACTAGCCGCAGGAGAGGTGCGATACAAGATTTTTACTTGTTCACGAACAAACTTTACGAAATAATCATAATCTAACTCTTGTTGATTACGAAGCGACATTTCAAAATGTTTTGCAATATCAGAGTCTATTAACTTAAGACCCCAATAAATAAATATAAAATCATCTAACTTATTTATTTTCAATTGTTTGAGTCCCGCAACCGTAGAAGTTAATTTATCGAAACCCTTTTCAATATTAGCGGGAGTCGATCCGAACGATTTCAAGGAGAACAGCTGATTTAGATAATTAGTAGCGAGCGCGCGAGTATCTAGGTACTTGGCGATGAGCGCCTCCCAGACAAGAAGGTAATTATCGCCAGAAGGTACAATACCTTCAGCCACATTCCTAGCCTTGCCTTTTAAACAACTCAACAGATAATGAATGCGATCAGAATCTGTTAAATCTACGTTAGTATGTATAATACGTTTGAAAGTCTCGTAAAAGAACGGAAAACTCTGAATATCACCGTCAAAGGTAGGCAGTTCGATTTTAGGAACCTGTATATGGTGAGAATTTGGGCTCGCTGACGGGCTAGGTTTCTGGAAATCACCTGACTCAGTTAATGAAGATAAACTAAACTTTATTTCGCCGACCAACTCATCAAATGAATGCAATGCGCCATAGCTTACTTCACAGGTTGGATCCAATGTCATATTGAGCATATTTATCTCGTCCATTAGTCCATTGAATTCACTACGCAATCCATCAATTTGTTTTGCCTGAGCGATGAAAGCCTTGCGTAATCTTTCAGTAGTTAAAGATTTAGTTGAATCCAAAATCCTTTGAACCCGCGCAAAATATGCGTCACGTTTACCTTCCAATAATCGAAGTTTAACCTTGTCACTCATTGTGAACAGAAGTCAAATGTGACGCAAAAATAATTATATTAAATCAACCTTTATCTTCTACGGAACCCCAGTGCGTGAGGTTAGGGGCCAATCAAACCGATAAGCCAATGAAAGATTTTATAACTTGAGTATATAGTACGGAACGAAGTTTACGTACACGCGAAACCCTAACAATATTAAATTGAAAAGTAAAACAAATATAAACTACCGACGCTTTAACCAAGTGCAGGTAACAAAATCTAATATAAATTAAAATAGTAAGCACGCCAAATATCTTATGAACGTACCCATCTATATACGATATTTATGATTAGCTCAGATATACCCATAACCCGATAAAATATGTCGGATGCGACGCGATAAACTTGTCTGCACTAACTTCCACTTGAATGAGATTAACTTACTCAATACAAGTAATATGAAGGTACAGATTCTTAACTAAAAATAAGTTAAGTGTTGAACTTAGAAAAAAGTATAAACTTATTTTCGTAAGCGATGCGAGTGTATTCTTAACGAAATAACTTCGTAAGAAAGGGTAAATTTCTTCACGAGTAGACGCGTAGATGACTGTTTGAAATAAATTATCTAGTAAGTACATACTACGTTTGCAAACGTGAAGTGCGGGTGTGATATGTATAAATATACGGCTGTTTCCATTGAGGAGAATTAACGCGTAAAGTTTATACACATCTGTTATTTTACCTGAAGGTTTCTGTCAAGAAAGCAGTCCTACAAAACAAAATAACAAGCGACGCGATGATAATATGGTTAATTGCAATAATTAATCATATGCGGTTGAGTCTCGCTATATAAAGCATACCTGCTCGTGCAATACGAATATAACAGGCGTAAAGCTAATGAACCTATACAAGTGTATCATACAATAACAATCAATGTTATTCATTTAGCAATTTCGATTAGTACCAACATAATAAGTATGTAAAAGTTTCTAATGCGTAATTAAATTTAGCCGTGGGTACGCGAACAAAGTTCAGACCTGGAACATTCCACAGTCAACGTACGATGACGATTTATACCCACTACCCACAATTTTTCCAACCGAACAAAAAATATGTAATTACGCCGAAAACTATCAGATTTATTAAATAAACGTATTTAGCGATATGAATCAACGTTGATATTCAATTAACTGTATTCTTCGGAGCTTTAAATAGTGAACTTAAAGATTTAAATTAAGAATTGATTTGACGGTTGACCTATTGCAAACGCAAGGCAGTTGAACCTTATTGTTAAAGCAATAGAGTTGAGAGTTGTGTGATGATATGCAATTAATATTGAAAATTCCTAAGTTTTTTGCTCAAAATCAGACTTTTTTAGGACTTAAATATAGGCCGTAAAAAGGCCCAAACTTTATTATCCGGCTCGAAGGACCAAAATGGTGCGTATAACCTGCAGAAGTTGTTAATTTCTGCTAAAATCAGACGCGGAAGGAACCCAGGTTATTAGAGAAACCTAGGCTATAATTGCTGATTCTGTCGCAAGAAGTTGAAGGCAAAAAAATACGCAATCGGGAAGAAAGGCACAGGAGATCATTCAATTCATTAATTGTACCACATACCTTGACCAGCGATTCCACGCGCGCGCGCAGGCGACGGCCACGTGTCCGCTTTCGGGAGGAGCAGCTTACAGGTCTTTTCTGGATACACTAGGCTGGCCAGCAGTACACAACACACTAACATAGGTCTGGAGTAGGTTGATAACAGTTCGTATAGGTTCAGTTCAGGGGGTTTCAGAGCGCGATGGGACTAGTTAGTGTCACACATAGCATGCGCATCTACCCGATCCCAAGGTTATAGCGTGACTAACGCGTCGATGCGGCGCGGCATGGCGCGCGCGCTGCTCGGCGCGAGCAAAATCACCCAATCACGATATAGGGCACATATTCAATAAATTGGACGAACCAATGCCTTTCAATCGCCATAGGTGATGTAGAAAAATATAAAACTATAAGTTACGAAGCGTAACCAATGCTCCGTGCCACGGTATCTCCATCGAACAACCCGCAACTCCGACAGGCAGAGGCCTGAAGGCTCCCTCTGCTTTGCTGACATCTCTAGACGGACTAAGACGGCTTAAGACACCAGGTTTGGCAGTAATCACGAAAAGAAGGAAAGACCCCATATTCCTACTTTTGCCCTGTACTAACCACACGAAAAAGAAAGAAAAACCTTACATTCCCTCTTTTGCCCTTTAAGGTCCGGAGCCGTAGTATCTCTTTCGGACCACCCACAGCCCCGGCAGGAAGAAAGACAACTTGGCAAAATCAACGACATATTTATGCTAGTTAGTTATACTTACAAGTTTTTGAAAATTCATTACGTAGAAAAATAACACACACAGACAGTCACAAAAACCGTCAGTATTAGTGTACCTAAAAATTAGTATTTACTGTAGTACTCTTAGAGTAAACTATGTCCCTATTAAAAGTACCTGTTATTAATTATTTATCTATAGATGACAGTATTTATGCCTCCAGCTTGTCAAGTATTTGTCCCCGAGCAATACTAATGTTTTGTTGTCGGAAATAGTAGATCTATCGGCAATATGATGAAGTAGCTATTGCTTGTCGAATCTGAACGGAAATTAATTTCTATGTAGGTATTTAGAACAGCTGATTAATGTGCTGTGGTTGATTAATACATCCCTTAGAATTGGGTACGACGGGTGAAAGTTAATTTTAATACAACTGAAGTACTCAATTGATGGAGCCAACTATACATAGCCTTTGTTTTATAGTGCCTTATTGTGCCAGATTTCTATATACGCCTAAAAAAAACTTGAGAGGTGTTCAGGGACACCCGGATGGAACGAAGTTATTATTTATTATATACAAAACCTGTATACACTTAACAAAAATAATCGTCGCGTCACCACACTGTTCAATGCGAAATAGAAAGACAGAGTGAGAGGCAGACAGAGAAAACGCGCACGCCGCACGGCTTACAACTATAGCAAAAAGTGTCGTAACAATTCTTGGTCTTAAGCATAAAGTGTCGTTACAACTTTTGGTCTTATTTTTTTCCGTCCCCCTTTCGCAACCGCGCGATAAGGAACTTCGTTCCAATATCAATAATTACGTACTTGATGGACTAACGTAAACTGTCAAGTCAGTATTTGTTGCGCCATCACTACAAGTTTAATCGTTAGTCTGCGTGGGCCTTAAACTAGGGATGCAAGATTGCAGGTTTGCATATTGTATCGATACAAATTTAAGTATCGTACTTTTTAATTCCACAAAGGCCCGTATTAAAGAACGTCAATACTCAAGTTTTACTTAAAAATAAAGCCATGTGATCGGTTGGAAGTACTAAATAATACTTGACTATTGAAAAAATACGGAATGTATTTTGTTGTATTTCTCTTTTGTATTTTTTTGAATTGACTCCATTCATTAATTCCAATACCGGTACTTTCAAACTACAAAATATCTGAGTAAATATTGCATTCAAGTATCGTATCGATACTGTCAAGTATCGTATCCTATCATGCATCACTAGTCTCAAACTAATAATTTTACGATAATGTTATATAAGGATCCATTCGTAATTATATTTTATGATCAATACACCTTTATATATTCTGTGCAGGTGTGTTAAACTGCTTGAATGTTCAGTAATCAGGTTTAGAAAGTGTTAGTAGTGTTATTGATGAATCCTTGTTGCGTTAGTTCATTTGTGTATTGCTGTAATCTCAAGTGAGGCAATCAGAATTAAACTTGGTTGAATTTCGGCGAAATTCTAGAAAATTATCTTACCACGACCAAGTGTTACCCAAGTCGAACCTGGAGCTTGATACATGTACTTACCAATCGTAATTTGTTGAAAGCTTAATTATTTATCGAGAAAATTAAAGCATATGTTTCCAATGAGAACCAGAACATTTACGGTAAATAACTGCAATGTTAAAGTCTACAATCTGACACAAATCCAATCTCCGTGGCTGCTACTGAGAAATTCCTGATGGATAATCCCAAAAACATTTTAACGGACCTTGGAATCAAACCCGGACCCAGGTCGTGCTTGCGACCACTGTACCAAACTAGTCTTACACAATGTGTCAACCTGTGTATCCTTTTTCTGCAGATGGAAAATCATCAAATAAATTCCTTCGCTCTGGGCGGTGCGGTGGGGCATGTCAGACTTGTACTGACTAAAACCCACCTATTTTCCTTCTATTGACTTTTAAGTTCCGGGGCCGCGGTATCTCTTACGAACAGCCCGCAACCCCGACAGGCGGTGCCCCTGGCAGGCTTCTCTGCTTTGGTGACATCTCTTTGAGGTGCGCGTGGAACGTGAATAAGTTCTGCTTTAAGATGTCATAGTAGGCCCACTGTCGTCAATAGACGGACGGACGGTGAGCTACGATATTGGACCTTTAGTCTACCTCCGATGACTCGAACAAATATGGTGATCTCTGACATTTAGATTACATTGACTGTTGCAATCACATCTAGCAATAATTTGACCACTTCACGCTTGTGTTAGTACTAACGTATTGCCTTGTTTAATTAATTTATCTCTTCATTGCAGGTGCGTTTTAATGCCTTCGTTCTCAGATATCGACTTGTTACGTAATTTTAAATTATTTTAGTGATCATTACTGTATATTGTAATAGTGTGTTGTAATTGCTGTTATAAAATAGAACAGTTACAACTTCAGAACCAGGGAATTTGTGTCCGGTTGGTGGTAATAGGACCTACCCACTATTTCATGTTCATGCTATTTGTTTTTAATTATGTTTTGTTATTATTTTGACTACACGGTTGGCGCAGTGACTGAGCGATCGTCTGCCGCGCCGCGTGTCGTTAGTTCGATCCCCGCATGGAACAAATATTTGTATGGCCTACAGATAGTTGTTACAGGTCTGGCTGTTTGTGTATGTGAGTTTAAATGTTTGTAAAACACCCACGATGCAGGAGAATTTCCTTGTGTAGGGAGAGGTTTATAAAAAAAATAAAAACTATTAATATCCTTTACAATCTCTTTCTCATGAAATGGTAATTACAAGAGATGCACTCACACAACTCACAGTTCACTACCTCTAATATATTAGAGGAAGTTTGAAGGTTGCGCCTGATACAGCAAAATTGAAAAAGGGTCGTTTGTCTTAGTATGGACATGTAATGAGGGGAGAAGCACATGTGACTAAAAGAATGGTGGATCTGAAAGTTGTATGATTAAGAGGGAGAGAAAGTTCAAAGAAAACATGGATGTATGTGAAAGGATTGGAATGAAGGAGAATAGGGAATAGGGAAGAATGGAAGAAGAAAACGTATCGCGACGACCCCAAACAGAAGCAAGGACAGGAAAATGATAATGTTTGCGCAGAGGAAGCAACACAAGTTTGTTCCAGAAAGTTCATAATGTTAATGCTAGCTGACTATTGACTGTAAGTGCCTTAGTGCCGTGTGCTGTATGACCGGTATGGTGCGTAATCGACCTAAAATACAATAATTTGCAGCCGGCTTACTGTTTAGAAGTCGTGGCTAAACGTTGAGGTAATTTATTGTTAATTTCCTTACAATTATTTCACTGCTGGCTTCCACAGCTTTGCCCGCGTGATGATCGAAAAAAAAAAGTATCCTATGTGTTATTCCAGACTATAATCTACCTCTGTGCTGAATTTCATCAAGATCCGTTTAGCCGTTTTGGCGTAAAAGAGTACCTATCAAACATCCGTCCATCCATCCATCCATCCATCCATCCTCACAAACCTTTGCATTTAAAATATTAGTAGGAATAGGATAACTGCAAGAAAAAATGAGCACTATACTTAAACAATTCGGTACCATTTGTATCAAGATAAACTTTAATATAACTTGTGCCAGTTCAGTATTCTATAATACATTATTATTAATTCTAGGCTTAGTTTACAATCACCTACATAACTCTTTGTCTATCTATTGTCTTAAGTGTTCTTTAAGACAGCATAACCGCCTTGCAAGGAATATTTCGTATAATGATAATTATTGAGTTTTAGATAATGTTATTTCCGAGATTGGCATTAAATAGCTAGCTCGAAAATTAGCGGCTTGGAGGACTAGACAAAGTGAAAAAGTAATTATTGGTGGACCATGAGCAAAGTTATTTTCACTGCTAGTGCGGATTGTGAATCCCGAGCGTAGCGAAGGATTTTTAAGTTAATAAGTGTGATTTTTAAGTAAATTTTGTGAGTGGTACTAACATTATGGGATTGTAATGATCTGACAAATCCTTACTAATTTTATAAAAGCGAAAGTCAGTTTGTTTGTTACATCTTCACGCTTAAATGGCCAAACCGATTTTGACGAATTTTGGTACAGAGATAGTTGGGACCCCGGAGACGGACATATGCTAAAAAAAAGTGAGAAAAAGGGAAGAAAAGGGCAGGTAATTTTTTTTTATCGTCACGCGGGTTAACGCTAACTGCGTTAGTCCAAAGTAACTATGCCACGCGGACGAAGTCCCAGGCAAAAGCTGTTTAATAAAATAAAGTAGAATCCTGTGGCGAGGGATCCAAAGACACGAGATGCAAATAATTTAGCTCCCGTGTAACACACAACTTTTCACTTGAATCGCACAAAATAAATTCACGCAAACAAATGAACTCACTTTTGCTTTTTAATAAAGAAAGGATAGTAAGGAAGAATGAGACGTTTTTTTTAAAGTTCCATATCTTATTTGTTAGGACTATTTTACGATCGCTCATACCAAACAATCGCGCATTCTATGCCCCTAAAGTTAATTCGCAAACAGCCTATCGACCTTTGTCTCGTTCCGCCTACTTATTTAAATTATTGCCAAAGTTTTGTCGAACTGTAGGTAAACTAATGAATTAACTAAAAGGTGTTACGGCCACAGAGTAAGGAAATCGTATAGAAGCGACACTCGTGCACTTACCGTCCTCACAGATGTGGCCGAAATAATTATTTACATTTTATACTTAGCTCCCTCACTAACCACCATCTTTACCATTGCCGAATAACATTCATTGCTAAACACAAGCCTTTAGTAGTCTCATAATCATCATCTGTAATTAAATCACTCCACATATTTTTAGGGTCTGCCCTCGCTCTTTCAACATATATGAAGTTCTCAATCCAAAACTTTTTCTTCATCGCCATCACAGGTTCACCTACCAACTACAGTTCGTTTCGGGACTGGTTGTTTGTGTATGTGAGTTTAAATGTTTGTAAACGCACCCACGGTACAGGAGAAATTCCTAGTGTGGGGCAACGTTTTATAATAAACAAAAAAAACTTACGCTAACTTGTAGCTAACTTCAGAGCCATCATAAAATTAAAACAAAACTGAATTACCGTGGTAAAATTAAAAACCATGATATTAATTTCGCTTTCTTGTCCGACATGCCACGGCAATGAAAATACCTGAAGCCATACTACGAGTAACGAAAAACGTCAATTTTAGAATAAAATAAATATAGACGATAGTGACCGTGCTTGTTGCAAATAATTTAGCTAAAATGCTACAGAATAATAAGATTTTCAATAAAAAAATCGACGTATACATTTCGTTAAGTTAACACGTAGGCAAAGTGTGTGATGATGAAGTCCTGTCGCATCTATTCTTTATCTACAATTCTGAGGTAACGGTCACGGAGTAACTTTGATTTGTGACTGCGTTTACCGACCTGTATGATAATTTTGCACATAAATTCGTTATTTGCATTCGTACACTGTAATTTTTGGTTGTTATATGTTTAATTCTGATATTTATTGCAGTTTAAAGTGAGACTATTGCGTAAAAAGGAGTGAGGAATGCTGATTGATCGCGTTTCAGCTTCCGTGATTTCTTCATCAGTTTGGTCTTAATTTTAGGTTCTGAATTGGTCCAGTAGTTGCTACTGCTGAGCTTGATCCCCCATATATGATACCCAGGACTAGGCGACTTAAAAAAACCCTTCTAGTTTGTAAATAATCATTTTAAAACAATTATTGTTTCCCCACTTAAATCTCTTAACCACACACAATCCACATTATCAGCCACACTTATGAAAGAAAATAATAACACATACATGTATGTAATGTAGCATCATTACTCTAAAAACGATGTAAAGATTAACTTTAATTCGTCCTTACAGAGAACGAGAGCCTACCATTACGGCTCTGACGGCGGGCGGTGAGCAGACAGATGTCAATCAGGAATATTTTAACCACATTTAGCTAACGACTGGTTTTGCATTACAATTGCACCGGTGTCGTACGTATCGCAAATGCGCATCGACTCTTGCGCAGGTTTCATTGCGGCAATGAGAAAAGTTATCTTTCGTCCCTCTCTAACGCGTTAAAATTCGATATGCGTGAGCGAGATAGTGAATGTTATTATTTTGCAATGTGCGGGATAGCCATCAAAATGTCAACACACGATACAGGGCGGGGTACGACGCAAACACTTGAGGACAAAATAACACATGCATTGGAACATTTGTTTTGCAAGCGAGATTGTTCTCTTAAAAATATACTTGTACGTTTACATAATTATCACAGCATACCTATATGCATAATAATAGGTGTGCTTTTTTGCGGGTGCGAAATCATCAAATAACTTACCCTGCTCTGGGCGGAGCAGGGGGGAGTGTCAGTCTTGTACTGAAACTGACTAAAACCCACCCATGTTCCTTCTACTGCTCTTTATGTTCCGGAGCCGGGATATCTCATTAGAACAACCCGCAACCCCGGCGCAGACGGAGGCTCTGGCAAGCCCCTCTGCTTTGCTGACATCTCTTTGAGGCGCGCGTGGGACACTAACGCGCCTTCGACTCGGCCTGTCATCAATAGACGGACGGTCGGTGAGCTAACCATTTCTCACCGTCCACAGGCCCGCATCTACGGTGGCCGGGAGTCGTCTCACAGCGCCCGACGTCCGGGGCGTTTCCAGCAGCGACTGGGTTGGTTTGAGGTTCTCTCCCTCCAACGCCCGGCCACCTCCTTCGGTATTATGACTGCTTCGCAGGAGGTGACCGCTTCCCATTCCCTCATCGCCGCCGCTAAAAGGTGTGCTTGAATAGTGATATCATAAAAATTGTATTTACCTTTCTGATCCAACTAGTAGGTAATAGAATTTTGTATTATTTTACCTCGCACTGAAATACAATTAGGTTAAAAGCGTTTTACTCGGTATTCACTGTTTTTCTCTTTAGTTTAATCTGAGTTTAGTGTTCTTTGTAGTGTGTGTCACTGACTTGGAGTATTTCCAGTTGTTCTCGTGGACTTTATCTTGTTAATTTAGACTTCTAGCGATAGCCAACACTCCTAAGTTGCTTAAAACTTTATTCGTTAATAGGATTCTTTGTAAGGTCAGAATTAATTGAATTTTTTCTGTATCATTATAGCCCGTGGCTCCGCTCGCGTTAAATTCGGGGTAACACAGTTTCCTTTACTGATTTTCAGGTACCTGATACCTGTAGCTTTTGCCCTTGTGCCTTATTGACTGTAATAGCAATGCTAAGTTTTCTCTTTTCTTCCCTCTTTCTCCCTCATTTCCCACTTTAAAAAAAATATTGTATAACTTACGTGATATAGCTTATGTCCGTCTCCAGGGGCCGAACTATCTCTGTACCAAAATTTGTCAAAATCGGTTAAGTCATTAAGGCGTGAAGACGTAACATGCAAACAAACAAACTCACTTTCGCTTTCATAATATTTGTACCTACACCCGGAAAACAACCGTAATCCTTACTCCTTAGTAAGGATTACGGTTGTTTTCCGGGTGTACCTGTAACATTACTTCAGTAATGTTTCTTTCATATGCAGGCCTATTGCTATTCAAGAAATAGCTGATAATAAAACCCAATAATACTGAGCTTTTCTCTAAGAGTTGTCTGGGCATATGTCCCGAGATTTTTAGTAAATTACCAAAAACGTTAAAAAGTATAATAATAATAATCATTTATTTCACACTTATCTTGCGATTACATCCATATTTGTTAGTAGAATACAATTACAAAATTACGAACTAGTGTTAGTAAAAAAAAAAAGACATTAAGTGGTGGACTTCCCGATGATGGCTGCAAACCACTATACGACTGCATGCAGCCGTATACAGCGAGCCAGCATCGGAGAGTACCATCGGGCAGCCAGCGTGCGCAAGATGATGTTGGGGGGACTATCGCGCGTACGGCGCATGATAGAAGCGCACCGTTTGCGCATGATGGCCGCAATGCCGTGTATATTCGTTAATATGTATAACCACAACAAAGTACTTTAAATCTAATCTAAAAAAATCTTTGTTGAAAAGGCGTACTATTCTATTAGTGAAGTTTTAGAGGATAAAAACCTAAAATAAAACTGTCCGATTTATGTTTTATTCTATTTTGTATTTGAAACGGTTTTACCCGTCTAGCATGTTATTTCTTGAAATTAATTTGTACGCCTTTCAAGGCAAAACATAGTGAAACAACACATTTTTTAAACCATTTACTATATATTACTTAAGTTTCACAAATAAATAACTTTGACTTTGACTTTGACGTTGAAATAAAACCGCCTGAACTTGAAAGTGGAAGCTCATGCTCAACGGTAACCAGAAAAACAGACTGCTTGTGTAATAATCCAGTCAAAATAACTTGCAATATAACTGTAAAATTTCCTCCATTCCTTTTTATGCTTAAGTTACCATCGCAGGCACAAAGCGACGATTCTTCGCATTGAATAGAATTGACTGTTCCCTTATTTTACCAGGAAGTGTACAGTTTGACGATTGGAATTAGATTGTAGCGGGATTATTTTAGTTTTATTCTACTCTGCTCCAGTAATTTATCCCACTAGTGGGATAAAGTGAAATGTTAAAAAGTTTAATGTCCATTTTGTCGGACTAATCAGTTTTAAAACGATTTTTTTTAAACAATAAAGAGAATTTACAAATAATGAGAAAATAATCGTACTTCTTTAAACTTTAAAATGTATAAGTATTATTTAGCACAAAAATGTTTAAAATAATATAAATTTTGTGATGTGCATTATTTTTAGGGTTCCGTACCTCAAAAGGGAAAAAACGGAACCCTTATCGGATTACTTCCTTTATCTCGGGAACGCATGGAGGTATCGAGTTGAAATTAAAAATATATACTTAACTCTGTGGTCCCTTTGTGCTGTAAATAAATCCTCTAAGTCTACGCAGCCAAAGATATGTCAGTTTATGTCGCAAGTATGTACAAAACCCGGTGCACCGTGCAACCGGTGCGCGAGTCTGACTCGCTCTTGGCCGGTTTTGAATGATCCCAAAGTTTAAACGACAATATATATTTTTTTATAATTTCATTTTATCTCACTAGTGCGACAAATTGGTGCGGAATGTGCGGATCAAAGTGGAATATATCGTATTCGCTATATTTGGTACCAAACCGATTGTTAGCCAATAGTCACAAATCGTAGGCAGAAATGTAATAATTAAGATATTGTTTTACATAATTAAGGGTGACATTCAGATTTAGTATAACGCGGTTATGGAAAGCGGTGTTTCCTTTCAAGTCCAGTAATTATCAACGTTGGGCCATAAACTTAGTTTTGCCTGATAAGTATTTACTTTGACACTACTATAAACTATTTTAGCCGACTACGATGATTTAAATTATAAGATTCACCCAAAAAACCCGTCTACAGCGATGATGTGGTCGGTTTCCTTACGAGTAACAAGCAAAGTAGAGGGGCTTGCCAGGGCCACCGCTTGCCGCGTTTGCAAGTTGTTCGAAAGAGATACCGCAGCCCCGGAATGTAAAGGGCAATAGAAAGAACATGGGTGGGTTTTAGTCAGTACAAGTCTGATACTCCCCCCCTGCTCGGCCCAGGCGGGAAGTTATTTGAAGATTTCCCACACCAAAAAAGCCACTCTTATTGAAGATCTTGTTTGCATGTATTATCTTAATTCTGTATGTATACACATGTTCGAGCAAATCCAATTTGTTATTCTTATTCTTGTCAGCTGTGGAGACGTTGAAGGGTGATTTGTTCAAAATACTTGGGGTTCGTTAACAATGATATTTAAAACATAACATTGATTTATTTGCTGGCCATTTTGGCCCAGACAAACATAATTATGAATCCTTACTAATATTATAAAAGCGAAAGTGAGTTTGTTTGTTTGTTACCACTTCACGCTTTAATGGCCAAACCGCTTTTGATGAAGGTATAGAGATAGTTGGGAACCAGGAGACGGACAAAGGCTATTTTTTTTATAAACAAAGTGGGATGTGAGGGAGAGAGAAAGAGGGAAGAAAAGGGAAATCTTAGCGTTGCTATTACAAATCAATAAGGCGCAAGGGGAATTGTTACCCTGAATTTAACGCGAGCGAAGCCGCGGGCAAAAGCTAGTCGTTAAAATACAATACGTGTTTGTTACCAATGTGTCATGTATCACTATCCTATCCAATACCTAAAAGTGTGGTTATATTTTAGGGTGTGATTAAAAAAGTCAACTCTCTCATACATTTTAGCTGAATTCGTACTGAAGTTTCGTATGGGAGAGCTAGGTATATTTTTTTCGCGATGTCGATGGTACCCCATGGAGAAAGTTGTTCAGTTGAATTTTTTTAATATTACTAGACTACATGCATCTGATACACGCGGTATAAATTATCTTACTCTTCTAAATGTAACACTTTCGACACGGCCTCAGTGCAGTTAGGGCTCATCGAATGCTTTAAATCTTCGGCCGACTGTTGCAATAGTCGTAAGATAAGAAACGGATATTAAGTGTATTTTGTCATAGTATAATTCTGGATAAGACAAAATAGTTTATAGATGTAACAGTTTTGCATTACATAGGATTTTCTATCGACTTGTGTGGTCCGAGAGAGCTGCAATCATATATTTCGTGCAAATTCTTATAAGCTTGTTACTGCAGTTAAAACTAACTTTACCATACATGAATAAAATACTGCCAAAGACTATGTTAAAAGCCCGGAAACTGGTTGGATTGGTGAATCCTTACTAATAAATGTTATAAAAGCGAAAGTGAGTTTATTTGTTACCTCTTCACGCTTTAATGGCTAAATCGATTTTGATGAATTTTGGTAAACAGATAGTTGGGAACCAGGAGACGGACATTAGATAATTTTTATTTTAAAAAAGTGGGATGTGAGGGAGAAAGGGGGAAGAAAAGGGAAAACTTAGTTGCTATTACTAATCAATAAGGCGCAAGGGGAACTGTGTTACCCCAAATTTAAAGCGAGCGAAGCCGCGGGCAAAAGCTAGTTCTATATATTTCAAAAAATCTTTGAGTGCCGTTTTCTTTCTTTTCAGAAATAAAGAATGTTTTCTTTGAGTAAACTTTTCTATCTAAGGTATTAAGAGTACTTCCCCTGCAGGTGGCATTATTAAATTCCACCAAAATTAACCGCGGCAGCTAAGAGATGACCAGTCCCAACTGACAGCGCCCGTTCATGAACATGACAAATGTATCTACAAAATATTGTGCTTATTGTTTATTGTAAAGATTGACTGCAAGCTTGGTTAATTTTGACTGCAAGTTCAGTTGTAAATCAAGAATTCCTGTCAACCCATGGTAGAAGGCATGTTGGGTAGGAGTGGCTGTGCAGTGACGTTAATCAATATTGCAATGGGTGGGGTTTGAAATCACGACCTTTCGTTCAGTTGTCCACGCCTTTACCGTTTTACTATTTGTGTTTGCAAGACACATCTCTGGTGTAATGCACCCTTTTTATTATCTATACTAATATTATAAAGCTGAAGAGTTTTTTTGTTTGTTTGTTTGAACGCGCTAATCTCAGGGACTACTGGTTGGAATTGGAAAATTCTTTTAGTGTTGGATAGTCCATTTCTTGAGGAAGGCTATAGGCTATATAACATCACGCTACGACCAACAGGTGCAGAGCAGCGTGGGTGAAACCGCGTGGAACAGCTAGTTATTATATATTAGCGGGGAGGCATGTCAGACTTTTAGTGACTAAAACCCACTCATGTTCCTTCTATTGCCCTTTACGTTTCAGGGCCGCGGTATCTCATTCGAACAACCCGCAACCTTGGCAGGCGGAGGCTCTGGCAAGCCCCTCTGCTTTGCTGACATCTCTTTGAGGCGCGCGTGAAACACGAACGCGCCGTCGACACGGCCTGTCGTCAATAGACGGACGGACGGTGAGCTACGTGGAATGCACCCTTACGTTAATTAAACGTCAAAAATATTAAAGTTTATTAATTGACAACCTATTTAAATAGACCACTTGACCGTTTTCGGCCAATATCAGCGGAGATTAGCCATCGCGGGAGATGTTATAGCACAAGCGTGTGTGCAGGCACAGGTGCGGTCTGTTCTCTCACTCTCATAGTCTGATAGGACGTCAATCCGATATGACCGGAGAGAGATCAGGCGCAGGACCAACAGGTATAGGTAGTCAATAAATGATCTTTAATATTTTCGACGTTTTCATTGACGGTTTTGTTTTTACCGTGCTTTCCCAATCGAAACTGTTGTTTTGTTACCAACGGCACCTATGCAAAACAATAAAATAATAGTTGTCGACCAAATGGATGTACACCTATCTAAATGTACATGTATTTAGGGTTAGTATAGGCCATGCAGGTTTTACCTGCAATCTCCTGAATGTTAGGTTACTGATTGTATAGATTATAGTGCTTAATTAGTTACATAGGTAATGTACAGGGTTAGTTTTCAATGATTAGCCGTATTAAGATCGATTTATAATTTTTTTTTTAAACATATCTTGTTAATGTTATAAGAACAGGTTAGGTTATGGAACCTGGCCTGGTTTTTTTGTGTTATTTTATTTCCCTAAACTTTATGTAAATAGTCTAATAAGTAATCAATATTAATGACACATTTTTTACATTTTTAATTGAATGCTTTTATAACAATTATTTGAATCTGATTAGAATTTCGAACACTCGATTAGAGTTGATTATTAAGATCTTTATTTTAACATTTTTCTGGTAATTGAAAACTTCAAACTAACCTTTTTGTATCCCTTACAAAGCGAAGGGCAAGCGTCGAAAAAGCGAATGCAAATTATTTTATAGTGTTATAACTTACAAAACTAATATCGGAATTCCAATTGATAAAGCAACAACGATGACAACACTCAGTTCCCAGATAATATACAAGTTAAATACTCGTATATTACAATGGTTTAACGTTATTAATGAACGCGTTCAGATAAAGTTTAATTACCTGTTGGCTCTAGCTCCTCGCGGTTAGGTAACGTATAGTTCTGCGGTTAAAGTTAACTTAACTGGTGAAAGTAAGGTTTTCCTTTCGATAGTACAATGCGATGATCATGTTTCACTGTCTATAAATTCTATAAATCTTAAGTTAGTTGAATAGTTACGTTGATGAATTATAGTGAAAGCTGCTGAGGAAACTCCATGTCTTCGACTTTCATTTTCTTTGTTTTGTCACATCAAAGTAAAATCGCACTTATATCAAGACTAGCGTTTGCCTACGGCTTCGCTCGCTTTTTTGGGGTAACATAGTTATTCTTTCCTGATTTGAAGGTACCTGATACCTGTAGTTTTTGCCCTTGCGCCTAATTTATTGTAATAGCAATGCTAAGTTTTTCCTTTTCTTCCCTTTTTCTCTCTCATATCACAATCTTTTTTTTAAAAAAAGGCTGTGCCTATGTCCGTCCCCAGGGTGCCAACTAGTTCTGTACCTACCAAAAATTCATCAAAATTCGCTTTTATAATATTAGTAAGGATGTTAAGATTCTTCACAAAGTGTAGTTATGTAACTGCAGAATAATATGTTTTTTTTAATCGGCAAATCGTTCGTCCTGAACGCTGTCAACTGGTGATATCCCCAAGAGACTGGCGGCATTTCGACGTTATATGGCAACGCTTAGCCTCTGGCCGAGGTATAACCCAGCCCTTGGGTCACGGGAAGTTTCGACTAAATTGACGACGAATTTTTAGTCCATTTTTTATGTTCACAAGTAAAAACGAAAGAGTGGAAATGCTCAATGATGAGAATCTCACATAGGCTTTAGAAGCAGAAGGCGAAATTAGTTTAAGAGACGTTGGAGTGTGTAACTCAATTTTTTATAACCCTACTTCTAAATTAGCTTTTAGGTTAAATCACCTGCTACCCTACCATGACGTCTTAAAGCAGAACAGCATGTCTAGCACCATCTCTTTCTCACACAGGAATAAGAACTGCTATAAGATGTCATGGTAACCCTTTTGATTGTGAAATTAATTAAGTTAAGATCCTAGTTATTACCTTGTTCATTATATTTAAATTGTAAAACTACGAGGCTGACATAATCGCTTGCGACTAATATTTTCAAAATAAAGATTTAAAAACTTGAGACACCCAGGGTCACCCGGATGGAACGAAGTTATTATTTATTATGTATAAACAACCTGTATACACTCAAAAAAATAATCGTCGCGACACCAAAAACAAAAATAACTGGTTTGCTTTCTATGAGAGAGAGACAGAGAAACGCGCGAACGCCCACGGCTTACAATTATAGCAAAAAGTGTCGTTACAAGTTTTGGTCTTATTTTTTTCCTAGCCCCCTTTTCCAACGCGCGATAAGGAACTTCGTTCAAAAAAAACTGCCTAGCCTTTTCCCAACCATGTTGGAGTCGGCTTGAAGCCAATCCAGATTCAGCTGAAGACAATTATAGCGGCTGATAAACTCCTCGTGCATAGTAAAATATGCTTTATAAACCTAAGGATAAACATACTTATCACTACATAGTATAAAACAAAGTCGCTTTCTCTGTCCCTATGTCCCTTTGTATGCTTAAATCTTTGAAACTACGAAACGGATTTTGATGCGGTTTTTTTTAATAGATAGAGTGATTCAAGAGGAAGGTTTTTATGTATAATACAAACATATTATAGTAGAGAAAAGTGGGGATTTTCAAAGATTTGTAACACCCGTGCGAAGCTGGGACGGGTCGCTAGTTAAAATTAAATACTTGTGCACACCATTCTTCAGGCGCATATGCAAAACCCCCGCTATCGGCACCGTCGGTTGCACCATCGGCCTGGGGCATAAGTCTGCTATTACAATAGTGTCAGAATGGTCGATCACTGATCGCACAATGGTTGATTTTGACAAGTTTGGTAATCTACTAATACACTGTCGTCATTATGACATTCCACTGGTCAGTCACTGACAGTTCATTGAAAGAAATTGCTTAGAATGGTAATCTCGTACATAATGACAAACGAATGACTGACGCTTGCGGTAATCTGCTAAAATTTTGACAGTTCCTTTGATCATTGATCTACCATTACAAAGTCATTGTGCAGTCATTGCTTTTAGTAGCTCGGTTTGACAAAAAGTGTTTGCTATCCATCGTGTTTGTGGAGTATTGATTGGAGAAATATGTTCACGACGAGCTAAAGAATATTTATTAAAGATATTCATGCCCTATAAAGTGGATTTACATGTCCGAAAACCACATTTTTCATGATTTTTAGCGTCGACCTACACTGCCATCAAAATTGCGATGATCGTAATTTACGGTCTTGGACTTTACAAGCGTCTTGCTCAATAACTCAAGAACTTCTAATGACGTTTACATAAGAGTTTTTAATTCTATTATCTTAATTGATGCACACCCATATTATTTTTTAACCAGAAAATAAAATATTTATAAAAATAATGAGGTGGTGGTGTGACTTAAATATTCGACCCCTTTCAGGGCCAGTACAGTACCGAGCCAGCAGAGGTTTGAATGTCAAGTACCTGAAGGGGTCCGTATATAAAATGTACTCTGTGGTCTCTACAGAACTATATGGTTAACGTTAGTTGCTTACTGACGTTAATATCACATTTGACTGTGACAGCTAAAACATTATTGAGTTCTTTTACAAAAATTGTGTTACTTACTTATAAAGAGGGATGCCAAGCCGCCATACTTAGTGACTTAAGGCCCTGAGTGCCCACAAGCAACATTGAATGTTGATATTAGTATGCCCCCAAATAATATAGTAATAAAAGAAAATTAATTGAAAATTATTGAAAAACATTGGAGTTTCCAAACTATAAGGTTATTTTTATGTGCCCTACACAAGTATTGAAAACTCTTCCTACATAAAATATAAAAGCTAAATATACTATTTCAATATTACAGATAGTTGAAAATAAAACAATAATAATGTATTAATAAAAAACATTTAATTCATCATAAACTAAAACATTGTCAAAAATTGAGTATCACACAGACAGGCTGCAAAAAAAAATTATATAATGTTAGCCTTTTAACATTTTAGAGCAATCTTACTGCATTCAATAAGATTCTAAAAATACCTAGTATAGTTTGTTATCTTAACCTGGTTGTGGTGCAATTTGATATGCAATCACATTCCTTATTTGGTTTACCGTTGTGTGGTATATCAATGTTCAGCAAATATGCCCTTTGCCTTAGAAGAGAGGTGCCACAGCTAATAGAGATATGAATGTGGACAACAATAACAAAATGTGGACTGTTGAGTGTTGACTTGTTCCCTGACTGATTTTATTCCTGCTTTGGTCCAACATGCATGGCACACCAAACTATCACTGTCTTGTAACTGACTGGAAAAGAAAAAAACAATATTATGTATTTATTTGCAAGGTATCGTAGTTTAAATCATATTTGCATATTATCATTACAGTTGTAGACTTGTTATAGTTAAGTACCTGTTGATGTCCACAGTCCAACCCATGTTTTTACGAGAGATCAAACTTCGACAATTTCCAAAAGGTGTCTTCGCAATCTTGATATGTTAAAAATTACAATTTATTTACACAGCGTACATATCCACTTGCAACAGTTCTCAGTGAAGAACTCGAATCAGATTGTATGCCGGGTCTTCGATAGGTGCTGACATCAAATCCATGTTATCGTGGGAGTTGTCATTATCAGCAAGAGCAGAATCCATATTCAAGCCGTGGTCGTCAGGTATAGGAGAATCACCAGAGTCAGTATTCATGGTCAAAAACGGCGATTTTAATAGAAAACGAAGCTCACTGTGATGCAAATGTAAACAAAGTTATGAAATGACATATATTGTCAACTGACAAATTTCAGTGTTGGATTTGTTAGAATGCATTATGAAGATCATTTTAAAATCATCATTTTAATTTTTTTAAGTTGACTAAACGTGTTAAGATAAAATGCATCGGGACAGGAAACATATATTAAATAAATCTGGCTTGAATAAACGTTTAAAATGTGGTAGTAGTTTTTCGAAAATCATTTCTACCAACGGGTTTTATAATAATGGCAATACTACAATGTCATTCTGCTACGATTCCATTACGAGACCACTGGCCGACCAATGATCGACCATTGTAATTTAGCAGATTACGAACTTTTAGCACAATGACAGTGGGATCGTGTTGGAATGACAAAGTTATATAAAATAGCAGACTTGAGGCCCTGATCTCAAGTTAGTGAACATATCGGCGGTAGATATGCCGAGTCGGTGCGGTCTAATGATATTGTTGTGACATTCTGACCTCCTCGGTGTAACTGTTAGCACATTCTTGTTTTGTACTGCGAGAATCGGAACGTTTACAATTGTTTTAAATTTTTAGGGCGCTTTCAAATTAGACGGTTTATGTCGGACTGCCGCCGGACGGTTGTCACGACCACATTTTTTTTTTAGAGATGGGAAAAAGCGTTATCCTTTTCCTGACTAAAACCATGTTCCGTAACTGCCGCTGTTAAAACGTACTATAACGTTTTAACATAGTATTATACGCGTTTATCACGGGCTTAGAACGGCCATCATACGCGGTCAACCCCCATATTCTTTGTAACTATTGAAAAGACAAAGGCGACGGTGACGGTACGATGAAACGGGCATAACTTCATCGTTCCGTCACCGTCACCTTTTTTATTGCGCATGAGGAATCAACTATGTTCTTTCTTTTGCCCTTTATGTTCCGGGGCAGCAGTATCTCTTTCGAATAACCCGCAACCCCGGCGGGCAGTGGCCCTGCAGTGAGTGCCCTTTCCCGATTAATCATAAATATTAACTTAAAATGTTACACGGAAGTCAGCACAAAATGAAGGCGCATATTAACGGCATCGGTTCAAAGGGCCAGACGCGAACTCACGACTTAACATCTATTCATAACATAGGCTTAGTTTATCGGTAGATTACTGCGATTTAAGACGTATTCGATTATTAATGAGGTACATTACGTCATGTACCTGGTATGTGTGAGGGGATATGTTGGAAAACAAGATGGCTGTATGTCTTGATAGAAAGTGGTTACTGGGGCTAATGCACCTGCAACACGAGTTTGCCAACACATGTTCTAGTATGACATAATAACATAACATCATATTTATATTTCCTGAACGCATAGACATACCTAAGGTGTTCAGTCAGCATCACTATATCGCACCAATTATTTGTTGATTCCAATACAGTCACTAAACGAAATTCTCCAAATCGATTTTAACGCCATCTAGTAGCTGAGCACAGCACTTACAGATTGCTTCGATTGCAATATTTTATTTGGTTTCAATGTTTCTAGTCGTTGATCTAGAGGGCGCTGTTAGCCTATCAACACTAAGCCGGGTCGCCTTTTAATCCTACAACGACGAACATCGAAAATTAAAAAAAAAAACATACTTATCAATTATATTACAAAAATATTATTCTTCAATAATTAATACAACCTTATTTTTATCACTTAATGTTTCCCATAAATCTTAAAATAGCTCTCCTGCATAATTTGCTTATTTGTGATAGTGACATTATTGAAATAAAGGTGCGAATGCTTACCAATCATCCTTTAGTTGACGAATGAGAAATTATCAAATAAATCCCCCCACACTAGGCGGAGCAGGTGGGGAGTGTTATTTATTTATCCTCCTTACAACTATCATTACAGGCCTTAACCTAACGCGTCAGTGAAGCTATCAATTCATAAAAAGAAAACACTTTACATCAAATCTCTTTATTTCTAAGTAAGTGCCTAATAAACAAACAACTAAAAAACAAAATATTTATCTTTTCTTATGGTCTCACATTACTAACTACTTATATAGACTCTTGCGAAGTCACTCAATATACTTTTACTGACTAAATCCCACCCATGTTCCTTCTTTTGCCCTTTATACTCCGGGCCGCCATACTTCTTTTGAATCTAAGCATAAGTTACGTGTTATTTTAAGTCTTTAACGGAATTTTAATAAAACACCCGGCTTATTCGTCAACTCGCGCCTCATAAACTCGCGGCTGCGCGCGAGTTAGCACTTTCTGATTTTACCTATTTTCGTTGTAGTCAACAAAAAAGATACCCAAATCTGACGTATTTACAGTCATCTACAAAAGACAAAACACTTTGTTGGTGACTGTAAACACGTTAGATTTTCACTCACCTGTTGGTCGTAGCGTGATGTTATATAGCCTATAGACTTCCTCAAGAATTGGACTATCCAACACTAAAAGAGTTTTCCAATTACAATCAGTAGTCCCTGAGATTAGCGTGTTCAAACAAACAAACAAACTCTTCAGCTTTATAATATTAGTATAGATAGTATATATATATAGTATAGATGTGATTACAAAGTTAGTCTTATCCACATGGCAACAACAATAGATATCAGAAACTTTTCTAAGAAGAATTTTCTTTTCTGAGAAGGAGGAGGTTTAATGTTAGATCTTTTTTTTTGTTTATGTTCACCGATAACTCCACCAACTGTCCGACCGATTTTCATTTTTTTTTTGTTCGAAATAAATGAAAAGGTTTTTTTTTTGCCTAAAAGGATGCTTCAAAAATTAGTTAAGCAGTGCAAAACTTGTTATACTAAATAAAGCATTTAATATTTTCGTTTTTTTTTTGTAAATAATACTTCCGATCAATATTATTATTTATAATATTGCTTGGGTAGTTTTTAACTTATATGCCTACAACTAACGACACTTATTTAGCAAATTGACACACGTATTAAAATCATCAAAAAAAAAATGGATCCGTAGGCTTTTGGTAGCTCCACTACTACTAACAAAAACAAAAATCCAACAATTCACACTGTACACTCGGCGACACATCAAGCATAAATTTCCAGTATAACCTGGCCTCTTAATATATTTCTTTTTAAAATGAAGAGATCTGTGTAAACTGGTTCTTATGGTTTGATGTGTGCCCTACACTACCCTATTAACCACTATTTGAATAAGGCTCGCAGCTAGGGTTGCCAACCAAACTTTACGTTTCCTTCTTTGGTAATTATGCCTTTTATTTTTGCATACAAATAAAGTACATATGTGGAAATACTTTATTTTCAACCGTTACTGTGATGCTTTCACTGAAAGGGTTTTTTCAGTAATGAGTCTAAATAGGCGAGAAGAGAGAAATAGAGCGTCAATAAATTTAATTAACAACGAATTGTTTATTTATTTAATTTTAAATTTTGACTGTCGAACAAGCTTTGAAACATTTAAAGATAGCAAAAAATGTTAGCATGTGATAAAAGCACACAAAAGTACGTTTTTGAAGCAATAAAAACATATAATTAGAAAAATACTTTTTTGCTTTCAAATACTATTTTTTTCCTATCTAAACCATTTTATGATTTTATAAATTTTTTATTTACTAAAAAAAAGTTGGCAACCCTACTCGCAGCCACTGTTATCTAAATACAGTCTCCTATAAGGGAATCTAATCTGACGTTCGCCATAAAGGTCGTATTATATGGAGAGGAGCGCAAACGCAATGCAGATGCGATGCCAGATACTGCTGAGACGATTTTGATGTTGTTCTAAGTGCCTGATAGGCTTGTTTTTCCACCTTTGGTAAACAATGAGATGGTTATCGGAGGCGAGATTAAATTGGTTCGGTTGAATGTTTTGTTTGATTTAAAACGAGATTTTTGAGGACTAGTAGAGAATGATTTAGCTTGCAGAACTTTACGAAAGTCGTATGTTTTTCTTTTAAAAAAAAAAACGTTGCCACACTAGGAATTCCTCCTGTATCGTGGAACCACACCGAAAAAACTACCTGTAGGTCATTCAAATATTAGTTCTGTGCGGGAATCGAAACTGCGACACGCAGCGCAGCTCGACCACTGCGCCAACCGTGCCATACTATATATTCTCGACTTATTGGTCCTTTTGCGCTGTTAAAAAATCAATCCTCCACGTCTATGCAGTCAAAAGATGTGGCTGTTTATGTCGCAAGTTTATACTAAACCTTCGGTGCGCGGGTCTGTTCGCTTTTGGCCGGTTTTTTTCAGTTACAGTTTATATATGTAACTTGAGTCGTTAGTGGTTGGAGAGTTAGATGAACCATAGATCAACTTTATTAATCTAATATTAAATATCATCAGGATTGTAAGCTCCAAGGGTTAGACAGAAGTGTACTTAATAGTACACCCACATTTCGCCAACTATGAATAAATTTCATGTAATACAGGGCTATTAACCAGGCCCAAATCCAGACTCCACGGCTGTCACTGATAAACCCGGGAATAGAACCTTGGGCTTCATGCTCAACAGTTGCGATGGTGACCACTCACATTAATCTAATATCTAAAAATATCGTGTCACAGTGTTTGTTACCATACTCCTCCGAAACGGCTGGACTGATTCTTATGAAAACCATTTTTTTAAAAAGAAATAGAAATATAGTTTTGATTTTAACTCGATACTTCCACGCGTTCCCGACAAAAAGGGTCTTGACAGACAGACAGACGGGCTATAAAGTGACCCACTAAGGGTTCCGTTTCTTTTTTTATGTACGGAACCCTAAAACACACATTTGAATAGATCCTCGGTCTCCTCAAAGAGCCTACTTATCTCAAACAAATACAAGACCATAGTTATAGTTTGCACCACAAACTCAACAGTAACAGTTAATCTTTATATCGTTAAAACATTTGCAATGATAGCGGCAGACACCAATACAGACTAGTTACACAGAAGGCCGACTGTGAAGAACCAATGAAAACAGACGCATACGCATGCGCATGTAGGGTGGGAGGGACATACCATGTTTTTCAGTACATCATTCTAACTAAAGAATTCATCGTTCATTTAAAAAAAAACCTGTTCATTTTAATGTGTAAGTATTGCTGTTTTTGAAAAAAAAAGCGACGAAAAATACCGAAAACCTGTCTATGGGTGGAAGGGGGTAAAGAGTGTTTTGTTTTTTGGCGGACGGAAGGGAGTGTGAGACCTGTATTGGCTAAAATCAGCAATGTTCTCTCTTTTGCCGGTTCGGCGTTATCTCTTTCGAATAACCCGCAACCCGCAATGTCCGTCGACATGTGCTGGTGGCACTGGACGGACGGACGGTGAGGCTGTAGCGTCTACCGCAGCGGCTGGGTTGGCTCATGGGGCTCTCCCTAAAACATCCAACGACCTCCTTCACTAGTACCTATGACTGATTTGCAGAAGAAGCGATTATCAAATATCTACAATTGACAGCCAAAACCAATGGCTTAAACTGCTTTCAGAAGCTCGAATGTACACTGACAGCCTAGTGATGCGACCATCTCACTGTAAAGCCGTAGTTTTCGAGTTTGAAGGAAAAGCACGCAACTCTGACTTTTCGAATTCATTTGCGTTATAATTATTATGTCCTGCGGTGAAAAAAAAAATTCGTGAGGTAACCAGTATGTCTGACAGATATTTCTGAACGACAATACAAGTCAAGTGAGAGGCCCATGGGCGACTAAAACTCCTTAAACCAGGTGAGGCACTAACCACACAAAAAATAAGAAGTTTTGAGGGGTCTAGTTATGTATCACCCCATCGATGCAAGCGCAACCTGGCTGCAATCGTATAGCCACGAACGCTGACACTTGTCTATGTGTGCGTGAGTTTCGTCCGATGTCTCCACCCAGCCTTCTGTATCTATCTATTCAACGATAGCGGTGATCACCGTGCCTATTAAACGCAACGATAAATAACTTGCCCAGGTCAGCGCATGTTCTGCGCGGGCGCAGGCTTCTAGTAAATGTTGAAAGTCGACGGTTACTCATTCTGTAGGGACTAAATTGTTGTATGTTTGTGAGTTATGGAGGAGCAATGGTGTGAATTTGATTTTGTTTCCGGGGTTTGTTAAAAGGGGGAGTTAGATTTTTGTGATCAATAGAATTTTTGAAGAATTGGAAGAGCATTGGCAAAGCATCATAGATAACATGATGTTTGGTTATCAAATCTTTTCTATATTATACTGCTTTACCGTTAAATTCGGGAAAAAATAATTCCCCTTTCCTGATTTGCAGGTACCTGTAGTTTTTGGCCTTTTGTTTTGGTTTGGGAAATGTGCAAATAATTTGGGGGGCGTGTCAGACTTTTACTGACTCACCCATGCTCCTTTTGTTGCCCTTTACGTTCCGGGGCCGCGGTATCTCTTTCGAACATTCCGCAAACCCAGAAGTGTTTGCCCTTGCGCCTAATTTATTGTAATATTTGTTGTACTAAAATAAGGGTTTCAGCAAAAATCAGAGGCTACAATGCTATTGTTTGATCGTAAATAAAAGTTTTTATAGGCGCTGTTAGCAAGAATAGTCCTTATGTCCTTTTGGTCATGGTACATCTTTGCTTACCACCAAGGTGATGAGAGGCGAGACACGATAAGTATCGTTGCCACCACAGAGTACGAAAGAGATTGATAAATATGCAAATTCTGATGATGCTGTGTTTTTTTAATATTTAGAGCCTATTATTGCTGCATATAATATTGGAATTTCACAATGTCGCAAGCTCCTAGTGCGGAAAACCTCTCATTACGCAATTTACGGGCTGTTACCCAGTAGCTGCAGCCACTAGTTGTGTAGTTACGATCTTTAGCCTCTTGCTACGATGTATCCGTTATCGATAACAACTACTATTCAGTTGAAAGATCAATAAGGTATCTGAAGTCAAGTGGTTGGTTGATACAAATGAAAGTGAACAAAATCGCGGTGAGATTAAGCCACCAGCTGCAGAGAAATTACCTCTTACTACTACAAAGGTACTTACCGATATTTATTCATCTATTTAATTATGGCACTCCATTGACTTTAATCACTAATACATTTTTAGTGGTAACAATCATACTTAATTTAGAGTGAATTTCCCACTTACAGGTGTACAACAATTAAATATTTCAAGTATTTAGGTTAAAAAAAAAACTTGATAACAAAATTGAATAATAATGGGAATTCAAAAAAATAGACCATTGTTGTTCTAAAGAATAACATAATCAATGACAAACAATAATCAAGAAATTAATCCTTACTAATATTATAAAAGCGAAAGTGAGTTTGTTTGTTTGTTACGTCTTCACGCCTAAATGGCTAAACCGATTTTGATGAATTTTCTAGAGATACTTGGGACTCTGGGAAGGGCATAGGCTAGTAGCCACTTTTAAGTGAGAAATGAGGGAAAATGAGGCAAGAAAAGGGAAAACTTAGCTTTGCTATTACAATAAATAAGGCGCAGAGGCAAAAACTACATGTAGCAGCCTGCTACATGTAGGCTAGCAGGTACCTGCAAATCAGGAAAGGGGAACTGTTTTACCCCGAATTTAATGCGAGAGAAGCCGTGGACAAAAGCTAGATATATATAAAAATGCCAAAAAATCATGTTTGTTGTTTGGGAGCCACCTTAAATATTTAATATGATTCTGTATTTAATTCGTTGCTAAAGCGGTAACATAAGTAGAACATCTATGAACATGTCATCTGACTAACTATTACGGTTCATTAGGTACAGCCTGCTCAGAGAAGGACACGCTTCACGCTTAAATAGCCAAACCGATTTTGATGAATTTTGCTACAGAGAAGTGAGTAAAGGGGGAGAAAGAGGAAAAAAAGGGGAGAGTAAGATATTTTTTAAAGGTAGCGGGTTAAAGTTAGCGTTAGCCCAAAGTAACTATGCCACGCAGACGAAGTCGCGGGCGGAAGTTAGTTTGAAATGTTTTGTCATTGACTATGGAAAAAAAATGTATAGCATTTATAACATTCAGTTGAACCTACCTATATCTACGGAACCATGTTTCCTAGCTGTACATACCTTTCGTCGATCGAGAGTAGGCGTAGGTCCCGCATGATGACCCCTGGGCCTGTGACGTCACCGGTCCCATGTCGTCGATAAGCGGCTACATCCGCGTCTGCGCAGACGCAGGGTTGGGGAAATGTTCGAAATTTACTTGTATTGTGAAATGTTGGTGCGTGTGGTGATGTGCTATCGGGTTTACAGTTTTAAACAAGAATTTTCGGAATTAAGCTGATTTAACAACACAACGTCATTGATGGGTTTTTCAAACTCATACAGGCACTTTTGAATGTCGTAAAAAAGATGCCGCTACAGTTCTAGTTACAAGACATAATAACTTGTGAAAGTCCCTACTGTAGTTTAATGGTATACATATTTCTATGGCGCCATATTACTCGCAATAGGTACGCTTTGCTTTCGCGATCGACTGCTGCGCCGCGTGTCGCGGGTTCGATTCCCGTACGGAACAAATATTTGTATGACCTGCATATAGTTGTTTCGGGCTGTTTGTCTATGTGAGTTTAAATGTTTGTAAACGCTCCCACGATACAGGAAAAATTCCAAGTGTGGGGCAATGTTTAAAAAAAAGAATTTGCATTCAATTCAAACTGATTCCATATATTACGACTACAAACTTCATGATTAAGCTAAAATATTCAGTCATGATAGTAAATCGTGGTAACGTTCAAGATTGATACAACGAAAACACTATAAGTCTTAATATTATGTCAAAATCAATACAGGCAATCTCATGTTGCTTCATGTAATATATCTGCTTATAGTTTTTTCGACTGCTATGTGCAGATACGACCCCGAGTACCGCCATCTTTGTATGTGACCAAATGACACTAGTGAATGATAAAAAAACCGAAGCCTTTTGAAACTGAAGCCTCATTAAAGCTTCTCGCATTGTGTCGCTATCGTCACCCGGTCGTCACGATGACATCGCCGAGTTGCCGACGTGACACGATAACGTCGCGGCTAACTGTGCGCACACGCAGGGTTAAGGCCGATTTCGAATTTAAAAAAATATCTTGGTGAAATATAGTAATGGTTTTTTGTTAACCTGAAACTGTTTAACTTCTGCGCTAAGCTTTTTTTGCGGATGTTAAAATATCAAATAACTTCCCGAGAGTGTCAGACTTTTACTGATAAAAACCCACCCATGTTCCTTCTATTGCCCTTTATGTTCTAGGGCCCGGTATCTCTTTCGAACAACCCGCAACCCCGGCAGGCAGAGGCTCTGGCAAGCCCCTCTGCTTTGCTGACTCTCTTTGAGGCGCGCGTGAAACACGAACTCTAACGCACCGTCGACACGGCCTGTCGTTACTGGACGGACGGACGGTGAGCTACCCATTGCTCACCGTCCGCAGGCCCACATTTACGGTGGCCGGGAGTCGAGTCGCGACTCCCAGAGCTTCTCCCGCGGCGGCTGGGTTGGTTTGAGAATGAATCCAAGGTTATGCCTTCTATTCCAGACCTCTACAGTACTTGACAGGTGGTCAAGGACCAACCTAGGCAAGCGCGGCTTCAACTAAAGATCGACCAGAGTGGCTGTTAGTTTGAAGCCACGACCTCCTTGAATGTTGTGTGTGTCGACAAAATAACACATGAAGTGTATACATATATGTATTAGGTTTAAGTTGTAATATATACAGCATATGTCTCGTTAACGTTATCTGTCGTCACCGGTGATCTTTCCGTTGACGTCACGCGATACCGGCTAACAGTTAGACGGTGGACCCCTGACCATGCGCACACGCAGGTTTGGTGTATTTGCTGTTTATTGATCGAGGAGATTGGTGTGTGTGATCTATGATGTTTTGGTTGTTTTGTGTAGTTAATAGGATTTAGATTAAAATTCATGAAACCTTTAATTTTTTGTTAGTCTGTTAGTGTGGCTTAATGAATGATCTTAATAAAACTGCGTGTTTGTTCGCGTGATCGCAAGCGTGAATACTGAGTATAAGGTCCTGGGTTCGATTCCCGAGTCGGGCGTTGGGATTTTTTATTAGGATTTTCTCAGTGGCAGGTACTGAATTTAGATTTCATGGAGTTGCAAGATTTATTGCAAAAAAAAAACTTAATTAAATTGGGGTAACTGAACTCATTACTTTCGGATTAGAAGATGTTTTTTCCATTAAAAATATTTTGTATTTCATTCCATATTTACAGTATACTTGCGTTATTTTTAGTGAAAAATCATATTTTTTCTTAGAAAGAAAGTTCGTTCGCTTGGAATTTGAACGTGAGGTGCCCGATCACCTGAGTAGGTAAGTAGACACTTAGTTAGAAAGAAAAGAAGAAAGAAAATACGTTATTAGGCACATACCACAAGTGCACACAACATCAAATATAAAAAGTAATTTAAAAAATGATAATAACTTAAAACTATTGTGGGTCACACGGCTGCGTCAAATAGGCCCAGTTCAGCGAACTGCCGGGCAACTAGTTGCTGTTAATCCTACTTCCTACTTTATATATGTATATCTAATATTATAAATACGAATGTGTGTGAGGATGGATGTATGGATGTTTGTCACTCTTTCACGTCAAAACGGCCGAACGGATCTTGATGAAATTTCGCACAGGGGTTCCAGACTATAATCAACCTCTGTGTGAAATTTCATCAAGATCCGTTCAGCCGCTTTGACGTGAAAGAGACAACAAACATCCAGACATCCATTCATATACATTCTCACTAACATTCCCATTTATATTATTTAGTAGGATTATTCTCAGTAGCAGCCACGCAGTTCGGATCTGTGCCCAATTGATGGCAATAGGCTCGGCCCTATTACATGGGACTTAAACATGGTTAGCGACATGCGGCTGTTAGGTACACCTTCTCCCGGAGTGTCAGACTTTTACTGACTAAAATCCACCCAACCCACTAAACGTTCATTCTTTTTGCCCTTTATGTTCCGGTGCCGTGGTATATCTTTCGAACTACCCGCAACCCTTAGCAGGCCCTTCTGCCTTGCTGACATTTCTTTGAGGCGCGGGTGGAACTCGAACGCGCCGTCGACACAGCTTGCTTACCGTCCACAGACCCGCATCTACGGTGGCCGGGAGTCAACTTGCGGCGCCCGACGCCCGGAGCGTTCTCTCCCTGAACGGTCTGGCAATCCTAAAAGACTTGCCGTATACTTAGCCTGTAAATTAAAATGACTATCGTTTAAGTAGCTTAGAGAAAAATAATCTGTTAAAATTATGTTTTTTTATTGTTTAAGTCAGCTCGTAGACTTTTATTGTAACATCTTTAGCGTACCTAAATTAATTTAGGAGATCATTATTTTTTACAAAAAAAAAGGATTTTTAGTTTATTTTTAGCATCCTGCACTCAATTGCCGCTAGGGCAGACAGCCCGCTTGTGCGTTCGCTTACTTACTTAATAGTAAACAGCGATCTGGTTCTATCGACCCAGATCGCTGTTTACTATTAAGTACTAATATAGGCTAAGAATTTTGTTACTAACACGTGTTGTTAGCAGATCATCCATATAGACATAGAGAAAAAAATATGTATTATAGACGTTAACTCATAAACTACTTAAGCAATATAAATAAAATTGATATGGGACCTGATAGAAAGTATACCCTATCAAACGAAAAAAGAATTTTGCAAATCGACCCAGGCGTCTTTGAGTACTTGGTGAACACACATAAAAAACGACGAAGTGAGAACCTCCTCCTTTTTTTGAAGTCGGTTAAAAACAGCTCAATATTTTCTTCGAGACTACACCCGAACCCCATTATCAAAGGCGTCAACATAATAACGAGACGTTGGATGACACCATCAGTACGGTACAGCAAACCAAAGTGTAGACATTCGACCTTTCGATCGTGCGTTGTAATCTCTTTAGTACCTGATCGATACTTAACCTAAAACGACCATATTTAGCCTATAATGGCGTATTTTACAATCACGGTAATGTTACTAAAGCTAGGTAATAGTTGTGAGAATATAAACTAAATCTTTGTACTGACTTGTAAAAGGTCTGCTTAGATGAATTCAGTATTTAGAAGAGACAGGCTTAGTGGTAGTCCGCGAAATTAAATTTTATTAGATACTTGCTTTGCCTGCAGCATGCTTCCTACCTACTACTTGTCTATCTACTTACCTATTTACCTATTCTATCCATCTACCCTACCTACCCCAACATCATTTTTCTGCCTTTGTCCCATTCCATTTGGGGTCGGCGCAACACGTTTTCTTCTTCCAGTCCCCGGGGTATCAGACGTCACGGCATCGTTTACTTCTATCTCCTTTAAAACATTCCTTACAATCCATCCATTTTTTTGGCCTTCCTCTCGCACTCCGACCATCAACATTCAGATCCATCACTCTTTTAGTCACATCTGCTTTGTCACTCCTCATTACGTATGTCCATACCAAGACAAACGACTCCCTATCATTTTTTTTGTAACAAGCGCAAAATTTAAACTTCCTTTATTTACTTTACTTACTTTATCCGTTCCTGTCACTCCACACATCAATCTCAACATTCTCATCTCCGCTACATGCAATCGGTTTTCATCGACCTTTTTTGCAGCCCAGCGTTCTGACCCATACAGTCCAACAGGTCTAATCAGGGACTTATATATTTTCCCCTTTAACTTGACCCCTCAAGTTCAGGTCACAAGTTGTTCCAGTGACCTGTCGCCATTTCATCTACCCTGCGTTGATCCGGTGCGTTACGTCTCGGTCTACTTCGCCATCCATTTGGCGAATAGACGCATAAAATGTAAATAAATAACTGTTTTAATGTTATTCTAGTATGGGAAAGAGACTTATCAGATTCGGAAAATACTTCCACTTATGGGAATCTGCCCTGCAATCGTACTTACAGAGTTTACCTCGTTCTAATATTACTTGATGTTAAAAATAAAATAATATAATTTGCAGACACGGAGTCTGTATTTAATTGCAAATAAGCCTTTGATTTTAATAACAGGTTTTATTTAATGGATGCATGTGTAGTTGACGTGTCATAATAAAATAGGTTTGCTTTAAGAAATAATGAAGAAAGAGAATAATAGAGGCAAATGCACGCAGATAATTACATGTATTTGGTTAATTACTTTAGAAATTAGACAGACGCCATTTGTAAAACTTATGAGAGGTTAAATTAAGTCATTTATTACAGCAGCGTTTATAAGAGTTTATAAACTTTTTCATAAACATATTTGATTGCCATTTTAAGTTTATTTTACTATATTGAGGTTGTGGTTGACATTGATTCGTTTCTGATGCTGAAAGATGCAGAAATGTTATAATTACTTAGAGTACACTGTTAAATGTGGCTTTACTTCGAAGGTAAGATAGTCAGACTGGTCGATAACAATCAGCTAGGACACAGCCGACTATAAGAAAATAATCTGTTTTATATATATATGACGCACGTTCAGTACCGAAACGGCTATACCGATTTATATGAAATTTTGAGCACATATCGCGTAGGTCTGGTAATCGGCCTACATATATTTTTATACCCCTAAGTGGTAAGGTTGGTTCCCTTCAGAAAGGTGCCTGAGCAGCAGGTGAAACCGCTGGGCACAGCTACTATAGATTTACATATTTACTCGTTTATTTTAATTGTAAATGTGTATTAGTATCTATATACCTGTACCTGTAAGTTATCGGATACAAGTATCTATAGTACGGCCAACGAGAAGCGATACGAAAGGTCATTAACCTAAAGAACAACTGTGGCGTTGACAATCTAATATTTAGCTCTTTCCATCTTGTGCCTTTGTCGTAATGTCTCGTTCTCCCGGCAAAAACATGACAACGTTAAGACGGGTTCGCCAACATTCGGGCGGCCATTTTAGATGGGGTTTTAGCATGGGTTTTGTTTACATTTGGTATCGCTTCTCGTTGGCCGTGCTATAGTTAAAATTTTGTACCCTATCACATTGTTGTCGTATTTAACCCAACTAAATGCTACATGGCAGTGTCTAGTAGACACTATGTACCACTATTGTACATAAAATTTACATAAATAAATAAAAAACCGGCCAAGTGCGAGTCTGACTTGCTCACCAAGGGTTCCGTACAAACTAACAACACAAACGGCCATTAATATATAGGTATCATCCCTTTAGGGCGCCCATGGAACACGAACGCGCCGTCGACAAGGCAAGTCGTCACTCAACGGACGGACGGTCGGCTACCCATCGCTCAATGTCCACAGGCCCGCAACTACGGTGGCCGGGAGTTGTCTCGCGCGGGAGCTGGGTTGGTTTGAGGTTCTCTCCCTTAAACGTCCAGCCACCTCTTTCGCCAGCATAACTGCTTCGCAAAGAAAGCGACCGCTTCCCGGATTATCCCCTATAATCAAAACGGCACGGTTGGCGCAGTGGCTGAGCGATCGACTGCTGCGCTGCGTGTCGCGGGTTCGATTCCCGCATGGAAAAAGTATTTGTATGACCTACAGATAGTTGTTTCGGGTCTGTTTGTGTAATTGAGATCAAATGTTTGTAAACGCATCCATGATACGGGAGAAAATCCTAGTGTGGGGCAATGATTTTTAAAAAGAAAAGAAAGCCTTTCCTTGATATAATTACCGTACACACCGAAAGCCAAGCCGCGATAAAAAGCTAGTTGCAAATATCCGTGGACGGTAGAAACTTTCTTCAACCGGTTGCAAATATTGCGAGGCGGCATACGGCCACAAAGCGCATCAATAAATTTATCAATAGTCATAAACAACAATAATGTTTGCCGAGTCTTCATTATTTATATTCATTACTCTTATTATAGCCTCGAGGGTGTACAGATAAGGCATGGCTGTGTATGACAAGCAACGGGATCATGTTAATTGGAAAACAAGCTTTATTTGCAGGTGCTGTAAAAATATTAGACACTAGCTGGCGCCCGCGGCTTCATCCGCTTGGTTTCGAAAAAAAAAACTTTTACACAGATTCCTTTTAATTTGGCATAGAGGTAGACCTCTGTGTCAAATACGCTTCGAAAGAGATAACGCGGCCCCTTAACGTAAAGGGCTATAGAAGGAACATGGGTGGGTTTTACGCAGTACAAGTCTGACACTCCCCCCGCTCCAACCAGAGAGGGAGTAGTCATTTGATGATTTCCTACCCCAAAAACAAAAAAAAACTCTTCCCTTTTCTTTCCCCTTATCTCCTCTCTCCTTTTTTAAAAATTAGTTTATGACTGTCGCCAGGGTCCCAAATATCTCTGTACCAAAAATTCATCAAAATCGTTTCGGACATTTAGGCGTGCAAACGTAACCAACAAACAAACAAACTCACCTTTGCTTTTATAATATTAGTAAGGATTTGGCTTCCTGGGACCTATAGTAAGAAAGTTTAGCTCCGCCTAGAGCGGGGGAAGTTATTTGAATAAACCCCACGCAATCAAAAGATGTAGCCGTTTATATTGATGTTTGTAGGGAACCAAGCAACGCAAGTTTGACTAGCTCTTGGCTGTTTTTTCATAGTAGGCCCCTAAATACCATCATAGTAATCCCAGTCTCTTCCCTAACACATAAATCCAAAGACCTACACGATCTTATCAGGACTGTAACGCGTAGATAAAAGATAAGTATCTAGCATACAGTACATTTAGGTGGATAGCGGTTGTGCCCCATTCGCGCGAATTATATCCCATGTAGCGGGTTCGATGCCGTGTTGGACATTCTTTACAGTTACTTTATATCACGCGTTATTTTAATAAGGTCAGATTAGGGTTGGTGAAAATTGTGTGTATTTTAGTGGTGATCAAGTGTGGGAAAAGCAGATACGGACGGTGAGCAATGGGTAGCTTACCGTCCGTCCGTCTATTGACGACAGGCCATGTCGACGGCCCGTTTGTTTTTCACGCGCGCCTCAAAGAGATGTCAGTAAAGCAGAGGGGCCTGTCAGGTCCACCGCCTGCCGGAGTTGAGGGTTGTTCGAAAGAGATACCGCGGCCCCGGAACATAAAGGGCAATAGAAGGAACATGGGTGGGTTTTAATTTCCCATTCGTAAAAAAAAGTGCGGGAAAAGTGGTTATTGCTTTGCTTGGTGATGAGAGATAGAGATCACTCTAAAGCTACATGATGATCATCATCAGTATATTCGTAGATTTTTGACAACCGTTAGTCAGTGTCCTGAAAGTCTGATAACCAGTAAGTATTACCAAGGAGTATGGTATTACCAAGTACTAACTGGGTTGTGGAAATCAGAAAGGTAATCGCTCCATGTAAAATACTGGTGTTCAGCTGTATCTGGTTAGACTCGAATCCGACCCCAAAAAAGTTTAATTTAATAAATACATTGCCCCATAATGGTGCGTTTACAAATATTTAAACTCACACAAACGATATCTGTCGTGTGTCAAAAGAAATTAAAAAAAAATATTCTGTTCTACAATTCATGCATTTACCAAAACTTAACCTTCTCTGAAAAATACAAATAATAATAATTCATTTATTTCTCACCACAATATTAAAAGATTACATGGATATTGTTTCGTAACTAAAGATCCAATAAAGATCGAACCTCTTAATTTTTTACAAGTCGGTAAAAAACCGTCGTACTTCATACCCTTCTCGCTCAAGCACTTAAGACTTATCTCCCAAGACAAAAGTCATGTGCGAAACACAGTCATAACTTCAAGAAACCCTTTTAACGCAAACTACGATTGTACTAACTAACCTAGGCTATATCGCACGCATTTAGAAAACAGATCTAGCCTAAACGGCTAACGTACTTGCAAAAAGCCCTATCTTCAACATGCTATACATATATTTTTACATCATCCTGTTTAAAACTGACTGTCTAAGGATTTTGAATCTTAACTACAATTATACACAGTAGACTTTCTATTGCAGTTGGAATTGGCGGATACGATCTTTCGAAATAGCCTCTGTTATTCTGAAATCGACTTTGCCGGTATAGATTCAAAGTTGAAATTCGAATATTTGATCAGTTTTACCTGTTTGTATATAACAATGATCTGCTATAAAGTGTTGTTTGGTCTTAAACCAGTCTTATCGGTACAATAAGGTTCCGCAATCAGGAGTCAAAGAGCACATAAGTCGGCCTTTGTAGGCCTCTCTTATATTAATGGTATTGGTGTGTAATTAGAATGAGGTACTACACTATTGGTTGAATTTACTGTAGTAGACGGTCATTTGTTGATAAAGAGACAACAATCTAGGTCACACTTAAAATACTTCACGCCTGAGCCATGCCAAGAGAGTGGAATTCCCTGCCTTTTTTGCGGATAGGAAATCGAGAAATAACTTCCCCCACTCTGGGCAGAGCAGAGGGGAGTGTCCGGCTTTTACTGATTGAAACTTTCATGTCTGCCATTTATGTTCCGGGGCCGCGGTATCTCTTCCAAACAACCCGTAACACCGGCAGATGGTTAACCTTGGCAGGCGCCTCTGCTTTGCTGACATTTTTAAGACGGGCGTGGAACACGAACGCTTGACTGACTGCTGCGCCACGTGTCGTGGGTTCGATCCCCGCACGGAACAAATATTTGTGTGACTGACAGGCAGTTGTTCCGGGTATGGCTGTTTGTGTATGCAAGTTTAAATGCCTGTAAACGCACCCAAAATACAGGAGGAATTCCTAGAGTGGGGCAAAGTATTTAAAAAAAAATTGTATACTATCTATTCAGATTTTAACCTTATGCAAAACTAGTGAAGTTGTTGGGCAGTCATAATTTGAAAAATCAAGTACATGACATACATTTGGGTTGAGTAGGTTTTGAAGATTTTAACAGAAAAGCAGTTTTTTTCGCGATTTCGATTCTTTCAACTTGGAAGTCGAATTTCGAAGTTCTTTAGTCTGATATGTGACATATTATTATGACACCTTTTTAGTACACGCTGTATAAATACTTAGTTGGTAAAATAGCAAAGCTTGAATCTTTTTAACCGAAATAAAAACGGGAGGTTCTCAATTCTACTTGCTTGATGAATACTCGGTAATAATTTAGGTAAATTATTTTCTACATTTAAATTAAAAATATTTACTGAATGTTCCATAAAGTACAATTACGAAATGAGAAATAAATTAAAATAACTTAAAGAAACTAAAAAAAAAACGTCTAAAATTTCGTTGGCCCGTTGTCTCTAAGAGACTGGCCGCGTTGCCACATTGTATGGCGACTAAACAAACTAAAACTTCTTCCTTTTGGTCAAGTAGTGTAAGTAAGTGTCAACTGAACGCTTTAGAGAGAATAAATTAACTAGCTTTTGCCCGCGGCTTCGCTCGCGTTAAAATCGGGGTAACACAGTTTTCCTTGCGTCTTATTGATTTGTAATAGCAACGCTAAGTTTTCCCTTTTCTTCCCTCTTTCTCCCTCACATACCAATTAAAAAAAAATGAAATACCTAAGTCCGTGTCCTGGTTCCCAACTATCTCTGTACCAAAATTCATCAAAATCGGTGTAGCCATTAAAGCGTGAAGAGGTAACAAACAAACTCACTTTGGTTTTATAATATTAGTTAGTAAGTAAGGATTATGTGTGCAACTGGTGAAGGACAATATCATTCTATAACACCCCAAACCAGTATCATTTCCTAACAAAACCTTTACTACACCATCTAAATACTACAGAACCACATGTAATTAGAATGTCTAAGCCATAACTTAGTCGGCAATAAACGGTATTAGATTTAGCGCTAATGTTGCCAACAACAAATCAAACGAGCCGCACTATGTTATCTACCGGACAATATTGCTTTTGGATAAGGTTGGCTGTTCACGGGACGGAGGTTTGTCGATGTATTTATTTATAAAAAAAAATCGTCTATCTTCTTTCTCAGGAACAGCTAGTAAATTGTGTGTATTATTAATTAAATATTAAATTTAAATATCCTATCCTATCCTGCTATAATCCTTACTATCCTTACTAATCCTTACTAATATTATAAAAGCGAAAGTGAGTTTGTTTGTTTGTTTCTTACCTCTTCACGCTTTAATGGCTAAACCTGATGAATTTTGGTACATAGATAGTTGGGAACCAGGAGACGGACATAGGCTAATTTTTATTTTAAAAAAGTGGGATGTGAGGGAGAAAGAGGGATGAAAAGGGAAAACTTAGCGTTGCTATTACAAATCAATAAGGCGCAAGGAGAACTGTGTTACCCCAAATTTAACGCGGGCGAAGCCGCGGGCGAAAGCTAGTAATATTATAAATGCGAAAATTTGTGAGTATGGATGTATGTTTGATCCTCTTTCACGAAAATACTACTGAACGGATCTTGATGAAATTTGGCACAGAGGTAGATTATAGTCTGGAACAACACATAGGATACCTTTTTGTCATCAAGCGGGCGTAGCTGCGGGGCGCAGCTAGTTATATTATGAATACTAATGTTTGTGGGGATGGATGAGTGTATGGATGTTTGTTACTCTTTCCAATCAAAACGGCTGAACGGATCTTGATAAAATTTGGCACAGAAGTAGATTATAGTCTGTAATAACACATAAGATTCATTTTCGATATCGTGCGGGTCACTGCGAGTGAAGCCGCGGGCGCCAGCTATTTAATTATACTTACTCCAGCCAGGACAGAGGGATTTTTTTAAGGAAAAAACCCAACCCTTCGTTGTTCGCTTGTCTGTCGGCCGGTCAAGACTCTATCTCGGGAACGGGTGAAAGTATCGAGTTGAATAAAACCATAATATACCCAAGTCTGTGATCCCTTGGAGCTGTGTACGGAACCCTCAGTGCGCAAGTCCGAATCGCACTCCACCGGTTTTATGTTAAACGAAATGTAATTCGTAAAATGAAATGTAACACGGATGTATTGACAGAATTAAGATAAGATAAGATTTTTATTCATCAAATATGGTTACAAGTAAAGGTGTTACAATAAATACACAAACAGCCATATTTTGCCAATAACAAGACCTGCAAAAGGGCAGAATTTAAACCACAAAATTATAGAAGTATAACGGTAACGGTAAAAGTTATATATTTTATGTAATCTAAAAAGATTACATGAAATATATAATTAATATTCAAATCATTAGCGTATTCATCAATCGCGGGCAAAAGCGTGTTTACTATAATCATTACTACGAATACTATACAAAAAATTTTTACTATTCCACATTTTTTTTAAATATACAGAAAACCTCGAAGTCACCTGATCGCAGCACCATGATTTAAAAATAAAATTGTCGATATGTGTCTTAATATCGCAGTCGTACCGTGAATGGGCCGCTGAGACCCGCGGTAGAGGTCGCGATGCATTCCCTGAGATCGGAACAAGATCTGTGGAGACTTCCACCTTGAGAAGGTTATACGATTAGCGAGTTTGTGTTATAAAAAAACTTTTTGTAAAAAATAACACCGACTTCCAAAAACAAAACTTGGAGAAGTCGGTGACTTTTGTTGGTTTCGTTGACTTTTTTGCCACCGTCTTCCGGAAGTAAAGTTATTTTTCGAAGTCGGTGATATTTTTATAAAAAAAAATATTTTTATTTCAGCATTTTTAGTTATGGTATAACGATATATCACATAATTTTTGTCGAGTATTCATATTCCATTGTTACTTAAAGGGTAGTACCTAGATCATCCATATAGCCATAGAATAAAAAAAAATATAGGCGATAACTTATAAACTACCAAAGCAATATAAATAAGATTTATAGGAAACGATCTCGAAAGTTTACTCTTTTGAACAAAAAAGAATTATGAAAATTGGTCCACAGTTGGCGGAGTAATCGGTGAACACACACACAAAAAAAAATGTGCGAACATAGACCCTTATCCTTTTTTGAAGTCGGTTAAAAATACACTGGTAGTAAGCTGCATCTTGTTAGATGAAAGCCAAGCCCAATATAGTTAAGAAAATCTCGCTTTTTCTCCGTGCCTCTCCCCCAGCTGTCATTTGGAGTTCGACAGAAGTTAGGCAGTCAGTGGCCCAAAATTCACCAGTCTTACCAAATTATGATATCTGCATGTAATAAAAAATGGGCGAAGAAAAAACACGTAATGTAGAAGATAATTACTTATTAAACTATTTAAGTAAAGTTGATACAAGTTGTATGGCAACAACACGCGTACTTGTTCTGCAAAAAGTAAAAAAGTAAAAAACACGGAAATAAGATAATCACAGAGAAATCGGTATAAACACAAAAACAAAACCTCTCCATCTTTTTCAACAGGCAAAAAAAAAACTATGCACCTTGAATCAAATCTACCAATAAGAAATAATTCGGCATAATTCTGTAAAACAAACCACTTAATGTGGGCACGAGGAAAATGAGACAATAACAAAATACGTAAAGACAATCCAGTCAGAATGTTTAATAAACGATGTAATTCTATCTTCTCCTATAATGATGCTCCATCCGACATCTTGATGTCAATAATTATGGTATAACTTGCGGAAATATAATGTGTTGTACATAGTTATTTTGTAGTAACGTCATTAATTCGTTAAGGTGGATCGTGGCAATTTTTAGAGCAAATTTCACTATTGAATAAATCGCTATGAAGTAACTGACTAATCTATTGTATTTATTTTATTTTCTTTCAATGTTTATTTGTTGATTTAATTATTTTACTGTATTAGCTTTTGCTAACGCGAACGCGATGAATTGCGTTCGCGTTAAATTCGGGGTAACACAGTTCTCCTTTCCTGATTTGCAGGTACCTTCTACCTGTAGTTTTTGCCTTTACGCCTTATTTATTGTAATACCAAAGCTAAGTTTTCCTTATTTTCCTTTCCCTCACTTATCACTTGAAAAAAAAATAGCCTATGTCCGTCTCCATGGTCCCAACTATACTCTGTACCAAAATGCATCAAAATCGGTTTAGGTTCATTAAGGCGTGAAGATGTAACAAACAAACAAACTCACTTTCGCTTTTATAATATATATTAAGTAAGGATTTGAAGATTTAAAATTGATATCTGTAAGTATTTGCAGCCTTAAAATATTTTTCACTTCTTCTTCTAGCCACTTTCAAACAAGGTTCTTGTTATAAAGTAAATGTTTCAGTCTGAGTTTTAAGAGTCGCTTAATTTAAGTTATCTAGATTTTTTAACGATATCTCCCTTGGCGTAATTAAGATACTTTCCTAAGAGACGGTCTTTAAACTTTATTTCCGGTTGTTTTACATTTTTACCTTTTTGTTCTTTTTAGTGGAATATAAGATTTCCTTTTCTTTGTATTCATAGTGAGGGAGCTTAATTTTTTTCCGATTTACGTTTTTAAGAAATTGGACAAGACAAGAAAACAGCCAATCCGTGTCAATAGGATGATTTGGCAGGTACTTCTAAGCGGGATTATGCTACTTCAAAGGTAGATTCGCAATTTATACATAAAAACTTTTTTGTAAAAACACAAACCGACTTCCAAAAAAAAAACAACAAAAAACTTGACTTTTATTGGTTTCGTTGACTTTTTTGCCATTGGGGAGTCAGTGGCAAAAAAGTCAACGTAACGTAAGTAAAAATATTTTCCACATTTTAGTATGTTTTTTGGAAGTCGGTTTTATTTACAACGGTTTTTTTTTTAAAAACTTATTTAAAGATTTTTAGTTATGGTATATTATATAACATAATTTTTATCGAGTATTCATTTTCCATTGTTACTAAAAGATTAAAAATAAAAAAAGAATAGAGTTTTTTTTTTTTAAATTATAAACGATACCTCATAAACTACCTAAGCAATATACCTAAATAAAATTGATACGCTACCACCTGGGAAGTATACCCTATCAAACAAATTGCAAATTGTAATAGCGTCTTTGAGTAATCGATGAACACACATAAAAAAAAGATTTCCAACCTTCATTAACTTAAGTGAAAGATCTTTTTCAAACATTAATAAACTGCTCACACGACTCTCTTCATCCCTGTGTGCAGTTTACAAAACTTATTTATATTATATTCATTACTATAACTTTAAATCGACGCGCGGTAAACCGTGGAACGTGACTCGGTCCTCTCGCTCGCACACTCTTGGCATCTCACTCATGCATTCTGATCGTGTGATAGATGCGATTGCGCAGATTTCGGTGCAGTTCTCCGTAAGAAAGGAGATGTTCCAGAAATGTATGGAGCTTGGGCCAGCTCTATGTACACCTAATGTAAATATCACTATACAGTATAGTTAACGTTTTTTTGTGTTAATTTCCTATATTTTGCCGTCGTTTTTATGTAAATCCAATTTAACTCGGTCAAGGACAGCAACACAACTACTAATAAATATGGTGGTGAGCAATAAGCTAAATGTGATTTTGACAATGACATTTGATTGATGTGTTGTGTGTCACCTTATTTATAACTGCGAGAAAAACAAAACACGAATTCCGAGCATACTACTTGTTTGCGTCTGCTTATCTTGTAATACCTATTATTGCAGCTAGATTAGTTACATGGTTTAGCGCAATATTGTTCATTCTCATGTATAACCGAGGTGCGCCTTACGCACGCCATTGTCAATAAACTGGATCAATTTGAGATAAAATGTTACAATAATGAACAAGGTAAGAAAACATCGCAAAGAAATAACATTTGTACAAAGAAAAGAGGATACATACCTGAAACTGAACTTTTTATTGTAAAAAAAACACTCATACGACGGGATTCAAATCACTGACGAATCAGAAACTATCATATAACAAAACCAGGGTCAACAGAGAAGCAATCAATCAAGGTCCGTAATAGTAAACTGCTTCGAACAATCGTTAAAAACTCCGAAACATAACTAACTCAACATTCACGAACACGATGATTCCAAGTAAACGTAAACGAAACTTAGAAGTACCCTCTATAATTTTATACTCTTTGCTTAGAACTGTCAAAGTCGTCAATCAACCGTCATAACTACTGTCATGGCTACCTTAAAAAAAGGGTTATCTCACTAAAATACTTTTCAAATAATTGATTAAGTACACCTGTACTTTTATTCTAACTAATTTAATTGTATTTTTATGAGAATCTATATTTTTTTTCCTTTTTATCTATGCGGTGTACATATTCCTAGCCCAAAATCGAACATCTCCTTTGATATTTTTCACGGATTTCGATTTCAAGATGACGATTTATTTGACAGGTGTGTTCTAAAAACCCTTATCTATCAGTTATTTGGGGAAAATTACTGTGTAAATTAAATTTGCCAAATAATGATAAGTCCAACTTTATTTTTGGATAGGTATACGATACTTAAGAAAATATCTTGTCTAAATTGACCGAGCATAATACATAGGAATGAGTGTTAAAGATATTATTAATATCCTGTTTGCGACTACGGAACTCCTTATGTGCGAGTCTGACTTAGCCTTTTTAGATATTCGTCCGTCAAAAGGCAAAAACGCAACCCTTATTGGACCACTTTGTTGTCCGTCTGTCTGTTAAGAGCCTTTACCTACGAACGCGTAGAGTTATCAAGTTGAAATTAAAACCAAATACTCAACTCGGTGGTCCCTTTATGCTGTGAAAAAATTAACCCTTTTAGTTTAGGCAGTCAAAACATATGGCTGTCCATGTCGCAAGTTTGTACGGAACTCTCGTTGCGTGAGTCTGACTCGCTTTTGGCCGGTTTTTTTTCGGTAATCATCAAATAACTTCTCCCGCTCTGGGCAGAGCGGGAGGCAGTGTAAATCCCCTCCCTGCTACCCTACCATGACGTCTTAAAGCAGAACTTATTCCACTGAGGGAAAGAGACAGAGCTATAAAGGGTGTACACAGGAATAAGAACTGCTATAAGATGTCATGGTAACCCTGAATTTCCTTCTTTTAAACTTTGTGTTCCAAGGCAGCGTTATCTCTTTAAAACAACCCGCAACCCGCGTGTCCGACTTGGCCTGTACTTTTCCATCACTATGTCTGGGGGTGAACCCACCTTTACTTAACATAACTCACTAACACCTTTACCCCTTGCTCCACGGTGTCTCCGTCCCTCATCACTACAGCACCGCCCATGGCATGTTCTTCACAAACCTTACCAAATGGGATGGGCGGACCGTTGTACCGATCTCTTTATATTACTTCCTGTTCGTGTATTAATGTTGGAGGTGAGAGGATTTTTGTTTTTGTGTTTGAATGAGGGCAATCGTTTTTGAGGTCACCAGATGGCACTACTTGAGAGTAAGGTCCTGCCATTAATATAATTTAGAACTAAGAATCTTATTTGTAAGATATTTCATAATGGTGTAAACTATACATACAATAATTTCAATACTATTCCTACAATAGTCTAATATCCAAAAAAAAAACATTCTATTTACTCCGTCTTTTAGATTAGGTATTAAAAAATAAGGGACACGTTTTTTTTTAGTACCAAATTAGACTATTAAAGTTACGTGTGACGTCACTTGTTGCGAAATATTGCGTTTCACGTACCTAATTTTAATGGGGTCTAGCTTTGGCATTTATGTATATATTTTGGTTTACTGTAATTTACTTACTTGGATTTTTAGGAACACTAATGATCCTAAGAATCCAACAATCTTTGTTTTTTTATATTCGTAAGAACTTCTGATTGGCTCTGTGTTGCTTATACAATTATTGATTTATCTATGAGTTCTGTTGCTTCTTTTCCTGTTTATATATAAATCTAAGTGTTTACAGCCGTTGCTAAGGTGTAAGGGTATACCAAAACTTGCTTTTGGACTGAAGCACTTAAGATGGAACCATCTAGAATTTCATTTTTTGTCCAACTGTATGATCAGTTTGAATGTTATCAGATCTATGCTTTCAGTTAAAACCTCAGTCAACCTGAAGTATGACTGTTGTATGTATGTTTAAATCTTTAGACTTGCTCGTTGCTCTTCAAGCGAGGTCGTAATTAGAGGAATTGGTGTACAAATGATGGCCACTACAGGTTTTCAATTTACTATAAAAAAAATAAAGTAAATTGAACCCTTTAACAATAAAATAACAAAATTGACACACTTATAACACCAAAATAACGTAGAAGAGGTAGAAAACTAATACTAAATAATTTTACACATACCTTTTATCAAGGGAGAATACACTTTGTGTATTATTGGTTAAGTAAAATTTCAGATAGTTTTTATCACAAACTGAACAAAACTAAAATTGCACAAAAACTTCACAAACTGATATTCACAAATGTAGGTAGATTTTAGTAAAAAAAACAATAACTAGAACAAATGGTTGCTAGCCAAGATCCAAAGACGTAATGAGTGAAAAAGTGACTGTTGAAAATGAAATGACAGAATGAAATTCGAAATATGAATATTAAAAAAATAAAAATCAATGTTGATCTAAAAAGAAAGAGCTTGAGGCAACAGAGAGGGTAAAATACCCACTCTGTTACAGACTCATCAAAATCTTATTAAAAACTTTATGACAAGTTGTAGGCGTTAAAACTCTATTCTCTATGTCGAAGTTCCCTCCGAAGAAACCATAACTCACCCACTCAAACTAAAACCATAACTAAATACTGCCGGAAGCCCCCAAACATTAACAATAAAACTTTATGATAAATAAACACGCCTACGCCATATTTTATCCACTGTCACCGATTCAATATAACTGTAAAACCGTTCTTTATAACGTATACGATGACGTCACAAAAAATCGACCAATAAAAAGCGTTCGGACGCCATAAATTGGCGTATCAAGAAGTCTTGAAAATCGAACGTTGCGTTTAAACATAGAGTAAATTAGTACAGAAGGTCGGGTCTATGCAACGAGCGAAAATGCACGCATAAATGTGACGCTTCACTTACAGTGAGTGCAAATGCACTCGTGACTGTCATTTGTTTGAAATCGCGGTATGTATGTACGTTTCTACCTATGTGCGCAACATAATTAACGGTTTAGCAGAGTCATAATAGAACAATTTTATTTAATAACATATTATGAACTACGTAACAGTTCGTAAAATGCTCACAAACGTAGATCTTATTATAAATTGTCACTTTGTGTGTGTGCCATTTATGTCAATGTAAATCTGTCAAACCGGCCGTTTAAGATACAAGGTCTATTTTAGTTGACGGCACGGTTGGCGCAGTAGCTGAGCAATCGACTTCTGCGCTGCGTGTCGCGGGTTCGATCCCCGCACGGAACAAGTATTGGTATGACCTACAGGTAGTTGATTCCTGACTGGCTGTTTGTGTATGTGAGTTTAAATGTTTGTAAACGCACCCACGATACAGGAGAAATTCCTAGTGGGGGCAGAGTTTTATATTAAAAAAAAAAAATGTTATAAGGCAATGACCGCAGGTTTTGAAGTTATACTTGTCTGAAAATTATATGCTTATTGTGAAAAAAAAAAACTGCACTGTCTGCGGTAATTATACCACCTCCTATTTCTTCTTGGTTAATCATGACAACTCGTCACGTTGGCGACGTTCATCATCATCTGCCTAGTCTTTTCCTAAATATGCTGGAGTTGGCTTCCCGTCTTACCTTTTGCAACCAGTATTTTACAACGAGCTGCCTGACTGACATCCACAACCTCGTTACTACTGGGTGTTACGATACCCCTTGTTAAGACAGAATAGAAGAGTTTCGGATTTACACTAGCCAAGTAAGTGACACCCCTGTAGAGTTTGCCTTCTGTATCTTCCTATTCTGTGGTTTAAAACCGAGACGCGGAGAGATATAAGATATATGAAATTAATATCAGAATCCTCGAGATCTCAGATATATCTTTTATGTGTTGAGAGGAGGATTTATCTGAGTTTATTTAAATATAACTTTGTAGCCGTAAACGCGGGGTATTCGGCACTGCATGAATAATGTGAGGTGTATTGAATGTCGTAAGTATTATCCTCTATCGTTTTTGTGAAATCGTTTCGCACTTTAGGAGACATTTTCTTTCAAGAATTTCGGGTGACGCATATCCAGATGGCTTATGCTTTAGATTTTATTGATATACGACATGACATTTGATGGCTGAGTGATCAACTATTGCTGGAACAAATATTTGTATGACCTACAGGTAGGTCAGGTGCGGGTTATTCGAAAGTGATACCGCGGAACATATTGGGCAAAATAAGGAAAATGGATGGCTTTTAGTCAGTACAAGTTTGACACTCCCCCCCCCTCCACTACGCCCATAGTTAAGGTATTAGATGTTTTCCCATTTGAAAAATAGTTTGAAAATAGCTTATAACAACTAGAGTAGTTACTTAAGTGTATAACAAATGAGTTACGGGAAAACAGGAATAAAATAAGTTTCAGAATTGTATGGCCTTCATTTATTCTAGACTAGCTGGCTAAAGCGGCTTCGCCCGTGTGATATCGAAAAAAAATGTATGCTATGTTATTCCAGATTGAATGTAACTCCAAATTTCATCAAGATCCGTTCAGTCGTTTTGACGTGAAAGAGTAACAAACATCCATACATCCTCATGCATGCACAGGCAAATATTCGCATATATAATATTAGTAGGACTTTGATTCGACACCAGACCAAACCAATCTATACTAATATTATAAAGCTGAAAAGTTTGTTTGTTTGTTTGAACGCGCTAATCTCAGGGACTACTGGTTGGAATTGGAAAATTCTTTTAGTGTTGGATAGTCCATTTCTTGAGGAACGCTATAGGCTATAACATCACGCTACGACCATCAGGTGCTGAGCAGCGTGGGTGAAACTGCGTGGAACAGCTAGTGGATCATAAAATGATAACCATATGTACAATATAAAGAAAGCAATCAGTTACTTACTTAAGCTAAGTACTCGTAGTTTAGTAACAAAAGCACATTAATTCATTGATTTCCTCATTCTCCGGAACAGTTTATGGTTGACCAGCCAAGGTTCAAGGTTCAAGGGAGACTCGGGAAGTAGTTACGTCTTTTGTTGGTAAAGTAAAGTAGGTCACAATGTAACAATCGTCAGTAAACCAACTATCAGTGGTGGCCCAGTATTCGTGGCAACGGCTGATGATGAGAAGGTCGTGGTTTCGAGCTCAAGGTGACGAAGGACATCTGAAACCGGCACGTTCTGAAACTAAGACGAGAGTTCTAACGCTGTAACAACAACATTGTAATCCTTACTTTATTTATAATATTATTAAAGCGATTTCGAATTAAATAAATAAATAAATATCTTGGGACAACTCACACACGGCTATCTGATCCCAAGCTAAGCAGAGCTTGTGTTATGGTAACCAGACAACTGATATACATACTTGTATATTTTATAAATACATACATATTACAGATAAATCACACCCAGACACAGAACAAACAATCATGCTCATCACACAAAGTTTGTCCTGGGTGGGAATCGAACCCACGACCTCCGGCTCAGCAGTCAGGGTCACTAACCACTAGACCAACAGGCCCGTTCGAATTCGAATTCGAGAGAGTTTATTGTTTGTTACGTCTTCACGCCTAAATAGCTAAACCGATTTTGATGAATTCTGGTACTAAGATAGTTGGGACCCTGGAGACGGACATAGGCACGGACATATATATTTTTTTAAAGTGAGAAAGGGTGGAAATAGAGGGAAGAAAAGGAATGAAAAAGTTTCTATTTTGGGATCATCGCGTTAGTTAAAGTTAGTGTTAGCCCAAAGTAACTATGCGACGCGGACGTAGTCGCGGGCGTAAGCTAGTACCAAATGATTTTAAAAGAATAACCATGGAGTTTCTTGCCGGTTCTTCTTCATAGAAAACGACCAACTCTAACCGTGCACCTTTTCCCGACGTTTTATAAGTGCCCATGTAAAAAAAAATAGTTTGAGAAAACTAGTAAGATATACAAAAGCATAGAATTAGTTTGAGAAGACTAGTATCTACTCGCCCGGAGCTTGTGGCTAAATAGTAACAGCAGTACCTAGTTCAGGTTAAGCCGCGCTTGTCCTGGTTTGTACATAGAGGAACTTCAATATTATACGGAATTTCCGCCGTGGGTCAAGAAGGACGTTAAGCTGACATTTGTAGATTTTTGACAGCCGTTACAGGAAGACAGAACTCTGAAAGACTGGCGACCACCATGGGGTGTCGTATTACCCAGTTCTTGCTGTGCTGTAGAGGTCCGTGTATAATACTGATGGTCAGATATAACGGATCCCAACATAGTCGAGACAAGGCTTAGCAGACGATGATGGCATATATTTCATACAGGCTAAACTATAGCCTAGTTAGGAGAACAGAACTGCAACCACTATAAATGTAGCAAATCAGTAATGTTACCATATAGAACCCATGTACTCATGTACTAAAATACTATTTTATTTTATTATTAACTAGCTTTTGCCCGCGGCTTCGCTCGCGTTAAATTCGGGGTAACAGTTCAGTTCCTCTTGCGCCTTATGATTTGTAATAGCAACGCTAAGTTTTCCCTTTTCTTCCCTCTTTCTCCCTCACATCCCACTTTTTCAAAAAAAAAAATAGCTTATGTCCGTCTTCTAGTTCCCAACTATCTTTGTACCAAAATTCATCAAAATCGGTTTAGCCATTAAAGCGTGAAGGTAACAAACAAACAAACTCACTTTCGTTTTTATAATATTAGTAAGGATTTATATTTTTATATTATTACCCGCAGTAGACACACGTAGTAGATCATACAGTGTTGATGTTGTTTGTCAACTACGCGAGACGACTCCTGGCCACCGTAGACGAGGGTCTGTGGACGGTGAGCAACGGTTAGCTCACCGCCCGTCCATCAAGTGACGATAGGCGGTGTCAAAGGTCAATCAGCAAAGCAGAGGGGCCTGCCGAGGTTGCGGGTTGTTCGAAGGAGATATGGAACTGGAACACAAAGGGCAAGAGAAGGAACATGGATGATGGATGGGTTTTAGACTGTAAAAAACTTACACATCCGTTGCTCCGCCCAGAGCAGGTAAAGTTATTTGTTGATTTTCCATCCCAAAAAAGGGTTGTCAAGTAAACTTTTTATTATGTTGAGCTACAAACATAAAACGTAACTTTTTGTCTCGATGCGACAGCCCTAAATTCTTCTCACGGGTTAACTGAATTCCGCCAAGAATCTGTGTTAATAAATACTTTACATGTGTGTGTAAGATTTGAGCCATTTTCGACCATTTGTTCATAGTTGAAATACTGTATGTTTATACCAATATGTCTTCTGGATGTAAGCTGATAAATAATGGACACATTAACCACAATATCTATTGTTTTAGCAAAGGCAGGGAGTTAGCCTTGAAGGTCTTATTTGAGGAATTTTGTTTATCTTCCTCTTTGCGTATTATATAAAGTAGATAGTTGTTCCTAAGGTCTGTTGAAGTGTTATCTGGAAAAGTGGATGTTTCTGGTATGATCTGATAGCATTTGTACTGAACATAAACGGTCGGTTTTACCCTCAGATTTGAGCAGAATTTGTGCCTTGTAAGAATTGTAAGATTGTTAATCCAATCAGATTATTCGGTTATGAGCGTTATCTTAAAAGCAAATGTTGGAATGTCTGAAATTGAACACTCCGGTAGTTTTGTATTTCAATTGATTAGATAAAAAACCGACCAAATGCGAGTCGGACTCGCGTCTCAAGGGTTCCGTACAAACTTGTGACATAAACGGGCATTTCTATTGACTACGTAGATTTAGAGGGTTTATCTTTTCCCTTACTAGGATGCGTGGGTGCGTTTACAAACATTTGAATTCACATGCACAAACAGCCAGACCCGGAACAACAATTTGTTGGTCATACAAATATTTGTTCCGTGCGGTGATCGAACCCGCGACACGCAGCGCAACCGTCAATCGCTTAGCGACTGCACCAACCATCCCGTATTTCAACATCTAAAACTCCATTATTTATGAGCATTAGCAGTAGTTTTACGATGACATTCAATCAAGGAGTCATTACGATCAATTTTACATTTGTCACGGTTGGCTGATGATTAACTACATTTTAGAGTAATTACGGCCAGAGACAGAGTACTTAGCCCGATAAGGATTCTTAAAGAATTTATGTGAAATACTTAAATTTATTGGTTTTTGTTTACGGAACTTCTGTTTCTCATGCTGATGGAATTGAAAATCATATATAATAAATATTATATAAAAACGTGTTTTGTACGATAAGGAGGAGCTCGTGTCTAAATAATATGCCGCTCAGGTCGATCTTTAGGTTAAGCCGCGGATGCCTAGGTTCGTCTGATGTGGATGAGTGATTCGTAACATACCGAGTTTCCTCCGTGCCTCGGAAAGTATGATAAGCTGTTGGTTCCGGGTGTTATTTATAGATTTTTGACAGTCGTTACAGATAATCAGTGTCCCGAAAGTCTGACAACCAATCTTACCAATGGGTATCGTATTACCCAGTACTAACTGGGTTATGGAGGTCAGATAGGCAGTCGCTTCATGTAAAATACTGATACTCAGCTGCATCCGGTAAGACTGGATGCCGACCCCAACATAGTTGGGAAAAGGCTAGGCAGATGATGATGATGTTTTGTACGATAAGGTTTTGTCTGTGTAACATTACATCTGGGATAGGTTTAGGTACTGCGGGAGCTAAGCTGAAATACGTACCTATATTAAAATAACATAAAGTACTAGACTATATTTTTAACCGACTTCAAAAAAGGAGCGGGTTCTCAATACGTCGGATTTTTCTTATGTATGTTCACCGATTACTCATACACACCTGGACCGATTTGATTTTTTTTTATAGGTTTTACATTCCAGGTGGTTCCGTATAGAAAATGAATACTCGATAAAAATTATGAGATATGTATCATTATTATACTTTAACTAAAAATGCAGAAATACAAAACGTTTTTTTTGTTAAATAAAATGACTTTTTTGTTCATAATTTCAGCAATACATGTCACACAACAAAACCAAGGCTATGCTCTCTTATTCTTGTTCAATCTTTATTTAAAAACTTGAGTATTCGGATGGCTTTGCAAACCAGCCTCTAGGTACTTTCATAGGTTTGATAAATGTTAACAGACCCCTCATCATCATTTTCCTGCCCTTGTCCCATTCTATTTGGGGTCGGTCGGCGCAACACGTTTTCATCTTCCGTTCTCCCCTACCAGACGTCACGGCATCATTTACTCCTTTCTCCTTCATATCATTCCTTACACAATCCATCCATCTTTTCTTTGGCCTTCCTCTCGCTTTCCGACCATCAACATTTAGAAAATGATATTCTATCAAAATTGAGTATTAACTTTACAATTAATTAAATGAAGTATTTCACCTTTTACTAAGTGTAGACTTATCTACTCAGATAATTGACCAAATCTCGTTCAAATTGCCAAGCAAACAAATTATTTGTACTTAGTAAATAATAGTTGGCGCTTAGAGAAATATAATAAAGAGCAAACAAACCATTTTTCTAAGAAAACATATTTATTTTTCACTTATTCGTCCTAAACCGACAATATGAAATAAATCACAAAATATCTTTTCAAGAAAAATGTTTTGTTATGAGTTCAGTCACCCCAATTTATTTAAGATACCTGTTTTTGGGACAATCTTTTCAATTTGACGGGCCTGTTGGTCCAGTGGTTAGTGGCCCTGACTGCTGAGCCGGAGGTCGTGGGTTCGATTCCCACCCAGGACATACTTTGTGTGATGAGCATGATTGTTTGTTCTGTGTCTGGGTGTGATTTATCTATAATATGTATGTATTTATAAATTATATAAGTATGTATGTATATCAGTTGTCTGGTTACCATAACACAAGCTCTGCTTAGCTTGGGATCAGATAGCCGTGTGTGAGTTGTCCCAAGATATTTATTATTTTATTTATTAATCCGGCCACACTATACTCAGACTACAGAAACTTCTGAAATGCCTTTGGAGAGGAATGGGTAGAATCCTCGTGGTGGTAGGACTAAAACACGATGTGGTGGTTGAGTGAAAAGACTGACAAACAGTAAATATAGAATTAAAAGCGGCGAGAAAATTAATGTAAAGAGGTAACGCTCGGTAGCGAGATCGTTGACTCAGTGCTGCGCCGGTCGATGCGCGCTCGCAGCTCTATAGCGCCCCTTCCGCGGCCGCGGCTGCGCCCGCGATCACTCGGCGCAGCGGATTTTCTCGACACTTTTTAGCTGAATACCAGTATTTTACATGGAGCGACTGCCTATCTGCCCTCGTTAGTGCTGGGGAACCTTGATATCTTCAAGCCGTACTTATTCTATTGAGGGAAAGAGACAGAATTATGCAGGGTGTCTAGCGCCATCTTTTTTCACACTGGTATGAGTACTGCTTTAAGAGGTGATGGTAAACCTACTGGTTAATAGAATACCCTTTGGTAAGATTGGTTGTTAAACTTTCGAGCCAATGTCTACCAGTACTTTTAAAGTTGCTTTTTAGGGTCCGTACCCCAAAAGGAAAATACGGAACCCTTATACGAGTACTTTAGTGTCCATCTGTTTGTCAGTCTGTATGTCAAGATCTTGAATGTTTCTACGTTTCCACACAGTTAGAATTTAAAACTATATACACTCAAGTTTGTGGTCCCTTTGTTGGTCTAATTTACAAATAGAAAAATACGTGTCCCTTATTTTTGAATAATCTAAAAGACGGACTGATATTTTTTTTATTTTGGAAACTACCCTATTATGATTAAAGGCTTGCATGAATTCACGGTGGTATTAATTCCAACTGCGTCAAGATAACAAATGAAATTCAGTGTTATTCTTTAGAACAGTTTAGTCTGTATACACAGCTATCGGCTCTATAACATCACGCTACAATAGTTGGTGGGTGAAACCGCTGGGCACTAGTTATTTAATTTAAAAACTTTCGTGTAGCTATTGTAATGCAAACTCGGCGTACTTTCGCGAAACACAAAAAAGTAAGCTCATATAAGTTCTTATCGAGTACATCACTAAAGTCTGCAATTCGATTATCGATGTTTCACATCGCTCGATGCGCCCCCCGCGAGGCACCTCTAAATAATTAATTTTAATCATCTTTTTTAATCTGTGGCGGCGACCGTAATTAGGAATTACTTTTTATTGAAAATACAATGTTTGTTAAAATCAATGCTCTAAGTTGCGTTATTAATTGAGACATTCTAGACGATTTTTATTATATGAAAAGTTGTGTTTTGATGGTCATAAATGTCATTAATTTCTCGAATAGAGATGTCTTGTAGTTGTATGTAATTACAATTAAAAAATATGTACATGTATTTGATTAACTTAATTGTAAATTATTTTATAAGCAGTTACATTAAATTATATGGTTTTAGCTATAGAATGTTAACTATCCTGTTAAAAAATATAGTTGCATAAGTTTCACGAGTCTGGAGTCGGATTGATCCCTGATTGATAGTAATAAAGGTGGTGATCTCATTACCACATGGGATCAGCACTTTTAAACAGGATTACTGAAGGAAACCTCACAACTTTTTCTCCATGACTTTTGGGAAATCATATGGAGGACCTCGTGGCTAAATAATAGCAGCTGCTCGGGTCAATCTTTAGGTTAAACCGCGCTTGCCTAGGTTGGTCGGTGGATGGGTGACCACCTATTACATACCAAGTTTCCTCCGTGCCTCGGAAAGCACGTTAAGCCGTTGGTCCCGGCTGTCATTTGTAGATCTTTGACAGTCGTTACAGATAATCAGTGTCCCGAAAGTCTGACAACCAGTCTTGCCAAGGTGTATCGCATTACCCAGTACTAACTGGGTTGTGGAGGTCAGATAGGCAGTCGCTCCATGTAAAATACTGATATTCAGCTGCATCCGGTTAGACTGGAAGCCGACCCCAACATAGTTGGGAAAAGGCTAGGCAGACGATGATGACTTTTGGGAAATCATAACTAAAACCGGCCAAAAGCGATTAAAACTCGCGTGCGACATAGAAGGCCATATCTTTTGGCTGCGTAGACATAGACGGTTGATTTTGAAATAGCATAAGGGATCCAGATGCAGGGTCTTGACAGACACACAGACGGACAACAAAGTGATATCATATGGGTTTTTTTCTTTTTGAGGAACGGAACCCTAAAAATGAAGTTTTCAGATGATCAACTGACTGCATCAATTTGAAAGAAGCAAATTATATCTACAAGATATTATTTTTCAATAACCCTGTTTAATTTATTATGTACTAGCTTTTGTCCGCGGCTTCGCTCGCGTTTAATTCGGGGTAACACAGTTCCCCACCCGGGGTTGCGGGTTGTTCGAAAGAGATACCGCGGCCTCGGAACGTAAAGGGCAATAGAAGGAACATGGGTGGGTTTTAGTCACTACAAGTCTGACTTCCCCCGCTCCGCCCACAGCGGGGGAAGTCATTGGACGATTTCCCACCCGAAAAAAAAACACAGTTCCCGATGCGCCTTATTGATTTGTAATAGCAACGTTAAGTTTTCCCTTTTCTTCCCTCTTTCTCCCTCACATCCCACTTTTTTTTATAGAAAATTGCGTATGTCCGTCTCTGGTTCCCAATTATCTCTGTACCAAAATTCATCAAAATCGGTTTATCCATTAAAGCGTGAAGATGTAACAAACAAACAAACTCACTTTCGCTTTTAAAATATTATAGTAAGGAAGTAAGGATATGATAGGTACATCTGGACATTAGCATGTATTTTTAACCGTCTTCAAAAACAGGAGGAGGTTCTCATTTTGACTGTATTTTTTTCCGTATGCTCGTTACGAGATTAACAAATAAAACCTTTGACTTTAAATTTCTCCGTCAATTGTAGGTCGATTTTTAAAATCTTTTCGTAATCGAAAGGGCCCGAAGAGGTCCATATCATTTTTATCTGTATTGCTTCGGTAGTTTATGAGTTATGTTCTGTATTACTTACATATTTTTTCTTCTAATGTAAATGGACGATATGTTTTTATCTTTTAGAAGCAATGGACCATCAATACTCGATAAGAGATATCATACTACGATTAAAACGCGATTTTGTTTTACAACAACCAAAGTCTGAAACCAAACTATCTATGTACCTAAGTATATTTAAATGCGAAACATAGATAGTTACTGACTTTTGTATATTTTACCATCAATTTTTAACTTATTTTTCACAAAGTCGACGACAGAGTTGGCGCAGTGGCTGAGCGATCGACTGCTGCGCTGCGTGTCGCGAGTTCGATTCCCGCACGGAACAAATATTTGTATGGCCTACAGATAGTTGTTTCGGTCTGGCTGTTTGTGTATGTGACTTTAGATGTCTGTAAATCCACCCACGATACAGGAGAGATACCTAGTGGGGGGCAACGTTTAAAAAAATGTGAATTCTAAATACAGTCATTTCTTTCCTTGTTATAGTATCTTTGACATTTATCTAGCCATTAATCAAAATACATAACCATAAACAGACTACAAAATACGAGCACTATCCAAGTTTTAAACAGCAAAAAACGGAATAATAAATTCTAATACCCAGTACTTAAAGCAGGCTTTCATTTCCAATACTTATAACTGAGAACTTAATTACCTAGACTTTAAAAGGAAGCTGGTCGACATGGCCAGGAAACTAGTATGCATATGTAAGAGTAATAAGAGCTAGTTCATCTGACAGTCTGACAGGTAACGTCACTTATTATAGTTATTACTGTCAAACTGGTATATGTGCTTGCCACGAACTGGGATCGCTGTGTCTAAAGAAATTCAAATATTTACAAGTGACAGACGAACAAAATAGTAATCTAATACTTTGAACTCATCATTATCTGCCTAGCCTTTTCCCTACTATGTTGGGGTCGGCTTCCAGTCTAACCGGATGCAGCTGAATATCAGTATTTTAAATAGAGCGACTGCCTATCTGACCTCCAGAACCAAGTTAGTACTAATTAATACGATACTTCTTGGTAAGACTGGTTGTCAGACTTTCAGGACACTAACTACCTGTAGCGACTGTCAAAGATCTATAAATACACACAGCCGGGAGCAACAGCTTCACGTTCTTTTCGAGGCACGAAAGAAACTCGGTACGTCACAGTTGGTCCCTACAACAGACCAACCCAAAAAGGCTTAACCTAGATATCGACTTGAGCGGCTGCCATTAATTTACGATAACATTATTATGATTTTGTTATCACTCAAAGAGATTTTCTGTGAAGCAAGGGGCCATACAGTTCCATAAATCAGGCTTGAGCTATTTTTTGTGGACATAAATCAAATGCGACGCTGATCGGTGTACATTTTAATCAAATTTTAATATTTATTCGTTTAGTATTACCAGCCCGCGTGCTTGTGTGGATTTATTATTTTTTAATCTGTGGTAAATCTGCGATTTTATACTTTAATCTGGCTCTAAAAAAAATACGTTTGGGCCTTTCAATAGCTTTATGCGAATACACTGCATTAAGAATATTTTGGTATATCACTTGGGGGGCTGCTGTTGTTTTTTTTTAATGTCAGCCTTTTTATGTGTGGTATGTATGATGGAATCTCACACAAATTCTTATCGAGTATTCATTTTCCACTGTTACTAAAAGATATTAGCGAATAATCCGGATGATATTAGTGGTAGAAAATGCCTAAGGCATAAAGTCCGCCTTTGTACGGTTTTTTACTTGTGCATAAAGTTTTAATAAATAAATAAATAATCCATATAGACAAAAAAATGTAGTACAGAAGAAAACTCATTAACTACCCAACCAAAGCAATGTAAATAAAAAAATATATGGAACCTCCTTGGGTGTCCTTACGATTATAAAAATAATTTTGGAAATTGACCTATGAAAAAAAACCAAACAGTCGAATTGCAAACCTCTTCTTTTTCCAAGTCGGTCAAAAATGGTTTTTTGATATCAAAAACTTGGAGCATCAAGGTTGTACTTTTGCTAAGATAACGAATACCTCTTCTCCCTGTTTACAAAATACTATGGCAGTATAGTTCGACTGTCGTAAGCGCGACTGCTGAGCAGGAGGTCCTGAGTTCGACTCCCGAGAAGAAATTCTCAGTAACTGTGCCTGGTTGACGGCATTAGGTTCGCCCCCTATTACCTACATAGGACTTAAAACATAACTAGCGAAATGTGGTGGCACTATTACATACACCTCTGCCTAACCATTTGTAGATTGGTAGACAGGTGTTATGTTATGTATGTTGGCTACTAGAAACCTATAAGACATTATATAGAAACACTATTAGCCAGATTCAATTTGTTTATATTCAAAACTGTTGGCGCAGTGGCTGTGCGATCGACTACTGAACTGCGTGTCGCGAGTTCGAACCCCGCACGGAACTGATATTTGTATGACCTATAGATAGTTGTTCCGGGTCTGGCTGTTTGTGTATATGAGTTTAAATGTTTGTAAACGTACCCACGATACAGGAGGAATTCCAAGAGTGGGGCAATGTTTAAATAAAAAAAATACTTACTACTTACCTCATAAATTAAAATAACAAGGTAAATGTTTCAACAACAAACAAAGAAAACAACAATTTACTAAAACAAGACTTAGTTTAGACTGATATACGAACGAAGGGTTCATTCGATCACTCAGGTACAACTAAACAACACAACCCTAGGTCTCTTGGACTAACAGGGCCTATACACTTAAGCTGCTGGACCCACCGACTCGATCCAAATCAAATCAAATCAAATCATTTATTTCAATTAGACCATTACAGGCACTTTTGAATGTCAAGAAACAAAATGAATCTACAGTCCCGGTCACAAGGCATAATAACTTGTGAAAGTACTGCAGTTGCCCATTCCAAAGCGTTGATCTCTATGGAGAAGAATGGGCAAGAAACTCCATGGACACTCTTTTAAATTCTAATATTTTTACAAAATAGTATTTACATCATTCGTGTTGAGATTATACAAATATGTGAGAACGATGTAGAAAGACGTGCACAGTAAGAGCGTCCAGAGTAAATAAAAAACAAAATTCAATTTAAATCTAAATAAATTAAAAATGACCGTGGTAGTTAAAAAATGACCAGTCCCAACTGACAGCGCCCGTTCACGAACATGACGTATGGATCAGCCCCATTCAGCTCGACCATTTTGAAGGGAGCTAAATGACCCGACACACCCGCCACCATCAGCGAGACATTTAAGTGAGCATGACACTATTAACCACCAGGGCTTCGTCAAGTCAATGATAATACATAGCACTCACATATGGGCTTAATAATTATACAATACTAGAGAATTGATTCTATACATTGCAAAGATAGTCTTACAATCTTCTGCAGCTTCCACTATAGCTTCGGATACTTATTAATGAGTTTACCCCTATGCTTGAGGAGCAGGACCAGCATTGAGCCAAGCCTTTTTATCATCAATATAATCCCCCAACTTATAATATGCTTGCCTACATAGTGTGCGTTTAATACAAGATTTAAATTTCGTTTCATTCAGTTGAAGAATGTGGGGAGGTATTTTATTGTAGCATTTCAAACAGTACCCCATGAAAGATGAGTCTACTTTAGCTAACCTGAAACCTGGTTGAACTAATTGGTCCCTATTTCTAGTATTATAATTGTGTCTGTCACCTCTTTTACTAAAAAGATGCGAGTTTTTCCTGACATACATGATGTTTTCATAAATATATTGACAAGGTACTGTCATGATGTTAATCCGCGGGTCTTATTTAAAAAGAATAAGTCGGGATATAACCTGTTCCTTTGTTGACCTCTCCTAGCGACGCCCTAAGCCTAGACTCGTATCCGTCAGGGGTTAGCGTGTAGTCCCTATGTTTTTAAGCTTTTTGCCCTAGCTGAACGCCTTATTGGCAAGGCACCCACATGATTGCTCATAGAGAAGGAGAAGAAGGCCAAAGAAAACATGGATGGATTGAGTAAGGAATGATATAAAGGAGGAAGGAGTAAATGATGCCGCGACATCTGACAGTGGAGAATGAAAGAAGAATATGTGTTGTGTCAACCCAAAATAGAATGGGACAAGGGTAGGATAGTGATGATCAACTAGCCCTCCAACAAAAAAGTCCCCACCCACCATTTATCAATACATATGTTGGTGGGTCGAATTAAAGTGTGTATACTCCTTAAAACAGACATAATAAATAAACTAAAAACACTCGATAAACAACACTAATACATTTTATTGTTCCAGGCCAGATGTAGCCAATTATGTCAATCGATATGTTTTGTAGCACAATTAATACAATATGTTTGTTTAGCAAAGTTTTTGCTAGTGCGGGCCAATTAGACGATTTCTCAGTCGGACCAATATGAATATGAATAAAAGATGGCGTCTGATGAGACAATAAATCTCTGACGAGTGACAGTCAAGTAGTTGGGGTCGTTATAAATGCATGTGATGGGACATTGTGTCGACTCGATATCGATGGTCGAGTAGAAATATGTATGTTATTGATATTATGGAGATTTTTATTGATTATTGTACTTAGCGTTATTATACCTTTTTTGTAAATGGTGGATATCTTCAGGGTGGGTATTAATATTGGCTAAAGGAGACAGAAAGATAGTGCTTCTCAGACAGAATTAACTATATGTAATTTAATATGTTGTTACGAAGCCTTCCTTAGAGGTAGAGACCTCTAAGGAAGGCTTCGTAACAACATTCTGATTTAAAAGAGTGTCCATGGAGTTCCTAGCCCATTCTTCTATAGAGATCTACGTTTTGGAATGGGCAACTATAGTACTTTCACAGTTATTTTGCCGTGTGGCTGGGACTGTAGCTTCATATTATTAAGCTATTAAATGGACTTAAAATAATTGATTTTGAAGTCACTGATGACAGTGGAATTCCCTGCCGGAGTCTGTATTTCCTGACAGCTATAACCTGGGGGTCTTCAAGTCAAGAGTGAATAGGTTATTTCTAGGTAAGCGTGCTTCATCGTCGACCACATCATCACTTACCATCAGGTGAGATAGTGGTCAAACGCGAACCTATCATTAATAAAAAAAAAAAAAAAAACTTCGATGACTGATAAGCATGCCACAAATTGCTGGGGTCTTTTGTCCCTCAGAAAGGTGTGTAGAACTAGTAACAGGAGTGCGTACTGTGGGACCAGAAATATTAACGTGGACGATGGACTTGGCCAAAAGAGTATGTAAGAATTGTAGCAGGTGGTTGTCTTTGGATTGTTTTGCGCAGGTTCAGTTCTAGGCCAACACAATTTAGCCAAAGACGACATGGTTTAACGGCATGGTTGGCGCACTGGCTGAGCAATTGACTGCCACGATGCGTGTCGCGGGTTCGATTCTCGTACGGAAAAAATATTTGTATGGCCTACAAATAGTTGTTTCGGGTCTGGCTGTTTGTGTATGTGAATTTAAATGTTAGTAAACGCACCCACAATACAAGAGAAATTCCTAGTGTAGGGCAACTTTTTTACAAAAATAAAATAAATTAAGGTACGCTAAGAAGAAGCTGGTGGTATTCTGTAGCGTCTGCCTACCCGCACGGAAAAATTGGCATATAAAAAAAAACACTAAAAGGATAAGTCTATAAAAAAAATCTATCGATAACCATATGTTTCACAACACTGCTTGCTATAGGTAATGTCTGGGGTTCATATTATGTAGATAGGTACAGACGTAGGGAGAGTATTAATTTCCAACTACCTACCCGTTTCATTGGTCTTACGATATAAGTTAATTATACATATTTTTTTAACTTCGTTACGGATATGACTGGTAGATAGCTTGTGCTTATAAAAGAAACCGGCCAAGTGTGAGTCGGACTGGCGCATGAAAGGTTGCGTACCATCCTTACTAATATTATACAAGCAAAAGTGAGCTTGTTTATCACGCCTAAATGGCAAAACCGATTTTGATGAATTTTAGTACAGAGATAGTTGGCACTCTGAAGACGGACATAGGCTATATAAATCAGGAAAGAGGAACTGTGTTACGCCGAATTTAACGCGAGCGGAGCCGCGGGCAAAAGCTAGTTGTCTTTAAAAACGAAAAGAAAATCATGTTTGTTGTCTCCCACACAACAAACATGATTTTCTTTCTATCTCTATCAATATTTATTTTATTTTAAAGTATTTGTTGTTTTAAGCTATTACAGAAATACATCAGCTGAGAATTTCAATTGTCTAACTATCATGTGTCATGAGATACCGCATGACATGACAGTCTGACAGACGAATGACAAGCGGAGTCTTGGTAATAGGATCCCGGTTTAGCCTTCGGGTACGGACCCCTACAAACACAATATTGTTAAATCAATAAGTTTCACAAATTCGTCTTAATTAATTTTCTGAAGATCATTAGTAAAGTGGTCAGCGTTTTTGCCCTATTTAGATACATAGGATTTATATCTTTTTTTTTGCAGGAAAACAATGGGGCTGTAAGTAAAGTGAAATGTTTAACTTTACCATAAACTCAAACTCAAAGCATTTACTTTAATTAGACCGGTACAGGCACAGTACAGGCACAGGCACAGGTACAGGCACTTTTGAATGTCAAATTAACAAAAAGATGAAACTAACAGATCCAGTCACAAGGCATAGTAACTTGTAAACCGTAGTTGCCCATTCCAAAGCGTTGATCTCTATGGAGAAGAATGGGCAAGAAACTTCATGGACACTTTTTTTTATCATAACATACCGAGTTTCCTTCGTGGCTCGGAAAGTTCGTTAAGTCTTTGGTACCAGCTAAAGACCGAAAGTGTTTTCAGCTGCTCTCGATCAGTCTGGAAGCAGAGTCGTGAAAAGGCCAGCCAGATTAAAAATAAAAACAATATATCAATACAGTAAACATTTTTTTTGTTTTAAAAAACGTGCCCCACACTAATTTCTCCTGTATTGTGGGTGCGTTTACAAACATTTAAACTCACACAAACAGCCAGACCCGAAACAACTACCTTTAGGTCATTCAAATATTTGTGATCCGCAACGCAGCAGTCGATCGCTCAGCCACTGCGCCAACCGTGTCGTCACATTGTTACAAACATCTTAAGATGGTTGTATTAATCACTAGCTGTTCCACGCGGTTTCACCCACGCTGCTCAGCACCTGTTGGTTGTAGCGTGATGTTATATAGCCTATAGCCTTCCTCAAGAAATGGACTATCCAACACTAAAAGAATTTTCCAATTCCAACCAGTAGTCCCTGAGATTAGCGCGTTCAAACAAACAAACAAACTCTTCAGCTTTATAATATTAGTAAGTATAGATAATTTTCTCTCCCTCGTCAAGCTCTCAGAAATCTCAAAAATCAATTACACGTGTCTTCTATCTATTTACGTTACAATAAAAGCAATGTCCTCTGTCCTCCATTCAAGGTCGCACGTGAATATTTTTATTAAAATTAACATTGTGTAAAAATTTAATTACAGACGTCCTCTTCATGAATTTTTAAGGGTTCGCCTGCACAGTTGATTGTATTAAACTAATTATCGTTGTAAAGTAAAGTTTGTTCACGCTTGTCCCTCGTGGGATGAGTAGAAGTGGTATAAAGTGTCAATTATCTTGATCTTTATGTAAAACCGTGTAAATTGAATTGAATTTCGTCTCAGACTGAATAATTTTGGAGAGCAATGACGTTTGTTAATAAGATTATTGTTCGAATCGGCGTTTGTGTGATCAGACCGGGATTAGACTTTGAGTCAACCTTTCGAACTTGATGATTGATCCTTTTGACTTTTGTTTTTATACCTTGATGTATCAAATACATCTTGTGACCCACAGATGCCCTTCAAATTTAAGGGTAAAATATGTAACTAGTGATTAGACCTGTCGTTTATAAAGGAGAAAGGAGTAAATGATGCCGTGGTGTCTGACAAAGATAGAAGCAGAAAACGTGTTGCGCCGACCTCAAATAGAATGGGACAAGAGCAGAAAGGTGATGGTGATGGATCAATCCACTTGCGATGGGTTCTTTCAATAAATTAGAATATCAGCGCTGTGTCATGGCCGCACTGTTGCAGCACCATACTGAGATAGAGGTCTTTTGGTCTCGTACAGGACTAATTTAATTGATTGTCTTTTTATAGTGTTAATCTTCTTTTCAAATTAAGTAGTTTAAGAAAGAAAAGCTTTTATTAGGGATATTTGAAATAGACTCAACGCAACCGTTCTTCGCTTCATAATTCTTCGTCCCTTATGTTTATTTATATGTGGTCGGCGCAGCATGCTTTCTTCCATACTTGTCTTTGAGTCGCCATCAGCATCCAGCTAGCCATCCATCCAGCCAACTACAGTCGCGCTGTAGCTAGGCATATCATCTTATACACAATCCATCCAATGTCACGTAGGTCTTTCCCTCCTTCGGTATTCTTACTCAAGACATTCTTCGCTACATTTCATCATTACATGTATATACAACAAATGTTTTAACATCGGTGCCCGAAAAAATAAAATTTTGGGCTTCTATGCGTTCTGTAACCATTGATCAAGTTTCGGTAAGATATTTTGTAAAAATAGTTATAAAAATAGTACGTGGCATTGCAACGCATAGAGCACAGCTAGTATTCAATAAAATCCAGAGAATAAAAGAAATAAATCTTCATAGTTTAAAGTATTACATTCAAACATAACACCATTGTCTCATAACCAAAATATTTCATTGAAAACATACACACACATTTTTATCAAAATGGCGTCGTCGCCATCTTGCCAGCGTTTTCATAAGTATTCGTGGGTGTACAAATTTATTGCGCAAGGATAAGCATCGAGAACAAAATGTTTGTAATTTTAGCAATTTTTCTTTTTAAGTGGACCCCGCTTGTTTCGAGAATTGGGGACCTTAATATTGCTGAATAAATAAACACTTATTTGTACTATGTTTTGGATTTGAAGCGTTTATGTTGTGTTATGGAAATTTGTGATATAATTTGGAAAAGGGGAATGCCAGGAAAATGCTTGAAATGAACAGCAACTCCCAATAGTGATAAATTCTATTTCGAATAAAATACAACTCATCAATTTATTCTTCAGTTCGTTTAGGTAGGGTATAAAGGTGATTATTTTTTCAGTATTTATTTCGATTTCCGTCGTAGCACAGTTCTTTAATGACATTCAAGAACACTCATATTTGACATTACCACTATTTACCGTCTGTAGTCTGTGATCTTTGTTAGACCATCCATCAACAAACAATCAGCAAACCGTAAAGTAGCTTCATAGTTAATTATAAAAACATATTTTATAAATCTCATAATCTAAGTATGCCAATCAAAATACATAAAATCAAATTATTTTTTTAAAACTACAAAAAAGAAAATAACCTAGGCAGTATGAGATGTGTCCTTTGCCTTGCCTTTACCGTTTGACAAAACCTTGCGATAATGTTTTGACGTTTATTTTTATCATCGTACAATTCATTGTTTTGCTTGTGTTACGTTGAGTTATTACGATACTGTGTTTTATATTTATGATATTTTACGACGACTTTGGCCGTATTTTGATGTTCCATCTGTACATGATACCTATTTTTGAACCCGGACTGAAATTGGACCCGCTTAACACGACGACTTGGTTTTTTGAACACGGACTTTGAACCTGCTATATACGACGACTCTGCTTGTGTTTTGGACTTGTCCCCCATTATTTTACAAAAATGGATTCTGTTCATTGCATTAATTGTTATCTCGATATGAAACGAATGAGACGTAATCCTTTGTCAATGCAAAATGATGAAGCAAAAATATTCTGAACAATGTACTCCCTAGTTTTAGATAATTATTGAAATTGTCATTGAGTTTCGTTCGATTTGAAGGATAATTTGGTGTTGATTTCATTCTTGTCTATTTCAGGCATTTTTTTGTATGGGAGATGGGCATTCCCCTTTTGTTTTTAATGTGCGCATTTTGAGGCTATAAAGTCTGTTCGAGTTGTTGGAAAGAGATACCGCGGCGCTGTTACATAAAGGGCAATAGACGGAACATGGGTGGAATATTAGTCAGTAAAAGTTATTTGATGATTTCCCATCTGTAAAAAATAAATAAGTAATTTGCCGATTATGTACATTAAAAAAAGGAAACTGATGTTAATTTTGAGTTAAAACACACCTCGTGGCGAAAACAGACCGTTTCGCCAAAAATAGCTCTGAAAATTTTGAATTATCATGAAACCTAAAAAATACTACTTTTAATATACTTCAAGAACTTGATATTGCATCAACAATATTGTATTTCGATCTCAGGCATTACCAATCCGACGCACACCGCTAATTGGCACAAATGAGACGTTGCCGCCATATTGATAACCTGGTTACCAAAGCCGCGCACCACGGTTGAGGATTAGCAACGGACTCGCATTCTTGCATCTAACTATGATTGTGATTGCTATCAATGACTAACGGCTGCTTTGTTCTATGTTCTCCTGGTGAACGTTCTTGTTGCGGCGTTTCCCTTCGCTAAGTTTAATGCTACTGGTGTGTGAATGTTTTCGGTATGAGCAATACTTAGGTTTTAACTGACTTCAAAAAGGAGGAGGTTCAATTTTCTGCGGTATTTTTATGTAGGTATGTTCACTGATTACTCTGCCAACTGTGGACCGATTTTCAGAATTATTTTTTTGTTCGAAATGGTATAACTACTTTTGAGATGGTCCCATATGAATTTTAATTGTATTGCTCGAGTAGTTTTGAGTTATCGTCTATTGAATGATCTATTTTCTTTTAGTACCTAACGATGGAAAAGGAATTGTTTGTAAGTTTGTATGTCGGAGGTAATCGTCGGAACTACTGATCCGAATCCGAAAATACTTTCACTAACAGGAAGCCACATTATTCAATATCAGTTTAATAGCTACATTTATAACTTTTCTATTGGTTAACTTCAGTGAATAATGGGAGCCATACTGCTAACAAAATCTAGATCTGGTAGAACGTTGTGATTCTTTCTAGAAAAAAACATTTTTGATCTAAGTATATACACTTGTTAATGAGTACATTTTTGATATACGGAAGGCCTTTGTTTGTGAGTGGGGAATCATCAAATAACTTACCCCGCTCTGGGCAGAGTGGGGGGGAGTGTCAGATTGTAGTGACTTAAACCCACCCATGTTCCTTCTACTGCCCTTTATGTTCCGGGGCCGCGGTATCTCTTTCGAACAACCCGCAACCCCGGCAGGCGGAGGCCCTAACAAGCCCCTCTGCTTTGCTGACTCTCTTTGAGGCGCGCGTGAAACACGAACAAACGTCAATCGACGGACAGACGGTGAGCTACCCATTGCTCACCGTCCACAGGCCCGCGTCTACGGTGGCCGGGAGTCGTCTCGCGGCGCCCGGCGCCCTTGGCGTCTCCCACGGCGGCTGGGTTGGCCTGATGTTCTCTCCCTCAAACGCCCGGCCACTTCCTTTACTAGCATTACTGCTTCGCAGAAGGTGGTGACCGCTTCCCATTCCCTCTCGCTCCGGACCATGGACTGAACCAGGGCCGGACGCGAGAGATCGCCGCCGCCAATCGCCTCTACGAGGGCACGGCGGTGCTACGCCCAAGCTGGGCAGACCGCCACTGTGTGCTCCACCGTGTCCTCCGGGCGATCGTCACAATGGTGACACCCGGGCGTTTCCTCCCGCCCGAGGACGTGCAAGAACTTCCCGAAACTTCCGTGTCCGGTGAGGATCAGGCGGTAGGTGAGGACGCCATGATACCTCTCCAGCCACTCCTCAAAGAGGGGACTTATCGCCACTATTGTGGCGTGGCGTGGCCTGCACGGGGTTGCGACAGTCGCTCTCTCCATGCCACCATGAGATCGCACCGGAGGTCTGTCCGCTGAGAGGCAATTTTCCGCAGGAGCGGGTTTTCCCTCCGGTGTAGTGCCACCGCGCGCCACTCAAACATTCGCGCGAATACGGAAGGCCTTACATACGGTTCTAGAGTTAATGAAAAGCTAGGGCCAAAAATCTATTCAATGTTCTCAAACATCAAGCAAAAGTTGCAAAAGAAACGTCAAAGTCCCATGCAATTCGTCGACCGTTCGACATTTGAAAGTGATAACTTGACACTCGAAATTCAAAACTCTCGAAGTTGTCCCGAACGCTCCCGAATCGCAAACGAACGCAAATAAAAATTGTGAAGTCGTAACAAATGTCGTCCAATCAAAATTTCACGAAGCACATCGTTGGAAACCATAATTAAATTATACATTCATGCATAAAATAGCCGTTACTGTGTTATGGCGGGCCGTGCGTGCGATTAACAGATTACACGATCTCATCCCGGCCAAATCTGTGTAGTATTCTCAGTGTCAGTAGATTGAGGTCTCTTTTCTTTTTTTTTTGGAAATGTATAAAAAAAGAAAACCATACTGAAATAATATACATAGTATATACGTTATTATGTTTATCATACAAATTACAAGAACTTATAAATAGGGTGATACAATGGGCAGTCTTATCGCTAAAAGAGATCTTCCAAGACGACCCTTGAATGGATTTATCGGAGGAGGAGAAAATACTGTAGATACCGACTCCTTTTTTACAGTCAAATATTAGTAATCTGTAATAACAATTAACATACTTATAATAAGGGGATTGTGTCCTTTATTGTGTGAATTCAATTCACACAATAATAGGGGTATAAAACACACAATTCGATGCCAAGCATTCTATGAATCCTGAGTTTCAGATTGTTCGAAAGAGATACCGCGGCCCCGGAACATAAAGGGTAAAAGAAACGGCTTAAGTTAAAACACACCTCGTTCTGAAAATTGACCGTTTCGCTATAGGTAACTCTGATAGTATATCTATATTTTATCATAAAAATATTACCTTCAATACACATCAAGAACTTATTTGACGACTTCCCATACGCACAAAAGCAGTCTATAAATGAACATTAAAACAAGAGTTATCAACTTGAGAGAATAAAATTTGAAAATGGGAAAAAGACAGCATCATGATCTGGCAACCCTGAGTATCTCTGCACATCTAAATGTATTCTTTGCATTAAAATGACGCCATGTTAACATCGGTTAAAATCTCCGCAATCATTTCTTATTTTAAATGGCGGGAATGTTACATTAGTTATAAGGAAGATGGCTACCAATGGCTGTTATTATTTTAGTTGATTTTTGTTTGCTTGCACTTTATTTTATTGTAAGCGGGAGACTTTAATAATTTATGCCTTTTTAGTACTTTTTGAAAAGGTAGCGCTCTGTTACTGATGTAAATCTTTGGTAAAAACAATCGTTAAATAAGTAAATTGATTATCTTTATCAATCCTTACTTAATAATATTATAAAAGCAAAAGTGAGTTTGTTTGTTTGTTTGTTACCTCTTCGCGCTTTAATGGCTAAACCGATTTTCATGAATTTTTAATGGCTGAACCAGGAGACGGACATAGGCTATTTTCTAAAAAGAGTGGGATATGAGGGAGAAAGATGGAAGAAACGGGAAAACTTAGCGTTGCTATTACAAATCAATAAGGCGCTACCGAATTGAACGCGAGCGAAGCCGCGGGCAAAAGCTAGTATTATATAAAAAATATAAAAAAGAAAATCACTGGTTTGCTCAACACGAAATCTCAGAAACTACAAGTGTTAAGATTCTCAGATTATTCATGGGAAATCTTTTTAGAACGTAGGTCTCATTAAGATGGGATTTTACAAAATTCTATCCCTAAAGGGGTGAAATAGTGTGACAAAGTTAATCTTGAATTTTTCAAACTCATTCTGTTAATTGAAGCTAATTTGAGCTGATTGGGCTTATTAATTGGAGCTGAGTAACGGGTTAAATCCCTGGCTACAGCTAGTTATAATAAATAATGTATGGGACATGAAGCATTTGTAAGTGAACAGAGGGCTTATCGTGTCCTGTCTGTCATTACAAAAGCCAATGGACGCGACTAAAACTGTCAAACACGTCGGCAAATGGGCCGACTCAATATAGATTACAATCTACACGCTAAAGAAGTACAATTGTTTCCAAAACGTTAGTTTTTTCTACTACTTTTACCATTTTTGCCACTATCTTTTCGATAGCTTTTTTCAATTAAATACATTATTTCATTTATAAAGTCGAAAATCTATCAAAATAATCTGACAGATTGTAGTAGCTTGATGTGCAGGCGTCTGTACGTTTATCTATTCTTACGAACCCATTTCAGATCAAAGCAAAGAGGATCAAACTTTTTGGTTGTACGCTTGTAACGTATAGTATGACCACTTTAAGCCTGCAGTACAAGGTGGCGCTACTTTCCAGGGAAAAAAGTATTGATATGAAACAATAAAAATAAATTGGTATATGTATTTAAGAATAAAATAGGATAGAATTATTTATTATTTATTATTAAAGAATATACTTTATTACACACCAAAAATTGAAAAAAACAAACTGCTTTATAAAAAAGAATGCTAAATCTATGGTTACAATAGCGGTCGTATCGCTAATAGCGATATCTTCCAGACAACCTTTGGATGGACTTTACGAATATAAAAAAATACAACGGGGGGGGGGGGGGGGTAATCAATGTTAAGTTTTATGTTTTTGCAAAGATAAGTTTGATGTTAGAGAATATACGCAACAAGTAACCGTAAACAATTCTGATGAATGCTTAATACAAAAAAATCTTCATAAAGGAAAAGAAAATAATAAACCTGATAATTATGTTAAGGTTTATGATTCAGTAACTTTTTCCCGCGGCTTCGCTCGCGTTAAATTCGTTATAACACAGTTCCCCTAGCGCCTTATTGATTTGTAATAGCAACGCTAGGTTTTCCCTTTTCTTCCCTCTTTCTCCCTCACATCCCACTTATTTAAAAAAAATAGCCTTAGTCCGTTCCTGTACCAAAATTCATCAAGATCGGTTTAGCCATTAAAGCGTGAAGAGGTAACAAACAAACTCACTTTCGCTTTTATAATATTATTAAGGATTTTTTTGCAAGCTGTTGTGGAAGTTAGCTGAGGCCTATCTCTGGCAGTGGAAGTCGGATGATGATGGTGATGGAACCTTAACATCAATATTTTAAAATCTTCCTGTCGAATATTTATTTCCCGATCCAAATCTATTAATATCAGTTCGATGTTCAAAAAGGCGGGACATGACCTATGACCGAATCTGCCACAGATAACGCAAGATTAATGACCGACACATGAACGAATTGAACGAATGTTTTATAAGAACAAAACTTTATTGCATTTCCTTTCTCGGGCGGGGCGTGTAACAAAATTACAATTAACATGATTTACAAACTGCATAAATAACACTTCAAATTATTAAATACGACGCCTCAAGACATAACACCAGTTTTACCGTTCCCCTACAGTGTTGCTAGCACATGAATCGAGAATTCCCAGATTTTTTGTTTTGATATCTTGTCGTTGGCGATTTAATGCATCGATGGGTTCTGATCGATATGTATGTTTTTGATATCGTATTAATTACTTAAGATCTTGAGGTCTTTGTTTTTTGGGACACTGGCAACCGTGATTGATTCTTGTAAATAAAGGTCTCGGGACATCTTTACATCTCCCATACTTAGAGGAAAAGTTTTGCAGAAACTTGGGGCTCCATTAAAATGTCGCTAAACATTGTTATTTATATTTTTGCAATATCACACCGCGTGAGTGTGAAAGAGAAGGTATTCTGTGTCCCTTTCTCAAAGTTATTGGTTTGTTAAAGATTATCTCAACAGTGAAGAGTGCTTTCGATATTGCTTGTTTTACATCGAATATTAATTCTCTGAGAGTGTAAGAACCTTATAAAGTGCTACAGTACACGTAAAAAGACAAAAATGGGCACTTAATGATCAGGCCCCGACAACTTTAGACCTTGGTGAGTGATCATTTTATTCCAGAATTTCTTTTGAAAAGGTTACGAGAATTCAGTAATGAAACTCATTCGTTTTATCGTTAGCATTTATTTTTAAATTATTTATAAGCTCATTTACGGGAGGCTCAACACGAAACAATTATTTCCATGTTTTGGGTATAACAATTTTATTGCGTAGTTATTTTTTAATACAATTTAAGCGCTAATTGTTATAGCAGCTAAATTAAAACATCAAAACCTTGATTAAACTAATCGGTACACCTTTCCGATTAATATTTGAATTTTAAAATATAATCGATATTGCATACGTTGAGTCATTAATCGCCTACACTTTATCGAACCGCGCGAAAATGTACACAAATCACACCTCTCGAACGCCATCTTTTTTTTTACTTATTGCATGTGAACCCAACGCACTGAGAACGCGTTCTACCAGCCAGGATTTTGTTTTTACTTTTTCGCGCCTTTTAGATTTTTTTTTTCTTATAGACGAAGTTAATGCCGTTTAGGATGCGGGGTTAAGGTAAAAATGTCATAAGTGCAATGTAGAATGGTAATTTTGTGTAGATGCTGGTGTTGTTCATCCTATTTCATTGGAATGTAGTGTTACAAACGGTTTTCGTAATGGTTGTTATGAATTGTGTTTTCTTTTTGTTGAAGAGTGTTGCAGTTGGTTTTAAAAGACAAATACCTGAATCCAAAAAGTTACAATAGAAAAAAAATACAGGTTGTGTACGGTATAATTTTGTAAGTTGGTATCTAGTTAATAAAAATATTGTCATATTGTCGTATATTTATTTCAGACCCTTTGATTTCCTACGATTATTATCTACATTATTTTTATTGTGGTCATTATAGTTACCTTTTAAGAACATTTGAAATATAAAGAACTAGGTTTTTGACTAAATACATTTAGTCAAAAACCTTTTTCTTTATCTATACTAATCTATACTAATATTATAAAGCTGAAGAGTTTGTTTGTTTGTTTGTTTGAACGCGTTAATCTCAGGGACTACTGGTTGGAATTGGAAAATTCTTTTAGTGTTGGATAGTCCATTTCTTGAGGAAGGCTATAGGCTATATAACATCACGCTACGACCAACAGGTGCTGAGCAGCGTGGGTGATACCGCGAGGAACAGCTAGTTTTTAAATAAAATCGATTAAAATGATGACTAAGTCTTTCTTTGGCGTCGAATGAACGTGTTATTCCATCCATTGGTGTAGAACTGGTTAAAATGTTGCAAATCAACCATTTTTTGTAATTAGCATATTGTGAAATCTAAATTGATTTAATTTTAATTATCACCTCGGGCCAATTAGTGTTTGTGAATTGACAAGTGGAACAAAACGTTATTTATGTCAATGGCAACATTTGCAGCTTCGAAATTAGAATATCAAAAAGTCCGTATGCTAATAGATGAAATAAAAAAGTCTTATATTATTTTTACAATTCAATTTTATCGGTTTCTATTGCTATTCTGACAGATTTCAATTAATAAAATGTTTTATGGAAATGTAAAGCGACAGGAAGCTCTTGTCTTTACAAATTTACCTATTTAGTATTGTTAAGGTAGAAAAAGTACCCGACATATTGCAAATCTTTTTAGAAGGTTTTCGGATTGTGTGACAGATTTTTGGTAAAAGCATTTTATCAAAACATGTCAGGAATTGTTGGCGGTTAAGTGTCTATATAGAAAAAAACGACAGCAATAACTGGCTGGCAGAAGCCTACTAGACACAACAACCATCTGGTCCGAAGGTCTTTCTGTTTACCCCCGACATGGTCCAGCATTAGGATATGAAGAACACAGGGATTAACTATACAGGGTGGCCAGTGGATAGGCGCCCAAAAAAAAAAATTAGATGCCTTATGCTAAGGGGTACCCGAATTACCCCCATGTATGTTCCGCGATTATTTGTAGTTTAGGAGCTAGAATTTTTTAAGTACCTACTATTTTCAAAATTTTTACCTAACATTGGTTTTTATTTTTTATGTCTTTATTCCTATAATTTTTAGATATTCTTTTTTGTGGAATCTATTAGCGATAGCAATAGCTACCATGCAAAAATATTACTTTGTGCAAATTTCGATCTGTTCAGCCGTTTTGACGTAAAAGAGTAACAAACATCCATACATCCATCCATCTTCAAAAACATTCGCATTTATAGGACTTATTAAATAATTATAAGAAGAATCTTACAATAATTTCATACTTTTAACGTATAATTGAAAGCTCTTAACTTTGCCTAGTGACTCGTTAAAGAAAGATTAAAATTTAAATCAGTTGGTTCGTAGGAGACAGAATATATGTATAGTTTGGCAACACATCGATATTTTAATTAAATAAAATATTAAAAAAATATGATTTTTCCAATCTGGCAACACTGATTGAATCGTTCTTTTTTTGCAATTTTCTATTTCGCTAAGATGGGCTTCACTTGGACATCGCTAAACAGCGTAATATTAAAAATAAGAAATTCAAATATTTTTGAATTTAGAACTCAAATAAATATTTCATTATGTTAAAAGCAAAGATGGACGAGATGGTCGAGATGCTATATATTTTAGTAGCAATGGAAAATGAATAGGTACTTGATAGAGTTTGTGTGAAATACCATCTTAATCATACCACAACGGAAATGGCTGAAAAAAAACCAGTTTAAACTATTACAAGTTATTTTTTACATAAATAAAACCAATACTTACATGTTTTCAATTTCCACCACGAATACATTCGCAACTTTCAAACATAACACAAAAATTACAAGTGTACAGTCTCGGCGACACGGAGGTTTTAAAAGAAACAAAAGATAAACGTTCGGGTGCAGAAAGTCGCGAACTAGTTTGCATTTTCAATTTTAAGACCATTTAAGTTTTAAGTTCACTTTAAGACGTTGCAGATTCCATTTGGAAGGGATTTGCCGTTAAATGGTTCTATTGCGGAACATTTTGGGAGATTATCGGTTTGGAATTATGATGATATTATTTTAATGACACTTATGACTGTTATTATTGATGATCGTAAGAATTTAGAGGGTTCTAGAAGGTTTGGGATTTAATTTGAGCACGGGCAGCGGGGTCTTGGCTTACCCGACTGCGGTGAATTCCAGAAAGGCATAACTCCTTTTTCTGTCTAAGGGTTGTATGTGCAGGTTCTTTGTTCCTTCGTTACTCCAAAATGGACGAACCGATAAGGATAAATTATGCGTCTTGATAATTGGTCTTCGTGGCGCCACGTGCCTGGTAGAAATTTTGATATAAGTATATATTAAAATTTCTTCCCAAAAGATGATTACAAAAATATACCCAACATAAAATACTAGCTGTTCCGCGCGGTTTCACCCACGCTGCTCAGCACCTGTTGGTCGTAGCGTGATGTTATATAGCCTATAGCCTTCCTCAAGAAATGGACTATCCAACACTAAAAAAAATTTCCAATTCCAACCAGTAGTCCCTGAGATTAGCGCGTTCAAACAAACAAACAAACTCTTCAGCTTTATAATATTAATAAAGTAAAAAGTATAGATTGGCGCGTTCAAACAAACAAACTCTTCAGCTTTATAATATTTGTATAGATTAGTATAGATTTGTGTTCGAGAACTTATGTAAGTATACAGATACTAATACACATTTACAAATAAAACGAACTAATAAACGGACCTAAATAGTACCTACCTAGGTACGAACTTTTCTTTTAAAAGCTAATTTGCTTTGCAGTTTTGACACTAAACTATTATTCACTAGCTAGTGAGAGTTTTTCGAAAAAAAAGTATCCTTTATTATCCCGGACCATAATCTACCACTGTGCCAAATTTCATCAAGATCCGATCAGCCGTTTTAACATGAAAGAGTAACAAACATCCATACATCTATCCATCCTCACAAACATTCTCATCTATAATTTATTATAATTCGTTTCATGAACACAATGTCATAGATCCATTACACCATTCTCACACCATCAGCGTAGGAGTAATCACCCATCTTTAACAGCCAGAGTGTAGCAACCCTAGTCTCCAGGGTTGTTGAACACAAACTGCCGTGTAACATGCAAGTGGTTGTCGTTGAGGTGTCAGGAATGCGGTATGCCCGCCAATTAGCGCTGCGAATGGGACCGGTCCTATTGGAAGATTTTATGTGACGTTGCGTGACCATCAGTGGGGTTATATGATGGAGTAGATGTTTTTTGAAGATTGTGGGGGATTGGTGATTAGATGGTTGGGGAGAAAGGCTTTAGAAAAGATGACTGACTTCCAAAAAATACTCTAAAATGACTAAAAATTGATCAACTTCCGGAAGTCAGTGACTTTTGCGTGATGGTGTTGGTTTATTTGGCAGTAAAAGTTGTATATTTCAGCCTTTTTAGTTGTCAAAAGACTGATTGATTGTGGTATCTTACACAAATTATAATCGAGTATTTATCATTGCTACTAAGACTGTACCGTCGGCCTAATTGGTGCAGCTGAGACCAGTTTTTTTTTATAAAACGTAAATCAGCTTCTTTTTTTTAAACGACTACTAATATAGGAGGAGGTCCTCAATTCGACTGTAGTTTTTATTGATGTACTAGCTTCAACACGCGACTTTGTCCGCGTGGCATAGTTACTTTGGGCTAACGCTAACTTTAACCCGCTTGATGATCGAAAAAAAAATATTTTTCTCTTCCCTCTTTTTCCCCCCATTTTTCTCACTTTTAAAGCTTTTAGCTGACTCCACGGTCCCAACTATCTCTGTACCAAAATTCATCAAAATCGGTTTGGCCATTTAGGCGTGAAGACGTAACAAACAAACTCACTTTCAGTTTTATAATGTTAATAAGGATGTTTGTTACGCAATCCTATATATATATTTTTTTTGTAATAGACGTTATGCTTATAATATTATATTTTATTAGCATAACGTCTAATATATTTAAGTTTTATAAAAGAAAACGGGTCTCGGCTACACCAAATAGGCAGACTTTATATTGATTGATGGCTGATTTGCCTCAAACTAGGTAATGCCTCTTAATTAATGCCTGAGTAAGGTCGCTACCAGCGTGCTTTTATTTGGGCACTCATTAAGTACCGAAGTAGCTTATTATTGAAAACAAACTTAACTCCCTGAGCATTAAGTTCTATATCGTACAAACAAAAAAAATCGTAACTACCACATCAATCTTAGGATATTTTACAAATAAATATACTTTCACTACTAAAATAATTCAAAACTGAATTTGAGAAGCCCTATTTTTATGACACGATCAACAAAGTCTGTCTATCATTCGTCAAACTTATTCTAAACAATCAAATACTTCGTGTTTTCACGACATTTTAATTTCCCGCTGAATTTGACAGCTGTCATTTTGTGATTGACGTTCAAGTTAGAACTTTTAGAGGCAAAGGAATCTAATTAGGAATCCTATTGCTAGACTATCAGCCTGATATAATATTACAATGAATGATTTATAGAAGGACTGTGTCACAATGAAATCATCATTTGAATGAGTAATCATGGCATGATGTAGAACTTTCTATTTCATTTGTCTAACATTTTATTATTACCATTATGTTTATGCAGTCGAATCTCAATCCTATTATTTACAATAACTTCTATGCTTCAAACATTATGGTTCAAAATAACCATGTATTTTTATATCAGTGGTTTATAAAATTTTACATGACATCAAGTACTCTCATGTCAAAATTGTTCTTTCCGTTTTAACAAGTGCTGTTACGAAATGTGCTTTATTAAAAAATGCTTGCAACGTCTCCCTATTATTTAATTTCGTTTCTCCATTAAACTTTCTTACATTTTTTATGCTGGCAATATTGTTTAATAATTGCTAGTAATGTTTTCGTTTCACTTTTTAAAACCATTTTAACTTTGGGAGATAACATCTTTTATATCAAGTTATCTTGTTTTTGTAAACAGTCGGCAAATTATTTAATTTGTCGATTGTTTTTATAAAGTCTTTCTAATGTTTCAATAATAATTTTCTTTTTATTAGTTGAATGGAGTAGAAAGAATATGAATTCGAATATAATCTTCACCATCATTCTCCAGCACTTATCTCAAGAAATTTGGTGTTGGCGCAGTATGTCTTCTTCTTGCATACTCCTCTATTCCTCGCCAACTCTTTCTTTCTTGCCATAGCATCCTTAACTCAGTCCACCTATCATTTCTTTAGTCTTCCTCTAGTCTTATACCCATTGACGTCGACATGCACACTCAAAACTTTCGTTACGACGTTTGAATCATTCCTCTGCCATTCCGGCGCTATTTTCAGTCTGCCTCTTACTCGTTAAAAACTGAAATCTAAAAAGATATGAGTGAAATTTTAAAGAAAGAATCTAAAAATTACTCTCAAGCTACATGTATTTTCACAATTAGTTAATTCTTATTCTCGTAGAATTAACTAATTGTAGAACATTAACTAATTACAGAACTGATGACTGAGAGCGTTATAAATGCTGAAATGACCACCCATCCCGATATCGACCGGGCTTACCACCGCTTTTGTCAGACGCATTTAAAAGTAATAAACATTACAATGTATTTGATTACAGAACATGGTGTCATCAATTTTAAATTTCGAATGCAAAAAAAAACAAATTTGAATTTCGATTCGTCGAATAAGCTCTGGTTTGGATAAAAGATGTTGCAAAGGACGAAAATTTTCCTTTATTTGTTGAAAATTGAAATTATACTTTAAATAATAGCAAGAAGTCTTTCTATCAGCTGGGTCGATCTTTATAGCGATAGGAAGTGAATTAAATGCTTTTAGATCTCATTTTAATTAAAAGTTCTTGTAGTTTCCTTTATATCATATATTTTTTTGATGTCTAGGAGTCACACTCAAGACAATGAACAGCCACTATAATCATGAATAACAACATCTAATACCAGCTGATAGCGTTCAGGAGTTTATTAGTGCCCTTTTATTGTTTGTTGTTAATTGATTATTATAGTTTATTTCTTTTTCGTTTATTCATTTCAATACATAAAATTTTATATTTATAAATATTTCTTAAGAAAAACATAGGTAAGCATAGGTAAATAATCAGGCCCTTTATAAAAAAAATCTTCTTATACCGCATTTCTATACTTGTACCTAAATATGCAATCTCCTGAATTTTGTAAACAATGACCGGTGAATTAAATCTCGGTCAAACTGTTACAATATTTCATTAAAAATGTGCGATTTAAAATTTCATCCAGGCAACCCCAAACGAAACGGATGGCCAAGATGACAGCGAATAAAGTGTCGCCAACGTCGTTTGTTTAGTATTTGCATATTTTGCGCGTCCTCCTGTTATCCGATACTCAAAATATTCGCGTGGGGAGATTCTTTTTGCGGTTTTCTTATCGATAAATTTTATTTTTGCGAAAGTGATTTTGATATGTGGTTATTTTGTTCGAAAGTGGTGTCGTAAAAGGATATTATTGGAGGTATTTTATTAGTGTCTTAAGTCTTTTATTAGTCGGGCAGCTTCCTTTAGGGTTCTGTACTCAAAAGGGTTTTAGAAGAGGTCCCGTTTACTAAGGTTAAATATATAATATAAATATCTTGGGACAACTCACACACGGCTATCTGATCCCAAGCTAAGCAGAGCTTGTGTTATGGTAACCAGACAACTGATAAACATACTTATATAATTTATAAATACATACATATGATCTCTTGTTGTTAATTGATTATTATAGTTTATTTTATAGATATTTATCTATAATATGTATGTATTTCACTCACATTTCATCACACCCAGACACAGAACAAACAATCATGCTCATCACACAAAGTTTGTCCTGGGTGGGAATCGAACCCACGACCTCCGGCTCAGCAGTCAGGGTCACTAACCACTAGACCAACAGTTAACCGTTTGTCTGTCCAACCTTTTCTTTTCTGAATGGCATCTCGCAGTCCAACCTAGGAGTTTACCGTCTGCTTAACCAGGCGATTCCTGTGGATGCCTTAAAAATTAAGACCTCCAGCCAGGACAAAAAAAAAAACTTACAAACTAATAGACTACACGCTAAGGGCTGTGGGGTACGAGCCGGGGGCGTCACTGAGGGAGCAAAGAAACTGCTGGATCTGAGTGATATTATTTAGGGACTGGTTTAAACTTACTGGCTCGGCAACGCGGGCTGGCTCCAGCAAGGGACGGGTGGGTCCAGCCGTTTGACGATGTATCTTTTATACCCCGCTACGGAAGTTTCAGTCTTCTTCACCGGCTTCTCTACGACGATAGGTGCAGATTCCGGGGCCTTCGGAGTAGGTACACTATTTTTTTACTGATTATGTTTTACTAGGCTGCTATGAAAAGAAATAATAATAGCAGTCGTATTGTTTTTGCTGTAGCATGGCGCATGTGACATAAGTAATCGGTCCTTTTCAATCTTGAACGTTACTACGATTTACAATCATGACTGATTTTTTTTGCTTCACCATGAATATCGTAGTCATAAAATATGGAATCAGTAATGAATGCAGTACTTAAACTTATTTAAATATGTCTAAAAACAATATTAAAATTAAATGGAAAATGAAGCAATGCGTGTATATTAAGAAATATTTAGTAACGAGATGTATTGCTATGATGGATAACCGATATTTTTTATTTTCAAAAAGAAGTTGAGGTTACGTTTTTTATTTATGTTTTAGTCATCTTTAGCCTTAAGAATAACAACAGAAGAGAACATACTTAACGATTATTTTTTTTATTGAATTTGCCTAAACAAAGTCAGGACTATCAGAATCGTATATATATATTTTTTCTAAATTACGATTCGTATAAGTCTTTATTAGGTTACATAAGTATTTTAAAATTATAATTCTCAAACTCAAAAGCTTTTATTTAAATTATGGCTGTTTATTCAATAGTCAGATAATTTAAAAATGGCGGTTTGACAGCTTATCTATAAAAAATATGACTATTGAAAATTAGCCCTTACGGACTTTTGAATGTCAAGAAACCAAAAAAATTAAGCTAGTCTACTGACTAGCTTAATTTTTTTGGTTTCTTGACATTCTGTTCTGTTTCATTATTGTGTCTGGGACTGTACTCAGTCCCAGACAGAATGCAATAGTTATCTAATGTCCTAAAATGTCATTTGCACGATGCTCCAGAGATAACCGTATGGCAAGGAGAAAAGTATCCTTACTATCCTTACTTCCTTACTATCCTTACTATCCTTACTTCCTTACCAATATTATAAAAGTGAAAGTGAGTTTGTTTGTTTGTTTGTTTGTTACCTCTTCACGCTGTAATGGCTAAACCGATTTCGATGAATTTTGGTACACAGATAGTTGGGAACCAGGAGACGGACATAGGCTAATATTTTTTTGAAAAAAGTGGGGTGTGAGGGAAAAAGAGGGAAGAAAAGGGAAAACTTAGCGTTGCTATTACAAATCAATAAGGCCCAAGGGGAACTGTGTTACCCCAAATTTAACGCGGGTGAAGCCGCGGGCGAAAGCTAGTTAGAAATAAAATAGTGTTAAATAAGTATTATCAGAAGGTATGGAATCCTTCCTCAGCGCGTCCGACTCGAACTTGACCGGTTTTTTAAGTTTAATTCTTTCGGCTACTTTGCTTGAGCAGGGAATTGATTCTGAGAAAAAAGGTTGTTGTACTATAATCCGTGTTTATGGTTTGTTATACCATTAGCTCCTGTTCTTTTTATGTTCATTGCTTTATTCTTTGGTAGGGGGTTGAGCAAAGTTGTTTGTGAATCGTCAATGGACTTTGATTAAAATTCTTAATCTTTTTCTTTTCATGAAACTCATATTCAAAATTCATTTATTTAGTACACATTGTTCGTTAGCATAAGTAAGTACATAATTGTTAGCTAAGTCAGACGTAACAGAAAACTTAGAGGATTATCAGCGAGTCCCAAACTGGACACAGCCTGTATCTTGATGACCCAGACACTACACAAAGTTACTATGTTTCGGGTTGTTCTGCTAGCGCAAAAATGGTATCTAGAATGACAATTACTACAATGTTATTATAGCAAAGAAATAAAAAAATCATAAAAGTAACTTATTAGGAATCCATTGATAATATTAAAAATCTATACTAATCTATACTTATATTATAAAGCTGAAAAGTTTGTTTGTTTGATTGTTTGTTTGTTTGAACGCGCTAATCTCAGGGACTACTGGTTGGAATTGGAAAATTCTTTTAGTGTTGGATAGTCTATTTCATGAGGAAGGCTGTAGGCTATATAGCATCACGCTACGACCAACAGGTGCTGAGCAGCGTGGGTGAAACCGCGTGGAACAGCTAGTAAAAAATAAAAATAGAAAACATACGGAAATAAGTAATAAAATTAACAACAATAAATTATTAATTAATTATTATTTAGGAAAGTGTGTGTGTGTTTGTTTTTACATTGTGTTAGACAAGTTTGTTGCTACCTGCCCAGCTATAATCACTGCTTCGTTTAAATCCTGATAGGTGCAAGTGGTTAAGCAGGATGGGCAGGAGAAGAGGTGGAGCTAGCGAGGCTTCCTACTTATAATATATAAGCGAAAGTTAGTGACGATATCCGTAAGATTATTTGTTACTCTTTCCCGAAAAACCTAATGAATAGATTTTGATGGAACTTCACAATAATATAGCTTACATATTAGAATAACATATAGGCTGCAATTCGTAATGATATATTGTATACTAGCTGGTGTGCCCGCGTGATATCGAAAAAAAGTATCCTATGTGTTATTCCAGACTATAATCTACCTCCGTGCCAAATTTTATAAAGATCAGTTCAGCCGTTTTGACTTGAAAGAGTAACAAACATCTACAGATACATCCTCTCAAACATTCGCATTTATAATCCTTACTAATATTATGAAAGCGAAAGTGAGTTTTTATCTGGTTAACACTTAAACCATATACACAAATCTGTGGTTCCGTTGTGCTGTGAAAAAACAACCCTTTAAGTCTATGCAGTCAAAAGACATGGCCGTTTATGTCGAAAGTTTGTACGGAACCTAGGGGTCTACTCTCTTTCTCCGAAACGTAACTTCGTTAACGAACGAAAGTCAAAAGTAGTTACGTTTGTTACCCTACTCTATATCATTTTGCGTGAATTAGAGTAGGTTTAGAAAATTTTAATGTCAAATAAACTTCGGACGTCCGAAATTTCGAAATGAATGAAATGAAATGAAACCGTGGTAGAAAACGTTCGAAGTTTAGGCCTTAATTTCGTTTTACGTAGAATTAGAGTAGACCCCCTGGTGCGCGGCTCAGACTCTTTCTTGGCCGGATTATTAAGTATGACATTATGGCATTGGAACGCTTTAAATCATTGCTTCAGTTGAAATGCTAGTCAGAACAGTCCTTTTTTTCATAAACTATATAAAAATACCTATTTCTGAAGTATACATACATTAAATGAGCCACATTCCAAGCAAGACATGCAATTAAATCGTTTGAACCATGTAAGTACTTGAAGAACTTATTAGTGGTAAAGTAAAAAGTAAAGTGCTAAAGAATAAGATATTTTCTTAAATTATTGTACTTCAATTTACATAAAGATGGGGTTGTTTTATTATAAACGCATATTTAAATAGCAGATGAAAGTAATGTCATAATTTAATAACTGATTCGAGGATAATCTTAAGTTAAGATAAACAAAATGGTTGCCAAAAGAGACTTAAAAGTGCGCCGATTAAAATATTGATAATTTTGGTTCTTAAAATGGTGATTTGATTGAGTAAGATGAGATAACCATAACTGCTATGGTTAAACTGGACATTGACCCAAGAGCAGTTGGGTTTTATGCATGGGTACAGTCAGTAAAAGAGATTAGTAGTCACGCTCGTCAGGTACAGTAAAGTTGTAATTCATGAATGTTTTTGCGTTAATTTTTTTTTTTTTAGAAATAGTTTTTCATTTAATTTATTCAATTTAATTTTAAAATAACTAATGGTTTCTAAAAAAAAGAAGTACCTAATCTAATATAAATCTTTTATTATTATCTTTTGGAAATAAAAGCTAGACTTATGTAAACATACAAAAACATTGCCTTGTGATACCACTTCGAAATTCCTATGCAAATATCACAAAATAATATGATATTCGACACCCCTGCATCCCGTTAAGTAGATCCAAAGATATGCGATATTTTTCATACTTTTAATAAGCAACACGGTAAAATACGAATCTTATTCAATTTGTATGTATGTAATTGCCGACGCATCTCGAAAACATAATATAAGACCAAAGTATAAGTTACATATTAATGTATTCTACCGTATAGAAGGCAAGATAATGTAAATCAATTATAAATCGTTCCCGAATGCAAACGAGGGAATGGGCAACTAAATTTATCTTTGGTCACGTTAAAAATCGTTTATTTAGGGTTCTCTGGGATTACTCAAGGAACCCAAAACAATAAAATTAATAACTTAAAATTGATTTGGATATTACAGGGATATCACAATTGACTCCATGTACAGTCAGCAAAGGATAAAAGTAACCAGACGTGTCAGCTACAGTTGAAATTTTCTTTCCAATACACTTCCTCGAAAACTAACTCTTAATGCACTACGTTTAGGTTCAACATGCAATGGATATCACAGGCTTGCTTTTTTCTCATTTATCGCAACAAAGGTTTTTTTTTTGTTTTTTTTTTATGGATAACTGTAAACAACAGACTGCTCAAATCCTTAAAGCCGGCAGTATTTTTTTCAAGAGTTGCTTGCTTTTAAGGTATATCACAAATAAAACTTGATCATTCATAAAATTAAATTAATTTTATGAATGATCAAGTTTTATTTGTGTTATGTTATTTAATTTCTGCGAAGTGATGCTCCGATTAACGTGAAAATTTTTCGCTGCTGTTCTCGGCTCTATGACACCCTCGCCTAGCGGCTCGTTCGTTAAATCCGCCTCGTCTGCAATGACAAAGATTCCTCGCTTGAATCAAAAAGTACTATTTTAAAGCTTAATCGATATTTTACTTAAAATACATACTTATTTTTAATAAATAAATTTATTTGACAGAAAACACACACATCATTAAATTATTTAAATATGATTTGAAAAGGTCCATTACTTAAAAAAAAAAAAACAAAACAACTGTATCTGTGTGAGACATCCATTATACCATAACTAAAAATGCCGTAATAAAAAGCATTTTTGGAAAAATAATTGACTTCCAAAAAATTTAAACAAAAGTGGAAAATTACTTTACATCCGGAAGTTCGGTGACAAAAAAGCTAATGAAACAAACAAAAATCACAGACTTCCTTAACTACAGTTATTTTCCACTTTTAAAAGAAAAAAAAAGTTAGGTAACTAGCTGTTGCATTCATTTTGACTCACCGTCTAAAATTGTACGGAACCGAGTCTCAATCTCCCAACCCGTACACCAAACCCACGGCCATTATTTAACATATTTGGTGCTGAACCCTTATCTAAGTCGCTTTATTGACTATCGTCTGTTTTAGACGTTCGATGTCAAACTCATGGTCGTAACAAAAAGTGATTATTTTGATACTTTAATGACGTCATTGGGCATAAATTGTGAGGTAATGGGGTCGGTTACCTTTGGAAAGCGAGAGTGATCGCTGACTAAATGCGAGAATGTTTCTGAACGAATTGGAATGTGTTTTTGAATTGCGATTGAGTTGATCTTTTTTTTTTTAAATAGTTTTTATATTTTAATTATTTTAACGAATTTTTATTACTCGCGATTTTTGCGATTATAACTATACTGTATAATTACTTACGCAAATTAAGCGTAAATTTTCTTAGCTTTTTAATTTTACTTTTTATATTATTCATGTTGAATAAAAATACGCATCCAAATTGGTTCACCCCTTTAAGAGCTACGGTGCCACGTGCCAACTTTGTGAACATTTTACGAATTGTAACGTAATTTATATTATTTTCCTATTATGACTATGCTAAAGCGGCTGTTATAGCCCCCCCCCCCAGGACTCTTTATGTATCGTAGCAATGTTATAAAATTGTTAAAATAGCCTTTTTTGTTTATTTAAAAATCTATTTGAGGTTCGCACAAAATAGATAGGCTTTTAAAATATTTCAACAATAAATACTAAACAATCTATTCAAGCTTGTTTTATTGTTAAAATGTAATAAAATTGATAACTTTTATGTTTTATTGACCATTTAGAATTCATTTTTATTTAAATTTATGACATTATGATGATAGTTAAGTAGACGAAGTGATTTTTTATTAAGAGGAATTACCATTGAGTTATAATCTTTGCAAAAATCTCGCCAATATTTTTATGTCTTCTAGATTTCAATAAAAATCGTATAAAAGATGTAAACTTGTGATCAGATGAAGATAAAAGATTATTTTTGCGATTGATACCTTCATTATGTCACTTTAATTTATTAATTAAAAATCCGGTTAGTATGTTTTTGGCTTGCCATGTTCTAAGTTCTGGTACCGACGCCTGCAAATCAAGCTACTACAATCTGTCAGATTTCTTTGATATATATTTTCGATAGATTTTCGACTTTATTTCTAAAGTATTAAGGTTCAAGGTTAATTTTGATGACCTTTAATGGCTACACTGATTTTGATGACCTTTGGTACAGAGATAGTTGGGAACCAGGAGACGGACATAGGCTATTTTTTTTTAAAAAGTGGGATGTGAGAGAGAAAGAGGGAAAAAAGGGAAAACTTAGCGTTGCTATTACAAATCAATAAGGCACTAGGGGAACTGTGTTATCCCGAATTTAACGCGAGCAAAGCCGCGGGCAAAAGCTAGTTTGAAATAAATACGTTTTTAAGTAACTTCTAAAATGTGGAGATGCGTAATTGCTTTAATGATGTATTAATAATTATAATTACTAATTATAGCTTAGTGTAATTATGAAGATGGTGTGCTTATTATTTAATAAATTGATTAGGATTTTGTTTCAGCCAATTGGCTACGAAACCCTGAAAAGGCGTTATTGATTAAAACACTACTTGATAATTAAAACTACAAGCTTTTTGTAAAACCTTTTACAGGTAAAATAAAATAATATCCACTGAATACGAGTCACTGTGACATTTTATTACACTGCCGGACAAATTTAATGACACCCGCGTAGGGTTGCCATGTTTTTGGTATATGTGGGAATAATGTGCGTTTTCCTTTTTATTTGGTAGTGCAGGTTTTGGACATTCAATATGGTTTGGTTAATAGCTTATTTTTCATATGAAATATTAGTTTTAGCCCGTGTTTTTATTGCTCGTGTTATGGGTGGAAATTAATTCAAGGAAAAGATTTAAATAATAGCCTATGGCACTAGTAAAAAGCAATATTGTACAATGTTGCTCTGTTCTGGCGAAAAAAAATCGAAATGGGTTCATTAGTTCAAGAGTTTCCTGTTACAAAAAAACTCACAAACCTAATCTACTATTACTGATCCCGTGGCTGCGCCTGTATGTAGAGCGAAAATCATATCACTGTTAAAACATGCTGAACTAAATGCGTCATTTTCCGTGGCGTGGCCGGTGTTCAGTAACATTGGGACAAAGGGTGAAAACCACGGCTTTTTTTTCTTTTTTAAAAACGTTACCCCAACTATCTCTGTACCAAAAGTCATCAAAATCGGTTAAGCCATTTAGGCGTGAAGACGTAACAAACAAACAAACTCACTTTCGCTTTTATAATATTAGTTAGGATGTGTGAGCTATTGCAAAAAAAATTAAGAGTTAATTGCTTTATTTATTACATCTAATTACAAACACAAAGAGATCTTTTATTTTATTGCGTATTCACAAGTTATTATCAATCCCGTAAAATTGATGTAATTTGGTGACCCTACGCGTAACTAATTTTCACTGACAGCTAATGGCGGATGGGACGCGAAACGAATCTGAAGACCGGTCGCAGATTATTGAAATACCATTATTGCAACACGGTACTGATCTTGCGAGGACGTGTCGAGATTTATCTCCTGCATTATTCAGGATGGAAATAATTGAAAGCATCATCTCTCAAGACTATAAAAATTCAATGTTCAAAAGTGCATGACAAAATTGAGCATTTTTTTTAAAAAACGTTGCCCCACTCTAGGACTTTCCCCTGTATCACGGGTGCGTTTACAAACATTTAAACTCACATACACAAACAGCCAGACCCAAAACAACTATTTTTAGGCCATAAAAATTGTTCCGTGAGGGAATCTAACCCGCGACATGCAGCGCAGCAGTCAATCGCTCAGCCACTGCGCCAACCGTGCCGTTTATTTAACTACTAGCTTTTGCCCGCGGCTTCGCTCGCGTTAAATTCGGGGTAACACAGTTCCACTTGCGCCTTATTGATTTGTAATAGCAACGCCAAGTTTTCCCTTTTCTTCCCTCTTTCTCCCTCACATCCGACGTTTTTCAAAAAAATATTAGCCTATGTCCGTCTCCTGGTTCCCAACTATCTCTGTACCAAAATTCTTCAAAATCGGTGAAGTCATTAAAGCGTGAAGAGGTAACAAACAAACAAACAAACTCACTTTCGCTTTTATAATATTAGTAAGGATTTTGTGTATTTTCTGGTAAAATTCGTAAGGAATCCAGAATGTCCTAGAACTACTAGCCACAGTTTATCAGACATCATGCAGCAGACATATTTTCACGGCAGCCATGTTTGTTTTGGAGCGCAGTATTGTGTTTCGAACTGGATCCGTTAATTTAAACGCTCTATTGCTAGTTTCAAACCTTGTTTGATCTACTGGATACTAGGTATACATATAATACTGAGAGAATTCTCTTTTTAGGGTTCTGTAACTCAAATCCCTAATGGTCTGTTAAGAACCTTTATGTCGGGAACGCGGAATAGTATCGAGTTGTGGTCCCTTGGATTTGTGAAAAATCAATCCTCTAAGTCAATTCAGTCAAAGATTTGGGCTTTTAATATGTAGTAAACAAAAATATAGTTATATAAGTGCTTAGTGTTTATAATTACTGTTTATGTTGTAAATGGCTAGATATAAGTAAAATTTATATAATATACCACTGTGCCCAGCGGTTACACCCGCTACTCACTTAGGGGTATGAAAAATAGATGTTGGCCGATTCTCAGACCTACCCGATATGTACAAAAAATTTCGTTTAAATCGGTCCAGCCGTTTCGGAGGTGTATGGGAACGAAAACTGTGACACGAGAATTTTATATATTAGGTAATTGTGAAAGTTCCTTACGTACGGGATATTTGATTGTAGATACTTACTGCAACATAATTTTATTTTATTATATACATTGCTGCGTCCTTAAGGGTCAGTAGGTACTCACTACCTCTTGCCTATTCTTCTCCATAGAGATCAAACGCTTTGGAATGTGCATCTTCAGTACTTTCACCAGTTATTTTGCATTATGTCTGGGACTGTAGCTTATTTTTTTTGTATCTTAACATTCAAAAGTGCCTGTAATGGTCTAATTGAAATAAATGCTTTTGAGTTTTTTGACTAGTTGTAAGCCTAGCGTGTAACTATTTGCACATTTTATTCTTACTAATATTATAAAAGCGAATGTAGGTTTGTTTGTTAGTTGTTACGTCTTCACGCCTAAATGGCCAAACCGATTTTGATGAATTTTGGTACAGAGATAGTTGGGACCCTGGAGACGGGCACTACACTCTATTTAAGAAAAACCGATCATCACGCGAGTTAAAGTTACCGTTAGCCCAAAGTAACTATGCCACGCGGACGAAGTCGCGGGCGGAAGCTAGTAGGAAGCTTTGTTTATTTGTTTGTTACCTCTTCACGCTTTAATGGCTGAACCGATTTTGATGAATTTTGTTACAAAGATAGTTGGGAACCAGGAGACGAACATATATTTTTTTAATTGGGATGTGTGGGAGAAAGAGGGAAGAAAAGGGAAAACTTAGCGTAACAAACAAATCAATAAGGTGCAAGGGGAACTGTGTTACCCCGAATGCGCGGGCAAAAGCTAGTAAACAAATAAATAAAGTTTGTACGAAAGCCTCGGTGAAAAGATATCATACTGGTGTATTAGGTAATACATTGGTATTTAAAAAGTTACCTATACGTTTAAACAGGCAGTGATCACAATGTCCAATGTTCTTTGTGTTCGTATCACGTTGAGAGGTGACGCGGACTAAACTTTCACTTGAAGAGATGCGCTGTCATGTCGCTTAGAAATATTTTAATTGTGAGCGTAAGTGGTGAATGAATGAATCTTTAGTATTGTCTGTTTTTGCTTCCGTCTTAAGTTTATGCATGTTTCTAGGGACATGATATCTTCATGATATGGTACTCGATAATAGAATCTCAAATGGCTGTGAATATGAAAACAACAGTCGAGTTTCGAAGTGATCCACGCGCGCCTCAAAGAGATGTCCGCAAAGCAGAGGGGCCTGACAAAGCCACCGCCTGCTAGTCCGTACAAGTCTGACACTCCCCTCCCCTCCCCCCCTGCTACGCCCAGAGCAGAGGAAGTTATTTGATGATTTCCCATCTACAAAAAAAAAAAAAATACTATGTATAATAGGTATATTTACCACGCCACAATACAGGCGATAAGTCCCCTCTTTGAGGAGTGACTGGAGTGACTCACCTACAGGTGAAGACGCCGTGGCGCATCCTTTCGTGTCTGCGTCGGGCTGTAGCCTGACACCGAAATTTAGCCAATCCGAAAAAAAAGCTGCAAGGCACAGTTTATTAAGTCAACTCCAATGGCAACTACTATACCTGTTATTTTTCATTTTTATTTTTTTTATTTATCATATTATAATTAAATTAATTAATTAATATATACAACCTATAAATATACACAAACTAATAATAAAAAATATATACAAGTAAAAAATAGAAAATTACGGGGCGTCAAAAAATTCGTCCGTATCGCCGTCAACAGGTAAAGTGCCCAGAAGGCTGGCAGCATTACCGCGTTGGATGGCAATGCTTATTTTTTGTGCAAAAAACAGGCCAGCCCTCTGGTCACGAGAAGAATCGACCAACCGCTTGGCGATTTCTCTAAATACTACATGGGCACTCGGACCCCATTGCCCTAGTGTTTCAACCCCAAACGGGTCAAAAACATAATTACCAATCAAATTGTGATATTCTCCAATGAATAAACTACAACCTTTATTTCAGTTCACTTGACAAATAATTTCTACAATATCCTTTCAAAATAAAATACATCGATGTTCATAGAATTATTACCAAGACTATGTTACACTGCGGGTAATTTGGAATAATTGGTTAAATCACTTAGACGAGTGGGTTCTAACTGAGTTTAGTGCAGTTACCGTATCAAATTACAGAAGAAATAAAGATTAAAATAGTGTAATCGAGATTATTTTCCGATTTAGAGTAACATTAAAAATTAATGCCCAATTAAATTGCACTACACTGTGTTTTACTGATTATGTTAATATTACTGCTGTATGCTTTGTAACTTATTTTAATATCCAAATGCCTGTTTTCACAAACACAAAGTGACTCTTAAGTTTAAGTTAAAATGGAATTAAGTTAGCATAGATACCCACCTAGGCTATCTCAATAAAATAAATAAATATCTTGGGTCAACTCACACACGGCTATCTGATCCCAAGCTAAGCAGAGCCTGTGTTATGGTAACCAGACAACTGATATACATACTTATATAATTTATAAATACATACATATTATAGATAAATCACACCCAGACACAGAACAAACAATCATGCTCATCACACAAAGTTTGTCCTGGGTGGGAATCGAACCCACGACCTCCGGCTCAGCAGTCAGGGCCACTAACCACTAACCCAAAAGGCCCGTCAAAAAAAAATACCGAAACTTAAAGCGCATTTTTTAGATGGGACACCATCAAATAACTTCCGACTAACTAAAACCCATGTTCCTTTTTTACCCTTTAAGTTCCCGGACCATGGTACCTTCGGGAGGGAAGCGTTTAAGAATCAATTTGTTAACATTAAAAAAATCTATAGCTTAGCTTTCTCAAACATTAAAATTAATGTGACTGTTTATAACAGGAAAAAATGACGTTACTATTAGGGATGCGCCAAACCTACATCAGTTCTGAGCGACTCGAAATCCGTGAAAACTCGATTCCGTGCTAGATGACTTTCGACCCTTAACCATAAAGTACCAGACATGCACCAAACCTAACTAATTTTCACCACACAATAATAACTAACTACAGCTGTAACCAATTTAGTTACTGAACATTCTGACTCACAAAAAAAACTTAAATATGCAGAACACTTACACAACAGCAACAAACTTATTTGTGCAGACGGAAAAATACAGAACTAAAACAAATGAACCAAATTACTCATACCGATGCAAATTTTCTTGACAAGCAGCGCCACCTTGAACTGCAAACTTAATGTGGTCATACTGTACGCATGGCGTGTCAAGCGACACTTTAGCGGCCCGGAGCGCTAATCTGTCGCCTTCGCTGCATTGTATTAACTCGTTTACCTCATTTACTTGAACAACTTGTAACTTGATAAGCTACTGATATCCTAGGCATTAAGATTTGTTTTTAATTAAACTTAACGTATAAAAATGCTGGGTAAAGTCAAAATGGCGGCGCAGCAAGGGTCGAAAGAAAATTGGAAAATCCCGGTGTTTTGAAAATAACAGAAGTATTGCAGTGAGTATAGTTGGTCTTCCAGAACCAATCACCTTATAAAGGTGGCTTTCATACTGTGTCCACATGCTGTTGTTTTTCAGCTTGGGAGCGACCTTGAAGGCTAAGTCCTTACTAGCAAGGATTGTATGACGAAAGATGTGTTCTCGTCGTCCGATTCGACCGACACGGTTTTTTCTAGGACCGAAACCGGGTTTCGATGCTATATATAAAAGAGTGTCCATGGAGTTTCTTGCCCATTCTTCTCCATAGAGATCAACGCTTTGGAATGGGCAACTACAGTACTTTCACAAGTTATTATGCCTTGTGACCGGGACTGTAGATTCATTTTGTTTCTTGACATTCAAAAGTGCCTCTAATGGTAAATAAATGATTTTTGAATTTACAGCGGCGTGTTTGACGGCACGGTTGGCGCATTGGCTGAGCGATCGACTGTTGCACTGCGTGTCGCGGGTTCGATTCTCGCTGTGGATGTTAGATATACCTCTGTATGCCATCGGGGATTACAAGGCAATGATGTTGCTTTATTCACCTCAACCGTATGGTTCATCATCGTTGGATATCGATACCGATTGCCCCGGTTCTCGCATTAAAAAAGTACCTACACCCACGAGTGGGTATTTTACCCTCTCTGTTGCCTCGACCTCTTTCCTTTTGGATCAACATTGATTTTAACATTTTTATATATTCATATTTCGAATTTTATTCTGTCACTTCGTCTTCAACAGTAATTTTTTGGTCATTACGTTTTTGGATCTCGGCTAGCAGCCACTTGTGCTAGATATTGTGTTTTTTTTAAATAAGCTGTATTTTTTTTTAAGTTGTAAAATCAGTTTGTGAATTAGTTTTTGTGCAGTTTTAGTTTTTTAGTGATAAAAACTATCTTATATTTTACTTAACCAATAATACACAATGTGTATTTTCTCCCTTGATAAAAGGTATGTGTTAAATTATTTTGTAATAGTCTTCTACCTTTCCACGTTATTTTTGTGTTATAGTATTTAAATTTTGTTATTTTATTGTTAAAGGGTTCTCCCTTAGGATTAAAGTTATTAAAAACCTGTAGTGGCTATCATTTGTACACCTGACCCACCTCTGACACCTGAAAACTTCAACCTCGGTCGGAGGGCAGCGAGGGAGAGTTACATTTTTAAGTATTTCGCAACACGCGACCCTATTGTCATCACCCAATCATAGATTAATCACGGTTTCTATTTCACCGATGAAGTTTAAGTTTACTGCTTTCAGCAATTTACGAGTAGCTAGCTATAATAGGTACAAAAGTAATGCTCATTTACAACGCTGATTTCTTTCTTTCCATTCACCCGCCCTTTTACCATTTAACTTCCAATGTCTTAGTTCAAGCAATCAGGTTCACAGCGTTCGCTTAATAGCTTCAGAGGTCAAAGTACAAGGTTCAAGGGCAAGTTGAAGCAATTCTAAGGAGACGAACTTGGTTAATTTCACTAAGGAAGGGGACTTGTTAAGTTTCTACGTCGAAATACGTTGCAAAGTACTTTATTTTTGTTTGTATCGTCTATAGTTTGAGGAGTTAACTTTGGGGGGTTTTCCTTGTAGAGATAAAACTTTAGTTGCCTTTTCAAATAGTTTGTGTTTCAACATAATGGGGTAGTTGACACCATTAACCAATAATTTAAAAACACATTTTTTCTGAAAGAACACCTTATTTTAGACCTGAGAACTCCAGTCATTTCAAAATAACTTTAAAATTCGATTTTTAGTTGCTTTTAAATCAATAAATAGTTGCATCATTGACTTGACAACTTAGTGACGTCATCGGTTGCGAGTCTCATACAAAATCTATGGCGGAAGCGCGTTTTGACAGCTCATAAAAAGTATATCAATTGATTGGTGGTGTCAACTACCCTATTATTAAAAATATTTTTAGAAGAAATAAATTCAAGGACATCGGTGGGTTTTAGTCAGTAAAAGGTCTAACACGTCCCCCTGAACTCGATACCTATGTAGTTTGTAAAACTTTCCATTTGTCTACGCAAGTGGGCAGAAAATCCATCGTAAGTAGAGTGTGGATCGGAATAAAATTGTTTAGAAACGAACAGCTGGGGGTTTAAAATGGCCGCTCTAGCAGAATTATCCTACTTTCTACTATATCCTACTTAAGGCGCAGTATTATGTCGTTGACCTTGTTCATACATTTTGACGTTGGACTTTACTGCATACGTTTGTCGTAAAAATACAAATAAATTTGTAAAAAATTAAATATTAACTATTCAATCAAAAACAATCCATCATTGAACGCAGTTTGGCATTGGAAATTTCATTGTATACTTTTTATTATAATTACGATTAATATTGAAGAGATAAACTGCTTTAAAAGAGAATTTAGAGGTGTGTTTGAATATTTTTTTTACACATTTTATTGATTTTTTAGTGATTAAAATTATGTATGGTTTAAGAGATACACTGCGTTAAAAAACCTGATTTTTGGCCGTTCTCAAGAAATTTTCACCTTAATACTTAAGCCTGCTATAATCCTTACTTAATAATATCAAAAAGCGAAAGTGAGTTTGTTTGTTTGTTACGTCTTCACGTTTAAATTTCTAAACCGATTTTGATGAATTTTGGTACAGAGATAGTTGGGACCCTAGAGACGGACATAGGCTTTTTTTAATGATTGTGATATCAGGGAGAGAGAGGAAAGAAAAAAAAGTAAAAGTGTGGAAAGTCAGAAATGTATGAGACTGAATTGACCTGGGTTCAATTTGTTTGATGGCAATAATCCCGCTCACTTGGAACGCTTACATGGGACTTTGACGTAACTGAGGGAATGGGTGTACAATTAGGTACACTTCTTTGCCCAACCTTGCGGGGATTACAAGGTGATATTATGTTATTTTACTAACCCGAATGGTCAAGTTGGCTGTTATGAATTATTTCTTTAATAAGTAACATTAAGCTGACGGCACGGTTGGCGCAGTGGCTGAGCGTTCGACTGCTGCGCTGCGTGTCGCGGGTTCGATTCGCTCACGGAGCACATATTTGTATGACCTGCAGATAATTGTTTCGGGTTTGGCTGTTTGTATGTGTACCTTAAAATGTTTGTAAACGCACCCACGATACAGGAGAAACTCCTAGTGTTGGGCAACGTTTTTTTTTTAAATCTCGCCCCATTTTCCCTATTCCAACTAAATCTAAACAAAAGAACCTCCCCGAAACACGGAAAAAAACGCGGAAACAATATAAAAATCAATTTACACAAACATTCGCACTAGGATATACGAGATCAAGAGATAACATAGGTTTAATTACGGACATAAAACAGGCGGGCTCTCGGGCCACGTCTTAAACGCTCATTAAAGGCCATTACTTCGAGCTATGGCCCACGAAGCGATAAACTGTGAAGAACCGAGAATACTGGCGAAGAACGGAGAAATGGAGAATAACCATTGTATTGTTCAGAAGGTATGATCAATGCAACCAGCGAAAATGTACGCACACGGACATACAGACGCTTCTTTTTCACACCGTTTTGTCAGTAATTGGGTGAAGAACCATGTACCTAACGAACGACCTTCGAAGTCTAAGCTCCTACTGAGAGAAATCCTAATCTAAAACCCGATAACACTTAGCCCGCACCGTGAATCATACTCAGGACCACGGCAGCATGTTTTGAGAGTAACGGAGCAGCTTGTTACCGAATGAATTCGTCCTGTATCGTGGGTGCGTTTAAAAACATTTAAAGTCACATACGCAAACAACCAGACCCGGAAAAACTATCTGTAGGCCATACAAATATTTGTTTCGTGAGGGGATCCAACCCGAAACACGCAGCGCAGCAGTCGATCGCTCAGCCACTGCGCCAACCGTGTCATCAGCTAGAGAGTCACTACACGTACAGGGAGTGCAACCGCACTCGCGACTGTCATTTATTTGATCGCCGTACTTACGCATCTATACGTGAGTGCGCTTGCTGCCGTTCGATTTATAAACCTGAGCTTCTGTACGTCTATCTATTCTGTGACAATGGTTCGATTCGATTTTTGATTGTGTGATAAAGCGTTGTCTGGTCTGTGATTGGGTTAGACAGTTGTGAATCGTTGGGGGGAGAGGGGGGGGGGCAAACTGGTGAAGTTATGACTGTTCTTATTGATATCATTGTTTGGGGACCTGCTCGAGATAGCTTATTTGATGTTCAATGCTCTTAGACACTGTTTTTGAAATGCCAGTTAAATGTCACTTTGTAGGAAGAGGCGCTCGAAATATTAGGTTTCTAAGGTTTCTTTGGCCTTCTTTTGCGGAGTATATTCAAAGGAATAGTTATGAATTGAAGAGTTTGTGGCCTTACACCTGAAAATATACTATTTGTAGACAGTCTTTTCAGGTGTAAGGCTCGAAAGACTAATAAATAAAAAAAATCCAGAAAGAAACCTGTACATTACCACTTACAAACTAACAATATCTTGAAAAATTTATCATAACTCAATTTAGTTAGTAGTATAATGTACTCTGGTAGCTAAGGAGAGATTAAACTTGTGTTATGGGTACCAGTGCTCTATCATGTTTTACATAAAGAGTTACATTTGATTAAAATAAGATGGAGACGTGGTTTCAATGAAGCAACTACTACATCTAATAACCCAATCTTACACAAACTGATATACATACTTATATATTTAAATATGTACATACATATTATAGATAGATCACACCCAGACACAGAACAAACAATCATGCTCATCACACAAAGTTTGTCCTGGGTGGGCATCGAACCCACGACCTCCGGCTCAGCAGTCAGGGCCACTAACCACTAGACCAACAGGCCCGTCATAAAGCGTTTCCTAAGGAGGCTGGTTTAGGTTGAGGTCCACTCAGTCTCCTCCTTTGCCAGTATAACTGCTTTTCCGAAGAAACGACGAAGAAGCGACCCCTTCCCGTTCCCTCTCACTACGGATCCTGGGTAGCGGACTTTGACATATAAAAGCAGTATAAATTTCATTGCAGCGTGGAAAAGAGATGGCGATAGACATCCTGTATAGCGTCGTCTCTCTCTCGCACTGGAATGACATTAAACAATGCAATGCAATTTTAGACGTTATAGTAGTTTAGAGGGATGAAGAACAGGATGTAAATTCTCCATCCTCTATGGAAAAGTTAAGATCCTTCGACCAGACGGGTGTCGTGTCTGGTGGGCCACTGCCCGACACTTACTGTCGGGTGCTCGTATACATGCTAACTTTGCGAACAACTCTGCTTGTGCGATGTAGGAATTTTGCCTTTAATTCTTCAGTGGCTGCATAGATGGCGCTGTAGTACTTTTTGCCACTTGCATCTTTGTGCCGCTACAGTAGCAAAGCTGATTTACCACAGATCTTTACGACATTTACAGCTAACTTTTTTTTTAAGAAAAATGTTGCCCCATGTTGGATTTCTCCTGTATCGTGGGTGCGTTTTACAACGATTTAAATTCACATACACAAACAGCCACAATTTGACAAGTACTTATCACTTTCTTCGCGTCTTCAACATACTCCATGGAAAAAGGTCGAGAGTATCAGATTTACGGTGTTGTACCCATTTCACATACCATAAAACTGAGCAGACAAACCCACAACTAATTACTGACACGTAAAAGGCACTAAAAAGGAATAGAGATTTTTTTCTTTTTCTCCGTAATTATCACTGTTTTGTTGGTTGGGTGGATCTCTCGCGACTGCTGAATCTTTTCATAGGGTTCCGTACCTCAAAAGCAAAAACAGAACCCTTATTGGATCATTTTGTTGTCCGTCTGTCTGTCTGTCTGTCTATCTGTCACCTGTTTACAGCTCCATAGCACCTTTGCCTGGCGGCTCAGGCATTAAATCCGCCTCGGCTGCAATATAAAAGCTTCCTCACTTGAATCAAAAAGCTTGATTCGGCAAGTCTTTAAAAAGCTTGAGAGATCTGTAGGTATAATATGTTTGTGATAAATAATTAAAACCTGTCAAGTAAAGATACTCATAAATGCCCAAACAGTTGTGGATATAAGGTATAAAGAACGAAACCAGGTTTATTACATCGGAATGTAATAAAAGTGCGGTCAGTGACGGAATACGGTACACCAAATTTCTTTGCGATTATAACGGACCACCCCGATTTCAATTGTAAACAGATATCTTATCCTGTTTTGCGAGGACTTTGCCACCATTAATTTTGCGGATGGTACTTAATTCATCAAATATCCCGCTCTAAAGAAGTGTCAGACTTTTACTGACTAAAACCATTGTTCCTGGGCCACGGTATTTCTTTTGAACAACCTCGGCGACTTTACTACTATGCGATCAAAATTGGAACAGCACTATATACCTTCCTATTTCACTGAAATGACAAAACATATGCTAATTATTATGCTGATGCAACTCAATTTGTCAAAGGTCAAAATACGTGCTACCTGAAAAAACATATTTTTATCTTAAAACCGAAAATAGATCGAAATCTAATTTTTACCAGTATTTAAACAATAAAAATTACTGAGATCATGTATTTACAAATGGACTACTTAACGAATTTTAACATTATAGTCCCATTATATTCAGTATTGAGCACCCTATGAAACCCTTAATCCAACTAGAACTTTATGTTGAACACTTCTCCAACATAAAGGCATGTCCCGCAATCAAATCCAACACCACAAGCGTCGAACACAACAATAATTTGTCAGAGAACCGTGTAAAATATTTGTGTGTAAAAATTAATCCTTGTCAAGGCAATATTTATATACACAACAGTAGTAACCCTTACGAAATATCAATTGGGGCGGCGGCCCGTCGTTTTTTATAGCAAAGTCTGTAAAACATTGGTATGGCGTGTGTAAGGGCCTTATGCTCGTTTGACACGCAAACGTACACTTGTAACAAAAAGTGATTTAGGTAATTTTTCTGGCAGTTTCCTATTAACTCGTAATACGTGCCATTTGCTACTACCTACCTACCGTTTAATGTTTCCCTTTACATTTAATGTTATGTACTTAAATGGCGAAATTGTTGTTATATTTTTTGGGTTACCCTGACATTGTGTTTTTTTTTGTTGAGCTCTTATTTGTGAAAATGTTTTTGGAGTGGTGCTGATATTTCTGTTTTAGTGTTAAGGTTTTGTAGCTATAAAATGTTATGGTCAATTGAGAACAATTGACCATAACATTTTCTTAGTCTAGAAAATAGAGAACTAGGTTTCCTTGCTTGATGAAGACAATACGAAGTTGTAAAATGGGAGTAATCTAATAGAATAATCAATGATTATTATATAGTCATTGAACTATTAATAAACAGATTAATATTTTAGTGTTTATTTTGCTGCCGAGCAAATAGAGAAAAGATACAGTGGGCTGCATCATTTGGGTATCCCAGTTGTATTAAAATTAGTCAACTGTACATCAAATATTTTTAACAGAATATGTTTCAAATACAAAAAAAAAAATAACAAAAGTCAACTAGAATATATCTAGACTCGTTATAACAGCCAACAAGACGTTGCTTTATCTGTGGCTAATTACAGCAACATCCCCAGACACCATTAATATAAGTTAATAACATGACCTTCGTCCAGCGATAATTACTGGCAGTTTCTCAGGCTCGAAAGATCAAGAAACATCACACTTTATTGTATACTAATAGTAACATTTTTATTTCAGCAATTTAAGTTAATTAAATAAACAAATAACACAGCATCTTAATTTAAGGCCCGTTTACACAAAGAGTATTTCTCGCATCGCTTATGGGATTAATCGAAAGAGAAAAATGCGTTAAATGGTGTTAACAGCATATTTGATGCGGCGAAAATTACAATGCCTCCCAAAAAGTTTATTTAAGTAATTGCATGTCCTAGAAAATTACCTAACTATGTATTCTGGTTTGACATAATCGTGGGCGAGTTTTTGTTTTTCCCGATAATAATTTAACGAAACTCGCCTGGCAATGGGCGAGTAAACCTTTCTATATAAAACCGCTTCAACATCTTAATTTACCGTAAACACAATTAATTTCCCATTTTAAAAAGGTTAATTAAGTTCGAGACTTGTGTCCTCGGTAGTACGAGCTTCTTTTATATTTTTTTAAAGGCAACATCGAACCCCACCACAAATGATGGAGCGGTGTATTTCTGTTAGTCTACATTTAAATTTATCCTGATCAAAATTGTAGTAATTTGTTAACTAGTATTTCAATGTTGTAGGGAATTAAAGAAGTATTTTTAATGCGGTTTTGTAGGTCAAATAGTTTTTTCTTTTCTCTTAGTGTTTTGGTATTCGCGTGACTCTAGTTGCTGTTGAAAACTTGCATTGTGGTTAGTAATAAATTGCCCTATCTTTTCCTGGGGTGTTGTGGGGGAGATAATATCTATTAGTCCAAAGGTTGACCGGAAGTCTTTTGGAAGACTTACAAGTAGAATAACAGTTTATTTTGGATTTGGCAATTAATAAATAGGATAAGTGGTAAGATTTAAGTTTTTTTTTTTATTTTATCTGTTTAATTCAGTAAATAAAATTCGTTTTCTTTTAAACATATTTCTTATTAAAAACAAAAATAAAACATTTAAAAATACAAATAATAAAATTATCAATTAAGATATTTTCCTGTATATCACCAGATTTTCGTAATAGTCAAATTACAGTGAAATTAAACCCCACACACCAGTTTCGCACACACCAAAACCGAAATAGTATTTCTTAAATTAAAAAAAAAAAAACAATAAGTAGTTGGTTTTATGTGAATCACTATCGTTAAACTCCTGGAAAGTGCCAATAAAGCACTCGGTAATTCAAAGCAGCAACACAAGTTTAATCAAGCGAATAATTTCAATTCTTAATTAGCAACAAATTTCTCTGAAAACGCTCACATGCCAATGTGGTATAAAAATTAAAAAGTGCAATTTAACACCACAGCAGTATGTCGTGTTGTGCCAACATAACAGGCAGTGAAGCCTTTAAAACTAATTATTTTTATTTAATTTTATTTATTGAGAGATCCGACACGCAAGAATCGAACCCGCTCTGCGGGAGTCGCCAAACCTGTTACGCGCAAAAGGCAAAAAAAATAATTTATACACTCTGTATACACCCTTCCGAAAACACAATATTATACCTTATTTTCTTGGAACATAAAATCGAAAGTTTCATGCACTTTCTAGGACGTTGAAAAACATGTGTGCTTGTCTGTACTTTCATATGTTCATACACCTATCCAAGAAATGTGTTCAGTTTTAATTACCATCGGTTTTTATTATGTATAAATTTAGTTTTTATGTGTTTCTATTGAAGCTCACTAGTTATTTTTAGAATGAAATATCAGTTAGCTTTTTGCATTGTGGTATACGGTTTTAATTCATTCTATTTTATAGGTTACGTTGCTTAGAGTAATTGTCCAATTGAAGATAACAAAGGTCTCTTGATAAAGCATAAATTGCTGATAATTTGCAGTCTTAGAATATTTATAGCTAACTTATAATTAGCATTAGTAATTAATTTTGCACGTAGTAGAGTTTGTTCTAGAGTTTACTGAAACAACATAAATTTCATTGACTTTAATACCGAAAGGATCAGAGGATTAAATTATTGTTGGTTTGAGAAACCAGTTTCTCAAGGATACGTATAGAATTTGAGTTCGTTGATCCTGCATATAAATGAGTTGATGTGTCAATATGTGGATCAGTCTTATAGATTTATGTATCCTCTTTTAATAGCTTTGATATATCTACACTAACATTATAAAGAGGAAAAAATTGTATTTTTGTAATTTTTTTAATTGATGTAATGAATTTACTCAACAACTACTGTACCAATTTCAAAAGTTCTTTTGCCATTAGAAAGCTACATTAACATTGAGTAACAAACGCAAAATAACATCACACTGCTGCCCAAGGGAGCGGGGCAGTAAGCAAAGATGTGGTTGAAACCGCACAGGACAGCTAGCAGTACCTACCTACGTATATATTTATTTAATTATTTATATGAAATTAAGAGAAAAGATAAAAAATATCATTACAAAACTTAAAGTACAAAGACACAGTTTATTTCCGAAGAAATTTCTACCAGTTCGTCAAGCTCTATATACGTTTCATTTGTTAAAAATGTAAGGACGTATGTCTGAAATAAAGATATATTAATATTATTATATAGTACCTTTTGTTTAAATTTAAACCACTAATTAGGTAGCAATTATGTAAAAATCTTAGAAGGTTTCTGAATGATCTGAAATTTTGGATAACGTTTAGTTTCCATGAAATGCAAGGTTAACTTGCTATAGTAGCATCATTCGGAACCACTTTGTTGTCTGTATGTCTGTCTGTTAAGACCCTTTATATCAAGAACGCGTGGAGGTATCGAGGTTATATTAAAACCAGATGTTAATGAATTTTTTAAATATTTGAGAGCTTAAATAACAATTAGAAGTGAAGTATTTCAAAACCTTATTAATAAGTCCACTTTTAGGCACTGAATTGTTGTTATAACACTTGAAACGGGATATTTACCATGTTGAGTTTCCGATATTTCGGCGATGTTGCAAACGTCATGATCACGGATGAACTGAAGTTATTGCGAGTGGATGTTTACGAGCAGACAAAAAGCGTTTCAAGTGTTAATTATATTATAAGTAACCATGTCAGTTTAAAGACTTATATAACTGAATTGTTGAATGAATTAATTAGGAATCATCTTCCTGATTCATTTTCTGATGACTCATCTACGCAGAATGACGACGAACGAGATGCCTTTTTTAAAAATCCAGTCATGTTTAATTTATTGATGATTCATTATCAACGCACGATGATACCTAAACCTGATTAAAATTATCTCAGTCCATCTCACACATACCATTAAACTATCATCATCTACCTAGCCTTTTCCCAACTATGTTGGGGTCGGCTTCCAGTCTAACTGGATGCAGCTGAATACCAGTATTTTACATGGAGCGACTGCCTATCTGACCTCCATAACCCAGTTAGTACTGGGTAATACGATACCCCTTGATAAGACTGGTTGTCAGACTTTCGGAACACTGACTACCTGTAACGACTGTCAAAGATCCACAAATGACAGCCGGGACCAACGGCTTAACGTGCTTTCCGAGGCACGGAAGAAACTCGGTATGTACCTAACGGGTGGTCACCTATCCACAGACCATCCTAGGCAAGCGCGGCTTAACGAGCGAGCTCCTCATACCATTAAACTATACAGCTACATAAAAGAACTTACTTTTGTCCGTAACTTTACTTGCGTTGTCGTCTTAAATTATCCTACAGGAACGCACTTACACTTAATCTGCGTAGTCCTCATGTATGACTTTTGTCTGAACCTTAAAAAAGACTATGGCAAAAGCTAGTCGTCATATAACTTCCCCCGTTCTGGGCGGAGCGGGGAGCAGTGTCAGACTTTTACCGTCAGAGTCTTCTTCTCGTCTTAGGCGTGAAAGGGTAACAGAAATGGACACACAGTAAATTTCACTTTTGCTATAGGTAGTATTACTAATTTAGTCTGGATAATAAGTAACCGCACATTGTATAAGCAAGCATTCTGATACATTTATCTCTCCGCGATCTATATGAGCGTTGTTCTTGGAACCCGGTGAGCGATACCCCGGTGTGTATACTTGTTTATGTATATATATGTATATGTATAGGAATATGTAACGAATTGGAGCCGGCGGCGAGTGCAGTTGAAAAGCGGCTTCCTACAGACCGGGCACCAGTTGCGAAGGACGGTGGATTGAAGAAGGAAAATGGAGGAGGTAGTTTTTGTTATCATATTCTAGATTGTACAACAATTTAATCTATGATATGAAGAATCATGTTATGGCAAAAAACCAGCCAAGAGCGAGTTAGACTCGCGCACCAAGGGTTCCGTGCGACATAAACAACCATATCTTTTGATTGTGCAGACTTAGAGGGTTGATTTTTTCACAGCACAAAGGAACCATAGAGTTGAGTATATGGTGAGACCGCATGTTGATGTCTCTTTTCTACTTGGTATTAATTTCAACTCGATACCTCCACGCGTTCCCGAGATAAAGTTGCAAACAGACCGACAGACAGACGGACAATAAAGTGATCGACCAATAAATAGTAAATCTTAGTCAAGACAGTTTGAGGTATGACCGTTTATGTCGAATTCCCCATACATTCTCAAAGGGAAAAAGAGAATCAAAACCCATTGGGACTTATCTCGTTGACCTAGGAATCATGAAATTTGGCAAGAATATGGCGTGCGAGCGTGCTAGAATTTTGTTAAACCCTAGATTTGTAGGTGCATCAAAAACTTAATTGCACTTCTTAATCTAACCGCGATTTATGTTGATGTATTGGGACAAAAGTTGTCCAAGAGCAAAGTTAAGTTTTCTTCAATACAGTTTATCTTTTCGATGAAATAATGCTCGATAGTTTTATTAGTTATCAATAAGTTTGTACGGAAACCTCCTCAGTTTTCAAGTCCGACTTGCGCTAGGCAGGTTTTTTATATTAAACTAACTTTAACCCGCGTGATGATCGAAAAAATCTTTCTCTCTCCTTTTCTTCCCCCTTTCTCCCTATTTTCTCATTTTTTTAGCCTATGTCCGCTTCCAGGGTCCCAACTATCACTGTACCAAAATTCACCAAAATCGGTTTGGCAAACAAAAAAACTCACTTTCGCTTTTATAATACACTACTGTAAAAAATTAAGAGCAAATAAGTAATTTCGACAGAAATACTTGCACGGGAAACCGAAAACAAGGAAATTGTAGCTCCAGTTGTCTAGGTTTTGGAATATATAGCTTTAAAATTTGGTAGCTCCCGGGTTTTTTGAGTGCCTAATCTTAGAAAAACTAAAAACGATAAAAAAACATTTTTATTTTAAAAACTAGACACTTGGCACCCAAAAATTTTTAATTATTTTTTATCCTTTATTTTTTTCCAGTAGTGTATTTAGTAAGAATGGGCCTTGTCTTGACCTCAATCTAGTCCGGAGGTCAAACACAATATGAAAACTATAAATATAATTATCTCATTTACCATATCCAGTCTTCCCCGATTCAGGTTCCAACATTGCCCACATATTACCGATCTGTTACGCGCGACGCGCCGCGCCGTGCCTCCCAATAATAGCATTACGCTAATTACGATAATGCCCTGCATGTGTGCGCTTTTATCCCTCTAGGTCCCTCCCGGCACCTCGAGGTACTAAGGTTCACCCTCAGGCTAGTTGCTCTTAAAAATTAAAGTCAGAATTAAAGCGGTTTAGGAGTTATGTTTGTGGGAACTTATAGATAAAAAGATAGTAAGTTTAGTTTAAAGTGTTAAGCTCAAACTAAAAATAAATTTAAATAACTTACAGGAACTAACTTATAAATAAACTAAAAAATTGCTCTGAACGCTATCAGTTGGCAATGTCCCCAAGAGACTGGCCGCGTTGCCACGTTGTATCGCAACGCTAAGCCTTTGGCCAAAGCCAGGCCTTGGGTCACGGGAAGCGTCAACTAAACTTTTGGAAACATCTAGGTAGTTTAATTAAAACAACCCATTGATTCGTATTCCTTTGGCAGTAGATTAAAAGAACAAAAGTAAGTCGGACTACCCTTTTGAACGGGTATCAAGAAACTCAGTCGTGAATATCCATTTAATTACATTTGGCTAGACTATATTTATAAAAAGCTAACCAAAAATGATGAAAAACTTTTTTTTTAACGTTACCCGTCGCTAGTTATTTCTCATGTATCGAACAAACATTTAAACTCACATACACAAACAGCCAGACCCGGATCAACTATTCGTAGGCCTTCCCTTTATTTGTACCGAGTGGGGATTGAACCTGCGACACACAGTGCAGCAGTTGATCGCGCAGCCGCTGGGCCAACTATGCCTTCAAAATCTTGTATTAGTAAATACTAGCTTTCGCCCGCGACTTCGTCCGCATGGCATAGTTACTTTGAGCTAATGCTAATTTTAACCCGCGGGATAATTGAAAAGAAATATATTTTTCTCCCCTTTTCTTATTTTTTTTAACCATGTCCGTGTCTAGGGTCCCAACTATCTCTGTGCCAAAATTCATCAAAGACGTAACAAACAAACTCACTTTCGCTTTTATAATATTAGTAAGAATTCGTTGATTAATGCATGTTTGCCATTATGGAAGGCAAAGTCTACAAAGTGACTGTTAATCATCTGGTTGTTATGACAGGGCTTTTTTGTGGTACCGTTCTTACAGACCCCCCCCCCCCCCTTCAGGCACTTCTGGCAAGAATCAAAAGAGTCACCCCCCAATACCACACGTTGCTCGGCTGTACGTGACTTCAACATGCTGCATTTTCCCCAGAGTCGCTCACAGTTGCTTTAGCACTGGCATCAGCTGAGGTCAACTAGATACGATTTACTTAAACGCTGCATTGAATTTAAAAAGTTCCTTTTTCTAAAACAAAAAGAACCGGGAAAACGTGGCTCATGCCTAAATAATATCAGCCACAGAACACGAGCTTCAAGGTTAACCAGCGCTTGCCAAGGTCGGTCTGTGAATGGGTGACCATTTGTAATGTTTCAGATTGTCACCCATCCACGGAGTGATCGTGCACGTTAAGCAGCTGGTCCCAGCTGTCATTACCAAAAGTATTACCCAGTGCTAACTGGGTTGTGGAGGTCAGAAAGGCAGCCGTTTTATGTAATTACGGTATGCAATGACGGCATGGTTGGCGCAGTGGCTGAGGGATTGACTGCTGCGCTGCGTGTCATGGGTTCAGTTCAATTCCCGCACGGAACAAATATTTGTTAAACCTACAGGTAATTGTTTCGGGTCTGGCTGTTGGTGTATGTGAGTTTAAATGTTTGTAAACGCACCCACGATACAGGAGAAATTCCTCGTGTGGGGCAACATTTATTTAAAAAATATATATAGTATATATATATATAAATAGCTGCATCCGATAAGACTGAAAAAACCGGTCCATCATACTTGTGAAATGGTTTCGCAGATCATGGTGAATTGAACCCCTCAACGTCCAGACAGATCCCTAATCGCAGAAAATAAGTTCCCACAAACATAACTCCTAAACCGCTTTAATTCTGACTTTAATTTTTAAGAGCAACTAGCCTGAGGGTGAACCTTAGTACCTCGAGGTGCCGGGAGGGACCTAGAGGGATAAAAGCGCACACATGCAAGGCATTATCCTATGTGTGGTGGGCCTAGTCTTGGACTAGGCCCATCCGGAGTTGCGGGTTGTTCGATTGAGGTCAACCTCAATCCAGAGGTCAGAGGTCCGGAGGTCAAACACAACATGAAAACTATAAATATCATTATCTCAGTTACCATATCCAGTCTTCCCCGATTCAGGTTCCAACATTGCCCACATATTACCGATCTGTTACGCGCGACGCGCCGCGCCGTGCCTCCCAATAATAGCATTACGCTAATTACGATAATGCCTTGCATGTGTGCGCTTTTATCCCTCTAGGTCCCTCCCGGCACCTCGAGGTACTAAGGTTCACCCTCAGGCTAGTTGCTCTTAAAAATTAAAGTCAGAATTAAAGCGGTTTAGGAGTTATGTTTGTGGGAACTTATTTTCTGCGATTAGGGATCTGTCTGGACGTTGAGGGGTTCAATTCACCATGATCTGCGAAACCATTTCACAAGTATGATGGACCGGTTTTTTCAGTCTTATCGGATGCAGCTATTTATATATATATATACTATATATATTTTTTAAATAAATGTTGCCCCACACGAGGAATTTCTCCTGTATCGTGGGTGCGTTTACAAACATTTAAACTCACATACACCAACAGCCAGACCCGAAACAATTACCTGTAGGTTTAACAAATATTTGTTCCGTGCGGGAATTGAACTGAACCCATGACACGCAGCGCAGCAGTCAATCCCTCAGCCACTGCGCCAACCATGCCGTCATTGCATACCGTAATTACATAAAACGGCTGCCTTTCTGACCTCCACAACCCAGTTAGTACTGGGTAAAACTTTTGGTAATGACAGCCGGGACCAACTGCTTAACGTGCACGTGACAGTCAGTCACAGATGGGCGACAATCCGAAACATTACAAATGGTCACCCATCCACAGACCGACCTTGGCAAGCGCTGGTTAACCTTGAAGCTCAAGTTCCGTGGCTGCTATTTAGCCATGAGCCACGTTTTCCCGGTTCTTTTTGTTTCAATGCTGCGTTTAAGTAAATTGTATCTACTTGACCTCAGCTGATGCCAGTGCTAAAGCAACTGTGAGCGACTCTGGGGAAAATGCAGCATGTTGAAGTCACGTACAGCCGAGCAACGTGTGGTATTGGGGGGTGACTCTTTTGATTCTTGCCAGAACTGCCGGAAAGGGGGGGGGGGCTCTGTAAGAACGGTACCACAAAAAAAAACCCTGTCGTAACAACCAGATGATTAACAGTCACTTTGTAGACTTTGCCTTCCATAATGGCAAACATGCTCAACATCAAATGCATCAACGAATTCTTACTAATATTATAAAAACGAAAGTGAGTTTGTTTGTTACGTCTTTAATGAATTATGGTACGGAGATCGTTGGGACCCTAGACACGGACATGGTTAAAAAAAATAAGAAAAGGGGAGAAAATGATATTTTTTTTTCAATGATCCCGAGGGTTAAAGTTAGCATTAGCTCAAAGTAATTGTGCCATGCGGACGAAGTCGCGGGCGAAAGCTAGTATTTACTAATACCTACAAGATTTTGGCATAGTTGGCGCAGCGGCTGAGCGATCAACTGCTGCACTGTGTGTCGCAGGTTCAATCCCCACTCGGTACAAATAAAGGGAAGGCCATAGTTGATCCGGGTCTGGCTGTTTGTGTATGTGAGTTTAAATGTTTGTTCGATACAGGAGAAATAACTAGTGACGGGAAACGTTAAAAAAAAAAGTTTTTCGTCATCTTTGGTTAGCTTTTTTTAAATATGCCCAGGTCGGCTTTTAGTCTAGCCAAATGTAGATAAACGTATATTCACGACTGAGTTTCTCGATACCCGTTCAAAAGGGTAGTCCGACTTACTTTTGTTCTTTTAATCTACTGCCAAAGGAATACAAATCAATGGGTTGTTTTAATTAAATTACCTAGATGTTTCCAAAAGTTTAGTTGACGCTTCCCGTGACCCAAGGCCTGGCTTTGGCCAGAGGCTTAGCTTTGCCATACAACGTGGCAACGCGGCCAGTCTCTTGGGGACATTACCAACTGACAGTGTTGAGGGCAATTTTTTAGTTTATTTATAAGTTAGTTCGTGTAAGCTATTTAAATTTATTTTTAGTTTGAGCTTAACACTTTAAACTAAACTTACTATCTTTTTTATTCTTATTTTTTAAATATTTCCTAAAAATATAATATTAAAGAAAACCATTTAATAATATAAAAATAGGTTTCTGTCGCCACCGAACTTGTATCGGGAGTAGGGTTTAAGCCACCGGTGGTTAGGGCTCCAGAGACAGGAATGAGGATATTCCTATACAATGCAGGCCGTATCTAAGAGAACTGCCTTCTGAATCAGGCCCTTGGTCCAACCTTAACCGCCTAAAGGGGTTCAAAAAGTTATTTATGTCTTGATTATCATTGTGCCGTTACGACAATCAGCACAATGATAGCCGATTTCACATTCCACATGTCGACAACTTCGTGTGCCAGAGATATTTCAAACAAAATTTTATTTTCATAACAAATTTCATTGCCTTGTTAAATTGATTAAAGTATTTTTTTTTCAGATGACTCCTAAAATCTTCGTACATCCCTTCTTCCGCGCGGAGTGTTACACAATACAGCTACTAAAAGATTCGCAAAGAAAAAATGTCGGTTTGTGGGTCATGTAGAAAGAAGTTCAGTCAATTTTCTTTGAATGAAAACCATTATTTCAATGAGATATTTGCTGCTATTTAGGTTAAGTTAATATTTATTATAAGATGACTAACTTGAAGACAAAAAAAAACTTTCATAATGATGGAAAAATCACTAATGAACTTTATGAAACTTGTTCATGAAAATTGTAACAAAATCAGTCATTACCTGTCTGTCTGTCTCTCTGTCAGTATATCCGTCTGTTTGTTTGTCTGTCTGTCCAGACCCTTTATCTCGCGAACGTGTGAAGGTATCGAGTTGAAATGAAAACCATATACTTAAGTTTGTGATCCCTTAGAACTGTGAAAAAATTAAACCTTTAAATCTACGCAGTCAAAAGATATGACCGTTTATGTTGCAAGTTTGTACGGAACCCTCGGTGTGGGAATCCGGTTCTCACTTAGCTTGTTTTTAACTCTTTATTTGTTAATAGCTGGCGCCCGCGGCTTCGATCGCCCCGTGTTATCGAAATAAAAGTATCCTAAGTGTTATTCCAGACCATAATTTACCTCTGTACCAAATTTCATCAAGATCCGTTCAACCGTTTTGACGTGAAAGAGTAACAAACATATGGATGTTTGTTACTCTATCGCTCAGTTCGATTGTTAGGTTAAGCCGCTCTTACCTAGGTTGGTCTGTTGATGGGACCACCCGTTACATATCGAGTTTCCTCCCTGCCTCGGAAAGCACGTTAAGCTGTTGGTCCCTGCTGTCATTTGTAGATCTTTGACAGTCGTTACAGCTAGTCAGTGTCCCAAAAGTCTGACAACCAGTCTTACCAAGGAGTATCGTATTACCCAGTACTAACTGGGTTATGGAGGTCAGATAGGCAGTTGCTCCATTTCAAATATTGGTATTCAGTCGCATCCGACTGGAAGCCGACTCCAACATACCTCGGAAAAAGGCTAAGCAGATGATGATGTGTAAGAGGGGGCCATGTTAAAATGTCATAATTATGGTAGATTCACCTGCGTCATTAATATTTTATTAGTTTAATGCTTAGGGTTAATTATTATTGGAGGTTTTCTTTGGAAACTTAGCTACTATTAATTAACTAACTTTCAAAGCAACTGGCCAAGTTCTTGACATTCAAAAGTATCATTAATGGTGTTATTAAAATTAATGTTTCTACTTTGTTTTTAGAAATTCTGTCTCTATATTTTGTGGTCATTTTTATTCTTTGGTATTCAGTATACTTAAGTCAAATAGCAACTGCCATTACCTTCAGAGAAGTTTTCGTCTCCATAATAGATAGTGTTTCTGAATTGGGAAATTGTGAAACCTGTAACGACTGCTAAAGATCTACAATTGAAAGCCAACCTTCTAAAGCACAGAGGAAACTGGGTATGTAATGGGTGGTCAACCACCCACAGACCAACATAGGCAAGTTAGACTTAAGTCCGATCAGAGGGGCTGTTATTATTCAGGGCCACGAGGTCCATGAACCAAGCTGCAACAAAAAAAAACCAGAAACTTAATACTTTAAAACTGTCCCGACAACGACATCTACATACTAAAAGAATTATAGATCTTCATAATACAACATCTCAACATGCAGGTACGTGTCTTAGATAGAATTTTCAATCAATTCTCAGTGCGTCCGATACCGGACGCACTCCATCATTGCGTGGAACATAATCTATCATTCTCATAACTTCTATTTACATAGATATAATGCTAGGAATCTTGTTTATGTCTTTTTTTTGCATAATATCCTGGGGTAGCTAATATTGTAGAGATTGATCTAGAGTTTGTTGGTATGGGGCCATTCTTTGGACAATTTACACCTTGAGACATTTCTTGAAGCCTTAAAATGTGATAATGTTTTTTGAAGCCGATATTTCAACTAGCTTTTGCCCGCGGCTTTGCTGCGCTGCATGTCGCGGGTTCGATCCTCGCATGGAACACATATTTGTATAACCTACAAGAAGATGTTTCAGGTCAGGCTGTTTGTGTAAGTGATTTTGAATGTTTGTAAATGCACCCACGATACAGGAGAAATTCCTAGAGTGGGGCAAGGATAAAAAAAATTAAGCGATGATGTGGCCTTGGTAGAGCATGCTTCCCTACAAGAACCCGATCCTTTCGAATATGACGAGATCCAGATTATAACGACCATGGAACGGAAAGGCCGAAGCTGAACTCCATAGACAGGCGGTTACATGGTAAAAAAAACATGGATGTAAAGCTCTTATAACTGCACCTCAAACGCTGCAACCATGACAAAGGTTAAAGGCGATACTGCAACGGAAACGACTACCAAATATTCGTGTTGTTATTTTATTTTATTTATTAGGAAAAACAAACAATAACACATAAAATATAATAAAAAATAACAATACATTTACAGATGTGATTTTAAAACGTTTTCCACAGATAAAACCTTGAGACATTTTGGTTTGACAAGCGTTGTAAAAAAAGGTAAATTTAAGTAAAACTAGATGGCCCCCGCGGCTTTACCCGTGTGATGATAAAAAAGTATCCTATGAGTGATTTCAGATTATAATCTACCTCTGTGCCAAATTTAATAAAGATCCGTTAGGTAGTTTTTTCGTGAAAGAGGATTAAACATCCATACTCCCAAACTTTCGCATTTATTTATAATATTAGTTAAAAACAAACGCATCATTAAAAACAAACGTGTTAACTGTTATCAAGGATAGTCAACCAAACGTTAATCGTCTAAGATTGTTTCCTGGTCTGATCAGTCCGAATTACAGGATGTACACTATTTAACTCATGGTTTAACACAAAACATAAGACCACAGAATAAATAGTTAGGTACAGAAGGCCAGCTTCAAACAACGAGCGACTAGCGAACGCACACATAGACGCGTACCTACGTACGGCGATAGCAAGCCATAGTCACGAGTGCACTTGCACTTGCTCTGCGTGAAGCGTTTCTATCACCCCCGTATGTATGCTCAAAAAAGTGACATTCTATGCCACAAAAAGCGAACATAACAATAGTCATTTTTAATCTGTCAAAAACAGGGAAAGAAAGTTGTACTGAATTTCATTCATCCCCTAGGGACAGAATGTGATTTAAAATTGGAATACTTAATACTGAACTACATCTGTGTTTAATAGTAGATTATTAACCAAGGGGATAAAGCAGTGTCTTCTGTCGCGGGTGACGATTTAAATTGCGAGTGTAACGAAGGACCCGAGGTTTACTCCCGAGCGTAGCGAGGTATTAAAAACTTAAATCACGAGCGAAGCGAGGGATTAAAGACGAGTCCTGAGTGTAGCGAGAGATTTAAATTTACCCAAAACTAAGACAGCTTTATCACCGAGGAAAATACTCTACTTTTCGTACCATTTCGAAAAAAATAACACAGTAATAATATGAGATAAGCATTTATTAAAGATGACATTAAAAGTAAAAGTTAAGATTCGAACATTGGTCCAATTATTTATAAAGAGAGCTACACTTTTGTTTGGTACTTGGTACATTTATTGTTGATGAGTATGATTGCGGCAGCATTTGCACTGATGGAATCCGACAATACACTGTCACTGTCGCTTTGATTTAACAATGTATTTTTAGAACATTAACTTATTTATAAAAATAAACTTAACGTTTAAGTATTTGAAGAAAACAAAATCGCGGCAAATTCCTAGAGTAATATGTTTTGTCGAAAAAGCAAATGCATCAAGCTCATACGACCTCGTCGGTTTTGGTAATTTTATTTAATAATCATAACTGCATATTAATTACGTGTTCCTTTTTAAAAAAGATGCTTAATGCTTTATATACCTACAAACTCAATGGTGTAAACACAGATGTAGTTCAGTATTAAGTATTCCAATTTTAAATCACATTCTCTCCCTAGGGGATGAATGAAATTCAGTACAATTTTCTCTCCCTGTTTTGACAGTTTAAAAATGACTATTATTATGTTCGCTTTTTGTGGCATAGAATGTCACTTTTTTGAGCAAGTGGTACGAAAACACCATTGATTTTGTAGGTATATAAAGCATTAAGCATATTTTTTTAAAAAGGAACACGCAATGAATATGCAGTTATGTTATCAACAAAATGTTTTGAGTGCGTTACATTGAATCCTACCGTAAAACATAGCTTTTTTTAAAAAGTCGCTTCCCAAAAATATATTTAGGCGTTACATATCGTCCATTGTCCGGTTAGGCAGACGACAACTTCCTAGTGTGAACTGAAAGATGACATTTAGAAAAATAAAAAAAACAATCTCGTTCAGTGCATGGATAGTTTTTTTTGGGGTGTGTCAAATAACTTCCCCCGCTCTGGGTGGAGCGGGGGGGCGTGTCAGACTTTTACTGACTTTTGCCCACCCATGTTCCTTCTTTTGCCCTTTACGTTCCGGGGTCGCGGTAATCTGTGTATGGAAAGCCTTCTGTGACTATCTATTCTGTGGTACTACACAATGGCAACACAGGAGTGTCCGCGGGTCAAGACGGAATGCTTAATTAATTGCTAGCAGGAACTGAACAATGGGAGTCAAAGAAACCAGGCGGTAGGGTTGGCGAAATTTTAGCTAACTATTAGAAGAGTTTGGGTATTGGTTATTTAAATAATATTTCTATAGATCCTACTAATATTATAAATGCGAATGTTTGTGAGGATGGATGGATGTATAGATGTTTGTTACTCTGACAAAATTCTGGAGGTGGTCATGAAAGACATACTCGTAAATAATCAATTAGAGTTACGGTACTTGGTTGATAATAATATAACGCTGCTTTTTTATTTATTTATTAACACTTCAAGTACAAAGTACAGAGGCGAACTTAATGCCAAATGCATTTTCTACCAGTCAACCTTTGGGTGATGCAGAGACAAACAGTGTAAAACAAAAAAAATACTATATAGATACTAGCTGTGGCCAGCGGTTTTACCCGCTGCTCAGTTAGGGGCATGAAAAATAGATGTTGGCCGATTCTCAGACCTACCCGATATGCACACAAAATTTCGTTTAAATCGGTCCAGCCGATTCGGAGGAGCATGGGAACGAAAACTGTGACACGAGAATCCTTACTTCCTTACTTATATATATATATTATATATTTATATATTATATATAATATTATAATAATATATATATTTATATATATATATATATATATATATATAATATTATAAAAGCGAAAGTGAGTTTGTTTGTTTGTTTATTTGTTTGTTTGTTACCTCTTCACGCTTTAATGGCTAAACCGATTTCAATGAATTTTGGTACATAGATAGTTGGGAACCAGGAGACGGACAAAGGCTAATTTTTATTTAAAAAAAGTGGGATGTGAGGGAGAAAGAGGGAAGAAAAGGGAAAACTTAGCGTTGCTATTACAAATCAATAAGGCGCAAGAGGAACTGTGTTACTCCAAATTTAACGCGGGCGAAGCCGCGGGCAAAAGCTAGTTTTATATATTAAGATATCAAAGAATAGATGCACCGACGGTTTCATGCAAACTTACGACATAAACAGCATATCATTTGACTGCGTAGACTTAGAGGGTAGAATTTTTCACTGAACAAACAGGCCACAGATTTGGGTATATGGTTTTTTTAACTCTATACTTCCACACGTTCCCGAGATAAAGGGTCTTGACAGTCAGACAGGCGAACAGACGGACAACAAACTGCTCCAATAAGGGTTACATTTTTTTCTTTTCAGGTACGGAATCCTAAAAAACACCTTTATGTAAATATATACACTTTATTCTAAGACAACCAATACACGCCCATGTTTCAAGTCCAAGCTAGGAGCAATAACCAGCAATAAAGTTTTATTTTAATGTGGGCTATAAGAAATAAACACACAACGCTTAGCCCATAACCTGTGCCACGCCACCATGGCAGCACCATAAGGATTTAATACGCCATATTTATGCCCCATCTTCTGTTATAATAGCGATTTCTAATTATTATAAATTGTATTTTAATTATTTTTACATGCAAGTGTTAGATTGCTTTAAAGGTTATTTGAAACGTAATAGTTTGCTGCCAAGTCATAGGTTCACACCCAAGCTACGCTTCTGATTTTTTAGATTCATGTCCGTATTGTATATTTATCACTTGCTTCGGTAAAGGAGGACATCGCGAAGCAACCACCACGCGTTATTTTTTCGAATGGGTTATCATCAAATGACTCAAGTTCTGACTGTTCTCAAACTTCTGACACTCTGGCACGTTTAGGCAGCAACTACACAAAAAGGAAAGAAAGAGGTATTTTGACTGTCGAGGTTCCTTTTTGGAAGTTTTTAAAGTGAAAATATCTTGAATTTCTTTTTACCCAATAACAAATAGGTACTATTTGTTCAGCTCGTACCAACTGGGTAATACTGCTTCTGCCCACCATAGATCTACAAATGACAGCCGGGACCAATGACATAACACGCTTTCCGAGGCACGGAAGAAACTCGGTATTTAATGTATGGTCACCCATCTATCTACCTTGGCAAGCGCAGTTAAACCTCAAAGATCGACTCATGGAGGTGTTGTTATGGTGGACGAATACTTCAAAGATAAATTCCACCTAGAGAAACGAAGATAATTGGAATAACCAAGTAATACCTAATACATCTATTTACCTTATCTACCGTGCAATATCTTTAATTACTTACTATTTAGATAATGAAAAATTACAGCTAATATATAAATAAATATATAAAATAATTACCTAATAAGTATATAATCTAGAATATTAATAACTATTAATAATGCATAAATATATAAATAAATGAATAATATCTAATAATAAATAAAATTAATATAAATCTGCACATAAATAATATCTACCTACTTAAATATCTTAATATAAGATTTTCTTCCTTAATTTCAATATTATTATGTTTTTAAACAAAAAGCGCTTCATCCTCTCCTCTAAAAACTAACTTGCTGTGCCCGACAGGGTCCATAATTGTTTCTCTTCAATTACCTACCAGCCTTGTATACATTATGGGATGCAATAAAGTATTGAGTATTGAGTTATTTAACCACGAGCTCCTTTTGCTTGTAACGTTTAGATCTTTGCCCATTGTTCACCAGTCGATAACAAAGTTCCTAATTTGGCCAATCCTAATACTAATACTAAAAATACGAATGTTTGTGAGGATGGATGTATGGATGTTTGTTACTCTTTCACGTCAAAACGGCTCAATGGATTTTAATGAAATTTTACAATAAAATAGCTTATACATCAGAATAACACATAGGCAAATATTCGCATTTATATTATTAGTAGGATAAGTTCCTATTTATCCTACTAATATTATTACATAATAACATTCGTTCAACGTTTGTAAGGATGGATGGATGGATATTTGTTAATCTTTCACGTCAAAACAGCTGGCACAGAAGTAGAGTATAGTCTGAAATAACACATAAGACACTTCATTTCGATGTCACGCGGACAAAGCCGCGGGCGCCAGCTAGTAATACATAATTTTCCAAATTCCGTCAGCCCTAACATCAATTCCGCAGGGGTGTATCGTAATGGGCATTCTAACAAAACTGAGGGTATTTAGGAAATATTTTGTCAAACATTTCTGACGGTCTGACGGAAGAATGTCGAAGACTCTCAGTCTGATTAGAATGGAAAAGGTTTTTGCCAACTAATTCGGGTTGATGTGTTCTGCATAATAATTCTGTTGATGAGATTCGATTTTTAAATAAAATTCTTTTGTTTCGTTGGCTGGCTTGGCATGGGACTTATTTTTGGAAATGTTATAAATGTATTGTGGATTTGATTTGTTATTTAATTGTAGTTTTATATGTTTTTCCAAGATACAATTAGTGAATTTCCTTTTATTGAACGTTTATTATTATTATTCGTACATTCATTTATTTTTTAACATAAAATTACATTTTTAAATATTTCTTAAAATAATAAAAATAAAAAACATTTAAAAATATAAAAATAGTAGCCCACCGGTATCGGGAACAGGGTCCAAGCTACCGGCGGTCAGGGCTCCAGAGAAAGGAACCTCCTAACAATACGAGCCGTGTCCAGGAGTACCGCTTTCTGTGTCAAGCCCTTGATCCAGCTGCCTAACGAGAGCCTTCTTAGGTATTGGTCGAGGCTCTTGGCAATTAAGCCATTGGCAGATACGACTATCGGCACAATGATCGCTGAGTCCACATCCCACATGTCGACAACCTCGCGAGCCAAGTCAATATACTTCATTTGTTTATCTTTCTCGGCTTTCACGAGGTTCTCATCATGCGGGACTGTTATGTCAACAATCATTGCGCGCCGCTCTGATCGATCCACCACCACTATATCAGGCTTGTTGGCAACAATAGTCCTGTCAGTGATGATGGATCGATCCCAGTACAATGTGATATTGCCATGTTCAAGAACTGGGTCGGGCTCATACCTGTAGTACGGCACTTCCGATTCCACAAGATTGTATTTTAGAGCAAGTTGCTGATGGATAATCCTGGCTACAAGGTTGTGTCTATGCAAGTACTCTCCGTTAGCTAGACGAGAACAACCGGAGATAATGTGTCGAATTGATTCACCCGGACGGTGGCATGCCCGACATATGTCAACCGTGCCGTCCTTCACAATAAATCTCCGGTAGTTATTTAATATTATTATTTTTCGTACATTTATTTATTTTTACATACACATAATTACATTTTTAAATATTTCTAAAAATCATAAAAAAAAACATTTAAAAATATAAAAATAGTAGCCCACCGGTATCGGGAACAGGGTCCAAGCTACCGGCGGTCAGGGCTCCAGAGAAAGGAACCTCCTAACAATACGAGCCGTGTCCAGGAGTACCGCTTTCTGTATCAAGCCCTTGATCCAGCTGCCTAACGAGAGCCTCCTCAGGTATTGGTCGAGGCTCTTGGCAATTAAGCCATTGGCAGATACGACTATCGGCACAATGATCGCTGAGTCCACATCCCACATGTCGACAACCTCGCGAGCCAAGTCAATATACTTAATTTGCTTATCTTTCTCGGCTTTCACGAGGTTCTCATCATGCGGGACTGTTATGTCAACAATCATTGCGCGCCGCTCTGATCGATCCACCACCACTATATCAGGCTTGTTAGCAACAATAGTCCTGTCGGTGATGATGGATCGATCCCAGTACAATGTGATATTGCCATGTTCAAGAACTGGGTCGGGCTCATACCTGTAGTACGGCACTTCCGATTCCACAAGATTGTATTTTAGAGCAAGTTGCTGATGGATAATCCTGGCTACAAGGTTGTGTCTATGCAAGTACTCTCCGTTAGCTAGACGAGAACAACCGGAGATAATGTGTCGAATTGATTCACCCGGACGGTGGCATGCCCGACATATGTCAACCGTGCCGTCCTTCACAATAAATCTCCGGTAGTTATTTGTCATCATAACTTCATCCATAATTGCACAGACAAAACCTTCAGTTTCTCCAAAGAGATCCCCGGAACGTAGCCAGGCTACAGACGCTGAATGATCTACATCGGGTCCATGTAGGGCCCGGAAAAAGCGTCCGTGAAGCTCCTTACTCTGCCATACCTCCCTGCGGTCGTTAGTGTCAAGCACTACAGGTTTGCACCAGTTCTCTTTAGCCAAGGAGAGCGGGGTGAGGCCTTTGTCCACTGCAACCACATCCCGATGCATTCCCACGTCGGTTTCTAGGAAATATTCCCTGAGACTGCATATCTCGCGATTGTGGAGAGTCTTGGCGTTTAAAAAACCTCGACCTCCACAACTCCGCGGGATATACAGTCTCATAACCGAAGAACGTGGGTGATGCATACGAAATGCCGTTAACAATGTACGGACCTTCCTATCTAGGGCGTCCAGTTCTGTTTGAGTCCATTTGAGTATGCCGAAAGAGTACATCAAAACCGGCATGACCCAACCGTTGAAAGCACGCACCTTGTTTCCACCTGATAAAAGACTATTAAATACTTTTCTCAGGCGGCCAAAGAAGCGCTCCTTCAACGATTGCTTCATGTCAGCAACATTGATACCCAACGCTTCCGACATACCCAAATACTTGTAGGTTTCGTTTGCTGAGAGGGATCTAAGGTGTATGGAATCCGACAGTTGGGTTCCCACAGATTCCACAATTTCCCCTCGCTTTACATGCATGACCGCACATTTGTCCACACCAAATTCCATACTGATGGCACTACTAAAGGTTTCAGTTACCTTCAGTAGTTCCAGCAGTTGCGAATCGTTGGGGGCAAAGAGTTTCAGGTCATCCATGTAAAGGAGGTGAGATATAACCTGACCACCTCTCCTCAATCGATAGCCCAGACCTGAACCCTCCAGCAACGTGCTTAGAGGATTCAAGGCTAAGCAGAACCAAAGTGGACTCAAACTATCGCCCTGGAATATACCTCGCTCTATCCTTATCGGCTCACTATTCCTCTGGATCTGCCGAGATCCTGGATAGCGAAGGACCGTATTCCATTGCCTCATACACGAGTTCAGGAAGGTGCGTAGAGTTGCATCAACTTTATACAATTCTAGCACCCTCATGAGCCATGTATGTGGCACGGAGTCATAGGCCTTCTTATAGTCTATCCAACATGTCGATAGATGCCTTCGGGAACGGCGAACCTGTTGGCTAATGGCCATATCAATGAGGAGCAGCTCCTTAGTACCACGGGACCCGTTCCTACATCCATTCTGAGAAGCAGACATGATAGAATTGTCATCAATGTGTTTAGAGATTTTAGCCCTCAAAATGGATGTAAGAACTTTATACATTGTAGGAAGACACGTTATTGGTCTATAGTTTTTGGGTTCCGCCGTACTACCCGATTTATGGAGCAGGTGGGTTATTCCAGTTGTCAAGAACTTGGGTAGCGATCCTGACTCTAAGGTTGTCTGGAAAAGGGTCGCCAAACGAGCGTGCGACCTTTGAATCATTTTTAACCAAAAGTTGTGCAGTCCGTCCGGCCCTGGAGATTTCCAATTAGGCAACGGACGGACCGCACAAGCTACATCTTGGGGGCTGATTGTTATTGCCCCCATTTCTGGTATTGGATCGCACGCTTGCTCGACTTCCCGAGTCCATTCACCCTCGGTATGACTGACAGGCACCGACCAAATGCTACGCCAAAACGAGCACATGGCGTCATCACCCGGTAGGTGCGTGTCAGACACACCTTGGTCCGGTCGCTCCCATGCTCTATACACCCACCTTTCATCGCTTTGGAATGTACGATTCAAAGTGTATCGTTCCACCCGCCGCTTATACCTACGAATACGGTTTGCCCATGCATACATTTTCTGCTTCAGGAAGTCGATGCGCTCTGTGATGTGGGACATGTAATCTGAAGGACTAATATCAGTCCCTGCAAATGCCCGCCTCACAAAGCGCATCACTCGAGGTCGAGTGTTACCCCCCCTGAAACAGATAAGTTTGCCAATGAGTGTTCTGACCACACCAATACGTCGCTCAATCCTGTACTGCCAGACTGGTACAGCTGGTTTCGGTCGTGTAGCTCTGTCATCAGGGAAGTTTACATGAGCTACACGACACGCCGCTACAGCCGCACAATACAGTATTGAGTGAGCATCAGTGAGGTTTTCGCAGTTGTCAAAATAGTTTGACAACTGCGAATCCAGAACAGCCACCAGCGCCCTATTTTTATTATGCATGGGCAACCGAGGCAAGCGTGGTCTAAGTTCGGGCGATATGTACCGATATTCTCGAATCGCACCCTCCAAAGCACTCCTCATTTCCTCATTGCACTGGGTACTTACATTAGTAGCCATGTCATTACTTACCTCGTCAGCGTGACTAACTAGTTGGTGGGACTGTGGTGGAACCACAGCCTGCGACGAAGAGGCAATGACCTGGCTACTCTGCATTTCAGTTCGCAAGCGATCAAGTACGGTGTCATCCAACATACGATTACGCTGGATTACCCGCACCTGATCCGATAGTCGTTGTGCCGACACGTTGACAGCTGGCTCAAGCACCTGAAACAGAGAGAGCATCCGAACCCGGTACGCAGTCAGGTTGTTTCCCCCCTCTGTAGCCCCATAATATGAGCGCATGACATTTTCGTTAATGGAACTAGTCCATCGCATGCGCTGCACACTTCCACCGGGAGCTGGGACCCTATCAGAGGCCGGTGGGCCTCGAAGTCCGAAGCCGTCCGGTGGCCGGCGTCCTCCCCGTCGACGAGCAGGTGGTGGCGTCGTGGGCGGGGAAAAATACTCGTCGCTCGAGCTCGACGCAACTGCCACGGCCGGTGTCACAGCGCTCACGATGAGGCTGGGTTCCGGCGGCGGCGAGGCGGAGCTGAGCGGCGAGTCCGGAGGTGGAAGGCGTGCAAGTCGGCGAGCCGCTGATCGTGTTATCATTTTACATTGTAATTATCCATTTTTCACATTTTTGAGAGGTGACAATGTCAACTTGCCATTGTCTGTCAGTCATTAAAAATTTTAAAATATAATTCATTTCGGCAGGGTTTCGGAAGTTTCTATTGTTGATGTTTTTAGGTTTTGCTTATTGATTTTGTTTAGGTAATTAATTTATATTTTGTTGAGGTCAAGAACACTATTTTATATTTTTTTCTTCGGAGGAACAAATCACAACGTACGCGACACTTGGGGTTGCCAATTGTAATTAGTAATAATATTATTATTATTATTAATTGTATCAAAAAAGTAAATTCGATCATCCTGTTTTACAATACCCGGAATGAGTGTTAACAAGTCGGTATTGAATACTAACATAAAACACATGCAAACATCAGCAATAAAAGCTGAAAATTATGAAAAAAAATCTGTACTATAGTTGTCAAATATCACCAATTTATTTCAGCATTTGTTATTTTATTAAAATGTTGGATAAATAAAACTTTTTTACGAGAAACGCGAACTGAAAAGTAAAAAATAAAATAAAAAACATTTTAGTTTAGCTAAGCTCCAAAGTTAAGGTAAATAATTGGATAATTGGTAAAGATTGCGTGGAATATATATAATATACATGTATAATTGAGAACAATCTTGACGACAGGCCGTGTCGACGGCGCGTCAGCAAAGCAGAGGGGCTTGCCAGAGCCTCCGCCTACCAGGGCTGCTGGTTGTTCGAAAGAAATACCGCGGCCCCGGAACGTAAAGGGTAATAGAAGGAACATGGGTGGGTTTTAGTCACTGTGTCAGTTATTTGATGATTTCCCACCCAAAAAAAAGAACAACCCTTTTTTTGTTAATGTCGGTTAAAAATGCAACAAAATGTATTATACCGGCAGGATTACGTCTCTTGTATCTTCCTACTATTTCACCTATCTATTCAAATCAATTCAAATCATTTATTTCAATTAGACCATTACAGGCACTTTTGAATGTCAAGAAACAAAATGAATCTACAGTCCCGGTCACAAGGCATAATAACTTGTGAAAGTACTGTAGTTGCCCATTCCAAAGCGTTGATCTCTATGGAGAAGAATGGGCAAGAAACTCCATGGACACTCTTTTAAATTCTAATATTTTTACAAAATAGTATTTACATCATTTGTTCGCGCACAACACTAGGGCGACGCTGGTAACCCTATCTGACGGCGAGCAACACCGCTTCACGGCGGGCAACACCGGCCGGCCGTCACTTCACTCTCCGTAAAAAACGAACAAAACGAACACGCCATCTTTTTATGTCTTACGAATAATAATTATATTGTTAGAACTACGCAGTTGTTTAATTTATAAACAAAGTGGCGACCGTGACAGGACTGCAATCTTCAATATATCCATCGACCAAGAAAAAGTTTGTTCGAATTTGCGGGCGTCGCACGAGCAAATGAGCCCGCCGTTCCGCTACGCAGCGAGCCACGTGGAGGAAGAAAAGGAACTGATATTGCTGCATCTTACTGCTTCGGGAGCCTTTGGGGGACATCGTGAACCTGAACCGGAGGTCTAGCCCAAGGAGAGTAAGCCCTATGCCTATCACCTCTTCATACCTAGGCTAGGTATTACCTAGCCAATTCTCGAAATCTCGATCCTTTGTTCTCGCTTTGTGTGAATGGCCGACTTGTTCCTCGAGTGTTGGGTTTATTTTTACATCTAAGCTAGCTTTCAATGGTGTTACGCTAAATATATGCATGTGCAGCGTTAGATTTAATTATCTATCTATAAAATACGTGCACGCGCCTAAGCTATACAAAGCTCGCATTTCACCTATTCTGCTAAATTATTCTGTTAAAGCTTAATAGCAGCTAACGATCACCTAGCCTACCCAGCACGTTTAAGTTCTTCTGATTTAGCACGCAGGGTGCCCAAAACCTATCTAATACCTACCTGGTATCACGTGGACAACGTTAGTAGCTACCTAATATTTCAATACCATATGCCGACTATTCCAGCGTAGCTCCGTGAAAAGGAGCGCATCGGTCTCGGCATCGCTGCCCCCGCCGGGTTCCACCGCGTGCGCCGCCACGTGCGCGTGCGTTGCTGGCCAAAGCTGTCTGCTCGGCGCGAGCTGCCCTGAGCATCGCGTCGCGCTAGCACCAGCATAAGCGACTGGACCTGAGCTTCTCAACTCCTCTAAAAGGGTTTGGGTGCACATTTATAACTTCGTTGATTGTTCACCTGTGTTATTGGTACTATAATTTATAATCTGTAAACATGAGTGAAGCAGAGCTCAAGGTAGAAATAACTAAGTTAGTCAAGGAGCGTGGCATTATCAAGGGTCGCGTTACTAGATATACAGAGTATCTAAATAATTTAATTGGACAAAAAGAAATAACTTCTATTCAATATAGAGAATTAACCCAAAAATTAGATAAAATTCAGTCGCTTATGGAAGAGTTTGAGGTCATACAAGGAAAAATAGATTTATTGCATTCTGATATTACAGAGCAAGTTAAAGAAAGAGATTGTCTAGAAAACCAGTTTATTAATTTAATAGCAAGGAGCCAAGATACCTTAGCTAATTCCCCCTTAAGGAAGGAAGAGAATCAAAATTGTGATAGAGAAAATAATGACCATGCATCAACTAGCTCCTGTTCATTTAGTAATTTAAAATTACCCACAATTAAACTTCCTACATTTGATGGGAATTATCTTACCTGGTTAGAATTTAAAGATACATTTTATTCAGTGATTGACAGCAATGAAAGTATAGCACCAATTAATAAATTCCACTATCTAAGATCTTCACTTGAAGGAAGTGCAGCGGTAGTTATTAAATCAATAGAATTTAGTTCAAAAAATTATAAAGTTGCATGGAACCTGTTATGCCAAAGGTTTGATAACAAAAACCTATTAATAAATAATCACTTAAAAGCGTTGTTTAGTATTGAGTCCATTCTAAGGGAATCTTATAAATCATTGCGGTTTGTGGTTGACCATGTATCAAAACATTTGCGGGCTCTTGATACTCTTGGCCAGCCTACTAACATGTGGGATGTTCTTATTATATATATGGTGTCAGCTAAATTAGACATTCACACGAGTAGAAAATGGGAAGAATACAAGTGCAATCTTGCAGATTTACCTTCACTTAGTGAATTTTATTTGTTCCTGCGCAGTCGTGCTAACATACTTGAGACAGCCTATTTTAATAGCAGTCGTCCTGACAAACAGGTGGATAATAGGCCCAGGGTAAATAACCAATCCAAAAGCCTGATAGTATCAGTTGATAAAAAAGAAAATAAAAAAAATAGTTGTGTTTTATGCGATGAAAATCATCGTTTGCATGAATGTTTAAAGTTTAAAAATATGAATGTAGATGAGCGACTACATGAAGTAAACAAGTTTAAGTTATGTAAGAATTGCTTTCACAGTGGTCACAATGCTTTCCAATGTCAGCTGAAGGCTGTTTGCCGCCAGTGCAAAAGGAAACACAACACATTAGTTCATATAACTAAAAGCAACCCTACAGCTACTGCTGAAGCTGAACAACCCTCTACATCTTCCTCACTACCTGTGTCACTGTCAGTGGCATCTAATGACCAGGTTTTGTTGAGTACGGCCCTAGTCCAAATTATAATAAATAATAAAAAATATACAGCCCGTGCGCTGCTGGATACAGGTAGTCAATCATCGTTCATTACAGATAAATTAAAAAGGAAGATAGGGCTAGCAATCAACCCCGGTGGTTCAGTGAGCATTTGTGGGATCAATAACGCTACATGTAACATTACTGAAAGTTGTTATGTTAAAATTAAATCTAGATGTATGCCGTTTGAATTAAATGTTAAGTGTCTTGTAGTACCTACTATAACAGGAATCTTACCAAATTCTATTATTAATACAGACCATATAAAGTTACCAGGAAATATTATTCTAGCTGATCCTGACTATTTTTCCCCGGCTGAGGTCGACATCCTCTTAGGAGTAGATGTGTATTGGGAGATAGTTGGCTCTAATTTAATCAAGTTAGGTAATAGCAAACTGGCTTTACAGGAGTCTATGCTTGGATGGCTCATAAGTGGCCCCATACACGGTAGTCAGTCCATTACAAAGGTTTATTGTAATTTTACTCAAGAAATAAAGGACTCTTTAGAAAAATTTTGGCAAATTGATGACTTACCGGCCACAAAAACATATTCCATTGAAGAGCAACTCTGTGAGGATAATTTTAAACAAAATGTGTCTCGCTTATCAAATGGTAGATTTTCTGTGTTAATGCCCATGAAAGAGTCGCCTGAAAAGGCTCTTGGGGACTCTTACTATATAGCTAAAAAATGTTTTGAGAGCTTAGAAAGAAAATTCATAAAAAATCCTGATTTAAAGGTAAACTACAAGGCGTTCATAGATGAGTATGCAAGTCTAGGGCACTTAACTAAAATTTCGAAACCAGTGTTTGGGTACTATATGCCCCATCACGCAGTTATTCGTGAAAAGAGCGAAACTACAAAGCTCCGCGTAGTATTCAATGCCTCTTCTAAAACAAGCACTGGTAAATCACTAAATCAAATTCAAATGGTTGGCCCAGTAGTGCAGAGTGATTTGATATCTATTTTATTGCGATTTCGCAAGCATAAATTCATTCTCACAGCCGACATAGAAAAAATGTTCCGGCAAATTGAAGTCAAGCAACAGCAGCGCCATCTGCAGCTTATTCTGTGGCGTGATGAAAATTCCCAGCCGATAGATGTGTTACAACTCAATACAGTTACTTATGGTACTGCCTCGGCACCATTTTTAAGCACTCGATGCCTTTTGCAATTAGCAAATGAGTGTGAGGATGAGTCTATAGCTCGTGTAATACGAAACGATTTTTACGCTGATGACCTGAATACAGGATCAGAATCTATAGAAGGGCTAAAACATATCTATCACAAAGTTGTTAAAATACTTAATTCTGCATGCTTACCTCTTAGGAAATTTCGCACAAATTGTCCTCAATTATTTGATGATGAATGTGGTTTTTCAAATCCCATTGATTTTAACAAAGAATCTAGTGTATTAGGTCTTAACTGGTGTCCCAAGGCTGATACACTGCAATTCTCTACAGACTTAGAGCCTTCCACTCATATTACAAAAAGGTCAATAATTTCTACTACTTCTAAGGTATTCGATCCCTTAGGATTATTGTGTCCTTGCATCATAGTAGCTAAAATTTTACTCCAACAATTATGGTCCTCCAAGCTGGACTGGGATGATCCAGTACCAGCTGAGTTTTGTAAAAACTGGGCCGACTTATTAAAAGAATTTTCAAATTTAAATAAAATTAGTATTCCAAGGCGAGTTCTGTGTGATACGCCTATTAATATAGAATTACATTGTTTTGTAGATGCCTCTCAAAGGGCCTATGCAGCCTGTATTTACCTGCGTTCTGTAAATCATAATCAGGAGGTTAAAGTCAGGTTGCTGTGTGCTAAGGCACGAGTTGCTCCGATGAACCCAACTACTATTCCCCGATTAGAGTTATGTGGCTTCTTTTTAGGTGCACGTTTATGTTCAAAGGTATTAGAGTCATTAAATTGTATTATAAATCATAAATTTATTTGGTCTGATTCACAAGTTGTGTTAGGATGGGTGAAAACCCCACCCAGGGATCTTAAAATATTTGTGTGTAACCGAGTAAACGAAATCAATCAACTTGCAATTGGATTCACCTTCTGTTATGTTCCCACAGATCAAAATCCTGCAGATATTGCGTCTAGAGGTGTGACTCCTAAGCAGTTGCAGTCCTCTCTCCTCTGGTGGGAAGGGCCTTCGTTCCTCGCTAATGACCCAACTTGTTGGCCTACACACAACCACACACAAATCCCTAACACTTTACCCGAAGTTAAAAACTCAAATACCGTTGAATGTCATATTGTTGTTACAAGCAAAATAATCAATTTTGAGAAATATTCTAATTTAAATAGGTTAAAAAGAATTTATGCTTATGTAAAACGTTTCCTAAATTATTGTAAAAATAAAGATGCTAAAATCAAGGGACCATTAGATATTAAGGACTTAGATGAATCTCTGCTATTGTTAGTTAGATTAAGTCAGTTAGAAAGCTATGCAGAGGAAATTGAATTAATTAGAAATAATAAAACTCTTAATCGTAAGTCTAAGTTATTGCCTCTGAATCCATTTATTGATTCAGATGGCATATTAAGAGTTGGGGGTCGAATTCAAAACTCCGATTTCGCTTATGATAAAAAACACCCCATTATTTTAGATGCAAAGCATCATTTAACTAAATTAATATTAAGGTGCGAACATGAACGCTTATTTCACGCTGGTCCACAACATCTTCTAGCTTCAATACGAGAACGATTTTGGCCTATAGGTGGCAGAAACTTAGCACGTAGCACGACAAAGCAGTGTGTAGTATGTACTCGCCTACGTGGGAAAACATTACAACCCATAATGGGAAATTTACCTGCCGAAAGAAGCTATTCCATGTTTCCTTTCTACTCGTGTGGTGTCGATTTTGCTGGCCCGTTTTTGATCTCTAGCCGTAAAGGTAAAGGTAATCGTATTTCAAAATGCTACCTATGTTTGTTTGTATGCCTCTCGACCAAAGCAATACATTTAGAGTTAGTCAGCGATATGAGCACTGCTGCTTTCATTTTATCTTTGCGACGGTTTGTGTCTAGAAGAGGTAAACCTAATGTTATATATTGCGATAATGGTACCAATTTCAGGGGCGCAAATAATGAGTTAAGAGGAATACTCAGGTCCAGTCGTGAGTCAGTTAGTAATTATGCCAATAATGAAGGCATTAAGTTCGTGTTTAGCCCCGCATACTCGCCTCATTTTGGAGGCATATGGGAAGCAGGCGTTAAATCCGCGAAACACCATTTTAAGCGTGTAGCCGGGAATGCTTCCCTGACATTCGAGGAGCTCGCGACTTTATTCGCACAAATCGAAGCCATTTTAAATTCTCGTCCCCTTACTCCTCTTTCAAATGATCCAACTGATCCCACTCCGTTAACCCCAGGGCACTTTCTTATTGGGCGGCCTCTCACCTCAGTGCCATCGTTACCCATTACATGCAAGCACCCAAACAGATATGAGTTAATTGAACAATTAAGACAACAATTCTGGGAAAGATGGCGCCGGGAGTACGTTGCCGAGCTTCAGGAACGCGTCAAGTGGAAAACAAGGCAATATGAGCTTCGTGTGGGCGATCTGGTGATCCTCAAAGAAGACAATCTTCCCCCACTGCACTGGAAACTTGGCCGCGTTACCCACTTATATCCTGGGAATGATGGTGTCAACAGAGTTGCCGACGTTGGAACATCAAAGGGCACACTTCGGAGGGCAGTAAACAAAATGTGCATACTCCCGGTCACTGATGACGCAAGGGATGTCGCTGTAAATAACGGCGCTAATAGCACCAAATAAATTACTTTGAAAGCCACACTTTCAAGGCCCGGGAAGATGTTCGCGCACAACACTAGGGCGACGCTGGTAACCCTATCTGACGGCGAGCAACACCGCTTCACGGCGGGCAACACCGGCCGGCCGTCACTTCACTCTCCGTAAAAAACGAACAAAACGAACACGCCATCTTTTTATGTCTTACGAATAATCATTATATTGTTAGAACTACGCAGTTGTTTAATTTATAAACATCATTCGTGTTGAGATTATACAAATATGTGAGAACGATGTAGAAAGACGTGCACAGTAAGAGCGTCCAGAGTAAATAAAAAACAAAATTCAATTTAAATCTAAATAAATTAAAAATGACCGTGGTAGTTAAAAAATGACCAGTCCCAACTGACAGCGCCCGTTCACGAACATGACGTATGGATCAGCCCCATTCAGCTCGACCATTTTGAAGGGAGCTAAATGACCCGACACACCCGCCACCATCAGCGAGACATTTAAGTGAGCATGACACTATTAACCACCAGGGCTTCGTCAAGTCAATGATAATACATAGCACTCACATATGGGCTTAATAATTATACAATACTAGAGAATTGATTCTATACATTGCAAAGATAGTCTTACAATCTTCTGCAGCTTCCACTATAGCTTCGGATACTTATTAATGAGTTTACCCCTATGCTTGAGGAGCAGGACCAGCATTGAGCCAAGCATTTTTATCATCAATATAATCCCCCAACTTATAATATGCTTGCCTACATAGTGTGCGTTTAATACAAGATTTAAATTTCGTTTCATTCAGTTGAAGAATGTGGGGAGGTATTTTATTGTAGCATTTCAAACAGTACCCCATGAAAGATGAGTCTACTTTAGCTAACCTGAAACCTGGTTGAACTAATTGGTCCTATATACAATTGAGGTTATGTGTTCTAAACCAACTCGATACTATCTGAGAGCCTTTGTTACTAAGAACTAGTCAACTGGAACGGTGGAAACAATTACAAAGCTTTGGTTTCAGTTAGCTTTGATTTAGGTCCAAAATCTGACGTGCTAGTACTTCAATAGTTGTCTATTATTTTATAGGCATCTATCTACAACCTGATCACATTATCTGGAGACCTCGCTGGAATGCGAACATAATCATTTTAATCATATCATATATTACCTATAGTACGGCCAACGAGAAGCGATACGAAAGGTCATTAACCTAAAGAACAACTGCGGCGTTGACAATCTAATATTTATCTCTTTCCATCTTGTGCCTTTGTCGTAATGTCTCGTTCTCCCGGCAAAAACATGACAACGTTAAGACGGGTTCGCCAACATTCGGGCGGTCATTTTAGATGGGGTTTTAGCATGGGTTTTGTTTACATTTGGTATCGCTTCTCGTTGGCCGTACTACTTATACATTAAATTAATAAACACAATATTTGTTTTTTTGGAAATTTTATTGATAATAATAATATCTTACTAGAGGATGCTTGATTTTTTTTCGAACCAATATCAGAGCGCCGACGCGACCTGACGTCAACGGCGCCAGTAGGCCTACCATGACGTCTTAAAGCAGAACTGATTTCACTGAGGGAAAGAGATGGTGCTAGACACCCTGTGTAGCTCTGTCTCTTTCCCTCAGTGGAATTAGTTCTGCTTTAAGACGTTATGGTAGGGAAGCTGGTTGTTTATTTCAACGTTGCCTAAATGTGTCTTAGTGGAACGTTCTCGACTTAGTGGGGTAGGTAGTGGTTTTTCTTATCATTATAAAATAGGTCATTATTTTAACCGAAGCAGACTTTACTTTGAGGAGCTCGTAGCAAAATATTGCCATTTATTTTGATATTTAGGTTCAGCTACGGTTATCTGGGTTGGTCTGTAGATGGGTGAGTCCTCCGTACCTCAAAAAGCACATTAATAAGTTGGTCCTAGCTGCCATTTCTAGATTTTTAACAATGTTGCATTTAGTATTGCCCAGTACTAACTGGTTTGTGGACTTCAGTTACGCTGGCGCTCCATGTCAAAATCATCTTCCTGCCCTTGTCCTTATCTTCCTGCCCTTGTCCTTATCTTCCTGCCCTATTTGGGGTCGCGCAGTACGATTTCTTCTTCCATTCTCCCTTGTCAAACGTCTTCTTTTCCCTCTCCATCCATGAATATATAATCAGATCCATCATTCTTTAAGTCACATGTGTTTCTTCCCTCCTCATAACATGTGCATACCAAGACAAACGACCCTCTATCAATTTTTCTGTAACAGGCGCAACTTTTAAACTTCCTCTAATATACTCATTCCTTACATTATTAATTCTTTTCACTCTAAACATTCATCTCATCCTTCTCAATTCAATTGTTTTTCATCCACCTTTTTTACAGCCTAGCATTCTGACCCATAGATACAGTTAGATACGACAGGTTAAATCATAGACTTGTCGCTCCTTGTATAACATTGGTATTATACAATGTGTCTGGTCATAGACTAGCGATATTCCAGATACTTATGTAACGAGTGTTTTAATATACTATTACGATACACACTTAAGTATAATTCACTTCCCCGGTTTTTAGCAGGCATTTTGAGATATTCTCTATGCGTGTACAAAAATAATAATATCTCTCAAAGAGGGCAACAATATTGTCTATCATTTAAATTAAGAAATGATAAGCTTACATTTTCGTAACTTCAGAAAACCAAATTAAAGCCCAAAAAAATATGCAAATCAATATTACAATATGTTTTGTAAACTTTTTTGTGACAAAAATGGAAGTTTTTTTTTTGAAAATCAATAAATTTGAGTACTAGAATTTGTCATATAAGTACATAAAATATCGCTATTCCGTGACCGTACACATTGTATACAGAAGGGTTACCATGACATCTTATAGCAGTACTTATTCCTGTGTGAGACAGAGATGGTGCTAGACACCCTGTATAGCTGTATCTTTTCTACCCTGTATGTATAGCTCTGTCTCTTTCCCTAAGTGGAATAAGTTCTGTTTTAAGACGTCATGGTAGGCAGCAGGGGTTGATAACAAACAACACGAAACACAAGTATCGATACTTTTAACTGTACGGGTTATTGAAACCCTTCTCAAGAACGTCAACAGGTGGCAGTATACACGTTTCAAGTACTGCCAGGCGAATGATGGATAGTCGACCGATCTATCGGTCATAGTGAACGATCTACGAGTGGTTATACGTAAACTAACGACTCGATGTCTTTATCTTGAGACTCATACATAGTAATGAGATCGGGTTTAGAATGTTGGTGGTTAAATATATGGACGAGGGATTGAGATATTTTGCTTTGTTTTAGTTAGGAGATAAAAGATGGAAGGTTCAGTTTTAGTGAGAAAATAATGAGATAGACCTATTAGAGATATGCCGATTATGACTTTCGCCGACTAGCCGATTAGTCGGTTGTAATAAGGCCGACTAGTCGGCTAAGCCGATCACGGTTTCGGGGATTTCCGTAACGCTTCGTTTACGGCTGATTCGCGTGGAATCATTTCATATTATGTTGTTTTTATGTTAATTAGGATAGGTACTAATTTTGTTCAATAATTGTCATAATTATGTTTTCTTTCAAGCAAGTAATTTTAAAAAACTGATTACCAAAGGAAATATTGCTTTACATTTTTTAATGTATAAGACTGATTATAAAATTAAAAAAAACTATTTTTAAATCAAGGTTTTTATTTCATGTATTCCCGCATGCATATTATTGAGAAATACAACGTAAGAAGCCGGATAGTCGGCGCTCTTTGCCGATTAGTCGCCGACTAATCGACGACTACAATAGTGGCCGGATAGTCAGCTTTACCGACTAGTCGCCGACTAATCGAGACGGCTACTTCCCATTTGGTAAACTTCCCATTTGGTAAACCTCAAATTATACCTGCTAAAAAGTTGCGTTTGGTAAACATTTCGTTATTTCATACATTTATTCCCATTTGGTAAACTCTGTTAGTATTGTTATTTTTGGATGGTACAGTCAATGTCAAATTAATATTGAAATTAGATCAGTGACTTATATGTAAGAACAGAGCTAAAGAGTACGAATGAAGAGAACAATTCGTTGGTGTCGAAGGAGTTTGGAGTGACACCGTTGCATATGGCATATGTTTCGTACTGCTGTTAACGTCATTTAATTACATGAAAATTAAATGACGTTAACAGATTGCGTGGTACAAGGCTGTAAAAAATATATATCACCAAATGTGAAACCGAAAGATGAGATATTTTATCATGGGAAAGTGACTTTATCTTTATCTTGTCTTAATATTGTTAAAAATACATTATTACAGTGATAATTTTATTTGCCAAATTCACGAATATTCTTGACAGTGGTGTCAGTGAGCAAATGGACGTAAACTTATACGAATGTCGTGTTTCTCTGTGTATTATTTTGCAGTGAAAATGCATTCTAGTATGTGTATGTTCATTGTTTTTGATGAACAATATTATATGAATAAAAGGCATCCATACGTATCTTTTTTTTGGGGTTTAGGACTTCCGATATCATACAGCAACTTTTTTAAAGTGGGCAATTTTGATTTGAATTAAGGAATGTTATTGTTTAATTATGTTGTTACCATTAACTTTGTTAAAATAATTGTTTAAAAACATAAATTTTATTCATTCATGCATGTAATCATTTACGCGCATACTAAGTCACGTTGTTTGCGCTACTTTGCCATGACTACGTAGTTTCTACTAATTATAACAGATGGCGCAACTCTACGCTTAGACAAAAAGGTTTTGATGGGTGTATCATTTCTTTTAAAATCATTGAATAAGATATAGGTTTTTTTTTAAAGCTTTAATGTCTTGAGATAGATTCTCGATCATAAAAAAAACGGCTAATCAAGGAGCAGTAAATAAAAACGTAATCAAAAGAAGCACCGAGCGGGTTCACAGGTAGGGTAAGTCTTTTTTATGTTATTATACCAAATCTGTGATCTTTGTTTATTATTAAAATTGATTGTGCATGTAGATAATTTGTGTTATAAAAATTGACAGAACTGATAAAACTTGTCATTGAAGATTTCAAATCGAACTGTGATTTTTCTTATATTTTTTAACAAATTATCAAGAATTGTTTGTGTGCCATTTATTATTTCTGTTTTTAAGTTTCAATGTGTATAATATATATATATATTATACACATTGAAACTTAAAAACAGACAGATTATGTATACATAATCTGACTATTGTACCTGTTATTAAAAATATATGAATGTTAAATTATCAGTTTCGTGTTTTCTTTTTTACCTCACTGTACCCATTTCAACTGAAAGTTTACCAAATGGGAAACAACACTTATAATTACTGAAATGTTTACGAAATGGGATTAAATGTATGAAATATAAAAAGTTTACCAAACGCAACTTTTTAGTAGGTATAATTTGAGGTTTACCAAATGGGAAGTTTACCAAATGGGAAGTAGCCATCGAGACATCTCTAATACCTATCTTAGATTTTCTCGCTCCTTTTATAATGTTTTTTTGAGCTCCGTACTTCAAAAGGAAAAAAACGAATTCCTTATTGGATTTCTTTCAATCTCAATCTCAATCTCAATATATTTATTGCATTCCACAATGTGAACTTAGGTGGTAGGGTACATTAATTAATGGTTAACATACATTAGTTTAGGAGCATTGTGGGCCCTGTCGGGCATAACAAAAATAAAAATGAAAAATTAGGAATTAGGAGGAGGGCTATTACAAATAATGTTAACATTTTTTTTTTAAGTAGGTAGGCTTAATAACTAATTGAATACATGTACGTATAACTAATTGAATACTATCATACTTTTACGTCATATATACCTATTGGATTAACTTATTAATATTTATTTTAATTATACATTGGAATTATAGATTATTATTTTTTATTTGTTTATATTATTACTGTTTATTTTATTTGTTGACCATCTGTCTGTCTGTCTGTGAAGACCCTACACAAAGGCACCACAGGTTTATGTCAACTCAATACTTTCACACGTTCTTCAGATAAAGGGTCTTTCTTGACAGACAGACGGACAAAAAAACTGTTCTAATAAGGGTTTCGTTTTTTCCTTTCGAGGTACGGAATCCTAAAAAAATTACTTATTTTATGCTTGTAATGTTTCTTTATAATAAAGTAGGTAGCATTGCATTTTATTAACTAGGCGCTACCAGTAACCGTCAGTTAATAAAATGGATCACTGCGTTTTATGAAGCTCAAGTACTAAATAACCTGACATTTCATGCATAAATAAAAGCAACTTGTAATTATTTTGTCTAACTAGGCAAAGGCCATTTCTTATACAGAAATTAAACGAGAGACGATGGCTTGTTGGCGATTCAGATACAGTGTCCGAATTTACACATTATAATTTTGATGAATTGTTTTTGACACAATAACAAAAAAGAGATGTTATGTACAGTCAGATATAAAATCTTCCAACGACATCTTAAATGTAGAAATCCGTACTTCGCCCGGCCTCCATTTTTAAAAAAACTTCACACAAAAGGTGCCGTACAAACTCGCGACATAAACAGCCATATCTTTTGACTGCGTAGACTTAGAGGGTTGATTGTTCACAGCCACAAGAGACCACAGAGTTGAGTATTTATATAGTTTACATTTCAACTCAATATCTCCACGCGTTCTTGAGATAAAGGGTCTTGACATACAGACAGATGGTAAGACTCACAACAAAGTGATCCTATAAGGGTAGGTATAGCTTTTCTGCCGGGGTTGCGGGTTGTTCGAAAGAGATACCGCGGCCCCCGAACATAAAGTGCAAATAAGGAACATGGGTGGGTTTTAGTCAGTAAAAGTCTGACTCGCCCCCCCGCTCCGCCCAGAGTAGGGAAGTTATTTGATAATATAGCATACGAAAAAAAACCTGTAAGTATCTATAGTTTTTTTTTAATGAGCTACGGGAAACTAAACGTACGGTTTGTACTTGATTTTAATGAACCAGCCCCAGTTTTATTAATATTATAAAAACTTATTATTTTGACTCTAGGTACCTACTGAACTTCTTCATGTAGTATACTTATACCTTTATGAAATGATCACACCGTTTAATGTTTTAAAGATAGGTTAAGTTTATTTCAAGTTGCTAGAGTAAATTGCCAGTGGCAAAAATATTAAAATGTGTCAAATCAGCAGTAATGATGATTTGTCAAAAATTTATTAAATCGAAATAGAAGGTTTGGGTCATTGGTCTAGTGGTCACAATAGCGACTGCTTAGTATGATGTCCTAGGTTCGATTCCATGGACGAGGAAATCGTCTATTGGTTTTTCCTTCACGACTTTCTCGCATTTCTAGACTGACTTCTAGCACAGGTTTGGTTCATAGTGGTCGCAATCACGTCTGCTTAGTATGAGGTTCGATTCCTGGGCTGAGCAAATTATGTATTATTTTTTTCCAACTTTGCACATTCGGTCATTAGGTCTGCATTTGTGCCCGCTTAATGGTAATAGGCTAGCTCGCTATTATATGAGATTAAAACGTAGCCGGCAAAATTTGCATTATAGGTACACCTCTGCCCACCCTTCGGGTATTACAGGCGTGATGTTAATAAGACAAAAACCAGTAACATTACGTGCTCTTTCCACGATCGTTGATTGTTGTCATGTGTGGCACTTTTTGCATTCTGCTTTCACGAATAACTGTATCAAGAGCCACGGCGCAAGTCGGTGGGCAGAAAGTCAATATCCTGCAAAATCCTAGTCCTATACAGGGAGCAAAAACACGCACACACAAAGAAAGAAAAATAACTTTGCTACAAAAATAATTTTGTACATAACATGCCACAAGTTCACAAAACATTACAATTAAAGAAAACAAAAAATTAAATCAAAAATATAAATTTAAAAATGAAACTTTAATGTAAACACTAAAAGGAGATAATTATTATACGTCACGGTTGTGCCAAATAGGCCCAGTCACTGAAGAAATTTGAAAATGTAAAGTTATGGATGTACAATGTTCTTACCATAGTAAAACATTGAATATTACTGACATTCCGGTTATTACAACTCTATATAGATAGCTGTACCCAACCAAACGTAATATAATTATATGGGCTATAAATCACTAACAGTTTGTTTCAATTCGAAAGAGTACCTACTTCATGACATTAGCGCGATCGACCAAACATACTCTTCAGCTTTAAAATACTAATATAGGTATTTATAAACTTAGGTAGTATAATATGATAAGTATATATTATTACAATTTTTTATAAATATTCGTTTATACAATCTATACTAATATTATAAAGCAGAAGAGTTTGTTTGTTTGTTTGAACGCGCTAATCTCAGGGACTACTGGTTGGAATTGGAAAATTCTTTTAGTGTTGGATAGTCCATTTCTTGAGGAAGGCTATAGGCTATATAACATCACGCTACGACCAACAGGTGCTGAGTAGCGTGGGTGAAACCGCGTGGAACAGCTAGTAACACAGAATTTTGCCAAAAATTTAAAAACGAAAACAAACTGTTTTTTTTACCCTAAATTTGTCAACGTCAGAAGTATATACTTTTCGTTGGACATCTGACCTTCTGTACTTACCTTTTTATTGACGATTAAAGCCGAGCGAGCAGTGCAACAAGCAGGGAAGGGGAGGAGCGGTCAGCTCCTAATTAGTACTAAAAATAACTTCGGAATAACTTTGTCTTGTTCAAGTTCAGCCTGTGGTATTTTGTGGGAGGAAAGTGGATCGTTGTTGAAGATATGATGAATGGGTTTATGAGTTATTTTTTAGCAATTATATTCGTTTATTTCATGAGTGATTTTTAAATATACATGGTGGAATTTTGTAATGCCACCTGAAGGGGAAGTACTCTTAATACTTAATGGGAAAAAAGTACATATGCGTGAAGATTTATTTTTGTGTGTGTTTTTTTTTAAATGTATCTTGTGCGCGACACACAGAGTAATTGATTTCGGTTAAAAGTTTACTGTTAGTTTCTCGTTTTTATTTATATTTTTTTAAATGCATTTATTAGATAGTTTTCATTTGCAGATGTGTATTAGCATCTATATAAGTACGATATGTATATGATAAGTTTTCAAAAACAAATAATTTATATAAATGTTTTTTGTACCCTATCACAATGTTGTCGTATTTTACCCAAAGGTTGACTGGTAGAGAATGCCTAATGGCATTAAGTCCGCATTTATGTACCATTATTGCGCATGAAGTTTAAATAAATAAATGTTTTAAACGATAAAGAAGTTTATTTAGAAATACTAACAAAATAAGATAAAAAATTCTATAAAACTCAATTGAGATAGTACTGCTCTCCGTTACTCATATAATAAACGCAGCGACGATCGTTCGTCTGATTTGAATCTAATTTGGATCCCCGCTTCGCTCTATGTCTGTATAGGATGAATTGATGTTAAGGTGTTTCATACGAATACGGCGTTAGGTTATTTTAACAACAACCCGTTTATGAAGAGCAAAATTATTGATCTTGGGATTGTATAACTTTCTGGTTAATTGACTACGACCTACGACATTAATTTGGTTAAAAAGAAATATCAGGCGATCGTCACAGTGGTGACACCCGGGCGTATCATCCCGCCCGATTATGAGCAGGAATATCCCGAAATGTCCGTGTCCGGTGAGGACCTGCGTCAGGCGGTAGGTGAGGATGCCATGGTGCCTCTCCAGCCATTTCACAAAGAGGGGACGTTTCGCCACTATTGTCCTTGCAAAAGTGGAGCAAACGATCTAGAATCGGCACTGCAGATAAAGCTATCTGCAGATAAAGCTATCTGCAGTGCCGAATGTGCCGATTTTAGGCCTTTCGCTGCTAACTCCTTTACGTAGTGCAGCAAGCAAGTGCTCAGAGTCTAAAGCCTAGTTATTTAACATCTTGTTACTAGTACAGGCAAAAAGCACGCGGTCATTAAATATTAACTGTACAAGTCTGCATGTGAAAGCTCCTGAATGAAACAAACAAATTATTATTGAGAGCCGTATTGAAAATATTAATCCATACAAAAGCGTACTCAACGTCAAAAAGAGACTAAAAGATAAAAAATCACAAATAATATTTTATATACCATTTTTAATAAAGATAAACAGACTGAATAAGTACCATCCTAGTTGATGGAGAATATTTTATTTTATTGAAAAAGTAAAATTACTGTTTTTTTGTTTGAAAAGCTCGCTCTTCATCTTCCTATATTTTACCGAAGTTTATTCGGTTGCAGTCTTACCGGATGAATTCTGAATAGCTGAATTTGTATTTTACATAGACCGAATGCTTATCTGACCTCTACAACCCAGTTAGTACTGGGTAATACAATATCTCTGGATAATAATGGTTGTCAGGCTTTCGGGTCACTGACTTCTTGTAATAACGCTTGTCAAAGATCTACAAATGACAGCCGGGAGCAACAGCTTAACGTGCTTTCCGAGGCACGGAGGAAATTTCAGTATGTAATGGTCTTGATGAAAACTGCAATGGGTAAAAAAAATGTGTATGAAACATAGCTCATACAACTACAAGCAATAATTAATCAATAAAACTGTTGAGAACAGGATAATTTTAGAGAGCAATGAAACCACAAGTTCAGCTTTTCATCTATTGCAGCACATGTTTTTTCACAGACTGACTTTTTCTTAAAACAAAACATAAAACAATGACAGTCAAAAAGAAGAAATATAAAATTATTAAAAAGTTTGGTAGCTGGTCGCCAACATGGCCCCCGACGGTGTGAAGCACCAATTTACTGGCCGGCGACCAACAATACCACCTTTCGAGTGGGTCGTCGCAGCACGCCCCCCTTCGTGGTGACGTCCACAACTCTGACGATGCCGTCTTTCCCCGGGTGCACTGCCGCGATTCGCCCTCGGGGCCATTGGTTCCTGGGTAGCGTGCCATCTGCAATGAGGACTAGATCGCCCACCCTTAACGGACGTGTCTCCTGCAACCGCCTTCTAGGTGTGAGCGTGGGTAGGTACTCGAGCACGAAGCGCTGCCAGAAGTGGTCTGCCAGCCTCTGCGCTTTCCTCCAGTTAGCACGTCGAAACAAGTCGGCGTCGTCGAAGACATTAATGTCTGGCTCGCTGCTTGGGCTTCCGATCAAAAAAGTGAATGGAGTCAGGGCGTACTCTGCGTCTGCATCCACAGAGACGTGCGTCAGTGGTCTTGAGTTGATAGTGCACTCGGCCTCTAAGAGCAGGGTGTTTAACACATCTTCCTTTGGGGTCCGCTGCTTCAGTGTGACTGCGATAGCATTTTTCACAGAGCGGACTAGCCGCTCCCAACAGCCCCCCATAAAAGGCGCGGACGGGGGTATGAATCGCCATTCGATTCTTTTATTGGCGCAGAAGTTGAACAGCTCTGGCAGCATTTTTGCTGCGCCAATGAATGACGTTCCGTTGTCAGAGTATATCCTAGTCGGGCATCCCCTTCTCGCAATAAACCGCCTGAGTGCCATCAGGGCGGAGTCCGACGATAATGGCTCCACAATCTCTAAATGCAGAGCTCGCACTGTCAAACATGTAAAAAGGGCAATCCATCTCTTGGCAGTGCGTCTGCCAATAGCAACGTTCAGAGGGCCAAAATAATCCAGCCCTACGTATGTGAAGGGGCGCTGGTGATGTGCTAATCTGGCTTTTGGCAAGTCTCCCTCTGGTGGTGATTCCGGCTTAGCCTTCCGGTTGCGGCAAAACTGGCATCTTTGTGAAGTTCCTCTGACGGCTGGTCTGAGGCTTAGAACGTAGAACCTCTGGCGCAGTTCATTAACCACTAGCTCGTTATGTCCGTGGGCGTATCTGGCATGATAGGAGTGTATCAGTAGCTTGACGATAGGATGTCGGCCATCCAGGACAATCGGGCGTGGCTCTACATACTCTGCGACGGCAGTGCGGCCAGAAAGGCGTAGGAGCCCATCTTCACCGAGCAAAAGCGACAGGTTCCGAAGCCTACTATCATTCGAAACGGGACGTGCTGTTAGAACGTGCATCAAATCTTCGTGAAAAGAATCTATTTGGACTTTACGAAATAAGTGAACCTCCGCAACGTTGAGGTCTACAACGGAAAGGGCAAAAAAGTTACGAGCATCTCGAAGTGCTTCTTGAGTGAATTTGGAATTTGGGTGCAAAATTGAGCGAAACTTGTCAATACACTGATGGGTTCGCGCTGTGGCACGAAGTAACCGGGTCCAACTGCTAAAGCGTTGGTGATCCGCTACTACCGGTGAAGGTAGTTGTCGCGGTGAGGCAACTATCAGTCCCACCGATTCCGAAGCTCGTCTAAGTTCTTCGGTTACCGGAGGGATGGCACACGTCGGTTCACATGGCCAGTCAGAGGGTGGAGACAAGAGAAATGCGGGTCCTGTGAACCAACGTGAAGAAGTTGTGAAATTGTGAATGTCTCGCGTAGCGTCGTCTGCGACATTTAAAGCCGTGGGGACGTATCTCCAACTGTGGATGTTTGTTGTTTCAGCTATCTCTCCCAATCGAAACGAAACAAAGGCTTTAAACGTGCAAACGTCGCTACGAAGCCACTTTAAAACGGTTAGAGAATCCGTCCAAAAACAAACTTCATTTGGTGGTCGTCTGTGAGCTTCAGTGACGTACGCGCTGAAACGCGAAGCGATCAGGGCAGCTTGGAGCTCCAATCTTGGGATTGAAAAGGGTTTTAGTGGCGCCAGCCTACCGGGATCCCAGACGTGACCATCAAACTTAGTTATATTACAAACCTTTGTTGTCCTCTTCCCTGTGCCTCTAATTGCGTCGACCAGCTGATTAAATGATGTACTTAGATCTTGGCAATGATTTTTATTTTTGTAGCAACAATTTTCATCATTAGTAAGTGTGCCTAAACCTAGTGCATGTTGTGTATGTTCAGCTGGCTCAACTGATGAGTACGCGCCCACAGGGAGCGTACAGACACAGGGAAACGGGTGCGTCAACGTGCCGGCTGGGGCCGGATGCGATGGCGGGTGAGCGGGGGCCTGACGAGGTGGCGCGCAGGTGAGGACAGGGCGTGTCTCGTGGGTACGGTCCAGTACATCAAAGGGAGGATGTGTCACTGTCACTGGACCATTTCCGTAGGTTGTGGCGGGCGTCGAACGAGGACGGTCCTGCGGTACAACGTTAGAAAACTTCGGCTTGTCTGTCCTGTCAACAAATGAATGCGCTTTGTTACCTTGCTTCGGAAACATAGAAAGTGATTCAGCTAACCAATCTTCGACTCTGCGCTGTGGTCTCGTGTAGTGGGACTTGTCGGAATGGCGGGATCCTGCACTTATAGAGTTGGCCTGGATAACGGCCAGCTTCGCCTGCAATTCCAACTCCGCAACGGCGGTTTCACGTTCCGCTTGGCTGCGGTCACGTTCCGCTTGCCTGCGGTCACGTTCCGCTTGGCTGCGGTCACGTTCCGCTTGTAGGTTCGCAAGCCGACGAGCGTGCTCCGCCTTTGCAGTCAGGATTTGTGCTTTTAATGTGCTGCTAGAATGGCCTGACCGTGCACTCTGAGGCACGATGCTTGATGAGGTCCTGCTGGCGGGTGGTAAGGTCTCGTTAGGGTTGGTACAGGGCGGCGCCGGCGCGATGGCACCGAATGTGGAAGCACCACCCTCTTGAAGAGCACCTGTTGAAACGATTCCTGCTGTACCAGTCTCCGCCATTGCTGCCTTTGTCTGCGATCTTGTGGTGGGCATTTAACCGTTCACTTCTGACACCAATGTCGTCACTGCAAGAATGGCATCCCACTTCTGACACCAATGTTGAGAACAGGATAATTTTAGAGAGCAATGAAACCACAAGTTCAGCTTTTCATCTATTGCAGCACATGTTTTTTCACAGACTGACTTTTTCTTAAAACAAAACATAAAACAATGACAGTCAAAAAGAAGAAATATAAAATTATTAAAAAGTTTGGTAGCTGGTCGCCAACAAAAACAATGGAATTTCATTAAAAACGGCCTCAAAATTTGCGGCGAGCCTCGGCCGATGCATCGGGAAAATTCACATTGGTCGAACATTCAACTTTATGTGCCAGTTTATATGTATTTTATGTGCAACATGAACAACTATACATAAGTAGCTTTTTGTTATTTTAAATATTATATACCCTAGGTGTTAAATGATTAAGTATGCATTTTATTTCGGGGTTGCGGGTTGTTTGAAAGAGCGGGGGAAGTTATTTGTTAGATGACGCAAAATGAAATAAGTATTTTTTTGCGGACGGGATATCATCAAATAACTTCCCCCGCTTTGGGAGGAGCGGGGGGATGTCTATGTCATGGTGGCATAGATGCTACCATGACATTATAATCATTTTCCTTATCCCATTCTATTTGGGGTCGGCGCAACACGTTTTCTTCTTCCATTCTTCCCTATCAGACGTCACGGCATCATTTAATCTTTTCTCCTTCATATCATTCCTTACACAATCCATCCATCTTTTCTTTGGCCTTCCTCTCGCTCCCCGTCAACGATCAACATTCAGATACATTACTTTTTTAGTCACATGTGCTTCATTCCTCCTCATTATTACATGTCCATACCAAGAAAACGACTCCCTTTAAATTTTTCTATAACATGCGCACTGGAATTCGACGAACATTTTCAGCTTTTCAAGGGTGTTGTTTTTGTGTGCTTTGGGGTAGCTGATAACGAAAATGAATTGAAAATGAAAATCCAAGCGCTTAGGAATCTCTTCAGTTTCCCAACGGACTCCTATCTAGACATACCATTCTTCAAACATCCATCACATTTATACTTACAACTTTTCTCATGGCATAACAAACAAATGAACAAACGATTAGAAAAATAAAACCGGTTCAAAGAAAAATAAAGTCACTTCACAAATCACAGGATTTCTAGAAAAACCTGATTCATACAAAAACGCAGCGACCCGCTTCTAGAGTGTGTTAGTGACTTGCTTGACGCAGACAGACGATGCTAGGATCGATCACATTGCGAGCTGTAACGTTAGCTTGGCTTAATACCAGCTAGCTTATCATAGTATGCTTGATTCACTGTTTGTTTGTATGTTTGCGCTATGCAAGTCTTGGGTAGAATTATTTTTTTAATGTGAAAATTACTTCTAGAGGGTTTATTCCCTGGGTGAGCAAGTTTACCTACATCGTTCACAAATATTTGTATAATCTCAACATGAATGTAACCATTGACCTGTCAGATTTCTTTGATAGATTTTCGACTTTATTTCTAAAGTACTAGGTTCAAGGTTCATTGGGAAAAATTGACAGTTTCGGGTAGCTTGACCTGCAGGCGTCTGTACTTAATTAGTGTGCCAAGAAGACATTCGTAAGACTATTTTTACCCCAAAACACAAACGCTCTAATCTTCTGATTAAAGGAAATATTAAACTTTGATCAGAGGTAACTAAATAAGTATATTAATTTACATAAAATGTGTTATAAAAGGATGGTACTAAAGTGTTTTCATGTAGAACACAAACCGCTATGACATACAAATTTAAAACAATTTTAAATGACATAAAAATTTACACCATAGGTTTCTAATTGACATAATGCCTATCAAAACATACAACTATTTACATTAAACATAGACAAAAAAGTACCGATACCATAATACCTATACATAACGTTTGGATATTTCAAAACGGTTGGTTGACACTTTTTTTTTTTTTTTTTCGGGTGGGAAATCATCCAATGACTTCCCCCGCTCTGGGCGGAGCGAGAGGGCATGTCAGACTTGTACTGACTAAAACCCACCCATGTTTCTTCTTTTGCCCTTTACGTTCCGAGGCCGCGGTATCTCTTTCGAACAACCCGCAACCCCGGCAGGCAGAGGCTCTGGCAAGCCCCTCTGCTTTGCTGACTCTCTTTGAGGCGCGCGTGAAACACGAACGCGCCGTCGACACGGCCTGTCGTCAATCGACGGACGGACGGTGAACTGTTGGTTGACACTTCCCGTGACCCAAGCGCTGGCTTTTACTTTGGCCAGAGGCTTAGCGTTGCCACACAACGTGGCAACGCGGCCAGTCTTTTGGGGACATTGCCGTATTTTCTGACGCTAATGCGTTTAAAAAAATATATACATAATACACATTTAAACCATCACACCAAACAATAATACTGAAACTCGTAGACCATATACACATCTTATTAAATCACTTAGTTGACACTTACCATGACCCAAAGGCTAGCTTTTACCTTGGGCAAACGCTAAGTGTTGCTGTACAACTTGGCAACGCAGCCAGACTCTTGGGTACATTACCAGCTGACAGCGTTGAGGACGAACTTGATGACCTTTTATAGTCTGTTCTTTTAAATTATTATTTAAAACAAAAATACGTTGCCCCAAACTAGGAATTTCTCCTGTATCGTGGGTGCGTTTACAAACATTTTAACTCACATACACAAACAGCCAGACCCGGAGCAACTACCTGTAAGACATACAAATATAAACAATCATTGAAACTTTCTAAAATTTAAAACATTATAAACTGGTCCATCATTCTATGTGAAGAAGCTTGGTTGACGTAAGGTCAAGGTGCCCGCAGACTTGAGTGCAACTGTACTAGGAATAAGCTAGTTAAACAGTAACAAAACCCCGCCGAATTAAAAACAAACATTACTGTAAGTCCCAAAATTAAAACATAATCCACAGCTCAAACTTAGTTTACGAATAATGCTCAGATTAATAAGAGTGAAGCCTTAACAAAAAACGCATAGTGGATATTTCTATTGAAAGCAATAGTCCAATATGATCCATTAGTAATTTTGTCATATTCTTAACTAAAAGGCAAGTCCCATTGTCTGGCCGCGTTCACCCCAAAATGGCTTTTTGTAATCGCGAAAGAAAAAAAAATCGAGCAATTGTGGCAAGTGATGGTTGTGCGCAAAGTAGGGTTCCGTAGTTAAGTCCTGGTTAAAACGAGGAAAACGCCGCGGGAGGTGCGGGACGAAATTCACTCGTTTTGATACTGATTGTGCCAATTTTTTTTGGAGTTGTGCTAACTTTACCACATTTTTGATACATATTAATTGTCTATCTTACATTAAAAACGTTACGTTATATTTCTAATATTCATCTTTAACGGACTCAATAATTTTAAATCAATAACTGCATAAAACGGAATCAATAATTTTAAAATTTTAACACGTTTTTAAAACCTTTACCTACATAAAAATACACTTAAATATTAATTTCCTAAGCACACATGTATGGGCATTGGAAAACACTTAACGTACCGTTTCGTTTTTTCGCTACAGAACCCTGAAAACGGAGCTTTTCTATCCTTTTACTTCTAAAAGGAAACCTATCAGGCACTTTCTCTTCATTCGTTTTGTCAAAGCCAGCAATTTTGTCCAGGAGACACCGTTTTGACCCAGTGTGCAATTACAGTTTCAATGGGGAGACGTAAATCAGAATGTGTGGTGGAGCTTTCGTAGCGTTCATGAAGTTTTCTTGCTTTCAGCACACTGTGCAATGGTGATTGGGGATTGAAAACGAATCGTTTTTTGGTCTTACTTTGATACGGTGCAAACAATTTATCTGTTCAATTGCAGCTTGATTTGTAATGAAATCTGTTTCTCTGTGCAAAATTTGGAAGTTCTTTTTCTACTTTAGTTTTTTATTTGTATATTTTAGTCAAGTGAAGTCAAATTATTTAGTTTTAAATATATATATCTTGGGACAACTCACACACGGCTATCTGATTCCAAGCTAAGCAGAGCTTGTGTTATGGTAACCAGACAACTGATAAAAATTTATAAATACTATACATACATATTATAGATAAATTACACCCAGACACAGAACAAACAATCATGCTCATCACGCAAAGTTTGTCCTGGGTGGGAATCGAACCCACGACCTCCGGCACAGCAGTCAGGGCCACTAACCACTAAACCAACAGGCCCGTCAAAAATATGGGTGACCATAGTGATTTTTAAACTTTCTTCAAGGGTTCCGTACCACAAATGAAAAAAAACGGAACCCTTATAAGATTACTTTCGTTGTCCGTCTGTCTGTCAAGAACCTTTATCTCAAGAACGCTTGGAGGTATCGAGTTAAAATTACCACTGTGCACTTAAATCTGTGGTAGAGCTGTGAAAAAAATTACCTTCTAAGTCTATGCAATCAATAGATATAGCCGTTTTTGTCGCAAGATTGTACGCAACCTTCGGTGCGCGAGTTTAGTTTTTTTTTTTTAATTAATATCACATGCAGAAACAGTCAGACCCGAAATAACTACTTGTAGGTCATACAAATATATTCCGTGCGGGGATCGAACCCGCGACACACAGCGCAGCAGTCGATCACTTAGCCACTGCGACAAGCGTGTCGTCACAATAGTCCTCGTAGCAATGTAAGTACCCTCTAATATTCAAACAAATATCTATCTTCTTTGGCATACAGTAGTTCACATTTTTGAGTGGCTGTTGCATAAATGCACCAGTTACTTTAAGACTTGGCTTCACTCCGGGTGACATGGACATCCGTGCAATGCACAGTTTAATATAAAGAGAACTTAATATCGAGACGACAGACGCCACTTTTTGTTTTTTGACTCACTTCTCTGTGCTTATGAATGTTATGAAATAGGTATGGTGTGATTGTAAGATACAGCAACTATTAGACTTCATATCTATACTAATATTATAAAGCTGAAGAGTTTGTTTTTTTGTTTGTTTGTTTGAACGCGCTAATCTCAGGAACTACTGGTTGGAATTGGAAAATTCTTTTAGTGTTGGATATTCCATTTCTCGAGGAAGGCTATAGGCTATATAACATCACGCTACGACCAACAGGTGCTGAGCAGCACGGGTGAAACCGTGGGGAACAGCTAGTTTAAAAATAAAAATTGTACTGTTACCGGTGTAAAAGTCTTCTGCAACAACATTTCAACGCAAATCCTATTCTTACTAATATTATAAAAGCGAACATGTTTATTTGTTTGAAACGTCTTCACACCTAAACTATTCAGACATTAGGTACCTATGGATTGTTATCGACAAGACTTACAGAATTCGAAGGTTATGTAAACAACAAGAACACGAAACTCGCCACTTCCGACAAGGAAGAGAACGAAGTAACCTTAATAAATAAAATCCAAACACAGCTGAAACAATCAACCTAATGAATTCACTTAAAGATTCACGACACTCATTACTGAGTACGACGTAGGCAGAGCGGCTAGTTAAACTAGGGACATAGTCATACATCCGTCGCCCCCCATCACATTGGACATGTGTTCCACGCGCCTCTCGGACGTAGCGGGGGGAGTCTGACACCTCACTCCCCCCTCCCCCTCTGGACAAGGTCAAGCGGGCCACATTAGTCCAGGGCAGTGGAAGTCGCACTTGTTCCCGCTGCCTCCTGACGCTAGTGTGAGAAGGATCACCGGTGTGGTTTTAGTCGTTAGAGTCTGACTGACCCCCCTGTCCTCCCCAGGACGGGGGACATCCATATAGATTTCCACATCGACAGCAAAAAAGGGACACAGTTATCATCTACCTTTTACCAACTATTCTAATGTTGGCTTCCAATCTAACTTAAATAAAAATTGTGCGGGTTTATTTTCTCATAGTTTCTACCATTGCATTTGTATCCACAACTAAATATCATCTGCTTAGACTTTTCCCAACTTTGTTGGGGTTCCGGTCTAACCGGGTGCAGCCGAACACCAGTATTTTACATGGAACGACTGCCTCCTCCTCCTCCTCTAACCTCCACAACCCAGTTACTACTGGGTAATACGATATCCCTTGGTAAGACTGGTTGTCAGACTTTTGGGACAATGACTATCTGGAAGGGCTTTCAAAGATTTACAAATGAGACCCGGGACCAGCAGCTAAACGTGTTTTCTGAGGAATAAAGGAAACTGGGTATGTAACGAGTGGTCACCCATCTACAGACTAAACCAGGTAAGTGCGGCTTAACCTTATGAACGACCCAAGTGGCTGCTGCAGCGTTACGCACTACCGTTACATAAGAATTTTTTTTTAAAGCCCTAAGTGGCTATAAGTACAGCATATAAACTATTCAAATGAATAAATATAACACAAGTAAAAACCTCTATTCTTAAATTAGACGTAGATGGGGGCTGGCGGATGTTATTATTCGCGTAAAATACTATAAAATATACATTTTGGCATACAGCTAGTCCGTGTTATAGAAATATCTGCAAGTTACATAATAAAAAAGATAATCCACTATCGTGTATTACGATACTCTTTATTGCACACGGTCATTTGGGACATTGTTCTTTTTTGAAAAAGTCCTTCGTTTAACTAGTCACATTGTACCCAGTGATGTGTGAACGGACCCTTATCATCGAACGGCTAAACACGTCTTTTAGCCGTTTAGCCGGATTGATGACGTCACTATGTCCCTTTCGGAGCCACATTTGGCCTACGTGAGCTGTCTTGCCTTGTGTACTCTGAGTATATAAATAAAGCACATAAATATACAACGTAGGATTAAAGGATTGGCGGGATTTTGGTACATTGACTTGGAGAATGATGATTGTTTTTTAATATGTTGTATGTTTATTTATTAACAGCGATGTAGATGATCAATTTGACGACTAATAATTGTTTTTTCTTTTTTGGGAAATCATCAAATAACTTCCCCCACTGGGCGGAGCGGGGGCAAATATCAGACTGGTACTGATTAAAACTAACTCATGTTCCTTCTATTGCCTTTTCTATTAATATTTGTTCCGTGTGGGAAACGAACCCGCGACACGCAGCGCGGCAGTCGATCGCTCAGCCACTGCGCCAACCGTGTCGTCAATGTAGCTTCAAGCTTAAAATCTGTCCAGTAGGTACTTATGGTGCATATTTGATACAAACAAACAAATCTATCCTCTTACACTATAGATTAAATATAACCTCAATAATAATATTTTACCAAACTAAAACATGTATTTTATCACCCAATTCATATAACAAATTAATAGCGATTTCAGTGAAATACCCGTGCAAGCATTCCACAACTGAAATGAAGGACATTTGTCTTTGTCCTAGAAAAGGTTTCGAAGAAAAAATGGGGCAATTTAAAAAGAGCATCGTATAGGCAATAATGTAGTGCCTAGATTATTTGCCTAGGTCTAGAACTACAGACACAAAAGCATACTCTACGTGATTAGTCTAGATTCTAGTTTTACATAACTTTTTAGATGTTGTAGCTTTAAAAAGTATACAATGAAATTGAAATTGTTTGAACATTTTGGCTTGATCAATAGTTTTTTAATTAATAAATTTTCACGCATATTGAAATACTTTAAATTGTCTTTTTTTTTGCTTTTTGTTATTTCGTCCAGGACCAGATTAAGCTCAAGATTAGGGCATTTTTTTTTTAATTTGTTTAAAGGGTTTTGTCGCCCAGCGACCACATCACCCAGTGCAAGAAAAGTAATTATAATCTAATTAACACTAACTTACGATCTACTTATTACTAACTTATACAATTCTTTTGCTTTCTCTGACATTGGAAAGGCAAGAATGGAATTACAAATGCCGATTAGGCTATTTAATGTAAAAAATAATTGGTAGTTTTGACTAGAAAGTTTTCCTGGGAGTTTTGAAAATAGAGTCATTTTATAGATTTCGATACGCTCTTTCTAAACTTTGTTGCATCGTATGTTTCTTGCACCGCCATATTGAAAAATGGCGCCAAAAACAGTTTTTAATTTTATAGAGAAATGTACACTTTGGTTGGTCATAATAATAAAAGTCATCACTGTATATCCCGCGGAGTTGTGGAGGTCGAGGCTTTTTAAACGCCAAGACTCTCCACAATCGCGAGATATGCAGTCTCAGGGAATATTTCCTAGAAACCGACGTGGGAATGCATCGGGATGTGGTTGCAATGGACAAAGGCCTCACCCCGCTCTCCTTGGCTAAAGAGAACTGGCGCAAACCTGTAGTGCTTGACACTAACGACCGCAGGGAGGTATGGCAGAGTAAGGAGCTTCACGGACGCTTTTTCCGGGCCCTACATGAACCCGATGTAGATCAATCAGCGTCCGTAGCCTGGCTACGTTCCGGGGACCTCTTTGGAGAAACCGAAGGTTTTGTCTGTGCAATTATGGATGAAGTTATGATGACAAATAACAACCGGAGATTTATTGTGAAGGACGGCACGGTTGACATATGTCGGGCATGCCACCGTCCGGGAGAATCAATACGACACATTATCTCCGGTTGTTCGCGTCTAGCTAACGGAGAGTACTTGCATAGACACAACCTTGTAGCCAGGATTATCCATCAGCAACTTGCTCTAAAGTACAACCTTGTGGAATCGAAGTGCCGTACTACAGGTATGAGCCCGACCCAGTTCTTGAACATGGCAATATCACATTGTACTGGGATCGCTCCATCATCACTGACAGGACTATTGTTGCCAACAAGCCTGATATAGTGGTGGTGGATCGATCAGAGCGGCGCGCAATGATTGTTGACATAACAGTCCCGCATGATGAGAACCTCGTGAAAGCCGAGAAAGATAAGCAAATCAAGTATATTGACTTGGCTCGCGAGGTTGTCGACATGTGGGATGTGGACTCAGCGATCATTGTGCCGATAGTCGTATCTGCCAATGGCTTAATTGCCAAGAGCCTCGACCAATACCTGAGGAGGCTCTCGTTAGGCAGCTGGATCAAGGGCTTGATACAGAAAGCGGTACTCCTGGATACGGCTCGTATTGTTAGGAGGTTCCTTTCTCTGGAGCCCTGACCGCCGGTAGCTTGGACCCTGTTCCCGATACCGGTGGGCTACTATTTTTATTTTTTTTATGTTGTTAAGAAATATTTGAAAATGTAGTTATATGTCGAGAAAACAATAAATGAACGAGAATTATTCATCTAAAACCCTGCCATTTATTATATGCCAAAACATGACTTTAAACTCCAGAATATGAATAGGAATCAACAATAACCTCTGAGTAATGGCGTACAACAAATCTGATGGAGACGCTAAACATTGAACCAGCAAACTATTGGTTTTACAAACACTAACATCTGTGTCTGGAGCACTGTTACAAAGAACAGAAGATTCATTTGGTACGAACTTTAGAATATACATATAAAGGTAACCTTTTTTTGCGGATGGGAATTTATCAAATAACTTTCCCTGCAAACCCTAAAACCCTTCCATGTTTCTCCTTTTGCCCTTTGTATTAGTGGGCTGCGGATATTTCTTTCAAATTTTTTAACTGCAACCCCGGTTGGCAGAGGCCCTAACAGGCTCCTCCGCTTTGCTGACATCTCTTTGAGGTACGCGAGGAACACGAACGCGCTGTCAACGCGGCCTGTCATCACTAGCCGGACGGTCGGTGACGTCCATAGACTACGTTGGCCGGGAGTGGTCTAACAGAGCACCTTTTCTTGAAGTCTCATAAGTACCTATGTAGGTATGTAGCTTTTTTGTTTAATTGACTTTGTGTTCAAAAAATGTCCCATATTTTCAGAGTACTAAAGTAATTAGCCCCTTTTTCAGGTGACAAGTCCTTATAACATGCTTGTGGGTTCCCTCTATCTGGCAGAAACTTGATGCTCCGAAATTTATTTGGCATAACACACGTAGCATAATTTTCATTAAACGAACATTTTAAAGGCATAAAATTTATTTGGTATAATTATCGTTTGGCATAATGTTTAAAACTTCGAATTAACAATGGCATACTTTTAAGATGGCAGAATTACATTTAGTATAATTACGATTCGCAGAGTTCAAATTTCGCATAATATATGATTTGGTATAATTTCACTTGGCATACTATGCAGACGGCAGTAATGGCTAGGTTAGGTTAGGTTAAAACTGTGACCTCCTACGCACGAGCCGAGCGAGCGAAGCGAGCGGTGCCGCGGCAGCGGCCGGCGAGTGCCAGAAACGACTTGCGTTAATAGAAAAAAGAGATTTTTTAAGTAGGTCACCCGGAACTGAACTATTTAGATTAGGATACCTAATTACTTATTGAATTCAATGACATTATCTCAAATTCAATTAAACAATAACTAAAATAAATGACAATATTTTAAAGAAATAATTAATTAAAATAAATGACAACTTATAATGACAAAGATGAACTTATTATGATAACTATAAACTTTCTACGATTTGACAATTCTGCCGTTTAATGAACATCGATATATAATATATTATGCCAAAAGACGATTCTGACTGTGAACTTTCTGCGATATGATGTTTCTACTTTTTAAATATTATGGATATGAAGTTTATGCCTAGAGATGATTCTGACTTACAAAATTATGAGTTTAGAATGTATGATAAATGAGTGTCTGCTAAACTATTTTCTGCGAAGTGAAGTTTATGCCATCCGTTGTTATGCAAAATAAAATTATGACATAAAAAGTTCTGCTATAAAGGGTGGACCCCATGCTTGTTTATCCATTAAAATCTATCTAGCTGCCATATCTCATAGTATAGTATAGTAACAACGTGTATGTTTGAGCTTCCGTAAGAGAATGACCTAAAGATGGCCTTATCTTGTGCTTGTTTTGTGACGATAAGAGATGAGTTTTTCTGTACACACAAAACATTATAACAAAAAATACATGAAGAAAAACGAGCACAAAGGTACTGCTTATTTCATAAAAAAAACCTCTTCCAGCAGATCTTTCTTTTTATTTTTAAATATTTTATTCCTATTGTAAATGCGTTTATATTAACTATACCTACAATGGTTTTGATTTTTCCGTTAAGCTGTTTTTCCAAATAAATAAAGTAATATCTGTCCTTCTGTTCTCTGTGCCCAGAACTCACAGAGACAAAACGTTCTATCGTCCAAAACAAACATCTTGTGACATGTCTATCTTCTCAGAACGAGGGGAGGAAGAGAGACACCTTCCCCACGGAATAGTTTGAGCGTATTGTGAGAACTGTCACATTTGTCCCGGGTTCGATATCCGGGGTTGTTGTGACGAATAGTTTGATTTTGATGCAATTTAATAGGTGCATTTTATTTCTAAAGATTGTTGTTCCATTTTTCGTTTTTTCCTTTTGAGGTACGAAATCATCAGGATGGTTATGGATTTGATTCTTGTCAAATCGGACGCATCCGTTTTCACATGAGTGACTTGCTATCTTACTTCCACAACCAAGGTAAGACTGGTTGTCAGACTCTCGGAACACTGACTACTTGTAATGACTCTCAAAGATCTACAAATGACATTGACAATTGCTTAACGTGGTTCCCGAGGCACAGAGGAAACTTGGTATGAATCGGGTGGTCACCCATCCACAGACCAATCTACGCAAGCGGGGCTTAACTTAAATATCTATTCCAATATGTAAAGCTTGCTTCATGTTGCACTTGAAGTACAGCTTGGTTTTTGTGAGAAAAGTTTTTAGAATTCGCCAATCAGGAATTTCATCTCGATTTTTCATCAATCGAATGATTGACACGTTGAAGAATGCAATATTCAGTAGGCCTGTGAAAGAGATGGTGCTAGACACCCTGTATAGCTCTGTCCCTTTCCCTCAGCGGAATAAGTTCTGCTTTAACACGTCATGGTAGGGTAGCAGGTCTGATTCAGTAATCAAGATGGATGTTATTCACCTGTGTGTGGACCATAACGTGTGGTAGGATGACATGTTGATTTTTGGTCGGCACGCTTTTTTAAAAGAAACATTTTTGGCAGTGGCGGCAATTTTACACGGCCCTTTATTAGTTTCGCCTGTTCCTATGTGTAATCTAAACTTAGAAGTTAAATACAAGCAGAAGGGAGTGTCTCAACAACTCAACTCAAATCAATTATGTTCCTTCTATTGCCCTTTACGTTTTCCTCTCCCTCTTTCGAAGAACCCTCAACTCCGGCAGGCGGAGGCCCTGGCAGGCCCCTCTGCTTTGCTGACATCTCTTTGGGGCGCGCGTGGAAAACTAACGCGCCGTCGACGTTTTTTGTCGGCACTAGACGAACGGACGGTGAGCTACGCATTGCTCACCGCCCACAAGTCGGTATGGTAGCCGGAACTCACGTATTCGTCTTGCCTGATTCGAACCCTCAATCATTTGAGGCATAATGCTACAAAATAGATCTCGTTTTCATTATTTCATTTATATTTGACGGGCCTGTTGGTCTAGTGGTTAGTGGTCCTGACTGCTGAGCCGGAGGTCGTAGGTTCGATTCCCACCCAGGACAAACTTTGTGTGATGAGCATGATTGTTTGTTCTGTGTCTGGGTGTGATTTATCTATAACTAGCTGTTCCACGCGGTTTCACCCACGCTGCTCAGCACCTGTTGGTCGTAGCGTGATGTTATATAGCCTATTGCCTTCCTCAAGAAATGGACTATCCAACACTAAAAGAATTTTCCAATTCCAACCAGTAGTCCCTGAGATTAGCGCGTTCAAACAAACTCTTCAGTTTTATAATATTATAGTATAGATATGTATGTATTTATAAATTATATAAGTATGTATATCAGTTGTCTGGTTACCATAACACAAGCTCTGCTTAGCTTGGGATCAGATAGCCGTGTGTGAGTTGTCCCAAGATATTTATTTATTTATTTATTTACAACAGAATCCCAGAAAAATCTTGAATCATAAACTTTAAACTTCACAATACAAGACTCCCCTAGCCTTCCTCTATCAGTTTTATTTAACAATGTTTGTCCACCGCCGCCGGTGTACAAATTGACTACGTTACAGTTTAAAAGCTAGCTAAATAAAATTGTTCCCACTAAGTGCACTCATTTCCCTGTCTCAGTTACTTGTAACATTGAATTTTCTACGGAACCCGCTTGTGTTGTTATTTTATTTATTTTCTAAAGTTATTTAAGGTTGTAGTGTTTCCCTGAGTCCAGAGGTCTTAGGAAGAGCGAGCGGTGATACATCAAAATCGGTTTAGACATTTAGGGGTGAAGACGAAACAAACTCACTTCCGCTTTTATAATATTAGTAAGGATTTGATATGTGTTCAGTATATAAATAAATTAAATTTGAATTGTAGAGTCCGTCGTTTCAAAGAAAAAAATAACTCATTCTGACTATCCTGGTTTCTTATAAATTCTGCTGACTTTTCATACACAAAAGGAAATATGGTTTCAAAAATTCTAAATTTCACAGAAAATCCAAAATAAACTGCAACAAGAAAACCACGATTTCGCAGCTATGGACAATATGTATGATAAAATTCTCCTTCCATTTATTCTAGAAACCCGAGCAATGTTTCACTGTGTTATGTTATGACAAACATACAAAGTACAAAGTTCAAAGAAAAGAAATTTTAAAAAGAAATTACTTTAAAGCTGTTTACAAACAATCGTAGTTACAGAATTGATTGTGCGTCGGAAGTCGGTAATTTGACAGTAAATTGTCAATATTTCTTCACGTAATTGTAGTAAATTACCTTATTTTCGTATTAATAATAGTCATACGGAGTCCCTCTTTTTGTTATTACGGTCATGTTAGGTAACTTCGAAAAAAATCGGAGGGGACGAATTAATTGACCACACGGTTGGCGCAGTGGCTGAGCAATCGACTGCTGTGGTTCGTGTCGCGGGTTCGTTCCCGAAAAAATATTTGAATCGCCAACAGATAATAATGTTCCGGATAGTTTCCGGGATAATTGTTCTGACTGTTTGTTTATGTGAGTTAATCTGGAGCTAGTGTGGGCCATGATTTTTTAAAGAATATCATAATGAAATGATAACCTTTGCTTTTCTATTTGTTAATTTAATTATGATTATTGATGGCAGAAACTGTAAACTTAGATTATTTAATATGAAAAAATAAATTAAATAGTTATTAAAACACAAAATTATACAAAATCTTAATTAAAACTTTTCTTGTTTTTCAAAAATCATTTTTTTTACCGACTTCAAAAAAAGAGAAGGTTCCTTTTATGAGAATCATCTTAGTTTATGGACAACGCAAAGACGTTTTCTTAAGTTGTTGTTCCGATTAACTAAACAAAAAAATCATAATTATCTGAACAAGTAAAGTTTTAAGTTAAAACTAGAATATAATTTATAATTTCTGTTACAACCAAAGTTTTTGGAATTATGACCGTAGCCTTTATTTCATTGGGATAAGCTTAACAAAAGACAAAGATATCTGTATCTGTTTATTTTTGCCGTCAAAGTATAAATAAAGACATAGAGCGGTATAGTAATCTTTCTCTTTTAACGCCTTTTAATTCAAGCTAGCAGTAGCGAACATGCAGAAAAAATATTAAAAGCTTGACCTTGGCCATGGAAATGATTCACCAGTTTGTTTGAGAAAGAAAACTAAAAAAGTGGGAAATTATAATTTTAATTAATTTTAGGAAATAAATATTTTAATTATAATGTTAATTCTGTAATTTTATGTAATATAGCACCAAAACAAAAAATCAAAATATTTTTATTGCACATAGCATATGGCACTTATAAAACGTCGTGAAAAGATGCACGGTTCGGGTGAGTCGTTTCCTATGGAGAAGAACCAGCAAGAAACTCCATGGTTACTCTTTTAACTACACACACACCTACTATGTGTTAAGCATTACGTATATTAACATGTCTAGCGAGGTTGTCGACATGTGGGATGTAAACTCAGCGATCTTTGGGCCGCCATTAGAATTCGCAATTTTTTAAAATGTTAATATTTATATTTTCTCTGTTGATATTTTGAATTTGAACTATTGAAATGTGATTATAATGTTAGTTTAGATTTTTCTCTTTTTTATAATTATTTCCTTATTTAATACAATTTAATAATTTGTTAAAATCAGCATGCTTGTGCCAAAAATATTTGTGCGGCGATCACGGTTAGACATAGCGTTCATTAAAATTAATAATAATATTATCTGTACCTAACTCACCTATATTCAAGAAATAAAATATTTGTATTTGATAGTCGTTACAGCCAATGGCTTAATTGCCAAGAGTCTCGACAAACACCTGAGGAGGCTCTCGTTGGATGGCTGGATCAAGGGTTTCATCAGATAGCGGTACTCCTCGACACGGTTCATATCGTTAGGAGGTTTCTCTCTTTGGAGCCCTGACCACCGGGTAGCCTGGATCCTGATCCCGATACCGGTGGGCTACTATTTTTATATTTTTAGTTGTATTTTTATTCTTTTTTTGTTAAGAAATATAAAAATGTAATTATATGTAAAAAAAAAACAACAAATGAACGAAAAAAATTGTGTTGGTTTTTTTTAAATGGTTTTATTCATACTTCAACTCCACCATCCACTGTAAAGACTAGAATAAATAATTGTTAAAATTTCACACAATAACTTACTTACGACTTAATTCAAATTCAAACAGGTCTATGTAAGTAATTCTAAGCTGTAAGTTTACACGTAAATCTTACGTTTTGTTTCATTCACTACGTTTGTACGGTGACAGAGAAACTTTGGATTTGTTTTAAAATTTATTCTCTAGAACAACGAGCACACTTCCATTCTGTTTCCTCTCAGAGTCCTTCTTTGAATTCCAAATGGGCTGAAGTTTTCTGTGCGTCCACCATCTTTTTAACGGACGAAAAAAGTCTTTCTAATGGTTACGGAAATTAAATTTCTGGTGAATTGATATACATAATGAGTTTTTATGAAGAACTGTGTAATTCTGTCTTGGAATGATTCGGTTTTTTTTCTTGGCACGCGAATTGGGAGGCTTTCAAGTAAATCTGTGTTTTAGTGTAGTATTTTACTGCTAATAAGGATATATTTTCGTCTGTAAACTGTTTGCGAAATTGCGCGTAGGTTCTACAGTAATTTTTCATTTATATTGAATTGTCGCTTCGCTTTGTCACGTTTGTAGCCTAAAGTAATGTTATTTTTTATTATAGATTATGAAGTTAACGTAGATTATGTGAAAAATATAATCTACTCACCTTTTTATGTCTTTAGTACTAAATAAGTAAAACATCAAGGGTCGGTTTTTGGGGTTCCGTACCTGAAAAGGGAAAAGCAGAACCGTTATAGGATCAGTTTAAGGTTGATTGAAGAACTAGGAAATGGATATCCATGTAAAATACTGGTATTCAGCCTCACCACGGTAAGACTGAAAGCCGACCCCAACATAGTTAAGAAAAGGCTAGGCAGATGATGAGATGACTATGATGACGAAGATGACGTGGTTGATGTCCCTAAACTATGATGAAACTGAAAATCTATTAAACTAGTAATATATTTCTTTTTTCACTTACAGACGCACACTTTTACTTTCACTTTATTTTCTCACAGTTACCTCCACACCCTCACACACTTAACACACACATGCTTACAATGGCACAATATAAGTAAACCTATTTTATTATTATATTTTTTTGTATTTACTTTGATTGTTTTGTTTTTATTATTTTCTTGTATTGTATCATTTATTTAAGAAAAAAAATACTTCAATTGATCAAAGCACTTTAAATGTAAAGCACGGGTAGATGGCACACTGAATTTGTAAAAAAACTGACTTCCAAGATACAGGTTTTTCTTACCTAGTTTGGGAGACAGCTGTCTCTGACTTCTAGCTCATAATTTGCCTAACCTGTTATTTAGAAATTATTATTTTTTGTGTATTTATATGGCTATGCAAATAAATAAATTTATTATTTTATACTAACTTTAAACTGACCCTATTTTGAACTCATTCTTTTAGTTAATTAAGACTTGTTATGGAATCAGACGTGGTAGTGATGTTGACTTACGCTCGCACGCGTCCTTCTCGTTGAGTCAATATCTCTCGGGGATGCCACGTGGAGCGACGAAACACGTGTCGAGTTTTATAGCGGATTGCAGACTACATTTTTATTGTTTGCAACAACTTCTATGCAGGGATTGGGCTCCAAAGCCGCAAAACTTTCTGGCTCAACTCGTGTTCAACATAGCTTCAAGCTTTATTCTACTGTTTATTTCATGTTTTTATTTATTTATTTAATCACTAGCTTTTGTCCGCGGTTTCGGTCGCGTTAAATTCGAGGTAACACAGTTCTCCTTTCCTGATTTGCAGGTACCTGTTACCTGTAGTTTTATTTAGCGCCTTATTTATTGTAATAGCAAAGCTAAGGTTTTCCCTTTTCTTCCCTCTATCTCCTTAGTTTTCACTCTTTTTAAAAAAAAATAGCCTATGTCCGTCTCCAGGGTCCTAATTACCCCTGTACCAAAATTCATCACAATCGATTGGGCCATTTAGGCGTGAAGGCGTAACAAACAAACTCACTTTCGCTTTTATAATATTAAGTAAGGATTTATGTACATACAGGGACACATAAAAAAACATAGAGTACAAAAGCACAGCTAATTTCTAAATACATTTCTATCAGCAGGCCTGCGAGGGGAAATTTGAAGAAAGAAACGTAGACAGTAGTGTGTGAGAACAGGAAGAGAATCCTTATATAATACTAGCTGTTCCACGCGGTTTCACCCACGCTGCTCAGCACCCGTTGGTCGTAGCGTGATGTTATATATAGCCTTCCTCAAGAAATGGACTGTCCAACACTAAAAGAATTTTCCAATTCCAACCAGTAGTCCCTGAGATTAGCGCGTTCAAACAAACAAACAAACTCTTCAGCTTTATAATATTAGTATATATATATATATAGATTATAAAAGCGAAAGTGAGTTTGTTTGTTTGTTTGTTACCTCTTCACGCTTTAATGGCTAAACCGATTGTGATGAATTTTGGTACATAGATAGTTGGGAACCAGGAGACGGACATAGGGTAATTTTATTTTAAAAAAGTGGGATGTGAGGCAGAAAGAGGGAAGAAAAGGGAAAACTTAGCGTTGCTAAACTAATACTAACTATATGAATGTCTTAACCTAAATATAAGTACACATTATTATAAGTATAATAATATATACCTACCTGTATAAATACATAAAACTAAAATATATAAACACAATATTATAAATATTTACACTCACTTTAAATATCTGTTGCTTGCCGTTTAGTCCGCCTGGTTGTCCAATGTATCCAACAGTTGGATCTGTATATGAAGTTCCGGGTTCTATTCCCGAGTGGATCTATTCCCTACCCACAGAGTCTGGTGCTATTTGTGGCTGATGGCTTTAGGATAGCCCCTTATTACATGGGAATCCTTACTAACATTATAAAAGTGAAAGTGAGTTTGTTTGTTTGTTACGTCTTTACGCCTAAATGGCTAAACCGATTTTGATGAATTTTGTTACAGAGATACATTGTTGGGACCCTGGAGACGGACATAGGCAATTTTTCTAAGTGAGAATTGAGGGAGAAGGAGGGAAGAAAAGCGTAAACTTAGCTTGGCTATTACAATAAATAAGGCGCAAGGGCAAAAACTTCAGTAGGAGGTACCTCAAAAACTACAGGAAGCCGGTACCTCAGGAAAGGGGAACTGTGTTACCCCGAATTTAACGCGAGCGAAGCCGCGGGCAAAAGCTAGTTAAAAATAATTGACAAAATGTGGGTGTACTGTAAGGTACACTTCTACCTAACCCGTCAGGTATTACAAGGCATGATGCTATTTTTCTGGTTATTTTATCACAATTAAATTACCTAGATACTTAGACAAAACAAAAACTAAAATAGAAATCCCAGTTCCAAACTTTTTCATATTCTTTTCTACATTGCTTAGTCCTACAGAAATGTATGATTTTCCATCCTAGTACGAAAATATGAGAATTCATACGGTTTCAGTATATGCTGGTGGAGTGCTTACCCCTGTAGCCCGTCAGTCACAATCGTGGATCCAAGTGTTTTTGTTTTCTCGTGAAAATCAAAGCCCAATTGTTGAAATATATTTTCTAGTTTGATGTCTACTGTGTTTAATATAAAAGGGCTTGGTTGGAATCAGTTTTGTTAAGTACTATTTGCGCCCCGAGGTTTCACTCGCGTGGTGATAGAATATACGATTAATTGTAGCCTATGTGTTATTCTGATGTATTAGCTATATTATTGTAAAGTTTCATAAAAATCTATTAAGTAGTTTTTGCGTGAAAGAGTAACAAATATCCATACATTCATACAAACTTTCACGTTTACAATATTACTAGGACTAGCTGTTGCCTGCGGCTTTGCCCCCAAAAGTTCATAGTATCGGGATTTAATGTAGGCTATATGTTAGTCCAGGTGATACACTATGTTTATGAGAAATTTTATTATAAATCGTGTGGTAGTTTTTAAGTAAATAATTTTTGCCCTTGCGCCTTATTTATTGTAATAGCAAAGCTAAATTTTCCTTTTTCTTCCCTCTTTCTTACTTAAAAAAAAAGAAAAACTTAGCCTATGTCCGTCTTCAGGGTCCCAACTATCTCTGTATCATCAAAATCGATTTAGCCATTTACGCGTGAAGACTTAACATACAAACAAACTCACCTTCGCTTTCATAATATTAGTAAGGACAATCTGGCCAAGGATTCGCGTTCTTCAATACCATGTATGCCACCCTGTTTCACTCCTTTAGGGGTTGAACTATGCAAAACCCAGCCTCAGTGCAAAATTTGAAACTCCTACACTTGGAGTTTCTGAGATTTCGTGATGGTCAAAAAAGGAGGAAGATCTCAATCCGCCGGATTGTTATTTTTTTTTTATTTATGTTCACGGATTACTCAAAGACGCTTGGACCGATTTGCAAAATTCAAAATTGTTTGATAGGATACTTTCCAGATGGTCCCATATCAATTTTATTTATATTGTTTATGTAGTTTATGAGTTAACGTCTATAATACATATTTATTCTCTATATCTATATAGATGAGCTGCTAATCTTTCAGTAACAATGGAAAATAAATATTCGATAAAAAATAATTATGGTATATATATATATTTCAAACCATAACTAAAAATGTTGAAATAAAAATCTTTTTTATAAAAAATAAAATCGACTTCCAAAACTTTCTCCCCTGTCAGACGTCATGGCATCATTCACTCCTTTCTCCTTCACATCATTCCTTACACAATCCATCCATCTATTCTTTGACCTTCCTCTCCCTTTCCATCCATTAACATTAATATCTATCACTCTTATAAATAAAATATGGAATGACATTACGCATCGTTCTCACACAGTTTACACATTCATATTAATACGATTTCATATTAAATAAATAAATAAATATCTTGGGACAACTCACACACGGCTATCTGATCCCAAGCTAAGCAGAGCTTGTGTTGTGGTAACCAGACAACTGATAAAATTTATAAATGCATACATATTATAGATAAATCACATCCAGACACAGAACAAACAATCATGCTCATCACACAAAGTTTGTCCTGGGTGGGAATCGAACCCACGATCTCCGGCTCAGCAGTTAGGGCCACTAACCACTAGACCAACAGGCCCGTCAAAATATTAACACGAATGATGTAACCAAGGTTTTGTAACAATATTCTGATTTAAAAGAGTGTCCATGGAGTTTCTTGCCAATTCTTCTCCATAGAGATCTACGCTTTGGAATGGACAACTACAGTACTTTCACAGTTATTATGCCTTGTGACTAAGACTGTAGCTTCATTTTTATTGTAGTCATTGTTTCAACAGTTCAAAAGTGCCTGTAACGGGCCTACTTGAAATAAATGTTTTGATATTGATTACAAGAGTCATTTCAATTCAATCACAACAAAGAATAATGTCCCATGATATTATTTCCCTTAAGCAACAATCCGATTCCCAATTGGCGGGGCAAAATAAAAAACACTTTTCATTTTCGCCCGCCATATTGTCATTTCTGCCCCGAAGTATTTCTTTTGATCATCCGTTGTCCACCTACATAGGCAGCCGGTCGCGACTACAGTTTAGCGGTAAGCATTGTCGTGTACCAGGCCTAACAATCAGCCGGTGCTCATGATGAGAGTAGTTCGGGGTACTCACGGGTGGGCGTTGCGACAAGCTGGTAGAAGCTGAGGGTTTTTTGTGCAATGTTGGCAGTACAAAATTGATACTGGAATGTTGGCATTGGCTGAGATGAAAATTACCGGTAAAAGTGTGCAGTTCAAGGAGGCTTTGCTTGTCATAAAAACCGGCTAAGAGTGAGTCAGAGCAAACTGAGGGTTCCCTACAAAATTGCAACATAAACAGCCATATCTTTTGATTAACAAAAAAAAAAAAACATAAAAATAGTAATCTACTAGCATTGGGAACAGGGTTCGAGCTACTGGTGGCTCTTGAGAGAGGAACCTAAGAATACGGGCAGTGTCCAGAAGTACTGCTTTCTGAATCAAGCCCTTGAGGAGCTGGTAAGCGGTAGACACCTCAGATTTTGGTAAAGGCTTAATACCAAATAATCAACACTGCTATTTTTGCATTGCTAACTTTTAAAATGTCAATAATTAAAAGGTATTTTCGGTTTCGTTTTATTCATCAACATATGTATTATAAAGCTAAGCAATTGAAACACTAAACTCATGACCATATAAAGTCCTTTCTACCTTCACAAATTATAACCCTAAATATCGCAGTTAAGACACTTTGCCTTGACAAGTGGGTGGGTCCTGTACTTGTAGGCACAAAATATACCACCACTTCAACAACCAAACTCGACCTTATTGCTATGGAATAAAGGCTTTATCAGTGATGAATAGTGACCTTGTACGTGAGGTTGGTGGTACTTCTAGACAAGATTTAATGATATTGTGCTAGGCTCGGAGCGGGCGACCGCACTGGCTTACTTTCAATTTAATGTGTACTGTTTTACCGAATTAGGTAAATAATTTTGTTGGTTAGGATATAAGGTTTATGGCAGACAAAGGTAAGGTCATTGATAAGTGGTTCAAGGTGACCGCGACTAGCTTTTACTCGAGCCTTCGCTGCCGACACCAATGTGCAAAAAACGTTTTGAAAATCACCCCCAAATTCGGAAAATTCGAGTAACGAACATACAAATAAATAGTCAATTTAAAAATGGGTGTGTTTACAAACATTTAAATTCGCATACACAAACAGCCAGACCCGAAACAACTACGTGTAGGCCATACAAATATTTGTTCCGTGCGGGGATCGAAACCGGACACGCAGCGCAGCAGTCAATTACTCAGCCACTACGCCAAACGTGCCGTCAAATTGAGAACCTCCTCCTTTTTTAAGGCGGTTAAGAAGTCGGTTATAACAGTAATATACTGTTTTAAATAACTATAAATAAATAAATTGAACAATCCTTTGGCAAGAGAAAACATGAAACTCTACGATTTTTTCCTAAAAATCTCTCCAACAATGAACCCAACAAATCGGTCCAGCCCTCCAGAATTCCCTCCCCTATATCTTCCCTTCCATAGCCCCTCATAACCGGGCTATCGCAGCCCGAGACGGGACCTACCTGCTCCGCCGTATTGTTGCCACGATGCCTTTTTTAAAAGCACAACAAAGCCACAAGGTATGCATCAGTCTATACTGATAGACATGCGTTTTGAAATATACAGGGTGCGTTTAACTTTGCGCGAGTGAAAAATATAGTTATACTAGCATTTTGCCCGCGGTTTCGCTCGAGTTAAATTAGGGGTAACACAGTTCCTTTTTCCTGATTTGCAGTTACTAGGTAAGTATTGATTGTAATTGTCTATTGTGATTAAATTCCCTTTTCTTCCCTCTTTTTCCCTCACTTCCCAGTTTTTTAAAAATAGTTTATGTCCGTTTCCAGGGTCCCAACTATCTCTGTACCAAAATTCGTCAAAATCGGCTGAGCCATTAAAGCGTGAAGACGTATCAAACAAACTCACTTTCGCTTTTATAATATTAATGAGGATTGTAAATAAGCATTTCAATGAAACTCATTGTAACAAACACATTCAGTATCATCCATAAATATGAATAAAAAAAAATCTTAAAACCCTGAAAATATAATGTGTGAAACGAGTATTTTTAATTAAAAACTAGCTTTCGCCCGCAGATTCGCACGCATTAAATTTGGGGTAACACAGTTCCCCTTGCGCCTTATTGATTTGAAATAGCAACGCTAAGTTTTCCCTTTTCATCCCAATTTCTCCCTCACATCCCACTTTTTTATTAAAAACATAAAATAAAAAAATTAGCCTATGTCCGTCTCCTGGTTCCCAACTATCTATGTACCAAAATTCATCACAATTGGTTTAGCCATTAAAGCGTGAAGAGGTAACAAACAAACAAACTCACTTTCGGTTTTATAATATTAGTAAGGAAGTAAGGATAAGTAAGGATTCCACGTATTAATGTAACTTTCACACCGCGCTCTCATGGCAGGGCCTGTTCTATATGTAGCAAACTATAACACCGATCTAGTATTTATAGAACTAAAAGGTCTTCCATTTAAAGCTATTTCTATAAAGGCATCGTATAAAACTGATCACTCCTCACTCGGGACTTCTACAGCCTCATTTAAGAACATGAGATACGGCTAGAATTTGAAACGTTATTGTCTGGTTTTAACGCAGTTTCCTCTGAGGAAAACTGGGTTAGGTTTTAGTTCTTAGACCTTTGTGGTTTTTTTATTTTATTTTTTATTTCAGTTTAAGTTCTTTCTTCGTTCGTTCTTCGTATTATTCAAATTAGAAACCGCGGCCCTAGAACGAAAAGGGTAAAAGAAGAAATTTGGGGGGGTTTTAGTCAGTCCCCCGCTCCGGCCAGAGCAGGGCAAGTTGTTTGACAATTTCGCATCATATACGAAAGAAATCTAATAAAAAAAATAGATTTTTATGTTGCAGTTTCTTCTGAAATTGGGTGCAACGGCTAACTTGCAACTGCGGATTAAAAACTGCTTGCTCTTTGATATCGTTATGTACTGCTTTGAGAATAGCTCAATAGGTTATAATGTCGCGAAAAAAAAATTGCAGAAAAACGTTACCGAGTTCCACGAACAAAACAAAAATTGAAAAGTGGAAAGTAAATTTACTTTTTTCCACCGACTTCCGAAAGTAATTTTCCACATTTTCATTTTTTTGTGTTACGTATTTTGTTTTCCAAAACTATAAAATTATAGAGATTGAGAACTCACCACCTAGATGCTTTTTAGAAAAAAAAAATGTACTATTAAACTGGAAATTAAAGGCGGAATCCCACCACTGCGTAACCTGTGCAGGCCGAGCACTTTAGCTGGGGTTCATGTTTGATGTATACTTTTTTTATGTATACTTTTCTACTACAGGACACGCGTACACGAATAGTAACGTACGACTACCTTTTTTTTATTGTTTATATTTCTTAAACACTTATTCACTTACTTGCCACTATATTGCCATACGCGCAAACCTCACAGGGTTTATCTGTGTGCTGGCGAGCCGTTCATATGTTATTAAATATTAGGATCTACATTTATAATTATAAGTTAGTATAGTAACGTTTATATTTATACTTGTAACTTTTCGAACCTGTCCTATATAACGCTTGCAGGTCGTCTGGTAGTTTGTTGAGAAAATAAGGTACTATATATACAGCTACCCTCATCCCATACACATTATGAAATTTTGGTAGGACATATTTATTTTTAAGCGTAATCCTTATCGTTATCTACAACAGCACAGTTTTCAATCACCGACCCGCAGCTCGCAACACGTACATCCGTGTACCAAATGCATGGCGTGCAAGTCGTTTACAGCGTTGCGTAGCGAAGAAGACGTGTTACGCCGACCCCAAATAGAATAGGACAAGGGCAGGAGAAAATGATGATGGTGTATAGAAACTGTACCTATCCTTTACATAATTACTTTATACTGCGAAAAAAAGTCGTCTAAAAAAATCTACGTTTCTGCAAAATTACCAAGAAGACAGCTATATGTTCCTATATTTCTAAATAGCGTTACAAAAGCCCACAATACTAAAAATCGTCGCCATCTTTCCCCACGAGCTTGTTACCGCACCCTGTATACAGCAATAAGGCAGAGTGCAGACAGCTTTGTGTCGCCATTCCGATGCACGGCCGTGTGTACAAGCCTGTACTGTTTACGTCATTTGTGTTTAATTATAGAGGGAGGTAGTCTAATGGGTGATATGTGTGGGCGTGTAGATTTTTTGTGTTTTCTTGTGAGGGAGAAAAGTTTGGAAGAACATATTTTTCGGGTTCCGTAGCTCAAAAAGGAAAAACGGCACATTTTATTTTTACACTAGGAATTTCTCCTGTGTCGTGTGTGCGTTTACAAACAATAAAATTCACATACACAAACAGCCAGACCCGGAATAACTATCTGTAGGCTATACAAATATTTGTTCTGCGGGAATCGAACCCGCGACAAGCAGCGCAGCGGTCGATCGCTCAGCCACTGCGCCAACCGTGTTCTTCTTTTGCCCTATATGTTAAGGGGCTGCAATATCTCTTACGAATAACGCGCAAAACTGGAAAGCTTATATCTTACTTACACTTACTTACTTACTTTCCTTACTTTCCTTGTGTGTGAAGCAATGGTAGCTTAGTAGAAACAGCTTCGTGCGTTCGAATGCAATCGGGCACTTTTTTCCCGCCGCCGCCCACAGACAATCGAAACACCAGTTGAGTTGCCAGCCCTTTAAGTATGTGTAGCCTATTACAACTACAATACGGCCAACGAGAAGCGATACCAAATGTAAACAAAACCCATGCTAAAACCCCATCTAAAATGGCCGCCCGAATGTTGGCGAACCCGTCTTAACGTTGTCATGTTTTTGCCGGGAGAACGAGACATTACGACAAAGGCAAAAGATGGAAAGAGCTAAATATTAGATTGTCAACGCCACAGTTGTTCTTTAGGTCAATGACCTTTCGTATCACTTCTCGTTGGCCGTACTATATATAGTTTAAATGCGAAAGTTTGTGAAGAGAAATGTTTTTCATGAAGCCTTTAATTTAATAGAGTTTATATACCAGAATAACTGTAACACATGCCGTTTAAATCCGAGGTTGCAAAGGGCAAACGAACGTACATGGGTAGGTTTTAGTCAGTTAATGTCCGACACTCCCTCCCGCTCCGCCCAGAAAGGGAGAAATTATTTTTTAATTTTACCTTGCCAAAAAAATGCCGTAGAAATGGAATTTGTCGACGTGGCTATTCGATAACATGGCCTATCGATCAAAGACTATCAGACTGTTTGAAGACTGTTTGATGATTAGTCATAATGATGATTACCAGGACAAATTCCAAATATGACAGGCCAAGCCACGGCCGTAAGTTTTAAATGAATCAATTGCATTCACAACTGGATGGAACAAATATTTGTGACCTTGGTAGTTCTTTCGGGTCTGGCTGTTTTTGTATGTGAGTTTAAATGTTTTTAATCTCACCCACGATAAAGGAGTTGAAATTCCTAGTGACGGGCAACGTTTTTCAAAAAAAAAAGAAAATGTTCATGCAATTTCCCTCAGATCAAATAAAAGCAGCGATACCAAGATTTTACGTGTAATTGCAAAAAAAAATGCACGATTTTTAGTGTCTCATCATTATTTTCTGTCTGCTTTTATTATCATTTCTATAATCTTCAAAGATAGATAAATTATTCGATTACTTATGACATTCGTCTCAGTCGTTTGTAATTCAAAGCGTGTCTGAAAACTGACTAGCAATAACTTAGATTCTAAGTAATTGCCAGACACATATGCTGTGTTACGATTTGGAAATTTCAGAAACCACGTATTTTGAGTAATATATTCTGTCGAAGACTACGTACGTTAGTTAATAAGGTAGGTACTCGATATTAAGATAACTAAGTTGAGAACATCATTCTCTTGTCTTTGTCCCAATTTATTTGAGGTCACCGCATTATATTTATTTATTTAAACTTCATGAACAATAGTGGTACATAGGCGGACTTAATGCTATAATAAGGTATTCTCTACCAGTCAATCTTTCGGTAAAATACGACAACATTGTGATAGGGTACAAAAATAAATATATAAAACTGTTGTTAAATGTGTTTTCGAAAACGTAAAATATCATGGACGTCGCTTTTGGAGGACTCAAATCAAATCAAAATGAAAAGTAAGTTTAATTAAAAAGATAAAACTACAATGTTAATTATTATAAAAATAGAATTCTTATTCCGATCGATATTAGATACAAAATGAATGCCAAATCTTTACATGATAACTTATTGCTAAAAACACAAGTCCGCTAAACGGCATCGTGTGATGAACGTCACAAGCGGTGAACGGCGTCAGTGCTTTGGCACGCGGCTGTTTCTATGCGCGGTATCTAGGCTGATGCATTCTTGCAGTTTTGGGTGTTGGACGTATATAAACTTATATACTCATACATTATTCAAAAAAATGTCTCAATTTTCAATTCTCTGCTAAACATCATGATGACCTGCCCAGCCTTTTCCCAACTATGGGGCAACTACAGTACTTTCACAAGTTATAATGTCTTGTGAATGGGACTGTAGCAGCATAATTCTTTTGTTCTTGTTTTTATGACATTCAAAAGTGCCTGTAATGGTCTAATTGAAATAAATGCTTTGAGTTTCAGTTATGTTGGGGTCGGCAATTGGGGTTGGCTTCCAGTCAAATCGAATGCAACTGAATTCCAGTATTTCACATAAGTGACTCCCTATCAGACCTCCACAACCCAGTTAGTACTAGGTAAACGATACCCTTGTCCTATTCTTGGTCAGTCTGTCAGTCTTTCGACCCATTAAGGTTTAAATCCAGGATTGCAAAGGACAAAAGAAAGAACATCGGTAGATTTTAGTCAGTAAAAGTTCGACACTCCCTCCCGCTCCGCCCAGAGCGGGGGAAGTTATATGATGATTTGACCTCGCCAAACGAATGCCGTTCAAATGGAAATTTTTCAACGTGGATATTCAATAAAATGGCACATCTATCAAAGGCTATAAGACTCGTTGATGATGATGATGTATTATCGGGACAAATCCCGTAATTACCACCTATTAGAACTCCACAACCCAGTTAGTACTAGGTAATACTATCGGTTTACGTCGTTCTCCTTAGATCATTGCGTTTTCTTCACATCCGTGTGTCACTACCAGGATTCAGCAGAATACTGTCTACCTGGCATTATGCTGAGCTGGACTCCTATTTGGTGCAATTTTGGTACACACGCCGCCCAGTAGTGGGCGACAAATGTGTGATGTGTCTAAATGTCTATAGGTCAATCTAACGCCTACTTTACTATTTTTTCAATCTATTTCTCAGTTTGAAATTTTTTGAAACGAAGTTTTTGAACGAAGTTCCTTATCGCGCGTTGCAAAAGGGGGCTAGACGGAAAAAAAATAAGACCAAAAGTTGTAACGACAGTTTTTGCTAAAGTTGTAACCCGTGCAGCGCGTATTTCTCTGTCTCTCTCCTTCTCTCTCTCTCATAGAAAGCAAGCCAGTTTTTCTATTTCGCATTGCACAGTGTGGTGTCGCGACGATTATTTTTGTTGAATGTATACAGGTTTTTTATACATAATAAATAATAACTTTGTTCCATCCGGGTGTCCCTTGTTATTCCTGTATTGTGTCTTTTGTTGCATAAAATATATTATTTATATATCTATCTATCTCAATAAAATAATGTCGCACAGACGCTTTGCCGCTTAACAACCACTTAATAAACCGTTCCTTGCTCAAGGTTTACGACTAACTGTCTGATACGCACCTGATACATTTTACGTTGGTTATTCTCTATCCAGATAAACCATATGTTATGTGCCCTTAATCTTACTAGGAAGATGTTTATTTCATTGAGATTATGTTATTGTAGTGGCTTAATAATGTTAGTCTTTGGAGGTTTTCGTTTTTAAATTTTGTTTTGCAACCGCTTGTGCATTAGTTAGGGTATGATGAAGAAGCTTGAGAGCCTAGAAAACTGGTTATTGATAGCTTTCTAAGCGTTTTGCATCTCTATAACGACTTCCAACAGAGTCTTTTTTTTGCGGATGGGAAATAATCAAATAACTTTCAAGGCGGAGCGGGGGGGATAGTCAGACTTGTACTGACTAAAACCCACCCATGTCCCTTCTTTTGCCCTTTATGTTACGGGGCCGCGGTATCTCTTTCGAAAAACCCGCCACCCCGGCAGGCGGTGGCCCAGGCAGGCTTTGCTTTGCCGACATCTCTTAAAGGCGCGCGTGGAACACTAACGCCGACGTCTATTGACAGACGGATGGACGGTAAGCTACCCACTGCTCAGAGCGGAGAAAGTTATTTGATGATTTTCAATTCGCAAATAAAAGGTGCGACATCGCTAAACAGCATAATATAAAAAAAAAGAATTTCAAATTCAGAACCAAAATTATTGTTAATTAAGTACGTGTGTGAAATACATTGCTAACATAAACCCAATCGTAGTGCATTAAGAACCAATTTTCGAGGAACAGCTACCCTACTATGACGTCTGAAAGCAGAACTTATTCCACTGAGGGAAAGAGACAGAGCTATACAGGGTATCTAGCACCATCTCTTTCTCACACAGGAATAAGAACTGGTATAAGATGTCATGGTAACCCTTCTGTTTTGAAAATAAAATCCTATGGAAGAGCAATAAACTAGTACAATTCATTTCATCTAAAACTTTTTTATTAAGCTTTCCTACAACAAATTATTTCGTCTGTTTACTTGACGGACTTTTTAAAGATAAATACATCTTCAGTAAATACTGAAACACAAAGCTGTCCTACCTGGCGGACAGATTAGCGTATCATTTATGAGTATTTGCCGATGGACGCTGACGCCTCTTAAAGAAGATAATCCTTTATTGTCCCTCTTTCGCCTTGAGTAGAGTGGAATGATTATTGAGGAGAATATTTAGGTTCATATTCTTTCTTTATCGTATCTTTAGTACCTATCCTTTTTTTGCGGATGGGATTTCATCGCTTTAGGCGGAGCTGGGGTAGTGTCAGACTTGTACTGACTTAAACCCACCCATATTCCTTCTATTGCCCTTCATGTTCCGGGGCCGCGGTATCTCTTTCGAACAACCCGCAACCCGGTAGCCCTGGCAGCCCCCCTCTGCTTTGCTGACATATCTTTTAAAGCGCGCGTGGAACACTAACGCGCTGTTCAGCTATGTGTTTTCGAGCGTATGGCACTCGTGGGCTGCAGCTGAAAATCAGCGTCAGGTGGCGGCCTTGTGTTGCCATCTGGCATTATGCTGAGCTGAGGCCCTATTGGCATTATTTATTTTATTTTGTTAAGGTGTTCATGATATTTTGTTTTTGTTTTTAATGCTAAATAAACGCAATTTTCTTTCTTTCTTTCTGTCGACACGGCCTGTCTTCAATAGACGGACGGACGGTGAGGTACCCATTGCTCACCGTCCACAGGCCCGCATCTACGGTGGCCGGGAGTCACCTCGCTGCGCCCGACGCCCGAGGCGTCTCCCGCGGCTGCTGGGTGGGTTTGTGGTTCTCTCCCGGCCACCTCGGCCGGGCGTATGAGGCTTTGACAAAATAGTTATATTCTATTTAGTCCTTTAAAATTATTTAAAAAAGGGACACTTATTTTTTTATTTGTAAATTAGACCAAAGATTACAAAGATATAGCCCACTAAAGTTACGTGTGACGTCACTCGTTCCGAAAAAATGTAGCAACGAGAAATCTAAAAATCTAAAATCTAAAAAACGGAATAGTATTTTTTTTGAAAACTATCCTATTGCGAAACTTCCAGTGATGTGATGACCTTCACAAAATATTAAAACGATCTAAAATGCTTGTTTCCCACCAATTAAAACAGTCGCTATACAGAAACAAAACAGAATCAAACATGCACGCAAATCCGCGAAAAGTGCCCCTTACAACCACCAGAGGTCGCTACTGCGCGGTGTTTGCGGATTTCACCCGGATAACAATGGCCGCCGATGGCCGGGCTTTGTTTTCACTTATCCGGAACACCCGGGCCGCTCGTTACTCAAATAGCCGGGTAGGAAGTATTGTTAAGTTTTAAACAAAATTACGGTCAAAGATGATTGTTTTTGTGTTATTATTGTTGGAATGGAGCGGAGTAATTCGGTGTGTGGGTTGAAAGCGGAACATTAGACATTATTTGTTTAGTTTTGTCCAGAAAGCAATTACATGACATGTACGGCACGGTTGGTGCAGTGGCTGAGCGATCGACTGCTGCGCCACGTGTCGCGTGTTCGATCCCCACACGGAAAAAATATTGTTATGACCTACAGGTAGTTGTTTCGGGTCTGGCTGTTTGTGTATGTGAGTTTAAAAGTTTGTAGACGAACCCACGATACAGGAGAAATTCTAAGTGTGGTTTAAAAAAATAAAATACATTGTACCTAGTCTTTAATAAAGAAGCGTAAGTTCAGTTAAAACTTACAGTGTAAAGAGAAGGAAATACTTAATACCAAATATGTACTACTCAACAATAACAGAGAAAGAAAAAGAAATGACTTTTCGACCAATGTTAGTTATTCAACAAACAATAAAATTATCACCTTTTCCTTTCTAAATATTAGTGCTTGTTCTATTTCTGTCTCTTATCGGCCTTGTTGACGGCGTGTTTGTGTTCCTCATTCGCCTCAAAGAGATATCAGCAAAGCAGAGGAGACTGCGAGGGTCATTGCCTGCTGGGATTGCGGGTTGTTCGAAAGAGATATCGCGGCTCCGGAACACAAAAGCCAAAAGAAGGAATGTGGTTCGGTTTTAGTCAGTAAAAGTCTGATACTCCCTCTGCTCTGCTCAGAGTGGGAGAGAAGGTAAATGATGACCGTAAAGGAAGTCGTTCTAATCTAGTTTATCTTCGACAGTATTCTTCCTTTGAAACCTTCTACAATGACGTGATTAATTATTCTTAAAATTCGTGATTTTTAGGGTTCCGTACTTCAAAATGAAAAATAAGAACCCTTATTGGATCACTTTGTTGTCCGTCTATCTGTCTGTCTAGACCTTTTATCTCGGGAACGTGTAGGGGTAACGAGTTGAAATGACCACCATTTAATACTCAACTCTGTGGTCTCCTGGAGCTGGGTAAATCAACCTTCTAAGTCTAAGTAATCTAAAGATATAACGTTTTATGTAGCAAGTTTCTTTTATTTATTTATTAAGGCACTTGAACGACTTACTCACTTACATCTCACAAAGTTACAACATCACAAACAATGAGACTATAGTGAGTTCGTCACTTACAGAAGTGCACATCACTTACTGCTGCGTTAAGGTTTAACTTTATACAACTGATAAGAATATTAAAAAAAAAAATGTGGATTAAAAAGGTCAGTCATTTATTATACTCGAAACGGTCATGATCGGGAATACGAATTAAAACAGTTTTGCGTTGCACACTATATCAATTTGCCACTTCAAAACAATAAGACAATGTATTTATTTTTGCACATTCGAAAGTACGATGTTCACTGATTGTTTTGGTATAACTTAGTTGCAGAAATAGTCACTTTTTACTACTTTTCTATAATAACAATGCCAGAGCTTACTAACACACGTGTGACTCGCAAAGTGATTCATAATAACTGTTTTTTAAGAGCTTCAAAGGCCTAACTTCCAAAGGTTTTTCCTTCTTACACCATGCACCGTAGCTGATCAATTCTCTCACCCAAACAAATTCAAACTAGTCGCATGTAAAATATTATCGAAAAAGCGACAGTGACATTTAACGACATGTCATGGGCTGATTGGACATGTTCCCCGCGTATGTTCCTATTGGCGGAACTTGTTTGTGGGCACGCCAATACTGTACGCAACGCTTCGCGAAAGCAGTGTTAGGTGAATATTTTAAGAGTGATTATGTCATTTTGTGTTTTGACTTGTAATCATTTTGGGGTATGTTTTTTTATGAAGAATGACAATAGTTCCTGTTTATTACAACTACATGCCTTACTATCCTTACTAATATTATTAAAGCGAAAGTGAGTTTGTTTGTTTACGTAACAAACAAACAAACTTACTTTTTACTTACTAATTACGCCTAAATGGTAAAACCGATTTTGTTGAATTTTGGTACAGGGATAGTTGGGACTCTGGAGACGGTAGGCAAATTTTGATGAAAAAGGAGGAGAACTTTTATATGGGGCTTTTCGCAGATTTCAAGGTAGGAAGCTTAAAATCGGTGCACACACTCTTTGTAACCAACGAAAAATACCTCCAGTCAGGAAAAGGGAAACCCCGTGTTACCCCGACAGAGTCAAAAGCTAGTTTTCCAAATATACTCATTTAAATGTGTGCTTCTCTTATATTATTGATGCTTACATAACTGTTGATAATCTACCGAAATTCGTGAAGTAATGATCCTCGATTTATTTCAAATGTTAATTTTGAATCTTCATTCGAAACTGGTGCGACACAGCGATCTAAAATCCTACTAATATTATAAATGCGAATGTTTGTGAGGATGGATGGATATATAGCTGTATGGATGGATGTATCGATGTATGGATGTTTGTTACTCTTTCACGTCAAAACGGCTGAATGGATCTTGATGAAATTTGGCACAGAGGTAGATAGTCTGGAATAACATATAGGATACTTTTTTTTCGACATTACGCGGGTGAAGCCATGATAGTAATAGATAAACAGGACATTTCAATGTAAGTATGTTTTAAATCGGCATACTAATTATTATCACGCCAGCACACGATTAATTTGCCTTGTTTATTCTCTAGTTTAATTTCCCAAATAATTATAAAAGCAACAAAATCTCGCTCCAAAACACGCCAACAATTTCTCAATGGCCACAAATAATAATAAACAACACAGATAAGTCTGATTTTGTCCATTTCCCCGGTATCCGCCTACAATCGGCATTCCTTTCGCATCGCTGGCTGAGTATCAATAGTTTTGGCTTCACGACAGTTATGATCACAAACTAGATAAATACAGAAGGCCAACGGTAGTCAAAGTCATAGTAATTTATTGATAAGGCATTCTTACAAGTTACAAAGGTATACATACGTTACATTTATTATTTAATTGCATTACCAATTAAAATACAAATATGTCAGAAAATAAAAATTGAAATAAATAAAAATAAGATGTCACCAATGGTAACAAATAAAAAGAAAAGAAAAGTCTTCCAAATAATGCATAGAAATACAATGTATACATTTACCCGCGTGATATTGAAAAAATAAGTGTCCTATGTGTTATTCCGACCATAATCTACCTCTTTGCCAAACTTTATCAATATCCGTGCAACCGTTTTGACGTGAAAGAGTAATAAACATCCATACATCCATCCATCCATCCTCACAAACATTCGCATTTATAATATTAGTTATTAGCATATTTGTGTTGATTCCTGTTTTATTTCTGGATACCGCTGAATTCCCTACCAAACCACAATTTGTTACCATCTGGTAAGACTAGTTGTCAGACTTTTGAGCAACTTACTGACTTACTAGTTACAACTGTCAAACATCTACAAATGTCAGGCGGGACCAACAATTTTGTTTTCTTCTTTGGCATTTAAGCCGATGACGACTGTTCTGCGACAAAAGACACTTACCACACTTACCAACGGCTTAACCTTCTGTATATATTTGTTTTGTGGTATTATATCGATGTTGACAGCTTGTCAATTTGTAGACATTTTGATGGTTTAGTTCAATAAACTGTTATATCGTTTTTATTCGGTTATCTTGATCTTTATGTGTTGTGTAGTTTAACTGATAGTAAGATGAATGATAAAAGCATCTGCTTTTTGTATTAAATGTGGTAATTTGAAACCTGTTCTTAGTAATTCGTAGTTAGTAGACAGATGGTTCAGGTTATAGATTTGTATAATTGACTAGTTTGAAAAAAACTGTATTAGGATTGTCATTTCACACTGTGCTCGCTAATTGGACTTTTTGAAGGGGTATGTATGGCAAATTTTACTATTTAAACTGTGATCTACAAGATTGATGGTATCATCCTTTTTTTTACCCAACAGCGTGACGCTAAGGAGGGAAATGTGTTTAGCAGTATTTATACCCGTATTTTCTTTCTCAAGTGTTTCTTAGTGATCAGTGAAGGAAAACATCGTGAGGCACCTAGACATATAACTAACAAGCTGACGGCCGCGACTTCGCCCGCGTGATGATCGAAATAAAAGTATCTTAAGTGTTATTCCAGACCATGATCTACCTCTATGCTAAATTTCAACAAGATCCGTGCAGCCGTTTTGACATGAAAGAGTAACAAACATCCATACATCTATCCTCACAAACATTCGCATTTATAATATTAGTAGGATGTTATTTCAAACTATAATCTTCGTCTGTGGTTATAAATATCATAGTAGGACAAAAATCTGTAATCGCCAACCCGTCTTGAGCAAGAGTGGTGATCTATGCTCCTGCCTTCTCTTAATGGGAAGAGGCCGTGGCCCAGCAGTGGAACAGTTATCTACAGTTTATCTACGACAGGCCTGTTGGTCCAGTGGTTAGTGGCCCTGACTGCTGAGCCGGAGGTCGTGGGTTCGATTCCCACCCAGGACAAACTTTGTGTGATGAGCATGATTGTTTGTTCTGTGTCTGGGTGTGATTTATCTATAATATGTATGTATTTATAAATTATATAAGTATGTATATCAGTTGTTTGGTTACCATAACACAAGCACTGCTTAGCTTGGGATCAGATAGCCGTGTGTGAGTTGTCCCAAGATATTTATTATTTATTTATCTACATTTCAATGTTTTACGTTCATGGCGTTCTAGCTGATGTTTATTTTAACTGGACCTACGTCTATACGAGGACTCATCATCTGCACATTCACATACAACATAGATACGATGACCATACTTTATTGAGACCACACAGCCCATACAATGAGGAACAGCACCAACAAATAAACCATTATGATCCTGCATTTACATGGTTTCTATAGCAACACGTACTTACCCTGCATTCTGCTTACCTCGTAAAAATAAACGAGCGTGGTGATAAGATAGTCTTAGGATAAACTAGATACAAACAATGTTGTTGGACATAGAGATATAGAAATGTTAGTTGTTTATGGAGTTATTTTTGTATTACGAGAGAAGTAAGAACTTAGTGTAAACTTGGAAGATTTTATATTGATTTGATTTTGCTTGTGTCTTCGGCTATCGGAAATACAATGTGTCCAGTTTCGGACTAGCGATATTCTAAGCACTTATATAACAAAAATTCTAGTACTCTTTATTGATTAAAAAAATACTACTATTTTTTTTCAAACAGTGTACAAAACTTTCATTAAATTGCTTTTTTATTTTGGACTTTAATTTTGTTTCCTAATGTTACGAAAATGTAAGCCCATCATTTCTTAATTTAAACGATAGACGATATTTTTGCCCTCCAAATAAAGCTATCTTCATCTCCGTAAGACCAAACTTTGAGAGATGATTTTTTTTGTACACGCATAGAGAATATTATTATCTCTGAGATATTATATATATGATAGATGAAGTGAATTACAGTCAATAGTGTATCGTAATAGTATATTAAAACATTCGTTACATAAGTATCTAGAATATCGCTAGTCCATGACCGGACGCATTGTATAAGGGTAGAAAAAGTCCTACACTGACTTGGCGTCGTTAGCCCCATCGATGTTGAAATGAAAATCTGACAGATTTTTTCCCAAGAGTATTGTTTTACCCTTGGAGTTGCAAAGGTCAGGTGAGCGGTATAAATAAAAAATATTGGTCTTCACTGGCATCCAATAGGCTGGACTCGACACCATTATAATGATAAAGGCAAGGCAAATTATAATTCTAATGTAGATAAATCTTGTGCGTTGTGTTCTGGGACCGCGGTATCTTTTTCGAACAACCCGCAATCCCAGCAAGCAGTGGCCCTGGTCCTCTGCTTTGCTGACATGTCTTTGAAGCAGGTATGGAACACGAACGCTCTGTCGACATAGCCTGTCGTCAATAGACGGATATAGCTCACCGTCCGCAGACCTGTCTACGGTGGCCGGGAATCGTCTCGCGGGCTATTCCCGCGGTATCAGTATAAGTCTGACACTCCCTTTCGCTCTCCAAAGAGCGGGAGAAGCTTTTTTTTCGACTTAGCCCCACACTAGGATTTCACAAACATTTAAACTCACATACACAAACAGCCAGACCCGGAACAACTATCTGTAGGTCATTTGTTCCGTGCGTAGATCAAACTCGCGACACGCAGAACGGCAGTCGATCGCTCAGCCACTACGCCAACCGTGTCGTCTGATGATAACCTATCCGAAAAAAAATAACAAATGAAAACTAAGTACTTACTGTAAACTTAAGTCACTTGTTTAAACATTCATTACATTGCAAAATACAAAACGCATCAAGTCCCAATGAAATAGTAGAACGTAACAATATACACAGAAGTAACTGAAGTGAAATCGTTATTATTTGACGCTGAAACACTTATAGCTACTGAATCTTCTTTGATATCGGACACTCTGCCTTGCCCGGGTTCAATAGTGTGGAGACGGAATCTTTTTACTCTAAATTCAAGGCAAAGCGTTTTTGTATCAAACTTTAACAGAACTGTGTTTTTTCTGCTCTCCGTCCCCCTGGTGATCGAAGGTCACCCTTTTTTACGGATGGGAAGTTTTTAACTTCCTCCACTCTGAACGTAGCGGAGAGGAGGAGGGGGTCAGGCCTGTACTGACTAAAGCTCACCCATGTTCCTTTTTTTGCCCTTAATGTTTCGAAGCCGCAGTATCTCTTTCGAACATCCCGGTAGGGAACGTCACCCCTTATGCCGATAAGATGTCACTTTGTCTTTAGACTAGGTACAGACGCCTGCACATCAAGCTACCACAATCTGTCAGATTTCTTTGATAGATTTTCGACTTTATTTCTAAAGTATTAGGTTCAAGGTTCATTGGGAAAAATTGACAGTTTCGGGTAGCTTGACCTGCAAGCGTCTGTACTTACTTCAAAAGTCTTACGACGAAGAAAATATAACACAGTTAGTATGAGAGTAAGTAATAAAGTACAGGCAAAATATTAGTTGTCATCACGAATCTTATATTGTATTAAAAGTAAAACATGAAACGTCATAAGATACCTAAGCCAACAAATAATTAAATGACAACATAAACATGAAAACAAATGATTAAACAATTAATGACTAATCAAGTGTCAGTTGCAATGATCTGATTGTAATAATTAAACAAATTACCGAAAAGTTTTGATTACAGTAGGTAGATTTAATTTCATTGCCTGATTACATCCCTTTTCAATGAGCAATTAATCAATGTTAATTTAATTACATAACGCATGAAATAAATTAATCGATTTTGTATTAAAGTTTACCTCAATTGAAGGTTTTTAAAAAACTTTTCGAACTAATGTGTTGATATAATACTATCTTACTAGCTGTGCCCCGCGGTTTCAGTCGTATGGTTATAGAATATACAATAAATCTTTATTAATGGTAGCCCATGTGTTATTTTGACGTATAAGCTTTATTTTTAGAACGTTTTATTAAAATCCATTCAGTACCTTTTGCATGAAACAGTAACAAACATCCATACATCCGTCCATCCATACAAACTTTCGAGGTTATAATATTAGTAGGAATGACATTGATTATTACCTTGAATCATTGTTTTAGAGTCAGCTAAAAGTGAAGTACTGATAAACGACGGTTTAGCATACATTTGTGGGCATTTAAACGTCTTACTGATGCTCGAAAAATAACTTTAAGAAAATTTAAATGTAATTTGTAATTCTTATTTTATAAGAAACTAGCTTTCGCCCGCGGCTTCGCCCGCGTTAAATTTGGGGTAACACAGTTCTTCTTGCGCCTTATTGATTTGTAATAGCAACGCTAAGTTTTCCCTTTTCTTCCCATTTCTCCCTCACATCCCACTTTTTTTAAATAAAAATTTGCCTATGTCCGTCTCCTGGTTCCCAACTATCTATGTACCAAAATTCATCACAATCGGTTTAGCCATTAAAGCGCGAAGAGGTAACAAACAAACAAATAAACAAACAAACTCACTTTCACTTTTATAATATTAAGTAAGGATGAAAAGACAAAGCCATCTCCACATTAGTCAACCGTGCCCGAGCTCCAGTAATTGAAATCGTCTGCCCAGGAAACGTTACGTAGGTACAATAGATATTTTACAAATGGAAATATAAGAGAGCAGCGACTGCACTTCTAATTCCTGCGCCCGTACTACTAATTCACGAGCTAAATTGGTTTTTAAATAAAACTCTTGGTTGGAAAAACGAGAATGGAGGGTAGGTCTTCGTTTTTTATAATGGTGAGTACATTTTTAGGTTATACAAGGCTGTTTTTTTGAAGTGAACGCTATCAGCTGGGTCTAGTTATTTCCAAACTGCAACGGAATGTTTCAATTTTTTATTGTAACTTCAAGCATTATGTAAAAAAGAAACATTGTACAAGGGCGGAAATTAATGCCTTTGAATTTTCTACCAGTCAACAGTTTTCAGTTGGGTTTTTTCTTTTATTTGGACATTCTTTATATGCACGTGTTTCTACATAGTTCTCACATCATTGATGTTAAAATCTTGTAAAAATATTAGAATGTCCGTGGAAATTCTGTGCCCATTCTTCTCCATGGAGATCTACGATTTAGAATGGGCAACAGCAGTACTTTTACAAGTTATTATGCCTTGTGACTGGGACTGTAGCTTCATCCTTTTGTCATTGTCAAAAGTGCCTGTAACGGTTTTATCGAAATAAATGGTTTAAGTTTTGAATGTCACTACAGTTAGTGTATAAAAGCAATGTAGAAAATTAATAAAATTTTGTTACATATAATTTAATAAAAAAAAACAGAAATCGAAGTTAAGTCGAAAAATCCCAAGGAAGCTAATTAATGCCTAAAAATCCGATATACTTTTTACTAAAAACAGATTTTATATTATAAAATACACGTTATTTTCGGAGGGGTAACCTAAAACTTCTCGACGAATAACTAAAGGGAAGGAAGGGGCTTTAAAAGTGATCTAAAAAAACCTCACGTGATTTAAAGGAAAACTTCTTCCTACAAATTCCTTCTTTTTATTAATTTCCTAGCGCAACCTTCATGAGCCATCTAAAATATGCAACACAAAACACGTCGTGGCGGCCATTTTTTTCAAAACTCATAATGACGGACAATACGTGACAAGATTTGATGGCATTACAAGAATGTCATTAATGCAATGGCTCACGTGAATAGATAACGAGGAGGGTAGTTTTAACCAAGGATTTAAATCACAGATATGCCCTTACCGTCCCTAAGTGGCGCGATTAAGTGTCTATGCTGAGCTGAGCGAATTCTCATAAGCCGCATTAAAACCATAATCATATTTATACGTACGAGTAAGCGATACCTCAGTATCTTTTCACAATTGACAGCCTGGTTGGCGCAGTGGCTGAGCGATTGATTGCTGCGCCGCGTGTCCCGGGTTTGACCTCCGCACGGAATAAATATTTGTATGACCTACAGGTAGTTGTTTCGGGTCTGGATGTTTGTATAAATGAGTTTAAATGTTTGTAAACGCACCCACGAAACAGGAGAAATTCCTAGTGAGGGGCAACGTTATTTAAAAAAATATATGTTGGGGTCGATTTTCAGTCTCACCGGATGCAGCTAATCACCAGTGTTGTTTCGTTAACCGACTGCTAATCTAACCTTCCCACCGGATAATACGACAGCCCTTGGTAAGACTGGGTTTTAGTATTTCCAGCCACCAAAGAGTGAGCGAGACAAAACTATTCCAATGTCATTTGTTAGCGAAATGGAAACGATGAGCATTATATGTCGCAGTTTGGCGAATCTGTGATTTAAATCTATGGGTTTAAGATTCTTCTCCCCCCCTCCCCGCCCGCTCTGGCGCCTTAATGGTCAATCTTTAAGATATTTGGGAATGACCTGGGTCAGTATAATAGGTATGCTAGACATACTTTACATTATTGAATTTGAATGGAACTAGGTTTTGATCAAAATGGAGGTCTTACATACTTAAACGAAATTATATTTCAGACTGTATAAAAGTGTGGACTTGCGAACCAAAGCTATGTGGAATCTTTTTAACCGACTTTAAAAAAAGGAGAAGGTTCTCAATTCGACTGCATTTTTTTTATGTTTATTACGCGATTTTACCGTCTCATCATCATCATCATCAACATCATCAGGCTATATTAGTCCACTGCTGGACATAGCCCTCCCCTAATGAGCGCCATAGCGCCCTGTCTTCAGTTGGCCGCATCCAGCATCTGCCTGCAGTCAGTCAGTGAGTTCTTAGATCGTCATCCCACCTTTTCCGTCTATTGTGGATCAATTTTCAAAATTATTTTTTATATATCCGAAAGGGTAGGTATACTCCCGAAGGGATCCCAATTTTAGCACGGTGCGCCGCCCAAGCTGGTCAGATCGCCACAGTGAGCTCCATCGTGTCCTCCGGGCGATCGTCACTGTGGTGACACCCGGGCGTTTCCTCCCGCCCGATTATGTGCAGGAACCTCCCGAAACAAATATTGTACCTGTTAACTCTCAGGCATGTTGGTTTCCTCACGCTGGTTCACCGAAGCAAGTTGTAACAAACCAGCTGCAAAGCATAGTATTAAGTATAATATACCTATATTTGTATATTTTTATTATACAAGTTTTATAGGGCGATGTAAATGTCGTAGTTACAGTAATCTCGCGGCTAAATTGTTGTTATTTATTACATTTTTACAAGGAAATTGCTTTTTACAAAGAAGAGAACCTTAAGGTGTTGGGCTAATAACTCAATTCAGATTCTAGGGATGGGATATTGTAGACTGTTTATCGATAAATTGCTTTTTTTGGAACGGAGTTCCTTACCGCGCGTTGCGAAAGGCTGTACGAAAAAAATTAAGACCAAAAGTTGTAACGACACTTTTTGCTACAGTTGTAAGCCGTGCGCGTGTTTCTCTGTCTGTCACTCTCTCCCTCTCTCATAAAAAACCAGCCAGTTATTTTCGTATCGTCTTTCTATTTCGCTATGAGCAGTGTGGTGTCGCGACGATTATTTTTGTTGAGTGTATACAGGTTTTTTGTACATATTAACTTCGTTTCATCCGGGTGTTACCTCTCAATATTTTTGATGGTTTTAATCGCGCTTACCTATGTGTTCAATTGTAGATTGATATTATCGTTCTGCTTTTATTTTAACTGGTCTTCAAGGTATTTAATAAAGTACCTAACGATTCGGCAGACTGGTGTATTGAAATCCAAACGGTAATTCTACATATGCTAGATGACCCCAACGAAACAATCATTTAGTTTTTTTTGACTCGGAGGTACTTGATTCCTAATTCCAGTAAAGTTTTATTAGGTTTTTCTTCAAGAATATCGCAGTCTAGATTTGATTCCAGTTCATGACAATTATGTTCACTCCCTAATACATAAAATGAAATGTAGTCCTGGTTTTAGCACTTCGAGAATTACAAGCGTGGTGTTACGAGATCAATTACGACCTACCACAAAACCAGAGTATCGCTAGCTAATATTATTTCACCCCGGTTGACCTGTATACCTAAGTTAAGTAAGGTTTCAAGAAGCGTATACCTAACCTGTATATTGATATCCCTTATTTTCAGAATACAAAAAACCAGTTTTGTTTTCTCTCCACGCTAGCTTTTTCTAACAATGTTGGGATTGACTTCCAATGTAACCTGATTCGGCTCTGTTCAAACCTTTTTCCTCACTCAGCTATTTTAGAACAATTCAACTGATATGCCTTTTATTCCCAACGAATGGGTAAATTTGAACGGTAAAACATTATCAATACACTTTGTACGGAATTTCAAATCAAATCAAAATCAAAATATTTTTATTTCACACAGGCCTACATGGGCACTTATAAAACGTCGAGAAAAGATGCACGGTTCGGGTTGGTCGTTTCCTATGGAGAAGAACCGGCAAGAAACTACATGGTTACTCTTTTAAAATCATTTGGTTTTACAATGTTGTTGTTACAGCGTTAGTACTTAAGTATGAGAGGACAGCGTTTAAACTTTTTAATTAAACTCGAAATTGTTGAGTAGTCAGAGTTAGTCGGAAAAAGAAGGAACATGGGTGGGTTTAAGTCAGTTCAAGTCACACACGACTCACGCTCCTCCCAAAGCGGGGGAAGTTATTTGATGATTGCCTATCCGCAAAAAAAGGGACGACTCCGTATGAGGTGAAAAGATGACGTTACAAAAACGGTTAACCTCCATGAATCCAGTTAGACTGAAAAGATTAGTCAGATAGTACCCGGGCTAATGTACAAATAAATTGTTATTTATTTAGTGTCATTTATTCATTACCAGTGTCCGGCTTCGGCTGCACACGGGTGCAATCTTTATACTCAAATCATTCTCTTCAATAATTCTTTCTATTGCTTAAAATCGTATTGAATGAATGAATGAATGAATAACTTTATTTCGGGTGGCATAGACCCATAGAAAATTAATATAATATTGTTAGACGTACACAGACACATTAAAACAGATTCCCTATCATTAAGAAACAGATTTATCATAAAAACAGATGCAATATCATTAAAATAGATTCAATATCATTAAACAACAGATTCAATAGTACTAAAATGGATTCAATATAATTAAATAAATTAAATTTCTTAGAATAGTAATAATGAGTGGTTAAATTTTGAAAACAATAAAAATATAATTTTATAATTTTACCTGCCCCAAGCCCTATATATGGGCGCATGTAATGCCTTCCAATGCTGCATAAAAGGCCCGTCCAACCTGTTTGCGACAACGTTGAGAAGACTGTTACCGCTGTCCCGCAGTCTACTTGCAATCGAGGTCGCTCTCTTGCGCATGCTGGCATAGAAACAGTCAATGCGGACGCTCGCGAACATACCTGAAGCGCTGCAGAAGCGTGGCAACCGCAGCAGTGCCCTCAACGCATTATTATATTGAACGCGGAGAGCGCTGTAGGATTTCTGCAAATATGACACCCACAAACTACCCGTATAAAAAGATGTGCAGTAGGCTCGAAACAAGGTTATCTTCACTGTCTTGGAGCAACGAGCAAACCTGCGGGCTATCATATTAGCCCTCACCGACAGCGCCCTCCTCTCTCGCTCAATATCAGCGTCGTCTTTCAGGTCGGACGTCACAATATGGCCCAGATACTTAAACGTATGTACCCGCTCCAAAGGCACCCCACATAGCCTCACTGGTGGAACCTCCGCCGGACACTTAGAACCCGCACTAAAAACCATAAGCTCACTCTTTCTCACATTATATTTAAGGCCATGTGTATGAGCGTATGTTTCGCAGATGCTTACTAGCTCTCTGAGTCCCCCAACTGACGCGCTCAGCAGCACCATATCATCAGCATAGCTGATATTGTTAAAGCATACATCATCAACATAGCATCCAACATGGCGACTGCTAAGCTCGGCAACAAGTTCATCGATATACAGATTGAAGAGCGTAGGTGAGCTCAATCCTCCCTGCCTCACCCCGCACTCCAACCTGTACGAGTCCGACAGAGCTCCCGACCACTTAACGGTATTAAAATCTGTCAAAATCTAAGCCAGCAGACAGCGTAAGCGTTACATTAACAATAAAGTATAAATAAGTAACATTTTATACAATGTAAAAACAAGAAACAAACCTAGTTTAAAAGTCTAGTGTTTAGTTCGTAATCAAATTATTATAGAATAGGCTAGTTTTCAAACAACAAAAATATTAGTCCGTCTTTTAGATTATTCAAAAATAAGAAACACGTATTTTTTATTTGTAAATTAGACCAAATATGACAAAGAAGTCCATTAAAGTTACGTGTGACGTCACGCGTTGCTGCATTTTTTTTCGCAACTAGTGACGTTGAATAAACTAAAAAAACGGACTAAAAAGAATGTAATTACTTTGACCCTGGAAACTAACCTATTTTTGCATCAGGAATTTCCTAAAATTTGTGCCGGGTAGATGGCTAATAGGTTTACCCCCTATTACGTTGTATATTTAAACTTCATGTACAATAGTAGACTTAATGCCATAAGGCATTCTCTACCAGTCAACCTTTGGGTAAAATACAATCCAATCAAAAATACAATCAATATTATAAAAGTGAAAGTGAGTTTGTTTGTCTGTTTGTTACCTCTTCACGCTTTAATGGCTAAACCGATTTTGATGAATTTTGGTACAGAGATAGTTGGGAACCAGAAGACGGACATAGGTTATTTTTTTTAAAAGAGTGGGATATGAGGGAGAAAGAGGGAAAACTTAGCGTTGCTATTACAAATCAATAAGGCGCAAGGGGAACTGTGTTACCCCGAATTTAACGCGAGCGAAGCCGCGGGCAAAAGCTAGTATTGTATAAAATGTTGTATTTTGTTTATTGCCATTTGAATATGTATTAATAGATTGACCTCTACCTAATCTTTCGGGTGTAAACGCGTATTGTTATATGTAAATCTAGTATGATGAAGTAATCTCACCAAAAATAGAACGTCAAGACTACACGTATAGTTAGTTCCCAACATAAACTTCTCATATATAGTGTTTCCATATGGGCAAGACAAATACATATTTAATAAACAGACAACGTCATAAATTACACACGAAACGTTTATGAACAGAATACTCTAGCTACCATATTATGTGACGTTTATCTCTATGAACATTGTCATAGAATACTACAGAAGGTCAGCTTTCTCAACCTAAACCAGTCTTACCAACGGGGTACTGTATTACCCAGTACTAACTGGATTGAGGAGGTCAGATAGGCATTGAGTTTATGTAAAGTTGTATGAATTTTCGAGCTTTAGAGCTCACTTCTTACTTGCCAACCACGCATTAAATTGTAACTAGTTTAAAATTGTTGTTTTGTGGACTGAAAGCAGAGACTAAGCAGGTAATGAGTAAAGAAGGTCATCTTCATAAAACCCGCGAAAAGCTTGCTCACGCACATATAGAGGTCTACAGTTGAACTAGAAAAAGTATGCGTAACGGTGATCTTCCTGTATCCGAATAACCACCTCCTACAGACAAATATACCATACCTATGTTTCCGTGTTTGTCTCATTTTTTATTTTCTGTAAGGTTATTTAATTTGGTCGTAGATTTAATTTTTTTTTTTTTTTTAATCTTGCTTTCGTGTTTTTGCATTGTGTAGATAAGTTAGTTTTAATATATTGATTACATCAATATTAAGATAATTTGAGTAGTACTTCCATAATTGTCCCAGCTTAAATTATATCTCACCATATCGTTCGTATTATCGAAGACTAGCTTCCGCCCGCGACTTCGTCATAATTATTGCATAATTACTTTGGGCTAACGCTTACTTCAACTCGCGTGATAATCAAAACAAAAAACTTTTTCTCCCCTTTTCTTGCCTCTTTCTCCCCCGATTCTCACTTTTTTGGCCTATGTCCGTCTCCAGAGTCCTAACTATCTCCCTACGGAAATTTATCGAAATCGGTTGGGCCATTTCGATGTCAAGACGTAAATAAACGATATTTATCGAAGCGCATACTTTTTCTTGCAGATCTGTAGGTACAGCGATCTTAAACAAATGTCGGTCGTAAGTGAGCTAACACTAGCGGTACGTGTAGCATACCTATGTGTGCGTGCTGAACAACGCATTGTATTGAGTCGAACTTCTGTACATTCTATGAACATATTATGCTCGCTTTATCTCTAAGAACATCATTGTGACCTATATGCTTTAGCCAAGTCTAATAACTTCGGAGGACGCTGGCGACTGATGCGCTCTGTTGTAATTTTCTAGTCTTATCTTAGCTTAGACAGTAGTTCTTAAAATTGGAATTTAAATGCGAAATCATCATCTGCCTAGTCTTTTCCCAACTTTGTTTGGGGTCGGCTTCCACTCTTACCGGATGAAGCTGAATACCAGTTTTTTTTTATGAAACGACAGCCTATCTGACCTCTACAACCCATCGTCTCATCATACTCCTTGGTAAAACTGGTTGTCAGACTTAAAGGGACAGTGACTATGTGTAACGACTGTCAAAGATCCTACAAATGACAACCGGAACCAACCGCTTTACGAGCGTTTCAAGGCACGGAAGAAACTCAGTATGTCATCAGATTAGACCCACATAGATTTTTTTGAAAATATTACGAAATTTGGAAAACAAAAAAACAATCCGGTGTAATAATGTTGAAAAATAATTTGTATTTTTTATCGATTAACCTCATGCACATCACTAATACGTAAAAATAAAGCTGTTAGTTTTAGGGTGGGGCTATTTCGCAATCGTAAAACGTCGAGTTCGAACGCGTCGAAAGCTTAGCCTGGTCCTAATGAGGCACAACAATGTAGGTAACAAGGTACTCTGATGTTGAGAAATAGCCGTTTCGTACCTGTGTTTTTCCTAGTTTTTGGAATATACTTACATAGAGTATTTATTGGCAGGAGTGAGCAGCTAGTAGCTACATCAATCTCCTCTAGATTAAACCACACTTGCCTAGGCTGGTTCGTGGATGGGTGACCACCTATTACCACATACCGAGTTCCCTGCGTGTCTTTGAAAGCACGTTAAACCGTTGCGCCGTAGTTTCGGCAGTCATTTGTATATCTTGACAGTCGTTACAAAGTAGTCAGTGTTGCGAAAGTCTGACAACTGGTCTTATCAAGGAGTATTAACTTATTAATTGGGTTGTGGAGGTCTGATAGGCGTCACTCCATGTAAACTACTGGTATTCTAATCAAGCAGGTAAGACTGGAAGCCGACCCCAACATAGATTTCTAATGTAGGGTTTTTTTAGGATGGGAAATCATCAAATGAGTTCCTGGCGCTTCGGGTGGAAAGTAAGAAGTGTCCGAATTTTACTGACTTAAACCCACCCCTGTTCCTTCTTTTGCCCTTTATGTTCCGGGGCTCCGGTATCTCTTTCGAACAACCCGCAACCCTGGCAGGCGGTGGCCCTGGTAGGCTCCTCTGCTCTGCTGACATCTCTCGCGCGTGGAACAAGAACGTGCCGTGGACACGTCCAACGTAGATCTCTTAGAACAAAAATTGTGAACACACATTTTATCCGCGTGGCGGTCCATAATACGATCCTCACGGAGATCTATGTCCTGTGTGTGAATATTTAAGGCTGATTATAAAAGCGAAAGTGAGTTTGTTTGTATCTTTGTTTGTTACGTCTTCACGCCTAAATGGCTAAACCGATTTTGATGGATTTTGGTACAGATATAACTGGGACCCTGTAGACGGACATAGGCTATCCATGTGTTTTTTGTCCAAGTGAGAAATGAGTGAGATAGAGGTAAGAAAAGGGAAAAATTAGCTTTGCTATTACAATAAACAAAGCGCAATGGTAAAAACTACTGGTAGCACATACCTGCAAATCAGGAACTGCAAACGGCAAATCAAGGAACTGTGTTACCCCCATATTTAACGCTAGCGAAGCCGCGGGCAAAAGCTAGTATAGGTATATAGGTACTTGTAGCCCATAACCGTTTCGCAAACTTCAACCTTATAACATAGGCTAATCACAAATCAGAACAGCGTAATTCATATTGGCATTAACCAACACAATACCAATTTGAAATACCAGGAGCGCATACCTTGAAATAGCCTTCATTATCCCGTTACCATACAAGTCTCATAATTTATTCGTACTCGTAGCTGCTATCCGCATGTATCATAAATAGCAGAATCGTTATATTGGTCATAGCCGGACCTTCTTTCTTTTTTTAAAACGTTGTCCCACACTAGGATTACGTGGAGTACACCTTTACTTAATCTTTTGGGTATCCTGCCAGGGTTGCGGGTTTTTCGAAAGAGTTACCGCGGCCCCGGAACAAAAACGGCAAAAGAAAGAACGTGGATTTCGTCAGTAAAAGTCTGACACTTCCCCCTGTTCCGCCCAGAGCGGAGGAAGTTATTTTTCGTTTTGTTTAATAAAACGTTGCTCCACGCTAGGAATTTCTCCTGTATCGTGGGTGCGTTTACAAACATTTATACTCACATACACAAACAGCCAGACCCCAGAGTTAAATTTGACCACTATCTCGGTTCTCGATTTAGCTGAAATTTTACATACATGTTTAGTTTGTATGACAATGTATGGTAAGTTAATGACTTTATTTTTACATTTTTTTATTTTAATAAAAATCTTTTATTTACGGACTACAATTGGCCCACATTGTGTTAGTATTATCATTAAAACCTATGTTAGTACTTAAAGAGAAAAAAATAGTGTGGCTTAACTCGGCCTCGTGTAGATTTATCAAGGGTTGACAAACCTACCCAAGGTAGGCCCATCGAGCCTTTCGGCAAACACCCTCAAAACGCTGTCGATGCTTTCTCCCACTCTGCACATCACTGACGCTACCACATTCCCATGATATTGATACCAACTGAAAGGGTTTACTTCAAATATTACGAGAAAACCTTGTTTAAGAGTACTTGTTTCCGTACCTCAGAAATATAAAAATGCAAACCTTATAGGACTCACTTTGCTGTCCATCTGCCTATCGGTCAAGGACCTTTATCTCAGGAACGCGTCAAAGTATCCAGATGATATTAAAACCATATATTCAAATCTGTGGCTCCTTGGAGATATGAAAAAACAACTCTCTGTTAAAAGATATGGCCGTTTATGTCGCAAGTTTGTACGGAACCTTCGGTGAGCGATTCCGACTCACACTAGGCCGGTTTTTTGTATTAATATTTATTGCACATGTTTCCCAAAAGCACCATCTGAAGGCCTATTCAGACCTAAGCGGTATTCGCTACCGTCTGCGGCAGAGAAAACCGCGGTACTTGATACTAAATACCTAAGCGAAAACCGCGTGGTATGTACCTCTATCCACAGCGGCAGCGAATATCGCTCAGGTCGCTCTAGCCGCGGTACTTGATACTAAATACCTGAGCGAAACCCGCGCGGTAAGTATCTCTACCCACAGCGGCAGCGAATACCGCTTAGGTCTGTCTGAATAGGCCTTTATGGAACTTTTCAGGACAGACTTTTCATTCATATTGGTTTTCACAACAACAATTTAGTAATTTAATTTTTAAAAGTACCAGGAGTGCATACTTTCAAAGAGCTTTCATTACTCCTTTACCGTTTATTCAGTCTCATTATGTATTCGTAGCTGCTATTGCGTGTCATAGTACAGATGTTACTTACCTGTAACATGCTGTATTGTATGGGGCCCTAGTTAGGGGCCAGCATTAAAAATGTAATGTTTCAATCGCTGTTCTAGGAAACAAGTCTATTGGTGCATTGGGGTGCAGTGGCCGTTACTAAGGGAAATATCGAAATGGTAGTTTTCATTTCAATTTTAATAATATTTTCGTATATTTATTGACAGAGTAAGAGGAGGAAAATGCTGGGATCTTCGAATGGAATGAAAATATAAGGAATAAGTTAATTTTAAAAATATTTACAGAGTGAGAAAGCGTTATGTATTTGACCAGTATCTTATTTTTCTTGGAGTTCCGTACCTCCAACGGAACCTTTACTTAGTTGTCCGTTTCTCTATCTGCCAAGACCCTCTTCCCCATCTCAAGAAGGCGTGTTGAAATTAAGATGGGTTGGCGATTTTAAACTTATTTTCATTCAAAGTCCAGTTTTTGTCATATTTTTCTTTAACTTTGTATGAATTGAAAAAGTCACATTGGCACTTGCCCGGACACGTTTAACCTCTGGGCTATCACGACTTAAAACAAAAGAACTTGAGAGGTGTCAAGGGACACTCGGATGGAACGAAGTTATTATTTATTATGTACAAAAAATCTGTATACACTCAACAAAAATAATCGTCGCAACACCACACTGTTCAATGCGAAATAGTAAAACGAAACGAAAATGACTGGCTTACTTTCCATGAGAGAGAGAGAAAGACAGACAGAGAAACACAACTATATCAAAAAGTGTCGTTACAACTTTTAATCCTAATTTTTTCCGTCTAACCCCCTTTCACATGAGCGATAAGGAACTTCATTCCAATATTTTGCAAAGAATAACCGATTTCCTAAACAAAACCTTTCGTTTATTTACCAACAGTCACACAAACGATTCGAACCTACATAATCTTTAGTAGTGGTCCCTATTGCGTGACTAAGAACTACCGCTAGATGGCGTGCCCCAACTTAATAGTTTGACACCGATACCGTCTGTGAGTCGGATTGCTTTCACAAGACATGCACATTGCTAATACTAGCACATAACATCTGAATCTAGACAAATCACACAGCATAGAGGGTTGAATAGCTAGGAATTTTGAATAGGCTAATGAGTGAAGTATAAATAGTGACGTAATGAATAGTTATTTGATATTTGTATCCGCTTTCTTGGTAGAGTAGACTTTGTTAACACAGAAAGGTTAGTAAAACATAAGACGAATTATAGGATGTTTTCGTATTCGTGAATTTTTTTTTAAAGTATCAAAAAAATCAGTTTAAAAAAGGCAGACATTGTCGACAATCCTTACTAATATTATAAAACCGAAAGTGAGTTTGTCCGTGGTTAGTTTGTTTATTACGTCTTCAGGCCTAAATAACCTAACCTGATTTTGATGAATTTTAGTACAGAAATATTTGGGACTCTGGAGACCGACCTAAGCAATATTTTTTTTTTTAAGTAAGAAAACGGGTGAGTTTTTTTTTTAAAGTTAGCGTCAGCCCAAAGTAACTATGTAACGCGGACGAAGTCGCGGGCGGAAGGTAGATAAAAATAAAAATTAAACATATCATATTATCATCATATGTTACATATGATGATAATATTATTATGTTTGTACTTAATACTTATTAAGTCATAGCTAAAAACGTTAAACGAGAAAAAGGTTAGGTTATGATTATAATTACATTTAGTTTTATTAAAATAATAATTAGGTACATGAGTAATTTATTTTACTTTTGGATTAATTTTGTGTTTTTAGGGTTCCTAACCTAGTCCTAGTAGTTAGTACCGTAGTTGGTTAATGAACAAAACTGATAAAAAATACTTTGTAATCCGTCTGTCTGTCTGTCAAGACCTTTTATTTCAAGAACGCGTAAAGGTGAAATTAAAACCATATACTTAAATCTGCGGTTTCCTACTGTTGTGAAATCAGTCCTCTTTAGTCTAGGCAGTCAAAAGATATGGTCGTAAGTCACAATAAGTGTGTACGGAACCCCCAGTGCACGATTCCGACTCGCACTTCACCTTATTGTCAACTGTGATCGATAAAATCTTTTCTATAAACTATTTTATAAAGATTTCAAATGTAATTTTAACTAAATTGTACGAACTGTTACAGCTGAAACTTCCCGGAAAGTTAATGTTACGCCTTAATACAAATACATAGTTACAAGTATTCACTGGAAATCATACGGTGCTAAGTCGCTTATTTAAGTACTTCGTTCCACGAAACAGTTTTCGTATAAAAAGGGTATTTTTGTCTATTTTGGAGAAGCGCGGGTCTATCTTTAGGTTAAGCTTCGTTTGCCTAGGTTAATCTGTGGATGGGTGACCACCCGTTACAAACCGAGTTTCCTCCGTGCCTCGGAAAGCACGTTATGCTGTTAGTCCCGGCTGTCATTTGAAGATCATTGACAGTCGTTACAAGTAGTCAGTCTTCTGAAAATGGGACAATCTTACCAAGAGGTATCGTATTACCCAGTATTAACTTGGTTTTGGTGGTCAGATTGGTAGTCGCTCCATGTAAAATATTGGTATTCAGATGCATCCGGTTGGACTGGGAGACGACTCCATAGTAATTGGGAAAAGGCTAGGCAGAAGTTGACTTTCTTTATTTTAAATAGACACTTAATTACTTAAATGTTAGGGTATATATTACTATAATGCTGGTCATATTATTAGTTAATGTTGATTTGATAGACATAAACGTGTGTTGTTTTTAATTTGAATGTGTTTTCTTTGTGTCAGATATTTTGTAAACGACAAGAGAATCTTATACTTACCTTTTGTAATAGAAATATAAGAATGGCGTGACCTAGCTAACCATGTGTTGTCATTCAAAATAAAAAAAAAAACTTAAATTCAACTAAATCAAAATCGGACAGTGGGTTAAATTTAACTTCTAAGGTTCATTTAGATAGACGTCAGCAAAGCAGAGGAGCCTGCCATGGGTACTGCCTGCTGAAGTTGCGGGTAGTTCGAAAGAGATACTACGGTCCCGGAACATAAAGGGCAAAAGAAAAAAAATAAACGCTATTGACCACTTTACTTGCAAAATGGTCGCGTGGCTAAGACGCCACCGACAACTCAAATTGTCTCAATTATAAATAAACTAAACTACCACATATTACATTTTTACTATGTTTGGCGTCGGCGGCGAAGTAATGTAAAAAGGCAAGCATATTAAAAACTAGCTGTTCCACGCGGTTTCACCCACGCTGCTCAGCACCTGTTGGTTGTAGCGTGATGTTATATAGCCTATAGCCTTCCTCAAGAAATGGACTATCCAACACTAAAAGAATTTTCCAATTCCAACCAGTAGTCCCTGAGATTAGCGCGTTCAAACAAACAAACAAACAATCAAACTCTTCAGCTTTATAATATTAAGCATAGATAACCGAACACCAACATTTAGACATTTAAAATTATTTTCCCTGTGTGTATTTATTTTTCTAAATAATGCACTACAAAATCAAATTATTTACCAACTACTAAGAAGATTACAAACACAAATCCAGACTTATTTTCTGAATGTTCAGTGTTAATTTGCAGAAAGATATTTTGTCTTGTCAAGATACGAATAACCGTGAAAAGACCATGTCTCTCCTTCCACAAAAACCTAATTCTTCATTCCGATTCGGATACGCCTTCAAAGCGGAATCTTCAAAATGTTCCGAGAAAAAAAAATCACAATAAGCACTTGATTATTTTTATTGGTGAAATGTCTCATTGAGGATCTGTTGGTGACTCATAGTCTACCTTCAAGCTGTGAGGTCGCCGCGGGTGGGCAGCTCACCATCACAACATGACCCCCCACACCCCCCACTAAACACCACAAAACGACCTTTTGAACGCAACGCAACCATTAACCAAAGCTCTTCTTACAGCGGTCACGCAAAACTTTTGTTCGTTTCCCATCAGCGGTATTTCGCCTCTAAAATAACAAGCGAAATTGAACCTTATTTTCTAGTGATGATGAAGGCTAGTTTTGTTGCAGTTGTCGAATGAATTGAGTTAATAATTATTGCGTTTTGACCTGCTACCGTCAGAGGACATGATTTAGGACGCTAGTTTGGTCCATTTGTCATCTGGTCGTGCAAACAGGAAATCATTCGTTTTGAAGCAAGTGATCTCTGATAGAATGTATTGCAGTTTCGGAGATAGTAATGTGCGACATTTTGGTAAGTACTCTATTTTTAAAAATGTATGGGGTATTTGTAGTCAATAAATTTGCAGTAAGGATACTCTTTAACCTATTAAACGCCATAAGAGATACCGAGGCCCGGGAACATAAAGGGTAAAATCTGTAGGTACTTATAATATTATAAAGCTGAAGAGTTTGTTTGTTTGTTTGAACGCTAGCGCGTTCAAACAAACAAACAAACTCTTCAGCTCAGGGACTACTGGTTGGAATTGGAAAATTCTTTTAGTGTTGGATAGTCCATTTCTTGAGGAAGGCTATAGGCTATATAACATCACGCTACGACCAACAGGTGCTGAGCAGCGTGGGTGAAACCGCGTGGAACAGCTAGTCTAAGAAATAAGCTATCTACATACCATATTTCATCTAAATCAGTTGAGTCATTTGAGTATGCAGGATTAACTAACAAACACACTCATACAAACATTCACTTTAATAATATTAGTGTGATTGAATAACTCGGACGTAAGTTATTGTTACCAAAAGCAGTACTTATGATAACCAAGGCAAAACTTTTTGATTTTCCAGTAGCAAAATAACTCTTTTTCCATCTCTTTTTTGTTGGAATTGGAAAATTCTTTTAGTGTTGGATAGTCCATTTCTTGAGGAAGGCTTATAGGCTATATAACATCACGCTACAAAATACACGCAAAAAAAAAGTAAAAAACAAAAAAAAAGTATAAAACCTTAAAGTATAAAACTAGGCATGTAGGGTTTACCAACAAAAGAGAACATAACATATTCTTTAACACTAAAAAGTGGGTCTCAGACCACACCTTTATTCCACTGCATATCGAATGCGATGGCTTGTAGACTTATCATGAATTAATATCCAATATTCTATCAACGTCCTATGGTCGACACAGTTCATAGACATAAGGGGGTGTTCAAAGCTAAGTCAAGAATCTATCATTGCTTAAATTCGTTAAAATCCTACTAATATTATAAATGCGAATGTTTGTTACTCTTTCACGTCAAAACGGCTGAACGGATCTTTATGAAATTTGGCTTAGAGTTAGATTATGGTGTGGAGTAACACATAGGATATTTTTTTCGATATCACGTGAGCGAAGCCGCGGGCAAAAGCTAGTACTGGTATAAAGATCCATTCGGTTAGACTAGAAGCCATCCCCGAAACGGTTGCGAAAGAGATCGCCAGATGAGAAATGAAGCACAAGGATGCAGAGGCTACTTAAGAGTAGATTCATACCTGTTTTTCAGGACGCGAAATGAAATAACTTCCCTCGCTCTGGGCGGAGCGGGGGGCAGTGTCAGACTTGTACTGACTAAAACCCACCCATGTTCCTTCTTTTGCCTTTTATATTCCGAGGCCGCGGTATATCTTTCGAACAACCCGGAATTACCCTTAGGCAAAGCGGCATACGTTTCTTTATTTATTTATGAGTGCATTAAAACTTCTTTAAAGTAAGTCAGCCCCTGGCACTATTGGCGGTCGTATATTTTCTTCTGAGAAACAATTTTATTGTACACAATAGTTACATAATGGGTGGCCGTTGGTCTAACTGTAAACTTCTTTATTTATGCAATGTTGCAAGTTTTCTGCTAACCGCTGTGTTTTAAAGAAATAGCCACGTATGTGGGTTTTGTTTTAAGTGCATTTTGAGAAATAGTCCATTTTTCTAAGTGTCGGCTGGCAGAAATAACTTTTAGATGATTCTAATATACTTTTATCGTCGACCTCAACACTGTACTCATCATTTTCCTACCCTTGTCCCATTCTATTTGGGGTCGGCGCATCACGTTTTCTCTTTCCATTCTCCCCTATCAGACGTCACGGTATCATTTACTCCTTTCTCTTTCATATAATGCTTTACACAATCCATCCATCTTTTCTTTGGCCTTCCTCTCGCTCTTCGTTCATCAACATTCAGAACCATCACTCTTTTACGACTCCCTTTATTTTTTTCTGTAACAGACGCAACTTTCAAACTTCCTCTAATATACCCATTCCTTATCCTTGCTGAGCATAGGTCTTCTTCAAATCGCTCCACTTTTGCCAGTTCTGTGTCATGGCATCCAATTTCTTCCGGCCAGGTAATGAGATCATCTGTCACCTATAGTCGGTCTTCCCACATTCTCCGGCCGTGGACTCCACTCCAGCATTTTCTTTTCTCATCGTCTATCCAGTCAACGGCGTATGGCCCACCCGCTTCTACTTCCTCTATGACAAAAAATCTACGCTTCTGTAAACCCTTCCGAATAAAAAATACAATGATACAATAACAGAACAAATCAACAAAAGAAAATCATATCACAAGAAATTCCCACACACACATGGATACATAAAAGCCCACACACACACACATAGATACATAAAATATAACACGTAAACATCTCTTTATTTATCCTTGGACGCAACGCAAAACTATTCCGACAAAAAACACTTTCGACAATGGAGATTCTTACTGGACATAACTAAGTCCTGAAAGGTTTTCTTGAGGCCCATTACACAAAATCCCGGCGACCTTGAGGCCTTCGGGCCTCAGCTTGAGGCCGATTCTTTGGGCTGTGAATGATTTACGAGTATATTCCAGTTTTATTCTTCATACCAGGCGGGGACTAGAACTATTCGTACTTTGTTCATGAATTGGCGCGACTGATTGAGTTAACAATTCGTAAGCTCTTTGGCTAGACGGTAAATACTTTGTAACTTAATTTGCTAGTGAGGAAAGTAAGTTGACTGTAAGTAATGCTTTGTGTGTAAATCGTATCATGTTTTAGATGTAAATCATGTTCAATTGTTCTATGGATTATTTCCAGAAAGATTTTTCATAATTAACCGTCATGCCTAGTTTTCCCAAAGGGTATTTTATATCAGAAACATCTAGAATATTTCACAACGCAACATAATCAAACTAAATCCACGTTTTATCGTAATTCTCGACCCAAACATTCAATACAAGATGTCAGTGGACCGAAATAAAATGCCTACAATGGCGGAGCAAGCAAATAAATATAATAAATGTCCCATTCTTTACTTGGAGCTGTAAAACTGTCAGTGCCACGTGCCCTTGAACAACCTGGGTCCTAGTCGATTGATGTCAGGGGCGGGGGGAATTTCACCGACGATTTTTTCGGCTGGGAGATGACCAGAAGAGATGGAAAAAGAGTTATTTTGCTTCTGGAAGATCAAAAAGTTTTGCCTTGGTTATCATAAGTACTGCTTTTGGTAAACAATAACTTATGTCCGAGTTATTCAATCACACTAATATTATTACAGTGAAAGTTTGTATGAGTGTGTTTGTTAGTTAATCCTGCATAGTCAAATGACTCAACTGATTTAGATAAAATATGGTATGTAGATAGCTTATATCTTAGATTAACACAAAGGCTAATTTTATCTCGAACGCGATTGATAATCGTTTATTTTTTTGTTAATAAAACTTAAAAAAATCTTATATTTTTGACTCACAAATTCTTTAGAACAACTGAAACTTTTTTTCACAAAAACTTCGATGCGAAAACTTTATCGAATTCAAAATCTTTTCTGATTCCGAACACCAATACATCAATAAAGATTGACACAATGAAAACATTTTCTTCTACACCATCGACGCTATCTGTCTCTCGCGGGACTCGAACTTGGGAACTTTGACACAAGACCTGAGGGGTTGTTAGTCATCGCTAAATGATTAGTAGGAAAGACAGATAGACGGAGTCTATCAATCAATTTGTTAAGGATTTGTCACACATGAGTTATTTTTGGGAATATTTGTACCCGATTGCGGCGAAACCTGAAATGAGGGTTATTTGTTTGAGTGTGTAACATGTATGTATGTCTGTTCCTTTGTTTCCTCGCACCAATCTGGTGAAATTCGTCTTTGGCAGCACGATCATTGTCACTGGACACATTAAAATTAAAGCATTTATCCTTGAACGTCAAACCAAAACAGACTCCCGGGCTATGTAGATGCGGGCTTGTGGACGGTGAGCAATGGGTAACTCACCGTCCGTCCATTTAGTTAGTTAGTGTTACACATGCGCCTTAAAGAGATGTCAGCAAAACAGAGTGCGGGGTGAAGTGTAGTTCGAAAGAGATACCGCGGCCTCGGAACATAAAGGGCAATAGAAGGAACATGGGTGGGTTTGAGTCAGTGATGATTTCCCATCGGCAAAAAAAGGGTTATTTGTTTGACATGTATGTATGTCTGTTTCTTTGTTTCCTCGCACCAATTTGGTTAAATTATATATCGTTAAATTCACTAAAATAACATGTTAAATATAGATACAGATAATTCTCCCGACCAAATATCGTACGGATGCAAGACTGAACGGATAATAAAAATGTTCTCAGATAATATCATTGTGCACGAGTGTGTGCGCTGGCACAGGTGCACTGTCTGTTCCTTTCGTGAGACTAAGCCGATGGGACAGCAATTCGACACGACCGGGAAGCGAACTGGCACGTGACCTTAGTCTTTACGAGCAAGGTCATATGAAACCGATGACTTTATAATATGGCATATGGCAATGGCATAGGCCTTAGGGCATGGACAGCAGTGGACTTATTCATATAAAGTGCGTAAAATACAGATTTCTAAAAAAACTTGAGACGTGTTCAAGGGACACCCGGATGGAACGAAGTTATTATTTATTATGTACAAAAAACCTGTATACACTCAACAAAAATAATCGTCGCGACACCACACTGTTCAATGCGAAATGAAAGACGAAACAAAAATAACTGGCTTGCTTCCTATCTCAGAGAGAGACCGACAGAGAAACACACGCACGCCGCACGGCTTACGACTATATCAAAAAGTGTCGTTACAACTTTTGGTCTTAATTTTTTCCGTCTAGCCCCTTTTCGCAACGCACGATAAGGAACTTCGTTCCAACACTAAAGAGAAGGAAAATGAAATTTAATTCCAGAAGTCTATGGCTTTTGTTTGAAGGCGACCATTTAAAAATAGGGAAAGAATTTTTCCTACATTTGTATCTAGGAAAATTTATTTTCTCTATTTTAGTGACTTAGCTAGATCGATTGTTCGTCCCCACAAACTTTTAAAATCGCTAAAGTCGTTATCGAGAACGAGAAAGCATACTCTCATTAAAAAACATATCGACGCGCTTTTTCGTTCAACCGTTGCATTAATAAAAACGGTCACATTACAATATGAACTTAATAACATTAACATCAATAAATTACGACTGAAAGGTGAACTTAATGTGAGATTAATATGTAAATTGGAATCGGTCATCATTGGCCGCTCACCGGTAATGCTATTAAACCAGTATTTGACTATGACACTGAAACCTATACCAATACTGACAATGTGTAAGTAACTATGTTTGTTTATTTGCTAAAAAAAAATTTGGTTATAAACTTAGTAAACGTAACCTGGATAGATAGATAGAATATTCTTTATTATGTACACCATTCAAGTAACTAGAATAACACTATACATCTATTAAATAGGGTGACACAATGGGCGGTCTTATCTTTTCAAGACAACATTTGGATGGATTTAAATGAGGAGACACAGAACCTAGAACACAGGCAATATATTGAATATCAATTGAATAACCATGTCGACGGCGCGTTAGTGTTCCACGCGCGCCTCAAAGAGATGTCAGCAAAGCAGAGGGGCCTGTCAGGGCCACACACAGGATTGCGGGTTGTTCGGAAGAGATACCACGGCCCCAGAATACAAACGGCAAAAGAAGGAACATGGATGAGTTTTAGTCAGTAAAACTCTTACACTGTTCTGCTCCAACCAGAGTGGGAAAAGTTATTTGATGATTTCCCAATCGAAAAAATGAAAGGAGGGCACGAAATATTGCGTTATGTCCAACTTTTTAAATTGTTTAACAACTGTGAACTGTAATGAAGTATTTTAGGCCAAAAAAAGGATGGCTGGATTGTGTAAAGGAATTATATGAAGAAGAAAGGAGTAAATGATGCCGTGACGTCTGATAGGGGAGAATGGAAGGAAACGTGTTGCGCCGACCCCAAAATAGAATGGGACAAGGGCAGGAAAATGATGATGAAAACACATATGATATGATAGCATAGTGATATGTGTCGCGTGATTAGGTTTTTTCCGTGTTATTCACAAGTTTATGGTATTAGGTAACTAACTTGCGACTAGTTGATGATAATAGGCTCGTTATTACATAATCGCTATGACTTATACATGATAAGTAAAATGTGGGTATAATATTAGGTACACCGCTGCCGAACTCTTTGACTTATTACAGGCGTGATGTTAGGATATGATAAGTAAGCTATCATAAAGCTTATTATTATTGCAATCATCTAGAAAATGAAAGCAGCCGCAACTTGTATAGGCCGTCTTTGACAAGTGGCTATCAGTAAAAGTCTAACATTACCCCCGCTCCGCCCAGATCGAGGTAAGTACTTTTTCATTCGACGGCTTCTCACTCAAAAAAAAAAGTGCAGGAGAAAGATGATGATTTCTTTTATCTCATAAATAAAGCCTTTGGGAATTACTTTACTCTCTTCAATTCTAATGTACTGCTGAACTAACTATCGGATCAGCAATGAACTGATGGTGATCGCCGATCAATTATACTAATCTATACTAATATTATAAAGCTGAAGAGTTTGTTTGTTTGTTTGTTTGAACGCGCTAATCTCAGAAACTACTGGTTGAAATTGGAAAATTCTTTTAGTGTTGGATAGTCCATTTCTTGAGGAAGGCTATAGGCTATATAACATCACGCTACGACCAACAGGTGCTGAGCAGCGTGGGTGAAACCGCGTGGAACAGCTAGTCTCTTATACAGTTTTTACCACGATTCTAAATTCAAAACGCTTTGATGACAAAACTGTCACCTACCTCACTTCCCCAACCGTCTAAAACCAACTTGACAGAACCTCTTTGCCGAAACTTTGACCTACATGCACCACTCAAGTTAAAAGCGTCAAAACTCCATCAAAATTGGATTGTTACTCGATCAAAATGTTTGTAAACTCACGATAACGCTCCGTTGGTTACTGAAACCTTTTCAGAGAGTCTGACAGCTCGCCTGTGACGTAGCCTGCATCTGACAGCTCCGTAATTGCCACAAATGTTGCCAGTTGTAAAAATACAAAGGGCTGCCATGTGTGATTATGGAATAGGGTTAGTAAGAGCGCGTTTTGTTTGACTTGGTTTGTAGATTGTCTGTGGTAGTGACTTATGTAACATAATCTGTAATACCCGAAGGGGTGGGCAGGGTATACCTAATATTAGGTTATCTACATTTCAGAGACCGTGGTCACAAAACTGAATAACACTTTGCTCAACCTTTAAATCAGTCGACAGAAATCGAAATAAAAGATTCCTACGAATTGAGAACCTCCTCCTTTTTTTGAAGTCGGTTAAAAATTGCTGCTTACCCAGAATCATAATAGGTTAATAATATGAATAACGTTACCATTCGTTAAATGGTCGCAAAGTGACAATTCACAATATTAATTAGGTTTGAAACCATTTAATTAAGAATTTTAACGTTATTCATATTACTATTCCGCTAAGGCGGACATTTTATACCCTACCTCTAGTATGTTCCATGTTAATAAACTTCTTTCTAAACACCAATAAAAGTATCATATAACGCTGAAAGTACCAGGGACCCATAATACCTAGGAGCTAGGTCAGTAGGGCGAGCACCACCATAAATAGTAATAAATCCCACACTTGACTTTGACAAATGATGGTAAAATACCTATAGCTATGGCGGAAACCAGACCGACTAACAATAGAAAATGTAATGCCAACCCGCGGAGCTTTGTGATTATCTTCTATTTATAAAGAAAATACGTTGGTTTGTATACGTCTCAAAAACTCAGGGAATGCTGGTTCGTATTGACATATTCTTTTAGTGTTACCCAGCCCATTTATCGAGATCATATCATAATAATTATTATTCGAGGTTCCTGTGCTCCCGATACCGGCAGAGACCTATTTTTATATTTTTAAATGTTTTTTCTATTATTTTTTAAAGAAATATTTAAAAATGTATTTGTAAGTATAATGAATGAATAAGGAAAAGAATTATTCGAAATAATAAAAATACCCCCTCTAGGCGTTGCGGAAGAGTGTCAAACTTGTATAGTTGTACACTTAAAAAAAAAACGTTGCCCCACACTACGAAATTTTCCTGTATCGCGGGTGCGTTTACAAACATTGAAACTCACATACACAAACAGCCAGTTGTTGAGCGATCGACTGCTGCGCTGCGTGTCGCGGGTTCGATCCCCGCACGGAACAAATATTTGTATGACCTACAGGTAGTTGTTCCGAGTTTGGCTGTTTGTGTATGTGAGTTTAAATGTTTGTAAACGCAGCCAGGTACAGGAAAAAATCCTGGTGTGGAGCAATAAAAAGGGATATAATTATTTTGTGCCTCTATTCTTATCGCCATTTTGTGTTTAGTTTTAAGGCAGCGCCAAATATAGCAATTAGCAGTTAAGTACTTCTACCCTACCATGACGTGTTAAAGCAGAACTTATTCCGCTGAGGGAAAGGGACAGAGCTATACAGGGTGTCTAGCACCATCTCTTTCACTCAGTGGAATAAGTTCTGCTTTAAGATGTCATAGTTAGGCCTACTTGTCGTCGTTGTTAAATGTTACTTGTCCTTACAACACATCCGCTGTTAAGTATAAAAATATTAGTTAAACATTCTACCATGTTTAAAAAAATTCAAACACACAGTTGGACAATTTTTTTTTATGAAACTTCAAGAATTGAACCTCCAACGTTAATCCCGAAAGCGAACATTTACCTACTGTGCCATCACTCGCATCAAATCCACTTACTCCTAATCAGCTTTCGTTATAATTGCTTTTATGAATACCTCGATTTAGGGATCCGTGAATAGGGAGCCATTAGCGGCCATTTGTAATTCAGCTGTGGTGGTGGTTGAATTTTAATTATTTTACACGCATAATAGCCGTGTTTTGAGGAAAAATGGGGCAATGGTACGGTGATGTAATGAGCAATGGATGTTAGAATAGATAGGAAATGTTTAAATGTTTATTTATTTATTAGAATTGTAGTACAAATATAGATGGTCGAGTTTTTTTACAGTAGCTCGAACGATTTGGTAAAAATTAGCAAGCAAAATTATGAAATTTATCATCGACATAATTTAAGTTAATAAAATTGATATGATATTATAATATTGTCATAAGTATATAAAATATAAAAATATGGGTAAAACTGAATAAACGGAATACTGACAAAAAAATATACTCATATGTATTTAACCAATAAACGGATAAAATGACAATGATGAATTGATAATAGAAAAATGTCAACGTGAATATTTCTTATTAATCGTTGCCTGCGCTTACAAATATTTAAACTCTCATACACAAACAGCTAGACCCGAAACAACTACCTGCCGGTCAGACAAATATTTGTTACGTGCGGATCAAACCCGCGACACGCAGCGCAGCAATCGATCGCTCAGCCACTGCGCCAACAGTGCTGTCTTTGAAACTAAGATACTGAATAAAATGATATGTCTACAATATGTTTAAACAATATCGCCTAAAATCGATCGATTGGGATAGATCATACCCGGAGGATAGCACATCTATACTAATATTATAAAGCTGAAGAGTTTGTTTGTTTGAACGCGCTACTCTCAGGGACTATTGGTTGGAATTGGAAAATTCTTTTAGTGTTGGATAATCCATTTCTTGAGGAAGGCTATAGGCTATATAACATCACGCTACGACCAACAGGTGCTGAGCAGCGTGGGTGAAACCGCGTGGAACAGCTAGTACAGAATAAGCCACTGCGCCAACCGTGCCGTCATTTGAATATATAGTTGAATATATGGTTTTAATTTCAACTCGATACTCCTATGCGTTCCCGAGATAAAGGGTTTTGACAGGCAGACAGACAGACAGACAGACGGACAACAAAGTGATCCAATAAGTGTTCCGTTTTCTCCTTTTGAGGAAAATAAAATCGTTTTTTTTTAAATAATCGCATTTACGACGGGCACATATGAAAAACAAAAAAAAAAATGAACAGACAAAACATTAATAAATACTTATTAAACAAAAAAAAAATAGCTTGCACGCCTTCACTGCGACAAGTAGGTCACCGCACTCACCACTAGCAAAAGAAAGCTAGTGTTCTCTAGACAGAGTTTGACAATCTTTCCTGTATCTCAGCCTGTAAAACACAGTACAATGATCCCAAACCTTCCTAGATCAAGCAATTACAATCAAGTCAAATGTAGCACCACGTCTTTGTGATAGCAAGACAAACGCCACACGTCTGTGGGTCGTCTCACAATACCCCACAATTAACGCACGGTTCGCAACCCTTACCGATGTATGTAGAGAGCAGGCCATGAGCTCAAATAGAGCTCCTTTGAACTCCTGTGCGCCTGGTACACTTAATGATTAGCAGGACGTGTTTACAGGAGTACCTACTGTCCGTGTTTGTTATCATCTTCCAAGAAAGACATGCCGTGTCTCATTTCTGACGTCGGAACTTATTTTTGTTGTTAACACGCAGATATTTACTTCACCTATGCAATAGTACGTGAGAATTTGTAACTGCTGTTCTTGGCTCTATAACACCCTTGCCTAGCCTACCCCCTCCAACTAACTATCTACTAATAATAAAAATGCGAAATTTTATGAGGATGGATGGATACATGTTGTTAGTTTTTTACGCAAAAACTACCAAACGTATTTTGCTAAAATTTGATACACGGATAGTTTGTTTCCTGTATTCACATAAAGAATACTTTTAATACCGGTAGAAAGACATCTAGGAACCTAGGAACATGTCCAAACGCCCCGCATTCAACGCCGCAAGGAGCTAATCACACCAATATTATGAAGGCGAAAATTAGTCTGTGTATGATTTGAATAACATTCGGTATTATAATAAATATCTTGGGACAGCTCACACACGGCTATCTGATCCCAAGCTAAGCAGAGCTTGTGTTATGGTAACCAGACAACTGATATACATACTTATACAGGGTGTTTGGAAGATCGATGCAAAGCCGTGAAGCAGACCTAGTATAGACTATTTAGAACCATTTGAACCTAACTTGTCTTCGGCGAAGTGTGACTATTTTTTTTAAATCAAATTTTAATGATTTTTGATGATAATCCTAAAATTTTGCAGTTATTTGCAAATAATTAGTCAGTTTGAAAGATAAATCATTTATTTTTTTAATTATTTTATTAAAGTAATGTCTGAACAATCAAACGAAACATGATTAAGGCATCTGTGTCATGAGATTTTTTTTTTTAGACAGTTGAAGTTAATACTTCTGTTTTTAGATTAAGAAAACAGATTTTTGACAGATTAAAAAAAAATCACGGATCGTGCTTTTTCTGTTCAAACATTTTTTAAGACATGCCTAGTTATTAGACTTTCTTTTGAGGTATCAATTACGCAGATAGCTTACAAATTATTGAAATTAGGATCTACAAACTAAAGTGAGGGAGAAAATTAAAATGTATCGGTGAAATAATTAAAACAAAATTTTAATACAAATCATTTATTTTTCATGTTCAAAATGTCCGCCGCGGTTCCTAACACAAGCACGGGCCCGTCTTCTCACTTCCGTTGTTGTAATTTTCAACTTCATCTCTAGTTTCATTGTTTCAAATGCTGAATTTATTCTCGCAATCAGTTCTTCTTTAGTATTTATCTCTACGTTTGTATAAACTAGTTCCTTGGCCCGACCCCACACGAAAAAGTCAAGCGGCGTTAGATCGGGTGACCGGGCGGGCCAAGGGATTGGTCCGTCTCTGCCGATCCAGCTGTCAGGGAAGCAATTGTTTAAGTGCTCGGGTACATTCAATGTCCAATGCGCTGGACAACCATCTTGTTGGAAAATAATTTCTCGGTCTCCTGTGAATATTAGGGCCCCGGATTCCTCTACAAGCTCTGGAAAATCATTTTGTAAGAATTCCAAATAACTATTGCCATTCAAATTATCCGGTAAGAAATGGGGCCCAACCAGTGTTCTGCCGATCACTCCGGCCCACACGTTGACCGAGAATTTCCTTTGAAATGACTTCTGCTTTTTCCAATGTGGATTGTTGTGTTTTTCAGCCCATTGATGAAGATTGTGGAAATTAGTTATGCCTTCCCTAGAAAATTTACTTTCGTCTGTCCACAAGATTGACTTCAGAAACCATGCATTTTCAATGTCAGAGTTAAGAAGAAAACGACAAAACTGTATCCTTCTCTGAGGATCTCGCTCTTCAAGACCTTGAACGCCCGTGCCATGATACGCATACCTGTTATTTTGGTGCATTGTATTCCACACTTTCCAATGGGAGATGTTTAAATTTCGAGCTACTTTTCTAGTGCTGGTATGTGGATCAGCTTGAAATGCCGCTAAGATATCTTGTTCGATGTCAGTACCATGTCTACCTGGATTGACTCCAGGTTTCACACGGTGTATCCCATCTGCAGCAAGCCGACGAAATGTGTTATAAAACACTCTTACGTTCGGTACTCTCCGATTAGGATAGCGTTCTTGGTACATCCGTCGTGCTAAAGATCCATTGCCGTCTGCTCTGCCATACATAAAAACGATGTCAGCATATTCCTCGTTCGAGAAAGTAGCCATAGTCAGTTCTCACAAAAACGGCTGGTAACGCACTAAAAGTTCAACTTAAAATAAAAGTTCAAGAGTCACGTGCAGGAGCGCAAAGGGCTACAACTGAACACGATGAATTGTCACGAAAAAGGAGATAGCGTCTAGTCACAAGCGCAGTTGTTACTCGACTGAGTAAACTGGCGTCCCTTCAAAAAAACAGGTAGTTACTGACCCTATCTAAAGAAACACGACCCTATTGTCTTACCAATAAAGTCGTTTTTGCTGTGAAATGTGTTCACGTAACTAGGGGTGCGCGGGCGCTACCTGAAATTGTCAAAGTTATCGCCATCTTATCGCTCGCGTCACGCGTCGGCAGTGTTAGAGAGTCTCCCCTAAATTTTATTTCGAATGTCCAAAATTAAAGTTATCTTCTTATTTTTTTTTAACATAAAATCTATTTTTTAATAAGTATAATAATAAATGTTATTATTTTAAAGCACTAGTCTCGTTTTATCACCCTATTTAAAATGTTTAATTTTCTCCCTCACTTTAGTTTGTAGATCCTAATTTCAATAATTTGTAAGCTATCTGCGTAATTGATACCTCAAAAGAAAGTCTAATAACTAGGCATGTCTTTAAAAATGTTTGAACAGAAAAAGCACGATCCGTGATTTTTTTTTAAACTGTCAAAAATCTGTTTTCTTAATCTAAAAACAGAAGTATTAACTTCAACTGTCTAAAAAAAAAAATTCTCATGACACAGATGCCTTAATCATGTTTCGTTTGATTGTTCAGACATTACTTTAATAAAATAAATTAAAAAAATAAATGATTTATCTTTCAAACTGACTAATTATTTGCAAATAACTGCAAAATTTTAGGATTATCATCAAAAATCATTAAAATTTGATTTAAAAAAAATAGTCACACTTCGCCGAAGACAAGTTAGGTTCAAATGGTTCTAAATAGTCTATACTAGGTCTGCTTCACGGCTTTGCATCGATCTTCCAAACACCCTGTATAATTTATAAATACATACATATTATTGATAAATCACACCCAGACACAGAACAAACAATCATGCTCATCACACAAAGTTTGTCCTGGGTGGGAATCGAACCCACGACCTCCGGTTCAGGAATCAGGGCCACTAACCACTGGACCAACAGGCCCGACAGTTGTTCGAAAGAGATACCGCGGCGCTGTTACATAAAGGGCAATAGACGGAACATGGGTGGATTATTAGTCAGTAAAAGTTATTTGATGATTTGCCATCCGTAAAAAATAAATAAGTAATTTGCCGATTAAGTACATTAAAAAAAGGAAACTGATGGGAATCGAACCCACGACCTCCGGCTCAGCAGTCAGGGCCACTAACCACTAGACCAACAGGCCCGTCAAATGTTGTGAAAATTATTTATGTTAATCCGTTAACACATGGATTTTTCATCGGTTTACATGAACAGAGAAAAGATCTTAAAACCTTTGTTTTCCACGTAGTAAATTCTCACAGTATTTTTCCGAATTACATCACCTTTCAACACAAATCGATTGTACCTTTGACCCGATTAGTGGAACGTAAAAAGCGTTTGTTGATTTTCCCCGGACAAAGCTCGGAAACGAACTTAACACTGAATACAAACGTTTTAACTGTTAAATCAGCAAAAACAAAGGCTTGATTGGTTAAATAGCTTAACATTTACGAGTTTTAGTTTCATTTTCGAAACTGTTCAATTATTGTTGATTGTTGTTTATAGTGAGGAGAGGATTTTAAATGAAATATTTTCAACATAGTTTTAAAGAGAAGCTTATTTACAGGTTTGAATATTTATTCAAACAGAATTAGGTCATACCACATAGCCTTTTTTTTTCGGGTGGGAAATCATCCGATGACTTCCCCCGCTCTGGGCGGAGCGGGGGACAGTTCAGACTTGTACTGATTAAAACCCACCCATGTTTCTTCTATTGCCCTTTACGTTCCGAGGCCGCGGTATCTCTTTCGAACAACCCGCAACCCCGGCAGGCGGAGGCCCTGGCAAGCACATCTGCTTTGCTGACTCTCTTTGAGGCGGGGCTGATACACGAACGCGCCGTCGACACGGCACACCACATAGTCTTAGTTCTGTAATCCTCGATTGGTTAAGTAGATGTACCTATGTTTACTTAAATAATTAATTATTCTATTTTAAGCAAATCATGTTTACGGGCAGATCGAAAGACGGATACGGCACAGTTGGCGCAGTGGCTGAGCGATTGACTGCTGCGCTGCGTGTCGCGGTATCGATTCCCGCACGGAACAAATATTTGGTTCAGGTCTGGCTGTTTGTGTATGTGAGTTTCAATGTTTGTTAACGCACCTATATAGGAGACTAGCTGTTCCACGCGGTTTCACCCACGCTGCTCAGCACCTGTTGGTTGTAGCGTGATGTTATATAGCCTATAGCCTTCCTCATGAAATGGACTATCCAACACTATAAGAATTTTCCAATTCCAACCAGTAGTCCCTGAGATTAGCGCGTTCAAACAAACAAACTCTTCAGCTTTATAATATTAGTATAGATAAGTATATAAGTATAGATACAGGATGCCTAGTCGTTTAAAAACAAAAAAAAAACATGATCCTGTTTAAACACAAAATGAGGAAAATAACAAAACCTCCTATTAAATCTATCATCATAATCGTAGTATTTACTCAACCATTCACATAATCTCAGGATAGCTACTGAAATAGTGCATTTGCGCAGACGACCACAAAAAAATCTATTCCATTAAAAACGGCCGTAAACCTCGCTGTAGTGAAATGGCGTTAAAATTCAGCTTTTTATGACATCAATAAAATATTTATATGTCTTGCTCGGCGACTGTATAACGGGTAACAGGATCGGCCCAGAAAGGTTTTTTTTTAAACGTTGCCCCTCACTAGGATTTCTCCTGTATCGTGGGTGCGTTTACAAACATTTAAACTCACATTTATACAAACAGCCAGACCCGAAACAACTACCTGTAGGTCATACAAATATTTGTTCCGTATCGGGATTGAACCCGCAACATGCGACGCAGCAGTCGATCGCTCAGCCACTGCGCCAACAGTGGCGTCAAAATCTAATCTCACAATGAGAAATCCTCCACAACAGCGTTATGGTCATTAAGTTAATCTATTTCAATTAATCTCATGTATAGACTTCTAGAACATTTTTTGGCGTATTGGAAATCATTAAAATGACTTTTTCCGCTCTCGGTGGAGAGGATAAGAGAAAGTTAGACTTTTACTGACTAAAACCCACCCATGTTCCTTCATTTACAGTACCTCTTGAGAACAAACCAAATGAAAAGACCTTTAATTCTTTTAGTTAAGCTAACAATAATACTAAATTGCTTATGAACTGTTAAAATCCTTACTAATATCATAAAAGTAAAAGTGAGTTTGTTTGTTGCGCCTAAATGGCCAAACCCATTTTGATGAATTTTGGTACAGAGATAGTTGGGAACCTGAAGACGGACATGGGCTAAGACTTTTTTTTAAGTGAGAGAAGGGGGAGAAATGGGAAGGAAAGATATATTTTTTTCGATCATCACGCGGGTTAAAGTTAGTCTTTGCCCAAAGTAACTATGCCACGCGGACAAAGCTAGTATCATTATATATGGCGTTCTGAATTTGATTCGGTGGTAACACGCGTGGATATATGTAAACTACATATATAAACATAATATGTAAACCTAGATATCGTTCTTTTTATTGAAGCTAAAATAATAAACAAAACTACACAAAAACATTGTCAAACCAAATGACTCCTTTGATACAAACACAGTATGTCATCTGTGACATTCGTCTCTTTTATTTTGACATTCCTTTATGTTGATCAAAGAATATGACATTGCTGTCAACATGACAGCCTGCACAGTTACGCATGACAAACAAAAATCTTAATAATATTATAGTAAAATAGAGATTTTATCTAAAGTTAATCTGAAGTCACCTCATAGCGGTCAATAAACGGTTGCACAAATTATCTTTATCATTCCCTTATCACAATTGATTTCGGGTCAGTCAGTATGTATACTTTTATATTGGTCTTTTTCACAATCACAGGTAATTAATAAAGAAATATTATAGGCAAAAAAATTTAAAAGAAAAATATCAAGTCCAGTCTTTAACAGTCGGGACCGATTAAAATTCTAGACCAGTTCAAATCTTCCCAATTTTTCTTTTCAACACAAACAATTGTGTTTAAAAATATATATATATATATATATGAGGGCGCATCCGTCAATATCAGACATCAGGTTGATTTTTAGCTGTCAAAGTCAGCCTAGCGAAGCGTCATTGTTGATGGTTGTGAGGGCTGCCAGCTGAGTAGTATTGTTCGACACGGCGCTCGCACACCACGATTGTGACGAATCGCTTTGCATCCGAGTGATAGTTTAATCTAGCGTTATAATTAAGTTCGAGTCGTGCTGCTTAGGCTGTACATTGTGGATTTGACTGTGTATTTCGATTATTAAACACTGTGATTGAAATAAGGACTTGTGATTTTTCTGCTCACGTCCACCTGCTTACCCACCTACCCACATACATCACACAAGATGAGTTTTGATGAAGGCCCTCCTGCCTCTTCATATAAATAAATAAATAGACAAACAAACTATAATTTTATATATAGTGACGTCACGGTTGGCACAGTGGCTGTTGCGCTGCGTGTCGCGGGCTCGATTCGATCTCCGCACGGAACAAGTATTAGTATGAATTTCAGATATTTGAGCATTCACATACACAAACAACTAGCCCTAATTGTTTGTGTATGTGAATGCTCAAATGTTAAAAACGCACACGAATACAGGTGAATTAAAAAAAAACGGTCAAGTGTAAGTCGGCGAAACTTTCGGATAATCTTTTGACTGCGTAATCTTAAAGGGTTGTTATTTTCACAGCTCTAAGGGACCACAGATTTCAGTAAACGATATCAATTTCAACATTGTACCTCCTTGCGTTCCTGAAATAAAGAGTCTTTATAGTCGGACTACAAAGTGATCCAATAAGGGTTCCGTTTTTTCTAAAAAAAATAACAGGACCCTAAAACACAGGACAGCGTGAAAAAGCTAGAGACGTCATTCGGTACACTGAAATTCAGGCTCCTTCATAACATTTAACATTAAATCCTTTTTTTTTCGGATGGGGTTTCATCAAATAACTTCCCGCGCTCTGGGCGGAGCGGGAGGGAGTGTCAGACTTGTACTGATTAAAACCTACCCAAGTTCCTTCTATTGCCCTTTATGTTCCGGGGCTGAGGTATCTCTTTCGAACAACCCGCAATCCCCGAGGCGGCGCACTGGCAGACCCCTCTGCTTAGCTTAAATCTCTTTGAGGCACGCGTGGAACACTAACGAGCCGTCGACACGGCCTGTCGTCACAGATAGACACGTAGACGGACGGACGGTGAGCTACCCATTGCTCACAGTCCACAGGCCAACATAAAATCCTTACGTCATTCTCCACAAAAGAAATACATCTTCTTTCTCTAGTTCAAAACACCTGACTCCCACTAATTCAGGTTACTTATTTTAAATTTCCTGTAAAAGGAAGGTTTTGCGTATTTTTCAAAGCGCTCCCTAACAATCTTTCTTTGTCTTCACTATCTGGGACGCTCTCTCAGAACTAAAAAGATATTCCAATAAGGTTGTGGATATAGTGATGAGAAAATTGCGTTTAGCGACGACCATCCTACTCATCATCTGCCTAGCCTTTTCCCAACTATGTTGGGGTCGGCTTCCAGTCTAACCGGATGCAGCTGAATATCAGTATTTTACATGGAGCGACTGCCTATCTGACCTCCACAACCTAGTTAATACTGGGTAATACGATACCCCTTGGTAAGACTGGTTGTCGGACTTTCGGAACACTGACTACCTGTAACGACAGTCAAAGATCTACAAATGACAGCCGGGATCAACGGCTTAACGTGGTTTCCGATGCCTCGGAAACTCGGTATGTAACGGGTGGTCACCCATCCACAGACCAACCTAGGCAAGCGCGGCTTAACCTTAAGATCGACCCGAGCGGCTGCTATTATTTAGCCACGAGCTCCTCACGAGGATCATCCTACTATCCTACTAATAATATAAATGCGAATGTTTGTGAGGATGGATGGGTGTATATATGGATGTTTGTTACTCTTTCATGTAAAAACGGATGAACGGATCCAAATTTCATCAAGATCCGTTCGGGCTTCAACCACGTGATATCGAAAAAAAGTAGCACACTTTTTTTCGATATCACGTGGCACTCCAGACTATATAGAATAGCTTTTGCCCGCGACTTCGCTAATTCGAGGTAGTACAGTTCCCCTTGCGCCTTATCGATTTGTAATAGCAACGCTAAGTTTTCCCTATTCTTCCCTCTTTCTCCCTCACATCCCAGTTTTTTTTTTAAATAAAAATTAGCCTATGTCCGTCTCCTGGTTCCCAACTATCTCTGTACCAAAATTCATTAAAATCAGTGAAGCCATTAAAGCGTGAAGAGGTAACAAACAAACAAACTCACTTTCGCTTTTATAATATTATAAAAGAAGTAAGGATTATAGTCTGAAATAACATATAGTAAACATTTTTCCTGACTTATTCCAGACTATTCCAGACGATCTCTTTACTACGGTGTGCGATCCGTTGTTGAGAGATTAGATTATCTGAATAGTTTAGAATAGGTTGACTTACCGTCTTGTGTACAAAAAAATGTAGAAGTGTCAAGGGACACCCGGATGGAACGAAGTTCCTATAGAAATGAAAATATCTCGCTTGCTTTCTATAAGAGAGAGAGAGACAGACAGACAGATGCTGTAGTAAGCTTACAATAGCTTACTACAGCAAAAAGTGTCGTGACAACTTTTCGTAAGAATTTTTAGTTATGTAACCGACTTCCAAAAATACTTACACTTGCTTTACTTCACGCGCATGCTTTTTTCACATTTATAACAACAAGGTCTTTATTTTTTTTCTAATTTCACCACAGAACTATAAAGAAATCTCTATAGCCGAAGGAGATTTTTTTTAGAGCAAAGAGCGCTTATTTTTAAGGCCTTCCTATTTATTTAAAAAAAATAATTGGGTTTATCAACAGAATATAACAAAAATACATAATTCATGTAAAAAAAAATTGCTTAAAAAAAACGAATTCCCATTTATTTAGCGGTATTATACCTTTGTGTTTCTTTCAGTCCGTGAAGACAAAGATTAGTGACAAAAATACTTTTTATTCTGATATTTAATTTCCCACTAACTGTATTGAAAAACGTCGTTTGATTCACGTGAGAATATGTCACTGCTGTTCTCGGCTCCATAACACACTCGCCTGGCGGCTCGGACGTTAAATTCACTTTGGTCGCAATGACAAAGTTTACTCACTAATATCAAGTTTACTGTCTAGTGTATTTATTTGTTGTGAGGCACCTGAAAGTCATATTTTCTTGCGAAAACCGCCCCGCTCCTCCCGTCCTCCCAATCCGCTACCTAACATGTCAGCCTGCAGAGATATTGCTCGGGGATATTTTCTTTAGATTTCGCTTAAGACGTAATCTTGTTTGAAACGTATAATTTATGTTTGCTACTATAATTAGTTATAATGTCGGTAATATACTCAGGTATTCTAGATCATCATCTGCCAAGCCTTTTTCAACTATGATGGGGTCGGCTTCCAGTCTTACCGGATGCAGCTGAATACCTTACATAGAGCGACTGCCAATCTGACCTCCACAACCCAGTTAGTACTGGGTAATACGAAACCTCTTGTTAAGTCTGGTTGTCAGACTTTAGAAACAGTGACTATCTGTAACGACTGTCAAAGATCTACAAATGACAGCCAGCAACATTTTAACGTGCTTTCCGAGGCACGGTGAAAACTCGGTATGTAACGCATGGTCACCTATACATAATCTAAAGAAGCGTAGCTGAACCAAAAATTCAAGGTTTTCTATAAAAACATATAAAAGAAATATTATTTGCAAATATGTAGGTAAGCAATCAATCGATGTTACGGATTGTTCGAAAGAGATACCGCGGCCACGGAACGTAAAGGGCAATAGAAGGAACATGGGTGGGTTTTAGTCAGTACAAGTCTGATGTATAGAAGCTGGGTAACGATAATAAGTGGACTGTATAAAATAGGTACTGGTATAATGCCGTAAAGTTAAAAGTACAATAGTCCCGGACAAACATTAATATTTTAGAGGTCGGTTGAGGGGTCCGTCGCGGTCGGGTCCGTGGAAGCGAGTGCTGTGGCGGGGCCGGGCGGTATCTCGCTCGCCCGTCGCTCCCCTGCTCACCAGCTGATGACGCAGAGAGTGTGCACGCCGCCTGTGTGTGATGGCCGCGCGTATGTGTTGGGTTCGATTCCCAACATCTGACATGCCCTCCCGCTCCGCCGAGAGCTGGGGGAAGTTATTTGATGATTTCCCACCCGAACAAAAAAGCAATCAATCGATTAGAAATAAATGTTACAGCTTACAAATGCTCGCTCAAGGAAGGGTTTAGATTTTTACTACGTTTGGTTGCACCCTATTTCGTAATCAATGTCAATTTGATTGACATAAATGTATATTGTTCTAATTTGAATGTATTTTATGCCAGAACTTTTGAAATACGCAAAAACATAAACCTACTACTTTTTTTAATAATTGGGCTGGCTTTTACTTTGGCCAGAGGCTTAGCGTTGCCATACAACGTGGCAACGCGGCCAGTCTCTTGGGGACATTGCCAACTGACAGCGTTGAGGACGAATTTTTTGACGCTATTTTTTTATTTATTTATAAGTTTAGTTTAGTTTAATAATTTTATGTAGTTTAATTTAGTAATTGTTTGTTCATTTGAAAGGTTACTCTTAACACACATTAAATAATAATTGGTAAAATAATAAATAAAATTATTTTCAACCCACTCAGATGACCGCTAAACCCATTTAATAATAATGATGTATTCATGTTTGTTACTCTTTCACGTCAAAATGGTTGCACGGATCTTGATGAAATTTGGCACAGAAGTAGATTATAGTCTGGAATAACACATAGGATATTTTTCTTTATATCACGCGGGCGAAGCCGCGGGCGGCAGCTAGTATTAAAATATTGTAGACATCGTCCTCCTACTTTGATATGGCAATAAGCGCAATGACCTAAAAACATGGATGGCATAATTTATCTATATCGACGCCACGGGGCTATTTTTATATGTTTCATGTAGTATCTTTAAAGATTGCTTTGAAGTTGAAAGAAGTCGTAATGGACTGCACAGTTTTGTACCCACTACCTATTGATGAAGAATTGGGTAGAAACAAGTATGTAAACTCTCTACTCTATATCTTTTTCTTGTTCTATGTATAGAAAGCTATAAGGGATGAAATAACAGCAGCCACTCGGGTCGATCCCTAGATACATAAGCAGCATTTGCCCTGCTTGGTCCGTAGATTGGTAAGCATCCAATACATACCAAGTTTCCATAAGAGTTGTTCATAAGAGTTGTTCCCGGCTCTTATTTGTAGATCTTTGACAGGCGTTACAGATAGTCACTGTTTCTAAAGTCTGACAAACAGTCTTACCCAGAGGTTTCGTATTACATAGTACTAACTGGGTTGTGGGGGCCGCACAATTAAATAAAGAGCCTATGACCAGCAGAATGGTGCAATAGGCCACCAGCTAAGTATTAAGGCTGGGTTGCACTATCTTACTTTAACATTAACAAACATCGAAAATTCAGTTAAAGTAATGGTTAGGCCAAAAATGAGTTGCACCATTTGACAAATAGTTAAATGACGTCATAACTTTAACCGTAACGGTAACCGATCACTTTTCGCTGGTTAGTGCTATCGTTTGTGTTAAATTAAGCGTCAACTGTCAAACGCGTTGAATATATCGCGTTTTATAGACAAAGCAATGAAAAGGTAGGTACTTTGTTTGAAAGTTTGCAAGCAAATTTTCGTCCATGTTTTTATTTTCTCCCACAGTGCACCAGAACCCGAAAGATTATTAAATTAAAAATATTTCTAAGCTTCCTTGAGAAAAATATTTAAAATTAACCGACACCGAGCATCAATGAAATGAAGTGACACCGATGACAGCGCAGAAACGAGTTTTTACGTTTATGATTAGTATTGCCATATTTAAAAATGTTACCCGCATCGAACTTGGGGTAAATCACGCCTCATTTGACTTGCAACACTTTTAACTTTGACAAAGCTAATGAATTCGCTGGTGCAACTCATTTTGCTGCAACTGTTAAAGGCAGCGTTACTGTTAGTGTTAAATTTGACACAAACCTTTACTATAACTTCTTCTGTGGCGCAACCCAGCCTAAGTCCTTCTAAGTATCCGATAATAACATAAGATGAGAGTTGGTCACTTATCCACACACATTCCGTAACTGGCTCAGCTATCGATCCATCGCCGAAATTTCTATTAGCCACTAACTCGTCCATATGATGTCTACCTACCCTCATTTAACAATGTTTAACGCCAACCTTCATGGTAATCAACTGTGTAATTAAACCAATAATTGTTCAGCTTACCAAGAAATGGGGCGACCTCATTAATACCAGTTTTTTTTTTAATTTGATAAAGCTGAGCAGATTCTTCGTAGTTAAGTTTTCTCTTTGCATCATTATGAGCTGGTTTGCACTTAGAACTATGTTAATTGTGAATGGTTTTTTTTTTTACTTTTTGGGGTTCCTTACCTTAAAAGGAAGAAACACAGAACTGTAATTATATAATAATAAATAAATAATAAATATCTTGGGACAACTCACACACGGCTATCTGATCCCAAGCTAAGCAGAGCTTGTGTTATGGTAAACAGACAACTGATATACATACTTATATCTAATATATAAAATTCTCGTGTCACAGTTTTCGTTTCCATACTCCTCCGAAACGGCTGGACCGATTTAAACGAAATTTTGTGTGCATATCGGGTAGGTCTGAGAATCTGCCAACATCTGTTTTTCATACCCCTAAGTGAACAGCGGGTGAAACCGCTGGGCGCAGCTAGTAATTTGTAAATACATACATATTATAGATAAATCACACCCAGACACAGAACAAACAATCATGCTCATCACACAAAGTTTGTCCTGGGTGGGAATCGAACCCGCGACCTCCGGCTCAGCAGTCAGGGCCACTAACCACTAGACCAACAGGCCCGTCACCGTAATTGGATCACTTTGTGGTCTGTCTGTCTGTCTAGTTGTCTCTCTGTCAATATCCTTTATCTCGGGAACGCGTAGAAGTATCCAGTCTACTGTTTCTTACACCTTCATAGTTTTTAAGGGTTTTCTACCTCAAAAGGAAAAAACTGAACCCTTATGATGACTTCGTAGGCCGTCTATCTGTTTGTCAAGACTCTTTATTTCAGGAACGTATGGAGTTATCAAGTTGGAATTAAAACCATATACTCAAGTCTGTGGTCTTTTAGACCTGTGATAATCGACCCTCTGAATCTACGCTGTCAAAAGATATGGCTGTTACCCCGGAATACTGAAACGTCACTCAAAATTTAAGTCCCACTTAAGTTTAAACAGAGACTCAGAAGTGACGTTTGACCATACAAATTCTAAAGTTTAAAAGCTGCTCAAATGTTAAGCAGCCCTCACATTATGAGTGACGTTTCAGTATTCGGGGGTTAGTGTCGCAAGTTTGTACGAAACGGTTTGCGTGAGTCTGACTCGCTCTTGACCGTTTCTTTTTTGTAATATCTAGGATCCTAAGCTAGCAGAAACGATTTAAGATTTTATGAACAGTAACGTCAATGGCTGATTCCCGATTTCTGAATTGAGTAATGAGGCGTAGAATTTATCGACATCTACTTAAGTTTATATAACTTATCATCACACTTTTATTCCGTGAAGAGTAAAGCAGATGTGTATTTGATAGTATGCCTACATTTTCCCAGTTATGTTTAAGTCCTATGTGCATAATAGGGAGCGACCCCACTGACAAAAAAATGTATGTAGCTGTATATAACAATGAGATAATGCTGCTAGCATTATAATAATCGATACCCTTACTTGAGCGTGTTTTTAAAAGTATATTATTTCTTCCATTCTCCCTTGTCGGTTCCATAACGCTACCAAATACTCACTTTTAAAATAATATTAATAGATATAAAAATCTAAATATCCACGACAATATCAAATAATCGTTTGAATAACACTTTCTCTTCTAATTCCAACAAACCCAGGACCCCCGCAAATTAACAGGAGGATGATAAAAACTGCCCCAAATTGCAAACCCTTTTGCACGGGAATTGCTTTTTAGAAACCATCTTCATTACGAAAAATGTCGACGTAAAAAAAAGCTAAAGATTCGGGAATGTACTGGAAGCTCTAAAGGCTGTTCCACACTGAAGCGGCGAGACGCATTGCGACTTTGACACATCGCCATTTCTTCATGAGATATTCATAAAATAGGGTAGTTTCCAGGGCCAAAGTAATTACATTCTTTTTAGTCCGTCTTTTAGATTATTGTGACGTCACTTGTTGCGAAAAATACAGCAACGCGTGACGTTTCAAGTAACTTTAATGTTCTATATCTTTGTAATTTTTGGTCTAATTTACAAATAAAAAAATACGTATCCCTTAGTTTTGAATAATCTAAAAGACGGACTAATAAAAAAATAGGAAACTAGCCCATTGTAATAAATAGCACAAAATAGGAGGCAATGGGAAAGCCACATTAAAAGTTTTTTTATCCTTACTAATACTATAAAAGCGAAAGTGAGTTTGTTTGTTACCTCTTCACGCTTTAATGGCTAAACCGATTATGAGGAATTTTGGTACATAGATAGTTGGGAACCAGGAGACGGACATAGGCTAATTTTTAAAAGAAAGTAGGATGTGGGAGAGAAAGAGGGAAGAAAAGGGAAACCTTAGCGTTGCTTTTACAAATCAATAAGGCGCAAGGGGAATTACCCCAAATTTAACGCGGGCGAAGCCGCGGGCGAAAGCTAGTACATATAATATATATATATATATATATATAAAACCCGGAAAAAATCGTCCAATATATGAATCTGCTTACTTTACCTTAGTAAAGATACGACTTGATATAACTGAGAGTGGTATCAAAAAGTCGTGTCGCGATTTCACGTCGCATCTGTGTGGACACGCCTTTATATGGTCCTGTGATTACGTTTTTAGTTTAAAGTACTGATTGCTTAACATTTTTAGGTGATTGTTCTTTAGAACTTGGACTAAATCTTGGTTTAAGACGTTTAAGAGACTATTTAATAGTTGTTCAGAAAGTATTTAGCTAAAAGTATTTGAGGTGGGTACTTTAAGAATTTTCTTAATTTTAAGCGTAGTTCGAATTTATTACTGAGAAAGTAGTGTAGAAACAGAGATCGAAATAGATACCGTTTTGTTTTAAAAACATCGTGAGAAACCAGGGCCTCAAGTCTGCTATTTTATAAAACTTAGTCATTCCAACACGATCCCACTGTCATTGTGCTAAAAGTTCGTAATCTGCTAAATTACAATGGTCGATCATTGGTCGGCCAGTGGTCTCGTAATGGAATCGTAGCAGAATGACATTGTAGTATTGCCATTATTATAAAACCTGTTGGTAGAAATGATTTTCGAAAAACTACTACCACATTTTAAAAGTTTATTCAAGCCAGATTTTATTTAATATATTTTTCCTGTCCCGATGCATTTTATGTTAACACGTTTAGTCAACTTAAAAAATATAAAATGATGATTTTAAAATGATCTACATAATGCATCCTAACCAATCCAACACTGAAATTTGTCAGTTGACAATATTAGAAATGTCATTTCATAACTTTGTTTACATTTGCATCACAGTGAGCTTCGTTTTCTATTAAAATCGCCGTTTTTGACCATGAATACTGACTCTGGTGATTATCCTATACCTGACGACCACGGCTTTTTTTTTTTTTTTTTTTTTTTTTTTCGGGTGGGAAATCATCCAATGACTTCCCCCGCTCTGGGTGGAGCGGGGGGGCATGTCAGACTTGTACTGACTAAAACCCACCCATGTTTCTTCTATTGCCCTTTACGTTCCGAGGCCGCGGTATCTCTTTCGAACAACCCGCAACCCCGGCAGGCAGAGGCTCTGGCAAGCCCCTCTGCTTTGCTGACTCTCTTTGAGGCGCGCGTGAAACACGAACGCGCCGTCGACACGGCCTGTCGTCAATCGACGGACGGACGGTGAACTACCCATTGCTCACCGCCCACAGGCCCGCATCTACGGTGGCCGGAAGTCGTCTCGCGGCGCCCGGCGCCATGGGCGTCTCCCGCGGCGGCTGGGTTGGGCAGATGTTCTTTCCCTCAAACGCCCGGCCACCTCCTTCGCTAACATTACTGCTTCGCAGAAGGTGGTGACCGCTTCCCATTCCCTCTCGCTCCGGACCATGGCCTGAACCAGGGCCGGACGCGAGAGATCGCCGCCGCCGATCGCCTCTACGAGGGCACGGCGGTGCTCCGCCCAAGCCGGGCAGATCGCCACTGTGTGCTCCACCGTGTCCTCCGACGACCACGGCTTGAATATGGATTCCGCTCTTGCTGATAATGACAACTCCCACGATAACATGGATTTGATGTCAGCACCTATCGAAGACCCGGCATACAATCTGATTCGAGTTCTTCACTGCGAACTGTTGCAAGTGGATATGTACGCTGTGTAAATAAATTGTAATTTTTAACATATCAAGATTGCAAAGAAACCTTTGGAAATTGTCGAAGTTTGATCTCTCGTAAAAACATGGGTTGGACTGTGGACATCAACAGGTACTTAACTATAACAAGTCTACAACTGTAATGATAATATGCAAATATGATTCAAACTACGATACCTTGCAAATAAATACATAATATTGTTTTTTCTTTTCCAGTCAGTTACAAGACAGTGATAGTTTGGTGTGACATGCATGTTGGACCAAAGCAGGAATAAAATCAGTCAGGGAACAAGTCAACACTCAACAGTCCACATTTTGTTATTGTTGTCCACATTCATATCTCTATTAGCTGTGGCACCTCTCTTCTAAGGCAAAGGGCATATTTGCTGAACATTGATATACCACAACGGTAAACCAAATAAGGAATGTGATTGCATATCAAATTGCAGCACAACCAGGTTAAGATAACAAACTATACTATTTTTAGAATCCAATTGAATGCAGTAAGATTGCTCTAAAATGTTAAAAGGCTAACATTATATAACTTTTTTTTTGCAGCCTGTCTGTGTGATACTCAATTTTTGACAATGTTTTAGTTTATGATGAATTAAATGTTTTCTATTAATACATTATTATTGTTTTATTTTCAACTATCTGTAATATTGAAGTAGTATATATTTAGCTTTTATATTTTATGTAGGAAGAGTTTTCAATACTTGTGTAGGGCACATAAAAATAACCTTATAGTTTGGAAACTCCAATGTTTTTCAATAATTTTCAATTAATTTTCTTTTATTACTATATTATTTGGGGGGCATACTAATATCAACATTCAATGTTGCTTGTGGGCACTCAGGGCCTTAAGTCACTATGGCGGCTTGGCATTCCTCTTTATGAGTAACACAATTTTTGTAAAACAACTCAATAATGTTTTAGCTGTCACAGTCAAATGTGATATTAACGTCAGTAAGCAACTAACGTTAACCATATAGTTCTGTACAGACCACAGAGTACATTTTATATACGGACCCCTTCAGGTACTTGACATTCAAACCTCCGCTGGCTCGGTACTGTACTGGCCCTGAAAGGGGTCGAATATTTAAGTCACACCACCTCCACGTAACGCACCGGATCAACGCAGGATGGATGAAATGGCGACAGGTCACTGGAACAACTTGTGACCCACGGATGCCCCTCAAGTTAAAGGGGAAAATATATAAGTCCGTGATTAGACCTGTTGTACTGTATGGGTCAGAATGCTGGGCATGTAGCGGAGATGAGAATGTTGAGATGGATGTGTGGAGTGACAAGAATGGATAAAGTCAGGAATGAATATATTCGAGGAAGTTTGAAAGTTGCGCCTGTTACAGAAAAGATGAAAGGGAGTTGTTTGTCTTGGTATGGACATGTAATGAGGAGGGATGAAGGACATGTGACTAAAAGAGTAATGGATCTGAATGTTGATGGACGGAGAGCGAGAGGAAGGCCAAAGAAAAGATGGATGGATTGTGTAAGGAATGATATGAAGGAGAAAGGAGTAAATGATGCCATGACGTCTGATAGGGGAGAATGGAAGAAGAAAACGTGTTGCGCCGACCCCAAATAGAATGGGACAAGGGCAGGAAAATGATGATGGACCACCTCCTCATTATTTTTATAAATATTTTATTTTCTGGTTAAAAAATAATATGGGTGTGCATCAATTAAGATAATAGAATTAAAAACTCTTATGTAAACGTCATTAGAAGTTCTTAAGTTATTGAGCAAGACGCTTGTAAAGTCCAAGACCGTAAATTACGATCATCGCAATTTTGATGGCAGTGTAGGTCGACGCTAAAAATCATGAAAAATGTGGTTTTCGGACATGTAAATCCACTTTATAGGGCATGAATATCTTTAATAAACATTCTTTAGCTCTTCGTGAACATATTTCTCCAATCAATACTCCACAAACACGATGGATAGCAAACACTTTTTGTCAAACCGAGCTACTAAAAGCAATGACTGCACAATGACTTTGTAATGGTAGATCAATGATCAAAGGAACTGTCAAAATTTTAGCAGATTACCGCATGCGTCAGTCATTCGTTTGTCATTATGTACGAGATTACCATTTTATGCAATTTCTTTCAATGGACTGTCAGTGACTGACCAGTGGAATGTCATAATGACGCCAGTGTATTAGTAGATTACCAAACTTGTCAAAATCAACCATTGTGCGATCAGTGATCGACCATTGTGACACTATTGTAATAGCAGACTTAGGCCCCTGGGCGTATTAATTCGCCAATCCGTCGTGAGCAAGCGTGGTGATTAATGCTTGTGCCTTATTTGTTTGAGAAGAGGCCTTTGGCCAGTAGTGGGACAGTTAAAGGCTGGGATTATTATAATGAGCCTGGCAAGTTTCCGTCATTGGAGAAGAACAACAAGTCCAGTGTTAGGTAACTCTGCAAAGACAAAGCCTTGGTCATAATGATATCACTGACAATACAAAATGTCTGACGCGGTACTAATGTCAAAGATTTTTTTTTAATTGGGCCGCTCATAATTTGTATCAACTGAAATTATTTACTTGTTTTTTTTTTTGCTATAGTAGTTTTTTCATTTATTTATAATTTACAATGAATTGTAAACTATTTCATACGCTGGAAATGGTTAAATATGTTAATCTTGTTACTCTTTCCATCCATATTGTATTATCTTATGTAAGATAGATGAAATATAGACACATGCTAGTTAAAGCCACGGGCCATCACTAGTCATCATCATCTGCCTAGCCTTTTCCCAACTATGTTGGGGTCGGCTTCCAGTCTAACCGGATGCAGCTGAATATCAGTATTTTACATGAAGCGACTGCCTATCTGACCTCCACAACCACTGGGTTGTGGAAGTCTGACAACCAGTCTTACCAAGGGGTATCATATAACCCAGTACTAACTGTAGTACTGGGTTATATGATACCCCTTGGTAAGACTGGTTGTCAGACTTTCGGAACACTGACTACCTGTAACGACTGTCAAAGATCTACAAATGACAGCCGGGACCAACGGCTTAGCGTGCTTTCCGAGGCACGGAAGAAACTCGGTATGTAACGGGCCATCACTAGTAAATTATAAGAAAAAAACTCTACTTTCTGACTTTCAAATTCATACATAAAAATATCTAATTCCAATTCATAACTTATCAAAATCAATACAAACAGTACAATCAGCAAAAAAACCTGATAATTAGTAAGCTCACTAATCAAGCTCATTTACTAGAGTGGGTAATCACCGCTCCCTTTGTTTTCGCTATCAGGTTACTTAGAATATAATCTGTGGGGAGAAAAAACCTGGCTTTATGATAGTCCGTGATGGATGACCTTACGGAAGAAAAAAATGATAATTATTGTTGAAAAAAAATGGCGTCGCTAGTTTTTTTTTGAGATGATTGTATTTGTGTATGTCAATTTATTTATTACCTACGTAAGACTATGTTTTGCTGCACTGGGCTTAGCGGGACGGAATGTCAGACTTTTACTGACTAAAACCGATCGATGTTCCTTCTTTTGTTCTTAATGATCCCTTTATGTTCCGGAGCCACGGTATCATTTTCGAACTCCCACAACCCCGGCAAGCAATGAAAGCCCTGGAAGGCTCCTTTGCTTTGCTGACAAACGCGCCGTCAACATGGCCTGTCTTCACTAGACGGATGGACGGCAAGCAATGGATTGACAGTCGTCCACAGACCCGCTTCCACGGTGGCCGGGACTCGACGCCCGGAGGCCGACCCCCCCCCCCTGTTTAATATTTATTACGCACCTAAAAAACTAAAGAAAATCAATTTTTACACTTTTGGTAAGTTTCAACCGTTATTTTTAACCGACTTCGAAAAAAGAGGAGGTTCTATAAACGACCGTTTATATTAATTTTTAAAATTACCTAACTAAATTAGGGTATGTTTATGCGGTTGAGCGCACTTTTTCTTCTTCAACTTTGCTCATTTTTGGGATCTTACGAAAGAACTATCAAGACTCGATCCCCACGTTCTAAGTAAAAATAAGACAAGGTCGACTCCCCTGCTCCCCCTAAAGCGTCTTCCGTGATAAATTAATGGCCCTTAAGTAGTTGTAATAATGGTTGTTTTGTTGTACAGGGCCGAGAGGATTGCAGGTTTCGTACTATAGGCAACGTTACTTCGACTAGTAGGTCTGAGAACCGGTTGTCATCTATCCTTACCAATATTATAAAAGCGAAAGTGAGTTTGGATTGTTTGATACGTCTTCACACCTAAATGGCTTAACTGATTTAGATGAATTTTGGTACAGAGATAGATGGGACCCTGGAGATATAGGCAATTTTAAAGAGTGGAAAATGAGGGAGAAACAGGGAAAACTTAATTTTGTTATTACAATCAATAAGGCGCAAGGAACAAAAAATTAGAAATAAGGCGCAAAAACTACCTGGACTGGACTAACCTAACCTGGAGACGGACATAGGCTAATGTTTTTCGACTTTTTGCCGTTATTCGTTCGCGAATAGCTTCGTTCTGCAGCATATTCTGAAAATCGACCAATCACCTACTGAGGATCGTGGGTGAGGATTAGAACAGTCCGATCCACATGCATTGGGCTCGAAGTCTGCCGGAGTTCAAATCGAAGATAGGTATTGTTTGTTTGTTATTTTTTTTTGTATGTGTTTTATAATAATTTTGATTTTTATGTGTTTTTGTATTGGGTTTGATGCATTTTAGAATAAATACAAGCTTTTTGGTTAAGAATGCTACGCCTCTGACCATTCTATTGAACATTACCTTTTACCATTAGTCGGTGCACGACTGTGATGTTCTTCTAAGACATCCTCTCCCGTCAATTCCACTTCCTTCTTCTTCTTCATGTGGATCCGGGCCTGTTGGTCTAGTGGTAAGTGGCCCTGACTACTGAGCCGGAGGTCTTGGGTTCGATTCCCACCCAGGACAAACTTTGTGTGATGAGCATGATTGTTTGTTCTGTGTCTGGGTGTGATTTATCTATAATATGTATGTATTTATAAATTGTATAAGTATATCAGTTGTCTGGTTACCATAACACAAGCTCTGCTTAGCTTGGGATCAGATAGCTGTGTGTGAGTTGTCCCAAGATATTTATATTTTATTTATTTATCCCGCTTCTTGGGGGGTTGCAGCTTCCGCACTTGATCCCTTCAGTGGACCATGGTAGCCGCTACTCCAGCCAGCCCACATCCTTCCAGAAGCAGATGAGTCTTTTCTGGTTCTTGAGGGCATCCGCAAGTGACCCTAGTGTGTCCAGTGTCATTTCCCGGATTTCGGTGATTCCTGTACATTTAAGGAGAACATGTGTGACTGTTTCTTCCGCATCCATCCAAGCTCTGCGCAGAGGGTTGTCTGTGTTTTCAATTCCACCCCATCCTCACTCTTATTTCGCTTGTAAATGGCAATTACCTTTCCCACTATATACATAATCGGCCAAGAGCGAGTAACATTCGCGCACCGAGAGTTCCGTACAAACATTCGTCATACACAGCCATATCTTTTGACTGCGTAAACTTAGAGGGTTGGTTTTTTCACAACAAAAAACGACGACAGAGTTTTGTATATGGTTTTAATTTCAGCTCGATACCTCCATGCGTTCCGAAGATAAAAGGTCTTGACAGACAGACAGACAACAAAGTAATCCTATAAGGGTTCCGTTTTTCCTTTTGAGGTACGGAATCCTAAAAAAACTACAATACAAAATGTCAATGTCCAATTTCCTACCTCCAACAAATAGCCATAATTACAAAACATTATTAAATTCAGAGCTGAACAAAGAAAAGCAATAATTGAAATTGGAGCCAAAAAAAAAGGCTCACTTAAAATTTTCACAAGAAAAAATTTAATACGAAATCTTAATAAAGTCTTATACATTTTGTACGTTCATTTCTGCCCGATCTTTTTTATTACAATGGCCCTTGAGGGTTGGAGGGTATTTTAGAGTGACCCTCCGTAATAATGCTAGGTAAAAGATATTATCTCGTAGGTACTTTACTAACAATAAAAATCGCGTTTAAGTGTCGTTTCAGAAATACTGAGGTGGTATTTATGGCGACAAGTGTACTGTATAGAGAATGTGGTTTATTTTGTGTAGATTGAGGATTTTCAGTAAGGTTTTCTTTTAAGAAACCGTTTAGTAGTGCTAGCGGAAAGACTATTTAACCTTTCGGTCAGACTGACATGTGGGCAATCATATGTTTACACCGGACTCTGACAGCGAAACTATTTTTACTTAATGTACAACAGTAGTCAATGCCATAAAGTATTCTCTAGCGCTCCCCTTTTTTTCTGAAAATCTGGAAATCATCAAATAACTTCCCCCGCTATGGGCGGAGTGTGGAGGATTTCAGACGTGAACTGACTAAAAGACTAAAAATCTAAATTAATTAATAAATATTAATTTACTAGCTTTTGCCCACGGCTTCGCTCGCGTTGAATTCGGGGTAACACAGTTCCCCTTTCGTGATTTGCAAATACCTGCTACCTATAGTTTTTGCCTTTGCACCTTATTTATTGTAATATCAATGCTAAGTTTTACCCTCTTCCTTTTCTTTCTTCCCTCTTTCTCCCTCATTTCTCACTCTTTTTTAAGGGTCTCTCCAGGGTCCCAACTATCTCTGTACCAAAATGTATCAAAATCAGTTTAGCCATTTGGTCGTGAAGACGTAACAAACAAACAAACTAACTCGTCACTTTCGCTTTTATAATATTAGTAAGGATATCCATGTCAAATAACATCTTTCTAGGCCTAAGATTCTCTGAGATTACCTATGAACAGACAGTCACGGTCATAGCGAAACCGTAGAGGGGTTCCTTGTTCACTAGAGAACCCTAAAAAAACCTTGTGGAAGTTTTCTAACAAGGCTCAGCTAGACGACTTACATTGATTATAATCTTATTATCGTGTTTTTTGACAACTAGACTCAGCTTCGAATCGTAAACACTTTTGAGAACGAAGGATCAAATCGTTATTCGGACAAAAAATATAGGCAATTGAAGTTTTCCCCGAAAAAAAAACTTATAAGTTAACGTTAAAGTTGTTGATAAATACTTACGTGTTATTGTTACATTCTCTGAGAACTTTGTTGAATTATAAGTAGGAAAGTTTATAGATAACAGGAACATATTTTATTTTCGTTTGCGTAATGATCATCAAAATTATTTTTTATAACTTGATGATTATTATGCAAACGAAAAAAAAAAATGATTTTACTAAATTGCTGGCGTCCGCGGCTTCGCCCGCGTGATATCGAAAAAAAAAATGTCCTATGTGTATTAACACATAGCACATTTTTAGACTATAATCTACCTCTGTGCCAAATTTCATCAATATCGGTTCAGCCGTTTAGACGTGAAAGAGTAACAAACATTCATACATCTATCCTCACAAACATTCGCATTTATGATATTAGTAGGATTTATTTATTAGTTTGTCTCTAATATTTATCGTCATCATGCATACCTGTTATTTGCATGGTTACTGAAATGCCGTCTTTAGATTTTAATTTATTTGAATTTCTATTGATGTCACCGTGCTGTCGGTGTGCTTCCTAATATTATAATAGCGAAAGTGAGTTTGTTTGTTTCGTCTTCACGCCTAAATGGCTAAACCGATTTTGATGAATTTCGGTACAGATATAGTTGGGACCCTGGATACGGTCATAGGCATTTTTAAGGAGAAATGAGAGAGAAAGAGGGAAGAAAAGGGAAAACTTATCTTTGCTATTACAATAAATAACGCGCAAGGGCAAAAACTACAGTTAGCATGTACCTGCAAATCAGGAAAGGGGAACTGTGTTACCCCGAATTTAATGCAAGCGAAGCCGCGGGCAAAAGCTATTAAATAAATAAATGACTCGAGTAACCCGGACCTGGACCTGTACTGACTAAAACCCATCCATGTTCCTTAATTCCACTTTATGTTTCGAGGCCCCGGTATCTCTGTCGAACAACCCGCAACCCCGGCAGACGGTGGTTCTAACAGGCCCCTGTGATTTGCTGACATCTCGTAGAGACGCGCGTGGAACACGAACGCGGTGAGCTGAGATCATACATTTTTTTTATTAATTTACGAACCAAACTAAAAATCTGCTTACCACACACAGCCTACTTGCTTCTTAAATCTTTCATAGAGGGACGAATTTTCCAAGTAAAAACTGGAGACTGCTTATCTTCATTCTATCCCATAGAAGCTGGAGTGCCCCAAGGTTCTGTGCTGGGTCCTGTACTGTACACAATCTATACTGCAGACCTACCCAACTCGAAGCAAATCATAACTGCAACTTATGCTGATGACACCGCAATTCTATCCTGTGATAAAGACCAGATTAAAGCATCCACAAAACTTCAAGAACACCTAAACAAGATTGGCTCCTGGCTGAAGAAGTGGAGAATTAAAGCTAGTGCTGCCAAGTCTGTCCATATTACCTTTTCCCTTAGAAGAGGAGATTGTCCTCAAGTGAAGCTTGGTGAAGATGCGCTGCCACAAAAAAAATCAGCTAAATACTTAGGTATGCACATTGACAGAAGACTTACCTGGCGTAAACATATAAAGACCAAAAGGGATCAAGCAAACATAAAACTAAGAGAATTTCACTGGCTTATAGGCAGACAGTCATCACTTAGCTTGGAAAATAAAATTCTAATCTACAAATGCATTCTCAAACCTATATGGACATATGGGATAGAGCTGTGGGGATCAGCAAGCCATTCAAACGTTGAAATCATACAACGCTTCCAAAATAAAGCACTCAAAGCTTTAAGTGGTGCACCTTGGTTTACAAAAAACAGTGAAGTACATGAATACCTACAAATACCAATTATCAAACAGGTTGTAGAAAAGTCTTATAAGAACTATAAAGAGAGACTGCAACGGCACAGAAATGAACCGGCTGTTATACTTTTAAAATCCTCAGAGTCTACCTACAGACTGAAAAGGGAACGAATTGCGTCAATCTAAAACACTATGAGAACTATGAGATGACACATCATTGGATGTGAACAATCTCTAACTGCCAAGAGAAGAATTACCAAAACTGATTAAAGCTCACGGGCTGATTGCAGTTAGAAGAAAGGAAAAAATAAAATAAAAAAAAAGTTACGAACCGGCAACATAAAGCGCAATACACACTGAGCCCGCCGGCCCGCCGAGAAAGCCCGGCGTCACAACACAGCGGCCTGTATGAAATGAATCTTGTCAAAATAAATTGAAAAATAAATTTCTCATCTCAAGCCGCCGACATGCCGCCGACCAAATTTTCCGACTTTTATTAAGTGAAGCCGCCAACTAGACCGCCGACAAAATGTTGCTGACATATGTCGGCGGCCCGGCGGGCTCAATGTGTATTGCGCTTAAGAATTACACAAAGAAGTCTACTTAGTGATATTTGTTGCAATTTCCTATTTACCTACTCAAATTTCAATTGTGGATTTTTGTTATAATTCATTACACTCGAGTCGAGAGCAACGACCGCTAAGCAAGAGGTCGTGAACTCGATTCCCGGGTCGGGGAAAACGTTATGTCGTTTTTCCATTAGAAATTTTGCAGTAGCTGCTTTCGAGTCAGGATATGTGCCCAGTTGATGGCAATAAGCTCGCCTCCTAATACATGAAACTTTCTTATTTTTCTTTAAAAAAAAAACATTGCCCCTTTCTAGAAATTTCTCCTATATCATGGGTGCGCTTACAAAACTTTAAACTCACATTCACAAACGTACCGTATACTATTGGGTACACTTTTGCCTATCCCGTCGGGGTTTACGGGCGTGATGTTATTTTAGTTTAACAAAACGAAGCTTTTAGGCGACAAACAGAGACAATAATTCGATTTAAAGTCTCTTTTTCTCACAATTATTCAATTTTTTTCAAGTCGGCAGTATCGCCACATCGTTAATGTTTTCCCCATTGTTTGTATTTTTATTTAGTGTATCTATTCTTTTATATAAATTTATAGTATTTTGTCTTATATTTATAGTATTGAATATATCTATTATGTACATAGTATAAATTAATTTAAAAAAGAACTGTTTTACACCGACCACTGTTTGTCTCTTTGTAGAAATGCCTATGGCATTAAGTTCGCCTCTGTACTTTGTGCTTGAAGTGTTAAATAAATAATTAAACAAAAATACTTACTTTGATCTCCAATTCTTCAGTAAACATAATAATACATATTTAAAATGCTTATTAAATATCACAGCCCTTTGTCTAAGGTCATTGAACTACTTATGTATGTCCTTTACAAAAACTTTTGTTTGTATGTTTAGTATAAGCGGGTACTACTAAGACACCTACGCACTACTTGTAGTATACTACTAGTGATGTACGCGTTTATATCGTACTTTATACGTATATATATAACTTAAATAGTATTATAAATCCAAATATTTGTGATAGAAGTATGGATGTATGTGACTCTTTCACATCAAAACTGATGAACGGATCTTGATGAAATTTGGCACAGGCAGAGTTATTTTATAGTCTGGAATAACATAGGATACGATGGTTGAGTGATCGACTGCTGGGTTCGATACCCGCACGGAACAAATATTTGCATGACCCACAGGCAGTTGTTTCGGGTCTGGCTGTTTGGGTATGTGAGTTTAAATGTTTGTAAACGAACCACGATATCGAAAAAAATCCTAGTGTGTTCGTTTTATAAAAAAAAAAATATGTTTTATATGTATGTAAAAAATACCACTCTTAAACAACATAACAGTCATTACCTTAAATCTTTCTTCTATCGCGCAACACTATTCTATATAAAATATTTAAAATACGTAAATAGTATTGAAAAATCTTGTTCGTCAGCATACAAATTGGATTGTACTACGTTTTACAAGGACTAAGAATAAATACACAGGACAGAAGGTTAGGTCCACACAACGTTACTTAATGGAGACGGAAAACAAGGTGGGATAAGGGCGAGAAAGAGGCAAGAAAAGGGAAGAGAAAGATTTTTCGATCATCACGCGGGTTTAAGTTAGCGTTAGACCAAAGTAACTAAGTATGCCACGCGGATGAAGTCGCGGGCGGAAGCTAGTACACGATAATAAACTATAGTCTACATCTTATAATGCGGAAATCTTCACTTGTAGCTAACTTCCGCCTTATACTTTGACAATTCCTAAACGCGCCTGTGTTTTTTTCGCTTGTGGAATAAACTGGAACTTCTGTATGTTACTACTCTATGACCTAGCCAGGGGTAGAGAAAACAGTCGAATCATTTTCTCCCAATATCTTGGTAAGATTTTGTTTAAATTTTTAATCCGGCAGGGGTTCCCAACAATCATTTATATCAGTTGGGGATGGATTAAAGTTGGTGTGCCAGAAATGTAAGGAATGATAAATTATTGTTTTAGTAATAGAAGTCAGATTTATCTTTGAAATTACATTTTGGTAACAGTTTGAATGAAATTGTTGTAATGATAAGAGATTGATTATTTTGTTCAAATTTTCATATCGCTTCTATTTCTTCAAAGGGTAGGCTGATACATAGGTACTTATTATGGCTGCAAGGAATACATTTTACGAATGAAATAGTTGGCAAGACTATTGCCAAACTGGTCATAAACCAGGAGTCTGAGCTGTAAGTGCTTGTCATACAAAAACCCAATAACACCACCTAAGCCGCGTTCAAAAAAGAGGTTTCCAATAAGACTGATTTTTTTTTGGGTTTGTTACGCGATTTTGACGTGAAAGAGTTACAAATACAATAACTATTCTAAGACCAACTAGCAGCGATACGAAAGGTCATTAACCTAAAGAACAACTGTGGCGTCGACAATCTAATATTTAGCTCTTTCCATCTTGTGCCTTTGTCGTAATGTCTCGTTCTCTCGGCAAAAACATGACAACGTTAAGACGGGTTCGCCAACATTCGGGCGGCCATTTTAGATGGGGTTTTAGCATAGGTTTTGTTTACATTTGGTATCGCTTCCCGTTGGCCGTACTATATGTACTGTTTTATTGTAATGAGATAAATAAACCAAAATTATTATTTTATTTTTTCTTTCGTAATCATAACGGCATACTCCCGCAGTGGTGCCATATTAAATTTATCTATATTGCTTATGAGTTATCTAGTAGTTTAAGAGTTATCTTCTATAGTAAGTATTTTTTCACGAATGTATGGACGCTTGCTATGCTTCTTTTTTAAATAGCAAGGAAAAAATACTCGATAGGAAATTGTGTGAGAGATACCATCATACCACAATTAAAAGGGCTCTTTTTTAAATAAGGACACTAAAAACGGAAAATAAATTTACTTCCGGATGTCGGTGACTTGTTTGATTCATCGATTGTTTTGCCATCGACTTCCGGAAGTAATGTATTTTGTGTGTGCATAAATAAATAAATAAATAAATTTATTTTGCGTGATTTTAATACCAAAATTGTAATTAATTCCCTTTTCTTATAGCCATATAATATTTATGTCATAAACTCAAAATTTTAGAATCAACAAAAAAATTCTAGTTTATAATAAGTAGTTAATTTAATCATTTTATTATTAGTCCCCCTTCTGTCTTTCTGTGTTTTGTATGCCTTTCTTTGCTTAAGTTCACTTGCAATACTTTTTATTTTAACAGCCTAGAATAGCGCATATTAAATTTCTAATAAGTTATGGAAAATGTTAAAGATTAAATTTGTAACTTAACTTTAAGATTAAAACTAAGTAACATTTTGTTTTTGTTTTTTCGTAACTTATTATAAGATTTTAATGTTTATTTTCCTGATGATTTAGCTCGTGGCTAAATAATAGCAGCCGCTCGGGTCGATCTTTAGGTTAAGCCGCGCTTGCCTAGGTTGGTCCGTGGATGTGTGACCACCCGTTACATACCGAGTTTCCTCCGTGCCTCGGAAAGCACGTTAAGCCGTTGGTCCCGGCTGTCATTTGTAGATCTTTGACAGTCGTTACAAGTAGTCAGTGTGCCGAAAGTCTGACAACCAGTCTTACCAAGGGGTATCGTTTTACCCAGTATTAACTGGGTTGTGGAGGTCAGATAGGCAGTCGCTCCATGTAAAATACTGATATTCAGCTGCATCCGGTTAGACTGGAAGCCGACCCCAACATAGTTGGGAAAAAGGCTAGGCAGATGAATGTTTATTTTCCTGAATAAATAAAATAAAAACTCATTCACCAAATATGATTCCCGATTAAGGCATAAGTACTGTCTAACCACTTTATAAAAACAAGCTTCTTATTTTATTTCCTGCAATATTAAAACAAGACAAATACATAATCAACTTAAGAAAGTCTTCATTAGCCACAGTAATTAAGAGCCGTCTGTTAATGCAACCGTTATGAATTGGAATAGAAAATCTTTTACAATCATCCCCGACAATGGTCTTGTAATCTTATAAAAAGTCTCTTTATCCGTTGTTTTGAGTTTATTGTATAAATTACAACTAATTGCGCTATCACAATTGCTAGTAGTAAAAAAGATAGTTTTATTTATTTAATAACTTATGTACAGACAGAAGAAAACATCACTAAAAAATAGAGTACAAAGGCACAGCTTATTTCTAAAGAAATTTCTACCAGCAAAGAAATATGAAGAAAGAAACGTAGACAATAGTGTGTGAGAACAGGAAGAGAATAGTAACTAAAATATGAAAACCTTAACCTAAATATAAGTACACATATAAGTATATTAATATATACCTGTTTACAAACAAATCTTTCCCAGATTTGTTTGTATGTATTTTTACCCATTGCTTCACTAATAGGTAGCTACATTTTCACCCAGGGAAGCGGGGCAGCAACTAAAGACGCGGGTGAAACCGGTGAAACATAAAGTTTTTTTTAATATATTTTTACATATTTCTTATCAAAACTAAAATATATTTAAGAATACAGAAGAAAGTAGCCCACTGGAATCAGGAACAGGTTCCAAGATAACGGCGGTCAGGGTTTCTGAGAAAGGAACCTCCTGAAAATACGAGCTGTGTCCAAGAGTACCACTTATTCATATTGTTATTGGGATCAATATCTTAACGTGTTTTCCAAGACACAGATCATGGTATGTCATTACATGCCATGATCTGTGTCTAATAAGCATCCATTAATCCATAATCGATGAGCATCCATTGGATGCTCATCGATTACCACTGCTTATGATTCCAGGACCGACTTAGACAAGCACCTTGTGGTCCGGCCCTGTGGCTGGCATTGTTTATCTACAAACCACTTAAATTTTAAGTTCAAAGTTCTTTTATTGCTTGTTCAAAACTGAACTTTGGTCTTTAAACTCTAATAATCCTAACTAATATTATAAATGCGAAAGTGAGTTTGTTTGTTTATTTGTTTGTTTGTTACGCCTTCACGCTTTAGCTACTGTACGGATCATCATGAAATTTTGCATACACGTTGTCTGGGGTGTAGAAAAGGACATAGGGTACTTTTTATCCCGGGAAATATTACTATTCCCGAGGGATGGAATAAACGTTACGCGGGCGGAGCCGCGGGCGAAAGCTAGTATTAATTATAAATGCGAATGTTTCTCAGGATGGATGTTTAGATGTTTGTTACTCTTTCGCGTCAAAACAGCTGAACGGATCTTAACGAAATTTAGCAAAAAAGGATTAGATTATACTCTGAAATAACACATAGGATACTTTTTTTTCAATATCATGCGGGCTAAGCCAGGGGGGCAGCTGGTATTTCCATGATTTAAAAAAGACGTGGTTGTTATATTAGCTTTATGTATTTCAAATTACGACTCCCCAACAAGCGGTAGCCCTCACAAGTTGCAGACTACCCCACGCAGTAGCACAATGAGTCAACCGTCGAAAATTTAATTCGTTTCAAAGTTGCCAGCCTAATTCGTTTACCCATTCGGGAAATTAAATAGATGGGTAATATGGCAACCCCATTAGAGGCTCCCGGTTTAAATTGAGGACCTAGGGTGCAAACTAGCGTCAGATTTATGAGAGGGATCCGAATTTATACGTAAGGTTAGGTAGGTTGTTTTGCCCGTTCGATTATAGGTACTGTCTACGCTTGTGAGGTATTTTATGTATGTTTGGAAAATGTCCGACTGTTTTTAGGCGTGACAAAGGAGGTCGAGTCTGTAAGACCATGGTTTTGTCTAAAAAAATTATGGTTCTTGTTAAGACAATCCTTACTAATATTATAAAAGCGAAAGTAAGTTTGTTTGCTACCTCTTCGCGCTTAAATGGCCAAACCGATTATGATTAATTTTGGTACAGAGATTGTTGGAACCCTGGAGACGGACATAGGCTAGGCAAAAAAGTGAGAAAAGGGGGAGAAAAAGGGAAAACTTAGCTTTGCTATTACAATAAATAAGGCGCTAGGACAAAATCTACAAGTAGCAGGTACCTGCAAATCAGGAAAGGTGAAATGTGTTACCCCGAATTAAAAGCGAGCGAAGCCGGGGGCAAAAGCTTAGTATTATTCTAAACTAGCTGTTCCACGCGGTTTCACCCACGCTGCTCAGCACCTGATTGTCGTAGCGTGATGTTACATAGCCTATAGCCCTCCTCAAGAAATGGACTATCCAACACTAAAAGAATTTTCCAATTCCAACCAGTAGTCCCTGAGATTAGCGCGTTCGAACAAACAAACAAACAAACTCTTCAGCTTTATAATATTAGTATAGATATTTCGTTTTAAATCTGCCAAAGCTCTACTGCACTATAAAGATAGAAAAACTTATATACTTTACCATTTACTTATTTTGCTCACCACAAAATACATTTTTTTTACATTGTTCATATTCTACATTAATACATAATTCATATAAGTATATATTGTGGGAGACTGGTACCTAAGTTAAGCTCGAGGCTTGTATTTCAGGACATACAGGCACTATGTGAAGGTTAATGCCGTATATAATAGAAGCGAAGCGGTTGATAATAAAATAATACTCATATGAATCCGAAAAATCAGAGGTCCAAGACGTGGATTCGAACTTAAGACCAATGACTTAGCAGTCCAACGGTTACACCACTGGAGTATTTCTGCAATTTTTTGTGTTTTTGACAATACTGCCAAAAAGTTCCTAAATCTGATCTATTTGAAATAAATGCTTTTTTGAGATTAATCGCGGAGGCACGTATTGATGACTTTTATGCCATTATCCGAAAGCGTATCGCATCCCTGTTGTGGCGGGTGCGTGGCAAGCGCCAACAGTCTCTTGATGACCGTAGCAAATAGGACTGATGGCGTTATTTGTAAACACAGGACGACGACGTTAGTGTTGCCTTCAAACCGTTGCCAGAAATAATGCGTGTGTGTGTTGTTTTTGTGTATGTATTATAAATTTTGACATGTAATGAATTGACCTAAGTATTACGTTCTAACTTTAGTTTGTAAGTTGTGTATGTCTTTACTAACAATAATGGATTGTATTGATCTGACAAATAAATAAATTTAATTATTATAATCTAAAGGTGCTGTTAGACTTGAGCATTTACTTGTAACAGAACATCGAGCATTCGCCGTTTTGTATATTAGTCGTGCTAAGCAACGAGCCGAGCCAAGCATAGAGCCAAAAATTGCTATGAACGTTTTTATGAGCATTCTCGTGAACGCTCTAGTCGATGCGCGTCATTCTTCACGATGATGTCAGACTTGACGGTCGCGTGTGCTGCATTTATACTCATGGGTTCTATAAAAAAAAAGAAAAATAGAAGATGGTGACAGACTGGCAACAAAAGTTCGAAGCAATGCTCGCCAGAACGCTCTATAGAATGCTCGCTAAAATGTTCTCGTATTTTTCTATGATGTTATATTCGCACAAATCATCATTACAAGTGAATGACTGATATATTTTTCACTCACAATATTTTCATCGAACATCCACACACATATAACATCCAGAAGCAGTCCATCCAACATAATCAGCTTCCAAACAATATATCAGGGTGCAATCCTGTTGAGTACCCTTAAATTAAGTTATCTTCCCACCCCTATAATGCGTTTTATCCATGTTTTAAATACACAGCTCACAAATAAAGTTTTTTTTGTCTCTCTCTCTCTCTGAAACGCTAATGGAGATGAATAGGATCTGGCTTGAAGCCAGTGGCTGTTTGGGTTTAACACCTACTTTTGATACTCGATGGGAATAAGGCTTAATAATTGTATTTTTTTTAACCGACTTTAAATGAGGAGGAAGTTCTCAACCCAACTGTATTTTTAATCGACTTGAAAAAGGAGGTGCTTCTCACATCGACTGTATTTTTAATTGACTTAAAAAGGAGGTACTTCTCAAATCGACTGTATTTCTAATTGACTTAAAAAAGGAGTTGCTTCTCAAATCGACTTAAAAAAGGAGGTGCTTCTCACATAGACTGTATTTTTAATTGACTTAAAAATGGAGGTGCGTCTCAAATTGACTTAAAAAAGGAGGTGCTTCTCACAGACTGTATTTTTAATCGACTTAAAAAAAGAGGTGCTTCTCACATCGACTGTATATTATTTTTTGTTAGGCAATTTCTCTGTCAATTGTGCTCCACCAATCTTCTAAACTGTTTTTGGAACCAAAAGGGTTTACTTCCGAACGTGACCCATATTGCTTGGGTAATTTAGGATTTATCTTCCATCATACTTTTTTTTTTCATCTGGACGATATGTTTATATCGAGTGTTGAGTTTATATCGAGGGTTTAAATTTCAAGTCGATTCCTCCAGGTGTTCCCAAGACAAAAGCCTTGACAGACAGACAGACAGACGGACGGACATCAATGCGACCCGATAAGGGTTCCGTTTTTAACTTTTGAGGTACTGAACCCTAAATACTAGCAACCACACGCACCTTTTTTTTGGCGTAGGTAATCATCAAATAACTTAAGCGGGAAGCGGGGGAAGTTATTTATGATTCCACCCATGTTCCTTCTATTGCCCTTTACGTTCCGGGGCCGCGGTATCTCTTTCGAACAACCCGCAACCCCGGACCACACGCACCTTTGGCGTGAAATGGTAACAAACATATATGCACACAAAACTACTGTCTAATATTCTAAACAAATAACTAACATGAAAGTGTGGTAAGCAATTCTAGGGTAGGTTTTGGACCAGCAACCAACCACTTAGAAATAGCCATAAACCCGTAAATCCTAGGTAACAACTATTTCGATAAGCAAATAGTAAGGGATGATTCCTTTTATGTTTTGGTTAGGGGGGAGAGAAAGCTTGTTAAATAATTTTATGTGCCGCTACTCACATCCTGTATAACTGGACTTTTGTAAAATGGGCGATTAAATCAAATTGTGTCTAGACGGCAAATAATATACAAGTGTTGCCAGAGTCATAATTGAATACGCAATTTGTTTAATGTTTTAGTTTTAGTTTGTTTTGGGGATTTCAACCCTCACTGCGTGTAATGGGACGCAGTGTTTTTTTTATTAGAATTCGTAGATTTTTTGCATGATTGATGTAGGGAGGACAAGAAAAGTGTCGAGAAACATTACTTTTAATTTAATTTTGTGGTACCGAGAGGAGAGTTGTGTAATCAAACAGAAAGTGCACTGAGGGAAAGAGATGGTGCTAGACACCCTGTAGCTCTATCTCTTTCCCTCAGTGGAATAAGTTTTGCTTTAAGACGTCATGGTAGAGTAGCTGTTTGCGATCGGCGGTGACGACCTCTCGCCTCCGGCCCTAGTTCAGTCCATGGTCCGGGGCGACAAAGAATGGGAAGGGGTCACTTCCTTTCGCAAAACAGTCAACCTAGGTGGCCGGACGATTGAGGCAGAGAACTTCAAATTAACCCAGCCGCCGCGGGAGACGGTCCGGGCGAAAACGCCTCCGCTCACCGTCCGTCCGTCCATTGACGACAGGTCCTGTTGACGGCACGTTCGTGTCCCACGCGCGCCTCAAAGACAGTCAAGACTGGTAATTTTTTAGCTACCACGGTTCATTTTTAAACTTATTTAGATTTAAAATTAAATTTTGCTTTTTATTTACTCTGGACGCTCTTACTGTGCACGCCTTTCTACATCGTTCTGACATATTTGTATAATCTCAACATGAATGATGTAAACACGATTTTGTAAAAATATTATAATTTAAAAGAGTGTCCATGGAGTTTCTTCTCCATAGAGATTAACTCTTGTCACCGGGATAATGCCTTGTGACCGGGATTGTAGATTCATTTTGTTTCTTGACTTTCAAAAGTGCCTGTAATTGAAATAAATGATTTGATTTGATTTGATTTGAGTCTGTCAGCAAACAGAGGGGTCTGCCAAGGTCAGTGCCTGATTTTTCGAAAGAGATACTGCGGCCCCTTTACACAATGGATGGGTTATTGAAGCTGCAGAGACAGCAAATTACTCCTCTTTTCGTACTGTTAAATATGGCTAACGATGCACCACCCAATCTGTACATACATATGTAAATAGTTGCATTTACATAACTTCATCTCACTATAACAAATTGGTACAATATAAAAACAAAATGGAGTTGGTTAGCGGACGAAGCCAGTAATTTATATAGCACAGGGTTCTATGTTAAACTTCCCGGTCTAGTTTAACAAACATTGTTAATTTAACTGGTGCTGCTAAATAACTGGGGGAAGTGGGTGGTTGTAGTTTCTGTGTCTAGAGAATGGGGTACACTTTTCGGTGATGGATACCTACATGGAAGCTGTATTAGAGATAGTAATATTAAAAAAACTGGCCAAATGCGTACCAAGAGTTCCGTACAAACTTATGATAAACGGCCATTTCTTTTAACTGCGTAGACTTAGAAGGTTGATTTTTTCACAGTTCCAAGGGACCATAAATTGTCTAAATTTCAATTATACGATACCTTTAAGCATTCGACGACCACAAACATTTTAGACGGACCATAAAGTGATCTCGTAAATGTTCCGGTTTTTTTTTTCTTTTGACTTATGGAACCCTAAAAAAGCAATACACACGGGTAGTAGAGTGGTAGGGCTTGCCTGGTTTGATCCGTGGATGGGTGACCACACATTGCTGAACGAGTTTCTTCTGTACTTTGTAAAACCCGTCCGTTATTTGTGGAACTCTGAGTCATTACAATTAGTCAGTGGGTCAAGTCTGACCATCAGTCTTACCAAGGGGTACCGTATTATAAATATTAACTTGATTGTGCAGGCTAGATGAGCAGTCGCTCCATGTAAAATACTGATTCTACTACTGTTCAGCTGCATCAAGTTAGACTGAAAGCCGGCCTCAGCATAGTTGGGCAAAGGGTAGGCAGATGACTTATAGTAAAGTAATATGGTTCCTAAGCAATTCTTCTATTTCATCAACTTTGATTACGTCGAACTATTCAACAAATTCATGGCCAATATATATTCACCAAAGTTTAAATCAACAACCTTTTGTATATTTAATAACTGATGCACAAAACACCCTGACAACGCAATAGTCAAACGTCAAATACTATCATGGCGGGAATTTAATAATTCATACAATATTCAAAATTCAGTCAACCATGTCCGAACAGAGGGCAGTGGCGATTCATCAGAATTAGCGCTGATTGGCGGAGAGACTGATGATGTCATCAATATGCAACCAACCGGCTGCGAGAGTTTATTGAGTCGCTAAACGATTCCAATTTTAAATATTTCGAATTTTGTTTAATTTTCACATGTTATATTGTTATTGTCGTGTAGTGTGTAACATTTAATTGAAAGTAAAAAAAATATTATAGTTTAAAAAAAAAAAGTATTTTGTGCAGGTAACCCACCGTATTTCAAAGTAAACGTCAAGTCGATTGACATCTATTTGAATGTGTTTTGTTTTGTGACAGAACGTTTTGTATATTTTGGTACAGACGCCTGCAGGTCAAGCTACCCGAAACTGACAATTTTTCCCAATGAACCTTGAACCTTAAAACTTTAGAAATAAAGTCGAAAATCTATCAAAGTAATCTGACAGATTGTAGTAGCTTGATATGCAGGCGTCTGTACATACTTTTTAACCAACTTAAAAAATAAAAGAGAAGGATCTCAATTCGACTGTACGTTTTTTTTTATGTTTGTTACCTCATAACTTTTGACTGGGTGAACCGATTTTGCTGATTCACTTTTTATTAGAAAGCCGTCGCTTTCCGCATTTCCATTTCCATTTTATTTATATTTTATTCTCTTTTTCTCTCTCTGTCTGTCTCTCATAGAAAGCAAGCGAGTTATTTTCGTTTTGTCTTTCTCTTTCACATTAAACAGTGTGGTGTCGCGACGATTATTTATGTTAAGTCGTTTCATCCGGGTGTCCCTTGACACCTGTCAAGTTATTTTGTTTACAAATTACCGAAAACCCAATCACCAACATTTCCAACAACATTCAAAACCGAAGTACCTAGAACAACACGTAATTTTAGATTCTCAATCAAAAGTTAACAATAGCTCGAACCTCGAAACCTACCCATCACTATTATGCAAAAGCAATCCAGTTCACTACTAACGGTCACAACCCTTAGGGCTCTTGTTCACGACCGATTTATAATCGCCAGGGCTCCGGCCCGGTCAAATGAAAAATCAAACAAAATATTTGATTTCATACGGGCGAACCTGAAACTTCTGCCCTTTTTTTGCGATGAGAAATAATCTCACCCATATTCCTTCTATTGCCCTTTATGTTTCGGGGCCGCGGTATCTCTTTCAAATAACCCTCAACCCCGGCAGGCAGTGGCCCTGGCAGGCCACTCTGCTTTGCTGACATCTCTTCGGAACGCCTTACTGGATGTCGATATCAACGCAACATACTGGGTCCAAATGTGAATCTAAACCATTTAAGGACCCAAAAACGATCATCAAAATCGGTCCTACAGTATAGGAGTTTTCTGACATACTTACACAACTACAGAAATATTAAAAATGTTGTGAATCTGACCAACATTTCCGAAGGAATCGTGAAAATTCCGGGTTCCGTACAAACTTGAATCATAAACAACCATATCTTTAGAATGCGTAGATTTAGAGACTTGATTTTTTTACAGCTTCAATGAACTACAGACTTAAGTATATGGGTTTAATTTCAACTTGATACCTTCACACGTTCCCGAGTCTAACAGACAATCAGAGTGTTCCAAGAAGGGTTCCGTTTTTCCTTTTAAGGTACGGTACCCTAAAAATCACTGTCCATACTGATTGTATCATTAGATGCGATATTTCGTATGGGAAGGCCAACATTTTTTTGCCACCTTTTAGACTAGCCCAAAACGACTCGTGAACAACAGCCCTTAAACTACCAACTACCTTCAGCTTCGAACCGTAACGGACACATTACAAATTCGAATTTGGAACTAATCTAAAACTGAAATCAGTTTAGCGGGCGCGAGCGCGGATTGGCGCGTTGAATGATGACGTCATCAATACCCTTCGCTCGACCAACCGCAGCTCACCGCAGTGCCTATAGAGCTTCCAACTATCATGAGTAATTTGCCAATAATTTGGAGGGCTTAAATGGACAAACCTGTTTGGTACACTGTTTAGCACAGAATATTATCGTTTTCTATTTAACTTTTAATAGAGTTAGTATAGCCGAGTCAGTATCGATAGTACGGTCGACAGATAAAATCTATGTATTTATTGTTTCTGGTTTTCCCCATTTAAATACAGCGTGATTCTGAAATATATAAAAGTTATAACCTTTTTTTTCTCATTGGGACCCAATTTTTATCTTTTCTTTTTTTAAAACGTTGCATCACACAAGGAATTTCTCCTGAATCGTGGGTGTTTTTACAATTATTTAAACTCACATACGCAAACAGCCAGACCCAAAACAACTATATGTGGTAATGTTTGTCTATCATTGTCTAACATTGAAGAGAACTAGTTGTAATGGCAAGCCAAGCTTTTATCATCTTCGTGCCCTAGTCTAGACATTTGGGGTCAGCGCAAGAAGTTTTTATCTTCAATTCTAAAATCAAAATCAAATCAAGTCATTTTTTTAAATTAGGCTTATAATCAGAACTTTTTGAACGTCACATTACAAGAGACAGTCCCACAAAAACGCCCTGCTCTTCGCCACTTCCTAGTGTTTTAGCTGGGAAGAAGAAGTGGCGGAACAAACTCCCCAGACACACATGTCTGTCAGGTTAGAAGAACCGGAATTCAATTTTACCCTGCCAATCGTCACTCTATCATTTACTCCTCTAAAATTTGATTAATCGTCCAATACATTTGGTTAAAGTAGCTCGTGGCTAAATAATAGCAGCCGCTCGGGTCGATCTTTGGGTTTAACCGCGCGTCTAGGTTTGTCTGTAGATGGGTAACCACCCTTTACATACCGAGTTTCCTCCGTGCCTTGGAAATCACATTAACCTGTTTGTCCCGGCTGTCATTTCTAGGTCTTTGGCAGTCGTAACAGAAAATCAGTGTCCCGAAAGTCAGTTAACCAGTCTTACCAAGAGGTTTCATATTACCGAGTATTACTTAGTATGCTCTAACTTATTAAATATTTATTAAGTACTAAGGAACGGCTCGCTAGCCCACTGATAAACCAAATTTGTAAAAGTACACATAAATTTTGTTTTTACATATAAATTAATTTCTACGATAAATCCTTTACAGTTTAAGCTGTACGGCTATGGAATGCCCTGCCCATGTCTGTAAGGAGCGTTCAAACACTGTCTACTTTTAGAATTCTGAACCACTACCTCTCTCCTTAAACAACAATATTAAATATTTCTTTGCTCTTCACGATTTTTAGTTTATATGTATTTATATATATATTTTTATGAAGCTATTAATTTTGAAAAATGTTTCGCCAAAGACTACGTACAGTAGGTACTGTTTCTCTTCCTTTAAATCCATCCAAAGGTTGTCTTGATAAGATTGCCCATTGTGTCACCTTACTTAGAAGTTGTCTATTGTTATTTGTATGGTGTATCTACATAATAAAGAATATTTTATCTATCTACTAGCTTTTGCCCGCGGCTTCGCTCGCGTTAATTTCGGGGTAACGCAGTTCCCCTTGCGCCTTATTGATTTGTAATAGCAACGCTAAGATTTCCCTTTTCTTCCCTCTTTCTCCCTCACATCCCACTTTTGTAAAATAAATAAAAATTAGCCTATGTCCGTCTCCTGGTTCCCAACTATCTCTGTACCAAAATTCATCAAAATCGGTTAAGCCATTAAAGCGCGAAGAGGTAACAAACAAACTCACTTTTGCTTTTATAATATTAGTAAGGATTCTATAAACGCTGTAGAAATATTTTGTAAGCAATATGCGATCATACAAAGTGCGGTTTTTAAATTGCAAGATTTTAATATTTTTACATAAGTTACATAACTTATCGAATGCAATAAAACCAATATTTTACATAGAATTATCAAAAAGATGAGTCTACACTGAAAATATTTTACAAAAGGCCTGAAAACCGATATTGAAATAATAAAATTTCATGAATAAAAAACTAATAAAAATTTCAAACAGTGGTTTTTGATATTCCAATAACGTAGATTTGCGTCTTTAACTTATCTTGGTCTATTCTTCATAAATTACAGATTTTATATCAAATATATGGCATAAAATGAAAAGGGTAAATCATTCAGTTTTCTATTGTAATCTTGCAAAATAAATTCATAGATAAATCTTTTTTTGACAGAAAGCAAAATAATGTCAGTTTGTTCGGGTGTCAAGCAGAAGGATTTATTTATATAGTTTTGTTTTATTCGAATTTATCACAAAATGTTGAAACTGGAAAAAGACAATTGATATTATCCAAGATTCGTGACCATTGCTTTAAACTTTAACTTATATAAAATCCTACTAATATTATAAATGCGAATGTTTGTGAGGATGTACATGGTTATTTTTTACTCTTTTACGTAAAAACAGATAAACGGACATTGATGAAATTTGGCACAGAGGTAGATTATAATTGCAATTTCATCTGCCGGCTCAGCAGTCGCGCTTGTGACCACTAGACCAAAGCGACAGTCCGTCAAAATAATTTGTAACAAACAAAATCTGGATAAAATTTATGCTGTATTGTTTAAATACATGTGCATACGTGATGGCCTAAGTTTTTATTGTTAATTATATAAATATAAATAGTCACTCGAATCGAAAAGAGATGAAATAAAAATATATATATGTTTTTTTAATGGTTTTAATTTTTTTCATTTTCACAATTTGGCGTCTTATGGTCGTCATTTTGACATATGAATCATAAAAATCGGCCCAGGCGTTTAGTCTGTATAGTGCTTCAAAGGAACAAATATATACATACATGCATAGACTGACGGAACGGGTAAAAACAAAGGTTATTACTGAATAGCAAATTATCTGTGTCCTTAATCTATAGAAATAACAATAATTAGATATACAAAGAAAAAAACACACGTGCGCCAAGAACACTAAGGACGTCTAGTTAAGCAATAAATGTATTACTAATTCAATGGTATAAGGCAACCTTGATTTGTCTAGACGCCTAGATCATGTGGTTATTTTGTTATGTCTTCATTTGAGTCCTAAGTATCGTGACGGCAATCAGAAAAAGAATAATTATATACAACCGGACGGATCGATCTTCAAGGTTAAGCCGCACTTGCCAAGGTCGCTCAGCGGATGGGTGCTCATTCATATCATACCGGGTTTCCACTGTGCCTCGGTCTCGGTCATTTTGACTTCTTCGGAGCACAGGTAGTAACCCGACCAGAAAGTCTGACAGCCAGTTGACTCTTATCAAGAGGTTTTGCATTACCCAAGCTGGGTTGTGGAGTTCAGAATCAGTTCAGCATGTCTGAAAGATATTTCTCGACGACATGTTAAGTCAGAGTCAGATGCATTTTGGCTTCTGCCTTGGTCCAGTTCATGGTACGGAGCGAGAGGGAATGGGAAGCGGTCATCTCCTTCTGCGAAGCAGTTATGGGAACCCAGCCGTTGTGGGAGGCGATCCGATCCCACCGTAGATGCGGGTCTGTGGATAGTGAGCAATGCGTAGCTCACCGTCCGTTCGTCTAAAGACGACAGGCTTTGTCGGAATGGGCAACTACAGTACTTTCACAAGTTATTATGCCTTGTGACCGGGACTGTAGATTCATTTTGTTTCTTGACATTCAAAAGTGCCTGTAATGGTATAATTGAAATAAATGATTTGATTGATTTGATTCGATGGCGCGTTCGATGATTGATCAGATCGATTAGATGTCAGCAAAGCAGAGGGGGGAAATAAGAAGTCTGATACCAAGTTAAGCACTGCATACCTATAACACTGCATATATCAAGGCAGCAGTAATTTATATGTAAGTAGAAATCACGGTAAATGGACGCGTCTAATTAACTCGGTCTGGCAACGTCGCATGAATCCTTCGCCGTGACTGCAGGCAGGGCTGTGCGGGTCTAAGATTTACATACGTAGTATCTATGTACAGTACGGTCAACGAGAAGCGATACGAAAGGTCATTAACCTAAAGAACAACTGTGGCGTTGACAATCTAATATTTAGCTCTTTCCATCTTGTGCCTTTGTCGTAATGTCTCGTTCTCCCGGCAAAAACATGACAACGTTAAGACGGGTTCGCCAACATTCGGGTGGCCATTTTAGATGGGGTTTTAGCATGGGTTTTGTTTACATTTGGTATTGCTTCTCGTTGGCCGTACTGTAGTAGTTATATTACATAGATATGGGGAAATTCTGCATTTGATAACGTAAACACCTTTGTTTTTTTTAGGCTGTTAGATCCGACTAATATTATAATTGCTAATGTTTGTGAGGATGGATGTTTGTTACTCTTTCACGTAAAAACGGCTTAACGGATCTTGATGAATCTTGGTAGAGGTAGATTATGGTATAGAACAACACACAGCTTTTTATTGAAAAAAAAAAGGAATACAACAGATTAAACATCAATCCACAATATTATACAGAAGATAGATTCGTTTGTATCGAATAGGCTCCAAAACTACTGGACCGATTTTAAACATTTTTCACTAATTAGAAGCTACATTATTAAGGAGTAACATGATTTTAATTTGGAACCGATTTTAATGAATATTGGCACAAAGATAGTTGGGACCCTGGAGACGGACATAGGCTAAAAAATGAGATAAGGGGGAGAAAGAGGAAAGAAAAGTTGAGAGAAAGTTTCTTTTTTGATCATCACGCGGGTAAAAGTTAGCGTTAGCCCAAAGTAATTATGCCACGCGGATGAAGTCGCGGGCCGAAACTAGTTTATAAATAAAAAATTGTGCGTAAAGACATATTATGCCGATGATGATTTCCGATGCTTGTCGTTGGATATCAGGTTTGATTCTTTGTATAGCTACTTCTATTAGCTACTCTCTGAAAAAAACCAATATTCATTCAAACTCATCCCATTTTTAACCGACTTCAACAAAAGGAGGAGGTTCTCAATTCGTTAGAATCTTTTAATTTTTACTTTCTATACTTATATACTTATACTTATCTATACTTCTATACTAATATTATAAAGCTGAAGAGTTTGTTTGTCTGTTTGTTTGTTTGAACGCGCTAATCTCAGGGACTACTGGTTGGAATTGGAAAATTCTTTTAGTGTTGGATAGTCCATTTCTTGAGGAAGGCTATATAACATCACGCTACGACCAACAGGTGCTGAGCAGCGCGAGTGAAACCGTGGGGAACAGCTAGTTTTTTATGTATGTTCAACAATTCATTAAAGTCGCCTGTACCGATTTCCCGATAAAACATTTTTTTTGCAAGATAAAAAAAAACAACCATTTCAGCTTTTAAAATTAACTTTTAAAGCAATAAAGCGCTGAATGTCCACAAGGGGTGAACTTTCAATCAATTTTAATTACATGCAGGTTACACCCCTATAGTTGGTGGACAGAAATCCTTACTTTTTAATATTATAAAGCGAAAGTAAGTTTGTTTATTTGTTTGTTTGTTACCTCTTCACGCTTTAATGGCTTAACCGATTTCGATGAATTTTGGTACAGAGATAGTTGGGAACCAGGAGACGGACAAAGGCTAATATTTTTTTGAAAAAAGTGGGATGTGAGGGAGAAAGAGGGAAGAAAAGGGAAAACTTAGCGTTGCTATTACAAATCAATAAGGCGCAAGGGGAACTGTGTTACCCCAAATTTAACGCGAGCGAAGCCGCGGGCAAAAGCTAGTAACTAATATTGATAGTATGATTCGTCAGGGGTGGCAGAGGGGCTTGCCAGGGCCTCCGCCTGCCGGAGTTGCGGGTTCTTCAAAAGTGATACCGCGGCCCCGGAACGTAAAGGGCAATAGAAGGAACATGGGTGGATTTTAGTCAGTAAAAGTCTGACACCTGACCACCCGTGACATACCAAGTTTCCTCCGTGCTTCGGAAAGCACGTTAAGCCGTTGGTCCCGGCTGTCATTCAAAGATCTTTGACAGTCGTTACTGGTAGTCAGTGTCCCGAAAGTCTGATAACCAGTCTTACCAAGGGGTATCGTATTACCCAGTACTAACTGGGTTGTGGAGGTCAGATAGGCAGTCGCTCCACGTAAAATATTGATATTCAGCTGCATCCGGTTAGACTAGAAGCCAACCCCAACATAGTTGGGAAAAGGCTAGGCAGATGACGACTTTATTTATTGTAATAGCAAAGCTAAGTTAAGCTACGCTTTTCTTCCCTCTTTCTCCCTCATTTCACACTTTCAAAAAATTGCCTATGTCTGTCTCCAGAGTCTCAACTATCTCTGTACCAAAATTCATCAAAATCCATTTAGCCATTAAGTCGTGAAGACTTAACAAACAAACTCACTTTCGCTTTTCTATTAGAAATATTATATTATAATATTAGTAAGTTTTCTACTCAATAGAATCATGACTGAACTAAGCGTGGTCTTACTAAAACATACCTACTACCTACTAGTATATCTACCACAAACTAGAAATAGGATTTGATTACAGTTTCATTTAAAAACTGAGATAATTGGCTAAAATGTTACCTGAAACGCAACAAAAAAAAGCCAAACTATAATTCACTTCTGAAAAAACCAAACATGTAACTGAAAATTTAAATATTGAACCTCAAAACCAAAGCTCAAAATAACTTCACAAACTACCAAACGCTGCACTAACACAGTTATTCTACACCACCCAAAAAATACACCAAAAAAGATTTATGCAACCAACCGTTCTCACAAAACACACAATATTTCGTCCTGAACGAAACTGTACCATATAATAACTAGATCAAAACAAATGATTTCATTTACTACTAAATATATTCCACTCATTTTCGCTGGGATCGGGTAACTGAGCGGAAAAACTTCTACCCTACCTTAGAAGGAGACAGCAATAGAGTTCTCTACGAGTTAGAGAGAGACAGATATGTTTCTGTGTGCTTTGATTTTGGGTACAAAGGGTATAACCTTGGAGAGCAGCTTATTGATGCCATACATTGTTCTTAAACGCGTAGCAGATGTTGGGTGTGTTGGTCTTAATGTTGCAAGGTTATTTCGTGAGGATCGAGGTTTTTTGATTCTGGTAATCTTTATTTTAATGGGCATGAAATGGTAATGATAAATGGATGGTATTTAAAAGTACTTCAATTTATTCCCATTTCGTTTACCTAATTTTGCCTGTGTTGCACCAAATATACTGAATGAGCACCAAAATATGTTAATTAAAATATGTCATAACGAGCATCAGGAAAAAAACAGCACTACAATAAAAAAGTGTTATATCTTTATCCATTTTCTATTAATGCAAGTCGTTACTGGGTCGCAGTTTTAACCTAACCTAACCTACGCATTTTTTTAGTATTCAGGAAAGAATATTTGGTGCACGATCAGTATTTTTGGTGAACACAAATTTTTTTCCCATGATAAATTATGTTTATTTTGTGTATGTTTATTTATCTGCCAATGGCTTATTTGCCAATAGAGATTACCAATACCTGAGGAGGCTCTCGTTAGGCAGCTGGATCAAGGACTTGATATAGAAAGCGGTACTCTTGAACACGGCTCGTATTGTTAGGAGGTTTCTTTCTCTGGAGCCCTGAGAAAGAAACGCCGGTAGCTTGGACCCTGTTCCCGATACCAGTGGGCTACTATTTTTTGTATTTTTAAATGTTTTTTTATATGTAAAAATACAAATGCTATGTGTAAAATAGAATAAACGAAATAATTATGTTGATTTTGCAAGTATCACTTTGCTAGATAAATGTCGTGTTATAAAAACTACACGAAAATCGATTTGAAATTCATTCTCAAAACTCATGTTGCTTCAAATAATTTCAATAACATCATAATTCTCCAAAATATTACTAACCTCGGTAAATAATCTTAAGGTTCTTTCTTAGAATAAGCAATTAATATCAGTCACGACAAAAAAACTTTCAAAAACACTGTAATTATCAAAATAATGACCATCTTTTCCCCACCTCTCAAATCCAACAGAAATACTGATTATTTTCCAATATTGCACAAAAGGCGACAATCACTTAAAACTAACAATATTATGAGCAAACAATCTTAGCGGACGTACTTAAATCTTACTTCGTACAACTTCGGAATGCCTCGGAAAACTTCGGCACGCTTCGGTTCACTTCGCCGCGCTTCGCTTCATACCGAACGGCTCGAATTAATGACGAAGCGGCGAAGTGTCATTGAAATAATTGACATGTTTCCGTGCAGCAGATTCCTTTGAAAAACTCATTGATCCAGCTGCCCTTGGTTGGGATGTACGGTTATCTGATAAAGGTATACTTGGCTTTCAGGATAGGTGAGGAAATTTTATTGTTTTATAACTTTTGCCAGCGGCTCCGCTCGCGTTAAATTCGGGGTAACAGAGTTCCCCTTGCGCTTTATTGATTTGTAATAGCAAAGCTAAGTTTTCCCTTTTCTTCCCTCTTTCTCCCGCATATCCCACAATTTTATAAAGGAAAAATAACCTATGTCCGTCTCCAGGGTCCCAACTATCTCTGTACCAAAATTCATCAAAATCGGTTTAGCCATTAAAGCGTGAAGAGGTAACAAACAAACTCACTTTCGCTTTTATAATATTAAGTATGGATAAAAGTCAGCTGTCCCTTGTCCGTTTGCTCAGATTTTTAAAAATCCCTACAGATTTTCATGCAGTTTTCTGCAATAGATAAAATTATTCAAGATTAATGTTTGTAAGTGTAAAATTAGTATCTACATTGCACCTATGCGAAGCCGGTCGCTGGTACCTAATAATAACTTAAAAAGCCAATTCAACATTGACGAACCGTCACTTACTAAAACCATAGCGATTATAAAAACAAAATCCATACTTAAAAGACTATTAACCCAGAACTCGAATAAGATATAGAGTTCCCTAAAAGCAATGAAATCCCAAAATGACTTTCAAACATTAATAAAAGCATGCCATAGATAAACCGGTTTTACACACTTTTCCCGCCATAAAACATAAGTAATCATTTCCGATGTTTTTCAACAGACAATGTCTATGTACAGACGCCTGCACATCAAGCTACTACAATCTGTAAGATTTCTTTGATAGATTTTCGACTTTATTTCTAAAGTATTAGGTTCAAGGTTCATTGGGAAAAATTGACAGTTTCGGGTAGCTTGACCTGCTGGCGTCTGTACGTTGTGTGAACGCCTATGTACGTGAGGGTAGGTCGAATTTTTTCTATCTACGGCATCGGGTAGCGCAGCTGCGCCATTGTTAAGGGCTCACTACATCAATAAGCCATTCTGAAAGACGGCCGTAAAGGTACTGTTACACTTGGGGTAATCTCGTTGAGAGAAAATTTGGTTAGGAAAATTAAAGGAGGCTGTGGTTTTGGCGGATGACCAAAGATAAATAGACATTACGACTTTTCAAAACAGTTAATGGTTATCGTTTTAAAGCTCAGGCTTATATCCTTGAACGTTAAACTAAAAGAGCAGCCGCGGGAGAAGCTCCGGGCGTCGGGCGCCGCGAGATGACTCCCGGCCACCGTAGATGCAGTTCTGAGGCCTGTGAGCAATGTGTAGCTCATCGTCCGCCTGTCTCCTGACGACAGGTTGTGTCGACAGGCCATTACGACGGCGCGTTCGTGTTTCACGCGCGCCTCAAAGAGAGTCAGCAAAGCAGAGGGGCTTGCCAGAGCCTCTGCCTGCCGGGGTTGCGGGTTGTTCGAAAGAGATACCGCGGCCTCGGAACGTAAAGGGCAAAAGAAGAAACATGGGTGGGTTTTAGTCAGTACAAGTCTGACATGCCCTCCCGCTCCGCCCAGAGCGGGGGAAGTCATTGGATGATTTCCCAACCGAAAAAAAAAAAAACAAAAGGTTGTGTCGACGGCTCATTAGTGTTCCACGTTTGCCTTAGAGAGAGCCGGGGTTGCAGGTTGTTCGAAAGAGATACCGCGGCCCCGGAACATAAAGGGCAAAAGAAAGAACATGGGACCCATGTTCTTTCTTTAGTAAAAGTAGTAAAAGTCTGATACTCCCACGCTCCGTCCAGACTGAGGAAAGTTATTTGATGATTCCCCAAAAAACCATTTGACGGAGACTATTTGCCGTATAATGCATAATGACGTTAAAATTCAATTTTTGCAACCAAACGAAAAAAAAACTCCAGAAATGACGAAAAAAAAGATGCAAACACATCGGTTAAATCCCAGCTAACTCAAAAAGAAGAAATATTTCCCTCAAATCACCGCACATTGTGCACGGTCCCTAAATTCGGCACCGTATGTTTATTTATAGGACATTAGAAAAGACGAATTCACGTTTCCACGGGATCCTTTTTGTGAGGCAGTTAAGTTTCGAAGAAAAAGCTCAATTTTCACACGGTATTTCCAGTTATATAATAACGGCTTATAGGTTACTGGGACAATGTTCTTTGATGGTTACATGGACGTGGGCCTTGTAGATTCCTAGACGCTTAATAACTTCAATGTAAAATTGACATTTATATTCATACTAGCTTTTGCCCGCAGCTTCGCTCGCAATTCGGGGTAACACAGTTCCCCTTTCCTGATTTGCAAGTACCTGCTGCCTGTAGTCTTTGCACCTTATTTATTGTAATAGCAAGCTAAGTTTTCCATTTTCTTCCCTCTTTCTCCTTCATTTCTCACTTTAAAAAAAATAGCCTTTGTCCGTCTCCAGGGACCCAACTATCTCTGTACCAAATTCATCAAAACCGGTCTTGCCATTTAGGCTTGAAGACGTAACAAACCAACAAACTCACTTTCGCTTTTATATATTTTTTTTTTGTGTTTTCATCAATTTTATCAATCATCTGATTAGTCGTTCGTAACTAATGTTTTTTTTACTGTTTTCTGCTGTGCGAGTCGAATAAATCCTTATTTTTTCTTTCTTAAGATTATGATAATGACGTGAAGTTGAATTTTTTTTATCAAGATAAGTTGTACAGTACGGCCAGCGAGAAGCGATACGAAAGGTCATTAACCTAAAGAACAACTGTGGCGTTGACAATCTAATATTTAGCTCTTTCCATCTTGTGCCTTTGTCGTAATGTCTCGTTCTCCCGGCAAAAACATGACAACGTTAAGACGGGTTCGCCAACATTCGGGCGGCCATTTTAGATGGGGTTTCAGCATGGGTTTTGTTTACATTTGGTATCGCTTCTCGTTGGCCGTACTGTAGTGTAAGTTAAGGTAAGTTAATTTACAAAGTATTAAAGAAAAAATGAAAAATTTAAATAACTATTTCCTTTGTCGCTCAGCTAATAATACAGTCAACTTTTCTAATGCAATTATATATTCTATACAGAGAATGTTTAATTTGCTTTTACGTTTGTGGTTTAAAGGCGAAGCTAGCTTCGTTCACCTAGATTAAATCTTAGAAGGAAAATTTCCAATATAATATCCATGCTTATCGGAACTCTTATCAGAACTCTGTGTTCTGTTACACTGCCTTATTTGCCTTTCCTGATACACAACGATAGTCAGAAGGAAAGAAAATTTCGATCTCTCCAAAAAAAAACCAATTTTGACCCCAAGTTAAAAAAAAACCTGGGTTTTTTTTTTACCACAAGTTGTACGCACAACGGTCCACTGCAAGGACTAAGTGCGGAAACCGGACCCCCCCCCCCCAAGGAGCGGGGCCCACATAAAGAAGAAGAAGACCCAAGTTATCAGGTTCAAAATTGTTGGAATTTACGCCTAGTACCGTCCATTTGAAGGAATATACCTAATTACCAATCACTTAGTGACCATGTCACCGTTCCTTTCGCATATTAAATAATAGTACATTTAAGGTAACTAAACCTCCTCGCTGGACGGAGGTGGGGTGAGTGTCAGACTTTTAATGAATAGAATTCATATTATGTTCCTTCTTTTATCGCGGTACCTCTTTGGAAAAACCCGCATCCTCAGTAGGCAGTGGCCCTGCAGGCTCCGCTGCTTTGCTGACATCTCTTTGGGGCGCGCGTGGAACACTAACGCTTTAAACTAGCTTCTGTTATCATTAAGCCGGATCATAATACGGAAACCACTACGATAATGGTTTCCGTATTATCCTCAAATAATAATCTGAAAGAAGCAATCGGTGACTGCTTCTTTCAGATTATTAACTATACCTATATATAACTCCCCAGTATAATGGCAACATGCACGCCCATTTTTTTTAAACGTTGCTTTACACTTAAGAATTTCTCCTGTATCGTGGGAGCTTTTGTAAACATTTAAACTCACATTCACTAACAGACCCGTGAGCACTACCAGTTAAGTCATACAAAATAATATTTGTTCCGTGCGGGGATCGAATCCGCGACACGCAAAGCAGCTGTCGATCGCTCAGCCACTGTGCCAAACATTTCGTCATCTATTATAGATATTTAAGTATAACTGTTGAAATGTGGGTGTTTACTAGTACACCTCTGTTTAGCCCTTTAAGGATTACAGTCGTGATGTTGTGTTATATTACTGTCGGTAATTAGCCACCAGAGAGATCGTTAAGGGTAAGCGTTCTTTTGGAAAATTTGCATTCACTTTACTGCCTGTTTTTAATGTGGGTAGTAGATTATACAGTTTTGTTTTGTCGAAGAATTGTGAAGGAAATTATGTTGGAATGTTGTTTCTTTTGTGATGTTTTTCTTTGCTGGTTTAGCTTATTAACAGATTATGATTGTTCTTTTGTAATTGAGTGACTTCGTGGATGTTAAAATCAAGTGCATGTCGGAATCGAGCACCGAAGGATTCGTGTAAACTTGCGACATAAAGTAAAGTAAAGTAAAATTTACTTGCATAGATTGTAGGTACATAAAATAAGGTAACAATGATTGGGTGAGCCTTGTACAATCAAGGTAGATTGTATATTAAGCATGTAAACATGAATTATATTTTTTTTATAATTGAGATTAAAATTAAAATACCTAATAAAATAACTTTCAAACACACAGAGAAAAAAAATAATTTAAAAAAATAGCGCTTCGATAATTAGGTATGTCAATTAATTCAACACATAAAACAGCCATGTACAGACGCCAGCAGGTCAAGCTACCCGAAACTGTCAATTTTTCCCAATGAACCTTGAACCTAATACTTTAGAAATAAAGTCGAAAATCTATCAAAGAAATCTGACAGATTGTAGTAGCTTGATGTGCCGTCTGTACATAAAATAAGGTGTAACAATTATTGTCTCACACAATCATTTGTACAATCTACCTTATATTAAGCATGTAAACATTATTTATATTTTTTTATAATTGAGATTAAAATTAGAATAATAGCATAACTTACAAACACACAGAGAAAAAAATTTAACGCCTCGATTTAGGTAGGTATGTCAATTAATTCAACACATAAAACGAGGTATTCCTCTTAGCGCTCCCGTTTTGAAGCGCTCCCATCTAAGCGCTCCCGTTTTGTTCCTCTAAGCGCTCCCAAAAGGAGCGCTTCGAGGAACGATTAAAAATATTAAAATTTATTTCCTCAAAGCGCTCCCATGATTAACTTTCGGATAGAGATGGGACTATACTAACTGAAATTATCGATAATAACTAGGTAATAAGTAGAACACATTGTTATACTATAATATACAACTAGCGGCCCGTCCCGGCTTCACACGGGTTTGGTATTTTTTTTTTGTTTTATTGTAAATCCTTTAGTCCACCAAATCGATGAATATAATCTGCCGACATATTTACCTATTCATATTTTTTTATTGTTTAGCTTATGATTTCTCTCCATTATGTTTACCATTACTACCCCCCTCCCCGCACACCTGGCAATGAGGTGTCTATCGTTTACGCTCATCTTACGGGACTTCCTCAATCTCTTCCCCTCATCCTATTAGGGCCGGTGTCCCTCAGGGTTCCGTCTTATCCCCCTCGTCTTCACGCTGTTCACTAGCGACATTCCCAAGAGCAAAAAAGCTCAGTTAGCTCTGTTCGCGGATGACTCGGCCATTTACTATACTGGCCGCTGTACAAACGCTATCGCTCGTACCCTTCAGACCCCAGCCGACATCCTAGGCGCTTGGTTCAGGCAATGGAGAATCGAGATGAATCCCGGTAAAAGTCAGGCGGTTATCTACTCCAAACCGCGCTTTAATCCCCTGATCCCCAGTTTGATCACTATGTACGGCAAGCCTATCCCCTGAGAGAAGCAAGCCAAATACTTAGGTGTCATTCTCGACAGCCACTTGTCCTTCGCGGCACATATTGCTATGGGTTTAGGTTTCACTTTTTATTTCAGGCAGAAAGCAAATTGTCACTTAAGTGCAAATTGCGTTCATACACCGCGGTCATCCGTCCCATCGTGACATACGCATGTGTCGTGTTCTCCCACGCCAACCCGCGTTTCCTTCATATGATGTAGACCTTGCAAAACCGATTCCTTCGTAAAATCACGGGAGCCCGTAACGATAGTCTTCACTTCGACTTAAGAATCCCCACCGTCGTTCAATTCATGAAGCGTCTTTCCATGCGCTTCTTTGACTCCGCGTTAAAACATCGCAACCCCCTTATCGCATCGGCCGCTCAATACGTTCCCTCGCGAATAAGTAAAATTCATCGTCTGAGACATTTTCTCGTCACTCCTGACGATGCTATAACCCTGCTCCAGGAGAGCAGCAGGGAGACTAGCACTCTGCGCAAATTCAGACGCAAAGCGCCGTCATTCCATCCTCGCCGACGAGGCCCGTCGCGACGTCCCGGTAACTGCCCCACCCGTCCTTTGCAAGAGCCAGCCCGCGCTGCTGAGCCAGTAAGTTTAAACCAGTCCATAAATAATATCACTCAGATCCAGCCTGTCCCTTGCTTTCCCTCAGCGTCGCTCTAAGCCGAAACTCGTACCCCACAGGGGGTGCCCTTAGCGTGTAGTCGCATAGTTTGTAAGTTTTCACCCTGGCTGGAGATCTTAATTTTTAAGGCACCCACAGGATTCGCCCGGTTAAGCAGACTATAACCTCCTTGGTTGAACTGCGAGATGCCATTCCTAAAAAAATCTATCGTTTACGTCAATGGTAGAAATGACAATAACATTGGCCCTTGTATACACATAAGAGTGCCGAAAGCAAAAAGATATTATTCTCTCAATTTCGTAATTTGGTTAAGCAACTTCACAAATGAGTTTTTAAAAAATATCGATATAATTCATGACGTTTACTTCATGCTTTTCCCTATTTTTAAACGTGGGAGCGCTTCGAGGAAATAAATTTTATTATTTTTAATCGTTCCTCGAAGCGCTCCTTTTGGGAGCGCTTAGAGGAACAAAACGGGAGCGCTTCAAAACGGGAGCGCTACGAGGAATACCTCCATAAAACAGCCATGTCTCTTACTTCGTAGACTTTGATAGTTGATTTTTCAGAGACTTAAGAATAAGGTTTTTTATTTCAACTCGATACCTCCACATGAAAATAAAGGGTCTTGACAGACAAACAGACAGCAAAGAGATCACATAAGGGTTCCGTTTCTCTCTTTGAGATGCGAATGCCCATGGAGTTTCTTGCCCATTCTTCTCCATAGAGATCAACGCTTTGGAATGGGCAACTGCAGTACTTTCACAAGTTATTATGCCTTGTGACCGGGACTCTAGATTCATTTTGTTTCTTGACATTCAAAAGTGCCTGTAATGGTCTAATTGAAATAAATTATTTGATTTGGAACCCTTAAAAATAATCTATTGCTGGACTAGATAGCTGGAGACTGACATATGGATCTGGGCTTTTTGTTTTTAGACAGTGACGCTCGTAACACCGTTACTAGCCAGCTCTGACAGTGCTCTTTACAACGGTAAAGAGCTCCCTACTCTCCTCTTCTCCTTACCAATACTATAAAAGCGAAAGTGAGTTTGTTTGTTTGTTATCTACGTTTTCACGCCTTCATTGGTAAACCGATTTTAATGAATTTTGGTACAGAGATAGTTGGGACCCTGGAGACAGACACAGGCTATTTTTTTAGATTGGGTAATGCGGGAGAAAGAGGGAAGAAAAGGGAAACCTTGGCTTTGCCATTACAATTAATAAGGCAAGGGAAAAAACTACGGGTAGCAGGTACGTGCAAATCAGGAAAGGGGAACTGTGTTGGGGGTAACACACCCCGAATTTGCGAGCAGAGCCGCGGGCAAAAGCTATTTCTAAAAATAAATACATAAATCCATTAATTCGGTGGAACTCATTGTTAGCCCCGTTAACTATAAAAAAACCCATTGTTAACTATAAAATCCATATTCCTATATAACATTTAATAAACACACCGCATAAGAAATAACTGAAATAAGCAGTATCAATCAGTATTATAGTGACGAGTTAGCGACCAGCGACCGCGACTGGTATGCGACCACAACTGGTCGCCGTACGCAGAGTCGCGCGACCGCAATGCCGTCGGTATCCCAACTATTTCAGACATCACATGTCTACTATAACATGTCTTGTTTACTATATAGATGGGCAGTGATGTGAGACATTCTGTAGTTTACCCAAAGGATGTAACTACATGTACTAATCCTTACTAATTAGGTGAAAGTAAGTTTCACACTATTTAATAAAAGTTCCTGATAACTGAAGTTCATCCGTGATCATGGCGTTTGCAACATCACCGAAATATCGGAAACTCAATATAAATAATAAACATGGTAAATATCCCGTTTCAAGTGTTAATTATAATGAAAGTAAGTTTGTTTGTAACCCTTTCTTGGCGTAACCACTTTCTTTCTTTTTAAAAAAACGTTGCCTTACACTAGGAATTTCTCCTGCACGAGGGTGCGTTTACAAACATTTAAACTCACATACACCAACAGCCAGACCCGAAACAACTACCTGTGGCTCATGCAAATATTTGTTCCGTGCGGTAATCGAACCCGTGACACGCAGCGCAGCAATCGATCGCTCAGACACTGCGCCAACCGCGTCGTCAAACCACTGATCTGATAATCCTAAATTGTTGTAAGGTGTATAGAAACGGACATAGGGTACCTTTATGATGCGTTCCCTTACCGGCTCGGGCTAAGCAACTCTTTCCAAGGCATGGAAACGGATGGGTTCCCTTACCGGCTCGGGCTAAGCAACTCTTTCCAAAGCTAAATCGATAAATCGCGTAACAGACTTACAAAAAATAAACAGGCGAATTAAGAACCATCTTCTATTTTGAAGTCGGTTAAAAGAAGGAAAATATAAATGGGTTTTAGTCAGTACAAGTCTGACACTCCCTTCCACTCCCTTACACTCACTGAAGTTATTTGATAACTAGCTTCCGCCTGCGACTTCGTCTTCTTCGTCCTTCTTTGGCATAGTTATTTTGGGCTAACGCTAACTTTAACCCGCGTGATGATCGAAAAATATCTTTCTCTCCCCTCTTCTTCCCTCTTACTCCCCTTTATCTTACTTTTTTTTAACCTATGTCCGTTTCCAAGGTCCCAAGTAGCTTTGTACCAAAATTAATCAAAATTGGTTTGGCCATTTAGGAGTGAAGACGTAACAAACAAAGTAAGGATTACCCATCATAGTAAACTTATTGGGAACTATATTTTCGAGCCGTTTGGGGTTGAAACTCTGGGACCGTGGGGTCCTTGTGCTCACAGCCTTTTAAGGCAATTTCTAAACGTTTGGTTGACACTTCTCGTGACCCAAGGGCTGGCTTTTACTTTGGCCAGAGGCTTAGCGTTGCCATACAACGTGGCAACGCGGCCAGTCTCTTGGGGACATTGGCAACTGACAGCGTTGAGGACGAATTTTTTGACGCAATTTTTTAATTTATTTATAAGTTTAGTTTAGTTTCATAATTTTAGTTTAATTTAATAAATGAATCTTGAACTATGTGACAAAAAAAATACATTCAATTTCTTTAAAAAAAAAAAACCTCCAAGAAGGTCTCTATGCTGTACTTCCTCTGAAGAACTATTTCGCAAGTATCTCTGCAACAATTAGGTCCAAAATTCCAAGGTTCAAGACATCTAGAGACACTAGACAGTGGAAACAAATATTTAATTAAGCGGAGCATAAAGTGAAACTTAGTATTAAAACGTACAGTCGACAGCACACAAATATGCACACTTAACAAGTTTTCAAAATTATCATCTCCTATTGTATCGACTATTATTGTATGTTATTACAAACAGAGAAATTTGATATCTGTTTTATTAAGTAATAGATGTTATCTGAAAGTAAAAAAAAAACGACCAAGAGCGAGTTAGACTCGCGCACCAAGGGTTCCGTACAAAATTGCGACAAAAACAGTCATTTCTTTTGACAGCACAAATTTCTAGTTTTTGGAGTTTACTCCTTAAGAATTGATTTTCATATATAAGGCGCCCGGTATGAGAAAAATCCAAGGGGTAAAACCTACTAAAGTAACGAAAATGTGTCACGTTTTTGGTGCGCACCTTTAGTGCGCAACTTTCTAATTTGGCTGTGAGTGTATTAAGACGTACATATGGTATGCTGTATAGGTGACTATACCTATATACTATATGTTATTGGGCTTGTTTGTTTCTATCAGTGTCGATGTATTTATATTGCAATTTTTTTTCATTAATTTGTGAATTTACCCTTTCATATGATATTAATCTTTTTTCAGTTGAATAAACTCTTTTTGCGTATGTTTAGATACTCGTACTTAAGGAGTAAACTCCATGGGCGTGCACAGGGGTAAATGACCGGGTAGGCAGCGTTTTTTTTTTCCGCGAAAATTAGGAAAGACTCCGCAATTGCACGTGTTAGTTAGTCTTTTTTGCCGCGGAATAGAAATTATGTAAATCTGTAGGTATATCCCGAATGACTCCACACTGTTGTATTATTCGAATTAAATAACAGGCACGGAAAACAAATTTACCTATTGTGTGTATGCAACCACACAGCCAGGAGTATGTTTCATAATTTTTCGTATTAAATTTACGAGCTACATTACCTTTTTGCTGGGTTAATGCTGGTAATTCAAGCACACATCTACCTTTCGACACTATTTGAAGCTTTTCATTAAACGACAATTGAGAAAACCTACCATTTATTACTTTTAACCAACACACATTATAGAATTTAGAACAAATCGAACTGAATTTGCGTTTCGTTAACTATTCACAAAAAAACAAATAATAACTGCAAACTTCACATAAACATTTCAAAATTTTGATAATAAAATGTTGACAAATAAAATTGCATCAGTTTCAACCGGAATTGTACATAGCTCATTGACTTCTTCAACTTGTCGTATAATCTCTGTTGAGCGCCAATCAGTAAAAAGCTGAGCTGTACCGACCAATGCAACGAGCTGTTCATGTCGCAATGAATTGCGACATGAATCGCGGCCCCCGATTGGCTTGTCATGCCACAGGAGATACGTCGCTGTGTGAGCCATACACGAAGTGTCTGTACACGAGGTTTTACACACACACGCATACTTCATGCCTACATTTATCAATGAAATAAAGGCACTATTGAAGTTTGCCTATAATTCGCTCGTGACGATCTGTTGAACGCGAAACGCCTGCCATAGTGTTAATTTAGGGCGGTGTGAAACGTTGCTATTATTTTTACGTTAGGAATTTATAGAAAAAGTTTAAATTAATTAGATATTTGTTTATTCTTTGTTTTTTTTTCTTTCTTTGTTTACCTATGGAGTCAAGGGTCGGCAGTGTCTTTTTGCCTATTAGGAGCGCACGCCACTGGTAAACTCCAGTCGTGCGTCGGAGCTGACACACAAACTTTTTTTTTATAATAAAGCTATGGACGCTAGGATTTTCTCCTGTATCGTGGGTGCGTTTAAAAACATTTAAACTCACATATACAAACAGCCAGCCCCGGAACAACTATCTATAGGCCATACAAATATTTGTTCCGGGCGGGGATTGTTTTGTGCCCAGTTGATGGCAATAAGCAACAGAATAGGCCCCTAATGTATGAGACTTACAACATAACCGTTGAAATGTGGGAGTACCATTAGCTTTACCACTGCCTAACCCTTCGGGGTTTCCAGGCGTGATGTTATTTATATTAAACCTCTTTTGAATATTGCCTGTGACTGTACGTAGGCGCCGCTTGCGGACTCCATTGAATAACTGATGACCTTCAACTTGGTAACTTGATCCTGCGTACTTGAAGGCTGAGGAGTATGAAGGTGGCACTAGCATGTCTGGGAGTTCACAGCCTTGTGCTTTCCGGATTAAGACGATCGACTAAAAATAGTATTAAGCCTGTGGCTATATAATAAACTAGCTTTTGCTCGCGGCTTTGCTCGCGATTCCTTTGAAATACGGATTTCTGAAAAAACAAAGCGTAAAAGTGTTTGTATGTGTTTGTTATTTGCAAAATAAACATCATTTATCGTTTATCATAAACTTGATTGAGTACATCAATAACACACGGTTAGTTAACGGGTAACGATGAATAGGTATTTCTATAAGAAGATTTATAATTACTCCTTCTAAAGTGCAAAAGCAGGAATTACGAACTATTAAATGGAAATACGACTTCATTTTACAAGAAACAGCGAATGAAATAAAACAGAAAATCGTAAACTAAAAGGTAATGTTCTTTCATTTAACCTGAACCTTACGATTTCTGATTAAAAACGAATTACCCGGCATAATTAACGACCAGTTGCTCGTGCAAGCAATGCTTGCAGGATCAGTAATCATTGGAAAGTCATTAAAATGGTGTTAATTATGTTTATTGCGCGCACACTTATAGATATAATGTTGATTGATATCGATATAATTAGTGCCTTTCGGTACTTACAATAAACCGTGTTTCGATCATTTTATTGAACCCAGTTTAAGCATTGATTCGCCCAGTAAAACACCGAATTTAAAAATAAATTTATGCTTAATCAATTTATTTTTTATACTAGCTTCAGCCCGCGACTTTGTCTGCGTGGCGTAGTTATTTTGAACGAAAAAAAAATATCTTTTGCTCCCCTTTTCTTCCTTCTTACTCCCCCTTTTTTTCAAATAGCCTATGTCCGTCTCCAAGGTCCAACTATATCTGTACAAAAATAAAATAAAATCGGTTTAGGATTTGGGGTTCTCTTCTCCTTCTGATGTCTCTTCAATAATTGAATCTCATCTTTGATACATCTTATTGTTCAATTCTATTCATTTATTTTCCTCACCATAATATTTAGAGATAACATGGAAATATTGTTTGGTTAACTAATTTAATAATTGTCCTTTAATAAAAAAATTATCCTTTCTTTAAAAAATGTCCTATCATAAAAAATGTCTTTAAATAAATAATTATCCTTAAATACAAAAATGACCTTTAATAAAAAAAAATCCTTTCATAAAAATTGTCCTTTAATTTAAAAAAAATCCTTAGTGAGGTTGCCACAGAGTCCAGATTTGCGCCTGTTTGATGTCAATAGCTTGAGCCTTAAACGTTACGTGGATACACCTTTACCTAATCCTTTGGGTATCCTGCCAGGGTTGCGGGTTGTTCGAAAGAGATACCGCAGCCCCGTTACACAAAGGGCAAAAAAAGGAACATTAATGGGTTTTAGTCAGTAAAAGTCTGACACTCCCTGCTCCGCCCAGAGCGGGGGAAGTTATTTTTTGTTTTGTTTAATAAAACGTTGCTCCACACTAAGATTTTCTCCTGTATCGTAGGTGCGTTTACAAACATTTGAACTGACATACACAAACAGTCAGACCCGAAACAACTACCTGTAGGTCATACAAATATTTGTTCAGCGTATAACCCACAATACCCAGCGTAGCAGTCGATCGCTCAGCCACTGCGCCAACCGTGCTATCTTCATTTGATGATTTACCATTCGCAAAAAAAAGCCTTTGGGTATTTGTGCCTTGTTCTTCTGTAATTAAAGTGTTGACTACCCCCCATTACAGCTCCACAACCATTTTTATAACCCTCATCAACCCTACGCTCGTATTTTTCTAGTTTTCAAAGTTGCGCGAGTAATGAGAATGTTCAGAAGAATACTGAAACTCGTAACATAAACAAAATGTTCATGATCTGAATAAAAGTAATCCTTATGCTGAGGTGTTTAGTATGCTTAAGGAGTGAGGGAACTGTTGTTTAGGAGATTGGAGAACTAATATAACTGAGGTTTTCGTTTGTAGTTTTCTCCCACTTTTGGAGTTGGCAGTTATTTTGTGCAAAAGAAAAAAACTGTCATTTGTAAACTCTGGTTTCCTATTCATATCTTGAATTTCTCTCTTACTATTTTTTACGTTAAATAAAGGTAGTTTTAAAAAAAATGTAACTGGTTTAAATAAATAAATAAAACATTTATTATCACGCATCCTAGGCCCATAGATAAAAACCTTACAGACAATCATATATATGGCTAATACAATTCGTGTTAGTAAATCAATCCTTAACAACTATGTTAGTAGCACTTCACTGCACTATGTCACTGCGCGTTCATGTGGCACTTGTCCGTGGAAGCGCCGGGACCCCACTCCTTGCGGCCAAAAGTCCTCTTCCAAGACGAGGTGCAGATAACACGTTGTTAAATAACTTATTTCAATTATTGAATCTAGTGCTGAGCTGAGCTGTAAAAAGACGAGAGGGAGAGGGCATGTCTACTTAAGAGCTCCATAACAGCGGTCACTGAGCAAAATATATACATCATCATCTGCCTCGATTTCCGCATTTTTAAGTTGGGGTCGGCTTCCAGTCTTACAGGTTGCTGCTTAACGCCAGTATTTTCTAGTAAATGACTACCTTGTAATTCAATGTTACCCATCCTCAGACCGACCTTGGCAAGCGTTGCTTAACCTATAAGATCGACTTGCAATTTGTTCTAAACCCAATTATGTCCATTACTGATGGATCCACAAAACATAATGACGATCACATTCTCAAGCAAATAATAACTTCCCCGCTTTAGGCGGAGCGGGGGGAGTGTCAGAATTTTACTGACTAAAGGGTTTTAGTCAGTTGCTGTCAGTTTAAAAGAAAGGAACATAGGTGGGTACCTATGTTCCTTTCTTTTCCTCTTTCGAACAACCCGCAACCCCCGGCAGGCGGTGGCCTCGGCAGGCCCCTCTGCTTTTCTGACATCCTTTTGAGGCGCTCGTGGAACACGAACTTGCCGTCGACACGAGCGGTCGTCACTAGACCGTCGGGTGATTACCCATTGCTCACCGCCCACAGACCCGTATCTACGGTGACCGGGAGTCATCTCGCGGCGCCCGATACCCGAAGCGGGTTCTTCAAACCCTGGATCAAAAAGAATGGCATTCAATAAACAGTAAAAATAATAAATGCTATACTTACTTGAAAAATTTTAGTATCAAATTCTTTATTGCATTATAGATTATGAATATTAAAGTAATACAAACATCAGAATTTTCATAATATCGCAATATAGGCACAGAGCCAGTGCAAAACGTTGTAAAGGTCGTGTATCCAAAATGGCGGCCAAAAATTGCCTTTCAACGCACGTCACAGTTATAATACTTAGAATACATATTGCAGACGACATATAAGGGTGTTATATGTATGCGTGAAATTGTCATGGTATTGTGTTTTTGTTCTAAATCGGTTTGCGTTTTGTCGCAATTCAGCTGGTGTGAAGCGATAATGTGGCCTAGGGTGAATGCTTGCCCAAAAGGAATCGATTCACTCCAACTTCTAAAAGATCCAGATTATATTGATCAGGGGAAAGAGAAGCCGGATTTCTTTAGGTTAAACAAACTTTCTAAAGGAAGACAATTGAACATTTATGATCTGTGCCAACCTACTCTTCAATGGGCTGCGTGTTGCGCGTTCGATTCCCGGACGCGACCAATATTTTTGTATAGCTTACAAATACTTGTCTCGGGCTGTTTTCGACTTTAAATGACAGTTTTAAAAATATAGAAAGACTGTCAAAATGGGGTGCAAAGTCAGAGGGGTGCAAAGTCAGAAAACCTCCACGTGTGCCTAGTGGCTGCTGCCCTCCTCGATCCGTTGAGTGGGAGCAGCAGTTGCTGGGCCGGTGCACCCTGGGCGCGGACAGTGGCATTCCCCGAGTAACGGGGAGAAATTCCTATCCCTTGGGGAAGACCACTGTCCGTGGCGAATATTCTGACGTGGGAGGGGTCCAACCCGGACCACCGGTGCGTTGTTCCGCGTGACCCTCTGATAAGCAGAGGGCACAGCGGAGGAGCAAGGGCGGGCTCGGTGTGCACTCACCATGCCCCGAGCAGACAGAGGAGGCACTCCTTCTTTGTCCCCGTCGATCTCGTAACCCCAAACCGGAGTGTCGTGGATCACGTCTCGCGGCTTCGATTGGGACCGAGGGTCTTGGCTTAACCGCCCGGACCGCGAGGTAGAAAACCTCTATAAAAAGTCACCCCGAATCTCAAGCGGCGGCGCACCGCGAGGAGATGAATGGCTGACGGGTGTTCCTATGGGACCTTCAGTCGTTAGTGCGACCCCCGCCAGAGTACCAGCCGACCCTCTGGCGGGTTACAACTTAAGGCTTGTCTGGGGACAGGGGGTACCCCCAGAAAGGACAACACATATCCCCCATACTCGTGGGATCAAAAATGGAAATGAATTTTGAAAAACCCAAAGACGTGAGCAGGGAGAAAGACGAAGATAGGGAGGTTAGGGATGCGGGGTGCGAGTCCGACACCGCATCGAGTGTGGCGAGCGCGGGAAGCTCAGGGAGCTGCCACCGCGAAAGGGTCGGGGCTGCTGCGAGGGCGGACGGTGGGTCCTTCCTCAAGCGGCCCAGGCAGGTGGATGACCAGGGGTCAACCACCGAAGGGGAGCTTGCCTCGGCTCGAAAAATCCCCACCAGCAGGCGCGGTGGAATGCGTGGCCGAGGCAAGGGTGGTCAGGTTGCCCGAAAGGCTTCTGAGGGCGGGCGCCTCCAGGTCGACTCAGCCCCTGAAGAAGCCCACCCAAGCGACGAGGAGAGTGCAGATGGCGGCTCCAACCAGGAGCGTAAGGCCAGATTTGCGGAGGTAGTGGAGGCCGCGGTCAAGGACGTGGCCCACAAAATTAAGAAGGCCTCCAAATTTAAGGCCGTGGGCACGGCCGCGGCCACCATAATCGCGGCAGCAGAGGCCAGTTTCGCGCCCCCTCCTGCGACAGATGAGGTGGCCCAACTGCGGGCGGAGGTGGCCCGCCTGACAGTCGCCACGGAGCTCCTCTTAGAGGAGAACCGCAAGCTGCAGGCAGACCTGGCCAGCCTGCGTGGAGCCGGTTCCCCGGGGGCACCCAAAAAGGGGCCTCAGCAGCGGACGAGCCATGCCGAGCCGGTTGAGAACCAAATTCTCAAACTGGTTCGGCAAGAGATGGCTGCCTTCCAGGCGCGGTTCTCCGTCCTGGAGGCCAAAGTGCTGCGCCCGCCTCTGGCGGCAAGTCAGGCGCCAACCAAGGCGGCAAGCAAAGGCCGGGGGCCGGCTTCGTACTCGGCTGCGGCCGCCTCCGGCCTGAAGCCTCCTAGCCAGCCCTCCAGCGTGCCGGCTGCGCCGGTTCTGACGGCACCAGCTAGAACGGCGCAGGCCGCACCGAAACCGGCGCAGGCCGCGCCGCCGAAGCCGGCGCAGGCCACGGCGAAACCGGCTCCGGCAAGCACGGCGCCGGCTAGGAAAGCCCCTAGAAGAGGCAAAGCGGCGAAGACACCAGCGCCAGCCGCCGCCACCCCCCCATCACCTGACCCTCCGGCGGCCGAAGCTGGGTGGGAAGTAGTCGGGGAGAAGAGGAGGGGGCGCAAGGCGGCCAAAGCGGCGAAGAAGAAGGCGCAGAAGAAGCGGCGGCAAAACGGCGCGGCTAGGCTTCGCGCCCCGAAGACCGCAGCTGTAGTGCTTACACTACAGCCGGAAGCGGAACAGAGGGGCGTGACCTACCGCGACGTGCTCGCTAAGGCGAAAGCGGCGGTGGACCTGCAGGAGCTCGGGATCACCGGGGGCCTCCGGCTTAGAGTCACAGCGACTGGGGCTCGGATGCTGGAGATACCCGGTGCAGCAAACAGCTCGTCCGCCGACGCCCTGGCTGAAAAGCTCAGGGCGTCCCTAGATGCGGACGAGGCCCGAGTGTCCAGGCCTGTCAAGTGCGCAAGTCTGCGCATTTCAGGCCTGGACGACTCCGTGGTGGAAGAGGAGGTGGTGGCTGCCGTCGTCAGGACTGGTGGGTGCCCTGCCGACCAGGTGAAGGCAGTGGGCACCGTACGTCCTGACTACGGGGGCATGCGAACTGTGACGGTTAGCTGCCCCGTGACGGCGGCCAAAAAGATCGTGGAGGGCCGAAGGCTCCTGGTGGGCTGGGTCTCCGCGCAGGTCAAACTGCTGGAGCCCAGACCTCTGAGGTGCTTCCGCTGTCACGTGGGTCACCACGTGGCAGTCAAGTGCTCGGAGGTGGACCGCAGCCGCCTGTGCTTCCGCTGCGGTCAGCCCGGTCACAAGGCCGCGACCTGCGACGCCGCGCCGCACTGCGACGCATGTGCGACGGCGGCCAGGCCGGCCGATCACCGGGCGGGAGGCAAGGCCTGCGCACCACCCGCCAAAACCAGGGGCAGGGGTAAGTCCTCCGCGACGTCCTCCACCACCAACGCCGCCGCCGCAACCGTCGCCGCTGACGCCGCTGCTGTCGCCGCTACGAGCGCCACCGCTATCGCCACAGCGGTGGCAGCCGGACCCTCACAAGAGGTCCAGGAGGGGGCTGTAATGGAGTGCCAATAACGGCCCCATTACGCCTCCTCCAGGCGAATATCAACCACTGCGCCTGCGCTCAGGATCTCCTGCTCCAGAGCATGGCGCAGTGGTCGATTCATATCGCCGTGGTCGCTGAGCCGTACTTTGTCCTCCCCAGAGACGACTGGGTTGAGGACCTGAGCGGCTCAGTGACCATCATCTCGTCGGCCGCCGCCGGTACCCCGTCCTTCGAGGGTGTCAGGAAGGGTCAGGGGTGCGTCGCGGCACGGTTCGGGGATATAGTCGTAGCGGGCGTCTATTTCTCCCCGAGCCGAACTCTCGCCGAGTTCCACAACTCCCTGAGGGAGTTGACCGTCGTCGTCGGTAACCCCTCGAGTCCCCGTGCTAGTGCTCGGGGACTTCAACGCCAAGAACTTGGCTTGGGGTTCTCGCTACACGGATGTGCGGGGAAGGATGGTGGAGGACTGGGCACTGGAGACAGGCCTGGTCGTCCTAAATCGGGGTTCTGTCCCCACGTGTGTGCGGATGCGGGGCGAGTCGGTGGTGGACATTTCGTTCGCGAGCCCCGCTCTGTCGCCGCGTGTCGTCGACTGGCGCGTCATGGAGGAGGTGGAGACCTACTCCGATCACCGGTATATCCGGCTCGACGTCTCCACCCAGACCTCCAGCGCGCCGGTCCTACAGGCCCCGAGTGGTCCGCGTTGGGCGCTGAAACAGCTGGACCGGGAGCTCCTCCTGGAAGCCTCGATCGTGCAGGCCTGGGTGTTATCACCGGACAGGCCTGCCGACACTAACCACGAGGCGGACTGGTTCCAGGAGGCCATGTCTGAGATCTGTGACGTGGCAATGCCCCGAGTCCGGTCTGGAAGCGCCCGGCGTCAGGTGTACTGGTGGTCGCGCGAGCTGACGGCACTGCGAGATGCATGCGTCGCTGCGCGACACCTGTACGCCAGGCACCGCAGGCTCCGCATTCGAGCACCGGATGCGGCAGCCATCGAGGCGGAGCTGTATGAGGGGTACAGAGCGGCGAAGACCGCCCTCCTAGAAGGTGTCTTGCGGGCCAAGGATCTGGCCCGCGAGGAGATGCTGGAGTCTCTGGACGGGGATCCGTGGGGGCGCCCATACAAGATGGTGCGGGATAAACTCCGCACCAGGGCCCCCCCGCTGACGCAGAGTCTCCGGCCCCAACTAGTTGAGGATGTGGTGAGCGCTCTGTTCCCTTCGCGAGGGGAGCATGCTCCTCCGCCCATGGCTCCGCCGCTTGCGGTGCCACAAGCGGACCACGAGGACAACGACGACGACGACGTTCCGGAGGTGACTGGGGTGGATCTGAGAGCGGCGGTGGGCAGGCTGAAAGCCAAAAACACCGCCCCGGGACCCGACGGCTTGCATGGCAAAGCCTGGGTCCTGGCCCTGGAGGCTCTCGGGCCCCGACTACTAGGGCTCCTAAGCGCATGCTTGGAGAGAGGCCAGTTCCCACTTCGTTGGAAGACGGGGAAGCTGGTCCTCATTCAGAAGCCGGGGCGCCCTGCGGACTCTCCGTCCGCATTCCGGCCCATTGTGCTGCTCGACGAGGTGGGCAAGCTCTTTGAAAGAGTAATTGCAAACCGCCTCGTCGGGCACCTTGTGGGGACGGGGCCGGATCTTGCGGAGCACCAGTATGGTTTCCGCAAGGGGCGCTCGACGGTGGACGCCATCATGCGCGTGAGAGCCCTTACGACGGGGGCTGCAGTGTCCAGGGGTGGGGTTGTCGTGGCGGTGTCTCTCGACATCGCTAACGCGTTTAACACCATGCCCTGGGGCTGCATCAGGGAGGCACTCCAATACCACCGGATGCCGACCTATCTTCGTCGTGTGGTCGGGGCATATCTGACGGACAGGGCCGTCATATACCCCGGTCGCTCTGGAGAGTGGAACCGGCGAGAGATGTCGTGCGGTGTCCCACAGGGATCGGTCTTGGGGCCGCTCCTGTGGGACATCGGCTACGACTGGGTGCTGCGCGCCGACCTCCCCAGCGGCGTCAGTGTAGTTTGTTACGCTGACGACACGCTCGTCCTGGCTCAGGGGGGGTCGCACCAGGCGGCGGCCGACAATGTGACACGCGGGGTTGCGATAGTCGCGGAGAGGATCCGGCTACTGGGTCTCGAGGTGGCCTTGCACAAATCCGAGGCCATGGTTTTTCATGGCCGCGGAAACACGCCACCGTCGGGATCCCAGTTGACGGTAGGAGGGGTTCGCATCGGCGTCGGGTCGACGATGAAGTACCTGGGAATCGTCCTCGACAGCCGGTGGAACTTCGTCGAACACTTCCGACGTTTGGCTCCCAAGCTCGAGCGGACGGGGGCTGCTTTCAAGCGGCTCCTGCCCAATCTCAAGGGGCCAAACGCCTCCTGCCGTAGGCTCTATGCCGGAGTCGTGCGGTCCATGGCCCTTTACGGGGCCCCAGTATGGGCGCGTTCTTTAGGGCGGCGCGCCGCCCACTATCTGAACGCGCCCCAAAGGGTGGTGGCCATACGGCTTGTCCGGGGCTACCGCACGATCTCCGGCGAGGCAGCAAGCCTCCTTGCCGGACTGCCACCGTGGGATCTGGAGGCGATAGTCCTCGCGCGCCTGTTTGAGTGGCGCGCGGAGGCACTACACCGGGGGGAAAACCCACTGCCGCGGCAAGTTGCCGCTCGGCGGGCAGACCTCCGGTGCGATCTCATGGTGGCATGGAGAGAGCGACTGTCGCAACCCCGTGCAGGGCACGCCACAATAGTGGCGATAAGTCCCCTCTTTGAGGAGTGGCTGGAGAGGCGTCATGGCGTCCTCACCTACCGCCTGACGCAGGTCCTCACCGGACACGGAAGTTTCGGGAGGTTCCTGCACATCATCGGGCGGGAGGAAGCGCCCGGGTGTCACCATTGTGACGATCGCCCGGAGGACACGGTGGAGCACACAGTGGCGATCTGCCCGGCTTGGGCGGAGCACCGCCGTGCCCTCGTAGAGGCGATCGGCGGCGGCGATCTCTCGCGTCCGGCCCTGGTTCAGGCCATGGTCCGGAGCGAGAGGGAATGGGAAGCGGTCACCACCTTCTGCGAAGCAGTAATGTTAGCGAAGGAGGTGGCCGGGCGTTTGAGGGAGAGAACATCTGCCCAACCCAGCCGCCGCGGGAGACGCCCATGGCGCCGGGCGCCGCGAGACGACTTCCGGCCACCGTAGATGCGGGCCTGTGGGCGGTGAGCAATGGGTAGTTCACCGTCCGTCCGTCGATTGACGACAGGCCGTGTCGACGGCGCGTTCGTGTTTCACGCGCGCCTCAAAGAGAGTCAGCAAAGCAGAGGGGCTTGCCAGAGCCTCTGCCTGCCGGGGTTGCGGGTTGTTCGAAAGAGATACCGCGGCCTCGGAACGTAAAGGGCAAAAGAAGAAACATGGGTGGGTTTTAGTCAGTACAAGTCTGACATGCCCCCCCGCTCCACCCAGAGCGGGGGAAGTCATTGGATGATTTCCCACCGAAAAAAAAAAAAAAAAAAAAAAAAAACTGTCAAAATAACAAACTTGTTCGTCGGATAAAACGTAGATAGATAGATAGAATATTCTTTATTATGTACCCCATACAAATTACAAAGATAACATTAAACAAAAGGAACTTATAAATACACCACGGTCATATCGCTAAAAGCGATCTTTTCAAGACAACCTTTGGATGGATTTAAAGGAGGAGAAACAGTACTGTAGGTAGTCTGTAGCGTATCCTTTTTAGGGTTCCGTAGTCAACTAGGAACCCTTATAGTTTCGCCATGTCTGTCTGTCCGTCCGTCCGTCCGTCCGTCCTCGCTTAATCTCTGTGACCGTTAGCACTAGAAAGCTGAATTTTGGTACCAATATGTATATCAATCACGCCTACAAAGTGGTACAATAAAAATTGGAAAAAAATGTTTTATTAGGGTAGCCACCCTATATGTAAAGTGGAAAGTGATTTTTTTTTTAATTTCAACCCTAACGTGTGATATATTGTTGGAAAGGTATTTAAAAATGAATAGGGGTTTACTAAAATAATTTTTTGATTATGTCAATAATTTCGGAAATAATCGCTCTAAAAGTAAAAAACAATGTGTCCCCCCCCCTCTAACTTTTGAACCATAAGTTTAGAAAATATGAAAAAAATCTGAAAAGTAGAACTTTATAAGGACTTTCTATGAAAATTATTTTGAACTTGATTGACACAACAGTTTTTGTACAAAAAAGACAAAAAGTTGTACAAAATAATTTCTGGACTAAGTTTGTAGTATAATCGTATATGCAAGCATTTTTTTTAACCTCGTTTACATATTTTATTATCCTGAACGTATCTTTTTTCAAACAAAAAAAGAATTATTGAAATCGGTTCTCGCAATCTAAAATTAATAAAAAGTATTAATTAGTAACCCAATTCCCCGAGAGATGGCGCTGTAGGTACTTATTACATCGGATCGGGTATTACCGAATTGTTCGGTTGGTCTCTCCTTGGCATTGGCGGTATCTTATCTATACTAATATCTATACTAATATTATAAAGCTGAAGAGTTTGTTTGTTTGTTTGAACGCGCTAATCTCAGGGACTACTGGAATTGGAAAATTCTTTTGGATAGTCCATTTCTTGAGGAAGGCTATAGGCTATATAACATCACGCTACAACCAACAGGTGCTGAGCAGCGTGGGTGAAACCGCGTGGAACAGCTAGTAAATTATATGGCGGAGAGAGAAGTCGGGTTTGTAGGGCATTGGACTTGCATTTACTTATTACATCAATGGAATATTACGGGTCTATGATAGTTTATATAATAGCTTAAGTCATTCGCAGCACGTTAACGTTAACGCACTATTCCCATACTTGGATAATAATAAAATACAATTCTCTAGTGTTTTGACGTTGAACAAATAATAAACTCATAAGTGGGAACACTTATTGTGACGGACGGGAAACTACGGAACCCTACACTGAGCGTGGCCCGACACGCTCTTGGCCGGTTTTTCAAAACTAATATCTTAACTGGCGATTGAAAAACTAGCCCTATATCTAATTACTAAATGACCGTCGTATATTTTAATTCCTGTATAAAAACTAAAGTACAAGTAAAGTCGCACTCATTGCGGACGTTTTAAAGAGCTGAGGCAAACAGTATCCTGGCTCACTCGCGCAATTTATCACGTGATAATAGTTGTCTAGGTTTTATCTTCTTTTTGTTTAGTGGGGCCATTATAACTTGGTACAGCAGAAGGTTTAACCCCTCTCCTGAACTCCGAGTCTTTACAGGTTCGCACTGGATTTTTTTCCCACCTCATCATCTGCCTAGCCTTTTACTACATTGGGGTCGGCTTCCAGTCTAACCGGATACAGCTGAATGCTGGTGTTTTACTTGGAGTGACTGTCCATGTGATCCCTTATCTCACGTAAGACTTTTGACGACACGGTTGGCGCAATGGCTGAGTGATCGACTTTTGAAATTATTTATCTTTTGGCTTGCTGATCGAACGCACCCATGTTAGGGTTTACTAAGCTTTGGCTGAATAAAAATGTCGTCAAACTTAGTTTTGATCGACTTACCAAAAAAACGATCAAGTGCGAGTCGGATTCGTGCAGCCATTGAAGGTTACTCGAACGAATAGTATATTGAAGAACAAAATTAACTTTGCCGTTTACATACATCGTCATAGGCAGCGGTGAGTTTACCAACTGCAATTAAGTTTGTAATCACATTTTTTTTTCTATAAAAATACTGTTTTCGGTATTAACTTATACGAGTACTCTATGATATTGCTTCCTGTCAAATTTCAAAAGACTAAGCTGTAGGTTTGATTATCTTTGCAAATATAAAAAACGCACATTTTTGATGACTTTTTAAAAATTTTTTTTTGGTAATAATTTAAACTCAATGACACTCTTGGCAAACAGACAGACTGTTAACTTAATATAAAGGTTCCTTTAGATTACGGAACCCTAAATTAAGAATCCGAAGTCACTGTTAATCAAAAGTTTCCTATTTTTCAGCTCTTGACACCAAAAAAAACATTTTCACTATCATTCACTCCGGATTCCCTAACATCACTTACGTACGTTTTATTGATGTGTACCTTCTGCCATATCCCTGTATGATGTTATTTCTGTGCAACGTCTCCCAGCTTCCCGGAACTATGTCTGCAGCAGCTGATTAACTGCATAAAGCGCCGTGTATATTATCTATATTATTTAAAAGCTTCTAGTGCTAAGCGCAACTCCTTGCCAGAGACATTACTGCAAGAGACCAATCTGCAATTGCTTAGTTTTATCTTTTAATTTTATAATCTTAGTAATTTAAAGGTTGAAGAGCTTAAAACTAAACAATAACAGCATAATTAGTCGATGTCCTAAAGTGTCTAATTATTGTCTATGAAATGAAAACTGTCCCCTCACTACACAGCTTTCTCATTTGCCATAAAAAGGCAGAATCGATTTTTTTACGTGTTCATCGCCAATAAATTCTTTACACTAAGCCCCATGCGTAAAGATTCTTCATATATTGCGGTTTCACGGTGAATTTGTTTCGGTAGCCATGTTTTATCTCATGTAATTATTACCTTTTGTCGCGACCGCTGACTTTGTAGTTCTCGGTAAGCAAGAATTGGAAGTCAGATAGGCAGTCACGCCATGTTAAGTACTGGTATCTAACCGTATTCGGTTAGACGGGAAGCCGATGCGAACATAGTTTGGAAAAGGCTGGGTAGATGAAAATTATGATGTCTATTAAAATTCTTTCAATATAATAAAACATTAATTTTCTGGCATCTTAGGCCCATTAATGGACCTTACAGACAATCATATATATCGCTAATACAATTTGTGTTAGTGAATAAATCCTTAATAACTATGTTAGTAGCATTTCACTACACTATGTCACTGCGCGTTCATGTTCATGCACTTGTCCGTGGAAGCTCCGGAACACCACTCCTTGCGGCCAAAAGTCCTCTTCCAAGACGAGGTGCAGAAAACACGTCGGTACTCGCAGCACAAACGCCTTAAAGTTGACTTTGCGACACGTCTCTAACAACTGCACTATCGCTACGTACTTGAGCTTTTGGCGCGTATTCAATGATGCCCTCCGCTATAGTAGTGTAGGGTAGGTGGGAGATGTACACTGGAGTGTTCGGCTTAGTGGCTCTTATGGTAACGTTTGGCTCCGATGGAGCCGTGCCGCAGCGGGTCTTGTTGGTACGTTGACGACGCTTCCTCCTCAACGCCGTCACGAAACCATCATCAGCCCGAATCGGTGCCTCTTCAGGCATGGGGTTCTTAACGCGACCAGTAATGCTCTCACCTACGCTAGCAGAATTCCCACAAACTCGACGTGATTCTGCTGACACTGCGAAAACGGGCAGCGGTCGTGTTTAATGTTCACCAGGTGTATGTATTCTACTGTTTAAGCTGTTTGTGCAGTTGCCTTTTCCACATGTATGGTATTGAGAACCCCTACGGTTCAAAGCTACCACCATGGCGTTACCGTGTGCTAGCTTCTTGCTCAATCACTTCTACGATGTGTGAGCTTCTCTTGCCTTCCACTTTAGCTACCTTGGACTATAGCACCTTCAGCCTGGCTTGAAAACGCTGCAAGATCGTTTTGTTAAAGAAATGTTTTCTGAACTCACTTTGGGTTCTTTTTTTTGCTGCTACCGCTACTATTGGATCTTATTACCGGTCAGACGACTCTGAATGGAAATGCGCTAGCTTCCGTTACACTGCTCTGTTGTTAAAACATCTGAGCATCACACTTGAATCTGCAACCCTGGGCAAATGTAACCACTACCGTTGTCTGCCCCCACTCTGTCCTCGCGCCTAAGACTGCGTACCACCTCCTAAGGCACACAGTGGTCTCTAATAGGCATATTCCAAAGCAATATCTGTTTACCGAACCCAAATACAAGTGAAAGACAAGTATGGACCCTCTAAGATACTGCGGTCAAGTGCTCTAATATCAGAAGGGCTTACCAGTGCCACCGCCTGCCAGGGTTGTTTCTGGGGCCGCTGTATCTCTTTCGAACAACCCGTTGTTCGAAAGAGATCCAGCGGCCCCAAAAAATAAAGGACAATAGAAGGACCATGGGGGGTTTTTGTCAGTACAAATCTGTCATTTTTCCCCGCTCCGCCCAGAACGGGGAAAGTTATTTGATTATTTCCCATCCGCAAAAAAGTACTTCAATTCACGTTAATATCCACATTTGTTGCTACCTAAAGATCACCTCGTCGCAATCACCAACAAAGATTATACCAACTTTCACACATTGTGGCCACATTACCTCTTGTTTCGTCTCAGACGAACACTTCTCCACCAACACCTCTTCTATTAACATAAAGACGACCAGCCCAACTGTAAGCAACTGAACATCTACCAGTATTTTACATGGATCGTCATCAGCCTAGCCTTTTCCCAACTATGTTGGGGTCGGTTTCCAGTCTTACCAGATGCAGCTGAATACCAGTATTTTACATGGAGCGACTGCCTATCTGACCTCCACAACCAAGTTGAAACTGGGGAATACGATACCCTTAGGTAAGACTGGTTGTCATAGGTACTTTCGGGACACTGACTACCTGTAACGACTGTCAAAGATCTACAAATGACAGCCGGGACCAACAGCTTTACGTGCTTTCCGAGGCACGGAGGTAACTCGGTATATAACGGGTGGTCACCCATCCACAGACCAACCTAGGCAAGCACTGCTTAAACCAAAGTTCGACCCGACACGAGCTCCTCCTCCAGTATTTTATATGGATCATCCTATCTAACTGGTACAGAACTGAGGGCGTAGCAGATGTTTTGAAGTTGTTGTTGTTTTTCCAAAGGTTCCAAAGCTTAAGCCGAAATTAGGGCTCAGAAAAGTGACAACCGTTAAGTGTCACTATACCATCTGTCAACGGGATAGCTTTCTCGGTAGCATATGTCAATCCTACACAATTTTTACTTTTCCATCACGCTTTCGTTGATACAATGTCCCTTTGGATCTATTCAGTTTTCCTCATTCATCTATCATCATGACACCCTAGGGATGGGACAGAGTTTTCCTGTTCCGAAAATAGGGGACTAAGAAAACTATAAATGATTCCACTACTATTGATGTATTGTTCTGTAAATGCTTATACAGAACCCAATACATTGATTTTTTATAGCTACTCTTTTCATGGCTGTATTATAATTACTATGGAGTTATATAACAATAACAGCCTTTTCTTAAAGTGGGAAATCATTAAGTAACTCCCCCAGCTCACGGCGGAGCTGGGGGAGCTTGTCAGACTTGTACTGACTAAAACCCACCCATGTTTCTAATATTGCGCTTTACGTTCCGGGACCGCGGAATCTCTTTCGAACAACCCGCAACCCCGGCAGACCTCTCTGCTTTGCTGACATCTCTTTGAGGCGCGCGTGGAACACTAACACCCCGGAACATAATCATCCATTTAGACGTGAAAATATTGGTATAAAGTTTAATATTCGTATAAGTATATATTTCTGCTGCATCCGATAGGACTGGAAAGTGACTAAAACATAATTGGGGAAAAAGCTGGGCAGATAAACTACTGTATAAGCATTTTTATAGCTTTCCAATGCTTTGATGTGACAGTAAAACTTTAAATCAATCATTCTATAATCACCTAATCTAATTTGGACGATAGCAGCATCCTAAAATTCGTTTAAGGAAGTTAAAGATCACTTAAAAACGTATAAAAATGTTGATAAATGATTTCGAGTTTTATAGTTATTTTATGGGGTCAATAGTTCTTTTGGAAATGAAAAAAAAATGGCGGACATGTTGGCAAATCCATTGAAGTTTTTTGTTTTAGGGTGATTTCTATTAGACTTAGTTTGAAATCTAATTAAGCCTAGATAGAAGAATAGAAGCTTTCGAGAAAGCCTGACAACGAGTCTTAAAAAGGGATATTTTTTTTCAAAAAAAACCTTGCTCCACGCTAGGAATTTCTCCTCTATCGTTTGTGCGTTTACAAACATTCAATCTCACATACACAAACAGCCAGACCCGAAACAACTACCTGTAGGCCATGCAAATATTTGTTCCGTGCGGGGATCGAACCCGTGACACGCTGCGCTGCAGTCGATCGCTCAGCCACTGCACTAACCGTGTCGTCAAATAATATTGACATATAATATTGTACCTATTGCTCTTTTTTTCGGCTGCAGGGTAATCATTAAATGCCTTCTGTACTGGGCGGATCGGAAGGGAGTGTAAGACTTTTACTGACTAAAATCCCACATGTTTCTTCTTTTGCCCTTTATGTTCCGGGTCCGCGGTATCTCCCTCTGCTTTGCTAACATATTTTTTAACACAGGACGTTATATCTGCTAGAGGGCCACTGCAACATTGATTTTCGTGACTATGTTTAGCAGACGATTAAGACGTTTCTAATGATACCTCATTTCTCAAGTTCCGATAAACAGTTTAGGAGTTATGTAGAAACAGATGGACATACACACGCACATACATACAGAAATAACCTGTAAAACATGTAGTGATATAATATCTAACGGCCAATTACTATGTGAGTCCATGGAGTCATGAGATAATATTATTAAAGGTCAATTTCACACCTCAGATACTGCCTAATGAATTAGATAATGGACCGTTGCGAAGCTGACGAGGGTAATTGGTATTATCTTTATTAACCAACTTACGTCCGTGCTTACGTCATACTAACTGGCAAATTTAAGTTTTTATAAGCATTAGTTACTACGTCAAGACTAAATATAACAGGCTTTTTGCAACATGTTGGATTCGGCTTCCAGTCTTACCGGATGCAGCTGAATACCAGTATTTTACATGGAGCGACTGACTATCTGTCATCAAAATCATTTCAAATCATCAAAAATACCTGACGGGCCTGTTGGTCCAGTGGTAAGTGGCCCTGACTGCTGAGCCGGAGGTCGTGGGTTCGATCCCCACACTTGTTTATTCTGTGTCTGGGTGTGATTTATCTTTAATATGTATGTATTTATAAATTATATAAGTATGTATATCAGTTGTCTGGTTACCATAACACAAGCTCGGCTTAGCTTGGGATCAGATAGCCGTGTGTGAGTTGTCCCAAGATATTTATTTATTTATTTTATATTGTTTTTTCAGACGTCAAACGTCGGTCAATGACTACTTTGTAAGGACTGTCGAAGATCCAAAAATGACAGCCGGGGCCAACAGGTTAGCTTATTATCCGAGTTAAGGAGAAAACATTGGTCATTGGTCATCGTTGACGGACCGACGTATGCAACTACGGCTAAAGAACGACCCGAGCGACTGTTATTATTAAACCAGGAGCTTCTCCGTGTTGAATTTTCGATAGGTTATACAAATTGACGGCACGGTTGGCGCAGTATCTGAGCGATCGACTGCTGTGCTGCGTGTAGCGTGTTCGATCCCCGCACGAAACAAATATTTGTATAGCCTACAGGTAGTCGTGTAGGGTCTGGCTGTTTGTGTATGTGAGTTTAGGGCTCCCGCACACGGGCACACAAATGTTTGTAAACGCGCCCACGATACAGAAGAAATTCCTAGTGTGGGGCAACGTTTTTTTTTTTTAAATAATGTATAAATATTTTACCATTCCTCATATTATTTCATTCTGTTTTCATTTTGTTTCATTTTCCGACATAAATAAAGAAAGAAACTCGGTATAAATCTTGACGACTTCTCCAAGACATTACAGCGTACACATTAAAAATGGCAGTAGAATTTGAATCAGCCCACTTTATGACCATTTCGCTATGCACCCACAGCCCACACTTAATTCACTTTTTAATGAACAATAAAAGAAGATTAGCAATGGTCACAAAAATATCAGTAAAGATTGATTAGAATTCAAATTGTTAAGATTTTATTGAATTCTTTTAATTAAATTGGATAGAACTTTTAGCGGTGAGATGCCCATTGTGCTACCCTGTTTGTATCCTATCCTTACTAATATTATAAAAGCGAAAGTGAGTTTGTTTGGTTGTTACGTCACACGCTGAAATGGCCAAACCGATTTTGGTGAATTTTGGTACACAGATAGTTAGGACCCTGGAGACGGATATAGGCTAAAAAAAGTGAGAAAAGGAGGACAAAAGGGAAAAAAGTCGATCATCAGGCGTAGGCGAAGTCGCGGGCGGAAGCTAGTTATCTATATTGTGATACCAGTAATTAAACATAAACATATTTTTTTTTCGTAACCTTCTTTGTATCTCACTGTTTGAGCAAAAGCCTCCCGCTTTCATGCAGCTTCTGACCACGTATGCCCATCGATCATGACCAGAAATCTCACCGCCTTTGCTGCATTGGATCTTCTCGACGGCGATGTCCACCCTCATGCGTCCAGTGAGTTACGATCCTTGCCGATCTCTTCGGATGCACCCGTGCTTTGTGGCCAGCCCAATCCCACTACAGCTGGGCTGTTTTAACTCCATTATCAGCTACTTGAGTTATGGAGTGCAGGGTGGTTTTTCTAACACACGGTACATAGTAAAGAATGTTCTATGTATCTGATGTGGACGTCTACTAAGTCTGTCCAGTCTTTTTTTTTAAACGTTGCCCCTCACTAGGATTTTTCTTGACAAACATTTAGACACACATATGCAAACAACCAGACCCAGAACAACTACCTGCAGGTTTATACATATATTTGTTACGTGCGGGGAAGGAACCCGCGGCACGCAGTGCGGAAGTCGATCGCTCAGCCACTGCGCCAACCGTACCGTCAGTTATGGATTTAACCAAATGCGGCAGGCTGTATAATGGATTTATATCAAAAAATCTAGTTTGGCAACCGTCCCAACAAAATTGGATTGCATCAATTACTTATTGACTGCTTTTAAGCCCAACTGCTCAGCATAATGTCTTGAATTTGATTCCCGGGAAAAGTATTCTGGGGTTTTTCTCAGACTTCTGGGGTTTTTTTTGCACGGTTGACAGTACAAGCTAAAAATAAAAATAATCAAATTATTTTTATCTCACGCAGGCCTACATTGGCACTTATAAAACGTCGAGAAAAGGTGCACGGTTCGGCTTGGTCGTTTCCTATGGAGAAGAACCGGCAAGAGACTCCATGGTTACTCTTTATAATCATTTAGTTTTACAAAGTTGTTGTTACAGCGTTAGGATTTAAATTATGAGAGGACAGCGTAGGCCTGATAATAGGGCATTGCTTACTTTACAAAACGTAAAATAAGATAAAATATTAACAAAAGTAAACAATCGTCTAAGAATCTACAAGGCCAACAATGTCCACTCATTCACTAAGAATAGGTAAAAAGTAATATATACAAGACCAAGTCAACCCTACTTCTAGTACGTACTGTAGGGTACCCCTTTTTTGGGGTGTGAAACCATTAAATAATTTTCCCCGCTCTATGCGCTCTGCGCTCTGGGGGGAGTGTCAGAGTGTGTGTACTGACTGACTAAAACCCACCCATGTTCCTTCTATTGCCCTTTACCTTCCGGGGCCGCGGTATCTCTTTAGAATAACCCACAACCCCGGCAGGCGGAGGCCCTAGCAAGCCCCTCTGCTTTGCTGACATCTCTTTAAGGCGCGCGTGTAACACTAACGCGCCGTCGACACGGCCTGTTGTCAATGGACGGACGGATGGTAAGCTACGTAGGGTACCCCTCTGCTGTTCATGCATGTTAAGATGAAGTTACCTCGCTTAAGGAGAGTAAGTACAAACGTATAATTATTTAAGACATGTATTATGTACAACCCTATGATCCACAATAAATATACTGAATTGAATTGAATCGATTTAGATCCCGTAGCAATAAAGAGAGTGGAACGAGTTCTTGCCGATAGTGTGAACTTCTTGAAGCTTCTTACTTCCTTTCTACTGGTTGGTCGCTGCAACCAGAGTTAATTAATAATAAGGTATACTACTTAACAATGGATGTATGATATATGGGTGGAAACTTTCGCGTAAAAACGGATTGTACGGATTTTGAATGAAATCTGGTACACAGATCAATCGTTTTAAGCCTGGATTAACACATAAGATACTTCATGGGATGTCTTTGTCCAGCAGTAGAACACCACAAGCGCCCAGGATATATAATCACAAAAGAAACACAACAATAATCCTTAAAAATCTTTCTATTCTTCATCACACAGCAAATAATTTGTCTATCTCCACAATAACCCACCGATTCTAATACAGAACAAGATAGGGCTCTTTCCCTCGAGAATATGAGCTATTGATTGGAGTTTTCCCGCTGTTTTCAATACTTTATTATCCTTCCCCTGTAGGCTGTATACTAGGGATGCGCTTTACTCGCATTTATATCGATACTTTGGAGTGATCTTACCGTCATCATTTAGGAGAAAACATTATAAGACTGGCACGTCCTGTGCCAGTCAGAAAAACCATGAACATATATATTATATTAAAACAAAAAAAAACATTATCAAATAAATTAGTGTACTGAAATGGGGCATTTTTTGTCCAGAATCACCCACTTATCTTGTGCCATTTCTTTTCAGTTCTGTTCGTCTCTTATGCATCTGTTAGAACAGATAGAGTTCCGTGGAGTTTCGTACTTAAAAAGAAAAAACTTTGACACTTTGTTGTCCGTCTGTCTGTTTGTCTGTCAAGACAATTTATCTGGAGAACCCGTGTAGGTATCGAGTTGAAACTAAACCCATAAACTCAAGCCTATAGTCCCTCGGATTTGTAAAAAAAATCAAACCCTCTAAGTACACGCAATCAAAAGTTAATGCTGTTTATGTCCCAACTTTGTACGGAACCGTCAGTGCCACAGCACACCAAAACAAGAACCAATCTAGAAAGCCATTTAATACAGTCGCTGTGGCCGAAATTGCCTGGATAACATCAACATCAATTTGGTTTGATCATATTGCCACCAACCGGGCAAAAACCTTAACTGCATGGCTACTACATTTGTTGGCAAAACTCACCTGCCTTGAGACTTGCGATCACAAAACAACGAAGCAGTCTTCGATTCGATTGTCGGACTTTAAGCATGATACTTACATTTGTATCGACAAACGATAAATTCTTTAGCAATTCTATTGCATTCTTGTTCTTAGGAAAGTAAAATCTATAAATTCCAATACCGGTAATTTTGTATCGATACTATAATAAAGTATCGGATCGGGTCGCATCACTAGTAAACATCTATTGTTTTTCGCCGAGATTGAGCCTCCATAGATGATAAACTTTTTGTTTTTCTCTTATATTTTCGACAAGTACACTCCATTTGAAATTGAGATGTGTGTGTGAAGTATCGATACTTTGGGATTGTGATTTGGCACGGGGTAGGTATTGTTGTTGTTCTAGCTTTCCTTATGAAGTGTAATGGCGACCAATTTTGGATGGTGATCAAGTAGTTTGATTTTAGTATGTTTGCTGATTGGTTCGGTAAGAACGGAACTTGGGTGATAGCATTGAAATTGATAAAAGTAAATATGTAGTAAATATTATTATTTCGGTTTCATTCTTTTTGCACCCTGCACCTACTATGTTTTCTCTCTGCATCACCCTAAGATAGACTGGTAGAAAATGCCCAAGTCTGTCTTTGTACAATGTTTTATACATGTGCATAAAGTTTAATAAATAAAACTATTGTCACAAACAACTCAATCTCAGTTTATTACAGTAAAACCATTCTTTTATAACGATGTCTCTCGCGTTAATAGATCTAATTATCATCTGCCTAGTCTTTTCTGATGAGATTATTAATACTAACGTGCCGCGCAATAATTTATTTAATGAACTGTGTATTTGCTTCGAAAAAAATATTTATTAAAAAAAAAACGATTGTATCTGACAAGCCTGGTTACATTTTCTTTTTGTTGACTGTACCTATTGTTAAATCTCCACAATTACTGAACTAAAGTATACACTTGTGAAGGGGTCTAACAGCCAAAACAGACAGAAAATAATTCTCTCGCCAAATCCGCCACTAAAATATTTAGGGATGTACAAAACCCCAATTAGTAATCACATTCGTGAACAACGGTGACTGCTAGACGTATTACCCCTAGGCCACGAAGTACACGATCTAGCTTCAGTCACGCGTTTTGCAGTTGCGACATCAATCAATCTATCATAGTATTAAAGTAGGACAGTTACAGGCACTTTTGAAATGTTGAAACAAAGTCAATAAAGAAATTAAGTAACAGTTCCTGTCACAAGGCAAAATAACTGTAAAGAAAATACTGCTAATGTAGTTCCCTACTTTAAATCGTAGATCTATATGGAGAAGAATTGGCAAGAAATGGAGACAGCAGAAAAAAATATGCGAGATCACCAACCTAAGGCTTCTGGCTCACCTACCGCCAGACATGGACAAGGAGCTTGAAATAATAACAGCCGCCTTGATTGAGCTCTACGTTAAACTGCGCTTGCCCTAGTTGGTCTATGGATGTGTGACTGGTCACACAAATTGGATATTTTAAGGCTGGCCTTAAAATATCCAATTTACTCCGTACCTCTAAAAGTACGTTAAACCGTTGGTTCCGTCTGTCATTTATAAATCTTTACCAGTCGTAACAGGTAGCCTGAAACCAGTCGTATCAGAAGTTAAAGTAATACTCAATAGTTAACTGGATTTTAAAGTTGAGCTAGACAGTCGCTCCATGTAAAAAAAAGGTATTCAACTATATCCAGTAAGAGTGGCAATCGACACCAACATAGTTGGGAAAAGGCAGACGATGTAATCGCAAGCCGCCCATCGCTGAATCGCGTAGACCGTGGCCAGGCAGTAAGACAGTATGTCGAGTAGCGGCGATGGCACATAGGTGGCATTCCTGAGAGGCAGGTAGCGGGTAGCGACAATAATAACAATTAGCGATGTAGGGCTGTGCGCTAATTTCGCGGTCTAATGGCCGACATACCGGAGTTAGGGCGGGCGGGGACGGATTTGGGGATGGAAAGTTTTCGTTGGTATTAGAAAATTAAATTGTACTGAAGTTTTTCTTTAAGTTCGTTGGACGTCGAAATGTATCTCAAGTGAACATAGTCACCAAGATTTAAAGTAGCTTATGTGTTAAACACTATCTCTGTAATCAGTTTCATCAAAATCCGTTCAGTAATTTGTACGTGAAAGACAAACTAAACATATACATATGTACATACAAACATCCTCACAAACTTTCGCATTTATAACATTCATGAGATAGTTAAATACTTCAGAAGTACTTTAATGTTTCAAATGCTTAAAAAATAAAAATAACATTCAAATACCTGACACTATCTTTTAAACCGACTTCAAAAGAAAGGAGGGGCTTTTCAATTTGACTGCATTTTTTTTCGTGTTTGTTTCGCAAATTCAACGTCAATTGTAGGCTGACTTTCAATATTCTTTTGATAATCGAAAGGGATCCCATATCAATGTTATCAATTATGATTTGGTAGTTCATGAGTTATCTTTTAAAATACATACTTTTTCTTCTCATATACATATGTGGATGATATGCTTATATCTTTAAGTAGCAATGGAAAACTAATACTCGATAAGAATTTGTGTCAGATAATATTACCTCAACTAAAGTGACTGATTTAAAAATCTTTTTAAACAAAAAAAACCGTACCGAGTTTTTTATGTCGTAGTTTTACCCAAAAATGTCTACCGTATGAGAGAAATTTGTAAAGTTTATGATATACGGATCTGCCAACAATGAGGTAACAGAATGGAAAACTGTTTCCAGCTAAATAAATAATGAAAATCATTTTCCAAAATACAGGCTTGAATCAAGCTAAACAAAAACATTTTAATTACAGCTTGTTTATTGATGGTGGAACTGAATAAACTACGTTTTATGTTTAAATTGAATTCATTGGAAACCCTTTTGTTATATTTTCATTTTATCCTAGTATTTTTATTGACAATAGATGAAAACACGTGTCTATGAATGTGCGAATGACGTAAAACATTGTAGTTCGTTATTTTCCGGCGTGATTTGAAATTGGAATTTTGTAAGCTATGTGGTGATTTTTTTAAAAGTTTGTATTTCTGAATACAGAAATATATAGAACACTAACATATTGCCCGTTATGGTATAATTACCCATGTGGGTATAATCAACCGCATATCATTGGTAAAGGCGCTGTGCAATTTAAATCTTACTAATATTATAAATGCGAATGTTTGTGATGTATGGATGTGTGTTGTTTCTCTTTCACGTGAAAACGGATGAACGGATTTTGATGAAATTACAATACAAAGGTAGATTATAGTCTAGAATAACACATGGGAAACTTGCTAGTTATGAATACTTGCGCCGGCTAGTTATGAATACTTTTATGCGGTTGACTGTACAGAATACGTTACAAAATACGTCACGACTTTCACCTGTAACGACTGTCAAAGATCTACATTTCCGGGACCAACGGCTTAACATACTTTCCGTGGCACGGAGGAAACTCGGTATGTTATAAATGGTCAGCCATTAACGAACCAACCTAGGCAAGCACGGCTTAACCAGATATCCAACCCGATTGGCATTCCAGCAATAATTTTGTAAATTCCGGCATTTATCGTTGACCAATTATCGTTCTCTCCCCTTTTCTTTAAAAAAAATCTTATGTCTGTCTCCAAGATACTCTCTCACAGATATATCTTTGTACCAAAATTCATCAAAATCGATTTGGCCTTTTAGTCGTGAAGACGTAACAAACAAACAAACTCACTTTCGCTTTTATAATATTAGTAAGGATTTGAATTCGGTTGTACTCTGCTTGTTGTTTTCGTCGGGAACAGTAAGTTTTTCAGTATTCTAGGTTCAGTAGTTTACGCGTTAAAAGGTAACAAACAAACATACTTTGGTATTCATAATATTAGTTAAGCTTTTGATATAACCAAACACGAAATTAGCAACCAAGGTTTCAAATATCACTTGCCAATAATTGTAATCTGCTTACCGTTAGGATCATAAGCAACTTGATGCTTGTTGCATGCCATGTAGCGGTATGAAATACCTAGCATGACTACAAGTTGTAACATCGGTAACTTCAAGTTATCGTTGGTAACTTAGGGCTTAAACATTGTGTTATTGCTGCAAATGCTTGGTTCCAAGTTGCATTTGCCCACTATTATGGGAAAATTCTCTTCTAATCTAATCTTTTTTTATTTGAAAATTATATATCTGACTTCATGATTTGTTTTATTCTTTGTAAATTATGCTGACAGTAGATTTCAGATTGGAAAAACTGGGCAAGTGCGAGTCGGACTAGCAGCGAGGGTTCCGTAACAAAATGCGACATAAATGGCCATATCTTTTGTTTGCGTACACCAAGAGGGTTGATTTATTTTACAACTCCAAGGGACTACATACCTAAGAATATGGTTTTAACGCGATACCTTCAAATATTGACAGACAGACAGATGCACAAACAAGTTAGTATTAGGTACAAGTGCACCGAATAGAATAAAATAAAAGAATATGTTTTAATTATGTAATAACCTGGTACAATAACGTCATATAAATATAAATGTGAACATATATGATTCTCTTTTGACGACACGGGTGACGCAGTGGCTGAGCGATCAACTGCTGCGCTGCGTGTTCGCGGGTTCGATCCTAACACGGAACAAACATTTGTATGGCCTGCAGATAGTTGTTCTGGGTCTGGACCCAGAGTGGAGCAATGCTTTAAAAAAAAAACTCCACTGAATGTCATACAAATACTTTGATACTTTAGTATTAATCAAATTCATGCTTACATGAAATACAATAAAATATGAATACATGCAAACACACATTTTGCCAATTATTTAGAAAAGGTGGCGAGACGATTGACATCAACCAGGCACACATCTAAACACCGCGGCTGTTACTGAGAAATTACTTACGGATAACCCAATAACAATTTTGCTCAAACCGGGAATAGCGCATGCGATCACTATTATACTAACGCGCCAGTCAATTTTAGTCATTCTTTAATCCTAACTATATATAATCCTTACTAATATTATAAAAGCGAAAGTGAGTTTGTTTGTTTGTTACCTCTTCACGCTTTAATGGCTACACCGATTTTGATGAATTTTGGTACAGAGATAGTTGGGAAGGGCTATTTTTTTTTTAAGTAAGAAATGAGGGAGAAAAAGGGAAGAAAAGGAAAAACTTAGCTTTGCTATTACAATCAATAAGGCACGAGGGCTAAAACTACAGGTAGCAAGTACCTGCTAATCAAGAAAGAGGAGCTGTGTTACCCTAAATTCAACGCGAGCGAAACCGCGGGCAAAATCTAGTGCCTTACAACTGAGTGCAAACCAACATAAACCAAACAGAATTAACATAAGGACTCAATTTCACTTCTCCCAACCACATAAGCACACATATGGGTCTGCTATGATAGCTGATGTTTTGCCAACGGAATCAACACATTACGGACCGAAATCATTGACCCATTTACATGTTCTAGTCATTGATTGAATGCATGCTCCGAACGTAATCGAGCGAGCTAGTAAGTTATGTTGAACTTCGTGGAAACTGCCTGAGATTTTGCAATGTTATAGTTTTCATGTGTGAATGTTAATGTTTTTTTGGAATTTGTTGATGGGTGATGGTAAGATACAGCGCTTCCAGAACAAGCTTTTAAGAACACCATGGTTTGTTCCAAATGAAGTTTTCATCACGATCTAAAGATACTTCCAATAGGGCACGCCACAATAGTGGCGGTAAGTCCCCTCTTTCAGGAGTGGCTTGAGAGGCGTCATGGCGTCCTCACCTACCACCTGACGTAGGTCCTCACCAGACACGGATGTTTCGGGAGGTTCCTGCACATCATCAGGCGGGAGGAAACTCCCGGCTGTCACCATTGTGACGATCGCCCGGAGCACACGTTGGAGCACACAGTGGCGATCTGCCCAGCTTGGGCGGAGCACCGCCGTGCCCTCGTGGAGGTGATCGGCGGCGGCGATCTCTCGCGTCCGGCCCTGGTTCAGGCCATGGTCCGGAGCGAGAGGGAATGGGAAGCGGTCACATCCTTCTGCGAAGCAGTAATGCTAGCAAAGGAGGAGGCCGGGCGTTTGAGGGAGAGACAATCAGGCCAACCCAGCCGCCGCGGGAGACGGCCAGGGCGCCGGGCGCCGCGAGACGACTCCCGGCCACCGTAGATGCGGGCGTAAAGAAGAAATAAATAGCTACATCAAGTCATATAAATAAAAAACTCGCGCATCCAAACGACGTGGAATTCATCTCATGGATAAAAAAGGAATCCGCAGGCTAAAGCACAAAATTCAATCGGATTTCATTGGACAAGTTTAGCATTATGAAGCAAGCGGTGGTGTCATAGGATGCATACCAAGCAAGCCACCTAACAAGTCAATAAATTTACTTTATGTCCTAACGAATAGAGACAGATTGTAAATAAATAAATAAAAATAAATAAAATAATAAATATCTTGGGACAACTCACACACGGCTATCTGATCCCAAGCTAAGCAGAGCTTGTGTTATGGTAACCAGACAACTGATATACATACTTATATAATTTATAAATACATACATATTACAGATAAATCACACCCAGACACAGAACAAACAATCATGCTCATCACACAAAGTTGGTCCTGGGTGGGAATCGAACCCACGACCTCCGGCTCAGCAGTCAGGGCCACTAAACCACTGGATGCTCAAATAAAACGTCATCATCATTTTCCATTCTATTTGGGGTCGGCGCAACACGTTTTCTTCTTCCATTCTCCTCTTTCAGACGTCACAGCATTATTTACTTCTTTCTCCTTCAAATCATTCCTTACACAATCCATCCATCTTTTCTTTGACCTTCCTCTCGCTCTCCGTCCATCAACATTCAGATCCATCACTCTTTTAGTCACATGTAAACAAAACGTGTCAAAACAAAAGTTTTGGATGAATTTCTTTAACCTAAGCTATCGTAAAATATGAGCATTAATATAAGCTATGTGCCTTGCTTTCTCCAACTATATTGGGGTCGGTTTACAGTCTAACCCGATTCAGCTGAATACCAGAATTTTCCATGAACTGATACGATACCCCTTGATAAGATTGGTTGTCAAACTTTCCGGACAATGACTATTATGTAACGACTGTCAAAGATCTACAAATGACAGCCGGGACCAACGGGTTAACGTGCTTTCCGAGGCACGGAGGAAACTCGGTATATTATGGGTGGTACGGAACAACCACCTGTAGGTCATACAAATATTTGTTCCGTGCGGAGATCGAACCCGCGAAATGCAGCGCAGCAGTCGACCGCTCAGCCTCTGCGCCAACCGTGATGTCAAATTCAAATTATTCTTGTATTCGAATGTTCAGCGATTTAAATGCGAATGTTTGTGAGAATCAATGGATGTATGGATGTTTGTTACTCTTTCACGTTAAAACGGCTGAATGGATCTTGATGAAATTTGGCACGAAGGTAGATTATAATCTGGAATAACACATAGTATACATAGTATAGTTTTTTGACGCCGCGGGCGCTAGCTTGTTTAAAATAAATGTAATGTTTTAACTTCCCATACAAATAGTAACAACAACTTTCTGTTCGTCTCCTGAAAAATAAAAAGATAATTGAGTTGTCTCCGTATAGATATGTGTGTGCGATATACTACGTGTAGGTACCTATACAAATAATGTAAAAAAGGTGGATGAAAAACGATTGCATGTAGCGGAGATGAGAATGTTGAGAAGGATGTGTGGAGTGACAAGAATGGATAAACTAACGAATGAGTATATTAGAGGAAGTTTGAAAGTTGCGCCTGTTACAGAAAAATTTAAAGGGAGTCGTTTTTCTTGATATGGACATGTAATGAGGAGGGATGAAGCACACGTGATTAAAAGAGTGATGGATCTGCATGTTGATGGACGAAGAGCGAGAGGAAGGCTATATAGAATAAATGGGACAAGGGCAGGAAAATGATGACCTATACAAATAATGCCTGCAACATTATCAATCCGTTTAGTATTTTATCTCGCAATGCCGTTATTATGAAAAGCATTATGTAATCCATCATTTGTCTACCTGCCTGATAAACTCGAAATAATATATATATCACATTTTGACTGATATCTTCGTTCGCCAAAGTAAGATTTCTTACAAATTCATCAGTTTTAACTATATCAAATAGTTTTCAGTCTATTTTTAAAGAAAAGTCATCCATCTAACTAATAAAACGTATAAATTGTGTCACTAGCAGTGATAAATGATGTGTGAGTGATGCTTTTGTGAAAAAATAGGTTTATCTCTTGATTCACAACAGTTTTTATAGATAAGAAGGTATTTTTAGGGTTGCGTACGAACGTTTAACAAAAAACAGAACCCTTTTTTTTTCGGGTGGGAAATCATCCAATGACTTCCCCCGCTCTGGGCGGAGCGGGGGGGCATGTCAGACTTGTACTGACTAAAACCCACCCATGTTCCTTCTATTGCCCTTTACGTTCCAGGACCGCGGTATCTCTTTCGAACAACCCGCAACCCCGGAACAGAACCCTTATAGCATCATTTTGTTGTCCGTCCGTCTGTCAAGACCCTTTTTCTCAAGAATGCATAGAGGTATCAAGCGAATTGATAGCTAATTAATACTACGGCCTGGAAACTCTGAGCTGTGAAAACTCAAATTTCTTAGTCAACACATAGCGATTGCAGCTGTGAACAAATCAACACTAAGTTTACCCAGTCACAAGATAGGTATAGTCGTTGAAATGTCGCAAGTTTGTACGGAGCCCTCGGTGCGCGAGTTCGAAGCGCACTTGACCGGTTTTTTTACGTAAAAAGGCTGAGTAAGTGCAAAAAGCGAAACCAGTGATGATTCGACTGAAATTTATTGAATAAAATAATGAGAGAAAAGGTGTTCTATTGGACAAAGTGAAGCCTCTTACGTAGGTGTGTAAATCCTTACTAATATCTATTATAAAAGCGAAGGTGAGTTTGTTTGTTACGTCTTCACGCCTAAATGGCTTAACCGATTTTGATGAATTCTGGTACAGAGATAGTTGAAACCCTGGAGACGGACATACGCTATTTTTTAAGTGAAAAATGTGGGAAAAAGAGGGAAGAAAGGGGAAAACTTAGCTTTGCTATTACAATAAATAAGGCGCAAGGGCAAAAACTACAGGTAGCAGGTACCTGCACATCAGGAAAGGGGACTGTGTTACCCCAAATTTAACGCGAGCGAAACCGCGGGCAAAAGCTAGTGTTCTAATAAATTAAACTTATCGCCGTTGACAAATTTTGGAGGATGTGTAATCATTAATTTACTTTATGTCTTAAAACAAATCTGTCATGTTTCATTGAAATTTTTAACAAAAAGTAATTTATCAAGGTTCACATAAACATAATGGGCTGTCGAAAAAACTAACTTCCAATTAAGAATTTATCAATTCGATTAAGTTTTTAATGTTCTTACTGCCATGGCATCTAAATCTACAGGTATTATAATGACAGAAGAACCCAAGCCTAAGTCTAGCCAGTTATACCGCCTGCCAGGGTTGCGGATTGTTCGAAAGAGATACCACGATCCCGGAACATAAAGGGAAATGAAGTAATATGGGTGGGTATCAGTCAGTAAAACTCTGACGCGAAATTAATCAATAAACGCGACCGAAGCAGCGGGCACAAGCTAGCAGCTTTCTTTTTTTACGGATGGGAAATCACAAAATAACTTCCCTCGCTTTGAGCGGAGTAGGGGATGAGTGTCAGACTTTTACTGACTTAAACCCACCCATGTTCGAACAACCCGCAACCCTTCCACCCACCCTCTAAAAAATACACAAGTTTATTAATTCTCCGTCCCAAGTCCAACCCTGCTAATCATCGCACGGGGTGTCCTTGTATATACGTTTAATTAATTTTAAATTTACATGTAAGGGTTGAAAAAGATACAACATTCAAGTTTCCAGAGTGCCTCGTTATATAATATACATCAACTTTACATGTGGATCTGATTTAAACTGATTTTGATTACACAGGTAGGTTATTTTAAATGGATTACGGTTAGAGATTTTATTAATTTTGAATGTTTTTTTTTTATTATGGTATTTGAATAAATTGTATTTCAATGAGGATTTATTTGGAGGAGCTCGTGGCTAAATACTAATAATTTATTATTATGTATTAGTTTTACAGACTACAATGTGGTAAAATGTGTTAGTAACAATATGACAGCCTATGTTAGTACTTAATAACTAGAAGAGATCGAGTGCGATAAGTTAGCGCCCACATTAGCGGGCTGTCTGCCCGGTCAGCTATCGATTGCAGGATAGTGTTGGGACTGCCACGCAGCCTGTGGAGTAGCGAGGCAGTTTTTCGCCACAGTGCATCAAAACTGACTGTGCGTGCGTCAGCAAACATTGCTGAGGCACTACAGAAGCGTGGCAGTCGCAGCAAAACAAACTAACTTCGCCTACAAAAGATTTTTTTAAATAATTGACACTATGATGCTTTATATAAAACTAGCTGTGCCCAGCGGTTTCACCGCTGCTCTCTTAGGGGTTTAAAAGATAAATAGTATTCTCAGACTTATTGAATATGCATAAAAAAATTCATAATAATCGGTACAGCGGTTTCGGAGGAGTATGGGAACGAAAACTGTGACACGAGAATTTTATATATTAGATTTATAGTAGATTATAGCCTGGAATCACACATGGGATATTTTTTTCACATTGGAAACATTTTTTGCATATGGGTTGCCTAACATCTGTTTAATCAAGCTTATCTTCGGATAAAATAAACTGTGTTATTTACCTTTTTGCTGTCTGTACCTACTGTATCAAATAGTCTGAGACAAAATACCAAGCAGTGCAGGTTCACAGGGTGTGGCCAAACTTATGCCCATAATAATCTGCGTAACTTATATGGCTAATAAGTTTATAAAACTAGGTCTTTGTGGTTTGTACCGTACTCGAGTTTAATGTATATTATGTAATGACAGAGACCGTGATTTATTTAAACAGGTATGAACACACATGAGAAAACATTAGGAAACATAGGGTAAAAAAACAGCTTATTTCAAAAGAAATTTCTACCCGCCGGCCTTTATTTTGCGGATGGAAAATCATCAAATAACTTCCCCGGCACTGGGCGGAGCGGGGGGAAGTGTCAGACTTGTACTGACTAAAACTCATCCATGTTTCTTCTATTGCCCTTTATGTTCCGGGGGCCCGCGGTATCTATTTCGAACAACCCGCAACCCCGGCAGGCGGTGGCCCTGGCAGGCCCCTCTGCTGCGCTGACATCTCTTTGAGGCGCGCATGAAACACTAACGCGCCGTCGACACGGCCTGTCGTCAATAGACCGACGGTGAGCTACCCTTTCCTCACCGTCCACAGGCCCGCATCTACGGTGGCCGGGAGTCGTCTCGCGGCGCCCGTCGCTCGGGGCGTCACCAGTGGCGGCTGGGTTGGTTTGAGGTTCTCTCCCTCAAACGCCCGACCACCTCCTCCGCAGAAGGAGGTGACCGCTTCCCATTCCCTTTCGCTCCGGAACATGGACTGAACCAGGGCCGAACGCGAGAGATCGCCGCCGCCGATCGCCTCTACGAGGGCACGGCGAGGCTCCGCCCAAGTTGGGCAGACCGCCACTATATGCTCCACCGTGTCCTCCAAGGTTGGCCATCCATTACATACCGAATTTCTTCTATGCCTCAGAAAGCACATTATGCCGTTGGTCTAACAACTAGTCTTATTAATGAGTACTGTATTACTCAGTACTAACTGCTACGGAGGTCAGATAGGTAGTCACTCCATGTAAAATACTGGTATTCAGCTGCATCCGGTAAGACTCGAAGCCTCTCAAAATGAAGTTGGGAAATATATATATAACCTGTTGACCTCGTGTTTCTTGTCTGCACTTCAACATTAAATTGCTCGTTTTCCTTATATTGTTACGTTTAAGCTGAATTTCATTATCATATATTTACAGTATAGATAAGTATTGGGTCATTTACCTTAACATTGGCCTTGTAATATGAAATTCAGATTTCATAAACTTGATACTTTTTTTTTTTTTTTTTCGGGTGGGAAATCATCCAATGACTTCCCCCGCTCTGGGTGGAGCGGGGGGGCATGTCAGACTTGTACTGACTAAAACCCACCCATGTTTCTTCTATTGCCCTTTACGTTCCGAGGCCGCGGTATCTCTTTCGAACAACCCGCAACCCCGGCAGGCAGAGGCTCTGGCAAGCCCCTCTGCTTTGCTGACTCTCTTTGAGGCGCGCGTGAAACACGAACTCGCCGTCGACACGGCCTGTCGTCAATCGACGGACGGACGGTGAACTACCCATTGCTCACCGCCCACAGGCCCGCATCTACGGTGGCCGGAAGTCGTCTCGCGGCGCCCGGCGCCATAAGCGTCTCCCGCGGCGGCTGGGTTGGGCAGATGTTCTCTCCCTCAAACGCCCGGCCACCTCCTTCGCTAGCATTACTGCTTCGCAGAAGATGGTGACCGCTTCCCATTCCCTCTCGCTCCGGACCATGGCCTGAACCAGGGCCGGACGCGAGAGATCGCCGCCGCCGATCGCCTCTACGAGGGCACGGCGGTGCTCCGCCCAAGCCGGGCAGATCGCTGCTGTGTGCTCCACCGTGTCCTCCGGGCGATCGTCACAATGGTGACACCCGGGCGCTTCCTCCCGCCCGATGATGTGCAGGAACCTCCCGAAACTTCCGTGTCCGGTGAGGACCTGCGTCAGGCGGTAGGTGAGGACGCCATGACGCCTCTCCAGCCACTCCTCAAAGAGGGGACTTACCGCCACTATTGTAGCGTGCCCTGCACGGGGTTGCGACAGTCGCTCTCTCCATGCCACCATGAGATCGCACCGGAGGTCTGCCCGCCGAGCGGCAACTTGCCGCGGCAGTGGGTTTTCCCCCCGGTGTAGTGCCTCCGCGCGATAAACTTGATACTTTAGTCATTTTAAAACCTGTTTCCCTATTGTAATTATTTAGAACATGGATTGTTTCTCGCAATTTTAAACGCGCTAGGTTATTTTTAATTACCTTGCCTTGCATCCGTTCTATTCTAATGAAATCCTTACTAATAATATAAAAGTGAACGTGAGTTTGTTTGTAACGTCTTCACGCCTAAATGGCTAAACCGATTTTGATGAATTTTGGTACAGAAATAGTTGCGACCTGGCGACGGACATACGTTCTTTTTATTTTTAAAGTGAGGTATAATAGAAAGAGGAAATAAAAGGGAAAACTTAGCTTTGCTATTACAATAAATTAGGCGCAACGGCAAAAACTACAGGTAGCAGGTACCTATAAATTAGGAAAAGGGAACTGTGTTACCCCGAATATAACACGAGAGGGGCCACGGGCAAAAGCTATTAAAGACATAATGCAATATTGCTCAGCACATCTCCTCGTAAAAAAAATAAGAAACTAACAATGTTATAAACTCATAAAACACTGAATCAAAAACGTAGGGGACACCTATCAAACTTTACTATTCTTTTATTAATAGTTATTTTAATTTAACTTCACGTTAAATACTGCTATAATAAGCATGGGGCGGGGTGCTATAAATTAGTGTAAACATGTCATAAAACTTGATCACTTTTATTGTTCAAGGGTGTCGAGTACATTGACCTCTAGTCAAAATATATGACAGTTAAGAAACTCGAAAGGAATTAGCACGAACGAGCAACGTAAACGTTTTTTTTGACGGGTCTGTTGGTCTAGTGGTTAGTGGCCCTGACTGCTGAGCCGGAGGTCGTGGGTTCGATTCCCACCCAGGACAAACTTTGTGTGATGAGCATGATTGTTTGTTGTGTCTGTGTGTGATTTATCTATAATATGTTTGTATTTATAAATGATATAAGTATGTATATCAGTTGTCTGGTTACCATAACACAAGCTCTGCTTAGCTTGGGATCAGATAGCCGTGTGTGAGTTGTCCCAAGATATTTATATTATATTATTATTTTATATTTTTAACGGGCAAGTGTGCGTTGGACTATCTCACCGAATGTTCCTTACAAACTTGCGACACATCCTTAAAAGCCAAAGTGAGTTTGATTGTTTGTTTGTTACCTCTTCACGCTTTAATGGCTAAACGATTGTGATGAATTTTGGTACAGAGATTGTTGGGAACCAGGAGACGGACATAGGCTATTAAAAGAGTGGGATATGAAGGAGAAAGTGGGACGAAACGGGAAAACTAGCGTTGCTATTACAAATCAATAAGGCGCAAGGAGAACTGTGTTACCCCAAATTTAACGCGGGCGAAGCCGCGGGCGAAAGCTAGTACTGTCATAATTTTTGACTGGGTACACTTAGAGATATGATTTTTTCTCAGCTCCAAAGGAATTACAGACTTAAGTATATGGTTTTAATTTCAAATCGATACCGGTTGCATTCTTGAGATAAAGGATCTTGACAGACAGACGGACAACAAAGTGATTCAATAAGGGTTTCTATTTTTCCTTTTGAGGAACGAAGAATAACCAAAATTGTGAATTGTAATAAAATCGTTTGTAAATGTGTAGGTTTTGTCCAGGTAATAAATTCTCTGTGTGGCAAATTTCATACAAATGTGTTGATTAGTTTTGGCGTGAACGAGTACCACACATCCATCATTGCAAAATTTTCGCGTTTATCATTTTCGAGGGAAGAAATTTACTTTTAAGACTTTTATCATAACTGTGTGCGAATTATACAAATTTAACTTATTGTGTTAAAGAGTTGTCAGTGCTAATATACAACATAAATAATGACACGCGCACCTCAAAACAGCAGGTTCGTCTTTGGTTACTGCCCTGCTCCTGTGGGTGGTAGGGTGATGTTATATAGGCTATGTTACTTAGTGATAATGTAGCTTTCTAATGGCAAAAGAATTTTTTAAATCTGTTTGCACTTTTCACAAAAAGAAAATGTAAAAAACTCTAAAAGACAGTTGAATTTCGTCAAAAAGGTCGTTTAATTTAACGTTAATTTAATTCTGTAAGTTCGTGTTAGGCCTAAACTGCTCAATATTTTGACGTGACAAACATGTGACGATCGTAAAATTAGAGGATCAACTTGTTTCGTTGAAGATTAATTACGAATAATAGGGGATCACTGTGTCTACGGCTTAATTTGTTAGTGTACTGTGGGAGTGCCCTGTGTTTCAAATGTTGAAGCTGTTAGCCAGGGATTGATCGGATTTAGCTACCACCTGTTCATTTGTTTTCTGTCGAAGTATGCTCTGGTGTGCATATCATGGTTATGCAAACAGCATCTTTCTGGTGGGCTGGTAAAAAAGATGGATAAAAAGCCATTATAGTTAGCGGAGATGAAAATGTAGAGATGTATTTGTGGAATGACACGAATGAAGAAAAATTTAAAGGGAGTCGTTTGTGTCTGAATGGACGTGTAATGAGGAGGGATGAAACGGATGTGACTAAAAGAGTGTTAGAATGTTGATTGAGGGAGAGGTAGGCCCAATAAAGATGGATATATTGTGTAAGGAATGATATGAAAGAGAAAGCAGTAAATGAAGAAGAAAACATGTTTTTCCGACGCCAAATATAATGGTATATGGGCAGGAAGATGATGATCTTTCTATTAAAGATGGCAGATTGATTTAAAGTCATAATCTGGTGAATTTTGGCTATGGTGAATGTGTGAATTTCTGAATATTTCCATTTTTCTCTTTTTTCTTATTTAAATCATAACTAGCTGTTGCCCGCGACCTCCCTTTGCGTGCATTATTATAAATACCTATAAAGTTTCCATTAAGTTACTACTTACTTAAAAAATCAGCTATATATCCGTGAAAGTCACGTCAAAGCCAAGACCGGTCGTTTCATAGATCAGCCGGAATAAACAGACACAGACATTTTTTTTGTATTTTTGTTTCAGGCATTTAGTTTCAAATAGATTCAATAAAAACTATGTAAATTTTTAAAATAACATATCTACAGAGATTTTAATTAAATTTTTGTATAGAGAGTATAAATAAGAATCTGACATCGAAAATACCAACATCTACGCTCGACTTCCAGTCTAACCGGATGCAGCTGTATACCAGTATTTTACATGGAGCACTGACAATGCAGTTAGTAGTAGGTAGAGAATGGCTTTTTTTTAAATAAAAACGTTGGTCCACACTAGGAATTTCTCCTGTATCGTGGGTGCGTTTACCCTACATTTAAACTCACATACACAAACAGCCAGACCCAAAACAGTTATTTTGTAGGCCATACAAATATTTGTTCCGTGCGAAAATCTTACCCGCGACACGCAGCGTAGCAGTCAATTGCTCTACCACTGCGCCAACCGTGCCGTCATATTGCGCGGCTTCGCCCGCGTTATATTCGGGGTAACACAGCTCCTCTTACGTCTTATTAACGCTAAGTTTTCCCTTTTCTTCCCTCTTTCTCCCCTTTTTCTCACATTTTTTTTTAAATTAGCCTATGTCCGTGTCCTGGTTCCCAGCTATCTCTGTACCAAAATTCATCAAAATCGGTGTAGCCATTAAAGCGTGAAGAGGTAACAAACAAACTCACTTTCGCTTTTATAATATTAAGTAAGGATTATCATTTTACAAATACATGTCACATCAATGCAAACATTTTGTTCTCTTTTTTTTTTAATTTTCTATTTAAACAACCTGAATAAGTATTTGAACGTCATTGAAAACCAGCCTGCAATTTTTATTATTCTGGCGCCGCGAGGCGAGTCCCGGCCACCGTAGATGCGGGCCTGAGGACGGTGAGCAATGGGTAGCTCACCGGCCGCGTCCGTCCGTCTATTGACGACAAACCTGTCGACGGCGCGTTCGTGTTTCACGCGCGCCTCAAAGAGAGTCAGCAAAGCAGAGGGGCTTGCCAGAGGCTCCGCATTGGGTTGCGGGTTGTTCGAAAGAGATACCGCGGCCCCGGAACGTAAAGGGCAATAGAAGGAACATGGGTGGGTTTTAGTCAATAAAAGTTGACACTCCCCCCCGCTCAGCCCAGAGCTTGGGAAGTTATGTGATGATTTCACACCCCCAAAAAAAAAAAGGGTGTGACTGATGATGTGTGTTTAGCGGCAAAGAATGCCTCAATTCTGAGGGGAGTGAGTGAGGAGGACTTATCAAAATACCCAACGATTGTGACAGTAATAAGAATAGAGCTATAAAACAACTGAACAGGGGTAACGCATTACAAACGCACTTAATTAGGACTGGGCAAATTAAATTACCGATTTTATAGTTCAATATAATTTTACGACGCAATGCATACGATTCATTAAACGTTATTAAGATTGCATTTTTATAATACTTTACTTCTACATGAGTTTCGTTTAATGAATTAATTGTTATTATTGGGGAATTGAACTAAAAAATATTGGAGGGTTTAATTAGGTAATTTAATTAAATTAATTTTGGAATGAATAAGGTTAATGTGTCCGTCCATTACCTTTTCAATGTGTTTTTTATTAGCCTTTAGTTTAGTGAGCTTTTAAGTGCAATGGCTTGGTAATTAGTTATTTAATTAAAGTGTTAAGTTTTTTAGGTTATCTTACATTTTCAGAGGGCCATGGTTTATATTATTCTTATTTATTTACCAGGGTTGACTAGCCTTTTTGGAGAGTGACGTCAATTTAGTACATTTTGACTTTCATCTAACCGGTGATTGAGTTTTAAACCAAATTACTGGTTTACGAGTTACACGATGACCGAAGGTCTGAAAAGGAATATAATAGAATTCGATAGAGGGTTAATATTTGCAAAGCTCCAAATAATTACAGACTTGAGTATATGGTTTTAATTTCAACTTGATACCTCCATGCGTTCCTGAGGAGCTCGTGGCTAAATAATAGCAGCCGCTCGGGTCGATCTTCAGGTTAAGCCGCGCTTGCCTAGGTTGGTCTGTGGATGGGTGACCACCCGTTACATACCGAGTTTCCTCCGTGCCTCGGAAAGCACGTTAAGCCGTTGGTCCCGGCTGTCGTTTGTAGATCTTTGACAATCGTTACAGCTAGTCAGCGTTCCGAAAGTCTGACAAACAGTCTTACCAAGGGGTATCGTATTACCCAGTATTAACTGGGTTGTGGAGGTCAGATAGGCAGTCGCTCCATGTAAAATACTGATATTCAGCTGCATCCGGTTAGACTGGAAGCCGACCCCAACATAGTTGGGAAAAGGCTAGACAGATGATGATGCCCTCCATGCGTACCTGAGATAAAGGGTCTTAACAGACAGACAACAAAGTGATCCATTAGGGTTCCGTTTTCTGCTTTTGAGATACGGAACCCAACAAATCACAAGTTCTAGTATTTCAAGTCCTCACACAAACGAATGGGTACCGTCGTCCAGGCCATAAAGTGCGCACACTACCCAATGAAGTGCTATTTAAAGCTAACAGAAACAGTTTAACTTAATGAGATGGGACCGAGTGTGCGTGACGGGCCCACTTTATTATATATTTAGGCTTGTTGCACACTTCAAGATGAGATATGGAATGCGATAATATGTATTTTACACAGGATATTTAGGAATATGGACAGGCTGTGAACCAGATAAAGTGAAAGCTTGTTAAAAACAAAAATAAATGCTCCTTTATAATATTATGTTTGTTACTTTTCACGTCAAATAGATGAAATTTGGCACAGAGGTAAATTATAGCCTGGATTAACACAAAGGATACTTTTTTTCGATATCAAAGCCGTGGCTGCCAGCTACTAATAAATAAAAGTAGCAGACTGGGTGTGCTTTTGGAAAAGGAGGTGAAATGAAATACAGAATGATAGATCGGGAGAGAAGAGATGTGATGTGAATGTGAACATGTATTTTTAATACACTTCCTCGGAAACTGAAACTTATTGCAATACAATTGGGTTCAACATGCAATGAATTTCACATGCGACAACAAATTAAATCAGGTGTACATTGATTAATTGCAAAAGTACTTTTTGATCTGTCATTTAATTTCTCTCAGTAAGTATTGACGTGAAAATTTGTCACTGCTGTTCTCAGCTTCAGCTTAGCGCCTCGGGCGTTGAATCCACACATAAAGGGCAGAAGAAGGAACCTGTGTGGGTTTTAGTCAGTACAAGTTCGAATCTCGCCCCCGCTCCGCTCAGCGGGAGGGGAAGTTTGATGATTACTTTTTATATCTCCAGCATCGCTTGCACTGCTTCACAAGCCTTATCTGCCGGGCACGTGAGCACACGTGGTCACAATATTTACTTCAGCAACGCACTCTGCATATTTGCCTCCTTATTAGGTCGCTTATTAAATAGCCTTCAGGGTGAGACCTTCTGTGATAGATTAGTATGTAGGAAACATTCTATTTTCAAGCTGTTTTGCTTTATTCGTTATTTTTTGTGAGTTGTAAGGAGTTTTCTTGTTGATGGGTTATTGTTTTGGGTTGGTAGTGATGTTATTTTTTACTTTAATAATTTTTAAGGATGCGTACTTCAAAGAGAAAAAATGGAACCTTTATGGGATCAATTTGTTGTCTTGTCTGTCTGTCTGTCACGACCCTTTATCTCGGGAACGCGTAAAGGTATTGAATCAAAATTAAAACCATGTACTCAAGTCAGTTATTATTTTATTCTACAAAACCCTCGAAACGCGAGTCCGACTCGCACTTGGCCGGTTTTTTATCTTGTTTTTTTTTTAACATTTTTTAAATAACTTGAAAAAAAAATAAGTGATTAGTGCCTACCTGGTGTCAGTTTTTAAGCTGCTTTTGGGAATCGGATTTGGCTTTACATGCCTTCCAAAGACATCACTCAGGTATGCTGGATTCCTCACGATGTATCCTTTCACCAATGCAAGTGATAAATATACAATACTAGATTACGCAAATTATGAAGAGTAGGTACTAGGGAAACATGGACGGAGACATGCTGCGTCGATCGCTAATAAATTGGGATGAGGGCATGACAATGACAATCACTGATTAAGTCACATCGTGGTATAGTCCATTTTATTAACACAAATGTGAACCTTCCTCAAGAGTTTCCCCTACGGTGAGCAATGGGTAACTCACCGTCCCTCCGTCTAGTGACGTAAGGCCGCATCGACGACGCGTTCGTCATAGAGATGACCTGCTAGGGCCACCGTCTGCCGGGGTTGCTTTGTTCAAAACAGATACTGCGGCCCCGGAACATAAAGGGCAAAAGAAGGAACATGGGTTGGCTTTGACACTCCTACCCGCTACGCTCAGAACGGGGGAAGTTAATTGATAATTTCCCATCCGTAGAAAAAAAGGGATCGACCGATTTGGGAGCCATATTAGATTCCTCATTGTTATCAATACTGAGAGCAAAAAACCGCTGCCAAAAATAGCTCTTCTAATAACTTTTTCTGCTTACCAACAAGGATTAACTAGAAAGCAATTTCCATTATTTTCTACCTCTCTACCTACTTATATTGTAATGATATCGAATACATACAAGTGTGATGAGGGTAATCTGTATCTTACAAGCCGATTAGAATTGGATTAGAGTCACCATGCTGTCACATCTTGTTACTTGTAGCTTACTGTATAAAGAGCTTAGAAAATAATTAATTTTAGTGCTGATAATAATTTCACTAATTAGACTATGAGATTGTAACCACCCAGCGTTTCTTCTTAAGTCATTTCTGGAGACCAAAGTAACTCAAAATGAAAATATATTATTTCACATAGGCCTACATGGCAACTTATAAAACCTCGAGAAAACGTTGGTAGGAAGAACTATACAAAATGTAACCAGACCAGTCACGAAACCACCAACCAAGCATTTAATACATCAAACTAAGTAACATTGAATAAAAAAACATGTTGAGTAACGCCTTCTTCTTAACAATTAATATTCTTTTTGTTTACTGCCGTTTGGGAGAAAATAAAAAAAAAACCTTACTAATACGTATTATAAAAGCAAAAGTCAGTATGTTTGTTACGTCTTCACGCCTAAATGGCCAAAACGATTTTGATAAATTTGGGTTCAAAGATAGTTGGGACCCTAGAGACGGACATAGACTAATTTTAAAAAAATGTGAGAAAAAGGGGAGAAAGAGGGAAATTAAAAAAATGAGAGAAAATGGGGAGAAAGAGGGAAGAAAAGGGGAGAGAAAGATATATTTTTTCTAGCATCGCGCGGGTTCAAGTTACCGTTAGCCCAAAGTAACTATGCCCCGTGGACGAAGTCGCAGGTGGAAGCTAGTATTATATATTTGCAAGAGAGAAGGAAATATATATATTTTGATTTCAATATATTCCATTTAAAGAAAACACTCTTGTAAATTCTATACATTTAACAATATCTTTTCGATATAACCTACATATAGGCATTCAGCTGTATACGCTTAGTCTAGAAACCGACCCCAACAAGCTAAGAAGAAGAAGAAGGCTGTCATGATATGGTACACCAAGAAGCCTTCTTCACCCTGAAAAAGAACAAAAATTATGTTAACCAGAAATGTACACACCAGCTAGATCTCCAAAACTTTTGTATTCCAACACGATTTTCACATAATCTTCCATCCCCTCCTGACGTAACTGCCCGGGGGTAATACTGATAAGCTCAATAACGTTAATGATAACGATAGCCCAGGTAACTCAATACAATAACAATCGTAGCCCGCCCCCTGTGTAAACTGAAACCGTCTGAAGCGATGACGCTACTAAACCAGCGGGGATGGTATCTTAGAATTTATATTAAACTAGCTTTCGCCCGCGGCTTCGCCCGCGTTAAATTTGGGGTAACACAATTCCCCTTGCGCCTTATTGATTTGTAATAGCAACGCTAAGTTTTCCCTTCTCTTCCCTCTTTCTCCCTCACATCCCACTTTTTTCAAAAAAATATTAGCCTATGTCCGCCTCCTGGTTCCCAACTATCTCTGTACCAAATTTCATCCAAATCGGTTCAGCCATTAAAGCGTGAAGAGGTAACAAACAAACAAACAAACAAACAAACAAACAAACTCACTTTCGCTTTTATAATATTATATATATATATATATATATATATAAGACTATTAGTTGTACTTCTTAAGAATTTGTCAAAAATTAAACAATAGTGTTGCTCTGAAAACAAAGAGTTTATTTTAATTCTCACACATAAGAAATTAAATAAGAAACAAATTATAAACCTAAATATTATTTCATCTTACCTGAAAACAAAGAAACGACTATTAAAGTTTAATTTACAACTAGTCTGTTCCTTTTATTAATCTTCATCGATATTCACTTGACACAATAAAAATGAGAACATAACCTAACTAACAATGACAGTTAACATTTATAAAATCTATGCTTGATCGACCAAAAGAGGTCCGCCATTCTTGCTCATAGGCGCCATCTAGCGATTACAAGTACAGAACTTAAATATACTTTATTCTTAGATTAACATAGGGACAAATTCAAAAACTGAATGAAATATAATTATATTATTATTTCATTACATCTCCCCCCCCCCAGAGAAAATAGATATTACCTTTCTTAAGATAGATAAATAAATTATGTTTATAAAGGTAGTGGTATAAGTTTAGTTACATGAAATAAATTTGATTCAATTTTTTTATGACCTGTATTAATTTTAAAAATTGAATCTGATATTTTTTCTATAATTTTAAATGGGCCAATCTTGAGTTCATCCAATTTATTTCTGTTTAATCTATTTCCATTTTCTACGTACACCATATCTCCTATCTCAAATTTAAGTTGAATCCTATTCTTGTCAAATAATTGTTTATTATAGTTATGTGATTGTATTGATCTTTCAACTGCTAATTTTCTATCTCTAATCCATTCTTTTTCAGTTACATTTGTTTTTAATTCATACGGTAATAAAGATACATTTGACCCATCCAATAAGTATTTTGGTGCAAATCCTGTAATTGTATGTTGTGTTTCATTATATTTATTTATGCATTCATGAGCAATAGTTGTCCATGACTTTTTATTTTGGTGTTCATTTATTTTGCATCTTACTTTATTTACAATAGTTTGATTCAACCTTTCATTTAAACCATTAGAAAATGGACAATTCACTGCTATAAAGATGAGTTGTATAGATTTTTCTTTTAAAAAATTTTTAAACTCTGCAGAGTTAATTCCTGGATATTGATCGGTTAACACCATATCTATTTTATGAGTTTGTGTGACCATTCTAATTAGTTTAATAAAATCATGTGCACTCTGTGTTTTTGAGTTAACAATATATGCATAACGCGTAAAATGATCCACTAACAAATGTAAATATTTTTTTGTTGACCGTGAACCTCCAAAACCTCCAATCGTATCTATCGAGACAATTTGGAACGGTTTTGTGGCTGGACCTAAATGTGACATGAGACCATATTTCCCTTGTCTTCTAGTTTTATTCTTTAAACATACCTCACAAGTTCTACAATATGATTTTATATTTTCCGTTAAATTCTTTGATGTATATATTGAACTGATTTTATATAACATCTGTTTCACTCCTAAATGACACATATTTTCATGAACATCTTTTATCAGTTTTTTACTAAATTCTTCCGTTATTATTATTTTATCTTGTTTTATATATTTTTTATAATAAATATTATTTTTTTTTAATAAATTTATTTTATTTTTTTGAATCTCTTCATTGTTTTCCTGATCCGTAACTAAATCATTTAATTTCACCAAATTAACATATTTTAATTGCTCATCTGTATCATCCTTTGCGTTTAATACTGGGTTTCTACTCAAACAATCCGCTTCTACATTGTACTTTCCGGGAGCATATTTTATTTTAAAATCATATTGTGATAAATAATATGTTAAATCTCCTAATTCCTCATCAGTCCTTGATCTAATATTTAAATTTTCTAAAGGTTTATGATCCGAAATTACAGTAAATGGTCTACCTATTAGCCAATATTGCCAATACCTTATTGCTTCCTTAATTGCTAAACATTCTAAGTAAATTGCTTTTTTCTTTTTTTGTAATTGGTTCAACTTTTTAGAGAAATATGCAACGGGCTTATCCCTGCCATCTAATTGAGTCTGTTTTAAAACTGCTCCAATTCCTTCTATTGACGCATCAGTATAAATATTTATTGGCAAATTATAATCGAATATTTCTAATATTGGCTGTGAACATAGTAATTGTTTTATGTCTTCAAATGACTTTTGACAATCTTCCGTCCAAATAAATTTTTGGTTTTTTCTAAGCAGACTATGTAGTGGTTCTAACCGAATGACACGTTCTGGTATATACTCATTATAGAAATTTATCTTCCCTAAAAACTGTCTTACATTTTTTCTGTTTTCTGGTTTTGGAAAATTCTTAATTGAGACTAAATTATCTCTGATTGGACGTACAGTATTATTATGAATAATGTGACCTAAGTATTTAACTGAATCAGAAGCAAATGTACATTTTGTGAATTTTAGACGGAAACCTTCCCTTTTTATACTTTCTAATAATCGTTTTAAATGATCTATGTGTTCTGTAAAAGTATTAGAATATACCAAAATATCATCAATATAATTTACTGCGAAATCCGTGAGCTTGTACTTTCTTAGGATATTACTAAGTATTCTTTGAAAAATACCTGGTGATGTCTTCAAACCAAAAGGCAAACATGTCCATTGATAATGTCCTTCTTGAGTTACAAAGGCAGTTTTCATTCTATCTTCAATTCTAAGCGGAATGGACCAAAATGCTGAATTGACATCTAATGTTGTGAAATATCTTGAGTTTCTTGTCTTTATCACTAAGTCTTCAATACGCGGGAATGGTTGAGCTTGAGGAATTACTATTTTGTTTAGATCTCTGAAATCTATACACAGTCTTGTTCTTTTACCATCTTCTCTTTTATAAGCTAACGTCACGGGTGCCGCAAATGGACTATAAGACTCTTCTATAAGTTTTCTGTCTAACAACATTGCAATTTGATCTTCTATTTCTTTTTTGTCTTCTATGGAACACCTGTATGGTCTCTTACAACAATATTTATCCATAAGTAGGTCGATACGTGCTTCATATTGTTTAACTGTGCCGATATCATATTTATCTTTTGCAAAGATTGTCTTATAAGTATCTATGAGTTCGTTTATTTCTTTTTCTTGGTGACTGTTCAGGATTGTTCTACTAATTTTTAAATTTTCTTTTTCAATATCTTCATTAAAATGTATTAAACCTGAGTGATTCTTCTTGTCTTCATTATTACTCATATGTTTATTTTCTTGTTCTATCTTTAGCGGCTTATTTATTTGTGTGATTTTCATATTTTCATCTTGTATCAATCTGAATTGTTTTATCATATCCAATCCTATTAGAAAATCATATCTGAATTGTTCTCCATCAATAATGTATACATCAGCATTCTCTTCTATATCAAAAATTTTAACTTTAATTGTTGTCAAACCTATAGTATTTTTAACACCATTAATTGTGATTAAGTTATCACATTCTATATTATTTTGTATATTTCCTTTTAGTCTTATCAATTTGGAATTTATTACCGATACATTTGAGCCCGAATCATATATTCCAAATATTTCTAGCTGTTCATTTAATAATAGTTTGACTTGAATTAATGGTGCTATCACTCGTTTTTTGTATTGCTGCTATTGAGTTCAACATCAATCACCGAGTTATTTATACTTTTATTATTATACTTTCTTTGACCATTATTTTGTGCCTGTTTAAACCAGCACTTTTCTTCTGGATGGTAACGAACTCCTTTATCAGAATTCTCACAAATTCTACATGGTTTTATTTTATCTTGTTTCTCTTTATTTTCATAGTTATTTTTGTAGTTTTTATTAAAATTCTTTTTATTTGCTACATATTCATGTTTTCCGATTTCATTATATAGACTTGCCGTTGTTGTTATACTATCTTTATCAATTTTATCCATTATATATATTGGTAATCCCATTACTATAAGGGTTATCAATGTTTGTGTATCAATATGTCTGTTTATTTCGAGTAGTAACCTTTCCTTTTTCGTAGCATATTCAAGTAATGATCCTGCTTGATATTTAAAGGCAAAAGCATACCTGACCTGGGACCATCCTTTATTGCCATAGGTTTCACAAAAATTAACTTTCCACTCCACCCATTTGGAATCTATAGTCATCTTTATCATCATACTATTATACCAATCTAGACACTGTTTTTCAAGTAAATATTTCAATATCTCAATTTTCTCTTCATCTTGCATAATCTCGTTTCTTTCACACTCAGTCTCAAATCCATTAATCCATTGATCCGAATTGACCTTATTATTAAATTTTTCTATTAAAAACCTCTCTGCAATTTTTACTAACGGTTTCTTCTCTGGTATATTTTTAGTTGTGTTATGTACTATAGGATTCGTATCAGTGGTAATGATTTCTAAATACTGGGCCCCAAATTGTAAATTGTCTCCTTCATCAAGATAAATTTTCCGTAATTCTGTACTCAGAGGGATCCATATAGATCGAGTTTGATATCTCTTTTTAAGCGAATTCTTTATCTTCATATATATATCTGAAGAATATATAGCATTATGCTTACTTACTGGTTTAAATTCTTCAGGAACCGCGTATACATTTCCATTTGGAGTCTCAATAGAGGGTATACATATAATATTTGATTTACCATCTGCAGCTCCCAATACTTCAAATTTGAATCGTAATCTTTCCATTATATTTGTTATTTTTAACTAGAATAGTCGTTTTATAAGACTATTAGTTGTACTTCTTAAGAATTTGTCAAAAATTAAACAATAGTGTTGCTCTGAAAACAAAGAGTTTATTTTAATTCTCACACATAAGAAATTAAATAAGAAACAAATTATAAACCTAAATATTATTTCATCTTACCTGAAAACAAAGAAACGACTATTAAAGTTTAATTTACAACTAGTCTGTTCCTTTTATTAATCTTCATCGATATTCACTTGACACAATAAAAATGAGAACATAACCTAACTAACAATGACAGTTAACATTTATAAAATCTATGCTTGATCGACCAAAAGAGGTCCGCCATTCTTGCTCATAGGCGCCATCTAGCGATTACAAGTACAGAACTTAAATATACTTTATTCTTAGATTAACATAGGGACAAATTCAAAAACTGAATGAAATATAATTATATTATTATTTCATTACATATATATATATATATAATATATATAGTAAGGATGACAAGAATAGATAAAGTAAGTAATGAGTATATTATAGCAAGATTTAAAGTTGATCTTGTACAGAAAAAATGAAAGGGAGTCGTTTGTCTTGGTATGAACATGTAATGAGGAGGAACGAAGCACATATTATTACTAAAATTTTAACGGCACGGTTGGCGCAGTGGCTGAGCGATTGACTGCTGCGCTGCGTGTCGCGGGTTCGATTCCCGCACGGAAGAAATATTTGTATGAACTGCAGATAGTTGTTTCTGGTAAATGTTTGTAAAGCGCACCCACGATACAGGAGAAATTCATAAAGTGGGGCAACGTTTTTTTATTAAAAAAAAAATGAAAGATCTGAATGTTGATGGGATGGAGCAGGAGAGGAAGGCCAAAGAAAAGATGGATGGTGTAAGGAATGATATGAAGGATTAAATGATGTCGTGACGTCTGAATGTCTGATACGAGAGAATGGAAGAAGAAAACGTGTTGCGCCAGACCCAAATAGAATGGGGCAAGGGCAAGAAAATAATGATGAAAAATATGTGGAAAATATTTTTAGGGATGGCAAAGGAGGTCGTGTCAAAAAAAGCTATCTGCGCGTTTAGTGGCCTTCCGTCACTACGTAATACAGTAATGACCACTCAGGGGTCGATGGCCGCTTGACAAACATAATATTACTGAATTATTAAGACGTAAGATGGCCATTTTGGTATTCCTTTAATCAAAGAAAATATTTTTAATATGGCACTTAATACCTACAGCTAACATCTATGTTAAGGCAAATAGTCAATACACAATTAGCAAAGACCATCCTTTAAGTTCACTATATTCTGCTGGCAATAAGGAAGATATAGACCAACAGTCGAGGCGCAGTCGAGGCGCGGGCGCATAAGGTGCGTCGCCCACAAGATCAACTGTCGAGGTGCAGTTGAGGCGCAGGCACATAAGAGGCACGCCGCAACAAGATTTTCTTTACAAATGTCGTCTGGGCGACGAGCCTAACGTGCCCGCGCCCCGACTGGGCCTCGACTGTCGGTCGTGTGGGCGACGCGCCTAAGTAATAAAGAAGTATATTATGCGATCTTTAAGTTGAATATCTCAATACCGGTTCAACTATCCATCAATTTACTATTTAACTAACTAGGTCATTGCACAGATAAGACCAATATTAATTGACTACTTAAAAGAAACCTTTCAACCCTTTCATAATAAAAGTATATTTGATTAAGAGCCAGTATTTTGGGATTCCAAATTTCTGAGAAATTAAACCCCAGATTTGATAATATGGCAAGATCAAAGAAGTCTCATGAAATGACGAGTAAGGGACTACCTAAAATAAATTGTGATGGGGGCACGAGAATCACCATCTGCGTAGCCTTTCACCAACTTTGTTGCGGTCGGTTTCCAGTCTAACCGGATGCAGCTGAATACCAGTATTTTACATAGAGCGACTGCCTATCTGACCTCCACAACCCATTTAGAACTGGATAATACTACACCCCTTGGTAAGACAGGCTGTCAGACTTTCGGGACACTCGAGTATTTCTAAAATGACAGTCAAAGTTCTACAAATGACGGCCGGGACCAACAGCTTAATTTCCTTTCGAGGTACGGAGGAAACTCGGTGTGTTACGGGTGGTCACCCATCCATAGACCAACCTAGGCAACGAATGAGCTCGAGGAAGGCAAGGCAATGATGATGATGAGAAGCCTTAACGATACAATACATTATTTTGTTATTGCTTTGGAAAATGTCAGAATCGGTATCATTATTTGCTTAAAATATAGGTATAACCAGGTGTTAATATAGTTGTTTTAGGCACAAACCATATGATGTCTGTTTAAGGAATGCAAATATAATTTTACACTAATACATCAATGCATAATTAAGCTAAACATACCAAATAAAAAAAAGCCTTAATCCAATGAAATTAAAACAACCTATATACTATATTGCACATAAAACTACACATAATGCCTCAGAATTTAATTTTTTGGATTTTCCGACCGTAACAAAACTTTCAATAAATGCTCAACTTATTTGAACAGCTTCATTCATCTTATCTCAAACCTCCTACAAGCCATCTTGTTACCTTCAAAACTTAATCGTCTTTCATTTCCCCAGTTACTAAAGGTGTTACTAACAGACAGACTCAGATAAATAAAATGAAGTGTCTGTCAATATTTGCAGTCATTAGCGGCTGAACGTCAATGCTACGCTCCGCCCACGCTGAGAAACCTGTGGGGTTAGGACAGGCACTTGTAGATAGGGATGTCGGAAGTTCTTAAAAGTATCGATTTATACATTGTCGATATCTTCAGAATGTACTGATAAAAGTTGAAGCAAATAAATTATTAGAAACGGTTTGCTAACGATGCGTTTCAAATATTGCGTCTATGGTTAAGTGATACCAATGGCAGCCCAGCGGCCGCGGGTGAAGCTCCGGGTGTCGGGCGCAATGTGCCGCGCGTAGTGTTCCACGCGCGCCTCAAAGAGATATCAGCAAAGCAGAGAGGCCTGCCAGTGCCACCGCCTGCCGGCAGGTTGTTCGAAAGAGATACCGTGGTCCCAACATGGGTAGGTTTTAGTCCGTACAAATCTGACACTCCCCCCCCCCCCCCAAGATGGTGTACATCCAATAAATCAATTTAATCAATCTCGCGAGACCATCGAACCACTTAAAAACCAATCACCAACCGAGCTACCTCAATGTTAAGTTCGTGATCATTCGGCAAATAATTAAAACCCGAAGCTTGCCTATTTCTTCTAGACGAGATGGTCTCCCACGTTGCGCGTGACCGGTCCATCGCTTGATCGTCGCGTGCGCAGATAAATCATCGATGTTCGACGTTTGTACTGACCGGAACTGGACACGGATGTCGAGTGAATTGATGTGGTTAGCGAAGTTGGTTTGCTAACGATTCGGACACAACACACAAGTAAAAACATGTATTTTAATTAAAATATGTCAATTCGGACACCATCAAATTTTAAAGAAGTTTAGTACCATGAGATAAAAAAGTTTTAAACATTACTTAAACTTTTATTTAAAACGTCTGCTTTTGTCAAAATCCGTTTTTACAACTCTAGAAATTGGGCGGAAGGCGAATTTTTTAAATTAAGATATCGTTGAAAGTTTTTTTATCTGACAACTCAAAATAGCTGTTTTTATTAGTGTCCGAAACGTGTCGAAGTCGTAAAATTGTATTACAAACAACTTGGACCTCAGTGTTTAAAACAATGTTCAAAAACTATGAAAACTTAATAATAGTGTTAATCTCTATGGATAAATCTTTAGGATGGGCAACTACAGTACTTCCACAGTTATTATGCCTTGTGACTGGGACTGTAGCTTCATTTTATTGTTGTAAATGTTTTGACAGTTCAAAAGTGCCTGTAACTGGCCTGCTTGAAATAAATGATTTAGATATAGATTTTAGATTTGTACTTTTATAGCGAATAAATAAATAAATAAATATCTTGGGACAACTCACACACGGCTATCTGATCCCAAGCTAAGCAGAGCTTGTGTTATGGTAACCAGACAACTGAAATACATACTTATATAATTTATAAATACATATATATTATAGATAAATCACACCCAGACACAGAACAAACAATCATGCTCATCACACAAAGTTTGTCCTGGGTGGGAATCGAACCCACGACCTCCGGCTCAGCAGTCAGGGCCACTAACCACTGAACCAACAGGCCCGTCAAAGGAATCGAACGTAACTTAACGTTTTCCAGTGTGTCGACATCTGTGTTACAAGGGAATGACATCACTATCACAAAGGTGGTTCGTAACAAATGTCCTGCACAAATTAGCCGCTATCAGACTCCGTGGTATTTATCATCCCGCTTGATAGGTAACGAAGAAATTTAAAAATATATGTATGATTGTGAACAAATTTATGGTTTTTAGTTAGCAGAATAAGTGACATAACATAACCCTGATAGCCTGTAATCTTCGATGGATTTGCCAGATTTCTAATGATCTGCGGGAGTGGCTCTGGGCGTCGGGAGCCACAAGATGTCGGCGCGTACCTATGGTCGGTGAGCAATGGGAGGGAATGGGAAACGAAGCAGTTATACTAGCGAAGGAGGTGGCCGGAAGTTTCAGGGGGAGAAACTCAAACCACACAGCCGCCGTGGGGGACTCGCCGGGCGTCGGGAGCCACGAGGCGACTCCCGGCCACAGTTGATGCGAATCTGTGGTCGATGAGCAATGGTCAGCTCACCGTCCGCGTCCGTGCGCCTTGTGACGACAGGCAGAGCGTTCGTGTTTGACGCGCTCTTTAAAGAGGTGTCACCAAACGAACACATCAAGGAGCTAAAATGGCCGCAAAATTCTTAAAATGACTCAGATAATGTAGTGAATTGTCACTTTGTGACCATTTAACGAATTTCGACGTAATTGTTATTGCTGAAACTAAGCATAAACTTATAAACAAACAAACTTATAATCTAACACAAATCTATTTCTCCGGTTTAGTGATCAGCGTGTCCTGTGACAGAGGCCTCTTCCAGCTGTTTCCAGTCATTTCTGTCCCTGGCTTTTCTAGACCAGGTGGTTTCTCCGACTTTTCTTATGCCATCCATCCATATTTTTGCCTGTCTGCCTGTTATCTAATTGATATTATTATTGACTACTATAACTTATATAATTCTGCTACAGCAGCGTCCATTTTAGACCTCCAGAGCTTCTACTGGTAACTGTCTAATGAAAACAGGTTGGTCGACCTGGGTGTTGAACAAAAGACCTCATTTATAGCATTACTGCTAGCAACTACTAAACCAAAGAAGCAATCTTACTTCTAACTGCTATTATGCGACGTTTATGAAGATGAATGGCTGGATGGTCCCCATTCTTCTCCATAGAGATCTAAGCTTTGGAATGGACAACTACAGTACTTTCACAAGTTATTATGGCTTTTGACTAGGACTGTAGCAGCATATTTTTTGTTTTTATGACATTCGAAAGTGCCTGTAACGGTCTAATTGAAATAAATGCTTTGAGTTTGATTTTGATGGATGGATGGATACATTGCTGGTTGTTATTCTTGTACGATAAAAACTACTAAACGGACACAGGGAGTTAAAAGCCTAAATTATCACGTTTGGATTAAACGTTAATACGTTTTATTACAGTAGTACCTACGACCCCGCAGAACAATTACCGAACTCCAAGCAGGCAAAGCTGCGGGCCATAAGCTAGTAAACATTTTAACTTCTTGAAGTCCAAGAAATTTCCAACAATGCAGCATTGTAAGCATTCACAATGGAGAAGCATTTTACTTGATTCCTTGTGAGAGTAAATACTGGGCCACTTTTAACTAGGAATATAGGCCACAGATACGCTGGAAAGTATTTTATTAATGGGAGATGTCTATATTAAACAAGGGTGAAGGAAAAACATCTATAGAGAGTCACAAGTCCAAAATCGTCCATCGGCCTTTTTTGTACGGTTGGGAAATCATCAAATAACTTCCCCAGCTCTGGGCGGAGCGGGGGAAGAGTAAAACTTTTACTGACCCTTTATGTTCCGGGATTGCGGTATCTTTTTCGAATAACCCGCAACCCTGGGACAATCAGTAACCCAAGGATGAACCCATCCTTGGCCTCAGTTTTTTTGGAAATCCACCGTTGGGTCTTAGGTTCAATTCCTAGGTCGGGAAAAAGGTTTTTTCCATTAAGAATTTCTAACAGCCCGGAGTTTGAAAGTTGGCGTAATGATACCCTCGTGAATCGGAAAGCACGTTAAGCCGTTGGTCCTGCGCCTGATCTCTCTCCGGTTGTGTCGGAATGCCATCCCATTGGACTATGAGAATGAGGGAATAGAGTGTGGACCTGTGCTTGCGCACACACTTGTGCACTGCAATATCCGCCTCTGAGATTGACCGCCGTCCGCCGCCGTGACCGGAAAACGGTCGGGGCTACTATACTTGTGACTTTGAAAATGTTATAAATAAAAATCGTTTATTAAGATGTTATTAGATTGAAAACAGCACTTTTGAATGTAAAAAAAGTTCATAAATACGCCCCCAAACTGGAAACTAGTTCATCTAGAGAGTAGTAGTGAAAAACAGACTTCCCGCTACCGTACGCAAAACATCCTTACTACCTAGTAAAATAGAAGCCGTCGTTAAAGAAATCCAAGATTACAGCAAAGAGTACAAAAACATCTCCAAAAACACATGTAATTTATTCCTAATTACACCAAAAATATCTGTAAACTTTTAATATCACATACATGCACAACATAACCTAAAAAACTAAGATAATTTACACAAAAAAGTGCTTAAATAATTATCTACACGTCCCGGAAGGCTAGCCTAGGCTAATAACTTAAAAACTTGACTAACTTAACCTTCGGACGGTAATTTAATAACGCTAACACCTACGATCTTAAAAAAAAACGATCAAGAGTGTGTCGCAATGTTAATGTAGGGTTCCGTAGCTTACATCCGTCGCTCCCCATCACATTGGAAACGAGACGGCGACACGATGTGTTTTTGAACATACTTTTCAAGTAGTTTTTTTTTTCAAAATACTTAGATCAAATCAACATTAACCTACAATATCCTGAAAGTAAATGACTAGAAATAACGGACACTTGTCAGTGGTGAATGAAAAACGATACCAAATCTTTCCTTGTTCATCCATACATGTGTACTATATACTAAGTAATTAAACTGCTCACTCCAATCAAAGTATTTAGATACAACAGTATAGACTGATTAAAACCAGATTATGCAAATTTTTAAGAAGATGCTATATGCGGCAAGCTGAACACAGGGCGCTATGGCGCTCATTAGGGGAGGGCTATGTCCAGCAGTGGACTAATATAGCCTGATGATGATGATGATGCTAATTTCAATTATTGAATGAAACCGACAAGCTATGTCCGACCTCTTCTTCTTGATTTTCTTATTGAAAATCAAAATCAAAAGTCATTTATTCAAATTAGGCTGATAATCAGCACTTTTTGAACTTCACATTACAAGAGACAGTCCCACAAAAACGCTCTGCCCTTCGCCACTTCCTAGTGTTTTAGCTAGGATTTTACGATTTTTTCGATTGTTATAAATAATCGCTTACAAAAATAAATTGAATTACACACAGAACCCCAAAAAAAACCTATAAAAATGATAAAATCGTGTCTTTAGATTAAAATGCTGTTTAAATCGCAGTAACAATGTAAGAATGATATAAATCATAGACGCGCAATAATTAAGGGGGCCACAATGACTAATGAAGACGGTAAAAAATAGCTTAATAGTGTTTTTGTTACGACAAAAAATTGGTGATTTGGTACAGAGTAGACGAGTTTGGGAATGGTTTATTGTGCCTAAGAGCAACAGTTTTGAGTATTACTTATATTTAAAACTTGAATTAAAATTCTTAGGCTAGGCACTTGTCCAAGCATTATTCTTTTCAATTTCACACAACTGTAGGAGCGTCTATTAATTATTACAGTCTATTTTGTTTATTTTTCGAGCCCTCTTCCTCCTTTTTGTGGGATGTCGTGAGATTTGACTCCCCCCTTGCCCCAATCTCACATGTGATTTTCAAAATGCGTAGTCTTGTGTAAATACATTAATCTGAGCTTGTTTATGTTGGACTTATTTAAGATATCTACATTATTTGCTTAGTTATTGTCATTCAATATTTGTGATTAAATATCGTTATGTAGGATTTAGTCATAATTTTGAAGAAACTCTTGACGGTTCTTGCGGGAAAAAATCTATGTGTTATTTTCAAATACTCTCTTCCTCGTGAGATTGGGTGAGATTCGGCTCGAACAAATGCATGTTTCTCACCAACACAATCAAATTATAGATCCATAAACTTAATTCATCTTAATCTTTGGTAACGCTGACTTATAAAAACTTCAATATTTTAAGTCCAAGCGATGTGCTTCAAAGGTGACTGTGCAGTTTATTATAAACGTAAAGTAGAAGTACCTACTTACTTACGAACGGAGTAACTGTTCGTATTGTTAACGCATAAAGAGATATATGGGAAATCATCAAATAACTCCCCCCCCCCCCTCTAGACGGAGCGGTAGAGCGGAAGAAATTTCAGACTTGTACTGACTAAAAATCATCCATGTAAGGAACATGGATGATTTTTGCTTCTGGCCGTTGTGTTCTGGGTAACCTTATAACATCATTAAAACTAAAACGAAATTCCACAATAAAACTCTTGAATGTAGGAACAAACGCGCAAAAAATCGACGAATTAATGAGTAAATTGCTGGCGCCCGTACCTTCACCTGCGTGATCCTTACTAATATTATAAAAGCGAAAGTGAGTTTGTTTGTTTGTTTGTTACCACTTCACGCTTTAATGGCTCAACCGATTGTGATGAATTTTGGTACAGAGATAGTTGGGAGCCAGGAGACGGACATAGGCTAATTTTTATTTTAAAAAAGTGGGATGGGAGGGAGAAAGAGGGAAAAAAAGGGAAAACTTAGCGTTGCTATTACAAATCAATAAGGCGCAAGGGGAACTGTGTTACCCCAAATTTAACGCGGGCGAAGCCGCTGACGAAAGCTAGTATTTATATAAAAAAATTCCTATGTTTTTTTCAGACTATAATCTACCTCTGTGTCAAATTTCATCAAGATCCAATCAGCCGTTCTAACGTGAAAAAATAACAAATATCCATACACCCATCCTCAAAAACATTCGCATTTATAATATTAAGTAGGAAGTAGGACGTTTCAGTGAGATTGACCTTCAGAAAAACGAAGATTTTACTAAACGATTACTTTTTTAACTTCTTACGGGCATTTATTGACATTTACAATGACCACACATGTACCATATTTGTTAATCTATACTAACTATACTATATATCTATACTAATATTATAAAGCTGAAGAGTTTGTTTGTTTGTTTGAACAGCTAATCTCAGGAAGTACTGGTTCGAATTGAAAAATTCTTTTAGTGTTGGATAGTCCATTTCTTGAGGAAGGCTATAGGCTATATAACATCACGCTACGACCAACAGGTGCTGAGCCGCGTGGGTGAAACCGCGAGGAACAGCTAGTCTAATATATAAAATTCTCGTGTCACAGTTTTCGTTCCCATACTCCTCCGAAACGGCTGGACCGATTTAAACGAAATTTTGTGTACATATCGGGTAGGTCTGAGAATCGGCCAACATCTATTTTTCATACCCCTAAATGAGCAGCGGGTGAAACCGCTGGGCACAACTAGTAAATTATAAGTTTGTTATCTTCAAAGACATGACATAAGAATTAATATTAATATCTTTATCTCAGCATAGGATATACTGACGACATGGTTGGTGCAGTGGCTGAGCGATCGACTGCTGCGCTAATTATTGCGGGTTCGATTCCCGCACGGAACAAATATTTGTTTACTTACACAGCGAAAAGAGATTGTGAAACCAATATGGGAGATATATACAATATTACCACTCAAAAAATTTGGTTCGGAGATTTTCGTGTTACCGATTTTTTTTATGTTTTATGTAAGAAGTTTCTTCTTTCTTTCTTTCTACTTCTAATCAAGGCTGAATATGGCAGATGTACCCGAGGTTCAGGTTCTTCGGCTTCAATAGAACTTTATATAACTATTTAACCACCTCATCCCACCTTATGACGTGTCTAAGAACAAAAATCTAAAGAATATCTACAAGAACTAAAAAGTCTAATCCGCTTTTAAAATAATCCTATTGTGTCGTCAGCAAACTAAAATGATTTATTGCAATAAAAACTAAGTCTTTTGTTATCCTTAAATATTTATGACTTAATATCATTCACGCGTTTAGTCATAATTTTAGTTTTAAAACTGGTTTTGTTTCGTAGTTGACATTCTGTTTATTTATATTTGGCCTGGCTGTTTTAAGGACTGGCAATATATTTTTTTGTTAATTAAATAAATAATTACATTATTTATTGGGCATGTATAATAACACTAGTAATATACACTACAAAAATATTATTCAATCTAGCGTATTTTGAAGGCTGGTCCAAAAAGTAAGATTTAACGTCTTGTATAGTTGCGGGTTATTCAAAAGAGGTACCGCGGCCCCGGGACGTAAAGGGCAATAGAAGGAACATGGGTGGGTTTTAGTCAGTACAAGTACGACACTCCCCCCGCTCCGCCCAGAGCGGAGAAAGTTATTTGAAGATTTTCCATCCACAAAAAAAAATACAATGACTATTTTTAATCCATCGACATAGCCGCGTAAACCGAGGCCCTGGAACACAAGGGGCAAAAAAAGGAACATGGATGGGTTTTAGTTAGAACAAGTTTGACACTCTCTGACCTTCCACCCAGAGCTGGGGAAGTTATTTGATGATTTCCACATGGAAAATCGAATGTCCTTAAACACCCTTTATAGGTACATATCGACGGGTATATTTAATCGAATAAACACTTACAAAGAACATTGAACTCACAAAATAATCAAGTACTTATGCAATAAGTGGTTCCTTTTTATTAAATCAACTAGCTTTCGCCCGCGGCTTCGCCCGCGTTAAATTTGGGGTAAAACAGTTCCCATTGCGCCTTATTGATTTGTACGCTAAGTTTTCCCTTTTCTTCCCTCTTTTCCCTCATATCCCACTTTTTATGTCCGTCTCCTGGTTCCCAACTATCTATGTACCAAAATTTATTACAATCGGTTTAGCCATTAAAGCGTAAAGAGGTAACAAACAAACAAACAAACAAACTCACTTTCGCTTTTATAATATTAGTAAGGATAAAGCTCAAAACATATTAAAATTACCCCCAAATCTCCTTATCAACTATGAAGTTACTGATAACATTTTCAATAATACATATATGTATGGCACAATTTTATCAGCAATTCCCACGGCGCGACCAAACATGATGGGATTGTCAACAAGCGATAAGATTTAGGTCATGTTTATTGTAATGGCGGCTATAAATTGTATGTTTATCTTCCAATTGGCCTGTTAATTCTTATGACAAGAGTTGAATGATGATTGATTTTATTTTTAGGATGGTTATGTTGATTCAATAACAGTACAAATTTCTTTATTTGTCCTGCAATCATGGATATGTAAGAAAGAAAGAAAAAGTATTTATTAGCCGCAATTGCGACGAGCACACATAATATAAAGTAAACATTAAAGAAACAAAGCATCACAAATATTATAATAATATAATATACTTCGTCCGAGTAGCGCGTAATGATCGAAAAAAAAAATCTCTCCTCTTTTCTATCTCTTTCTCCCCCTTTTCTTATGTCTTTCTCCCTCTTTTCTTACTATTTTCTGTATTAAGTCCGTCTCCAGGGTCCCAACTATGTCTGTACCATAATTCATAAAAATCGGTTTGGCCATTTAGGCGTGAAAACGTAACAAACAAACTCACTTTCGCTTTTATAATATTACTAGCTGTGCCCAGCGGTTTCACCCGCTGCTCACTTAGGGGTATGAAAAATAGATGTTGGTCGATTCTCAGACCTACCCGATATGTACACAAAATTTCGTTCAAATCGGTCCAGCCGTTTCGAAGGAGTATGGGAACGAAAACTGTGACACGAGAATTTTATATATTAAATTTATATACTTATAGTAAGGATATATATGGAACAAAAAATAAATAGCTTGCACGCCGGGACTACGACAAGTAGGTCCACTCACCATGATGCTGTGCTATGGAAGCCCACAGCACAGCGCTGGTTTTTAGTGTTTTTTAATGTCTCCACTTTAAATATCCAACAAATGCGGTCCTTTTTTAACTGAAAAATCATGAAATACCTTCCCCCGCACTGGGCAAAGCAAAAAAAATCCGACGAATGGAGAACCTCCTCTTTGTTTTGAAGTCGGTTAAAAAGTACGTTCAATGAACATTGAACGGACTTTTTAACCGGACTTTCCGTACTTTAAAAAAAACAGTTCGTTCAATGCTCTTCTTTATTAGATGAACATCTAATAAAGAAGGGCATCGAACGAACGTTTTGTTTGTTTGGTTGATAAATGATGTTTATTTTGCAAGTAGGTTTTCACAAACACTTTTACACGTCTTTTTTTTTTAAACTAGATGAGGCCGGTGTTTCGTACCCGACTACTCTGAGAAGAAACAGCCGAAACAAACTCAGAGGTCATAGTCTCTTTTAAAGTCCAGAAAAAAAAAATCTTGGTCAACTAAAGTTGAGTCCTTATCTAGTGCTTGTGAAAACATACATAAAGAATCTCTGGTAGTAAAACCTCACATTTAATCCCCACGTTCTTAATCCCCACCTAACTTCTCGTTTACATTCGATAAGATACTTCTATCTTATCAAACAAAATCTCACCATTGCAAAGTAAATTCAGTACATAAAACTGCAATTTTATCGGATACGCCTGTACTATGTTTTGATATCACCATGCTATTATCTTCGTTACAGAGGGTGAGCAGAACATGCTGCCAACAATGGGTCCCTCACAAAGACGTTGCAATTGAATTGTTGGTGACAATTTTATGTGGCTTTTGAACTGTAAGTAGTTATTAAGTCTAATTTATAGCTAACTATGACTCATAGCCCTTGGCCACGACCTATTGGGTATAAGAGCCCCCATGACCCGGGGTTGCGGGTTTTTCGAAAGAGGTACCGCGGCCCCTGAACATAAAGGGCAGTAGAAGGAATATGGGTGGGTTTTAGTCAGTACAAGTCTGACACTCCCTCCCGCTCCACCCAGAGCGGAGAAATTATTTGACGGGGGGGGGGGAAGTTATTTTCCCACACCAAAAAAAAAAAGAGCCCCCATGACAATCAACAACAAAGCTTAACGGACGGGCCTGTTGGTCCAGTGGTTAGTGGCCCTGACTGCTGAGCCGGAGGTCGTGGGTTCGATTCCCACCGAGGACAAACTTTGTGTGATGAGCATGATTGTTTGTTCTGTGTCTGGGTGTGATTTATCTATAATATGTATGTATTTATAAATTATATAAGTATGTATGTAAATCAGTTGTCTGGTTACCATAACACAAGCTCTGCTTAGCTTGGGATCAGATAGCCGTGTGTGAGTTGTCCCAAGATATTTATTTATTTATTATTAAAGGCAGTCGTTCTCCAGTCATTGCGATATATTTTTTGTTCTGAACTTTACCTTCTATACTGTTTTTCCTATAGCATGGTGCGGGTGACATTAGTTATTAAAAATAAGCTTTTATCTTAATGTCATAGTCGTATAGGATTATTACTCATCGTATCAATAAACATGTATCCTGCCGAGATTGCGGGTTGTTCGAAAGAGACACCGCGGCTCCAGAAGAGAAGGGGCAATTGAAGGAACATGGGTGTACATGTATTTTCATCTTTTCTCAACCGCCCTATAACTAGTAGGTTCTGACTTTTTCACATTTTTAGGGTATCGTACGTAAAAAATGGAACGATTATAGAATCATTTTGTTGTAATTCCGTCTGCGCATTATTTCTAATAAAATTATGGCAAATACATGGATGGCATATAAAAATATTGCATTTTAAATTATGGCAAGCAGTAATTAGTAAATTGCAGGTGTCGAGTTGAAATTGAAACCATATACTGAAAGGGTTTACACGTAAAGCGTGGAAACCACGATATCATAGTCTTAAAAATCTCCATCAACTCTGATTCTGGCTTGGTATTAAGTCGTACTCACAAGTGGCATCGCCCGAAGTCGTGATCAAGGCCTTTAGGCGTGTAATAAAAATGTCCTTGACGGTAGACGATATTTAAATGTTATGTCTAATTACTAGGCATAAACCCCGCCATTACTTTATGCACCTACAAGCAAAGTGCGCAAATTAGCCTCGTTCTCAACCTACGGAGTACAAGAATTGAAGACACAACTTTTACTTATTCATGTACTACTAGTTTTTGCACGCGGCTTAGCTCGCGTTAAAATCGGGGTAACACAGTACCCCTTTCCTGATTTCCAGGTAAATGCTACCTGTAATCTTTGCCCTTGCGCCTTATTGTTTGTAATAGCAAAGCTAAGTTTTCCCTTTTCTCCCCTCTTTCTGCCTCACTTTTTTTTTAAATTAGCCTATGTCCGTCTCCAGAGTCCCAACTATCTCTGTATCTACCAAAATTCATCAAAATCGGTTTAGCCATTAGGGCGTGAAGACGTAACAAACAAACTCACTTTCGCTTTTATAATATTAGTAAGGATTCAGACACACAAAATACTTAAATCACTACCAGTTTTTTTTACTGATGGTAAATCATCACTTAACTTCCCCCGCTCTGGGCGGTGCGGAGGAGGAGCAGAGCGGAGTGTCAGACTTTTACTGACTATAACCCACCCATGTTCCTTCTTTTGCCCTTTATGTTCCGGGGTCGCGGTATCCCTTTCGAACCACCCGCAACCCCGGCAGGATTCCGGGGTCACGGTATCTCTTTCAAACAAACCACATAACCAGCAGGGATCCGGGGTTACGGTATCTCTTTCGAACAACCATCGCTAACCGCTTTAAATCTGCAAAACAAAAACAGATTTCACCAGAATCAAAGGTGTGTGCAAAATTTGCAGTCATTGTGTTTTGGAAACTAGTTTAAAATTCATTTGCAAAATTTTATCAATATTAACTCATCATCATCTGCCTAGCCTTTTCCCAACTATGTTGGGGTCGGCTTCCTATCTTACCGCATGCAACTGAATATCAGTATTTCACATGGAGCGGCTGCCTATCTGACCTCCACAACACAGTTAGTACTGGGTAATACGATACTCCGTGGTAAGACTGGTTGTCAGACTTTCCTGTAACGACTGTTCTACAAATACTTTACGTGCTTTCTGAGGCATGGAGGAAACTCGGTATGTAATGGATGCTCACCCATCCACAGACTAACCTTCGCAAGTGCAGCTTAACCTAATTATCGACCCGAGTGGCTGCCATTATTTACCCACCTCCTCTATAATACAAGTAACAAAGCAATTTAAATAAAATCTTCTAAAAATCTGTCGTTCGTGCCACACTCCCACGCATACAGGATGATGCATCTCCATTGGTATTCTGCATCTGCAGAACAGTCGCACTGCCAAATGCAAGTATTATCAAACGCTTTTAATTGAACAGAAATTATTATGAGACGTGTTACTCGAATCTTCAGATCTATCCTCAGATACGTCTCAAGATATAAACTTCAGTAACTTGTTCCATGTATAATTTATGTAGATAGAAGTGATGTCATTCTAAAGATACGTCTGGAGATAGTTTTATTTCTAGCATTAAAACTTTGACTTTAGTGGGCGCTTGGGATAAAACTGAGTTGGTTTCCAGATCTAGTATATCATAATAACCTTTCCTCTCAATTGTGAATATTTAATATTATATTTATATATCTGTTTATATATTTTGGTGATATTTATTTATACAGGTTATTGTTATACTTATATGTGTGTACTTACATTTAGGTTAAGAGATTCATATTTTAGAAGCTATTCTCTTCCTATTCTCACACACTACTGTCTTCGTTTCTTTTCTTCATATTTCCTTCTCCCATGCTTGCTGGTAGAAATTTCTTTTGAAATAAGCTGTACCTTTGTACTCTATTTATTTTTTATGTTTCTCCTGTGTGTACTTAAATCATTAAGTATTTTTTTACTGCAATTTAGTGTCCTTCATTTTAAATGAAGTCTTTGAGAAACCTTTACACATATACAGGGTGGAAACGAAAATCTCAACCTTCAATGCATTCTTCAAAAAAAGGAAAAACTAAAGCTGGTAGACTTTTTTGGGGTGAAAACTCTCGTTTGACGGTAGAACTCAATATTAGCACTTAACACACTGTGTTGATGGATGTATTGTATAGTACAGAGTTCGGGTCGGGAAGGTATATAAAGCTTAAGTTTTTTTTTTAAGCTGCCCATCACTAGATAGTTTTCCTGTATCGTTGGACGGTCTACAAACATTTAAACTTACATACAAAAACAACTATATCAGAAGGCCATACAAATATTTGTTCGGTGCAGGGATCGAACCCGCGACACGCAGCGCAGCAGTCGATGGCTCAGCCACTGCGTCCACCGTGTCGCTTGTTTTACAAGCGTGATGGTTAGCTTGTGACATTTTACCATCCTGTTACAATAATTAACCTGCATCTCTCCTGATGATTAATTATTCATCTGCAGTGACCCAATTTACCCGTAAACGTCCCTTCCCCTGCCGACCACGGTGACCACTCCATCATTGCGTAATGTATGGAATTCGTTAAGATCCATTAGTTAAAGCTTTCATAACCTTTTACATCCAGGTTCGAGAGTGGGTCATGATCTCCTTATGTGGAATGAGCATTAATCACCACGCTGGCCCATTGTGGGACCATTTATTTCAGAATTTGTCTTTATGTGTCATTCATTTGTGAGGAGATGGAGATTCGGTGCTAGAAGGAGATGGAACATGGTACCGGTGGGACCCGCAGTTATCATGCCACTATCATTCGGGTACCAACGTATGCTGGAATGTAAATGTACTAGAAGGCAACACTACAAACTGTGACTGGACCACGATGAGTGCAGGCAGGCCAAAGAAAGCCCTACCTAAAATTGACAGCCGCTTCACAAAACAGGAACTTCGGATGACAAAACTACAGCTGCACATAATTACAGTCGCCATTACTCGACACGGCTCTTTTGAAAAACACCCCTTTGATATAGGAATCAACTGTCATGTCTGCATGGAGGTAGACGAGACAGAAGAATACGCGATTCTGGACAGCCCAGAGTTTGCCCTATTTCGGACATAGCACTTCGGAAACCCATGTACTTATCGTCAGCAACACCAAGGCGTTGGTTTCGTTTCTTATGGAGCTGGAGTGAATTGAATAATTCCCACCCGTACACAAATAAATAAAATAAAATATCTTGGGACAACTCACACAAGGCTATCTGATCCCAAGCTAAGCAGAGCTTGTGTTATGGTAACCCGACAACTGATATACATACTTATATCTATATATATAAAAATGGATTGCTGTTCGTTAGTCTCGCTAAAACTCGAGAACGGCTGAACCGATTTGGCTAATTTTAGTCTTGAAATACTCCTGGAAGTCCAGGGAAGGTTTAAAAGGTGAGAAAAATTGGAATAATTGCCGGGAAAACCCTCAAAACCGTCCTTCTTTATTTCCCATACAAACGTTTTCTAAATAAAATGACTAATACAAGCGAAAGTACTAGGCTTGCATGAATTCACGGTGAAATTAATTCCAGCAGTTTGATCTGTGGATTCAAGTTCTTGATAGAACCAACTGCGTTGAGATAAAACTACTAGGATCGCATGAAATTATAGCAACCTTTGCCAAGGTTTAGAAATAGATGTGTTACCACACGGGGACAGGTTAAGCAACTCTTGCCAAGGTTTGGAAATGGATGGGTTACCACACGTGACACGGGGACAGGTAAAGCAACGTTTACTAAGGTTTGGACATGGATGGGCTACCACAGGGGGCCAGGTTAAGCAACCCTCACCAAGGTTTGGAAATGGATGGGTTACCACAGGGGGCCAGGTTAAGCAACCCTTGCCGAGGTTTGGAAATGGATGGGCTACCACAGGGGGCCAGGTTAAGCAACCCTTGCCGAGGTTTGGAAATGGATGGGCTACCACAGGGGGTATAGGTATAGCAAGCCTTGCCAAGGTTTGGGAATGCATGTGTTAGCACACGGGCCAGGTTAAGCAACCCTTGCCAAGGTTTGGAAATGGATAGGTTACCACAGGGGGGCAGTAATAGAGTTTTATTCAAAGTGCCTTCGATCCACGAATTCATAAACGATGATGAACACGAAAACGATGTCCTTTTGGTAAATCCACAATGAAACAGAAAAATGATGTTTTCAATGACATATTTAGTTCCTATCACAATCTGTTCTTTTCTGCATATTACTCTTACAAAATAATGTCGATGTTTCACATCTGCCAGGCGACCCGTGACGGCTCACATTTTTATGATTATTTTTTATATTTATCGTTAATCACTACAGCATTTTAGTATTTTTTTTGTCTATACGCCAAAGAAGTATAACTTCTAACGCGTGTACATAAGTACACACACTTCTTTTTTTTAAACTCCTAGGATGTGCCTGGCTTACCACCGCACAATTTACGCCTAAAGGTTGGCTCCGTAGTAAGCTTCGAAACATAAACCAACCAAAACGGCGCAAACCAGTACGCATTTGGTGGTTAGAAAATTGATGAACAATGTAATTTACGCGACGTATACTGAAAGGAAAATTCAAAGGTGAGGAAGTCCTCATTCTGACGATCCCTATGATCCCAACCGATTTGCCGTTCGAATTTAAAAGACTTCAATATCCGATCCGTCATACATTTGCCATGACCATCAACAACTTAAAAGTTTATGGTTTGAATCTAGAACATCCATGTTTTTCCCATGGTCAATTATATGTGGCATGTTCACGGGTCGGAAGACTATCTGCGTTGTTTTGTAGAAACAAAAAATGTCGTGTATCACAAGGTACTTAAGTGGAGACCAACCTATGTACTGAAATGCAGAAACAATAATAAATGATTAATATGCTTAAATTTTTTTCATAGAAAAAAAAAACTTAATAAATTCGAAAATCGGCTTATTATTTATTGCCTTTATGGCGGAACAGAGTTCGCCGGGTCAGCTAGTAATTTATAAATACATACATATTAAAGATAAATCACACCCAGACAGAACAAACAATCATGCTCATCACACATTGTTTGCCTGGGTGGGAATCGAACCCACGACCTCCGGCTCAGCAATCAGGGCCACTAACCACTGGACCAACAGGCCCGTCAAAACATGCGCCTTGGACGTAAAGTTGTTGAAACAAGCCTATTATACAATAGAATAAGTCAAGCTTATAAAAACGGGTTAATAATCGGAAATCAAGATGTCAATATATTCATTTAATAAACCTAGGAAATTACAAAGTAACTTTGGTTTACACAGGCATCTGCGTTACCTGCCGAGGTTGCAGATTGTTCGAAAGAGAAACCCCCGGAACATAAAAGGCAAAAGGAACGGAACATAAAGGGCAAGTAAGGAATATTTTAATATAAGTTAAAGCCCACCCATGTTCCTAGTACCTTGTTAACTTGTAGTGACTTTAGTCAGTACACCTCCACACAAAGTCCGACACCCCTCCCCCCCCCCCCGCTCCGCCCAGAGCGAGGGAAGTTATTTGATAATATGCTATCCGCAAAAAAAAGGGTTCTTACGGGCATTAAACTGTACTTAAACAACTGCAGTCGTAAGATTACAATTGATTACAAGGAGATTCGTAATTTAAGCCGACAACACAACCTGACCTAATTCCTTACTCTTCACATAAATTCCCCGCTAAGAACCACACGACTACAAAATGACTAATTTAATTTAATTAATTAACTCCTACATTTTACTAAGACAGAGCGGTATATAAATACATCAACCTCACGCAAAAAGATAAAATAAAACATAGGTATACAGTACCGCTATTTTAAACTACAGTAAAACTGGATACCCATTGAATTAAGTAGTACTTAAAAGTGGTTTATTCAACTAACATTTAGACTTAAGAGTAACAATGGCTGTCCCTACCAATGCCTTTCGGTGGAATGTTCGAGATCAAAGCACAGTTAAATAAAATGTAGTTGCTTTGGTGCAAACTAACGAGGCATTTAGAATGCAGTTTATGTCAAATAAACTAACACGTGGTTGGGACAATAAATAGATCTTTGTCGAGGGCTTGGGTAGGGATCGAGTCGTGAGAGAAGCGAGAGTCAGTTTGTGAACATATTTAAAAGGAATAAAAATCTTGATGGGTATTTTACATGAGATCTGAATATTTGAAATCCGAAAGAGCAAAATAAGGAACATGGATGCATGTTCCTAATTTTGCTCTTTACAAAACACCTTGAATTCTCGAAGAGTTAGGTCTTTTTTGCGATGGGAAATCATCAAATAACTTCCCCCGCCCTGAGCGGAGCGGGAGGCTGTCTCAGACTTGTACTGACTAAAACCCACCCATGTTCCTTCTATTGCCCTTTACGTTCCAGGGCCGCGGTATCTCTTTCGAACTATCCTTAACCCCGGCAGAAAAGTTAGGCCTTACCTCTTAGAACACTAAGCCAAGTAATGTTTCACAAATCCAGACTCCGTTGAATTCCTGATATGATGAGGAGTTTTGTTAACCGTGGTGTAATATTAACCTTAAACCGGTTTATTATAGTTCGAAAAATAGAATCCTAGTAATATTATAAATGCGAATGTTTGTGAGGATAGGTAAATGTATAGAAGGTTAGATGTATGGATGTTTGTTACTCTGTCACGTCAAAACGGCTGAACGGATCTTGATGATTTTTTTTTACGATATCCTGTCACGTATTTTGTGTGTGCATAAATAAGTAAATTATAGTCTGGAATATCACATAGGATACTTTTTTTCGATATCACGCGGGCGAAGTAGTATTCATAGAATAGATAGTCCTCTCATACTTAAGTACTAACGCTGTAACAACAACATTGTAAAACCAAATGATTTTAAAAGAGTAACCATGGAGTTTCTTGCCGGTTCTTCTCCATAGGAAACGACCAACCCGAACCGTGCATCTTTTCTCGACGTTTTATAAGTGCCCATGTAGGCCTATGTGAAATAAAAATATTTTGATTTGATTTGATTTGATTGATAGACCTTTTGTAGTCAAAACAACACTTGTTAATACGAGAGGCTATTGTAGGTACTAACTACCAACAAGTAACTAACCAATAAGAATTGCTCGTTTTACATGCAAAAAAATCAAGGCCGGGCCATATTACGTGTACTTACCTAATATAATCCTCCACCGTCTAGACAGATGTTAGTAGAGTGAACTAGGGAAACACTGACACACATGGCCTTGTTATGTTTATGTTATGGGTAGACGCGGCACGTTTATGTCTTTATTTTGTGGCTTCATTATGGTTAAGATGGCGAAGTTTAACTTTATGTAGCATTGTCCGACTTGCTGTCGATTGGGACGCTGTGTACATATGCTAAGTGTCGAAGCGTGATTTTATTTAGCCTATGTTACTCAGTGATAATGGAGCAACCTAGAGGTGAATGAATTTTTGAAATCGGCTCAGGAGTTTTTAAGGTTATTCCTTACAAAAATACAAAAAATCAAATCTTTCCTCTTATAATATTTGTGTAGAAGTGTAAACTTGCAGTTCCGGAAGTTGGTGGCTTTTGTTGGTTTCGTTGACTTTATTTGCCACCGACTTCCGGAAATAAAGTTATTTTCCAGTTTTTAGTTTTTTTTAGAAGTCGGTTTTATTTTTTTACTAAAAAGTTTTTATTTTAACATTTTCAGTCATAGTATTATTATATAATACGCAAACACGGTTAAAAAGTTTTTATTTTTAGCTTTAGTCCCGTCTTAGATACAAATTTTAGCTCCTCCTCAAGCTATAGATTAAATACTAAGTATCTATATTATGCTTTAGTATTAAACCAATTCAGAAATCATATGCATCATCCCCTAGGGGATACAGCTGATACTTGATCTGATGTTTATGTTTCTTAATGACTAGGTGAGGGGTGGGGAGGGGATACGGTCACCCTGCTCCCACACGCCTGCCTACCCTGGCGAAACCCATACTCATACATGTGATTGCAGCAATCACGGCAGATTTGCTGTCATTTATTAAAGAGTGCCGTTATATATCACTGAAGATCTATCACCAAATTCCTGCGATGACCTTCCAAACCATAGTAGTACATACCATTTTTTGAACATTTGTCTTCGACAACTTCTAAAATATAATCGACGAATGAATATCATCAACGTACACGAAGTCAATCTAATACGCATTATTAAAGATAACTCAAAAACTACTTGTCGGATCTTGATATTTTTTTTATGGGACCAAACGACAACCACCAGCTTTCGAATAAAAAAAGAATCATCAAAATCGGTTCACTCAGACCTGAGTTATGAGGTAACAAACACAAAAAAAAAAAAAACATACAGTCGAATTGAGAACCTCCTCCTTTTTTTGAAGTCGGTTAAAAAAGGAATGTCATCGTGTGCACGGGAATTTGTTTTGGAAACGAGCAGATTCAACTTGTGGTCATAGTGAACACGCTTAACGCTCTGCTTATCACCTTATCCACACATTACAAGTTAGTGCGCGGTCAACAGCTGCCTTCACGAGTGGATTAAAACAATTGATTAATTCAAGTGCAACTAACTGAATGAGCTTTCTGGATGCTTTCCAGATGTCTACGGTCATGCAAGCTTGGAGCGAAAACACAGTCGTAGGTGCGGGCCCGCTGCAACGACAATATTCATATATTTTTAGGCAACTTAGGCCCTAGATAGACTGGCGAAATGTACATGTTTTTGACCCTTTTTATTTATTGCGAACTAGCTTTTGCCCGTGGCTTCGCTCGCGTTAAATTCGGTGTTACGCGGTTCCTCTTTCCTGATTTGCAGAAACCCGCTACTTGTAGTTTTTGCCCTTGCGCCTTAGTTATTTTAATAGAAATGCTAAGTTTTCCTTTTTGTTCCCCCTTTCTCCCACATATCTCAATCCTTTATTAAAAAAAATAGCCTATATCCGTCTCTAGGGTTCCAACTATCTCTGTACCAAAATTCATCAAAATCGGTTTGGCCATTTAGCGTGATGACGTAACAAACAAACAAACTCACTTTCGCTTTTATAATATTAGTATTTTGATACCTATTTGAAGTTGACGACCAGCCTTTTATAAAAGCAGAGCAGGTAGGCAGCAGGGGGCTTGCCAGGGCCACTGCTTCACGAGATTACAGAGGTATTTGAAAGACATACCGTAACCCCGGAACACAAAGGGCAACACAATAGTCAGTAAAAGTCTAACACTCCCTCGGGAACTCCGCCCAGACCGGGGGAAGTTATTTGATGCTTTCCAATCTGAAAAAAAAACCCTTCTGTAAAGTTGAGGCATCAGTAGAAAGAGAACATACATTGCAATATTTACGTTGTCGAGCTTACGAGTTTTCAAATATATGAAGCGATGAACAATGAATTTTCTCGCAATGGGAGAATGTGGTGTTGGATACAGGCATTTATCATTCGTCATGCGTAGCAATGTAGCCGTCCCGTTCCTCTGTATCTGCTTTGCATTGTGGAACAAAGCAATAATGCAGAAGTAACAGATTGTGGCGATGTTTTGACACTCGAGACTGGTGCTGACTGCTGGATATCTTTTTAGAGTTCCGTGCCTCGAAAGGAAAAAACGGAACCCTTATTGAATCACTTTGTTGTCGCCAAGCGGTTGGTCGACTCTTCTCGTGACCATAGGGCTGGCCTGTTTTTTGCACAAAAAATAAGCATTGCCATCCAACGCGGTAATGCTGCCAGCCTTCTGGGCACTTTACCTGTTGACGGCGACACGGACGAATTTTTTGACGCCCTGTAATTTTTTTTTTTTTGTTATTAGTTTGTGTCTATTTATAGTTTGTATATAGTAATTAGTTTAATTAAATGTAACCTGTTTTGAAATAATAAACCTTTGTTGTCCGTCTATCTGTCAATACCGTTTATAGCGGTAACGTGTGGAGTTATCGAGTTGATATTAATAACAAATACTGATGTCTAAGGTCTTCTAGAGCTGTGAAAACAAAACAACTCTCTAAGTTTGCACAATCTTCAAAGACTAGTTAGACATAGATGATGATATGACCCATCAAAATTTCCCATTATCCTTTGCTTTTTCTTGTATCTTCAAAGAGAAGAAGAAACAAAGTCGAATGCTCACAATACCTCTAGACGTTGCGGTCCTGCACCAACTACTGTGAACTGTGTATTCACACCTTAATGAATACATACTCCTTACACCAATGTGTCGTCTCCTTGTTCCATATTTCGCAATAATAGCTCGTTTGTCACAGTCAATAGATGTTCTATCAGAAATAGTAAATTTCCACTTAGTATGAGTCAAAACATTGATAAATTGTTATCTGTTGTTCTTAAACTAGAGTATCTTAGAGGATGGTATTGTCCTTTGTACTTACTTGTTGTGGATTGGCTGTTCTTTCTCAAGGAATTTAAAAAAAACCCACATTAGGAATTTCTTCTGTATCGTGGGTACGTTTACAAACATATAAACTCACATACCCAAACAGCCAGACCCGAAACAACTATTTGTAGGGCATACAAATATTTGTTCCGTGTGGGAATCGAACCCGCGACACGCAGCGCAGCAGTCAATCGCTCAGCCGCTGCGCCAACCGTGACGTCAATAAATTGTTGAGTTGACAAATAGTAGTCGGTTAAGATATCATCATATGCCTAGCCTTTTCCCTACTTTGTTGGGGTCGGCTTCCAGTCAAACCGAGTGCAGCTGAATACCAGGTTCTTTATGATTATTACATATAAAATTAAGTTTTCAATCTTTTAAAAATTACTTAAATCCGTTCACACAGACCATACGTGAAAATTTTACTTAATTATAGTCCCTATTTTCCGAAGTCAAGTTTTTTTATGATTAATAAATAACAAAAATAAAATGTTATCATTTCTGGACGACCCTTTTATTCTAATCATAACGCATTGGGTGGTAAAATGAACGTTAACTAAACGCAAACAAGTCAGTCTTTCGTAGTCCTAGTTTTCAATTCTACATTTAGAAATGTTGGTAAAATATGACTAAGACAGACCACAGGAACCCATGACTTCAGTTAAGTCATGTAGATAGATGGATAGAAGATAGAATACCTATTCTTTATTATGTACACCATACATATGACAAGAATAACATTAAACAACTTATAAATAGGGTGACACAATGGGCGGTCTTATCGCTAAAAGCGATCTTTTCAAGACAACCTTTGGATGGATTTAAAGGAAGAGAAACAGTAGGTAGTTAGTGGTGTAACATTTTTCAAAATTAATAGCTATATTTAAAAAAAAAAACAAATACTTTAATATAAATACATATAATAAACATTTAAAATAATAATCATTAAGAGCAAAGAAGTATTTAATATTGTGCTTCGTCTTCGTACTGGCCTGGGCTTAGCTTAACTTCAAAAATGGAGACAGGACCTGAATCTGCGACCAACGAATACGCGTCGCATCGAGTCGCGTACGAAACAAATACTGACAAACAAATGAACAGGGCAGCTAACCTAGGCTTTCCTTACATATTCTGCGTAGGGGTGCTATACTTTCGGATGTGAAATAACTTCCCCCGCTCTCCCGAGCCTGCTGCCCGAGCAGGGAGAATTTTAAGACTTTTGCTGATTAAAACCCACCTATGTTACGGGGCACGGTATCTCTTTCGAACAACCCGCAACCCCGGATGGGCTTGAGTCAGTAAAAGTCTGACAATCCCGCTCTACACAGAGCGGATGAAGTCAACCTGTATGAAAAATAAAGCATCCTAAATGTGTTTAAGAGACCGTAACTTTATGTTTGGCAAAAAAAACCTATTTCCAATAAAAAATAATACTTTACACGTAGACTACTTTTCAACCTCGTGATTAACATTATCCCCCACACGATCGTTAATGGTTTTATGTCACCAATATTCAACGGTGCAACATTTACAGCCCAGCATAATGAAATGGCATAAGTCAGCCGACCAATCACATAACGGACCACGATTGTTTAAACCAATCAGACGAGACTGCGTTTCGACGTAAGTCGGATTGACTGCAACACGGTCCGTTATCTGATTAATTAAGTCAATTAATACAACGGCTGGTGCTATGGTGTTGGTAATCCCTTAGGGTAGTGGGCTTTTAATAGGAGCATTGCATGGAATGCACCTAGATGATTGTATGGGATTTTTATTGCAGAAATTTTTTAATTGAAAAGAGAATTTAGTACTTAGTTGGTTGGGTTCTATGGAGAAGATTAGTGAAATGCGGTTAACAAGTAGATGAGACTAGTATAGCCAGGAGAGGAAGGTAATTCTTGATACACGATGATTCTGGACGAGGGAAAAGAATTATGTAAGGTTCGCAGCAGGGTGGGTAGCTCACCGTCCGTCTGTCTAGGGACGACAAGCTGTGACGCCGGCGCAATCGTGTTTCACGCGCGCCTCAAAGAGATGTCATCAAAGCAGAGGGCCCTGTCAGGGCCACCGCCTGCCGGGTTTGAGTGTTGCTCCAAAGATATACCCTAGAACATTAAAAGGATAAAGAGCAATTAAATGTTTTCACTTAGCAAAATTCGATTCAATTCGATTTGGCTGTGACTGACGGGCAGGCCAAATCTATAAGGTTTTCGCTATAGTATTTTTATACCACCTACCTTATCTCAGATAAGCGGATTATTATTTAAAGGTTTATTGACACTTGTATAAAAAATTATAATTAATTTGAATAAAATTCCTTAGTAAAAAAGTTTTATAATTAAGGCACCTTTTATTAAAATATAAGCTAGACATTTTTGATGAAAAATGAAAGTTAATAAAAACGTAATTTAACTACGTAGGCAGATATTACTGGGGTGATAGTGATATATGGAAATGAATAAATACAGGGTGTAGTTTGTCTAGACAAGGTAGACAAAACAGAAAATGTTTTCAGAAGGTTCATCGGCTCTCGGTAAAGTGGCGCTTGCGTTCGAACCAACGACTCGCTGCTCAAGCTATTGCAGCTACTCAAAACCACAACTAATGAAATGCATCTTTTTTTGTTTTAGGGTTGGAAAATCATCAAATAATTTCCCCTGCTCTGGGCGGAGCGGGGAGTGTCCGACTTTAACTGCCTAAAACCCACTCATGTTCCTTATTTCGCTCTTTATGTTCCAGAGTCTCGGTATCTCTTTCAAACAACCCGCATCCCCGGCAGACGGAAGCCCTGGCAGGCCCCTCTGATGAAACGCACCTTCTGTTCCCCTTCTCTGTCATATGACTAACGAGGGTGGGCTGTCTAAAACCCTTAACAGGATTAGGGAAGACAGTTGATATTAAGACCTTCTTAGTCTGTTGAGCTGAACTATCCGATGGCTACCAACAGCCTATCAACTAACCTATAGAATCCATTTGTTGGATAGTTTTTGTTTAAGAACAGACAACGAATACGCCTGTAATTCTCTGAAGGGGTACACAAACCACGAACGTCAAACGACGAGATGCTCCGGGCGTCGGGCGCCGCGAGGCGACTCCCGGCCACCGTAGATGCGGGCATGTGGACGGTAAGCACTGGGTAGCTCACCGTCCGTCCGTGTTCTACGCGCGCTTCAAAGAGATGTCAGCAAAGCAGAGGGGCCTGCCAGGGCCACCGCCTACCGGGTTGCGGGTTGTTCGAAAGAGATACCGCGGCCCCGGAACGTAATGGGCAATATTAGGAATATGGGTGGGTTTTAGTCAGTACAAGTCAGACATTCCCCTCCGCTCCGACCAGAGCGAGAGAAGTTATTTGATGATTTCCCAACTGCAAAAAAAGGTGTTAACAAAGGTATAACTGGCGAAATATGAGGGCACTATTAGGAGTGTTTTAAGTTATATTTTAAGCCCCATCTTATAGTTAGCAAGTCAATTGCCATCAAATGGGCAGAAATCCAGACACCGTGGGTGTTGCAGCGATATTTCTGATTGTAAACCACAACGGAACACAAATTTACCGTTTTAGTGTTGTTTATTTGATGATGATTAAGTAATAATAGCTTATGGATCTTTGCCTATTCATAAAATAAGCATTCATGAAGTTGCCCATAATCTGTAGCAGCCGTCTGTTTATCCCAAAACTTATTTCAGTCCTTCTCCTTTTATGACAAGAATTACAACCACTAATAATATGATTTATATCAACTATTTAATATACCAAGTAGTAAAAGTGCGTGATTAATCCATATTTATAATGCTGAAACGTGCCAAATACATGTCAAAATATTCTTCACGATAATTCTAGGAGTTACACAGCGACCGGCTCAACTTGACACTTCGCGGCAGCGCCACTTGTACCACAAAAGTCAATTTATTGTCAGGTTCGGTACATTTTAGTTTTAGTTCTGTGTTTTGCCGTATGCCAAGTTATGTTGGACATGTGTATCCAAGGTCATTGAATGACAAAAACACGGGGAATGTTGCCAAATCCCATAGACGAGTTACTTTTATTTTGCAAAAATATTGTATTGTATAGTTATTTGTCATATGTGAGATCTTATTCTTATGAGGTTTTATTCTTATGAAGGTTGTGGATGACAGACGTCTCGGTGAAGGTCAAGGGAATCCACAAAGCGGTAACTTAATGCGTAACAACCTTATATGGTTAAGGAATTTTAGATTGAAGTAAACGAAGGATACTTCAGTAGAATTTAATGCGATTACCACGCACTTAAGGCGAGGTTTAACCAATTATAAACTTTTTTGCCGAAACGCCGAAATATTTTCGATCTTATTTCTATTCTTTCGATGCACTACTGTCGTATACTTGTGTCAGACCACGCCCAGTCTCACCGTCTCACTGCAGCTAGTCTCACCTCCGCGAACACTTAAAGATTAGCTTTTTACCGCGCCTTAAATAACTTTACTACTACTACTCAAATAAGTGGTTGTATAAAAGATGACTGGATACTAGTAGGTATATAATGTGGAAACAGTTTCCATAAATGCGATAAGAAATAGCAAAGTATGATGAGATAATTATATTTCTTAATGACTGCCATTTAATCGACAGTGCAGCTGTTTGCTTTCAAACGCTGATAATATGGCAATTATTAAATATTAACACTAGCTTCTGCCCGCAACTTCTTCCGCGTGGCATAGTTACTTTGGGCTAAAGCTAACTGTAACCCGCGTGATGAAATGAAGATCTAAAAAAAAACTCTCCTCATTTCTTCCCTCTTTCTACTAAATAAGCCTATGTCCGTCTTCAGGGTCCCAACTATCTCTGTACCAAAATTCATCAAAATCGGTTTAGCCATTTAGGCGTGAAGACGTAACAAACAAACTCACATTCGCTTTTATAATATTAGTAAGGATAGTACTGTTTGTTGTACAGGAACTGCTACCGTACCATGACGTCTTAAAGCAGAACTTATTCTACTGAGGGAAAGAGATGGTGCTAGACACCCTGTATAGCTACGTCCCTCTCCCTCAGTGGAATAAGTTCTGCTTTAAGACGTCATGGTAGGCCTACTGGACTGTGTGAAGGACGGCATTCATGGCTAAAAAGCAGGTGAAGTATGGAAGACGACATGCGGCACAGAATCCTTAATAAATTGTGATATATTTATTTATTATTATTTATGTCGCTAGTTTGTACGGAATCCAACTCCAGAATCTAATACGAAATAGGCTTGCTTTTGGTCGCAAGTCCCCCTGATGTAAAACAATGAAGGATTTTTTTTTCGTATCATCAAATAATCGTGGCTTAATAATAGCAGCCGCTCAGGTCGATCTTTAGGTTAAGCTACGCTTGCCTAGGTTGATCTGTGGATGGGTGACCACTTGATATATACCGAGTTTCCTCCGCGCCTCAGGAAACACGTTAAGCTGTTGGTCCCGACTGTAATTTGTAGATCTTTGACAGTCGTCAATATCCCGAAAGTCTGACAACCAGTATTACCAAGGGGTATCGTATTACCCAGTACTAACTGGGTTATGGAGGTCGGATAGGCAGTCGCTCCATGTAAAATACTGGTATTCAGCTGCGTCCTGTAAGACTAGAAGCCGACCCCAACGTAGTTGGGAATAAAAGCTAGGCAGATGATGATAATCAACTACTATGCAAAGTAATATTCCAAGAAACCAAATTAGGCGAATCACATAAGCCTAAATATATTAATAGACTAGTCCTACATCACACACAATCTTTTCAATACCTACCCTTCTCAGTATAAGCTTAACATACTAATAACTGATAACACAAAGATCTCACTACAATATCAACCTAATGTCCTTAAGACAACCTTAAGGTAGCTAATTTATATCTAACCGAGCGACAATGCCTTCTAAGTTTATCGGCAACACATTAGGTCACCTAGGTTACCTACTTGAGGTTAGTGGTCTGTTGTATATTGTTTATAATACTGTTATACCCATTTTCGTACAATATGCGCGTTGTGAAGATATGTTTGTTCATACAAAGAGAGGATTATGTTGTAATATTAACTGTATTACATATATATGTTGGATAGTTCCTTTATACAGTCAGCAAGGGCGATAAAAACCAGGTTTCTCAAATATAGTTGCTTTTTTTTCTTAAACATTGATGGACGTTTTCAGCTCAAATTATCAAAGTATAGTATATATGTTGGACTGGCTTATTTTTTACGCAAAAAATCAGCATTGCCATCCAACGCGGTAATGCTGCCAGCCTTCTGGGCACTTTTCCTGTTGAATGCGATGCAGACGAAGAATTTTTTGACGCCCTGTTATTTACCATGTTTTACTTGTACATATTTTTATTATTAGTTTGTAAATAGTGATTAATTCAATAAATATACGTTACCCTCAACTTAAAAAAATAGGTAATTATCAATACGTAACTATCAAAGATACCTCAAGATAAGGTAACTAAGACAGTAAAACTTGGATGAAACCAAAACATGAATACCTAACAAAATTATACGAACAAATCATAATTATCTCCGTTCAGAAGTTTCAGAGTTTGATAAACGTGTATTTAATATTAATTAACTTCACAAGTAGGTGTCAAAATTTACAATAAGTATTTTAGAGAATAATTGGCATTTGAGGGGCGTTCCGGAAATAGAACTTGTTTGATTAGTATTGTCTATTTGTTATCTTTTTGTATTTCAAAACCACTTTTTTCAAAATCATATTTTTGGAAGCTCGGAGCTCGTGGCTAAATAATAGCAGCCGCTCAGGTCGAACTCACTTTTGCTTTTATAATATTAGTAAGGATAAGCAACTATTGTATAATAAGGTTACATAACTACGAATCAATACTTGATCCATTAAGGTAACCTTGACAGTTACTCTAGTATAGTAATATTAATTATTTATCAAGCAACTATGCTAATTACAAATAGTAACCGCAATTAGATTAAATTATATTGGAATCTATTGAATGGATTGAATAGGGAACTGATTGACAGAAATCTATTGGAGAATAAGGAAACCTCATAAAGTATTGGAATTATAGATTTATTTATAGTAATAACTAAATGTACTGTTTATATAAATCGTGGTTTTAGTCATGAAAACTATGAGGCCAGAGTAATTTTCAAGGTGTTAATAAGCCTTTCATGCAACAGTCATACAAGAATCCTGTAGGTACTTAATGTACAGTAAGTATTTAGTAGTAATAATAATATAATATAATTAGTAGTAGTTAATCATGACTTTAGGAAGAACTCAATGTTTCGGGTAAGGTAGTATACAGGCTGCAAATCAACTCGACGCAAAAATTATTGCTGGGAAGCGAATATTCTCTTAATAAATTATAAGGTTTAATAATAAAATCATTAAACTTCCTTTCTCTGGTGCCCTGACCGCCGGTTTGCTTGAACCCTGTTCCCGATACCGGTAACCGGCTATCTCAGCAGTAACCTCCTTGCAAGCCAAAAACATCCATAGCCACAGTCCATTTATCGTTTCTTTCGTTTGGAAAAAACAGAAACATCCAGTTCATCACCATCATACGTTGCCCCACACTAGGCCCCATACTATATCTCCAGTATCGCGGGTGAGCATTCTAACATTTGCACTCAAAAATACAAACATGACAAGGAACAACTAACTGTAGGTCATACAAATATTTGTTCCGTGTGGGAATCGAACACTTAAAACACAGCGCAGCAGTCGAACGCTCAGCCACTACGCCAACCGTGCCGTGCAAAAGCTATCATTTATTGAAACATCCAACTCAAAACCCAGTATATAATTCAACATAGTCATTAAATTAGTCTGTCTCAAAATGCCTTCTTGGAACAGCAAGTTCATATTAGCCTTATTTATATCACAAAAGAGAGTTAATTTCGGCATCTCTCAAAAGTCACATTTTCTATTTTAATTTCGCATAAAACGGTCGCCTACTGAGCTGTTAAATTAAACAGTAATAAAGTGAAATGACTTTAACAATATCATTTTATTTGATTATAATACAAACCTTACCTTTGAAAAGATTTTCGAGAAAAAATCTCTTAGTTTATTCACTGTTTTTATCTACAAATATGTATAAAACTAGCTGTTCCACGCGGTTTCACCTCCGCTGCTCAGCACCTGTTGGTCGTAGCGTGATGTTATATAGCCTATAGCCTTCCTCAAGAAATGGACTATCCAACACTAAAAGAATTTTCCAATTCCAACCAGTAGTCCCTGAGATTAGCGCGTTCAAACAAACAAACAAACTCTTCAGCTTTATAATATTAGTATAGATGTTAAGTTCGTTTGTGTACGCTTCAATAATACAGAAACTACTGTATCGAATTTCAAAAATGTTTTAATGTTGGATAGCCCATTTATCGAGGAAGCGTGTAGGCTGTATAACATACCGCTACGACACTAAGGAGCTGAGAAACGGAGGAAACAGCAAGGCACAGCTAGTCCTTACTAATATTATAAAAGCGAAAGTGAGTTTGTTTGTTACGTCTTCACGCTTTAATGGCTAAACCGATTTTGATGAATTTTGGTACAGAGATAGTTGGGACCCAAATGATCGAGAAAGAGGTAAGAAAAGGGAAAACTTAGCTTTGCTATTTCAATCAAAGGCGCAAGAGCAAAAACTGCAGATAGCAGGTACCTGCAAATCAGGAAAGGGGAACTGTGTTACTCAAAACTGTAAGGCGAGCGAATCCGCGGGCAAAAGCTAGTAAAAAATAAAAATGTGCATGTGTGTATGTTCATTGATACAGATAGACTATTCCAAGGCTTAGGGTATAGAATACTTTAAATCCCAGTTGCAAGTTCACGTCAGTTAAGTTAAATACTGGGATTCAGCTGCTGGATGCAGCTATAAGACTGGAAGCGAAAAGACTGTTGACAGTAGTGGGAACATTCCCTTTGGGATTCCTTCCAACCTTCGCGCGATCGAATCCACAGGTAACGGCTAGTTCAGTATAAATAACGCGATCGTTTATTTGGATTAATGTCGAAAACAGCATTTATTTAATTAACTGAGCCTTCATTTAGTCTACAGCTGGACCTTATTTGGTATTTTTATTGTTCCCTTACCTCAAAAGGAACCCTAATTGGATCACTTTATTATTCGTCTGTCTGTCCGTCTGTCTGTCCGTCTGTCTGTCCGTCTGTCTGTCTGTCTATCTGTCAAGACCCTTTATCTTGGGAACGCGTGAAGATATCGAGGTAAAATTTTAACAGTAAAGTCTGTGGGCCCCTGGTGTTATGAAAAAATAATTTCTCTATAAAGTCTACGCAGTCAAAGATATGGCAGTGTATGTCGCTTTGTACGAAACCCTCGGTGAGCGAGTCTGACTCGATTTTGACCGGTTTTTATTTGTTACTAGATGCGCCCAGCGGTTGCACCCGCTGGCAGCGATACCCCTAAGTGAGCAGCGGCGGCGGCGCTGCTCACTTAGGGGTATGGAAAATAGATGTTGGCCGATTCTCAGACCTACCCGATATGTACACAAAATTTCGTTTAAATCGGCCGTTTCGGAGGAGTATGGGAACGAAAACTGTGACACGAGAATTTTATATATTAGATTTACACTTATCCGGTTACATACCCAGACCCCGTGGTTGCTATTAAGAAATTCGTGATGGAAATACCCAATAAAACTTTACCAAGACATTGAACCCAGGAGATCATGCTTACAAGTCGTGACCATCATCTGCCTAGCCTTTTCCTAATTATGTTGGGGTCGGTTTCCAGTTTTACTGTCATATCAGTATTTTACATGGAGCGACTGCCTATCTGACCTCCATAACCCAGTTAGTACTGGGTAATACGATGTCCCTTGATAAACTGGTTGTCAGACTTTAGAGACACTGATTACCTGTAACGATTGTCAAAGATCAGCCGGGACCAACAGCTTAACGTGCTTTCCGACGCACGGAGGAAACTCCGTATGAAACGGGTGGTCACCCATCCACATACCAACCTAGGCAAGCGCGGCTTAACCAAAAGATCGACCCGTGCGGCTGCTATTATTTAGCCACAAGCTCCTTCTCGTGACCACTGGACCAATGAGGCAGTTTTAGTAGTTCATTATTTTATTATCAGAGGGAATGTAGGCCGTATGTTTATTCATAGTGATCTGCTACCTACGCATTATACACGTGCACCCTTCTCGATATTTCTAGTTATTCATGTTATCAGTACGCAGTCTGGTATTACTATTTCAATATGTAGATTTGTAATAAGCATATCTATAGTAGTTCCGTTAAGTAGTAGTAGTTCTATAAGCTTAGATAAAGTTGTTTTATTTGTACTCTAGAATTTTATTTAATTATTGTTCCTGTGGTTAATGCCTTACCTGTTGGTGTTGGTTTTTATTCCGGATATCAGGGTTTTTAAGCCGTCTATGAGCATCTAAATTGACTTAACACCAAGAAATCTATAATATCTCACCGGTTTTTATTGTCCTCACGATGTTTTTTTTCACTGAAGTGGTGAATCGTGTCTTAAGTTCGAACATGTTTTCATGTAGTTAAGATACTTTCTTTGGACATTTCCTATCTTCTTCTTAACTCTCATCATTTCTCTGAATCCCATGAATGGGTATGTGTCTGCTGGATTACCACACAACTTGGCGCCAATCCGATTTCGTCCTATGTGATCCTGTGTTCTTATCAATCTGCCTAGCCTTTTTAGGGTTCCGTAGTCAACTAGGAACCCTTATAGTTTCGCCATGTCTGTCTGTCCGTCCGTCCGTCCGTCCGTCCTCGCTTAATCTCTGTGACCGTTAGCGCTAGAAAGCTGAAATTTGGTACCAATATGTATATTAAACACGCCGACAAAGTGGTAAAATAATAATTTGAAAAAAATGTTTTATTAGGGTAGCGACCCTATATGTAAAGTGGGAAGTGTTTTTTTTTTAATTTCAACCCTAACGTGTGATATATTGTTGGAAAGGTATTTAAAAATGAATAGGGGTTTACTAAGATCATTTTTTGATAATGTCAATATTTTCGGAAATAATCGCTCCAAAAGTAAAAAACAATGTGTCCCCCCCCCCTCTAACTTTTGAACCATAAGTCTAAAAAATGTGAAAAAAATCTGAAAAGTAGAACTTTATAAGGACTTTCTATGAAAATCATTTTGAACTTGATTGACAAAACAGTTTTAGTACAAAAAAGACAAAAAGTTGTACAAAATAATTTCTGGACTAAGTTTGTAGTATAATCGTATATGCAAGCTTTTTTTGTAACTTTGTTTACATATTTTATTATCCTAAACGTATCTTTTTTCAAACAAAAAAAGAATTATTGAAATCGGTTCTCGCAATCCAAAATTACCACCAAAATTGCACGTCTTTGTATTAAATAGTAACCCAATTCCTCGAGAGATGGCGCTGTAGGTACTTATTACATTGGATCGGGTATTACCGAATTGTTCGGTTGGCCTCATAACTGGGAACACTTATTGTGACGGACGGGAAACTACGGAACCCTACACTGAGCGTGTCCCGACACGCTCTTGGCCGGTTTTTTACTATATGTGGAGGCTTCCAGTCTATTCTGATGCAGCTGTATGCCAGTATTTTACATGGAGTAACTGCCTATCTGACGATGGGAAGTCAACAAATAACTTCCCTCTGGGTGGAGCGGGGGGGGGGTGTCAAACTTGTACTGTCTAAAACCCACCCAAGTTCGTTCTACTGCTCTTTATATTCCGGGGCCGCGGTATCTCTTTCGAACAACCCGCAACGCCAGCAGGCGGTGGGCCTGGCGCGTAAAACACGAACGCCCGTCGACGTGGCCTTACGTCAATAGACGGACGGACGGTGAGCTACCCGTTGCTGACCGTAGGTTAAACCCTTGAGGTACGTTCACATTTGTGATAGTAAAATGGACCATATACCCCGATGTTGCTGCTGTTATCATTTCTCATGGATATTTTTATAAGAAACAAAAATATGGTGAGAAAATACCACACCTTACGCAACATGTAACTCCAGGAATCCAGATAACTTCCTTCCTTAAATGGAGAAATAAATGTTTATCCAAGCCTACACCGGGAAGTGAGATAAATTTAAGTGAAGTAGGTATAAGCCCATAGCTCACAAGTTTATCAGGTTTCCGTGTCAACGGGTCTAGGTTCAAATTCGCGATATAAAAGTTGATATAGACGTTTTACGATTTACTTTATTGGCTGATATTGAATTTCATTTTGGCGGTACCGGGATTATTTTTGGTGTAGAAATTTTCTGGAGATTTTATGTACAGTGGGTTGCATCAATTGGGTAGTTTCCAGGGTCAACGTAATTACATTCTATTTAGTCCGTCTTTTAGATTATTCTTAAATAAGAGACACGGGTGACACCACTTGTTGCGAAAAAATGCAGCAACGCGTGACGCTTCACGTTACTTGATGGGCTATATCTTTGTCATTATTGATCTAATTTACAAATAAAAAAATACGTGTCCCTTATTTTTGAATAATCTAAAAGCCGGACTAATATTTTTTTTAGGAAACTAACCTATTGGATACCCACCCAAGTTGTATTTAAATTATCTTCTAGGACCCACCCTGCCCAGCCGTGGCTTCGGGTTGTTGCGACGTGTAATTTCTGTCTAGAACTGAAGCCCATCATTCTCCACCCATTATCCCACTTTGTTTGGGATTGGCGCAGCATTCTTCATCTTCCATACTTCCCTATTACTTATCTTAGCAGTCACCTTCTTTCTAGCCATTTCATCTAAGTACTCAAGTTACGTAGAAAAGTCTAGACTAAGCTATGAACTTATTTTATGAGCGTAGATTTATATCTAGCTTCTAGAATTCTTGAGTTACATAGGCTGGATTAAAGGGCTAAGGATTTTGACGCAACTTACGTATAGCTTGGGTACCATAGTATGAACTACCTAATATAACATCACGCTTGTAATAATAAAGGGTTAGGCAGAGGTATACCTAATAGAACACCCAAGTACATTTCACCAGTTATGTTTAAGACCCATGTAGTAAGGGACGAGCCTATTGCCATCAACCCGGCACATATCAAGACTTCGCGGCTGCTACTGAGGAATTCCTGATGGAAAAAATAACACTGCCTGACCCGGGAATCGAACGCAAGATATCCTGCTCAGCAATCGTGCTTGTGACCACTAGACCAATAATTGTTTTTTTTTTAAACGTTACCTCAGTCCCTCACACTAGGTAGGTTTCTCCTGTTTCACGGGTTCGTTTACGTACGTACATTTAAACTCACAAAAATTATAATTAGTTAAGTAAATATAACGAAGGAAAAACATAGAAAAAAGAGAATGTGTGTTAACTTATAAACGTTAAAGTCTTGAGCCGCTCTTCGCAAAACCCATCAAACGATAGAATTCCTATGACATAAAAAGTATCAAGATAATATTTACATGTTCTTCTAGGAACCCACTCATCCTTTTTATCCTGAAAAGTATGCAAAAATATCGACATAGCGTGTTCCCTTTGTTGTTACTGAACATTGTATGGTATTTTTTACGACATTTTTCGGTCCATACTGAAACTTTACGACAAAGCAAACGCACAAAGTTTTAATTCTAAATAAACTCTTGGAACACTAAAATGAAATTGGCTTTGTTAAGTGAAATTATATTAAGTCTCTTTTTTATGATTACTGGATGAGCTTTGTTCGTATCCCTAATTTTAGGACGAATACTTAAAATAAAACTTACTTAAGTAGGTAGGGTGGTAGCCAATGAACCACGTGTACACTATGAACCATAACACCTACGGGCTATACGCAACGCTGCCAGCTCGCGCAAAAATCATGTCGAGACTCGCTTGCCACATCGTGAAGTTTGGTCCAGTCGCCGCGCGCTTGTCGCGATATACGTACGCCTGAGCCGCGTCCTCGTGTTTACGAAAGCAAAAACGACGAAAAAAACGTGAGTTTCTTTTTGTAGTTACTTTAATAATATAAGTCGTACTTAACTTTGTGTGAATTGTATGTGTATTGTAGGTCTTTAGGCTTATTTGAGACTATTTTTTGGAATTAATTCTCAACGGTTTTTGTATAAAACATAACCTAACATTTCGTAAGAGGAGGTGGGTACGCTGTGAGCCATTTATCCTGGGTAAGCAATGAACCATGGTTCATTGTGTACCACATCTAAGTGCTTTGTATTATGCTATATAAACGGGTAGGGAGTAATATTCTAGTCAATCTCTAAGTGTAAATGTGTACGTATAATTAATTAATCACTATTTGTCTATTTCAGCATGGGACGAAACACGGTAGGGAGGGAAGCTCGTAAAAAAGGGTTTCACACCGGAGAAGCTATACAAAAAGGTATAGAAAAACATTTGTCTGGACTAAGCATTCGAAAAGCAGCCAAAGACTGCAACCTTCCCTATCCAACACTGCGAATATACATCTCAAAATACAAGAACAACCCGTCGTGTAGACTAGAGCCCCATTACGATGCAAGTAAAATTTTTACTGACCAACAAGAAGACAGCATAAAGGAATATTTATTGGATTGTGCAAATAAATTCTTCTTCTAAAGATTGTCGGAGAATTGCATACCAAATGGCAGTGATTAACAAAATCGAAATGCCACCATCGTGGGAAGTTCATGAAATGGCAGGCCGAGATTGGATGAGAGGGTTTAGAGCAAGACACCCTGAATTGTCTGTTAAAAGTTTATAATTAATGTTAAAAAATTAGTTTTAAGACTGATTGTGTGATTTTTATATAATCTTAAACTTAATAAATATGGAAACTTATAAATGTTGTATTTATTTTCCATTTTAAAACTAACAATTACCGGTTTTTATATTACCGTGATTCATTGCGTACCACCTGGTTCATTTAATACCACCCCCCCGGTTCATTATGTACCCTTAGGAGTACGCTATGAACCATTACCCTCGTTTTAAAAAAACCTGTATAAATTAAGCAATAGCAAATATTTTCCATTTTGTTTGACGCAATTCGACAGCTTAATAAATAACCTATCTTCTGAAATAAAAATATTTTCTTAGACTGAAACAACGAGCTAGCTAGAGCTCTTCAAACTTTTGGTGGTTCAATGGCTACCACTCTACCCTAATTATTTAATAAAAAAAAAGTTTCAATTAGCTGGATATAAGCAGGGTTCATTTAAATTTAATCTTACTTCGCATAATGAAAACCGTAATAGAATATAATCTTAATTAGGATAACAGTGTTGCTTAACTAGTTACTGCAGAAGACAAGAATTATGGTACAGCAAAAACATAAACTGTAGTAACGCACTAAGAGAATTCAATACTTGAAGAGATTAAATCAGCATAATAATAAATGTTAAGTAATGCTTCACCTCTAAAATTAGTTTCAGCATCAAACATGCTTTTAAAACCACTTTGTAACACATTGTAACAGACCAGAGAACATGAAATACAGAAGCATAGACCGTAGTATATCCGCATGCAATAACAAAACTAATAACGAACGAACCAATTCGATTTTCGAGTTTTTGACGACCCACTCGACGTCGTCTCGACGCGCCGACGTCACTTCACCACGCCAGTTGTAATTACACGCCAGTCCGAGAGGCGGCGCTAGTCGCGCGACAACACGGCAACACTATCACGCAACCAACGCTACCTGACCCCTCCGACCCTTACCCACACATTCGCAGACACACCGACGCGCGGAGCTCACAGTAATCCAGCCGAGAAAGTACGCTCAAATTGTTCACGGTAAACATTTACATACAAACACACTCAGTGAACGCGAGGTGGTATCTCCTGTAACGGTGAACCCAAATCCAGGGATTAACTTCAAAGGGCCACACGGCGATTCAGAAAATGCGTTTTTATAGAAATACCGGCTTTGACTACAAAGATTTTGTCAGCGGATTGTGGATAGCTGAATTTCAGCGGATCAGCCGATCTTGTTTCTGGAGGTAGGTCATTTCGAGAAATTCATGGGATAAACGTCGTAAAGACGGTTGAAAGAAACTCATTATCGTAAAGCGGTTTACAAGATTTCGTAAGCAGGTGGGCGTATGTCTCCAATCATTTTATTGTTGGAGGATTCTTTCGTTTGCAAATTGTCGAACGACTTGAAATGGATAACTCAATCAAAGCGACAATTTCGGGAAGCGCCATCGAAACTTGAGAACCCTTTGTGAATTTACAGCTATCAACAAAACTATGGCAACAATAAATAACTTTTAAAACAAGATATTGTCAGAAGCAAAAGCGAATCGAATCGAAAAGCATTCGCATTTCACCGTAATCAGAATTCAAAACCAATATTTTAATTTAACAACGTGTGCAGAGCACCTGTCGGTAGGGCTTGTAATAAATAGCGTACATGTGCGTTATTTAAATACTTTACGTCGATGCGAACACCACAAAGGTGGAACATGAAATAAGGCTTATATCCTGAATACATCGAATACAACGTCGGTAAACGTTTCACATTTCAATCATGCTCCAGCGCTGTGCTATTGTTAATATTTTATCCATAAATTACTTATTTTTTGCCAGTATCAATATGAGTTTTATAGAAGGCCAACGAAAAGATGGATGGATTGTGTAAAGAATGTTAGGAAGGAGTAAATGAGTAGTGACGTCTGACATGGCAGAATGGAACAAGAAAACGTGTTGTGCCGACCCCAAATATAATGGGACCATGGCAGGAAGGTGATCACAATGATCAAAATGAACTTTATTTCCAATTCCATTAAGACTTGGATTGGGTCTATAAACTTGTAAAGTTTAGTGTAGGCAAAACGTTCTGCTGTTGCATTCATTTAAAGGATTTGATCCCATTGCACGACCTTATTTTTTTATTTCTCGACGCCGCCGACCTATTGGTAGCCATTTAAAATGTCGAGTAAACGCTGGACCATAATTCAGAATTACCGCCAAGCGCCATCTTGTCTACTAATAAGGGTTTATTAATATCGTAAAACTCCTAGCTGGCCTTAAGCGGGCATTTTGCTTTTAAATTAACGTTCATCGCGTATAGGGCTTAATCCTGGCTTGCATGCAGCGTCAGCAGAAATTTTCGTAGATGAGGATAGTGGTTCTCGATTAGTTTGTGATCCAACTTGATTGCACAACGAACGAATCAACTCATGAAACTGAAGAATTATATTGCACTTTGCAAAGTTCATGTAACGGTTAACTTCCTTTTAATTTAAATTTTCTATCTAGGCATGACTGCACAGTTAAAACTTGTATTGTAACACAATTAACAATCTGAATCCTGTTACGAACGTAAACAAAAATTTATTCATAGGTCCGGTAGAACATTGCCTATTATAGAACAATTACGAAGACAAATAAACGATTCAGAAAGGCCGTCGCCGTTATTCCAATAAAATAGAATTGTAAATAGTCGCTACAAACAAAACCTAACCCGCGACCTGGCCGGCTAGGGCAATGCTCTGATCAACTGAATTATAGATGCAATATGCTTTCAAAGATACAATAATGAAGGTACAATACGAACATAATATCGAACGAGTAGCAATCCGTTGTAAATTTGATTGTAGATAGAAATGCAGCGTGCTCTAAGCCCGGGTAAGTTCAGTTCAGCCTTTATCGAATGGAAAGCGTAGGAAGAGACAAAGACCCCACATCTTGTGTCGCTGGGAAGCGTGTCCACTACGACACGTTGGATTTTTACTATCTTTATCGCAGCGTACACTGCACTTCAATCAAAGATCCGAGGCCGCTCTAGGCCGACGCACTCGCCGACATAACACGTGCATTACTCACGAAATATTTTCATAAAACCGAACCAAACGCACCCGTCCACCCGTCCCCGCGACCCCGCGTCCCCAGCGAAACCAGTTCAGTTCGTGCCCGGCTGCCGTGCGCGTCGGTTGTTTCGCGGAGAGAGTGTATTCGCCGCGCTGTGTTACGAAAAAACATCTTTTGTACCAAAACCAAACCAGTGCTGTGGATTCGTATTATAATAGTGCTCGTGTGAGATTGTGCCATTTCATATTGTGATGTTACCTGTTGGAGATGTTCTAGTGGAGGATTTCTCTTGAAAACTGTGGAACGGGTTCCGCCTGCTGCCGCCGGACGCCTTTTCTCTCCGATCTCGGGATATCATTAAGGTATTTATTGTTACACCGGCTCATTGTTGTAAGGAATTCTTTCTACGACCCTCGTGTAGAGTTAAATCGATAGTCTTGATTCGGTTTCGTATGCGAGTGAGGAAGCTCAGTTTGTAATGCGTCGATATTGAATCGCAGATTGTGGATGGTGTTTGTGGATTTGCATTGTAGATGCGCGCGGCGTGCAATGTGCAGTAAATATTGCGGCCCTGCGAACGGGTTCGAGTCCGGCCGAGGCTCGAGTGGGCGAGTATTAATTAGGCGACTTGGTGTAACGGTACAACTTGATGGTTCCGCCACCCGGCACCACTTAACGATCATTTGATAACTTTTGTTGTAGGATTTTCGTCGATTCGATTATAATTGTGTTAATAACAGTTTTTTTATGGTCGAATGAACTTTATGAATAGTTACACCGACAGATTACCCAAAGATAAGATTAGTTACGGTGACCGAACTTTTTACTCAAAGAAACGTGAAAGCTTAATGTCGAAATGATCGCATTAATGGTATTGAAGTTTGTGATTTACATTCCCAATAAGCAGGCACGTAATATAATGTAGATAGTTCTGTATCAGATTCGACAAAAAACTTGTAAGGAAATAGATTACTAACCTTTACGTGTGTTGTCTACCCATAGCAACGACCATAGAAAGCTTTTTACAACAAAGTCTTGTAACAGCTATTCTATGAAAACGACAAGACACAAAAACAACAATAAAAAAACTGAACATAACAGAAGCGGCTTCGAATTCGCAGAATTTTGAATGTTGTAAGTTAAATTTCATTTACCCTCCCAATAGATGGCGTCACTTGTAGCAAAACAAATAAAACATGAGCTTTTACAACTTTAGGCACGCTATAACGTTTTTGGGGCGAATCTTAACTGCTAATTATATACGAAACAACATAATAGATAGCTTTGTTAACCCGATTTCACTGAAACAGCAATCACAAACATTTTGAACACTAATTTTACGTTTCGACATTAAACGGCACGTAATTTACATCACAAACAAGCCATTAAACTTTCCATGGACAATAAATGATTGTTTAAACAAATTATGCAAAATAAATTATTGATTAAGCACCGATTTCAATCATTCCGACTCTTTTTAGTAGCTCCAGGCTCCGTAATACACACAGATTACAAATGGTTTTTGACTTTTAAATCGGCGGGAACTTCATGATATTAATTTGTCATCCATAGAGATGTTCCGATTGTTCATTAAAGCAGGTAGTGAGAATCTCAGAAACTTCATCGCTTCGTATTACAAGCAACAGTGGTCTCAGATTCAGTTTTATTATCTAACTTTGAATACTTACATCGGATAACATAATTTTATAGACAATTTAAGGGTTACAATTTACAAGATGAAACCGTTGATTTAGTCGTAAAACGAGCCGTAAAGGCAATATTGATGGCGGTCGTATGCAAGATAAAGTTGTGGATTTTGAATGATAATAAATATTGCTCGGGAAAACAATAAAAGTATGGAAATTTGAATGTGTGAAATGTTACTGCAAGATTGTGAATGTAAGCAGATTTTTTTATGACGATGAAGGATACATGTTTCGAAAATCTCGCTAAAAATAAATTATGAACTGAACCATCTGATTGAATAGGTAACATCGCATTAAAAATGAAGTTTTGAGTGAACCATCCCTATGCTTCTATTGCCTTTTTACAAAAACTGATTCAATATTTTTCAAATCAAAAACAATGCATTAAGGATTTATTACTGTTCATTTAGGGTGTTAGAACACACGTGTCTCGTGGTTTTTTTCGAGTTTATTGCCTTCGAGCGTTAATTTACCGCATAAAAAATCTTAGTCCGGAAACGTGCGTGTCGCATCGGTAGTTGTAGAACAGATGTTGACATGTGTCGCCTGGCTGTATGCTGCTCTGCCGTGAGCTAATTGACTAGGGAAAAAACGTGAGCTGCGTTCCATACCCTGTAGTGCTACGTTTGCGCGGGAAAAATACGATTGATGCGTTATGGGACTTGACATTTTTTTCCGTGTCCTTTTTGATTTATCGGCTTTTATTTTTGGATGTAAATCGTAGTGGAATGTTTCTATATTCGGCAATGGTTCTATTTTTGGACGAATAAATGTGAAGGACGGGTAGTAAATAAAAATAAATAAAACTGCAAAAATCTGGTATTTTCAGTGTTACCATTTCATGAGTTATAAAATCAATACGATTAAGTTATTTAGCGAAAGTGAATGTTCATTTCATTACACTAATTTACCTCCATTTTATTTGAAAACATCATTTCACCCAGCAAATTCGCACGCTTTCATTTTCATTTTAAGTTCACAGAAAATATTTTTCTATAATTCAGAACTAAATCTTTTACTTTTTAATCTAATAACCTGATGGTGTTCAAATTTACGGCTGTTCAATTGGGGTGCGTTTTTCGTAATAAGATTTTTTTTTAAGTTGGCTGAATGTAAATCACTTTGCCGTCTAGCGGTCGAACGAGGATAAAATATTGTTTGTAGTATTTTTCTGAGTCATGCACTGGGATTTTTATTGCTGACAAATAAAATAAAGTTATCTATTGTATTTTAAATTACTCATTTTCTGTAATAGTATTGCTGTCGCCTGTCTTGATACTGTGCCAACGAGAAAAGGAAAATAAGTCTCAATGGGATGCTTCGTGTAATTTGCAGATGTTTCCGATTCCCGATTTTTACTACCTACTTACTTATTTTCTGCACAGAACTTTTTACAATAGAATTAGTCAGTCTCACATTAATCGGACACGTTTTTAAGATTAATTAAATGATACCTTTAATGAGGAGATGGTCGCTAAATAAAAACAGCCGCCTATGTCGATCTTAGGGTAAGCCACACTTGCCTAGCTCGGTCAATAAATGGGTGACCACCAATTTCCTCCGTGCCACGGAATTCACCGTAAGCTGATGACCCCAGCTGTCATCACTACATAGTAGGTATAAAACAAAGTCGCTTTCTCTGTCCCTATGTCCCTTTGTATGCTTAAATCTTTGAAACTACGCCACGGATTTTGATGCGGTTTTTTTTTAATAGATAGAGTGATTCAAGAGGAAGGTTTTTATGTATAATTCATACATATTATAGTAGAGAAAAGTGGGGATTTTCAAAGATTACAAATCTTTGAAAATCCCCACTTATGAAAATCCTCACTACACCCGTGCGAAGCTGGGACGGGTCGCTAGTTTGTAAATATTTGCCAATTGTTACAGGTCGTCAGAGACACTAAACACATTTGCAGAATGAAAAACAAAACGGAAAGCTTTCTCTGTGTTGCCTTTATAATAAATTATAAATATTATTTGTATAAAAAAAAAACGATTATCATTGACATTGTCCCATCTATTATTTGATAGCAAACGAACCTACATCAATACAGTAATTATTGGTTGTCGAAAGTATTGTCGATGGACGAATTTTATCGACTATTGGTTTACTGGTATCAGTTGAAGTTCAATGTTGATTGATAATAGTCAGTGGAGTGCTTTTATCGATGGTATTTCATTATGGTTGTATTACTACTTAGATTAAGTACCTGGATGCTTATCTAGGTATTGTTTTAGATATTGTTATGGGGTTTGTACTATTACTCAATCTAGGATATTATAATAACTAAATGTGTAGTATAAGAATTCACTTTTTATGTTCCACTTTTTTTATTTTATCTAGAAACCCAACATTTATTTCTAAATTCAGTCGTCCCTTACTTTAAACAACCCACGATAATGCGAGTAAGCACTTACAAACAAAATCTAAATAAACCATCAACTTATCTTCGACATTTAACAGTAAAAAAATACTGGACCAACACTTACCGTTAGGCGGTCAGTAAGTACGACCACAGATAATAAGACTCCAGTCGCCATGTTTGATCTCAACGGATTAATTAAATTTGACAGGCCATTGTGACATGGCATCATGATGAAAATTACTGTTAGTCTATGGCCAATGAGTCGTAATCTCGCGCCGTTTAGCGCGTACGCCATGTTTTATGACCATAGATCAATCAGACGTGTTTTGGAGTTAAGTCGGCTGTCAATTTTGCGTGATCGGACTGGATTGATGGTTTTAAGAGCATTGTTTTATGGGTCTGATGGGTACGGCTGAATTGTGAATTGGAATCAGTTACTGTTGAAGAAAAATGAGCTCTATAATTGTCAGTGTTGAAAGCGATCAAATAACATTATTTGTAGGTAAATCGAACTCTTTAGTGTTAGTCATTAATTGTACTAGTCCTAATACAAATTCTAAAAGAAAGAGATACTGCAGCCCTAGAACACAAAGGGCAAACGAAGAAACATGGATGGGTTTTAGTTAGTACAAATCGTACAATACCGGTCCGCCCAGAGCGGGAGAAGTTATTTAAATAACATAACACTCCTTTTTTAGGGCAGTCGTGTAAAAATGCCGTGTCCAATTTTTTGCGTGAAAATAACACATGAAATGAGATGATCACATACAGTGTCTGATTGATACAGATTAAGTCATTGAGATCGATCTGTCAGAATGACAACTGTCAATGATTTTATTAGTTAACAGTTCGACGGACCGTTATCCGTGTTTCCTGCTGGTAGTTGATCCTGTTTTTAAAGTACCACGTTCTAAAATATGAAAGCTTTTAAACGTTAATGAGAAACAAAAGTTGAAACAGTCGTTATGAGAGGTCAAAAGTATCGTTAAAGAGTAGAATTGTTGTACTAATCGACTTCTATTTTGAAGTAAAATCCTAAGTATATTTTTTTAACAATAGGTAGGTACTTTGTAGAATATTGAAAAGCCTTTACTGAGAATCCATTCTGTTCTGTAGAAGTAACGGTCGGCAATGCATTGAAGTGCCTCTGAATGAAATTCCATACAATTTTCAGCCTTAAACACAGCCTTTTACGTAATATTTTCTGAGTGTATTGACTGAAAATGTAGCTTTCTTTAAAATCCTGGCTTGTACGTCATTCAAACGAAGTAAAGTGGCTTTTGCTATGTATTTAGTCGTAAAGAATTCTTGAGATTTCGAAGTATTTTCTGGATTTTAGTGTTCCGTGATCAAAGGGTAAAACGGAATGCTATTACTAAGACGTCGCTGTCCATCCGTCTGTCCGTCGGTCACTAGGCTTTATCACACGAACCGTGAGTTAGACAGTTGTAATTTTCACAGATGATGTATTTCTGTTGCCGCTAAAACAACAAATACTAAGAAACAGAATAATATAAATATTTAAGGGCTCCTTAACAAACTTTTTTTTGACGTTTTTATAGATAGTTACGGTACCCTTCGTACGCGAGTCAGTCTAGCACTTAGCCGGATTTTTAGCTTAGTTTTTGAGTTTTAATTCCACAGTGTTGGGGCCTCAATATCTCCAATGAAACTCCCGAAATTTAGGTATATATATAATCTTGATGGTTACACTGTATTTTTAAATAATAAATTTGCGGAGCAGACAATGTCGCGTTCGGTATAAAATTTTGACAACAAAAAGTGACTAATGACGGTGATCGGAAAAAATTAATTGATTAGTAAGGCGCCTAGCCTTTTATAATAGCAACTGCACACATTTCTACAACTAAACGCTGGCGTAAACATCCTCCCCCCCGTTGAAACACGAAGCTTTCAACCCATAAGTTCCTCTTCGGTTGGTAAGGGACAGATGCGAACAAGAGCGCGCCGCACAGTTCCTCGTACAGTATTTATATCGGCTACTCGACAAACCCCATCCTTTCCTGGGAATAGCCGTACAATGCGCCCAAGCTTCCAGCATAGCGGAGGGACGCCATTTTCCTTTATTATGACCAGGTCTCCAATTTTGACGGCGTCGTGGTTGGTCTTCCATTTGCGGCGAAGTTGCAACTCGGCGATGTACTCTTGTTGCCAGCGCCGCCAAAAATGTTGATAAATTTGCTGCAGCCTGGCATAGCGCTGCAAGTTGGTGGGGTGGCAGTCTTCTAAATCGGGTTCAGGCAGCGCGGTAAGAGCCCGACCAATGATAAAGTGCCCAGGAGTAAGGGAATGAAAATCGTCAGGAGAAGCGGATAAAGGACAGAGAGGTCTACTATTTAAAACCGCTTCTACTTGAGCGAAAAGCGTTTGCAGTTCTTCAAAACTCAAATGAGAATTACCCATTACTCGCCTAACATGAAACTTTGCTGAGCGGATACCGGCCTCAAAAATACCGCCAAAATGAGGAGCGTAAGCAGGTGAAAAGTGAAACTGTATGCCTTCCGAACATGCAAAATCAGATAGCTCGTTTTGGTTAATCTTAAAAAAATCATTAATTTCCTTAGCTCCCGCGACAAAGTTTCGCCCATTATCGCAGAATACCTCCGCCGGCCTACCTCTTCGTGACACAAACCTTCGGAACGTCATAATAAAGGCATCCTTTGATAAATCGCTCACGGCTTCGAGGTGAGAAATCTTATAGCGTAGGCATATGAAAAAACAAAGATAACACTTGACTAACGAAGCACCCCGCCCCTTTCTATTTAAAATAAGAAATGGCCCAGCGAAATCAACTCCTACGGTGTGAAATGGAAAGTTTGGCGTGACACGTTGTGAGGGCAAATGTCCCATCATTGGTGCAATAGTCTTACCCTGCAGGCGTCTGCACCTGAAGCAATTATTAAAAGTGCGTCTGGCTAACTTTCTGCCGTTAATCGGCCAAATATATTCCCTAACAATGGCCAACAATAATTGTGGACCAGCATGTAATCCGCGTTTATGCTCGTACTCGAAAATCAACTTGGTAAAATGATGCGAAGCATGCAGGAGAACAGGGTGTTTTTTAGCATAGTTATATTCAGATGAGCCTAGACGGCCGCCAACGCGGATTACCTTATCGCTACTAAAAAAGGGACTCAATGGTAAAATATTTGATTTGGAACTTAAAGTCTTATTTTTGCACAGCAAATTGTATTCAGCGAAACACGAGTCTTGCTGTGCGAGACGACACAAATGAATGAAGGAATTATCTAATTCATCAACAGTCAGATTTCCATGCAGCTTATCATTATTATTTTTGAGATTATTAATAAATCTTAGCACGTAAGCAAAAGATCGTTTTATTTTAGTCAAGCTAGAAAAGTTTTTAAAATTTATTATAAGTTCATTTTGAGTAGCTACATAAGTAGCACAGTTAGGTTTAGTTTCCGGTAAATCACTAGAATTAATTTTACTCGATTTTAAGATAGGCCAATTACCTTCAGGTTCCGTGAGGAATGAAGGGCCGGACCACCATAGATTGGTACTGCCAAGCTTATCTGGACTAATTCCTCTAGATATAAGGTCTGCAGGATTGACAGATGTGGGCACGTAGCGCCACGAAGCGGCTTCTGTTAACTCACAGATCTCTGAAATCCTATTAGCTACAAAAGTTTTCAAATTTACAAAGCTGGTGTGAAGCCAGGCTAGCACGACCGATGAATCACACCAATGTACCTGCTGCTGAACTTCACATCGCAGTGCTCTCCTCACAGCCTTGCACAACCTTGCTGCCAGTAATGCGGCGCACAATTCGAGACGAGGAATCGTCATACCTTTAATCGGACTTACTTTGGATTTAGAACAAAGTAAATTGACTGTTACCTCGTTCGCAGCATTAACCGAACGCAAATAAATGCAAGCGCCGTATGCGCTTTGGGATGAGTCGCTAAATGAATGCAACTCAACCGAGGCGGGTTCATCACAAATCACACGCCGTGGAACCCTTAAGGCTAGCAGAGAAGGCAAAGACTGCATAAAATTGTTCCAATCTCTTTGAACTTCATGCGGAACTGGAGAGTCCCAAGTTAAATTATGCAGCCATAGTTGTTGTAACAACATTTTCATTTTTATTACACACGGACTAATCAGTCCTAAGGGGTCAAAGATTTTAAAAATAGAAGATAGAAATGATCTTTTAGTTAAATTATTATTAGAGGTAAGTGGGCATTTGATTGGGAAATGTAACTGATCGGTAGATGGATTCCATCCCATGCCCAGAGTACTAGTTGACTCGCTTACTAAAAGATTGTCAGTTTCAGTATTTGAATCGAACAATGATGGTAAATTAGTCTTAAACTTACGAAGATTAAAGCATCCCTTCCTTAATTCCTCAGTTACAGATAGGTGTACATAACGCAGAGTATCCTCGCTTTCAGAGCCGGTTAGGAGATCGTCTACAAAAAAATCGTGCTGAATTATTTCCTTTACCATAGGATCAGAGGATTCTTCACCAATCTGCCACAGGCACCGAGTGCTCAAGTAACTAGAACTTGCCATTCCGTAAGTCACAGTACCTAGCTGAAGCGTTTTGATGGGCAAAGACTCATCTTCTCTCCATAACACAAGTTGAAGGTTGCGATCCTGCTCACGGACCTGGACTTGACGGTACATCTTCTCGACGTCACCCGTGAGGAGGAACTTATGTTGTCGAGCTCTTATTAAGATGGAGAACAGAGAATCCTGCATATTAGGCCCAACCATGAGGATGTCATTGACAGACTGACCTGATGATGTAAGAGCTGAGCCATCGAAGACGACTCTAATTTTCGTTGACTCACTGCTGTCTTTGAAGACAGCGTGATGGCAGAGGAAATAAGCTGTAGAAGGTATAGGTATAGCGGATTCGGAAAGGTGACCCAAGTCTGCATATTCACGCATAAATTCTACATATTGCGATTTGACATGTGGTTGTTTGCGAAATCGCCTTTCTAAATTCAACAAGCGTTTTTTAGCTAGTGAATAAGATTCACCAAGACAATCAGGTGTATCCAATAAAGGTAGACTGACTGAGAATCTACCAGTCTTTAAACGGAGGGTGTGAGACAAAAAATGTGTTTCGCATGCTTTCTCGGTATGACTCATAAGTGTTTTAGTTTGAGGAATATTTTCTAAGTCCCAGAATTTTGTTAATTCTTGATGAATTCTGTCAAAAGACGACATAAAGGAAACGGCTGAATGATTACAATCTATAATATTACCCTCAGTCTCCTTCAACTTATTGTCTGTGGGTAAATTAAAAAATAAAGGACCTGAAACCAACCAACCGACCTGAGAACTTCTCAATACTGGCGAGTTGAGGCCTAGAGAGAGTTGATCTCGGCCAATAATGTCCCAGAAAATATCAGCACCGATGACAACATCAACAGGCGCTGGTTGGTGGAAGTGAGGGTCCGCTAAAAAGTAATCACTTGAAATATTAAGTTTATTGACGTCAACGGGCATTCTAGGTATATTACCCGTCAACACTGGCAACACCAGAAAAGAAGAAGTGACGGTGAAATGATTCATTAATGATTTTAACTGAACTACGCAAATCTCAGTGGCCTGAGTGGTGGTTTTGTTGCCTATACCAATTATATTGACCTGCAAAGTGGTGGTCGGTTCTAAAAGCAATCTGGTTTTAAGAGATTGAGTAATGAATGAAGACTGACTACCACAATCCAAAAGAGCACGAACCTTTAGTGTCTGATTGGTCGTTGGATTAACTACCTCAATATAAGCAGTAGACAGCAAAACTTGATGGTTATTTTGATTTGCAAAATTAACAATAGTGTCATCAGTGATGTCTGGTGAAATTGTGACAACACTGGAAATATTTTTGTTTTCAGGTTGTTTATGTAAAAGTCTATTATGCCTTGTGTTGCACATGCGACACGGATGCATGCGACAATTGCGTGCAGAATGGCCTGACCTCAGGCAGTTGTGACAAAGCTTCAAGCTGTTCACCTCACTGATACGTTCATCCACACCTTTAGCCAAAAAGGTGGAGCAATCATAAAGACGATGATTACCACTACAAACACCGCACGATATATCAGAAGTATTATTATTATTGTGTTCACTATTAGAAACATATGACTGATGAAACTTTATTTTATTGTTAGAATCTATAGACTTTGACGTAGCCTGAGTCTTAGGTTTAGAATATGGATGGCTGCTATTTATTGACTCAAGTATATCAGCGCGTTTTTTAAGAAACTCGAAAAAGTGTTGCAAATTAGGTATGTTAGTATCCAACGTACCCCGGTATTCTTCCCACTTAGCGTTGGTATGGCTATCAAGCTTAGGGCTCAATAAGTGAATGAGTAAAATATCCCAGTCACGTGATCCTAGACCGAGACTAGACAAAGCGCGTAAGTTTTTATTAACATGATCCACTAGGAATCGTAATGATTTATCAGACTCGCTTGTAATTGGTTTCATGTATAATAAAGAATTTATATGATGAGTTATTAATTGTCGCGCATTGTCATATCTGTCACATAAAAGTTTCCAAGCACACGTATAATTTGCATTAGATACCTCTAAATTAGCAATAATGCGCGCTGCATCGCCAGTCAAGTATGAAATAAGATAATGGAATTTATGAACGGGAGCGATGCGCTCGTTATCATGTACTATAGATAGGTATGTGTCACGAAACTCAAGCCAACGAAAACAAGATCCGTCAAACTTAGCTATTTGGATTTGAGGTAATTTAAAACCTATGTCATGATCATGACTACATGGAACTGTAGTTAATCGACTTGAATTTAAATCTTTGTAATTACTTTCATCGTGACGATTATGTTTTTGTGTAATACTTTGAGCAATTGCAATGTTTGATATAAAAAGTTGGTCTATGGTTTCACGTTCGTCTATCTCGTCAGATAAGTTTGCAGAATTTATTAGTTCTATCTGACTTTGCAAGTCATCGAAACGGCTGTAAAGTGATTCAAATTTACTTAGTTTTATGGTTAATTCGGCTAACTCAATCTGAGTAAGCTCATCTTTAGATGTAACATTAGATAATAGGTTTCTAAATTTAGTGATTTGACCTTTTATTGAACTACGTTTCACTAAAAGATCCTGTAATTCCTGAGGGTTATGTGTGCTAGATTCACCTCCATGATCCTTACCCATTGTGACCTAAAACTTTGCCAATATTGTGTTTCAACTCGGATTTAATTTAGTAAATGGTCACAAGTAGGTGAGATAATGGAAATGAACAAACACAAACTAGGCGATGATAATAAAAAACTTAGCTCACGCTCCTCGTCTAACGTCACCTGAGGCCGGCTCCACGCAGCAATAGGTAGGGCTCCGCTCCGGTCACGCGGTGACACGGCCGGCGGCCCGTGGACGCGTCGCGCGCGCAAGATCGACCTGGAATGTTCGGCGAGGTGGGTGAAATATATGCTTAAAATGATTGGTTAACACGAATAAAAACTTATTATAATGTCTTAGAAAAATAGCCTGATAATATATTCGTATTGACAGCTAAAACGTCTGCCAATAGATGAAAAAATATGTGAAATTACTCCAATAACTGCCTATGGTGTATTGCTGTAGGTAATTAATTTATTGTTATCCGGTAATTACAGTCACCAATGCACTCATAGAAGCTGTTTAAAATAGGTATTGGATATAAATATAAAGGAAAAAGGTGAAAAGGTAAGGTTGGATAGGTATATGGGGAATTCACAAGGAAAAATAGGCACTTAGCTGCATTGGCCGATGGCTGCGGTGCGATGCTGGATGCTGATCGCTACCGGCGGTGGCTGCAATGGCTGGTACACCTCCAAGAAACTCGGATATGATGCTGCGGTGCAATGGTTACACCGGCAGCGCGTGGTCGCAAAACTCGAACTTGATTCGCACCGAAATTGCAGGTCCTGTCACGGTCGCCATATGTTGGGGCCTCAATATCTCCAATGAAACTCCCGAAATTTAGGTATATATATAATCTTGATGGTTACACTGTATTTTTAAATAATAAATTTGCGGAGCAGACAATGTCGCGTTCGGTATAAAATTTTGACAACAAAAAGTGACTAATGACGGTGATCGGAAAAAATTAATTGATTAGTAAGGCGCCTAGCCTTTTATAATAGCAACTGCACACATTTCTACAACTAAACGCTGGCGTAAACACACAGTTTGCACCTTGACGAATCTATTAAAGTTATCGAAAATAATTTAGATTGATAGCAATTATTAAGAAGGTCTTGAACTAGTTTCAATAGATAAACACTGAAGTCGATCACTTAAAGACCATAAATTGATAGCTTTTTAAACTTAACCCATTACAACTTAGATACTTTAGGTGCCTGAATTTTACATTACTTATAATAATTCGATACAGTATTTAAAATAAATGTAAATATCCTAAAAACGACTCCCCCTACCCCTTTTTTTATTTGTGCAGTTCCGAGAGATTTAAAAGAGTTCAAAGTTGGTACCTATCCAAAACTTCGCTTTAAATTAACTTTAAAGTTTTACGTTTGATCATCTGTAGAGATTGCCATGTCTGCAGTATTTATTTAATATGTGCCCAGAACGTGTGTGTTCTAAATATCCATAAACACGACGTTGTAATTAAGTAAATTACACCCACCGAAAGCTTTTAGTTTTTTTTTTTTACTTTACTACAAGTTTTTGATGTTCACTTCAGTCACCCTTTTATTCCAACGATTTTTAAAATGTCTTCTTCAGAAGCTTGTTCAAAAACCACACATAAAACTTAATTTAGTGCATAAATTCCCTTTTCATGTGGCTTTAAGAAATTAAAAGAGTCTTTATTTTAACTAAGCCATTAAAGTGTCCTCTTTATTGTCGGTTAATAATAGTATTTAAACACTAATGGCAGTCAATGGCGATTCAAAATGGCTGCCAGAGAACATTTTTTAACGTAAAATTAAATAATCTGTACCTTATTTGCAAGTACAGTCGGTCGCACGTTTTCTAGTCTAGTATTACTAAATCGCTTCAGATATTACCCTTTATTACTGTAACAATCAATATTATAATAGTAGACTCATTAAATAACTTGGGTGTCCCTTGGAGCGACGCTCAAACTTGATTTAAGCGCCGTCAACTATACTTAACTGCATCACTAGTCTCAAACTAAAGTAATGTCAGTCCGAAGCAGCTGTTTATTTTTTTCTATACAATGAAATGTTAAGAACAGTAATCCTTGGAGTTTTGCAACATTTTATTGTTTTATTGCTCTCTGGTTCTGGCGAGGCTCGTAAGGAAGTTACTTACGCACATTACAGAATAGCCCCAAGGCGGAATGGTTATAAGAAAGCTATTTTACTGTCTCGGAGGCTCGCCTTGAAAATAATTTTGGTTGCCGTTAGGATCTCAAGTTGAAAGTTTATTGTGGACCGGAATTGTTTCAGAATTATAGACTTTCGGTCGTTCGAATCTATTGTCAATCAAACAACCAGTGCATGATAAAATGAAGTCGTAAAAAAGTTTGCGGGAATTGTTAGAAATTCGGTTGTGTAGGTCGTAAGCTGATGAGATTACAGAGCAAAAAGCGTGGTTTTCAATCTAGCAATCAGCTGAACAAACGATCGATATATGTTACGCCGCGTTACGAGTTCCTCCCTACCAACATTGTGTACCACGCCGCCGTAGATTCCGCACACCCTGAAAACCTGCAACGTACTGACTTTTCCCTTTATAAATTCGGCGGGATTTGCGTGTAGAAGGAGAAATGTAACGATAACAGCGACAGGATCGTTCATTTATGTTAGACTAGCTTTCGCCCGCGGCTTCGCCCGCGTTTAATTTGGGGTGCCTTATTGATTTGTAATAGCAACGCTAAGTTTTCCCTTTTCTTCCCTCTTTCTCCCTCACATCCCACTTTTTTCCAAAAAATATTAGCCTATGTCCGTCTCCTGGTTCCCAACTATCTCTGTACCAAAATTCATCAAAATCGGTTTAGCCATTAAAGCGTGAAGAGGTAACAAACAAACAAACAAATAAACAAACAAACAAACAAACAAACTCACTTTCGCTTTTATAATATTAGTAAGGATTACAGAATGGTGGTGAGTCAAGTCTCTCGCTGGGGTTTTACGAGTTTCGTATGAGTCCCGATCGGCTCCGAGGCAGTTTTCCAGAACTCATTTGAGAAGTTTGGGCGTCATCAAAAGTGGAAATCCGTGCGTCATAAGACTTATTCCTTTGCTTAGTCGTATTAAAGCAATAAAAAGTCTAGTTACACGAAACCTATTCATTATTCATCGAAGCCGAAATTGCTACTTTGAAATGTAATCCGATCTTCGATAAAGTCATAACATTGACGTTACCTTTATTTTATAGAATTACCACCCCATTTAATCGTGAGAAAGTATTTTGAGTGGACGTCATTCACGAAATCCTATAAAGCGTCATCAGAGCATAATAACATTGGGGATATTTCAAAAGTGTCGCACACATTTGCGACCCTTGTAATACCACTGTCAACGCTAGTAATATCATCAGGTAAAAATTGGAGGCCGAACTTGTCCCTTCGGATCGGAAAGGGGATATCGGTTCTCTCTTTCATTAATTGGTTCGTGATCCATCTGTTTCGGCTTTCTCGGGCTCGAGGTCTGTCCACCTCGAGCCCGAGAAAGCCGAAACAGATGGATCACGAAGCATTTGTCATTTAAAAACGTTCGAGTGGAATCCAAACGCTCGGCCCGGCGATAAAAATTAGGCGCTCCTAAAATAATTGAACTCTTTTATTTGGGTCGTAACTCCGAACATTTGAGATACTTTGAACGCAATCAAGTTCGCCTTCACTGCTTCGGAGTTGAATTGAGACATTGAATGTTTGCCATTTTCTTTTCCCTCCAATTTCGCGCCAATAGCAAAAGTAAAAAGGCTCGCCGATACCACCAACATGGAAGCGATATACGAGCTCGCCGGAGAGAACCATTTCCTTTAATGTTTTCATGAGTCTCGAGAACTAAAGAGCGTGTAACAACGTATCTGTTCGTTGCCTTTTAATAGCCCAAGAGCGAACAAACTGCCAAGTATTAAGTTTTATCAACCATCTGCACGAATGTCACGTCTTTATTACAACTTATTCTTTGTCCTCATGAATGCAGCAACCGCGGGAAAGAGATGGGGCGATGTGTGTGTCCCGCTTTCGTCTTGTGGTTTTTGCTGCGCATGAAAAGGTAGGGAAACGAGCGTCCCTTTCGGGCATAGGTGTTCAATTCAATAAAAAATGGCGTACCTGAACCGGTCTCCCGGCATGTTTATACATTTTTCTTACTGTTGTGTAGAGGATTTTTTTGTTACGTATTTTTCGATTGAGATTGAATCCGGAGCGTTATTAAAAAAGTTTGTGGCGTAATTCTCGCGGTTATTTTTACTGTGTGCTGCGGATTTTTGGCGAATTTTCATTTTGTTTTTAAAGCTTATCAAGAACCCGGTCACCGGTGTGACGTTGATTTATGGACTAAGTATGTTTTGAACACTGGGGCTGTATTTCAAATGTGATTAGTATTTTAATTAAATAATAATTACATACTACTGTTAAAGAAAATGGTCTCGGCGTTGTATCGTTAACGTGAATTCACAATATAAGTGATGAATATGAAATATAAAGTCGACCCAAACTAGCTTGCTTGAGAGGCTCCACTAATAAAACAGTTTTGAAGTAAAGACCTTAGTATTTTAATTTGTACCTATAGTCAAAAGTAATAAATTATTATACCATTGTGAAGACGAATAATTACATAGTTAGGAAATTCTGGAATTTAGCTTGATTTATTATTCTCAATATTATTTATGAATCCATTTGTTTATTTCCAGTATGTAATATTTATTTGCCTTAATAGAAACCACCATACCAAGTGTACCAACCGGGAATACCCGCCAATAATCATAGTACAACATACACAAATACCCAAACACGTTAAACAAATCTAAATAAGCAACAAACAAGCCATTAACGCGAAGAAAATTCAAAACAACTCCCAAATATCCAAATAGCTAATGCAATAAAAACAAATCGTATCCGAACTCAATCGAATCGTTTGTCTATGTGCGCAGTTTAAAAAAAAAAAACAAAATGGCGGGTGCTAGCTCTCACAGCTGACTCAGCGCACCTTACGATGGCGTTCGACGACGCTTTGTCCCGCTGCCTTTTGCTAAGCGTTACGATTGTTACTGCAGTTTTATCTTTTGGGAAGCAATGGCGCCGAGAGGACGCTGTAAAGGCATTTGAAATTAAAAAAAAACTTGTGTCGAATGAAAGGTTTGATTGTTATTTGTTCTGGTCAAAGAAAAAGATGAGAGAGCTAGCTGTGTCTTAGAAAAACTGTTATTAGATAACAGTTTTTCTAAGACACAGCTAGCTCTCTCATCTTTCTCTCTCGTCTTAGTGAGGCCATATTATTTTGTCAAAATGACACAACTGCCAAGTTTTTAGTTTCATTCTCGTTGTCCTGACTATCAAAACCATGAAATGCGTTTAGGTAACAAACAATATTGAGTTTTATGATTAGCTGTCTAAAAGAACTATGAGACATAGCCAAAGAAATATCCTACCTGTTATCGTTCAAATATTTCTCACAAAAAAGGTAAAAATAGAAATACCTGTTTCGCTATTTCTGTTCAAGATGGTCGCGAAGGGTCAGCGCTCGGCTACCTTTACGAAAACAACCCTAAATATTTAATGCAGCACAAATATAGACATCTAGTTTTGGCACTTTGTAAGTAATACTGTACCACGACGTAATTCTATGATTAAGATGCGTATAGATAAAGGAAACCCACTTTTACTTTATGAATCCTGAACTGAATAGCTTTGTTATTTGCCTCATTTAAGTCTAAGAGAGTGCAGTTTCTTGTGCACGAAGGACAGGAGCAAAGGTGATTAAATCCTCTTTTGTCATGCCTAGACTGGAAGCTCTATCTTTTCTTAATATGACGTATCTTCCTCATCAATGCCATTAACTTTGTTATCATGATCAGAAGGGCTACTATGACATCTTATAGCAATTCATATTTCACTGAGTGAAAGAGAAGGTGCTAGACACCCTGTATAGCTCTGTCTCTTTCCCTCAGCGCAATAAGAATTGCTTTAAGAGGTCATAGTAGGGCTACAGTTCGTCAAAGCTTTTAAGACTTACTTCACCAGTACCGTGTAAAGCAAAATTTATATCAAATGGCGCCAAAAATAAAACTGCACGTAACCATAGACAACGCCAAACTTTTACCATAGACAATTTGTGGGTGCCTCCTAGTGTGATGGTGTTGATGATATTGTGACCTAACCTAAATGAAAAGCAGGCGCGAAGGTGATTACAACCCTTGTTGTCAACGTTTGACTGGCTACCCTTTCGCATTCTAAATATGAAGTATCTTCCTCATCAGATGCCATTAACTTTGTTAAAATCACGTTGGGCTACAAAAGCCATCGATACCCAACAGTACCGTGTGAATGTGAAGTAAAGACATCAAAAGGCGCCAAAAAACCTTGCACGGAACCATAGAGAACGCCAAGCTGTTACCATAGACAATTAGTTTCGTTCCATGCACTCGGAACAATTGCACAACCAAAAGTATTCTTCTATCTACACAAAGACCCGGGTTTGATGCTTAGATAAGACATTTTCTGTTCCATTATAATACGGTTTTGTATTAAGTAGATGTTTAGCATTGAGTAATATTCGTTTGAAACGTCTTCATTGAAATTGTAATTTTTGTACTTTAATCTAGCGATCGACAAATATTTCTAGTCAAGGGATAAACCATCAAAGGGACCTGCCAGGGCCACCGCCTGCCGGGGTTGCGGGTTGTTCGAAAGAAATACCGCGGCACCGGAACATAAAGGACGAAAGAAGGAACATGGGTGGGTTTTAGTCAGTATAAGTCTGCCACTCCCTCCCGCTTCGCCCAGAGCGGGGGAAGTTATTTGATGATTACCCACCCCAAAAATTTCCCATCCGCAAAAAACATAAACCACACTTTGTAGAACATTCCAGTCAAACACTTGGTTTTCGATAAAATAACTCAGAAATCATATTCTGAATATCACTAGGCGTTTAATATCTCATAAATTGCTTACAATATTCTTGATTAAGTTGAACTCTGACATTGATACTTGACTCCTGTTAAGATGGCGACATTAGTATATGCCTAACTCTCAAATGTTATGTTAAATATGGCAATTATGTCAATAATTTGAAATAAAACACATTAATTTACAAAGTAACTGATATTTGATTTGTAAATGCCAGTTAGTAAGAACATAGTTTATTCGGTAATTAAAACATTAATACTAGTATTTTTATGTAGCTATTGCCGATTTGACTTTACAACTCAGTTCGTACTGGGTAATACGGTACTCCTTGGTAAGACTGGCTGTCAGACTTTCATCCTACTGACTATCTCTAACGACTGTCAAAGATCTACAAAATAAAGTAATAAGCGGCGTCACATTTTTTCGAAATTAAAGCTTTTTTGAACTTTAATCTGGGTTTTATAACCGGCAGTTAGGGTTTCCCAGCTTAGCGAAGAATATTGGCATCAGTCGTAATCAATTAATCGCGTTGATTTTACATGAAATGGATTTCTTATTTTTTTTTTCAAATATGCGACCAACATTTTCGTTACCAATGTTGCCATACATTTTAGCCTTTTTTTTTTAAATAAATTAACACTGCCACTTATATAATATCTTCCATGGTTTTCCGTAATTTATTAGCTCCCGATATTTTGAAGGAGCTGTTGAAGGCGCCATGATTGCGGTATGAATGTAGATTGCAGGTGATTGGTAAAAACTATAAATTAAAAAGAAAAGTGAAATATCGCGAGCTCCCAATAATGTATAATTGACAAGTAAGTAAGTGGCAGTATTAATTTACTAAAAAGATCGTGAAAGTTTAAAAAAAATAATTATGCAGGCTTAGAATATTTTACGAACAACAAACCGTTATAAAATACTTTAATAATATAAAGTTACTTATTATTAAAATATCCTTAATAGGTGACGTATTTTAACGACCTTGAAAACTATAATTATTTCGCCTGCAAAGTGTTTATTTATAACCTTATCGCGTTTCAAATTGTGCTTGCCATATGAAATTCTCACCTATATATTTTCAAACACTATAATGTACATAATATAGTGATGTACAATCCGATCCGATATTTTAACGTATCGATGCAACATGTTGCGAAACCCCGATATTTTGGATTGAAACATACGAATACGATACAATGTCAGATCTATACAAAACAAAAAATGGTTTGTGTCGTCGGTCAAAGTAAAAACATCAAGTTGAAAATCAGCCAAGTTAAAAGAAAACCAACATTATGAAAAAAATGGAGCAGAAGAAAAAAAACCCGGAATTTTATGTGTTTTAGAGGGATTAATCAATAAATTGAACAAACCCAAAAGACGATTCGATACCCCAAGAATCAGTTAGAAACCCATTCGAAACGATCTTAGAATCGCATCGCATAGTTGCGATCCGAATCGAAACAAACTATCGATAAAAATGCAAATAAAGTTCTTCCTTAGCATCAAATACTGGTTCGTTAAAAATACCAACACTATTATTATTGAACCATATAATTTACATGCAGCATGCAATTTGTTATTCTTAAGTTACAATGCGTGATTCTTGTTGGGTATGACTCACGTATGTTGACACTTAGATAATATGCATTATGTCCTTCGTCTGTGTCAGTCTTTGTTCAAGTTATCGGTATTAGGTCACCTTCAAGAGCTAACTAGGTACCTAAGTTTTAAAAGAATTGGTATTCGGATCAGCTGTCTATTCACAATAAACAGAAACGAATTGACACCCTTCACAAAAATATAATAAACTAGCTTTTGCCCGCGGCTTTGCTCGCGTTAAATTTGGGGTAACACAGTTCCCTTTTCCTGATTTGCAGTTACCAGTTTTTTTATTATAGCAAAGCTAAGTTTTCCCTCATTTCTCATTTTATTTTTTAAAAAAGATTGCCTATGTAAGAACGAATCAAAGTTGAAATCCAATCTTACCTTTGCATTGCATAAGTAGGACATCATTTTAAAATTAAAATGAACGCGGGTTTTATGTAAACTTTTACTGCAAAAATAACGATAGTTTAAAACTTGTCCATTAAATTTTTAATATCGGTGAGCCTTACTCAATCAAAGCGGATGGATTTAGAATGAAATAAAATCTTGTACCAATGCAGATGTTTCAGATGTAGGTTAATACTCGATTTTTATAAGGTTAATCCGATAAAAAACGTTTTGAACTAAAAAGCTTAACACGTGTCTTAAAAAAAAGTTTTATTTCTAAAAGAGAACGAGAAACAAACATTCGAAATTAATTCTCTATGGCTTTTAAATTAAAGAAAAACATTCGCGGCCAGTGCCAAAACATTCAACAGTAATAGGTAACAGAAAAGAGTTTGTAACACAATCAAATACCTCCTAACACGCATAAATTTGTATTCGCATACCAAAACTTCCTTATCTACGAGCCACTACAATTATAAACGACTTTAGCTATTTATTGCTACTCTAGCGTAGATTCCATTCCACACCCCATGAAATTCCTGGAACTTTCACAAAGTTCAAACCAAAGTACTACTAAATGGCTTTTGTCTCGCTCTAGCGTTATCTCGTCGGTACGTGTGAAGGAGACAGGTATATGGGCATAATTCACGCAGCTTTTAGTGGTGGAGTCATAAATCTTTGTAGTCAATTCGCATTGATCGTTTGCGCCGACGCAAAAGATACGCCGGTGTCCTTTAGATAAGATACACACGAAGTTGTTGAAATCGTCGGAGTCTAGTGAATCATTCTGTCACAGATTTCACGTTTTATTCTTGGATTCCGAATGAATGAAAAGTTTAATTTCAAATGTGCTCATTTAATGGTACAGCTGTCGATCCACGTAAAACTAGACATTGTTATTTGAAAGTAAACACAAACACAACTTACCTTTGGCAATGAAGACAAAAAAGAGTAACCCTAATTAATTTATTGGCACATATTTCTTTAATTTATTATGGTATAGTTAACACGTAAATGCTCACTTCTAAAAGTAAGTTCGGGTAGGTTTTTAAACAGATCTACATAATAAAATTAGTACCACAGTGTAACCGCCGGACCAACCTGCTGACCACAGCATATTAAACAAACACACAGGACCTTCCCGTTCTCTCAACATAATCCCTTAATACCCCTTCACCCGGTCACCCAACGGAAGAGTTCCAAGTTCCCCCCATTTTTCCTGGAGCCACGCTTTACAAATATGTACAGTATGAAATTGAAAGGTGTTGTAATCCTACCAACCGTGGGCCGATTTAGAAATTAGGTCGAGCGTGCTATTTTACCCAGCCTATCTCAAGTCTACGGATCTGCCCAACACGAGAATAAACCTGATAACAGTAACAAGTAGTAACTATTTTGCTTAGAAACTTTGAAACAAGTTATTCGAACGTTATTTAGTACGATTTCTAAAGCATTTGCATTTGAATAATTTTATTGATTTATTGCATCGAGGTGTGCTCAGACGCTTGTGTGGTTTTCGTAACAGGTTAACCCTTTTCGTAACAGGTTAACCCTTTTCGTACTGTGGGGTTTTGTGAAAATGTACTCACGAATTTAGCACAGTTAATCAATCACGCTGTCAGTAATCCGGTTGCCAAATTGTGTTGATTATTTAAATTATCTACTATTTAATAAATTCTACTAAATAAAATATTGCGTAATCCTTTCGTATTTAGTAGTCGACGTCCACGAAGTACAGTTAAAAGGTTAATTGGTTATTTAACCCACTCCAATTATCATCAAAGTTTTTAGGCAAGTTAAGCTCTTTGAAAAGCCTTACATTTAATGTAAACTATACTCGGTAGTTACGGTTTACTTAGGCTTCTATTTCGCCGTCGAATGGCCCATCCAGAATCCTTGTTCCGAAGCGCTTAGTTCGAAACTGGGTCAAACGGAACATCGAGAGACTGACGTCTTAAAATTGCATTGCACACAAATTCCAGTACCCAGACATAGATTAATGACTATGAAGTTAATTATGCAAGTGTATAGGAAACTATTTGAGCATAGAAAGCTAGAGAAACGGTAAAGATGTGTATTGTACTGATCTCGTAATCATAGGGATGTGCAAAAGTTCAGATGTTACGATAAGATTCGTGTTCGTTGCGCAATTGTGAATAGTGAGTGTGGGTGACGTCACTTATTGTGTGGTGTAAGTTGTGAGCGGTAAGTGACAGCTTTATGAGTTATATGCATGAATTAAATATAAAAAAAAGAATAAGCGTCTATTTCATCAAGTTTTCACTACAAGCTTTAGTTTCATAACAAATAACTTATTTTACCACTGAAATATCTTGTTATTTACTGGGCAATTTATTTACAATTCACCTCCTTAAATTAAGATTTTTCTAATAAAAGATGCACGCATGGTAATTTATCTAAGTTCACGGAAACTTTCATTAAATCAATCTTCCGGCTTTCTTGCACCAAACAAAAAAAAAACGTTAAGCGGGCAACATAGCCCAGTCTCAAGCGCCTCACTGTTTCGAATCATTAATTTGACACTTGAAATAGCTCAGAAGTGTTACAATGGCAGTACGGACCCGCCCACTAAACGTTTACGGGTTAAAGGTTGGCGATCTTTTTAAATGTGGCTCGGAATGGTTGGGCAACCCTGCTTTTGTTAATGGAAATGTAATGAGTAAGAGTGAAGGCTGGTCGAATGGGCCCCGGCAACCATAATTGGTGTGTTGGATCGTGCCGCGCGGTTCCGGGTTAGAAATTTAAAATTCGAAGTTGGAAAAATGGAACGTGGAGATAAAACGCTAGATATACGGGTGGAGGTTTGAAAATAGAACGAGATGGCGGTTTTGAATGAGATTATTAGATGGTCTGTAAGTGGATTTTGGGTATTGTTTATGCTTATGTCACAATAAATTGGAGGCAAAGGGAAATACCGGAATTTGACCGCCCAATTCGCTGTTGTTTGTGTGTTGTTTTTAAAACAGCTGCTTTGATCATCTGTCTCACTGAACTATTCAATGCACAGTTAAGTTTTCCCAGAGACAATATTACGACAATATATCGTTCGTTGTCTATGACACATTCCTTGTCAAACCTCATTATAATTCTGCACCACACCATGAAATACGATAACTCACTATATTAAATTCTTGTAACATTTTATATGTTACGGCGTTATTTTATACACGATACCCAATAGGCACATGGGGTTTATGTGAACCATAGTGTTTTATGGGTTGTTTTTTATCAGGTTATGTCCTGATTTTTGTGGGCATGTGATGCAGAGGAATGAAGGAACTGTAGTAAGGAAAGTTTTAAGTCTGAAAAAGTAGATGGAAATCAAAAAAACGATGGATGGACTGTGTGAACGGTGATATGGTAAGAAAGAAAGTGAGATAACGAGTATAATGAATAGAAAAAAACACGCTGCGCCGATCCCAAATAATAAGGCAGTAGAATGATGTTGATGTTCTGTTTTCTAAGACATAATAGTTCGTGTGACTTCTCAACTTGAAAAGTGATAGCTTTGTTTATTTAAATTTGACATTTTGACTTTAAACATTGTGATGCTAATTGGTAGTTACTTCTACAAAAAGACAAACGTCTAAGCATAGATTTTCATTATTTTGTGTTATTTTCAGTACCTAATTAAATAACCGGTTCCGTTTGTGTTTTCCAAGTGGTGAAATACAATTTATTTTACATAAGTAACGTTAAAGAAACTGTTTAAGTACATGTAAGTTACTAGTTAACACTTTGTATACGGGTATTACCAACTATCTCTGACGAAAGCATGATGCAAAGAAATGTGGTTTCCTTTGTGTGATTTAACTGCCAAGTTTAACATAAAACACATATCAATAATGCATGGATGAATGGTAATGAACACATTCTGAATCAGGCTGATTAACCTAAATACCTAAATAAAATTAACAACTAATTGGCGACCCATGAATGGATCCAGTGGAGGCTTGACAATACAGTTAGCAACCACGATTAAATGACAAGCCTGAACTAGGCTCTAGGTCTGAAAGCTCATTTGTAAATGCCTTGTTCTATTTTCAAGCACAAATTGAATAGCCCTCCTTCTTCATAATTCTAGAACAAAAAGCTACCAATTGAATGAGGCCACACATCCTTTCAAATTTAGAACACCTCGCCAAAACTGGCCACTAATAAAAAAAAACGAAAGGCATGCCAAAATTGACAAGCCTATCATGGCCCAAGATGGCCACCATTACTTACACCATAATGAAACCGTTACCCAAACGCCTAACCCTACGCAAAACTAAGGGTATCGCTTGAAGGACTTGGGAAGTCGATCAAAGTAGGATTTGCGCTGAGATCCGTAGTCGGCGGGCGGAGGGTTGGTTCCCAAATTGAAAATTTTGTTTTTGTTTATTCAGATTGTCAGGTGAGATTTGAAGGGTTGAATTGGATAATGTTTTGGGAATTAATTAAAAATATGTTTGCGTATGATATATTAATACGCAACACGTAGGCACAGGGTTAGATCACAAACAGGAAAAACCTCGAAAGTATTTCAATGGTGCTTAAAATAATTTTATTGTTTTAGTAAAAATAAGACTTGGATTAGAAACTGTACCTACATTAAATATATTTATTTTCCCTAAACAATCATCATCTTCCCAACCTTGTTCCACTCATATTTGGGTCCCTGTCAGACGTCACAGCATCATTGACTTCTTTCTTCTTCATCAGCATCATTTTCTTCTTCTTTGGCCTTCCTCACAACTCCATCCATTTTTTTTGTCACATGACGGTACGGTTGGCTTAGTAGCTAAGCGAATGGCTGGTGCAGCGAAAGTCGCGAGTTCGATCCCCGCACGGAACAAATATTTGTGTGACCGACAGGTAGTTGTTCCGGTTCTGACTGTTTGTGTATGTGAGTTTCAATGTTTGTAAACGCACCCACGAAACAGGAGAAATTCCTAGCGTGGGGCAACGTTTTAAAAAAACTGGCAAAACATGCGTTTCGTTCCTCCTCATTACATGTTCATACCAAGACAAACGACTCCCTTTACAATAATGTTATTTTCCCTATACTTTATTGTTAGAATATTTATTTATATCTACCAACAACTAATATGGCATGGTATGATTGTTTTATACGGTATGTATTAATTTTATGTACACATAACATACTCATTCCTTTAATTAAATCAAATGCTAGCGCGTATTAAAAAATATCATTTGTCATCGCTAAATCAGTTACCAAATGATTAAACAACTGTAATTTCTTAATTCTTGTACGATTCGCCAAATAAACAACCTACCAACACGACCACTTAAAACTTCAATCCTACCAACCGAACAAACTTAAAATTATAAGCGCTACCAACAATACAAACACAATGTTCTGGCAGCCCTGTCAACTTAATACACCTCATCTTAGAAGTTAAATCCTTGAGTTGCAGTCCTAATCTTTCACGTCGATGGCTCTACAAGACTAAATAAAGCGGCGTTCACATTATCCTTACGTTTAGCACTAAAACTAAAGTTTGGTACTAAATTAAGAGTAATGAGAAAAGTCCTCTGTTTGTTGTCATCCGTCTTTACCCTTGGGACTCGTGAAAAACAAGTTAGGGATTCGGTAAAGACATTGAGAAGCAGCGGCTTTCTGGATGCAAGTAGTCAGACGGAGTCAGTATTATGTCTTAGTACAATGGTTATAGGCAAAGTTCCATGAATGATATTTTGCTGATGCTAAAATTCAGTTGTTGGGTCAAACTTAAAATAATGTAGTCTTTTTGAAGTGATGATACGGGATTTTTAGTGACGCCATTACTAATGTCATGTGAACGCAGCCTTAATATCGTCTGCATTATTTGCATAAGTATTATAGTTTCTGGAAGCTAGTTCACTTGAGTCCTCTTGTTTTGTCTATGACATTGTGATGAGCCGTTATCCGTTTTTTTTTTATATTTGGAAGCTATGTGGATTTACTTTACTGTCATTTCGTAGTCTAGTAACCGCTTGCTATTAAGTTGGCTAGCCTGACATTTGAGTCAAAAACAAGAATATTAAAACTTCAGGTTAGCCAACTGTGTAAAACGATTTATAGAAGAGACGTTTAGCGCCAATACTAATTAAATTTTAGAAAAAAGCTCAACATAGAGCATTTTTAGAAGCAAAACCATCTCAAATTAAATCCGTATAGTTGCAATTCCCCAAGTTATATAATGGTAGCGTTATTGCTACAAAACACATTTCGTAAAATCAGCTCGCCAAGCGACTTGAAATTGCTTTCAGGTGGCCCAGTTTAGGGCTTCAATTTCGGGAGTCCGGTCTTGAAAGTTTTAGCGGTAGCTTCAATAATCCGGGTCCGAAGTATGTTGTTCAAGGTCTATTATTAAAATTTCTACCTACCTTAGCAGTTTCATACAAAGAATGGAGGTAATATGGAGCCAGCTGTTTTCTTTTTATAAGTAAGTTTTTTTTTTAATTCGGTAGTTGTTTTAGTGTATAAGGAATGAGGCCGACTGCATAACATTTATTCTTAAATTATGATATGGCAGTGATTAAAGTTCCTAATGAAATTTAGGTTTAAGACACCATCATCTGCTTAGATGTCTTATCCCTTTCAGCAGAATACTAGTTTTTTTTACATGGAGTGACTATCTATCTGACCTCCACAACACACCTAGTTAGCTGCAGCTAGGAAATACACCTTAGTAAGACTGTCTGTCAGACTGTCAAGCCGCTGACTACCTTTGACATCAACTGTCAAATATCAATAAATGACAGCTGGGGCCGAAAGGGCGTAACGTGCTTTCCGAGGCACAGAGGAAACTGTATGTAATAGGTGGTCACCCATCCACAGACAGAAACTCTGTATGTAAAGGGCCACCCATCCACGTTCAGACCCAGTTAAGTGACGTGGTAGACCGACTGAATGTGACTTATTTCTTGAACAATATCACACATTCACACCTCCTTAAAAGTGTTTTAAGTAGCTAATTAATTAATTGAAAGTTTTTTTTTCCTATACCAGCTCCTGGCCTAATTAAGTCCTCATTACTGCGGCACCTTAAAACTTTTAAACCAAAATCGTTTTAAAAATAAACCGTTTGAGAAATCTTTATTATTAAATTGTCTCACGCCATTCTTAATTAGATATATTTGCTTTGGTTAAACTTTTTTTAACAGGAAAAAACAATTTAAGTCAGTCCTTATTTGGAAGTCTCGTGTTTTAGGAAATGAGAAATAACATTAAGTTAATTTATGGTCTTGTAAGTATCTTGATCGGCACCAATCGTTAGGTTTTGGGTTTTAAGTTTCAGTATTATACCAATTAGTTAGTTTACTTTTTGAGTATAAAACAGACAAAGTAAAAATGGGGTTTGTGCTTTTTAACCAACTTAAAAAAAAGTTTTCAATAACACTATATTTTTTAAAATGTTTGTTACGCGATTTCTTTGTCAAATGTGGGGCGATTTTCAAAATTATTTTTATAATCGAAAGGCTTCCCGAAGGGTTCCCATATCAATTATAACTATATACCTTCGGTAGTTTGTAAGTTATCTTCTTTAATACATATTTTTTTATTGTTATATATATGGATGATAAAATATCTATAGTAGCAATGGAAAATGAATAGTCGATAAGAATTTGTATGAGATCCTATCAAACCACAACTAAGAAGGCTGAAAAAAGTGGGTGGCAAATAAAAGTGATGAATCAAACAAGTCACCGAGTTTCGGAAGAAAAATTTGTTCCGTTTTTTGGATCGCTAGAATTGGTATTTTAAAGATGAGAAGCAATCTATTTAAAATAACGGTTATTTGATGACTAAAATATGTTTTCCTTTCCAAGAAAATATATTTTTTTACATTCCATTACGAACACAAATCAGTGCGAATTTTCCTTGACAATTTACTCATTTATAATTCTGAAATTTTCCACGTTTTATTTTAAACGGAACAACATTCGGATTCTAGAACTGCACGTGGTAATTTTGTGGTCGAATCTCAATGCGCTCTATGTCCTATACATTCCCTGACAGTTCGCAATAAGCTGAAATTCAAATTACTGCATAAATTTAGAACTTTAAGAGCATTGTCACGAATTACTGACAGCACTTAAATTTATTGCTTGTTCAATGGGGTGTCGACACTTGTATTTAGATCCAATTAAGTGGTTTTAATATCAAGTTAAGTATCTTATTATGTTATTAATAAACAAAGGTATCATGACACTTGGTAGCTAGTTTTCGGAATTATTTATATTACCATTTTAGTTGAATGAAATGAATAATGAATGTCAGTAAGTTTATCGTTGGATACAAAATGTTCTACAATTTTAGTTTTTAAGTATTGCTAAAATGAGTTTTCAAATGATCGACCGTTTCATAGCAAGACATCTTGAGTAACCGATTCTTCCTATATTAAGCGACTTTGTACTTAGTAGCTAAAAGTTAAATCTATTTAGGTACTCTTAAAATATCGCCATCTAACAATCGTCAGCCGTCTTAGTAGCCATCTCTCATCGTGTCCTTTAACCCGGGTACTATTTAGTCCGGGACACCCTTTCGTCCTCAATTTGTTATAGTTATCCTGCATCCCGTTTTGAGACAAAACCTCTTAACGTCTATCAACAGGATGTTCCATAAACAAACCTCTTCATATATTTTGTTAACTAGACTACCATGTGGCGGCCATCTTGGATGTTTACGATCAAAATTGACGTTTACTACGTTCACATAAAGTTTCAAATTGTTTGTTCGTACTTGTCAAATTGAATTGTGTTGTTTGGCAAGTTTGAATTTGCTGCTTGTCTCTTGTTGTGAAGTTTGAATTTGGTCGTTATTGCTTTGTTTTAAGGGTGTGGTGGCGTTTTTAGGGGGGGAATTTTTAATGTTGTAATAGCAGTGTTGTTTGCATACTGACAGACGAGGAACACCCGAACAAAATAGTTGGGGTGTAAGATTTTTTTTTGTATTATTTTTCATTTGTTATTAATCTATCAGCGGTTTTTGGTAACAAGGTTCATGACAGTTTGTTATTCTATGTGATCGTTTCAAAATAACGAGGGACTGAAATATCCAAGATGGGATCGAGAATGTTGGCTGCGAGATAAAGTTATATTTAAATATTAATTAAAAACCAACTTTAATAAGCTTACCTGGAAACCAGTTTATCCTGTAGCGCAAGCGCAAAAGCGTGAGAGAATGCTCCTAAAGACCATTATTAAAGGCCCACAAACCTCCGACGCCATTATTTACAGCCACCATTCCTTTTATAAATACGACACCCATAAAAATACATAATGTACACCTACATTTTTACATTTTTTCGGTGAAAAAACTTTATTTCATGACAAAAAGGCACTCGGCCACAAGAGCCACTTGAAAAAAAAAGTACGAAATAACGCGCGGTATCCTACCGGAAGTTGGGTGGCGGAAGTCGCTAGGCTTCCCGGAAGTGCTAGAGGGCTCTCGGGAGCGGCCCAAATTGTATTTAATCACAGTATATTGCAACCTCAGAGGCTGAAAATCGGCACGTACAGTGTGGACATCAAATTATTAAAAATTTAAGAGCTACCCTTCATTTTGTCGATACTTAATGTCGGTTGGTGTAAATGTGGGCCTAATTTTTTATTTATTTATGACCCGCTTTTGGTAATGGGTTTAGAGGGAAAAAGACGATCTTTCTCTGTAGAACTTTTAGCACTGCATACATTATAATGGCGTACAGTGGAATACTAATTTGTTTACATAGTATCAAGTATAGTAATAATGTACTAAAATACAGCTCTTTATTAAACCTAGCCCGCAAAATTTACGTACTTACAAACATAAAAAGCATTCTATATTTTAATTCTGGAGCAATTCTATCTCTATTCCAAATACCATTCAAATCTGTCCAGCCGTTACTACGTAAAAGAGTAACAAACATACATATTAACAAATACATTAGAACAACACTTCACATAGACCTGTACACGCGACAACTTTGCCGTCAGTACTCGACTAGCCCAGACGTAAATATGAGAGAACCTTATTTACGTTAAACGCTCCCTTTCTTTGACCTTACATAATTACCACTCCGTTTCTACTAGTTCAGACCCTGCTAACTGAACTACTAACATTAAGTAACTTTTTTCCCTAAGGACGTGGTGTGGAAAACTTAAACGCAAATAGCGAAGCTTAAAGAGATGACTTTTCAGGAAAAAGCACACCAAGTTGAAAAAAATAACTTTGTAACTTGTTTCAAAGGCCATCGTCATCTGTCTAGCTTTTTCTCGCATGTGAAAGGGTTGATTTTTAATCCAACTTGATTCAGACGCAAATACTAGAATTTTACTGGAAGCTTTTCTATTTGACGCCCTCGACCCAGTAACTGGTGCCCGTGGGGACTTCCCACTCCTGCCGAAACAAAGAAAAACTTCAATAACTGGGTAATACGAAACCTTTGGTAAGACTGGTCGACTTACATCCCGGAGTCTGACTACGAAAATCTGACAGCCGGGACCAACAGCTTCTTTTGTTCTTTGAGTCACATGTTACAGAGGAAAAGAAAGAAAAAATGGCCAGCATTAAATATTAGAAAAAGAAATACTCTTGTCGCTTTCGCTTCTCTATGGCCGTCTCGCTCCAACTGAGACGGGTCCTCAAGGAATACTTCTAAATACTCGTCCAAATAAAGCTGAGTACATAGCGGCGAGATATTAAGTCTTGTAAGTACTTGTCAGAGAACTAAAGTTGTAAATTGCAAACTTTGCGTAGTCGTCGGGGCGCTCGATGCGCGTTGAGTTCGCGCTTGTAATGTTTTGATGGGGGTGTTTCATTTTAAAAAGTAATTTCTTGGTGTTTTTCGTGTTTAACTGATGTTTGAGGAGTTTCGTTACGTTTTGGTTTAATTTGAATTTTAAGAAAAAAAAACTCATTTCATCACTTTGCTTTCCGTCTGTTTGTCTGTCAAAACACTTTATCGAGAACGAAAGGAGGTATCGATTTGAAATTAAGACCACCTAAGTCTGTGGTTCCTTGGCGATGTGAAAATCAACCCTTTAAGTCTAAGCAGTCAAAAAATATGACCGTTTATGTCGCAAGTTTTGTACGTACCCCTCACTGCGCGAGTCCGACTCGCACTTGGCCGGTATTTTTATAAAACATTAAGTAACTTATATGAATCCAGAAACACTCATAACCCAGTTTAACTCGCTCCCGCATCCCTAATACAATAATTACACTGTCAATTTCGTGAGATAACCTAAAAAAACCCGACAGAAATTGGCAATCAACATAAACGTCGACCCGTTCCCATAAAAACGTCACGTCATTTCTAATCTTACCGTGAAACCAATAAAACTCGTGCTTTAACCTAAAACGAACACATATATCAAAACATGTTGTACTGTAAGGTTTTTATTTATTATTTTTGTTTACAACATGTCAAATGCAAGGCGACGCGATCTATCACTAGTGGCGCGCCTGGCGACGGGCCAAGGAAACTATTTCCAACTATTCGGACAGCCGCGCTAATAGTTTTACAGTTGTGGGCCCCGCGTGTGCGCTAAGCTTTGTAATTAATACCCCAACTAGGATCTGGAGTTTATTTAGTTGTTGAATTGACGTTTGGGAAATATTATTTGGAAAATATAAATTATTGCTTGATGGTTTGTAAAATTGCTGGGTCTCTGGTAGTCTGGCTCATAGTGCCTAATCCTTAGAATAGTAATCTCATGCTGCCATTGACTATAGAAGAAAAAAGTTACCGTGTCGAAAATATGTTAAACGAAAAAAACAACAACGACAGAGCTTCAGAGGTTTTGAAACAAAACCAATCTTACAATTATAATAAGCAAGTAGCTGGCAAATTTAAAAGGATATGAAGTCAATATAACTCTCAACAAAAAGACATCTAACAAAATATTATTTCAAAATAAACCGTATGTAGAACGATCAACATAAACATTCAAATGTTTTTATATTTCGAACGCCCAATATAACATTGCTGTTCAGAGGCGGCGCTGCTTACTAAGGAAAACGTCAACGACCTGTCAAATTCAGTACATTTTTATTTAGTTCCATATTTCGCCGTCTGTCATGATTTTTTTGGTCAAGCTGAATGTCGTAAGCGTTTGGATCTTTTTTTATAGATGACATGTTTCAAACGTTTGACTGCAATGTTGTATATGATTTAGTGAGTTTTAAACTGTAATCTTGTTTTAGTGCCTGCCGAAATCGTCGGGTTAATTTATAATTCGTTGGGATTATAAAATGAGTTAAATAAGTTATTGCTTGTAAAAGATTAGTTTGGATAAAAAATGTTGTTTGGAAATTCTTGGATAGGTACACACAATCTAGGGCAAGTAATTACTTAGCTAGTTTGCTGATTCACTTTTTTGCGTCTTCAATCTGTTGAACAAGGGGCGATGTAACAGATGGATTGAAACATAATTTATGTGAACTTGCTGGGCAATTGCTCACCCTTTCTTCTCGTACTCCTTTGAAACTTTGTTTGTATTTTTTTATGGGATTAGTCTTCTTGATTATAACTTAAAAAAAAAAAAAAATACGTTGGCTCACACTAGTATTTTTCCTGTATTGTAGGTGCGTTTTTAAAACATTTAAACTCACATACACAAACAGCCAGACCAGAAATAACTACCTGTAGGTCGTTGAAATATTTGTGCCCAGAAATTGCTAGTGATGTATGAAGGTTTGGATGTTTTTCGGATACCGTATCTCAATGGATAATACGGAACCCTTTTAGGATCATTTTGTTGTTTTCCGTCTGTCTGCCTGTCAAGACCCTTTATTTTGGAAAAGCATTGAGATATCTAGTTAAAATTAAAAGCATAAACTCAAGTCTGTGGTCCCATAAAGCTGTGAAAATCAAGCTGTTAAGTCTAGGCACTGAAAAGATATGGCCGTTTATGTCGCAATTATGTCCGGAACCATCGGTGTGCGAGTCCGATTCGCACCTGGCCAAAAACAACTACAGAACAGATTTAAATGAACATATAAATGTCACACAGTTAGTTCTTTACCTGGATAGGATACTTTTTATCCACACACAAAATCCCATGGGACAATTTTAGAACGCCACATAAACAAAGCCGCGGTTATGAGTTAGTTTTGTAATACATCCAGTAATACTATGTTACACCACGATTTCTTGTAAGACTTGAAAATAAATGTATAAACTATGAGCAAATAATCCTTTTTATATGCTCAGGCCATCAAACTAACACTATAATACCTTAAAAATGATATCAATAGAAAAATACGTGACATCTATGACGTCACCGCTGACGCCTAATGAGTGGGGTGACTGACCTTTGAAGCGGGAATTTTGCAACCGCAGCGAGTTCCAAGTCCTCTTGTATTGAGGGTTGCCAACCTATTTGTTTTTTATGCTAAGCGGATTTTGTGTTGTAGCAACCCTTTGCGAGTAACTTTTTTTAAAGTTTAAGAAGTAAAAGGAGGTAAACATAAGTCTTTGTTTTAAAATGCAGTTGATTGTAAAGGAGTACGATGTCATCTTTCTAAGAACTGTGAGTCACGTTTGTACTGCATTATTTTAATGAAGTTTAACTGTCCGGTAAGATCAACTGCCATTTAGATGTTTATCTGGCTGGACAACCAGTGTATTTTATGTCTAAAAGTATATCAAACAGAATTCGGAATGCTTTCGTCCTCAAATTATTAGCTTGTAAATTGATGGTCATGATTCTTGGACAATTATTCATCACCAGTCATGATATAGACCTTTTTTAGGTAAAAACACTAACTTTTTTTTGGGGTGGTCAATCATCAAATAACTTCCTCGGGGGGAGTGTCAGACTTTTACTGACTAAAACCCACCCATGTTCTTTCTATTGCCCTTACGTTCCGGGTCCGCGGTATCTCTTTCGAACAACGCGCAACAAACAAAAAAAACATACTACCTTCAGCCAGTGGTTTCACCCACTTGCAGTCAACCAATTGGCGAATAAATTTAAGAAACTACACTATTTTTGATGGCGTTAAAATTTAAATTACTGGTCCCATACGACAAAGAAGTCAAAGCCATTTTGGAGAGTCCCAACTATAAACCTTTTCTGATGTAAATCACGGCCTTTCCCTGTACCCCTCAAACCGTAACAAACTAAATGAATATCCAGAAGGGCTACTATGACATCTTATAGCAATTCTTATTCCACTGAGGGAAAGAGATGGTGCTAGACACCTTGCATAGCTCTGTCTCTTTCCCTCAGTGGAATAAGAATTGCTATAAGATGTCATAGTGGTAGCAGCAGTACGGATTGATTAGTTAAGGCCTTGACCTGATTCCAGCGACCCCATGGCAGCACTGTCTGTTAGGAAAACGTTACTGTAACAGTTCGTGTATTAATCTTTGAATTGTATCTAGATTTTGCTGGTAAGATTAATGTTATACTGAATTGGTCCAGATTAGAATGTAAGCTGTGTTGGCAGGTTGAAAAATGTTACATAAGTAAATCAAATTACAAACACGAAATGTTGGTCTAATTTTAAGTAATAATTGAATTGGGTATTACTTTGAGGAATTTCATGACAGTAGAGGTGACACGTGTTGAGAAGTTTCGGTTTCATTATGTTTGACTAGCTTTTGCCCGCGGTTTCGCTCGCGTTAAATTCGGGATAACGCGGTTCCCGTTTCCTGATTTGCATGTACCTGCTACCTGTAGTTTTTGCCTTTGCGCCTGATTTATTGTAATAGCAAAGCTAAGTATTCCCTTTTCTTCCCTCTGTCTCCCTCAATTCTCACTTTTATTTTTTTTAAAATATCGTGCCTATGTCCGTCTCCAGGATTCCAAAAAATATTAAAATCAGTTTAGCCATTTAGGCGTGAAGAGGTGACAGACTTACTTTCGCTTTTATAATATTAGTAAGGATATACTATCATATCATATTGTTTTTTTTTATGACATAACAACATTGTCGTTGCAAGATTTAAGATTAGATTTAATCAAGAGTGATTAGGTTTTTTGGGATACCTCCTATCATCGTCGATCTCCTCATCCCATCGAGGCCCATTTACAATTAAAAAAAAAAGAATTTGAAAAAAAAAACAAAACACAACCAAACAAAATTTCTTCCAAAAGCATACACAACTCTGTTCCACCGAGAGTAAAGACTATCAATGACTTTTAATCAACTAAATAAAGTTTGGCTTTGTAATTCGATACTTAAGAATGAAACAAGAAGTAACCCCAACATTGTTAAATTCAAAAGCAAGTGTTTCACACAAATCTAATAATCTTAACACCATTGTCTTCCCTGTCGTCCCCTATCACGCAGTGCACCCGTGGGACCTACCACATGGGACCTGATACCTCTCAGAGAATTGAAGGGGGTCATACACCTTTGCACACCCTTCGGAGATCAGTGGCTAGACGGTGGCCTTACAATAGAACTTTTGGAACCATCGTTTTTCCCACATTTTTCAGAGACCTATTACACTAATTGTTGTCAAAGTTTTGAAATTTATTACTCTTTTTAATTTGACAGCTTTTTTTCTTCTTAAACTTAACGTTTACTAACATTTAGGTTTTAACATAACAGATATATACGATCCAAAATAAAAAAATTAGGACATCACATCGCGCCAAAAAAACAAACGCCAAAAATCAAAATTCGCAAACCACAATCAACCTAACAATTTTCTAAAATAATCTCATATTTAGTTAACAAACAAAAGAAACGCAGAAACCCATCAGGATGGATCAAGTGTCAATCAACACGAATAGATTCAATCATCCGTTTTGATCCTAAACAAACTGAAGCGCACACGCACGATAGAGTCGCGAAAAAATCTTCTAATCCTCCTTCACTTAGGATCTAAGCTGGTAGGAATAAATTGAGGTAAGAAAGAGATGGGTTTTTCTTGATTGGTAAATTGTTAACTTAATTCTTTGGATTGAATGGTATTTTTAAAATTGATAAGCCAAATCTGGCATCTTCGAGATTTGAAAGCCAATTTGCTGAATATAAGGCTGATAAAAATTGCCTGTTGTGTCCCGGACAAACTTGCGACATAAACGGCCATATTTTTTGACTGCGTAGACTAAGAGGGTCGATTATTTCACAGTTCGAAGGCTTGACAGAATTGAGTATGTGGTTTTAATTTCAACTGGATACCTCAACTCGTTTTCGGTACAAACAGACAGACGAACAACGAAGTCATTATATTCGTTTATAGTTCCGTTTTCTCCTTTTGAGGCACAAAAGCCTAAAACCTACCGATATTAACTCCAATCTATATAATCTATATACCAAGCAGCTATAAACTCTTCCATTTACTTCACCGACTAAGTAGCTTTTTATATCACCGTATTTAAGAACATCATAACTCCGTCCGTTCACTTTAATTACGTTCTTATTGAAACTAAAAATAAAATGCCGGTATACCCATTAGGCGTTGACAACCCTGTACTCCAATATCTGAAGAGCTTTCATCGGTTCTTACAAATCGCTTACGCCCCTCTCACCCCCTCTTTGGAACGTTGAGAACCATTGCCAGCGAACGTCCCTTGTTTTAAGGCAAAAATTATGGGTTGTACTGTCGCCCGTCCGTTTTTATTTGGCATCCTGTACGAACAGCTACGTTTTTGGCGGCGCAAAGACGTTTGGATGGCTCAATTCACTGGCAACATTCACAACCTTTTTCGGAATGTTTATTGTAATTTTTTGAATTTCGAACTGTGTTTTTAAAAACAGTATTAAAGTATGTTTTTTTTTCTTTTTATTCAACGGAAAAGGATCGACTTTTTTGCACTTTTTTCAGACGAAGATGAATTTTCTGTAGCTACCGTTATTGTTTGATAAAATCGAATCCGCGACAAAGCTGGGTATTCTGTAGGGACAAAGTAATTTGCTAAAGTGGTAATGCCTCCCCTTCTCACCCCGACACCCCCGTTTGTCGTATGTCGTCTATCTACTAAGGCTTAGACGCTTAGTGGTGCTTTTTATCTTGTTTTCTGATTAATATGAAGTGTTTCTGTTATGAATTTATGATTTTATCCAAGTAACTTGATTGAATTATAAACAAAATTGCATTTTTTATCCGATTGTGTACCCAAAAAATTACACTCTAACAAAAAAACATCGTAACTCAAAAATTTCAAATTTAAAAATAATTTTGACAAGCCCGTTGCAAACCGTCGCACGTGAAAATTCCTTTAAAATTCTATCACATATTAATGTCGAAAAGCGTCGTAATTCATCTCTTAGCTTTTAGTAGACGACAGTGGCGTTCGAAATTCGAAAATAAGCTTGTACCTGATGTAAGTATGTTTTATGTTACGGGTATTATATGTCAGCGTGTGTACGAACGAACGAATTTATGTTTCTAAACATTGGTTCAGGATCGATCGTTGCTTTTGAAAATGATCTTGGAGGAAAAATGTTTTAATCAGCACATGCAGTGTATCAGTGTTATTCTTTATAAAGAGTTTTGGTATTGGCCAGTTTGCCTACCACAAAATCGGGCACTTTGCAAAAGACTAAGGAGGAAGGAAATATATTATAGTAAAAAAGAGGCAATAAGGCTAGGTTATAACTAATAGTTTAGCGTATTTAAAATACAATCAATGTAAGCAGCAAAAGCACAGCGTTTTTAGAAAATAGTTTTTATTAGACAGTTAATACACATGAGTAATACCCGTTTATGAAAAAGAAAACAAATTACCTACGTTTTACATTAAAACATTAACCTTGGTTTAAAAAAATCCATTTGAAACTGGAGTAAAGTTTAACACCTGCGTTTCAGTAAATAAACAAAAATGGTTGTACTATTTTTTCGTAATCATGAAAATACTACGGTTACCGTAACGATGCGGCCATGACCGATTTGTCTATTTTTGACTTACGCCGTTTTTCTTCAAGGCATTATGTCATTCATCAAAATTATTTATTTTATCGCAATTATTTATAATTACCGACTGTTTTTGGTTAACTGGGGAGTTGACAGTCGAAATAGCATGTATTATTTGTTTAAGAAATGATTAATGATGCGTAATGCCGTTTATTGGGCTAAAATAATTATAGGCTGTGTTGTGTGACGTGTTTTCGCATGTCATACGAAATAATATGCTTTTAGCAGAATAGGCTTTCAAAATTAGTTGTAAAATCTCTTAATTCTTAGAGGATTATATTAGTGTCCACAGTAATTATGGAATAATAAAACTGTCGTAGTTTTAAAAAAAAACCAAAAAGTAGGTTATGCCAAAAAAGTTTTGCAACATAATAGACAATATGTTTACTTTTTTACTTTTTCATATAAAATAAGGCTCGGTGTTATTTTAGCAATATTTTTAGGCTTTTGCTGAACTCCTGGCAGTTCGACATACAAGATAAATCTTCAGATTTTCCGTACCTTTCCTCTTGTATTGCGTACAGGTCAGAACAGTACCTCGAAACTTGGGAGGAGTCTCTCGAAATTAGGTTAAGGCTTCCTTCCTGAATTCCTCAACGAAATTCTTCATTTGAGTGCTTCGTTAGATGAAGGAATGGCGAATAATTATGAAAATTTCGTAATACCTTCGTAATTACGTTTAAATCGTCGGCTATATCGATATTGGGGTGTTGTTGAGTTTGCATCGGGAAGTGTTCAATCAATGGTGGAGTTGGATTTAATTTGGGTAAATGGTCAGAACGCCTAGCAAGGCTTTGTGATTGCAGTAGGGGCAATGCTGTGACTGAGCGACGTACAAGGATTGGAAAGAGAATAGTGTTGGCTGTCCGGCGATGAGATAAGCAGTCGACATTTTTGCCATCGCGGGAATACCCTAGATGTGGCTAGCGCAAGGACGTTTTGCTTAGAACAAGTAAAGAGGCGCCTAAACCTAGCGGTTGGTGAAATCGAGCTATGGATGATGAAATGTCCAGAAACATAGATATTGCAATTTGACATTCATGACTAATGTTCCATCATAAATTGATTGTTTGTAAAGAAAACCTTGTGATCTCTTATTAAAAAAAAAAATGACATCTAAGTAGCCAGTCGAATACTGAAATATTTTCACACTAGGAATGATTCAAAATTAATTAAAAAGAAAAATAAAACGGCTGACTCTGCCTATTATGAAGTTGTCGTAAAAAAATAAAGGTGTACGTGAGTTAAGGCTGGGTTACACCGTAACAGGTAAACGCTGAGTGGTGGGTAAACAGAGGTGTTTACCCTCGCGATTGGGGGATTATAGGGCTCTAGCCACGTGGACTCGTGGCCCGTGGGGTTGGGTAAAGTGGCGCTATCACGCGTGGGGGTAGGGCATGTTGGTTTTGTGTTTATCTGTAGTAATTGTCTGAATTAACATAAAAATAATAGGCTTAACTTTATTTTCTGCAATTGTCTGTTTTCGTTAAGCTCAAGCCCTCTTAATAAGTACTACCTTTAGACCGCGGCTTGGCTCGCGTTAAGGTTAACTATTGTTTCCACAGAAAGTTTTTAAATAAGGATTATGACACCCAGGGATACTGTGGCTTAGCTTTAGTTAAATGTAAAGTAATCGGTTTTGTAGACAAAACTACTGTTAGTGGGACAAACGTGCGTGTATTATGCGACGTCACGGTTGGCGCACTGGTTGAGCGATCGATTGCTGCACTGCGTATCGCGGATTCGGTTCCCGCACGGAACAAATATTTGTGTGTCCTACAGGTAGTTGTTCCGGGTCTGGCTGTTTGTGTATGTGAGTTTGTATTCCTAGTGTGGGGCAACGTTTTTTAAATATTAAATTATTAGTAGTACCCTATAAAAGATGGCGAGCCTATTGTCATCAACCGAGCTGTACTACAAACTACTGATGGAACCTAGAACCTCATATTCAGCTCTGCTCTTTAACTAACTTGCACCCGCAGCTTCGACAGCGTGATGGTCACAAAAAAGTATCCTATGTGTTATTCCAGACTCTCTTATCTACCTCTTTGCCAAACTTCATCAAGATCCGTTCAGCCGTTTTGACGTGAAAGAGTAACAAACATCCATACATCCATTCTCACAAGCATTCGCATTTATAATATTAGTAGGAAGTATGATACTTCATTGCGCCTAGATTGAGACAAAAAGAACATACAATGCCATCAAAATGTATTCTGGGGCTATAATAAATTCCTATAATCCATTTCTAAAGCTGTATTTCTCGGAACTTAAAACATTTCCTGTACCGTTACTAAGAAATTTAAAATCAATCCTTAGAATATAATGTCAAGTTACGATCCACTTTATACTCTGTAACACAATATGATACTTAATCATTGGAAATATAAACTGCATGACTTCTCAGAATGGCAATATATCGGTTGATAACCTGGGCTAACATTGCACCTATAGTCTTATTTGTCTCCTGATAATACAAGTTAATAAAATAACTTATGCTTTACTCGGAGTCGTAACTTGGAACTTAAACGTAAATGATTGAATGCATACATCGAATTTAGAGTCTTCGCGGATGAGTAATCATCAAATGACTTCCCCAGGTCTGTGGATTGAGAGTAAGACCTTCAGCCAGCTCAAAACTAAGTAACTACATGTTACTTACAAGGGGGTCCTTGTGGGGTAAGAGCTTCGGGTTAGGGAGTCGCTGGGGAAGGACAGCAAAGGGACAGGCTGGATCTGTTTTTTTTTTTAAACACATCATTGATGTTGGTGATTAATTATTATTTTTTGACTGGCGTCTCTGAGTGTGAAAATTTTGACTACCTATATTGTTATATTTAATTTCCCACCTGTAAAAACGATGTGAGTGGAATAATAATTGACGGCACGGTTGGCGCAGTGACTGAGCGATCGACTGCTGCGCCGCGTGTCGCGGGTTCAAGCCCCGCACGGAACATATATTTGTATGGCTTACAGGTAGTTGTTCCGGGTCTGGCTGTTTGTGTATGTGAGTTTAAATGTTTGTAAACGCACCCACGATACAGGAGAAATTCCTAGTGTGGGGCAAGGTTTAGTTTTTTTTTTAAAGTTCAAAGTGGCTTCTATTATTAAACTTCTTATTAGTGACAGGTCTACCGACCCCCTCTAAGTGCGTCAGGAAGAGGTGTTTTAGTCTTACAGACACATTCCTTCAATGTCCATTAATGTTAACGGTAAAGTAATTGTGTTCATCGACATTTGTCGTTGTACCGATGACAAAAGTTGAAGTTAAGTATTTGTTGTAAAGGGAATTTCCGTTCCTTGTTTTCTGCATCGCCGGTGGCAGTGCAGGTCTTTGACTTCTGCTTTTGTAAACGAGAATAAGACTTACAAAGTATGATGATCTAGCTTTTGCCCGCGGCTTTGCACGCGTTAATTCGGGGTAACATAGTTACCCTTACAACTCCGAACCCCAACTACCTCCGTATACCTCCACGCGTTCCCGAGATCTTGACGGAAGTCTGACAACAAAGTGATCTTATAAGGGTTCCGTTTTTTTCCTTCTGAAGTACGGAACCCTAAAAATCATCCTCTATTTCCAGTTAGGTTTAATAAATCAACACTCTATAGAAAGCTTGTCAGCGTCCGTCGTGGGACCATAGATAAACCGTATGCGGCGTGTGTGGGCGCATTTAATCCCGTGCCATGGTATCTTATCTGCTAAGGGGACTTCCTGAGTTCTTACCTAGTGGTCAAAGGTTCCAAATGAGATTGTGTGTATTTAATGTGGGTTATGGATTTTGTTTTGAGTGTTATAGAAATCAAGGTATCGGATTGCAATTCTTTGAATTGTTTTGTTTTTTTTTTTCGTCTTGACGCTTGGCCTGCACAACTTAAGTTCAAAGAACTAGACACAAGTTCGAGAAGGTTAAAATGCTTTAGTTTAACGTTGTTGAAAACCATATCAAAGATCTTCAGTAAGCGAAAAATTTCTCGCACTATGCTTCTATCATACCTTTTTGCGGATTGGAAATCATTAAATAACTTCCCCCGCTCTTGGTGTCAGACTTACTGACTAAAACCCACCCATGTTTCTTCTTTTGCCCTTTAAGTTCCGGGGCTACGGTATCTCTTTCGAACAACCCCCAATCCCGGCAGGTCCTGGCAGGCCCTTCTGCCTTGCCCTACATGAACACGGACAGTCGTCACTACCAAGCAGATCTAAATAATTAATACTAACTTAACTTTTCATCACCAACACTCATTACTCAAAACCATTTCTTAGGTACTCGTATTGACTCGAATAGCCAATATCGATTTAATATCAAGTTGCCGACCGTATGAAACTAACCCGTTTAGCTTGAGACCACTCAGCTGATTGTCACGGCATTGTGGCGATGAGTCCTATCAATTGATTGGTCGGATTGAGACGTGACATTGATGACATACGGGTGGAAAATTTAGAGAGCACCCCGTATCCACAATCGATTGGTTGGGTATCGATTCGGAAACCCATGTGATTCTTGTACCGAAAGTTTATAATATGTGGGCTGTTTGGTTTATTTTTTTTTGGGTTTCAGAGTTCATTGATTTAGAAGTTTTACAAATTTACAAAAATAGCATATATACAACTGGTTATTTGTGCCAAAATGACGATAGAAAGTGGGTTTTGAAAAAAACATAGTCTATTTTCGGTTGTGTATAACTGTGACATGTAGGTATTGATAGAAAAACAAAAACTGATCATAATTTTCCTGCCCTTGTCGGTATCTATTTGGGGTCGGCGCAACACGTGTTCATCTTCCATTCTTGCCTGCCAGCCATAACGGCATCAATAACTCCTTTCTCTTTCATGTCATTCCTTACACAATCCATTAATCTTTTCTTTGGCTTTCCTCTCACTCTTCATCCATCAACATCCAGATCCATCTCTCTTTTAGTCACATGTGCTTCGTCCCTCCTAATGTAATGACATTACATATATACAAAAACTGATAATACAGGTAATTCAAGCCACTTAAATCCACACTAATTAGAAAACTCCGTCAATGTACCATTGCAATACTCAATCGCGATATAAAAAGTTATATTTACTTATAACCCTTTTTTAATTTAAAAAGAAATGGGTTTATATCTTGAAAACTAGGTCAACTGCTAATCATAGTGTTTGAGTAGACGTTGAAAGAATATTTAATCCTCTGCGGAAAGCGGATTTGTATGGGATGAGTTCCGAAGCGAGACGATCGGGGACTAGGGGTAAACTTGCAATGGTATCGATACTTTAAATCGATCCGTATCGCAGCTATACGATACGAGTCTTGAATTGTGTCGAATAGTTTCGATACGATTCTCCGAATATCGAATTATATCCTCTCGTTTTCTGGGAAACACGTAACATATTAACGTGACACGGACAGTGACACGATACGATTCAATAATTTCGATACTTTTGTTTCGATTCGGAATATCGCATCCTATTGTATCGATACGGTTTAGTATCGTATCGTACATTACTAGTATGGAGGAAGGGGGGTAGCAGAAGTTTTATGAATCAGTCGTTTAGAAAATGTTTTCTTTGTTGAGTTAGATATTGAAGTAATCTAGAGCCGAGTGGTGGTTTTTTTCCGATTATAAGTTACAGAATTTGAAATTTTATTATTATCTAGCAAGAGATACTATCAAGTGCTCACGGATAGTTCACAAAAACCTTATTTTTTGTGGTTACTTGTATATTTTTTGGAGTTGGATATTCATAAAAATGTACCTACGAGTAAAGTTATTATGTATTCCGTTTTATTTTATTTTTACACGAATTTTTTTTATTCCATATTAAAAAATAAATAAAACATTACAAATACAACGTTTAGTAGCCAACAGGTATCGGGAACAGCCAGGTTACAATGACATCTTATAGCAGTTCTTATTCCTGTGTGAGAAAGAGATGGTGCTGCCGAGACACAGTCTCTGTTTGTCTCAGTGGAATAAGTTCTGCGAACAGGGTTATAAAGTTATTTACTATTATGATAAATTGACTTCTGTAATTAAATAACCTTGTGAAAATAATAACTTTTATAAACAACGGGAAAGATATAACTTAAATAAAGCTGATTGCTTTATATAGTTTAAATCAAGGTAACCTTCAATTCGGACGTCATATGGGCGCCACGGACGTTCTTTTAAAGTCGTTTACACTGGTAATTTCACCTGTATCATGGGTACGTTTGCAAACATAAACTCACATAAACAAACAGCCACACCCGGAACAACTACAGTAGGTCCTACAAATATTTGTTCCAAGCGGGGATTGAACCCACAACACGCAGCGCAACAGCCAATCGCTCAGCCACTGCGCCAACCGTGTTGTAACGTTTAGAATGACTTAGTACTTTGAAGAGACTTCTTCTTGATTATAGCCGTACTTATGTCTATAGTACGGCCAACGAGAAGCGATACGAAAGGTCATTAACCTAAAGAACAACTGTCGCGTTGACAATCTAATATTTAGCTCTTTCCATCTTGTGCCTTTGTCGTAATGTCTCGTTCTCCCGGCTAAAACATGATAACGTTTAGACGGGTTCGCCAACATTCGGGCGGCCATTTTAGATGGGGTTTTAGCATGGGTTTTGTTTACATTTGGTATCGCTTCTCGTTGGCCGTGCTATAGGTATATATATATCTGTTTACACCTGCCCGATAAATCGGCTTGTCCAATGTTCCATTATTTATGTGATAAAAGCCCATTTGTTTTCGTGAGTTAAAAAGTGTTTTATTTACATTTTAAGCGAAGAAAGTGGGTTAAGTCGATTGGAAGCTGTTTTTATCAAGTAAGACTTACTTATTTGTTGTTTTTTTCTGTTTTCAGGTAAAATCTACGAGTATTTCTAAAAGCTTTACGAGGTGAATATTTCTGTGGCAGTTAAAGGTAACATCATTACTAACCTTTTAATAAACTGTGATAATATTTTTTAGTTGTTTTAAGAACCGCTTTTGACTGCCTCGTTGGTCTTGTGGTCGCAAGCGCAACTGCTGAGCAGGAGGCCTGGGTTCGATTCACGGGTCGGGAAAAATGTTGTTGGGATTTTCCATCAAGAATTTCTTAGGAATTGTGCACGGTTGAGGGCAATAGTATCACCCCCTATTACGTGAAATGTGGATGGTAGTGTTATGTACCTCTCTGCCGCACCCTTAGGGAATTCAAGGCGTAGTGTTACATTTATGTTGCTTTAAGTAACACCAGACAGTCAGTGTCTGGTGTCTTCAGACAGTCCAAAATATGTTCTTGCCGGTTTAATAGGACCTTAAATGAACTCTTGCGCACTCTTAAACACATTAACAAAGCAACAAGCTTATAATGAACAGGTGACAACAACTAAAAAGAGCCACACAACGAACAATCGCTGTAATGTGTCTATTTGTGCGCAGGAGTTCACACGAATACCGAATTAAAAACACATCAGAAACGTATTACACTAACTCTTTACCACCCGCGCGGTGTTCCTTTGTATTTGATGCTGCGCCATATTAGACCTAATGCGCTTCATAATACGCACTAAGATTCTCTAGGAATAAATTCTAGAAAAATCTCCACTCAACCAAATTCGAACTCTAAAGTTTGAGACATAGAGTTCAAATTCTAATGGCAAGGTTTTCCGGAAACGTAGGGATGGGAAGGTATCGAAACCGGTTTTGTGGTTGTCTTTTTTTTTTCTGGAGAGTTCAAAAGTGGAATTAAGGTTGTAACGTAAGCGAGAGCGATTCCAAGAAGGTTTTTATTGTAATATGTACTGTGTTTGTATGGTAAAAGGTTCTTTTTATGTTTTGGTGGTGTGATAATACTTTTTTTTCATAAATATTTAAGACAGTATTACTTTAATAAAAACAGTATAAGTTCTCAATGGCCAGATACTTAGTGTTTCTAAGCTGTACGGCATATAAAGTTTAATATAAGAATAATAGAAACAGATTCCGTTGACTAGAATATTTCTGTTTGAAGGTACAGTATCCAAATCAAATATTTATATATGTTTTTCTTTCAAACTCAAAGCATTTACTTCGTTAGACCATTACAGGCACTTTTAGATGTCAAAAAACAAAAGGATAAAGCTATAGTCCCAGGCACAATGCGTAATAACTTGTAAAAGGACTGCAGTTGCCGCCTGCCGGGTCCAAAGGAGAGAATCTCTATGGAGAAGAATGGGCAAGAAACTCTACGGACACTCTTTTAATTTATAATATTTTTACAAGATCATGATATCATTAATGTTGAGATTAAAGAAATATGTGACAACGATGTAGCTATCTTCTATCTACATTCAGAGTAAAAGCAAAAAAAAAATAAACCGTGGCAGCTAAGTGAAGACCAGCTCCAACTGACAGCGCCCATTCACGAACCTGACGCATAGCAATTTTATATACATTTTTTTTTTAAATAAGTAAAAATAGATGGTAAAATACGAAAGTGACAAACTTTTTGCACAAATTAATTAACACAAAAACAATCATTAAATTAGATTATACAAAATTTCAGCTAGATGTCAATATTAAAAATACACGCACAAAATGAGTCATATCAAAACAAGTAATTAGAGACAAGAATGAGTCAATAAAAAAAATCTAAAAGTTTGTCATTTAGAAAGAATGACGCATGACGCATATGTCTGATTCCAGACCACTACTAAGATTAATCACACATCTACCTAGAACCTATACGGTTGATCAAGTAGTACTAAGTGCTATCGGCACGGTAAGCACTTGATACACCAACTAACAAGGTTACAGCAAGTGACAAGTGATTTAACCAATCGGCAGACGTTACTGAGCTTCGGAGAGTCCTAATTGGTTGAGTGATTGTAAAGAGCTTGACTGATTGGTGCTTAGGGATGTGTGATGGAAGTGTTTTGGTTTTTGGACGAGTGGTGGAGAGCCGTGGGTAAATAATAAAAGCTGGTCGATCTTATTTTCGTTGGTCTGCCACTCAGATCCAGACGCTGTCCTCCCTCAGTGACGCCCTAAGCCGAGGCTCGTACAGTCGTACCCCAGAGGGGGTGCCCTTAGCGTGTAGTCGCTTAGTTTGTAAGTTTTCACCCTGGCTGGAGGTCTTAATTTTTAAGGCATCCACAGGAATCGCCCGGTTAAGCAGACGACAACCTCCTAGGTTGAAATGCGAGATGCCACTAAGACAAAAAAAATTGCCTTCGTTGGTATCTTAAACTCGAGTTTTCCCCGTGAGGGATAGTACTCAAAGCCGTTGGTCTCGGCTGTCAATTGTAGAGCATTTGAGGGATTATTTAGCGAAATCGTTATTGAAGACATTCTCCAGGAAAGGTACTCTGAAATTGTGTAGAAAATAGAAGAAGAGATTTTTACGGATTTACCGTACGTTCTTCCAGTGACGGACAGGTCGTGTCGATGGCGCGTTAGTGTTCCACGCGCTCCTCAAAGAGATGTCAGCAAAGCAGACGGGCCTGCCAAGGCCACCCCCTGCCGGGGTTGCGGATTTTTCAAAAGAGATACCGCTTTCCCGGAACATAAAGGGAATAAGAAGAAACATGGATGGGTTTTAGTTATTAAAAGTCTGAAACTACCGCTTCGCCCAGAGCGGGGGCAGTGATTTGATGATTTCCTACCCGCAAACGCCCGTTTTTTTTTTGGTATATGTAAACATATACCAAACACATGTCTTTATAAACTATTGGTAAAAAACCACCGCTTACTAAACTTGAACCTCAATCAATCTAAACACTAAAGTCTAGTTAAGACCACTAACCCTGAAAACTGTTATTCAGTTTATAAAAGATGAAGTGCTATCAAATATTTGTTTTAGCATACGATCAACTTTGATAACACGTCGGCACGTCGGGTTTGCTTAAGAAGGCTTCCTTGCACTTCCTTGGGTTGTTATGTCCATCATTTTAGTATTTAAGGACACTATCGGAACTTAAAAATATTAATTCTTATTGTTGGTAGACAATTTTTTGGTAAGTCAAGAATAAATGAGAGCCTGGTGTTTGGCATGAGGAAAAGGAATGCTTGAATAAGTTTGTCTTGAAGAAGCTTTGAGTATTCATAATAGTAATAAGAAAAATATTTTCTAAAATTATAAATGCGAAAGTATATTTTTTGTTAGGTTCATTTTTATCACTGAACTGATCATCATCAGGTATACAGAAACGGACCTTCAACGAGTATAAAAGTACTGTTTCCGAGGAAAACAATAATATCGTTCTTATAACAGTAGATGGCGTCACGTGTCCTTCGAATCATTATGGAAAAGTAAGCAAACTAAAACCTGAATTGATTATTACACAAACGCGAGCGAACCCGCGAGCAAAAGTTTGTATTTTCAATTCGAAAAATGGGATAATTATCGGACGGTCATAAAATAATGGTTTCTACATTGGGCCATTGCTTATTCACGTGCATGCAGTTCATAAAGCAAATGCCATTTAATTAAATTTCGAATAAAAAAACGTATGAAAAAGTTTTCAAAAGCCGAAATATTTTTTACGAAAAGTTGTGGTAAAAAGTTGTTCAGATTTATTTGAATTTTCGTGTTCGCTTTCAAAGTTCAGTGACCTAGTGCATTTTAATTTTGAATTTGTTAAACTTAACTCGGTAATCCGTTTGTGAGGAATCCCTTCAATGTGAACCTCTAATTTTGGAGTTAAAAGACGGAAACAATTAATTACAAAGTTATGGCCAAAAAACATTAGTTTTGATTCAAGATACGAATTCATAATGTCTAGAAAAAAAAAAACCGGCGTGTTTTTATTTAAATTTGTAACACAATACTTTTAACCTCGATGCGAATTTAATGATTCAACCTGAAATCTAAATATTTTTATGGCCGCCCACCTTGTATAGATATGCGTGTGAGAAATAAATGTATGTTGTTATAATTTGAATGCGTTTTGTTTTGTGCCAGCACTTTTTTTACACGCAAAGACATTTAATACCTCCTTTTTAATGAATTAGGTAATTTAAGATTAGAATGGCGTGACTTACACTATACATGTATGAAAAAATTCAACTTAATTAATGCTAATTTAATTTTAAGATTTTTGTGTAGTTTAAAGCACGTTCAGCTGTTAGTCCCGGCTGTCATTTGTAGATATTTGACAGTTGTAACTGATAGTCAGTGTGCCAAAAGTCTGTCAAAAAGTCTTACCAAGGAATATCGTATTACCCAGTAATGACTGGGTCGGATAGGCAGTTGCTCCATGTAAAATACTGGTTAGGTGAGGTTAAGCAGATGATGAGATGAATCCTTGGACCATAAAGTGTCGTTACAACAAAACTGACAGTCACCCTACATGTCCAGCTAGCGTACGTGCGACTGAGACTAGCAACAACGAATTTATACGACCTTCTTACAACAGTTTGTATAGACGCCGAACTCTTCAGAATTCCTTAGAGTTACGCTCATCATTATATTGTGTTTTATGTACTAGTGTGTTATAGATTGTTTGAGTCGTGTGAAACATTGTTGTTTTAGATTTAGGGGCCACTAGCGATGGATGAATCTGGAACGTGGTTTGAATGTGTTAGTGATTTCGCACTAGGCGTTTGTCCTGGGTAGGTTTATGTCTTTGACGTTTATGATTGCTGTTAGATAGACGTTATAAACACGAGTGCTACAATTATAAGTACAACTTGGCATAAGGCAGTTTAACGTTGATTGTAAGTACACAGTTTTACAAACACGTTCCAAAAAAAAACCTTGATGATTTCAGTTTACTCTTACTTGTCCAAATAGCCCTTTACAAGCTTCGAAAATAAAATCACCGTCCGTCTGTCTGGCTAATCAAGTCACTAAAAGGCTATAAATAGCCGACAATGGAGTAGTGTTTTCTCATTAGCAATATTTTTTTATTTAAACCTTCAAAGTAACTTTGCGCAGCTTTGACACCAAAAGTAAGGACCCCATGCTTATTTTATCGTAAATTCTATCGTAAAGGAACACCATGTGCATAAAACTTATAGTGAGCAATAATTAAAAACGACAAATATTCCGGGGCAAATTTCGACGCGCAGTGAATTTCAAAAGACTACGAGTCGATATTTGCCCCGGAATATTTATTTATTTTACTGATTTGAAATTCATTAGCATCCTTTTTCGTTTTCTGTCTTATGTAAAGAAACTGGACTGTTTGGCAGAATTTCTTTGTTGATATAATGAATTAATGATTTTGATTTTAATATGTTTGAAGACTGCTGGGTTTTGTGGTCGTACCGATTAATAATCGATTGCTAACTAGTGATGTGCTTCTCTGTATCCTGTGCTTAGGTGCCTAACTTAGTGTCAAAGTTTTTATGGTACACATTGGCTTTTGGTTTCCTCACGATGTTTTCCTTCCGAGGCAACTGATATACACATACTGTTTGTCACATGAAGCTGAAAAAACAGAGGTGTGTGCCTTTTTTGTGAAATCATCAAATAATTTCCCCCGCTATGGGCGGAGCGGGGGGTGTCAGACTTGTACGTACTGCCTAAAACCCACCGTCCGTCCGTCTACTGTCAACGGCACGTTAGTCCACGCGCGCCTCAAAGAGATGTCCGCCAGGGCCACCGCCTGCCGCTGTTGCGGGTTGTTTGCAAGAGATACCGCGGCCCCGGAACATAAAGGGCAACAAAAGGAACATGGAGGGGTTTTTGTCAGTACATGTCTGACTCCCTTCCGCTCCGCCCATAGCTGGAGAAGTTATTTGATGGTTTCCCATACAAAACAACGAGTCAATACCAAACTGTGGAGTATCTTGTACGTATGTAGATATCCTCTTTAATTTGTTATTGAAGTTAAGTTAATGTATAGTACGGCCAACGAGAAGCGATACGAAAGGTCATTAATCTAAAGAACAACTGTGGCGTTGACAATCTAATATTTAGCTCTTTCCATCTTGTGGCTTTGTCGTAATGTCTCGTTCTCCCGGCAAAAACATGACAACGTTAAGACGGGTTCCTCAACATTCGGGCGGCCATTTTAGATGGGGTTTTAGCATGGGTTTTGTTTACATTTGGTATCGCTTCTCGTTGGCCGTGCTATAGTCAGTTACTAATTATAGTAATTATTCTTTTAACAAGTTTTACCACTTACCTCGTAACTTGTACGTGCCTACCAACTTAGTATCCGTAATTAACAAGTACATTAAAAGTGTGAAAAATAACAGTAAGAAAGACATGGAAACTATGTCAAAGTTGTGGTACAACTATTTTGACATGGTTACTTCAACTTATATCCCACAATCTATGAGTAGTTTTAAATGAAAGCTTTTAAAACGACGACACGGTTGGCGCAGTGGCTGAGTGATCGACTGCCGCGCTCTGTCGCGGTTTCGATCCCCGCACGGAACAAATATTTGTATAGCCTACAGATAGTTGTTCCAGGTCTGGCTGTTTGTAAATGTGAGTTTCAATATTTGTAAACGCACCCACGATACAGGAGAAATTTCTAGTGTGGGGCAATGTTAACAAAAAAACTGTTGCGTTGCTCATATGTTTCAAAAGGGCTTTTGATGCCTTAGACAAAAATTTCAAAAGCTTTCGAGGGTATAAGTACCTAGTTGTCACCATCATCATCTGCCTAGCCTTTTCCTTACATGTTGGGGGTCGGCTTCCAGTCTAATATGAGTATTCTATTTGGAGCTACTGCCTATCTGACCTCCACAACCCAGTTAGTACCAAGTAATACGATAACCCTGATCAGTTATAGTTTGGTCAAAACTAAATTGTTGTAGAAATGGATATACTAAAGGCTTTGCCCTTGTAAATCCCATACATTTTCATATACTTAACGTATTCATTGATAGCATTTTGAGAAATCTTAGAGTTTAACTTATTTTTATTTCGGTTTTCTCTAGCACCACTGTTATAATATATTACATTTAAGAATGATCTTTAAACTAACTATCTTAAAGGCATGTTAACAATATGAGTTATATTAATAAAGACTCATTTAATATACTAAGTATAAACACCGTACATTAAATCACAAAAAAAAATTAACAAATTGATATTTAGTAAATAATTTGAAATAGACAATAAAATAATGTAAAGTTTACTAAAAATTGGACTATAATTAAGTTAACTTATAAAATATAAACAATTTAGTACCTGTCAGAAATACAGTGTTCTCGGACAAACCGCGGAACACTTAAACAAAGCTTAAGTGATTTTACAAATGTATTATTAATACACTAACTTATCAAAATTCTAAAACATCAACATAAGTGCATAAACAAATGTAAATGTGCCCCAACATATATAACATTTATACACAAATTAGCAAACAGAGACGTTAGAATTTACATATTTCCGTCGTTCTTTATTCGCGGCCATTGATGCGATTTCCACTCGACTATAAATAAGACAGCAACTCGGCCTATAAAACGGTTTTTTATGCAAAATCTAGAGGAACTAATTCTGTTCGCGTTCTTTCTTGTATATTTTAACAATGTCTTATTTTGTCTTACATTAGGAAACAGATTTTAGACGAGATACTCACTAGATTTAGGTAGGTGCCTTTTGTTGGAGATCGCGAGATTTTTATGTAGGGTATGATACGTCAAATCTCTCAAGGACCGCCATTATTTACGTCAACTATCCATCAAGCATCGCCGGGCGGGCTCTTATCGTAAGCGTAATCAGATTTTAAGACTTATCTTTACTACAAATACAGTTTTAGCTCGGTCGGGGTTTGGTGGCACAAATTTGTGCCAGCGGGACTCAGCGGTTATACTTGTTTACTGGCACGTTTTTGTGCCGCGCTGGCTCTAGAGGTAAAAATGTTTTTTTTTTTTTAAAAGCGTTGCTCACTATGAATTTCTCATGTATCGTGAGTGCGTTTATAAACATTTAAACTCGCATACACAAACAGCCAGACCCGAAACAACTGTCTGTGTAGGTCATACAAATATTTGTTCCGTGCGGAGATCGAACTCGCGACACGCAGCATAGCAGTTGATCGCTCAGGCACTGCGCTAACCAGGGCCACCTCCTGCCGCTCTGCTCTCAAGAAGATTTATCTCAGGAATGCGTAGATGTATTGAGTTGAAAACTATTTACTTTAGTTTGTAGTCCTTTGAAGCTGTGAAAAACTCAAAATTATATGTAAAAAAATATGGCCGTTTATGTCTCAACATTAGGCGGAACTTCGGTAGATTTTTGCCTTGTGTTGCCAATAACACATTTGCAATAAAAAATTATAACAATATTTATGCATACTTCTTATCGAGGCCTAACGAAATAAAATCCATTATAGTAAGAACATAATTTATATGACTTTATCTAACATATTAACATATGATGTGAAGAAATAAAGGAATCCCACTTAAAGCGTAGACATATTAGCATATACCTAAGTATGTTATTTGAACATATAATGGACAGGCTAATTGTTTTTTTTTATGTTAAGAGCGTGTATTCTGAAAGTTGGGAACGGTGCAAATATTTGTCAAAAATTAACCATCACTCTGTACTGCCCTAAAATATTGATAAATTAAAAAAACTAATTAATACCGTCGCACTCATGATTTAGTTGTAAATAATCTAATATATAAAATTTTCTTGTCACAGTTTTCGTTCCCATACTCCTCCGAAACGGCTGGATCGATTTCAACGAAATTTTGTGTACATATCGGGTAGGTCTGAGAATCGGCCAACATCTATTTTTCATACCCCTAAGTGAGCAGCGGGTGAAACCGCTGGGCACAGCTAGTAAACTATAGAAAGCACATTTTAATTGAAATGGATGTAGTTGTTTTTATTGACAACCGCATTAATTAAAGAATTTTCAAAATCTGATTCGAAGTTCGTAGATTCTCCATAACATTCAAACTAACGTTACCGCTTCATGTTTAATAATTATTTTATATTTAACGAGCTGTCTTGTGCGATTTCACCCGCAACTTTAGTTACTGCCCCGCTCCCATGGGTAGTAGCGTGACGGTGTGTAGCCTATGTTACTTCCTTATAATGCAGCTTCCTATCAATGTAAAAATGGTTAAAATCAGTCCAGTAGTTTTGGAGTATAGATAGTATAAATATTATAAAACTGGTAAAAAACCGCACTGACGGCCAAAATATATATTTTGCAATAAAATTGCGTAAGTACCAGAAAAAAAAACTACTCTTTGACAGAACAGAGATTAACAAATAAATGATTATTTAAATTTGATCACATTTAGGCGTATTCTCATAATTATGTGACCTTATTTCTTATCTCCGTGATAACCGGTTTGAAATCGGATTCATTACAAGGAAGCATTTTTGTCGAACAAGAAAGCTCTTGTTAAGATTATAAGTGGTTTTGCAACTAAGTATACTGAGTGTTTGATAAGGTTCATGATTGATTTGTTAGATCAAGGCTACCAAATTAGTAAAAAACCGGTCAAGTGTGAGTCGGAATTCCGCAACGAGGGTTTACAAACTTGCGACCTAAACGACCATATCTTTTGACTGCGTATACTTAGAGGGTTAATTTTTTTACAGCAAACAAAAGACTTAGTATATCGTGGTGAGTATATAGTTTTAATTTCAATCTTGTTCCCGAGATATAGGGTTTTGACAGATAGACGGACAACAATGTGATAATATAAAAAAAGGTATTCTATGTGTTATTCCAGACTATAATCTACCTCTGTGCCAAATTACATCCAGATCTGTTCAGTTTTGACGTGAAAGAGTAACAAACATCCAAACATCCTTCCTCACAAACATTCGCATTTATAATATCATTAGGATAAAGGTTCCGTTTTTTCCCTTCGAGGTACGGAACCATGAAATCAGCTTTCGAGGCATTACATAACATCACGCCTGTAATCCCCAAAGAGTTAGACAGAGGTGTACCTAATAGTTCAAATACATTTCTCCAGTTATGTTTAATTCCTATGCAATACAGGATGAGCCTGCGGATTTCCTGCCGGGGTTGCGGGTTGTTCGAAAGAAATACCGCGGCTACAGAACATAAAGGGCCATAGAAGGAACATGGGTGGGTTTCGTCAGTACAAGTCTAACACTCCCCCCGGATAAAAAAGCGAGCCGGATTTACCTTATGTTCGACCCGCGTAGCTGTTTTTCTTTAGCTACAAGCTTATTTAAGCAAGAACTAACAACAAGGTTTGCAAAATGTACTACAGCAAAATAAAACTACAAAAAAAGAAACTAAAATCTCAAGACGAAAACAAAAGGTAATCTAAGATGGCGAAACAAAACAATACAATAGGAAGCAAACGGAGTCACCTGCCTTTTCACGATTTAAATTAATTAAACACCCAAGCTTTCTGCTAGCTTGGATTTCAGCTCACATTCTTTTGAAACAACCTGTATACTAGAGTAGGTAGTGCGAACAACCTGTATATATAGTAGTAGAGATATTCTGTGTTACTTTGCAACGGTTCAAATGCTACATTGTTAGATGGATTGGTGCTAAAAATCTGGCTGTAATTTCTTTAGCGTAGTTGCAATGTTGGCGCGAATACAGTCGGATTTATTTTTTAGATGCACATTTTGTGATGGCAGTGCAAGATTGGTGATTGTTTAAAAGTCTTCTGTGGGAGATTTCGTTTACTGAGATCATTCTATCTCATTAAGAGTTTAAGTGCTCTCGATTTTGGAAGACTCAACCAACTTCTAAGATATGACGTCATCAACATGGAGCGAGCTCTGTAAGCTTCTTATTTTGAACGCACTATAAATGATGTTTATTTTACAAGTAGGTTTTCACAAACACTTTTACACGTCTTTTTAAAAATATAGATGAGGCCGGTGTTTCGTACCCGACTACTCTGAGAAGAAACAGCCGAAACTAACTTAGAGGTCATAATAGTTTCCTTTAAGATCCAGACAAAAAATCTTTGTCAACTTACATGACGATGCAGATTAGTGTCTGAATTGGTCTTATTTTATGTTTAATTAATGTCATATTGTTGTTACTTGTACTAAAATATTATATAGTCTCTAAGAAACTTACCCTTTCAAGAAGCATTCATTTCATCCACCCTGTTCAACAGAATGCAGAATCTGCATTTTCAAAAGTTTTCATAGCAACTTTGTGGCATTTTAAAATTCGTAATAAAGTGAACGCAGAAGTATTATATGTTGCACTTTTGTTACGTTTTTATTTCGTTCTCTTACGTCAGCGAAACTGATGAGTGACGGTGTTGAAACGTTAGTTTTTAGGGGAAAAGTAACTGGGATTTCATACGTTTCAAAAGTAATGTTGAAGTTACTTACAGTTAGAAATGCTTATGCCCGCGGCATGGCGTTATTAGGGACAAGTCAACTAGAAAGACTTCAAAATAGCCTGTGTTAATTCCGGTTATAAACTAACTTTGTAACAAATTACCGCTTTCAATTGTTTTTGTCAACAAACATGCTCACCATTTTCGCATTTGTAATATTTTTATTTATTTATTTTTATTTGTTTTAAAAACGTTGCCCCCACACTAGGAATTTCTCCTGTATCGTGGGTGCGTTTACAAACATTTAAATTCACAAACACAAACAGCCAGACCCGGAAAAACTATCTGTAGGTCATACAGATATTTGTTCCGTACGGGGATCGAACCCGCAACACGCAGCGTAGCAGTCGATCTCTCAGTGACTGCGCCAACTGTGTCGTCAAATATCAATAGACTGTCAAAAATTACTAACATTAGTCACAAATACAATTGATTTTATGATTATAGTGCTTCTGACCGATGACTAACGGCCAATCTCAGCGGAGTTTCTGCGCGGGAGAGATTACTAGTAGTACTATAGTACCCAAGCGTGTGCGCAGGCACAGGTGCACACTCTGTTTCCTCACTCTCATAGTCCGATGGGACGGCAATCCGACACGACCGGAGAGAGCAGGCTTAGGACCAACGGCTTAGCGTGTGTACGAGGCACGGGGGTATCTTACCTCCAACTTTCAAACACCGGGCTGCACTTAAAAAATCCTAATGGAAAAATCCAATATCACTTTCTGCTTGACCCGGGAATCGAACCCAGGAATACGTGCTCAATAGTCACCGTTGCGACCGCGAGACATCCTCCTAATCCTACTAATATTATACATCCATATGTATGGATGTTTGTTACTCTTTCACGTCGAAACGGCTGATCGGATCTTGATGAAATTTGGCACAGAGGTAGATTATAGTCAGGAATAACACAAAGCATATTTTTTTTCGATAAGACGCTAGCGAAGCCAAGGCAGTCAGCTAGTATGCAATACTTAAAATTAAACTTCGAATGCTTTCTGTGGAAGTGTTAACAAAAACGTTTTGTTTACACCATACTCCGTTGCTAAAAAAAAAGTAAAAGGAAAGATTTTTAACTTTGAGTAAGAAACAAGGCAGTAGTAAGTGCGGCAATAAATTGTTAAAGTAGAAAAACATCGTTGGCCACTGTTACTTGGTTTAATTTTAGTTTCTTTAGCTCGTACCAAGTGTGTTTGTTATTCTTATGAATACGGTATTACATCCATTTTTAAAAAGTATCTCATTTTGTTCCAAAAAAAAAAATATTCAATCGATAAGTGCCATAAAACTGCATTTCAATTTTACAATTTCTATTTTCGCGCGTAAAATCACAAAAACGCTTGACGCCATGTTACTCTGTGGCCATGACGTCGGTTGGTCATGTAAACAAATGTGCTATTATTAGTCTTTCTGTTTAGTTGTATTTTTCACTATAGTTTAAAGTATTATTATATGGTAGTATTTATTTCTTCCATGGTAGTATTACTATTATTTCAATAAAAATTAAAATGTAAAGTTTTATAATACAAAAATAGTAAGTAGTTGCTCAGTTGACAGTTGTCAATTTTTGTTAACATGACCATATGACGTAATAATAATGGCGGACACTGTTTCGCTTAGTAAAACAACAGACTAAAAAAAGTGAAAACTTTGAAATCAATTTTAAAATTTATTTAGTTATTTTATTTACTAAATTTAACATTTTCCGACTGCTTGTTGCCTAAGCTATCTGAATTGTATATTTTTAGAATTTATTTCATATAGAGTAAAATACCCTATTAATGATATAATCGCTAAGTGTATTAAGTCCTGAGATTAGTAGATTATCTTAAGCCGAACTAATCCGTAATAATATTATTAGAGCGAAAGTGAGTTTGTTTGTTAAGTCTTCACGCCTAAATGGCTAAACCGATTTTGATGAATTTTTTTGGTACAGAGATAGTTGAAAAAAACCACCTATGTCCGTCGACATAGGTGGTTTTTTTTAAAGTGAGAAATGAGGTAGAAAGAGTGAAAATAAAGGGAAACTTAGCTTTGCTATTATAATAAATAAGGCGCAAGGACAAAAACTAGAGGTAGCAGGTACCCGCAAATCAGGAAAAGGGAACTGTGTTACCCCGAATTTAACGCGAGCGAAGCCGCGGGCAATAGCTAGTATTATATAATGTAATGAAACAATCTTGTGTCTAAATGAAATTTCAACTTGTAGGTTTAAAAACTTTAATAAAACAGTATTATTTTCATGTAATTTAAATGATTGATAGAAAAATCTCAGTCCCATTAAGATTATCAACTCCCAAGGAAAGTACAGTCACGCACACAAGGTTTATGCTTAATATATAATTGATATATTAAAATTGATGGCTCGCTCGTCGCTATTAAACGGGCCCACACTATAAAAATCCGTACATAAAACTCCTCGTAACTTTAGTAGTCAATAAGAATGATATTAAGGTCATTTCGGACCCTTAACGTAATTGAATTTCAATTTACGACTTATATTATCCTCACATTTTAAATAATGCTGTATTAAAAATGGATATAACACCTCTTTATGTAAATAGCAGGCTGCAAATTATTTTGTTGACAGTGACTTTTTAAAAAGCTGGATTAAAATTTGACTGCTTAGTACCTATATACAATGTGTCCGGTCATGGACTATACTTAAACGAGTGTTTTTATATACTATTTGACGGGCCTGTCGGTCTAGTGGTTAATGGCCCTGACTGCTGAGCCGGAGGTCGTTCAATTCCCACCCTGGATAAACTTTGTGTGATGAGCATGATTGTTTGTTCTGTGTCTGGGTGTGATTTATCTATAATATGTATGTATGTATTTATAAATTATATAAGTATGTATATCAGTTGTCTGGTTACCATAACACAAGCTCTGCTTAGCTTGGGATCAGATAGCCGTGTGTGAGTTGTCCCAAGATATTTATTTATTTTATTTATCACGATACACACTTGGGTCTAATTCAATTTCCCGCTTTTTGGCAGCCATTTTCAGATTTTCTCTATGTGGGTACAGAAAATAATCATATCTCATAAAGTTTTGGTCTTACTAGGACGAAAACAGGTTTATTCAGTGCGCAATAATATTGTCTATCGTTTAAATTAAGAAATGATGAGCTTACATGTCCGTAACTTAAGAAAAAAAAATGCAAATATTTTTGTGAAAAATGTTTATTTTTAAAACAATAATTTTGAGTAATAGAATGTTTGTTATATAAATACATAGAATAGTCCGGACACATTGTATAGGGGTCTCAGGGGCGACTTCTAAGAATTGGTTCGTTTCCTATGTTGGGAAAATAGTTCTTGGCATTTTCCTTTAATGCTTTCTCAGTAACAGCCGTGAGCCGGGTTTTTTTACCCGGCTGATGGAAATAGGCTCTGCATTAACTTAGTACTTAAAGGTAACTTGCGAATTCTAGGTGTAGAATAGTCTGCTTTACTCTAAATGGAAATAGTTTTTTTTTTAAAGGACGTTGCCCCACTCTAGCAATTTCTCCTGTGTTGTGGGTGCGTTTACACACATTAAAACTCACATACACAAACAGCCAGAACATCTATCTGTAAGCCATTCAACTATTTGTTCCGTGCGGGAATCGAAGCCGTGACACGCAGCGCAGCAGTCGATCGCTTAGCCACTGCGCCAACCGTGTTGTGAAGTTGTATTGTTAGAATTATACTGCCATTTTAATTGAAAAACAAATAACATTCCATATAAACTACCGTTTAGTTTCGAAATTCTGTAAATCACCGCAAATGGCGTTAGTGGTCAATAAATCTTTAATATCCCAGTCGTAAATAGTCTAATATTACCCTAATATCACGGCTTAGCTATCAAATCGAGGTAATTACGTAGATATCTAACTTAGCTATAATAATTATTATCTATTCGATTTGACTAACGTACCAATAAGTTAAGGTTTTGTAAAATGGCCGCCGTAATCATTCTTAGATTCTGATTGAATTATTGACATTGCGCACACGTGGATATAAACTGGGACAACTCAAAAAAGATATTTTTGCAGGAAATGAAAATCATTAAATAATTATTACTGTTTATATGGGAAGTTACGAACGTTACATTTGTTTTAAATAACCATAAAATCGTTTATTTATATAAAGGGGGCACATATACAATAAAATAAAGCATTTTAACAAACAATAGAGCACAGTTGCTTAATTGCCTGAACTAAGTTGGATCTGTGTTTCAGGGTAAAAGAGCATTAATACTAATTTAAAATAAATAAATTACACAAAATTTACCTTCTGTCTGTGCATAAGTTAATGTTATAAGTAAAAGGATTTTAATGTTACTGTATGTAAATTCTGTTATGTTAGATAGTTGAGCATGATCACTGAGTATTTCAATGCAAAGGTAACAAAAAATTCACGACTTTTTAGTTGTCTCCGTTTTGATCTTGGTGTGCGATTATTTATAAAACCTAGCCTATTCCTGAAGAATAATAAATATTTTTGAGGCTAAGCTTCTAAAAATGTTTGATAAAAATGTATGTAATATGAAATGTATTAATTGAGAATGAAGCAAGCATGTCCTGATTATCCAAAATATTCGAAAACTACAGGCAAAGCCGGGGAACTCAGCTAGTACTTTAATAAAACTCCTTCCGCGTGGCGATAGCGTGACTATTGCCAGATGTGGCCAGTCTAGCTCGCCACTCAATCTTCTTTTATTTTCTTCTCTTTTTTCAACGTAAGTTTATTCCACAAAAACTGGGGGAAAATTGCAACGATTGTAAAGTTTACTAGTTCTGTTTATCGGCGTACTATTTAGATAGGCTCATGATTTTGCATCCAGGGCAAATGTGGACTAGTCGTTGATTGTAATGTCTACAACATTACATTACATCTTGCAATTAACAAATCGTTAGGCGGGTGTTTATGTAATAGTATTCTCTCTTTCCGCCGTTATGTTTCAGTCTCATGTAATAACGGAAGCGCCTTTTGCCATCATCCCGGGCACAAATTCTGAGGCTACTACTAAGTAATTCCTGATCGAAAACCCGAATAGCACTTTGCCCGACCTGGATATCAAACCTAAAACCTCATGCTACACTAGACTAACGAGATATTAATAAAAAAATATTGCTCCCAAACATTCACAACGATTCCTATATTTACATTTTTACGAGTTTAATTTATCAAATTCAATATGAATTATGAATCGGATTTGTCGTGTATCGATTAAATTCGTATTTAATATCGATACGACCTCATGGGAAATCATTCGTTATCATAATAAAATATGGAATATATTACCGGAAAAATATCATATTATTGGTTGACGCGTTTTGTTCGTGATTGTACTTTTGTTGCTGGGTCTAATTGCTTTTATTTTATTTAAATGTTGGTTTTATGTCCATATTTTTTTTTGGTGTTTACGTTTTATTGCAAACGTCTGTTTTTATATTATTTCGGATTTTAATTGGATATTAAACGGTTACTCTAGATTCTATTTGCGAAATTGTAAATTTGTAATGGTTATCGATGAAGTTTCGAGGTTCACGAATTGGAAGAGCACAGTGTGATTTGCACACAAAAGCTCCACATTGGGATATACGAGATATTTTCCAATAGTTCTTCAGGTGCAAAATGTGATGTACTTTTAGTTTTTTCTCAAAAGAATACTCATTCCAACTCAAAAAAAATGTTTTCCCAAAATTACTTGAAACGATGGGTATATGTTTCCGAATGAAAAGCCTTTGCATAAGAATCATGGGCCAAATACACTTCTGTGAATAAACACAAGAAAAACTAAGCTATTGGTAGAAAGATTTGGATTTCCACCCAAAAAAGTCGTTTATTGGAAAACTTTTTAGTAAGGAATAACAGTTGCCAGCGCGATGTTGGGCCATGAAATCAGCGGATACAGATGTCACGCAATCGCTTAGACCGTTCTTCAGGTATTATAGGCAAGATTACATTCTGCGCCTTCTTTTTATAAACTGGAGGCACACTAAGAGGTGATATTCCAGTGATGGTGTAACTAAATACGGACATTAATGGCTGTCAGTAACACAGTGACATAACTGTTATGTGAAATGAAATTAGTAAACAAACCTTTATGTCTTGCTCATTAGAGCATACTGCGTCAAGCAATCAGTGTTCAGTAATCCGATTGACTAGCAACCAAGCGAGCTGATTGGTGCGTTATCCTTCCTAGAAATTGTATTGCTTAAGCTAAAATTATGATCTAGTAGATCTGTTTACCTACTGGTTTACGGTATCTTCTAAGCCAATAGTATCCATTATAACGTAAATTATACTATCGACCGAATCAATATAAACATAGAAATGATACTACTACACAAAATAACGATCGAATTATACTATTTAGTACGGAAAGTTCGCAGTCAGCTACCATAGCAATCTTGAAGTTTGGCTTATCTTTAATTAAACTATGACAGTACCTATTATTGGATAACTTGATGAATGTATGAGTAGGACCGTGCAAGCGTAGATATTAGTCTATCTTGTTTATGAGATATGAGACAATTGTGACGATTATATGACCTGAAACGCCTGGTACTCGCTGGCACTGTGCAAGCGCCTGTCTTGTCTTCGAGATCACAGACAACTGTGTCAATGATATGACCTACATTTGTCTCTCTGCCCGCTCTGCTTCCTCGCATGGCACTCACTGGCACTGTGCAAGCGCCTATCTTGTCTTCGAGACAGACAATTGTGCCCATGGTATGACCTACATTTTACTCTGCCCGCTCCGCTTCCTCTCGTGGCACCCGCTGTTCTCCGAGCCCAACAGCTAGTGAGAAAACAGTCAAGCGAGGTAACATCGTTGGGCAACTTTTACGGCGACCATTCCCAGTAGTCGTCTTCGGCCTACACCCCATATCCGTTTCCGGGCATTTGGCTAATCGTTTATTGTCAACGGAATCTTTTTTGTGATATATTGGTTTTTGGTAGAAACGTAGTTTTTGTGGTCAATGTGGTCATTTGAGTCGTATTTTTGTGGTTGCTTTTTTATTTATTATTGTCGAAGAGTTTGTTAAATTCTTGAAATAGTAGTCGTTGAACATATTATCGGTGGCAGAGATAGTTTAGTGACGTGAATTATTTTAAGTATTTGAGGTTATCAACATTCGTTCAGGGTTGGCAGGAACACGCAGAAAAACGCAATCTGCTTTGATCTTAACGTACTCTCTATCTATCATATTAAAAGATTATCTTTCTTTTTGGTATTTAACTACAGTTCTTTCATAAAAGTTGTTATCAAAGCCCAGTATCTAGATGTACCTATGTTTATGGTAGAAACAGCGAGAGTTTCTTGCCCATTCTTCTCCATAGAGATCCACGCTTTGGAATCGGCAACTACAGTTCTTTCACAGTTATTATGCCTTGTGACTGGGACTATAGTTTAATTTATTATTATTGTATTGACAGTTCAATAGTGCCTGTACCTGGCCCACTTGAAATAAATGTATTTGATTTGAGCTATGCTCACTAATGAACCGGGAGCTGCCTACTAAAATTCCTGTAAGTAAATGATTTTTAGTTTCCAAAATCACGTATATTACATAAAACATGCGTAATTACTAACTATCAAAGCACAACTCAAACACAAAACATTTGTCTAAAAACAGTACATTCAGCGGTGCAGTCCACACTAGTTGAAAAGCTGTTTACCAGCGACTACCACCCAACTCTACAGGAACCCGCGAATTAATCCGCGCGGAACTTTCCAAATATTGCCCCGTGTGTTACGAGACGGTCCGATATAACTAAAATCAGTATTTTAGTATTGATTTGAAATTCGAATTCTGTAGTTTGGATGTTATGTGGTTATGTTGGTATTGTGAATTAATTTGAATTGCTTTTGCTTACTAGGTACTGTATATTCTGTTTTCAAATCAGTGGTGGGTTTCCACAAGGACCTGTATTGGTATCTTACTGCGTAAACTAAAACTAAGTTATGGTTTAACCTATACTTATTTTCTGTTTTTACGGATGGGTAATCAACAAATAACTTCACCCGGGCGGAACGGGAGGGAGTGTCAGACTTGTACTGAGTAAAACCCACCCATGTTCCTTCTTTTTCCCTTTATGTTCCGTGACCGCGGTATCTCCATCGAAAAACCCGCAACCCCGGCAGTGTTTTACTTTTTATGATTATTTGCATGTTTTGCTGTTTTAAAATAACAACCATTTGTTTTGACAGCGAGTGAGAAAAGTCAGTGAGCAAATATTTCATTTCGGATAACGAAAACAACCATAAATCCTTCTCTAGATTAAAAGAACGCATAAATCCTTCTAGAGACTCTAGGCCACGTTGCCTTTCTTCTAAATCAATAACATACGGCGTTTTTCACTAAGGGACACCTTTTAATCACGTGAGGTATTTCAGTTGTTGTCACTTTATATCCCATTTGGTGATTGTGGTGATTCCCCCTCCCCCCCGAGCATCACGTGTATATTTTAAAAAAATAAATAGAAATTTTTTAGATGAAAAGTTAATTTTATTGGATTCTTAGACCAAAAATCGTTTGCTATTAATTAACGGCTCACATTTTTATTTACTTTTTCGTCCTCCAAAAAAAATACTAGTATTTTTTTTATTCTGGAACATACCTAGGTATCTACTAGTTACGAAGATATCAAGATCAAAGTTCCAATTATTTAAATACATGTACATTATGCATTTTTGGCAAAACTGGCAACAGTGTCCATAGCCAAAACTCAAGAGCATTCCTTAAAAACGTTTAAAGAGAGCTAGGAATACTACTTTTATTATTAATAAATAAGTAATACAACGAAAAAAATACAAAGTTATTGACAAAGACAACAAAGGATTTGGGGTAACGATGATACTGGCCTAGTATGTCGTGACCAATCTTGACCCTTGACTGTCAACAATAATAGTCAAGCACGGGAAGTTTCAATGTCCTCAATTTTGTAATCTGACTGTCGATCTTCGTTTGTCAAACAAAAATGAACCAAATCAATATTGTAGTAAGATACTTTTTTTTTTAAACTTTTGTGTCTAAATATTTACTGAAAACTATTGTCCTATGCAGAATAATTATGTGCTTACTTTTCTATGTGAACACTTTACCATATAACGTTAATACTGATACGGCATCATTATCTGCTCAGCCTTTTAATAGCTATGTGGGGGTCAACTTCCAGTCAAACTGTATGCAGCTGAATATTTTACATGGACAGCCTATCGGACCCCTACAACACTTACTGGGGATATAATAGATCAATTTAAATCGATCAATTTACACTACACTAACTACAGTTAACCAATCAATACCGGCTTTAGCTCACGTCAAACGAAAGATTAAGTCAAAAACTTAGCTCGCGAAATGTTGCCCAGTTTAGCTATGGTAGGGCACAGTGAAACAGCAGAAGAGAACGAATGTTTAAACTGAGTTTAACGACTCTTTAATGTTGTACTGCAAAGTTGAGGTCTGTGAAGCGGAATAGATTAGACCTTTTACGAGATCTAAACTTGTTTTGGAAAAAGGAAATGGAGACAATGTGTTGTGTACGAATGGTCGGTTTTGTGCTCAGCGTTACGTTAATCGGTTGTTTTAATGATGTATCTTTTATGAAGTTTTTAAGAACGATTGCGCTTTCATGATACCTTCTTGGCGTTTTATTTAGTCACTCACATAAATTCCATTTCATGTGACTTAGCTGGGCTATCGATAAGGTTAATCCTTACTAATATTATAAAAAAAAATGTTTGTTTGTTTGTTACGTCTTTACGCCTAAATGGCTAAACCGATTTCGATGAATTTTGGTACAGAGATAGTTGTGACCCTGGAGAAGGACATAGGCCAGGTTAGGTAGGGTTTTTTTTAAAGTGAGAAAAGGGGGAGAAAGAGGGAAGAAAAGGGGAGAGTAAGATAATAATATTTTGATCATCATGTGGGTTAAAGTAAGCGTTAGCCCAATGTAACTATGCCACGCGGACGAAATCGCGGCCGGAAGCTAGTTGGTATATAAAGCGAAGAAATCTCTAGTATTAACTGCCTGTTCTATGGTGTTAGTAGATTCATTTTTTCTTCTGACTCGCCTGCTATAATACGAGGTTTAAAATATAACCCAGCGAAATGTGAGTAAACTGTAGTAGAAATTTCATATCTGTTGCTATGATACAGCTCAGTCTGATCCTGCGAGGAAACGAGCGTGATGTTAAATATCTCTTTAATAACATTTTGGGGTTTGGCTTGCTAATAACTGCGCGCACGCAATTAAGGTTCCATATATAATCTTGTGACATAAACGGCCATATCTTTTGACTGCATTGACTTAGAGGTTTGATGTTTCCACAGCTCCAAGGGACCCAAGACTTGAGTATATGGTTTTAATTTCAATTCGATACCTCCAAGCATTGTCGAGACAAAGGGTCTTGACAGAAAGACCGACTACAAAATGATTCTATAAGGGCTCCGTTTCTCCCGGCCACCGTAGATGCGGGTCCGTCCGTCTATTGACGACAGGCCCTGTCGACGGCGCGTTTGTGTTTCACGCGCGCCTCAAAGAGATGTCAGCAAAGCAGAGGGGCTTGCCAGGGCCTCCGCCTGCCGGGGTTGCGAATTGAACACTCCTCTCCGCTCTGCCCAGAGCGGGGGAAGTTATTTGATGATTTCCCACCCCAAAAAAAAAAACGGTTCCAATTTTTCATTTGAGGTACAAAACCCCTAAAAACAGACACACAAAATAGATTGAATCTCCAAATCAACTTTTATAGACGCCCTTAATCAAAAAAGAACATAGTGAAAGCATTATGACGCACATAGACAAGTGTAGAAGTTTAATAACTCACATTTGAAGTAAAAAGGTTGTCATAAAAATGAAATATGTCTGTAGGCCGACTGTTAATAAGAGTGATGCTGGTTATCTGATCTTGTGACAAAGCCGGGGTTGGGATGAATAGATGTTCGTGTCTCGTGTAGTCAGATTTGACCTTGGATTGTCTTTTGATATTTTCCGTTGACATAGACAAGGCAAATGTGTAGTTGACCTTCCAAAAACGTCTTGATTTTTGTTTATTTTGCAAGTATGTTTTTACAAAAAAATTTACGCGTCGTTTTTTTTTAAGCTTAAAGGATTATGAAAGGAATTGGAGGAGGCCTTTTCCCAACAGTGGGACAGTACAAACTAAATTAAAAAAGACGATGTTTCCGTACAAACTTGCGACATAAACAGCCATATCTTTTGACTGCGTAGACTTAGAGAGTAGATTTTTACACAGCACCAAGGTACTTCAGAGTTGAGTATATGGGTTTTAATTTCAACTCGATACCTCCACGTGTGCCCGAGATAAAGGGTCTTGACAGACAGACAGACGGACAACAAAGTGATCCAATAAGCTATAGAACCCTATAAAGACGAGGCTGGTGACTACTATCATTCAGTAGTCTTCTAACCTTCCTAACCACAACCATATCAATTTATTCGGCAAAATCTTGCTAATTAAGACTAAAGATCAGAAGAGGTCTCCTATCCTATTCTCTTTTATATCTTCTCTTTTAAATACGAATAGTCTAGTAATCCAGTAAACATGGCATTGCACAAAGCTATTTGCGTTTCTCTGAAAGAATCCTGATGTTAGCCGGGCCTTAGCTACTCGTAATAGGATCTATTTAAGCTCATTATTTTACAGAAACGAACGTGTTCCTGACGTATTAGACGAGAATTACTGGTATCATTCGAAATTACTTTGAAAATGGAACGGGCATCGAATTTCGAATAGCTTAAAAAATAAACATTTCGAAAAGACATTTTGGACTTCTGAATTTAAATATTTAAAGCCAAAGCAGTCAGTCAGATTTGTTCCATATTTGAATTAAATTTTATCTGACTCTGTAGTTAGTTTTCTCACTTTTATTTATTTAAGAACTATAGAAGAATTACCGCTAAACAAAACAGAATCAAAATAGTGAAACGGACATCAAACTTATAGTAAACTAACCGGTGCAAAACATGATGAGCTAAACACTTCTGCCTACAAAAAAGGACAACATCATTTTTTTTTTTTATTAGTATTTTTATCATTTTGTATGTTTTTCAACATATTATTTTTATTCGAGATATTAATATTTTAAGGCCCTTTTTGATGCTACCGTTCTGGTACTCCGTCAAATCATTATATAAAGCACTTAAAAAATACTTGAGATGGAAATTTACAATTCCTGAATTCTGAGTCAGTTGAATAACCATTAATGTTAATACACGGAGGTCGGAATTTTGGAGTCCACTTGAAGTCCTTCAAGTTTTGAAGTATCGTAATTTAATTATTCCCTTCGTTTTCTATTTAATTATGTGACTGATTTCCCAAATGTTTTTGCTACGGGTTTTCTTATACGGCAAAATCTACAAGTAGGTGGGGGAAGGAAAGGGAAACTGTGTCACCCCGAATATAACGCGAGCGAAGCCGCGGGCAAAAGCTAGTAGTTAAATAAATAAATACAAATGGTCTACCAACGGTCATAGTATGGTCGCTCATACCTTAAAGTGCCAATTTAATTGAACTGATTCGATAAACTATCAATCTTACAATTTAAGCTCTATTTACATCCACTAGTTCCACTTCACTGACACTTAGACCTCTGCTCACCCCATATAAGGTAAAAGGCTGCAAAGATAAACTATCTGTTGGGTACCTATGTCAATTTGTTTCTTTCAATGCAAATCAAGTTCTATTCAAATCTTAATGCTTTAATATTCGAACGTCATTTATAGAACTGAAGTCTAAATTATTTATGGTCTGTCGTCTGTAATAGATTAAAAAAAAAGGAATTCGAATTAGTTTTTTTTTCTATTGCAAATGACTTCTTTTCAAGTATTTTTTTTTATCAATGTCGAGTTTAATTTACGAGTTCGATCGAACTATTCGAATTATAAATATCGAAACATGTTTTTAAATTTCGAGATAAACTAAAATTTGGGGGTTATCATGAAATTGACATTCTGAATGCTAATTAAGTTTAATGTGTAACTTCTTAATCACAGTTATCAAATGATGCAATAATAATGTTTTCTTTCTTTGATATACCAATTGGTATTTTTTGTACTAATTAAGTAAATTAGCTGAATTATCACTGTTCTCATATTAAGTACATACTTATTTTGTCAATTTAATCGTTGTTTGCTCCACGGTTGACCCATTACTTTTAAAAACGTGTAAGATAATGTTGAGAATATAAATAAAACCACCAGTATCTTGAAAATATAACCTAGTTAATAAGAAACAAAGTTTTAGAGGAGACAAAGAAAACGTTTGGTATGACATAGAGAATTAAATAACATAATAACACGTTTGTAATTTCACCTCCGCGAATACCTTAAGATTAGCTTATTACCGAGCCTTAAGAACATATTATTACAATCTTAGAAAATCTTAATGCAAACCAAATAACCCGCAACCAGCAAGCGTGTAAGACCAAATGTATGAACGTGGACGGGGCAAATGTATCGTAGGAGGTGGCTCTATGGTTTCTGCTCACACCCTTAGAAATAACGCTTGAGCTTATGTATATTCCAAACACACTCACATAAACAGCAGCTAAAATCAACCGCAATCTGTGTGGTGCTTTCTTAAAAAGACCATTTCAGACACTAGTCTGCATAGTCCTCATGTAAGTTGACCAAGATTTTTTGTCTGGACCTTAAAAGAGACTATGACCTCTGAGTTTGTTTCGGCTGTTTCTTCTCAGAGAGTACCCGACTAGAGTACGAATCACCGGCCTCATCTAGTATTTATTTTATATTTATTCATTTAACCATATTTAGACATATTCCCAGGTTCACTTCAACACCACCAAAAGCCTAACCCCAAAAGATAATAGAAAATCAATGGCCCAAATAACCAAACAGCCAACAGGCAGGTGCCGACACACGAAGAAATAAAAAAAACATGAAAACTCTTTCTCAGCTAACATGATCACTATAATAAACCATTATGAATAAGTTAAAACCCGCGTCCTTCATTTTTAGGGATATTTCCTTTGGGTTGTAACGTTACTGCATAATAAATATGCTAAATGGATATATGAGGAGGTATTTCAGGGTTATTGTGTCCGGGTTATTTTTAGAAAATTTGTTACGGAATGAACATGTTATAAAAAGGTTACGACGTGGAGTTTTTAATCTAGTTTTATACTAAAAATTACGGATAAGTTTAAGTTTTAAGTTTCTTGAGCAATCAAAGACATACTTAGTAGGAAAATTACCTCTACTTATGTATATTGTCTACTAGCGACCCGTCCCAGGTTCGCACGGGTGTTACAAATCTTTGAAAACCCCGACTTTTCTCTACTATAATATGTATGTATTATACATAAAAACCTTCCTCTTGAATCACTCTATTTATTAAAAAAAAAAACCGCATCAAAATCCGTGGCGTAGTTTCAAAGATTTAAGCATACAAAGGGACATAGGGACAGAGAAAGCGACTTTGTTTTATACTATGTAGTGATGTATATGTATTGTGGGTTGTTTCTAGTACTATTTGTGTGATATAGTCAAGCCATTAACATGTGTGGTGATTGCTAGGTTATATCCTAATAATAATATTATAAACGCGAAAGTTTGTATGGATGGATGGATGTTACTTTTTCTTTCGCAAAATCTACTGAATGGATTTTAATGAAACTTTACAATAATTTAGGCTTATACATCCAAATAACACATATGTAGGCTAAAATTTATAAAGATTATTGTATTTTCTATCACAATGCGAGTGAAACCGCGGGGCGCAGGTAGTCTTTAATAAAAAACCGACTTAAAAAGAAAAACTAAAAAGTGGAAAATAACTTTACTTCTGGAAGACGCTGACTTTTGTCTGTTTCGTTGACTTCATCAAAAAACTGTCGAATATAGAAGAATCTCCTTTTTTAAGTCAGTTAAAAAAGGCGTTGATTAGCCTTTTAATCGTTTTTCTGAAGGCCTTTTTCGTCTAATTTTGAAAGAAAAAAACATTTATTTGGCCGATGCAACAAGTGCACACAAAATGATATAAAAACTTAAAACTAAACGATAATAACATTTTATTTAATAATTTTTTTTTAATAATTTTTTATTCAAGTATAAGTAAAACTATGATTTACATTAATCGTCATAGAGGAAAATTAATTCTAACTATAATGTAGACCTGCCTGATCTAGGTTTATGAAAACCTGTGTTTCAGGCCATCAATTTACGTCATACATTTAAAAAAGAGGACATTAGTAAATTTCTTAGTAGCTAACTTATAGAGAAGACACATTATTTTCAACGACTTATCAAGTAATTATTTAGGTATATAATATTAAATATTATGTTATTTTATCGAATGTAAGATATAATATTATGGTAAAATAAATTAACGAATAATGTTAAAGTAGATAGAGTAGATTAGGTAAAACAGTGAGACTTTTATTAGAGTGTGTACATTCAGACTTTATTTTACAATTTCTAGTAGTTTTTCCGTGTCTGCATAATTGTGTTTTGCCAGGTATTCCTGAACTAGTAGATTACACCTATTATAACTTAAACTATAAATATTTAGTACTCTGTTAAACTGGTTATATAAGTAGGGTCCCAAAAATAAGTAAAAACGATTAGCAAAAGCATGTTTCGTCCGAAGGTTAGCACAAACCAAATCTTTTCTCCTCCTATCTGAGGGTACTGGGTTAAAATAAAGTTCAGTGTGTTGTAATAAGATTACGTTCAAAACAAACAATTGACGCACTGTTAGCACCTTGCATGCTATATACAGCTGATGTGTAGGAAATCTGAAAGGACGAAAAGTAGCAACCTTTAAAACTGCTCGTTGGGCGCGTTCTAGGGGCAGCAAAATTGATTTAGCGACACCACCCCAGGATGTTATGCAGTAGGTAATAATAGATTGACACAAAGCCAAATAAACCTGCCTAATTAATCGAAAATGGTCAATGTGACGTAAGTTTTTGAAAATGTAGATTAGTTTACGCACTCTGGTGCATAATAAATCGATGTGTTTGCGGAAGTTCAGATTTGAGTCAATCGTAATACCTAGATATTTGATATGGTCTGTTTTCGCTAAAGTGGGACAAGTGCATGCAATGTCAGCATTATGTAAATTACAATTGTTATGCGCTTGAATGCTTAGATTAGTAAGAGTTGGATAAGCGTTTCTCATTGTAAATAATAGGTATTTTGTTTTGTTTATATTTAGTGTTAAGAGATTTTTATGAAGCCAGTTAGACACAGTATTGAAACCTTTCTGTGCAACATCATAGACGTCGACTGTTGATTTAGCTGCGAACAGTAGAGCTGTATCATCCGCATATGACATAATGACACCATTTTGGAGTGTCAAATTGCATAGGTCATTTATATATATTAAGAACAAGGTAGGACCCAAAATACTGCCTTGTGGGATTCCGTAACAGGTATTTTTAAGCTCAGAACTGATGCACTGACCTATTTTTACACACTGATGGCGGTCGCTGAGGTAATCAGACAACAGTTGCAATTGTACACCCCGTATTCCCATCATCTCCAGCTTGGATAAAAGTAAGGTACAAGAAATTGTATCAAAAGCCTTGGCTAGGTCTAAAAATATCCCTATTGTGTGCATGCCGTTATCTAGGTTAGTGCTTATAAAATTAGTCAGACGATGAACAGCTTGGCTTGTAGATCTTTTAGGCCTAAAACCAAATTGATGATCAGAAAGCAATTTATTACTTTCAAGATATTTTATTAATCTAGAGTTTATAATTTTTTCTAATATCTTTGAGAGGCCTGTTAGAACCGAAATTGGCCTGTAGTTATTTACACAACTTTTATCTCCAGCTTTAAACACAGGGGTAACAAGGGCTTTTTTAAGCAATTTAGGAAATACTCCTTTTGTTAAACATAGCTGAAAAATGTGTGTCAAAGGAGGGGCAATGAGGTATTTAAATCTTTTGAGTATGCTATTAGGTATGTCGTCACACCCTAGGGCACAAATTTCCTTTAATCCATCTATTATACCTACTACCTCATTAACATCGGTATCTAATAAGACGAAAGAGTTTTGTGTTGCGTATGTCATAGTTTGGCTTGGAATGGAATTACTAGAAAGTAAGATTTTCTCTGCTAAGTTTTTTCCTACGTTAATGAAGTAGTTGTTAGCTTTATTTGCTGCATCGGTAGGGCTTTGCTCAAAAGATAGAAGATCAAGGGCTGGTTCGGAATTTTTTGATCTAATAGTGTTAGCTTTTATGAATTTCCATATAAGCTTACTGTTTTTACCTGCTTTCTGTAGTTGATTCTGATCATATTGGTTTTTTAACTTCTTCAACAAATTATTACAGAAATTCCTATACCGTTTGTATGTAATTGATAGTAGTTTATTATCCGGTGCATTTTTAGATTTTCGGTGGAGTTTATCTCTTTGTCTGATACAGCGAACCAGTCCGGGCGTAATCCATGGTTTAATGTTACTATACTTGCTAGGTATTATTTTGGTAAACGTATTTTTCCTAAGCGCAGATTGCAATAAATCTACAAAATATTGTAGGGAATCATTTGGGTCATGTGAGTTATAAACGGGGTCAAAATTAATACCGCGTAAGTCAGTTTCGAGACTCGTCATGTTGAGTTTAGTATAGCTACGCATGCATTTATTTCTAGGTGAAGTTATTTGTAACGTTAGTAAAACAGCTTGATGATCGGTCAAGGATGAATTAGTAACCAACGTTTTTGATGGGCTTTTCGATTTTATAAGGATATGATCTAGACAGGAGCCACTCTGGTGGGTTGGATGATAATGAGCTGGTAATAAACCATGAAATGAGCAAATATTGAGATACTTATGTGCATGAGTGTCGAGTTTTACAGCAGCTGTGTTTATGTTGATATCACCTACCAGTATGATATTTTTAAATGAAGATAATTTACCTAAGTTAGTGTTAAGCGAGTCCAAAAACCCATCAATACCCTGGGATGGAGGCCTGTAAATAGCCAATATTACTGTATCGGGAATAATTTTAATTATTAAGCAGTTGCAGTCTGGAAAATAAGGTTCATCTACTAATGTTCTTAAATTATTTTTAATATAAACTACGACGCCATCATTCTGGTTGAATGTTTTATCGCTTTTGTGAAGATTAAAGCCATCGAGAGTTGGTAAATTTGCCGTTTGTTTGGACAACCAACATTCTGTTAGAACGATAATGTCGCAACATATATCAAGATCTTGCAGCAATACTTGGAAACCGTTAAAATTTCGGGTTATACTACGAATATTTTGTGTAAGTATATTTAGTGTGTTATCCCCAGTATAGACTATGTTTTTGCATTCCTCCACATTACAAGTTTTTGCTTCAGACACGGAAAAATTATCTAGATCAAAAATTAGCTGATTGGCCATAAAAAGGAAATTATATGTAAAGGTTAACCTACTATCTATGTGCTTAATTAACTTGTTATTCGGCGGCGCTCCTAGGCGCCCTCATAGTCAATAGAGTTAATGTAGTTGTCCTCTGCATATTTACGTGCTGGGCAATTTACATCACCAGTTGGATGATCATTCTTTCTCTTGAAGCGTTTGCAGGTCGCACATTGAGGTGTAGAATCTTTATTCGTGCACTCCTTGAAAGAATGTCCGGTTTCGCCACAGAAGTTGCAAGTAGGGCTCGTTTCTCTGCAAAATTTGGCTGCATGTCCGAACTGCTGGCAGTTAAAACACCTGGTCACAATAGTGAAGTCTCTTACTGGACATGAGGTCCAATTTATGAAAATTCTTCCTTGATCAATCATAACTTTCCTGATATTAGCAGGAACTTCCAATATGTAGTTGCAAGTAGGTCTTTCTTTTCTTCCTGACTTATGGCTCAATTTTATAGTTTCTACGAAGGACTCACGAGTGATGTTCGGCAATTTATCGGCCAGGTTTTGCAAGAAAATGCAATCAAACACCTCTTTTTCTGTTAGAGCAACGGGGACACCAATAACAGCAATCCTAGGACGGCGTTTGGATGGCTCTTCAATTGTAAGGCCTGAGGAAACTAGCTTCTGTGAGCTTTTTAATTTGTCGATGTCGTCTTTATTATCGGTGCTTATGATGACGCCTCCGTTTCTAATTTTTCTTAGTCCGCGGACATGGAGTTTCATTTCCTCAGGCGAGATAATTTTTTGTACCAACGTTTTGGTGTCGTCACTGGTTTTAGTTTTGTCGCTGGGATAAATAGCGACTGCACTGATATTTAGTGGGCGTATAAATTTATCAGAGCCTTTCTTCACCATGCTAGCATAAGAAGTATTTGCTGGTTCGTTTCGGCTCATTTTCGTTTCCACGACTTCTTTAAATTGACAGAGAGAATCCGCAACATTCTGCTGCAGTTGAAGGTGCTGGATGGTTGTGTGCGCTTGGATGGACTTTTGCTTCAGAGATTGGTACAACACAGCCATCTGAGACGTCCCATGGTTCACTTTTCGACAGAGATTGGTGACACGGAGTTTTTGGTCGGAATTCATTTTTCCCTCCGCCACAATCGAGCAAATTTCAGTCAAAATTGTGTCGATGGACCCTAGCCATCTCTGAATCTCCGGCGTAGAAACGACTTCAGCCGGTAGTTCGTTCTCCGTGGCTGCTGGCGGTATTGGTTCTCTTGTCTGAATTTGATCGGCATGCGGCGGCGTCGGTGGGGGACTTCGTCTTACCAATTTGCTGCGGCCGAAGGGGCTATCTCCTGGGTTCGACATTCTTCTAACACCGAAAACGCTGATTATCTAAAAACTATCTAGTTCATCTTTCACAACGAAAAAGGTTTGTTAGTCACACTCGACATTAACACAAAACACTGACTCAACAAATTATTGCAATAACATTATTCGTAATTACTCAAATCAATATCGTTATAATCAACGAAAAACACGTCCGCTTAGTCTCGCGTATTGGCTAACTATCAACAAATACGTAATTGTGTGTCTCACGGCTGCGCCAAATAGGCCCAGTTCAGCAAACTGCTGAGCAGCTAGTGCCCGACGCCGGATTCAACTGGACCTTAGACCTGATGTGACGGACGTAAAACAGTTTTATATTTATTTGTGTTTCTGTGTATAAAAAGGACCCTTCAACGACGGGCTTTTGCGCATTCTTGAATGACTGTCATCGATCCGTCACCGATCACCAAAGATCAGAAGCATAGCCCCAAATACAAGACTTAACAATTAATTCAAAATCAGTTGATCTTGTATCTGTTATCCTCTCATACCGCCTACGGAGATATGGGGAGGTCTAATCTCAACCAGGATTACATAATCCAAAATAAATCAGCTGTTTATCACCCACCCAAATTGGGATAAGTAAGATTTAAGGAAGGGAGGAAGATTGCCATGATTACATTCTTTTTTTAACTTAGTTGTATTTTAAAGGTCCGTAAAGGCGTAATTTATATTGGTCATAGACTTTAAGTCTACATTATAGAAGACGTGATGTAGCGGACGAGGTAAGATTGAGTTGTATTTTTTTTATGTCAGTGAGTTTTGTTTATGGGTAGTCGAGTTTGGAAGCCTGAGCTTTTAATCATTACCCTTTGGATATTTCTGTTCTCATATATTTCTATGATCTTAGATTTTTTTTCCTTCATTTAAGTAAGATCTATATCTTACTTTATTTAAGTACCTAAGATACAATTGGATAACCATTAAAATGGATAGATGGCGAAAAGTCCTTCTTATATATTTTTTACCGCGAAAATCTTCAAATTCTCACTCTAATTCTACTGTTCTAGTCTTCAAAATCAAATGTTAAGAACGCTTCTCAAGCAAAATAGACATTCAACTCAGTCTAATAGGCTTCCTCTGAAGCCTAATAGGATCCCATCACAAGTTTAGCTTTAATGACTGGCCGTAATGGCAGTTAGTCCCAAACTTTTTAATGAATAGTTTTTTGACGAAAAAGTAGGCGGGATTCTTTCGTTGTTCTTACTTCTTGGAGGATTCCCTTTTGTGGTATTATTGGTGATTTTGAAAATGGAACGAATGCTTTCTTTTGGATTGTTTTTTTGTCGATAGTAAAATCTTGTTGAGTCCCATTAGCAAAAGATCGTTTTGACTTAAAAAAGTCCTTACTAATATTATAAAAGCGAAAGTGAGTTTGTTTGTTACCTCTTCACGCTTTAATGGCCGAACCAATTTGGATGAATTTTGGTACAGAGATAGTAGGGAACCAGAATACGGACATAGGCTAATTATTTTTAAAAAAGAGTGGGATATGAGGGAGAAAGAGGGAACAACGGGGAAAACTTAGCGTTGCTATTACAAATCAATAAGGCGGTACCGAATTTAACGCGAGCGAAGCCGCGGGCAAAAGCTAGTAAATCATAAAATTACAGCTTCGGTCCGGGGTGAGGCAGAAATGTACCTAATAATAGACCCACTAGCTAGATAATAATATAAATTTAAGTTATGTGTGAGTGCCATGTAAGAGGGACCGATATATTGCCATATACCGGACAGACCCAGACAGACCCAGTGGTTGCTAGTTTCAAATATAAACATCAATTTGAATTTATACTTACAGTTCTCCATAAAATCAAGTTATACCATAAACTTAGGCAAACAGCAATGACATCTATGTCAATTTCAAATTACGAATACTTACTAAACTTTATTGCCCATCAAAATCAGTTTACAATCAAAACTATCAATGAAAACTATTTATACCGAGCAGTGCACTGAATGAAGCAATCACGAGCTATATTACCTACAATAATAACCTAAGCTACGAGTATTCCAAAGCATTTGCGGTTAACCGAAACGATTTTCTCTAATTCCGTTTTAATTTCAATAAAAACATGGTGCGCGTGTTTTTTTTATACAAAATGGCGGGCACCTGTTACAGCCAAATTATATGCTTGGGTCGCAACGAAAACAGATAAAAAAAAGTTGAGTTTGGACATAGAGTGTGCTAATGGCCAGTCATACTATGATTCTGTTTTTAAAAATGTTCGTTAATCATTTTCGTGTCTTTGGTTAGAAAATTCGAACTGGTTGTATAATTCGTATTACGATTTGTAATGACGACGAAGTAATTAATATCTTTTTGAAATATACTAATTATAAGTCGTCAGAGTTTCACAAAAATATATTTAAAAACGTAAGAATATGCACTATTAAAACTAAAAATTGCACTAGTAGTCGTCTACTAGAGCATTTTTTTTAGCAGTAAACCTTTATTTGATTATTCTAGCGCGCCATTGCCAGCGTTATTAAAAAGACCGTGTTCTTCAATAACGTGTTTGCACTTTTTATAAAGGGAAACGTGGCTAGTGGTCCAATTTGTTTACATGTTTGCTTCCAAATTCAGTTTGGTCTTTTCGCTGCTTTTTCGCCAGTATGCAGCACCGCCGCGTGCCGGATGCAAGCGTTTTTTGTCCCCACTTTAAGTGCAACTCAAACATTGGGCGACTGTGTTTTCACAGCCACTAACTTTTTTTACTCCAATTTCGTTATTTGAGGATAATACTGCCGTCACATTTTTTCCCATATGCTTGGGTAAACGGTCGTAATGATGGCCAATTTGGTTTTGAGAATTTTGGCGAATATGGTTTTGAAAAAACATCACCAGTTTGCAGTTCTTAGTTGAATAACCCTTTCATAATAATTATTCATTAAACGTGAACCATTCTCCTCTTTTAAACTCTATTCGCCTTTTTCATAGAACTAAGTAAAAACTGTCATCACCATTGCATAAAACATTTGAATTCGCCACAGATGATGTAAAAACCTAATAAAAACTGCGAAAACTAATCCCCAATGGGCAGAACGACGGTTTTCGTGGACAAAAACCAACTAACGTTTTTATGAAAGCCTCTAATGGCAGAAATCGTGTAGCCATTCCATTTCGCCTCAATAGATGTTCTCTGTTGCTAAATTGAGGGTTTTTCACGACCTTGTGACATTAAAAAAATGCTTAAGACTAAAGTAGATTACTTTCCCTTTCAAGTTTTAAGTGTCTGTTTCGTAACTTGAAGCTATTTGGATTTGTAATTAAAATTAGAAACTTTTTTCACGGTGTCCGTTTTAACTTTTCTTTTCAGCGGGCGTTTTCTTTTTGAGATGTACTGTTGAAGTTGGGAGAGAATTGATTTGTTTTGCGATTTAATGAAAAAATAAAATAGTCTTTGTTTTGGTAGAATATTGTATTTCTGTATAGAGATATCCGCAATCTTGTACCATAACAAGAAACAATTAACAATACTATCAACCAAAACTAGACACACAGTGATCCAAATCGAGCCACAATCAATTCGAAACTCGAGCTAAATGCTTCATTATCCCCGAACTAAATACCAAGAGAATAACGGAAAATAATGTTAGTCACGTTTTTTTATCTCATTAATGGCTGAGAGCTATTTATCTCTCCATGTCGCTTGTGTAGCCACCATTAATACATGTCAAAACGGACTTTACTGTCGTCGCTCTCTGGGGACTTTTGTATTTTCGTTTTGTCTAGTGACGTTTCGATTTCGGCACACTGTGCATTGTCTTTTTGTATTGTAAGGGACTCGCTTTTGAGGGGGATTTCGTATTATGACTATGTTTTGTTTTCCGGGTTATAATGGATGTTTCTAGTTTATAATTGTTTGGAATAACTACTTATTTGTTTTGTTTTTGTTGCAGGTATGTTTGGTTTTATGCTTTGGTTGGAGTTTCTTCGTATAGAGATGAGTAAGCGGACCGAGTAAGTAATTTGCAAATTGTTTTTTAATCGTTTCGGTGACCTGATTTTGTGATTTGCCTGCTAGTTAAGTAACCATCTATTATTTTGCCATTGTTGTCGACAAGAATTTAAACAGAGCGAACATTTAAATTGGAAAACCTAGGTTAAAATGGCGGAACTTAACAAACCTTGAATTAAGACAAACCAAGCTGTACCTCAAACCAACCCAGTCGGCCGCGAGTCGACTCCCGGCCACCGTAGATGTGGGCCTGTGGACGGTGAGCAATGGGTAGCTCACCGTCCGTCTGTTTATTGACGCCACGCCCGATGGCGCGTTTGTGTTACATGCGCGCCTCAAAGAGATGTCAGCAAAGCAGAGGGGCTTGCCAGAGCCTCCGCCTGCCGGGGTTGCGGGTTGTTCGAAAGAGATACCGCGGCCCCAGAACGCAAATGGCAATAGAAGGAACATGGTTTAGTCAGTAAAAGTCTGACACTCCCCCTGCCCCGCCCAGAGCGGGGGAAGTTATTTGATGATTTCCCACCCCAAAAAAAACACAAACCAAGCTAAAAAAAGACATACCAAGACACAACACATGCTGCAGAACATAAATATACACCAAAACACAAGCAATGCAATTCCATTTATTGATAAAGATCATACTCAAGTATTCTCATTAATCTATATCTAATGGATGCGTGGGCAATATTTACTACGAGCGACATCTATATAAAATAACCCAAAACTCGTTTCGCCTAGGGGTAGTAATTAAAGCAATGAAGTCTTTATAACGTTGCTAACGTGGGTTTGGCGCCGTGTCCGACTCATAACGGTCAGTTCTTATCTATTTTTGAGATCGTCTAAGCCCACTCTTACAACCGGATTTGAGGAGTTCACTTACGGTTAAACGCTTTTCATCCATATGTCTTGAGTAATATGGTTGAAAGTGAACTGTGGGTCAGTTGCATAGTGGTCTTATGCTCTTTCATAGCGAATTTTTTTATTAGTCCTGTAACAGTTTTCCATTAGATGATACTTTGAGTTTAGTATGGAATTAAATCGTAAAAAATAGAAGAAGAAGAGAAGAGAGTAGGAACTCAATTACTGCATTTGCTACTGCTAATTATTTAGAAAGAAAAGCTAATTCTACGTGCAACATGTAAACTATGTAAAAAATTCTAGGTTCCCAGTTTCCAATTTTGAATACGTGTGTAGTTTGGTTGACAATGCGTTTTGAATTGAATGACATTAAATCCAATATGGTGGTCTCTAAAGATGGCGGACTAGTTACTTTATATAATAAAGGTATCAAATGAAAAGGGCTTAGAAAAATACGAGAACGTGTGTTTTTTAATTCTTAAAACTAGAATTTTATTAGTAACAACGATAATGAGCATCGTTAAAGCATGTTAAACAGTACAGACTAGATTGAAGTACCTAAAGTTCACAGATAATTTTGTAACTAATATTCAGATAAAATATTATCTTAAATGCAAAACTGGGTTTGATATTCAAAAATTGTCTAAACTTTTATGAATATTCAATTTAATAACTAAAGATAGGCTCTTTGTAATCTACCTCTGAATCAATTAAGTTTAAAGGTCTACCTAAGGAATGAATAAATTAATTTTAATATTAGCAACTCAGTTTATTTTCAGTAATAAAGAAAGACGGTTACTGTGTTGCTAAGCTAGTACAGGGGATAACTGAGTGAGATTCCGGGTTTGATTCTCAGGCCAGGTAGAGATAGGTTTTAGGGTTCCGTACCTAAAATGTAAAACGGGACTGTCAGAGACAGACGTATATCACCAGTATGTATCTCATTAACCGTGATAGTTAAAAAATTGAAATTTTCACAGATAATGTATTTCTGTTGCCGCTATAACAACATGTACTAAAAAAAAGAATAAAACAAATATAAGAGGGTTTCTATAAAACAATCATGATTTATTTGCCGTATAGATAATGGAACCCTTCGTTCGCGAGTCCGACTCGCACTTTGCCTGTTTTTCACTTTTCTTGTTTTGTTTACTTAGAAACATGACTTTTTATACAACATTTGACTATAAAATTATTAATGTCAGCGTGTTTACAAATCCTTACTTAATATTATATAAGCGAAAGTGAGTTTGTTTGTTACGCCTTCACGCCTAAATCGCCGAACCGTTTTTGATGAAATTTGGTACAGAGATAGTTGGGACCCTGGAGACGGACATAAAATATTTTTTAAAGTGAGAAAATGGGATAAAAGAGAGAAGAAAAGGGGAAAAAAAGTATCGATCATCACGCGGGTTAAAATTTGCTTTAGCCCAAAGTAACTATGCCATACGGACAAAGTCGCGGGCGGAAGCTAGTAAAACATAAACTCACGCTATTTTACCATTAGGTTTGGCAGAAAACACAGAACGTACATTAATCTATACTTCGTACTCATTATCATCTTTCCTGTATAAACAGATGTACCTATTTTAATTATCTTTTAGTTAACAGTAGGCCTACTATGACATCTTAAAGCAGAACTTATTCCACTGAGTGAAAGAGATGGTGCTAGACACCCTGTATAGCTCTGTCCCTTTCCCTCAGCGGAATAAGTTTTGCTTTAACACGTCATGGTAGGGTAGCTGTCCAGAAAACTTAAAACCATGGGTGGTCTAAAAAAAAAACATACAAAAACAAAAGAATACCCATTACTATGCATCTCGTCGTACAAGACAATACTTAAACAATAAACTATAAATAACATCAATAATTAAAACATCTAGAGATCGTTTTGGAGATGAGCACATGCAAATTGATAGACAGGTAAGCAAGCACACGGACGGACGTGGCTTGGAATTTAAAATTAATTGTCATATGCATATCTAAGTGGTAGGTCATCGGTCGTTCGTGAAGTGACGGCAGGCCGTCTGGACGGTACCTGTTCCACGCACGAAGCAGAGGGGCCTGCCAGGGCCACCCTGGGTTACGAGTTGAGCTACACGATAACTGACAAATGCTTGCACTGACTGGACAGGTCCACTCAATCTGTGTGGTGCTCTCTTAAAAAGACCATTTCAGACACTATCTGCTTGGTCCTCATGTAAGTAGAACCAAGATTTTTTTGTCTGAACCTTAAAAGAGACCTGACCTCTGAGTTTGTTTCGGCTGTTTCTTCTCAGAGTAGTCGGGTACGAAACACCGGCCTCATCTAGTTTTAAAAAACAAAGACGTTAAAAAGTTTTTGTGAATAAACATCAATTATCATTATCATTTACCGCCTGCCAGGGTTGCGGATTATTCCAAAGAGATACCGCGGTCCCGGAACATAAAGAGCAAATGAAGGAACATGGGTAGGATTTAATCAGTAAAAGACCGTTGTGGCGTATAGATATGTACATGTCACATAGATTAAACAATAGGCGTTTCTTTAAACTAATTAGTCGCTCAATACACTTGAAGTAACACACACGTCTTTTTCTTATAAAAAAACCCCTATAAAGTAAAGTGAACCTTATCTCCTCAACACTGACATTCCTCGCCCCTCTGCCTGAATGGGGGAAGTAGTGTGATGATGTCCCACACGCCAAAAAATAGGATTATGAGGCTTTAGGATGTGGTTTGTTCTCTGCCGCTCTGCCCAGAGCGGGGGAAGTAGTTTGAAGATGTCTCACCTGCAAAAAAGGGGTAATGAGGCTTTAGAACGTGGCTAGAGGAGGGTAGCGAGTTTCCAAACATGCTAGGAAGTAGTTTTATTAAAAAAGATGGCCAAATTACCTACTTTTTGATTGACTGTAAGTACATCTATAATGGAAACTAACAATACCTAAGATAAAATTCCCGTTCAAACCCAAATTTCATAAACAAATATATAACAGGGTGATAACTGATAAGTTGATAACCGAACTTGTGCTATCTACAATCACTCTACTGTTTAGTAACGTGGCTTATCTTCTTATCAACGAATGTGCGGGGGGTTTGGCCACTCGTGGGCACCATCTGCTTCATGATAACATGACAGTAACCCTTAGGTTGCTTATCAATTTCTATTGTATCATAATCTAATAAAAACGAGAGGGGTCAATGACTTTTTCAGGTAGAAAACTTATTCGCATGAATAACCATAACATCTTAAACCCCTTAAGGCTTGGGCAGGAGTACACCTAATAGTACACTCACATCTCGCCAGCTATGTATAAGTGTCAAAAGCAGAGGGGCCTGACAGGGCCACCGCCTGCCGGGGTTGTTCGAAAAAGATACCGCGGCCCCTGATCGTAAAGGGCAATAGAAGGAACATGGATGGGTTTTAATCAGTACAAGTCTGACTCTCCGCCCCGCTCTAATCGGGAAGTAATTTGATGATTTCCCATCCGCAAAAAAAGCCTATTATTATAAAAACTAACATTGTTACAAGAGATTTCTATATATATTAGATAAGATAATCTCAGTTTCCAAGAATATTATAAAGACTACAATAAAAATCAACATTGCAAATAAAAACCGGCAAAAATATTCTACATAAATCATACTAAGTTAAACACTTTAAAGTTTTTCATCCACTGCTAACTAAGACGGGGAGGAGCGATAAAATATAGCATCATTAAACACAGGAATCGTCTATCTATGCACAATAGCTTACCAGGTGTCAGCACCACCCCTACTGAATCTATCATACCGCTATCAAAGTGCTGCCATTGGTTATGTAAAAAATTAAGTATGTGCTCCTGTACAAAGTCCTTGGTTCCGTATTGATTTTAATGTTATTTTTTTTCTTTATTAGAACTGTTTAAAATTGGCAGCGTGTTTTTGGACTTAATTGTAAAAAAATATGTGTTTATCAATTTGAATACAAAACGGTCTTAATGTATTGTATGGTAATATAATTTTGCGAAAATAATACTTGAATATTAACAGTAAAAAATGCTTGAATGTACAGTATTGTCAGTTTTTTTCGAGACAATAAGTCTCGTCAATTTTTTTATTTCAATGCAAATAAGCGTGATGCGTCCACTGAATACGTTTAAAAACAGTTAAATGTTTTCAAAAAAAAATTTACTTGTACAAAAATTTCCCTCATTTTTTCACATTTAAAATTTAGTAGCCCATGAATTATGACGACCACCGCAGGGCAAACGCTCCCCTCTCTAAACCGCCAATAAAAAAGCATAAAGTTAAAACCAGGAAAATAGCTACACAGTACCATGAAGGGAATTAAAGGTCCTTCCTTAGTAGTAGGGAACCCTAAAAAAACCCCTCCTGCGCTATTACAGATAAGAAGATGTAAATTACTCCTGGAGGGTGTTAAAACGAATTTACTGAAGCGTTCCTCTTGAAGAAAATTGATGTTTTAGAAGCATGATCGAAGATCAGGCCATTCAGGTGCGAGCTCCAGATTTAGCTATCAACGCTTGGTCCGACAAGGACTCCGATTAACTTCGGCGGAATTACTTAATTTTTTTCGCTTGTGTACTTTTAACTCTCTGTATCATTATGAAGGCTGTAGGCGCCTCATAATTAAAAAAAAAAATGATTTCATTCCGTAATCGCCACAGAACAGATAAAAGTGATTTCTAAAGAGACGTCCTTTATAATGTTCTGTGGTAATCTCGTACCCTTAAAAAAACTAGTACCAAAAATACGACTCTTGACCTCAGTGTTGCCTAAAAGCTACAATATTAAAACACACGTAGGTATTTCTAACGTGTGTTTTATTTTTGTAATCATCTCCAATCGAAAACATCAAATAAATCTCAGTTTATGAGTGATAGAGGGCTAAAAGTAAGGCATCGAAATTTAATTAAATTGCAGTACATCATACATAATAGCATCTCGGACTCCTATAAGCTAAGGTTTGTTACTTACTCTTCAATTCAGGATACAATTGCACTCCAAGACGTGAATGAATCTGAAATTCTGGTTTAAAACCAAAACATACAGCCAGTAAAAGTTAAAGAAAACCAGTAGATCCAAATAAATGAGCTTTGAGCAGAAAATAACCAAAGCTCCTATTTTTTTTCTTCTTAATTTTATTCAGTAGCAAGATTGCCAAGCTGAGGTCTATGCAAATAGCACGTAACAAAAATGTAAACAAACTGGTTATCACCCCGTAAACAAACGGTTTAGTTTTAGTCATATCACCACTTTATTACATCTATAATCAAAACAGCAGTACATGGATACCAAATCGCTTTACTAGATAAACATCAGATCGTCTAAAACCCTGACTAAGCATTTGAACACAGAATAGATAGGTACAGAAGGATATCTCCATACAATGAGTCAATACAGGCGCACGCACACATAGACGCGTACGTACGGCGCTCTTAAACAAATAACAGTCGCGAGTGTTCCTGCTTGTACTAGCCGAATGTGAAGTTTTTCTGTGTGTGTTCGTTTGTAAAGCCAAACTTCTCATCATCATCAGCCTAGTCTTTTCTTTTATGCACAGTCTAACTAGTATTTTACATGGAGAGACAACCTATCTGAATTAGTGTACTAAACGTGCTTTCCGATTCCGCGACGCGAAGGAAACTTGGTACGTAAAACGATCTCAAACAAATGACGATTGGTAATACACTCGTATTCTAGACTAGCTGTTCCACGCGGTTTCACCCAGGCTGCTCAGCACCTGTTGGTCGTAGCGTGATGTTATATAGCCTATAACCTTCCTCAAGAAATGGACTATCCAACACTAAAAGAATTTTCCAATTCCAACCCTGAGATTAGCGCGTTTAAACAAACAAACAAACTCTTCAGCTTTATAATACTAGTAAGTATAGATATCTTAAACAAATGCAAGTGCACCTTCAGTCCGTGAGGTTGGTGTGCGTGCGTTATCGCTCGTTGTCTAGAACCTTCTGGACTTGAATCTATTCTGTGGCGTGAACTAAGCTAGATATAGCTGATATACAATCCCCACACTTCGATATATCAACAATGGGCGCTTTGTTCGTTTATCGATTCAGCACAGTGGGACACATTGCGCTGGGGTGGACAAAATTGCCGTTTGTGAAGGATGGGATTATTTTTATATAGATGTTGTAGCTTTTATGGGTTTTGATTTTGTGACAGTGGGCGAATAGTAGGAAGTCGTGATTTTTGTCATCTGCAGGAAACATTTGCCAATGTTAAATTGTTTTATAATTTGATAAGTTTTTTTTATTAAAATTTATAATGGTTGACGGATTGAAATACTTCGTAAGGGAAAAGATAAGCTTTTATTTTATTCGCTTCAGTGACGTCTGTTCTTAAATAAGAACATATTTTTAGAACCATTAGTGGCGAAAACATTATAATTTTGTTCGAGCGTGTCACACAAAAACTATTAAACTGTATTTAATGGGTCTTTCCCTTCGACAAATAGATGTGTCCACAAGTTTCAATAAAAACATCAAATCGTAATTAATGTCCAATGCATTCTGACATCTATTCCATTAGCAAAAAAAGCTCATAATGTATTTCAAATGACTAATTGGTTCTTGAAACAAAATCAAGCTTAAATATACCTTAAAGCTTAAGAAGTGTGTATGAAAATCCAATGATATTATTACCTATCAATCTTCACTGATACAATTTACATATCTATTAAAGTGAATTATGAAGTTATTATATACTGAAATTGCTAATAACACACCAAATAGCAAACTACCATATACCTACTAATTTGTATAAATTACATACTCTCTCATTTGGCCCGAGCGTCTGTGATATCATTATTGACTCAGGTTTCTATGTATAATTCAATTGCACAGTGGTCTCAACTATTGGCTATGTGTAGACAAAATAATTTTGCGTCTGTGGCGAAGTTAATTCGGGGGTCGAACTTGCCTCACGGCCCACAGGCCAAGCAGACTCAGGTTGGTTACCTAAGGCACTCTAACTAAATTACTTTGGCTACTCTGTTCGAAATTTATTTGGAAACTTCTACACGTTACACGGTGAATGATTAAACAAGAGAACAACTTGCGTTAATAAAACTGCTTGTTTCTGAATTGTTTGGAGTTTCGCTGAAGAAACTTTCTCAAGAATTTTCTTAGCTTAGTAGATAAAATAAAGCTTACACGCAAACGTTAAGCGTTAATGTGTGCGAAGTTTTAATTATATTTGAAAAATGTCACTTTGAGAAGAACCTGCAAGTGACTGATAAAGTAACAAAGGCGAAGCTCCAGTGGTTGATAGTTACCTGATTATTTACCAAAGGATCCAGAGAACTCATTTTATTTTCAATATGATTTTAATAGACGGTATTTGCATCACCATTGCACCATCAATAGCTACGTTTTATTTTTCCATGAAATTTTATTCAAAAAAATCCAAGTCAATAAACGACAAGTGGGACTGTAAACGTATAAATATATGTCTCCTTGCTACCGGGCGCACTGTGGGTGCAAACAGCCGATAGCGCGGACAAAAAGATTCCACCGCATTGTGGCCGAGACACAATGGCACGCTGCGAGAAAGGAGAACTTGTAATTACTATTTTCCTACGGGCGCCTTTTCAGGGGGTTTATATTTCAGAAAAATGGAATATACGTGAGGCAAGCCACTTCTTTGTGGTAACATCTCATATCTTCGGCATACATCACACTCAGGTACAAATGAGTATAGTAACTAACGCCTAATCTCACTTGGACGTGTTGTATTCTTCTTGATATACCTACACTTGTGACCCAAATAACTTTGTTCAAATTGCTACAATATTTAACGCTGAAATTGCTACAATTTAAAGCGGAAATTCAGAATATAGATGTGACATTAACTGCCTAATTAAGTAAACATAACGACCTGCCTGACAAATAACTTTAATATGCCATCTACTCATAACGTTTTGTTAAACAAATATATTTTGATTTCTAGATATGTTAATCGTTATTTATTAACGGATAAAACTAGATTGGTATGATAAAGACATTAAATTATGTTACCCCACTTCGTAAGATGTAAGGCTATCGAAAAGTTCTTCGAAGATGCCGTATTATTACAGAAATTGCTAGGTATAAGCTATTAGCATCGAACATAATGGTCATTGGTTGGTGTAATCTCATAAAAGGATCTACCACAAATGTAGCCAGCGAGCCCCTCAATATTTACTGGAATAAAGTGTTCTTCAAAGAGCAAATGACAGGAATGAGCCGATGTAAGGAGCGAGTGAGAGGCAAGTCAGGCTATTTACCTCGATGGCACATCTGTAATTACTGTATAGCGTATACGAGAGTTAAAATATCCCGTCGCTTTACTTGGAATTTTGTCCGCGCAGTTTGAGCGTAAGTGCCACTAGGCGACGAGCGATTATCAACTGTATTCTCTTTAATGAACCGCGTCCGTGCACAGTGCCGTTGTTAAGAAACTTTTCATAGTTTCATAGTTACACTAACTAGTTTGAAGAGATAATTAAATACGAAGCATTGAAATGGAACCTTTGAGATTTCCAGCGACCTTTTGTTTCTATGAATGAGAGGTCAATAGATATTGTGTCGGGCCTACTGGCCCCGAACAAAAAACGTTGGTCGGCTACTTATTACCAATAAAATTTCGAGAGAGAGAAATCCTAAGTGGCATTTAAGTGTCAGTCAACTGGTGTTTAGGCCGTTTTGCGTTTGGAGGTGTACGGCCGGCCCGAGGCGGACTGGTTTGAACCGAAGCCGGTTGGGCAAAGTGTAGCGACTTAGTAACTCGGTATGGTTACTCCTTTGTGGGCGCATTCCGATAGATACGGGCCCCGCCAGACTGAAATGCGGATAATGAAGAGCGCTTATTGTGATTTGTGTGGCATCCGAGTTGGGAACTAGATATGCAGTTGGTCCTGTTTAGTATCATGAGATCGGTAGATTTATGCTCTCATACACGTCTTTAGCATCGCTGATGCGCATAAATATTGCTTTGAAGACTTTAAATTGCAGCATCTTTCGTAAAAACATTGCGCAAGTAAATCGAGGAGGACTTTTTTTGGTGTCTTTTTGAGATGGTGTTGTGTCCTCAATCTCAAGTTATTCCGTCTTTTAAAAGCCCCGAACACGCGAGGTTACGGCCAAATTCGGCAGTTTTACGGCCCCCAGATAGGGTTATTTATACCGGGAGTCTTATTTAATAACGTTATCGGAATCGGTGTGTCGTTAAACCCATTAATGCTTGTCTTACCTGTACATTTCGGATGTTTTAAAAGATATATGGTACGGATTTTGTTTTATATTTCTCTTTAAGTTATTTAATGGTTTAATACAGCAACGTTGTACACACATTAAAAAACATCTTGTTTTTAGTACCGAAGTGAGTTAATCACTTAATATAAATCTCTTGCGGAGAATCTTAAAAGAAAGCCACAAATAAAAACAAAATTCAAGAATCTATCTATCTACACATAATATGCAACTGTATTTCTGATTCCAAAGCAGAAAACTTCCTATTAAACCATTCTATATTCAACAATAATATAGCTTTCCTGTTCTCACAACTCACAAGAGACAGGCAAGGCATTCGACACATCTACAACTCAGTCAGTGGCCACATAACACATCATAATATCTCATATCCTGTTATTCCAACTTCCTCGTATGTCGTAATACAATTTACTGTAATCACATTAGCTAGTAATGACATCAACACACTGATCCATTTAGCCATACTTTTGTTTTGTACCTTCTTAGTATTTCTGGACGAAAGATTTATTGAACAAATATGAATGACCTGTTTTAGAGCTCTACTTGAGCATTTAAAACTGAATTTTAGATGAGTTTAAATAAAAATGCTTTCTATTTTAACAGAACAATTTTGGTTGCAACTTATTGAGGCTGCCGCGAAAAGTTTTCAGAATCTAGAATTCCAGACTCTTGGAATGGAAACCTTAAACTGGGACATCTAAAAGGAACACGGCGTTCGAGTTAATTTTAGGAATTGTATTCTTGTTGAAACTTTCCTCAGAAATTCTTGAATATAGTTCCCCCAACGCCTTTATGATGTTTCTCTGTAACCAGACAATTTTATACAACCATATCGCGCACAAAATCTTAGAAAAGGAATTTGATATGCAACTTAACGTCAACTTTATCGTAAATCTATGAAAATATCCTTACAAAAACTTATCTTGCATCTAAATATTGCCATTTATCTTGAAAAAGCAGGCCAAATCTTCCAAAAAATGGTTCAACGACCTCCTTAACATACTTGACGCGCAACAGCATTTTTTTTTTCACCCACTCTTTGTCCATGCCATCCCATTGCATGGTGTTTAAACCCAGTACACGTTTGCACGCAGAACAATTGTGTTTTTATTTAAAATTCATGATACGCAATATTATTTTTGTCCATAAAATTATAATTTTGGTGGAATGGCCCACTGTGTATGGTCGATTTAAGTTAGTCGGGAGTGGGGCGTACTTTGCAATGGATTTAGATGTAATCTTATTCGAAAAATAAACTGATTTGACCTTTATAGGATTAGTCCGAATGTATTCATTTATTTAGTTGTCGCAACGTGATTGTTTTACAAAATCTGTGATTCTACATCTCATGTCGATTTCTTACATTTCTGCCCAGGGCACCTCTGTTGTTTGCTTCGCTTATAAGTTAGATGGCGGCTGCAGGAGATTGTACACCATGGGGAAAGCTGAAGGTCCTTGTGATTAACACATACACAAGTAACACAAGTATCAAGGTTACAAAAATAAATAAACATTTGTGAAAAGAACCTATTAAATTCGACTCCGATTTTGTAGCTCCTAAAACGCTGGTCCTGCTAACACCAATTACCCTTTTAAACTAGGCACAACTTGTTCACCCAAATAGGAACGAGGGGAGCATAAATAAAACGAGGAGTTCATAAACTGCACTATTATAGTCGGGCTATATTTTGTTTTAACACAGTGCTATTAAAATTATGAGCAGCGTAAACTATAAATAATCTAGTTAACAGCTAATACCGAATAATGGTCTGTGACAACTACATATTAGTTTTAATGTTGGTTTAAATTGTGATATTGTGTTACTGTGCCTGCTTGAGAAGGTTGTCAGTTATACTTTAAGTGTTAAATCGGTAGGTATGTGTGATGGTGAGCAATGGGTAGCTCATTGTCCGGCTGTGTTATGACGACAGACCGTGTTGACGGCTCCTGAGTGTTCCACGCGCGTCTATGAGATGTCAGTAAAGCAGAGGGGCCAATGAAGGAACAGGGTTTTAGTCAGCAAAAGTCTGACTCTCCTCCCCGTTCCGCCCAGAGTTAGGGAAGTCATTTGAAGATTACTCATCCGTACGACTTGGAGTGTACCATAAGTTATTTTATCAACTTGTTTTATTAGGAGACAAATAAGACTAAAGCTGTAAGTAAAGGGGGGAAATTATTTGATGATACAATAAAATGTCGTGTCAATAAAAGAAACATATTTTCTTTAAATATGGATGAGAAATAGTAGGACGGGTCCGGGCATTTGCACAGCGAGGGCTGCAAAACTAAAAGCTTGTGTAATTTGACTTTAATAACTATTGTTTTACCAAATGAATCTTTGACTTAACGTACGAATAAAATTCAAAACAAATACCAATCAAAAATATTGAATAATTCTGTTCAATGTTGCATTGTATTGTAGTTAAAACAGTACTTAAACATGAATAGAATTGTTTTTTCCCCAGACGGTTGCTATTAAGGCGCACTGTGCATTATATTTTATCGTTACCGATTCGCGCTGGATTTGATTGCCAGGCGTCTTTCTTGCTAATATTACGATGTTTATTATCCATTGTTGTTTTAGATCGTAGGAAGTTACAAGGAAAGAGTTCAAAAGCAGCTTTGTATAGGCTTTAACGATTTTGCATCAAGGAATGTAAAATTATGTATACTTTTGGAGACGAAACAGCAACTTTATGGACAAAAAATCATGGAAGGCAGTATTCAGGGAAATGTTATTTTAAGTTTAACAAGAACTTCATGTGTTCATCTTAATAATTTTATTTATTCCTTAAGAATTTTTACAAACGGTTGTTATATTAGCGATTTACATTTCAAACTCAATATTAACACAGTGTTTCAAAGCGAAGCTCGGCCTGGAAAAAAAGTTTTGGTCGTGAAAAAGTAAATATTTGTGTATTACTAAAGTTTATGAGGAAAACGAGCAACCTGTTGTTTTAATACTTTTTTATTTTATTTGGGTATTGAAGACAATATATTTGCTGTTTATCTTGAAATGTTCGATTAGGGTACAATTTAGTGTTCCGATAATTTGCCTTTCATTGTTTTTGAGTGGGTAGTAATTTATTATTTGTGTGTATTTTTGCCGAATAGCTGGCGCCCGCGGCTTCGTCCGTGTGATGATCGATAAAAAGTATCCTATGTGTTATTTCATACTATAATCTAACTCTGCGCCAAATTTCAGTAAGACCCGTTCAGCCGTTTTGACGTGAAAGAGTAACAAACATCCATACATCCATCTTCCTCACAAACATTCGCAATTAGAATATTAAATATAAAGTAGGATTCGAGTTTTAACTCAAATTACTTTTACAGACAGAAGGCATTAAAATGGGTTAAACAGATCATTGCTAAAATATCTATAAGAAAACATAAAAAAGTTAATAGTTCAACCTCCCAGTCTGCAATAGATAATTGTTACAACCTGAATTGCCAGTTCAAAATATTGACCGCTTTAAAAAAAAACGGGTTCTTTGTTCCCACGTATCTTAACTCCATCAGACTAGCATCTAATACTACTGACATTGCCATGAACACACAAACATACAAACACATTGTTTTCAACAACTGTATTTTATTACTCTTTCCTTTTATTGAGCTCGCCGTAATACAAATCGACATGGGTATTAAAAATGTAAGAAACAATCACAGTTGCCATACATCCGTCTCTTTCACTAACATGCAATAAAAAAGAGATTGCAATACTTTATAGCTCGGTGATCGCGAGACAAGATCGGTACAGCCAAAAAGCATTTATTACACACCATCAATTTTTAAAAACCCGTGTAACGTGACACCAGGGAACAAATGAATGTGTTCAAGACAACCGAAATGCGTGTCCGACCGCACAGTGGGCCGAATAGTGATGTTACATGGCCATAACATTTTTTTTTCTCGTTCAACCACAGATTTATTCATTCGTTATAGTTTTTTATGTATAACATAAAACGTAAAACGATCGTTAAATAAATTACGAGGTATTAATTGAGAATCTTTAATTTTTATACTAAAAGTGTAAAAATAGTCGCGGCAGGCGGTCGTGAGCGTTGTTTTTTGCCATTTTACTCCTTCCTTAGCTGTTAACGCGAAGAATTTAATGAGAAACTGTAGTTTACTGATATTATAATAGTTCTCTTTAATAATAATGGCAGCGGGAAAATAAAATGGCCGTAAGAGTGTTAAAATTAAATGAGCTTCTGCGTTAGTAAAACCTAATAGTTTGAGTAATTGTAGAAAAAGAGCTAAGTACAAGTATGATTTCAAAGCAAAGCTGTCTTAGCTGTTGCGTAGTCGGAGAATACTTCTGACCTATATTTTAAAATGTACACATCAAATACGGATACAGTTAGTCCTCCATTTTCATGTTAACCCTTCAACATCTGCAGCCATTTAATAACATGTTACAATCGTAAACCGTCACAATAATTTAAAGCCCACTAAAGCTTAGCATTCTCTATTCAAAATTTCCCACAAACGCTTTAACATCCTCACAGTTCGATGGCAAGTAAGGCCACAACTTGGTCAGTCATAAAACTTGAGCATAAAACCGTAATTGCACCATTACAGGGTTAATTAGCAAAGCTGAAGCGTTTGTCAGCCGGAGTTTTACGGTTTTACGTGACTGAATTCGATCGACGCCATGTCAGAACAAGTTGGTCACGTGGTGTATTTATTTTTGGGGCGAGGGCACGGAATTAATTACGAAGGGATTAGGGAGATATTTTTCCGGAAAAATCCGATGGAAAATAGAGATAAACAGCTGTTGAGGTTATTGGACTTTGTGTGCGTCTTAATAAAAGCGTTTATAAGAACGTGACTGAACTGGTATTTAAAAACTGAACAATCAATTACTACTGCCAATGTTCTATAGTAATTATTACATAGACAACTCTTGACCGCGGTTCACTTTGCTGATCGCGTTCAGTTTTACTGTTGAAATTCTCACTTAAACGCAACTTAGCTGTCAGGATTTCGATTTCAACAATAAAGTTAGGCCTAAGTCGGAATGTAGCCGTAACTTCAAAATTATTTCTTAATTCAGTACAACTTAGACAGATCTCTAACTCATAATTACCATATAAAGCAGACAGAATGGCTTTAATTGACAAAGTTAACAACAAAACATTTAAAGTAATCATTTAGCACTGTCAAACTTAACTTAGAACTAACTTAGCACACGCGCAAACTTAAACTTCAATCATATCTAATTGTAAAACTAACTTGAAGCATTATTTCACAAAATATAGTGCTTTCGCTACCACGTTTAATAATTTCTTAAAAAGTGGAACTCATAAGACTTTTAATTAACTCAAGTAGAGAGAGGATGTGAGAAGTAATTTCATGTCGTTATGAGAAAAACGTGGAGTCATGTGAAGGACTAGAAAACGCCCTTTTTCTTGTTACACTCGTTCTCCAGCTTAAGTGACGTAAGTGTTGAGAAAAATATTTTTGTCTCGAAATTTTGTGAGGCGTGATTTGTCCCACTATGCAGTGTGGATTTTGGCGAAATTGTTGTATTGTAATTACAAATGGGATAGCAATATATAGGAAAGCACTTTTTTATCGAAAAATCTCATGATTCTGGGTAGTTGAATTTAAGTGTCTACTCCGTGAAATACAGTAAACTAACAAATACTCTTTATTTGTCAAACCAAAATAAATATTTTTGCAACATTTTCCGTGTAATGTCGTATAATTTCATTCTTAGCACAACGTATAACATAGTATATTATTATCAGCTATCTTTGTAAGAGCAAGCTCCAATAATTAATGTACCTAAAATTCTGTACTATGCACGTTACGATCCATGCTTTTCATTTCATGTTATATACTTAGCTACATGTAATGATTTTCCATTAAATTTGACATGTTAACAAAGTAACTTAATATCCGAGGTTTTAATAGAAAATTGGGAATAAAGAGAAAAGTGAAGAAGATTTGCTTTTGATGTCACTAAGACTCGACATTTCAATCGAGAAACTGTTTTTATATATCAGTGATGTTTGGGGTTATTGGTATATTTGTGGATTTTATCGCCTTATGTCGTGTTGACAATAGCTCTTGAACAATTGAGCTTTTGAGGGTTCCGTGCATTAAAAGGAAAAAAAATAACATTTATTAGATAACATTGTTGTTCGGCCGTCTGTCTGTCTATCAAGATCCTTTAGCTCAGGAACGCGTGGAGGTATCGAGTTGAAATTAAAACTATATACTTAAATCTGTGGTTGCTTCAAGCTGTAAAAAAATCAACCCTCTAAGTCTACGCAGTCAAAAGATACTGCCGTTTATGTCGACAGGACTGCCGTTTGTACGGTACCCTCGGTGCGCTGGTCTGACTCGCTTTTGGATTTTTATTTGAATAATGACCTATTTATAAATAACTAATTCATGCGTTAATTCTGCTATCAATCAGAGAGGGAAACAGTGATTCATAGGACATAGTGAATTAACTGATAACTCAAGTGTATGGACGACTGATTATATTTTTGGACATGATTCTAATTGTGTTTGATATTTATTAATTAAACTTTATGTACAATAGTGATACATAGGCGGATCCTAATGTGATAAGGCATTTTCTACCAGTCAGCCTTTGGATAAAATAGGACAACATTGTGATGTTTTTTGCCATGAAAATTTAAAATAGTCTCTTTTAAGTTTCCTTCCCATTTTTCTCTATGGAGATCTACGCTTTGGAATAGACAACTACAGAACTTGCACAGTTATTATGCCCTGTGACTTCTTTCATCTTTTTGTTTTTAAAACTCAAAAATGCAACTGGTCCATTTCAAATAAATTCTTCAAATTTGAGTTTGTTATAAGTCTCATAAAAGTTAAAACAATTTATAATTGTAAATTTTATTAATACAACACGATTTATTTTAAAAAAAAAACCCTTGTTAAAAACAATAAATCTAAACAATGCAAGCTTTAAAACAAATCTGCGATCTCACAAGACGCATACCGATTGGACTCGGCGATAAAACTTAGCACAATTTGTCGCAATCGATTCGCTTCGCTTTAGCCACGGTGTGGGGCACTGGGCTCTTGGCATTGTGTTATTGCTAAAAAGGATTAGATTTGTCCTACTTATTGAACATTTTTACTAAGCCAAGCCCGCCACGCTTTTTGCTAACCACTGCGACTTACTAAAGCTTAATATATCAGTGGCGACCACCAAACTGCGAAACACTAAAGCCCAATGATTTCCCATTTTATTGAACGGTACAGCAAATTGTTAAATTATACAAATTTATTACTCGTTTAACAACATTATATTTTGGATACAATGTTACTCACAACGCTGCCTGTGCTCAGGTAGACAAAGAAGTTAAAAATAAATCGAATCCCTAGGAACAGTGTTAGCAGTACGTGCAGCAAATACTTAATTACTATTAGGCGGTATAATACTATTAGATTCTTCTGATGTTATAAAAGCGAAAGTGAGTTTGTTACGTCTTCACGCCTTAATGGCTTAAATAATTTTGAGGAACTTTGGTACAGAGATAGTTGGGACCCTGGAGACGGAAATAGGCATTTTTTTTAAAGTGGGAAATGTGGGAGAAAGTGGTAAGAAAAGGAAAATCTAAGCACAATCATAATAACTTCGTAAGGGCAAAAACTACAGGCAGCAGGTACCTGCAAATTAGGAAAGGGGAACTGTGTTGCCCCGAATTTAACGCGAGCCAAGCCGAGGGGAAAACCTAGTAATATTATAAACACAAAAAAATACAATATTACTTAAATTAAGTAGTAACACTACAATTCAACTATCTTGGACGTGTCCGCAACGAAAATAATCAGAATACAACAGCGCGAGGAGTAAAAACAACATAATTTCCACTTCCCACCATATCGGGAGGAGACAAAACACTTTTTATTTCAACTCTGAGAATTAGTGTTTCGATGGAAAATAGCGCAAGAGCGACTCTTACTTGTACAATTAAGGTTCCAATCCCTAGTAAGTTGTAGTATTACACTTTTTTTTTTTTTTTTTTTTTCCGGGTGGGAAATCATCCAATGACTTCCCCCGCTCTGGGTGGAGCGGAGGGGCATGTCAGACTTGTACTGACTAAAACCCACCCATGTTTCTTCTATTGCCCTTTACGTTCCGAGGCCGCGGTATCTCTTTCGAACAACCCGCAACCCCGGCAGGCAGAGGCTCTGGCAAGCCCCTCTGCTTTGCTGACTCTCTTTGAGGCGCGCGTGAAACACGAACGCGCCGTCGACACGGCCTGTCGTCAATCGACGGACGGACGGTGAACTACCCATTGCTCACCGCCCACAGGCCCGCATCTACGGTGGCCGGAAGTCGTCTCGCGGCGCCCGGCGCCATGGGCGTCTCCCGCGGCGGCTGGGTTGGGCAGATGTTCTTTCCCTCAAACGCCCGGCCACCTCCTTCGCTAACATTACTGCTTCGCAGAAGGTGGTGACCGCTTCCCATTCCCTCTCGCTCCGGACCATGGCCTGAACCAGGGCCGGACGCGAGAGATCGCCGCCGCCGATCGCCTCTACGAGGGCACGGCGGTGCTCCGCCCAAGCCGGGCAGATCGCCACTGTGTGCTCCACCGTGTCCTCCGGGCGATCGTCACAATGGTGACACCCGGGCGCTTCCTCCCGCCCGATGATGTGCAGGAACCTCCCGAAACTTCCGTGTCCGGTGAGGACCTGCGTCAGGCGGTAGGTGAGGACGCCATGACGCCTCTCCAGCCACTCCTCAAAGAGGGGACTTACCGCCACTATTGTAGCGTGCCCTGCACGGGGTTGCGACAGTCGCTCTCTCCATGCCACCATGAGATCGCACCGGAGGTCTGCCCGCCGAGCGGCAACTTGCCGCGGCAGTGGGTTTTCCCCCCGGTGTAGTGCCTCCGCGCGCCACTCAAACAGGCGCGCG